>JAVANC010000015.1:10797859-12168693 GCA_033319125.1 Parnassius glacialis | reverse complement strand
AGGGTAGGAGAGATACGAAATATCAGCCGGAGAGGAAACCTGCGTCTCGGTCAGGAAGAGCAAGGCCGGCTTCGCCGTCTCGAGATGGTAGTGGACGGCGTTTAGATTAGAGTGAAGTCCCCTGATGTTGCAGAAATTCACGGATAGCGTGGCAGGGGTCGCCTTGGTATTGTTGCTCTGTTTACCCCGAGCAGTTATGTTTTTGAGCGGAATTTTGCCCCCCCCAGAATACGCGGGGCAGCCTGAGCACCCACGCTCAGGATTGGAATAACATGGTCGTGGATGCTCAGCGAGGGATTCTCCAGGGGTACTGGTACCCTCCTGGGGTAGTCTATTATGTAATTCCACTACCATGTTGATGGGGGGGGGGGGGGGGGATTGGGCCTCCGGCCACCTGCACTCACCAGACGAAACGCAGAAGCAGAGCTTCTACTTCACGCCGGTATTCTGTGAGGTCGTGGTACTAACCCAGCTCGAGCCGGCCCATACGTGCAACAGCAAAAACTGCTGCTTGGCTCTACCACCGAAAATGTAGTTTTTTTTAATACGTCATAAATCGTAAATTATGTTGCTGCTACGGAACCCTTCATGGGCGAGTCCGACTCGCACTTGTTATTTTTTAGTTGTCATTAGGTAGACGCTGCTGCCCATCTGCTGGTTTGTTTCCATCTGTCGCCTCTTACGACACCCACGGGGACGATATTGGGTGGTGGATATTCTTATACTGCCATTACACGGCCCGAATATAGAAACACAACTTAAACCTGTCACTTATTACAAATATCTCCCATGTTATGTTTTAAACGTTTGCTGTTAATGAAACCATTAAATTTGTGTTATGGTAGTTGTTTGCCCAAGATCCTGTTCCTGGATGCGGCAGGAGCTCTTGGGTGATGTATATAAAAAAAATATAAAACATTGATGTAGTCGAATTACCAGAAGAAAAATCTTGACTTTAATTGTATTAATTGCATATAATTCAAGAACTAAAGGATTTCTATATTGAAAGATAATTACAAATGTATATAGGGGAGAGTGGGGGAATCACGGACGCGGGGTAATCGCGTATACTTGCGTTTGGCTATGTTAGAAAAGAATAGAAGATATTCCGAGTGATGCAATCGAGAGTTGATCCCGAACGTAGTGCCGAACAAAGAGTGGTGAAGCAATAACGCGCTCGGTGTACAAGGTATGTTAACTTTTTATTTTTTCTACAATTTCATATAATTTTCGAGTAAAATTGAATAGATATATTATATTTTAGGTGTAACTTAGAAATTCGGTATCTTTTTTTATGAATTAACGTCTAATTCAAGAATGTTTTTAAGGACTTGCCACGTCCATCACGCTATTCTAACCTAAAAAAAGATATTGTTTTGTGTTACTGTGTCTGTTGGGTAATGACGGACGATTTCAGTGGGGTAATGCCGACCGTTCCTAATTACCCCTAATTATTGTCTTTTATTTATGATTTTTTACCTACTGGAATATGTTTCAGATGCCAAGAAATTACCAAAAAAAGACTGAGACCAAGTACAAATTAGAAGACTTGGAAAGAGCCATTCGGGTTGTCAAAAAACGTTGACTAAGAAAAGCTTTTTGCTTAGTTTGTGATGAAAAATATGAAGATCTTCCACATGAAGATCGCATATAATGCTACAAATGTAATTTATGGGTCCATGAAAAGTGTACGAGTGGTGAAAGTACATCAAAAGGATTTATCTGTGATGATTAGATTATGTCCGTAATTACCCACGTGCTGTGGGGTAATCCCGAACCCCACAGTTTTGTTTTTTTTTTATTAATATTTGATTTTATATTGAAAATTTATCTATGTTGCTTATCAGAACTTAAGGTTGATTAGTTAAACTTTAAGTAATAAATGACATTCGGAACTTAATTTGGTTTTATTAAATTTCAGTTTCCCCTTAAGTGTTCGTAATTACCCCACTCTCCCCTAAAAGGTGAACTACTGTGTTAAGTTAAACTATACCATCGTGTCTTGTTATGTGTGTATTTTAATTCGTATTTTTTGATTGGGCGGGGCTATTTGTCATTTTTGCGTTTCGATTTACGTTATAACACAACCGTAGTGGCTGTCGCTATACATTAACAAAGTTAAGCTTTTAATTGGAACGGCATATCGACCACAATGGGTGAATGTAGAAAGGTTCTTTGATTCTCTTACAGACACTTTAACTTCATATTTAAAGATAGATAACATAATTTTATTAGGAGATTTCAATATAAATATTTTGGATGAAAGTGACAACAAAACGCAACAGCTTAATCAATTTTTGCAGTATAATAGGTTGAAAAACTGTAAAATATAAAACTTTTTCAATCTACCCATTTTACACAAGAGAGTGCTACATTAATTGATTTAGTAATGACGGACGCCGGTGTGACAGATACTCGTGTAAAATATACTCCTGAACTTGGTGGTCATGCTATCGTTTTGATCGATTTTAAAATTAAAAAGCCTAAGGTAGCAAATTATAAGACCTATAAAAAATATCAATCTGTCAGATTTTGACTCCGAAGTTGCATCCATAAACTGGGATAGCATTACTAGGTACAATTTTGTGAATGATATGGTTTCTGTTTTTTCCAAAAGCATTTTAGAACTGTTTGATAAACATGCTCCAGAGAAACTAATAACTATCCGTAAGAAATAACTACCATGGTTTACGAGTAATGTGAAGTACATTATGCAGCTCCGGGATAGCGTTCACAATAAATATCGTCGCACAAAACTGAACAAGATAAAATTCAATACAAAACCCTAAAAAGTCTGGTAAGCAGCAGTCTATATGCTGAGAAGAAGGCATATTTTGATTACCACATTAACCAACATTTACATAATACGTGGGGCACACTGAAATGATCAGAAATAAGAAAAACCACATGCACGGTATAGCTAAATTGTATTTTATTGTTTATCGAAGTATTCTCCGTTCAACTTAATGCACTTTTCTATTCGTGCAAACCAATCATTACAGTAATTCCAGTCTGAAGTTGAAGTTGACAAAATAGCTGATTTGTACGCTTCCACAGCTGCTTCGGGGTCTTCAAACCGTTGACCGCGTGATAAATCTTTAATTCTAGGGAATGTAAAGAAATCGTTTGGGCTCAGGTCAAGACTGTACGGAGGATGGCTCATTAGCTCAACGTTTTCCTGCTTCAAAAAATCATTTAACTTCAGAGCCGTATGGGAGCTCGCATTATCGTAATGTAAGATGATGCGACGTTTCGGGTTATTTTTTCGGAGTACGGCTATCATTTCTGGCAAACAAACCGTGATATACCACTCAAAGGTAACCGTTCTGCGTTCCTATAAAGGAATTGTAGCAACATGCCCCTTTTTCGAGACAATCGTAGCGACCATTTTCTTTGACACGCTGCGGGAGCGAACTACTTTCGTTGGTTTGACCTCGTCTTCGAAGATCCAAACTTCTGACTGATGTTTTCTTTCAGGTTCGTATGAATAAATTCACGATTCGTCACCTGAGACGATATTATAAACGGCATCTGACTTCCCTCCGTTGAAGCCTTGCAGAGTATTCCGGCACCAATCTACACGAGCCGCCTTTTGTTCTTCGGACAAATTGTGGGGAATCCAGCAGGAAACTAGCTTTCTTACACACAGCTCATTATGCAATATCGACTGAATTGCAGTCATTCCGATACTGTAAACAGCCCGAATCTGATCGTATGTCACATGACGGTCATCTAATATAATAGTTCGCAAAGCTGCGATGTTTTCAGGCGTGACCGCTGTTTTTGGTCGACCTGCAGAAGTAACAGTGCTGAGCGACACACGACCGCGTCGGAACTAGACATACCAGCGGTATATTGTCGTTTGGCTCGGTGCTTCAACATCATAACAAACGAAAAGACAAAACAAGTTCGCTGAGACATTTATCTTGAGATAAGCCGCGAGGAAAATTGTGATAAATTATGGCACGGAAATGTTCACGCGTGAGCTCCATTTCTGTTAACGACGTGTCAACTTTAAACCAACATATTTTTTGTTTTTAAACATTTTTTGTAATTGTTTGAATGTCATTAAGATTCTAAGCGGCCAGTATTCAAATTCTAAAAAGGCTTTTATTGTAACTCAATCCGAAATATTCTATACCCGATCATTTCACTGTGCTCCCCCGTACAAATGTTTTATGGAAAAATGTGAAGTCATTTTCGTTACCGTCATTTAAAAGTTCGAATGTCTTACCAGAATATTTTAGTGATCCTGACGATATTAATCGTAACTTTTTGAGTATACCGGGAACAAATATCGCTAAATCTGGAATCTGGAAAGCAGAAACAGTATCTCTGATACTTTTAGGTTAATGGCAGTTCATGAAAATGTAGTTGTAAAAATCATACTGGGTATTAAGTCAAATACTCAACCCCATTAATGTGGATATGATAATTCTAACGCTTCCGAGAACTTTAAATGTTATCACTGCAATAATTAATAAATCTATAACAGAATCTGTTTTTCCTTCTTCTTGGAAAACTGCACTTATTCGTCCAATACTTAAAAAATTAACCCAACTAATGTAGGTGACTTAAGACTCATTAGTATACTGCCTTACTTATCAAAAATACTTGAGAAGGTTGTTTACTCACAAGTATTGAATTTTTGTGAAAGACATAAATTACTACCCAATCTACAATCAGGTTTTAGAAGAAATTACGGAGCAGCAACAGCTCTTATTAATATTGTGGATGATATATTATCTTTTTCGGATTCTGGAGAAGGTACTACTCTCACTTTATTAAATTTTTTCAAGGACCTTCGACTCAATTAACACAAACTTACTGATTTATAAGCTTTCATATTATGGCTTTGATAATGAAACACAAAAAGTTATTTAACTGACCGTCATCAACAAGTAATTTTAGACAGGCACAATGGTAAAATCTTTATTTCTAAGCTTCTTCCTGTTGAAAGAGGAGTTCCTCAAGGTTTCGTGTTAGGGCCTTTGCTTTTTATTATTTACAGCGCTGATATAATAAATGTCTCAAAAACTGTAAGTACCATTTATACGCTGATGATTTACACGTATATATTCCCATAGATCGAAAAAATATTAACACATTAGTAAAAGAGTTAAATCAGGATATTCAACGTGTTTGCGATTGGTTACAAAATAACTCCATGATTTTTAATCCTTCGAAGTCGAATTTTCTTATCATTGGCACTAAAAAGCAGGTACATGATATAGCTATAAATGAACCTGATAAACGTGGTAATGGAGAGACAATTGCACAAGTTCATGAAGCACGAAATTTAGGCATTCTCTTTGGCAGCAATGTGAGGTTTGAAAATCATGTAATTAATTTGGCACAACACTGCATTTACAGGTTAAAAGTTCTATACAGGTTTAGACCATTTATTTGAGTAATTTACGTGTAAAGCTTTGAGAACCCTATTTTTAGCTAAATTAAATTATTGTATAACTGTTTATGGACCTTGTTTGCTTCAAAAATCACAAAAATTAATCCAAAGGGTACAGAATGCTTGTACATGCTATTGCTTTTACATACCGCGACGATCTCATGTTACATCATATCTTAATGCCTCTATCAGTCTATCAGTTTATGGCAACTAAGTATTGGAATGATCTCCCACTACCACTAGGCACTATGACACAATATATGAACAGTGGTAGAGCCACGCGGCAGCTTGCTGTCGCACGGATGGGCCGGCTCGAACCGGGGTGATTCCACGACCTCACAGAAAACCAGCGTGAAGTAGAGGTTTACCTCTGCGTTTCGCTTGGTGAGTGCAGGTGGCCGGAGGCCCTTTTTACTGGAAATGAGGCATTCCATCTTGGTCCTTACGGGTGACGGCGCATCTACATTTTGATTTGTAATAGAGGATTGATGTAGATGCCTATGGGCCGCAGCAACCACTTACCATCAGGTGGAGTGTGTGCTCGTTTGTCACCCTTATCATATAAAAAAATGACAAGTAAAACCAGCTTTAAAAATAATTATAGACGTCACTTACTAAGAGAACAAATACTGTCATAATCGGATAATTTTTACTTAATTGCAGGACCGGCCCTGTAAATACTTAAAATAAATAAAAATTAAAATAAATAAACATTACTATATAGTAGGTGAGGAAACAACTTGTATGAGATTAAAGAAGTTGGGCTTGTTAAAATCAATATTGTTTTATAATTTATGTTACATATTATTAGTTATATTGTTGTAATAATTATTTAAAAATGTAAAAAAATATATAAGTAATGGTAATAAAAAAATAAATAATTGATTACTAATTTGAACTGGCTAATACACGGGAATCCACGGTATGTACCCTAATGTGAACAGTTGTGATTAAATGCAATATGAGCAGGGATGCGCGCGTACTGTATACTATTCATATGTTGGGCGCTGACAGAATAACAGCGTTGTAGACAACTGTAACATTTATGCTGAGCTAGAGCCGATTCATTACTACACTATGTAATTCTTGTCATTTCTGTGTGTACTCGTTTTAACTTTGTTGGTGGTAATGAACAAATGCTTCTTATTATTATTATTAAAATTCAAAGATCAGTAAGACGAAGTGACAATGGCCCGTTATTAACTGTAAAGCGATTACAACTTAAGTTAAGGAATGGCTGGTAAAAAAACTTACGCTTATGAAACAAATAAATTTGGTACGCATCGCCACAGATTGCAGACGGATCTAATTACAAAAACTGTGCCGCCAACTTAAACTACTGAATTCCAATCACCAACTGAATCAATTATCGTCACCTAATAACTATTGTTGACATAATAAATACAATACTAGTCATCCGCCACGGCCATGCACGGGCAAGGGTGTTATATACCAATTCTTTATTTACAGGGATAACCAGCGGTAAAATTAAAAATTATGTACAACAGACTTCAATATATATTATTAAGGATAACTCAAAAACTACTGCCCATACCTTGATCAAATATGTGGAACCACAAGAGAAGCGCCAGCTTTCAAATAAAAAAAGAATCATCGAAATTGGAACATCTAGAAAAAAGTTATGAGGTAACAAGTAAAAAAAATATACTTCCTCCTTTATAGAGGTCTGTTAAAAATGAGTCCAATGCTTTGTTCCATAGAAACATACGTATATCTATTCTCGTTCAAGACACATGTTAGGAAATGGTTATCGCATGACTACTTCATAGCTGACTAGTGTATTTGAACCCAACGCTACTGTTAGTATATTTAGTTTTCCTTAGATAACTAAAACTAGAACAAGGGTAACTGAGATAGTCCAGAGGCCTAGTATGCTGAAGTGGCAATCGGCCGGCCATAAAGCTCGAAGAGCCGTGAACCGTAACAGAAGGAAGGTTCTCGAATGCCAGCCCCGTACTGGTAAGCGCGGTTTTCGGGCGACCCCCCTCCCCATTAGATGAAGTGAAAACGTAATGAAACAGGTAGTCAAGTCATAATTTATTTACTAATACTTGATTTGATTACTTTTACGGAGTAGATTTTATGTACTTTATGCCTTTATAAGTCGCGGCACGTAAGTCTAGCGCTGAACGAAACATGAACGGGATAGCTGCGCATGGGTACTGTCGCGCACGTATCACGTATCAGTACGGAGGACGAAATGCGACTGGAGAGCCAATCAGTACGCGGAATGCGACTCGAGAGCCAATTAGCGCGCGGAATGCGACTGGAAAGCCAATCAGGACGTGCAAGCGGTACGCACGCCCACCCCGTGATCCGTTTACTACCCCATGATACCTTATTTTCGACTTAATAACAGTCACCGCTTGACTTTCGTGCCGCAACTTGTACCTTGCATGCCCTTATTTAATCAAGGTATTCATTTACTTACTAATTTGCATTTAAATCCTAGCGTCTTTGGACTCAATGAAAAGGCCTGCTAAGTTAGTTACAGTCTCACTTTTTTATCTTTTACCTGTTAACTTAGCCTTTCGGTGTTATACAGGGTACATTTCGGAGAGTGTGCACTGGAATTGCATGACTTAATTCCTCCCTCTCCGTTCCATCATCGGATCACCAGACGTTTGCCTGGTCTCCACCCCTCGTTGGCAAAATACCACGCATTTGAAACAAAAGGTTTGCGTCATTCATAGTGCGTAGAGCAAAAGAGTGCAATAATTTGAGAGCATCTGTCTTTCCATCAGATTACGATGATATTGGGCTGAAAAATTCGTACCGTTTTATAGAAAAACACATCTATTTGGCAAAAATCGATTTTATTATTCAACGTAGTTGCCATCGAGGGCGATACACCGATTATAGCGATCTTTCAACCTTTCAATACCATTTTTGTAGTACGATTTGTGTTTAGCCTCAAAATAGGCCTATGTTTTGGAGATTACATCCTCATCGGCATTAAATTTCTTTCCAGCGAGCATTCTTTTGAGATCTGAGAACAGGAAAAAGTTGCTAAGGGCCAAATCTGGAGAATACGGTGGATGCAGAAGCAATTCGAAACCCAATTCATGCAATTTTGCATGCAAAATTGCAATGTACATCCCAAAATACGGACGCCATAATCTTACCGGCCGACTGTTGAGTTTTTCCACGCGTTCGATTCGGTTCATCGCGTGCAGTCCACTCACATGATAGCTGATTGGACTCCGGAGTATAGTGATGGATCCATGTTTCATCGATTGTCACATATCGACGCAAAAATTTACTTCTATTGCGGTTGAACAGCTTCAAACCTTGCTCTGAAACATCGATACGTTCTTGTTTTTGGTCGATTGTGAGCTCTCGCGGCACCCACTTTGCACATAGGTTTCGCATATTCATGAACAATATGTTTCTTTGATATCTTTAGACTGTCAGCTATTCAAATCTACCTCAATGTATGATTTCCCAAAATCATTTTGTGGAATTTTTTGATGTTTTCATCCGTAACAGCCTCTTTTGGACGCCCACTGCGTTCATCGTCTTCGGTGCTCATATGGCCTGTACAAAATTTAGCAAACCATTTAATGGTTGCTTCGCCCGGTGCAGAGTCCGGATAACACGCATCAAGCTACTTTTTGGTATCAGCAGCACTTGTTTTCATCAAAAAATAGTGTTTCATTAACACACGAAATTCCTTTTTATCCATTTTTGTTCAAAATAACAAAAGTTGCTTCACTCAAAATGCTGTACGAGTATCTCACAAACTAATAATCAGACAGCTGTCAAATTTAGACACGTTTCTTTTGAAGGTTGGTAGTTGGTAGTACCAGGTTGGCAGAGTAACCAGTCTCGCGGTATTCTATAGGATGCATTTCGGTGAGTGTGCGCAGGAATTACAAGCCTTAATTCCTCGCTCTCCTTTCCACCATCGGAAGACCAGGCGGTCGGCGGGTCTTTACCCCTTTGTTGTCGATATTCCACGCATTAGAACCAAACGGTTTGCTTCGACTTTTGTAATGCGTACAGCAAAGGAGTGGAATAATTTACCGGCGCCTATCTTTCCGTCCGAATTAGATATGAGCTCCCAAGGCCAATTCCACGGCGGCGGCGTGGCCTGAAAATTTTGTCGACGGCGGCGGCGTCGCGGCGACGCGGCGTGGCTGGCCATAGGCCTTAGATATTGTTTTATCAGGAAGAGATTTATTAAAGAAAACCATATTGTTGGTACCAAAAACAGCTTTATATTTTTTAATAAAGCCCTGGCGAGCCCCAGCCCAGTGATGGGAACAGTATTTCATGTGAGGTCGGACCTGCGCCTTGTACAGTTGCTGGCGGTGTGCCGGCATGAAATACTGTCCCGCTCTGCTGAGTACGCAAAGCGTTTTAGAGGCCAAGTTAGCCTTCTCTTCCAAGTGATCACGAAACTTGCACGTTACTCGATATGTCGACGCCGAGGATTCCGATACTGGCTGAGGCAACAAGGGTAGTGCCTTGAAACTGAGGAGATGCTCCGATCTACAAGAAGGCTGGTGATTCAATTGCACAATTTCTCGGGAGGCCCATAAAAAGGGAAAGTTTCGAAAGAATCGCTTTGTGCCAAACCCGATCGAAGGCCTTCGCAATGTCCAAACTAACGGCCAATGCCTCCCCTTGGACTCATATGCCTCCACCCATCTATGAGTCAGATAGACTAGAAGCTCACCAGCTGACCGACCCCGAGGAAAACCGTATTGGCGGTCACTCATTAGCTGGTGATCCTCAAGACACCGCATGAGCTGGCAGTTTATAATGGATTCCATTATTTTGGAGAACAATGTGATGGCGATAAGCATAGCTAGACGGGTCTGAGCGGTCGCCTTTTTTAGTCAGCTTGCAGAATGCAATCGCGATGTTAGTATGAGTGGCACCATACTCTGGACTAGACAATGATCTGATACTCTGAACTAGACAATGATCTGAGGAGCCAAGAGGGGAGTGGACGAAGACCTGATATCTGTCTGAATGAGAGGTCAGCAGAAGGTCCAACAGGAAAGGTGCATGATCTTCTACATCTGGAATACGCGTTGGCGAAGTTACCAGTTGTGTCAGACCATATACCAAGGCAAAATCATGAACAGATCTCCCCGCATGATCGGTTAAACATGAATCGAGCCATTCAGCGTGGTGGGCGTTACAATCGCCGAGGATCACAATCTCTGCGGATGGGATCTACTGTAGCAAGGGATCTGTAGCCATTTTAACGTGGTCGATGAATTGGTCTGTTTCGGCGTTACCGCTATGGGAGCTATAGAGGCACCCGGAAACATGCGGATGGTCGTCGCTGTCTACGCGTAGCCAAAGGATGGACAGGTCCTTCAAGACCGCCGATGCGTCGAAAACAGATGTCCTCTCTGAAGTATACGCAAGGCACAAGGAGTGTTCCAATTTGTACCCCGGGTAGGAGAGTCTTTGCTCTTGGTCTTGTTGCTCAGCTTGCCCCGAGCAGTTATTGTCTTGAGCGGAATTTTGCCCCCCCCCTCCTCCCCCCAGAATACTTAGGGCAGCCTGAGCACCCAAGAGTGGTAAGTCCCTCCTCAGGAGTGAAGTAGCTTGATCGTGGATGCTCAGCAAGGGATTTTTCCATTACCAGGGGTGCTGGTACCCTCCTGAGATAGTATTACATTTAGTTCTATTGCCATGTTGACCGGGGGGAGGGGGGGGGGGATTGGTTCTCCTGCACTCACCAGACGAAACGCAGAAGCAAATCTTCCACTTCACACCGGTATTCTGTGAGGTCGTAGTACCACCCCGGCTTGAGCCGGCCCATTCGTGCCACACCACACAACAATACACGTTCACTCGGTGAAATATTCTGACTCAACTGAGTGAACGACGAGCGTGGCGTGACGGCAAGGCGAACTAATACAGTCGGGCCGCGCGTGTGAGCGGGAAAGGAAGGTGAGACACGTCGCGACTGCGCGCCGCGTGCTTCAGCGGCGGCGACGCGTCGACGAGCGAGCGACGGCGGCGCGCCGGCGCCGTGTTCGGCTTGTATTCGGACTAGATATGAGCGCCGCGCCGGCACGGCGCTCATATCTAGTCCGAATACAATCTGGGCGTCTTCAATGTAAGAGTGAATAGGCGTTTGATACGCTAAGACAGTGCGATTTACCATCTAGGGCTGCATCACTACTTACCATCAGGTGGGATTGTGGTCAAGCATTGGCTTATAATAAGTAAAAAAAAAGAGTAAAGTAACTTAGTGCCCGCGCCGATAGTACTAAATTCCACCTGAAATCAAAACACAGATGCGTTGCCTCCTCTGATAACTAAGATGGAATGTCTCGGTTCCAGTAAAAAGGGTATTCGGTTTTCTACACTCAGCACACGAAACACAGCTGCATTGAGCTGCTATTTTACGCTGGTATTCTGTTAGAGCGTCGTCCTTCCTCGTTCGAGCTTTTCTCTTTTTTTCTTTAAACGTTTCTCCCGCATTAGGATTTTCTCATGTGTCATGGAGGTAGTTCACAGACAGAACAAACATCCAGATTCAGAACAATTATTTGTAGGTCATACAAATGCTTGTTCTGTCACTGTCGTATCTGTCGCAGAAGCGATAACCGATGAAGTAGACGTGTCATAGAGTGAAGACCGCGCTTAGGAAGTCGCAATTTTACTACCGGTTAGTGCAGTCGCTTCATAATGACGTGACGGTTCTAATGCCGAACCTACAGTATTTTTGTAGCGTAAGCATACCTAGTGCGCAAAAATAAATCGAAATGGCGTGTCAAACTAAACGCTCCGAAACCGTCGTAATCCACGAGTTCCTGGCCTTTGTTCAACAAAAATTGGACGTCATGGACCAGGTGTCTCTGTCACAGGTACTGATGACAAGCTTCACCGAGGACGAGATCATCCAAGCCAAGAAGGTGTTAGCAGATTCAGCCGTGACCCAAATCCGTCTTATCACACGTCACAGGGATGGACGCGGTAAGAAAGACCTGCAAGATATCTTCAGGCTATTCAATGAGACCGACCCTGATGACATCCCAACTTTCGTCGCGCGTGATCTCAACAAGCTGCCTCCCGTGACGTTCGATCACGTAGACGTCACCAGATTGTTGAAAGACATCACCACGTTGAGAGCCGATGTTACCGACATCCGTTCCAAATTTGAGAAATCGGAACGAGCCGCAACAGAGCTGAGGAACCAAGTCAATATGTTGCACAATATAATTGCAACATCTGCAAATTCACCGCCGTCGCAGAATGTAAATACGACACGCGGTAACCGGAATAGTAGTCATATTTCACCGATGATTGCGACTCCGTCACGCGATACCGTCTGTCAGCGGGTTGATGACCGAGAAACTAGGGCGACCTCGGTCGTCATTGCATCACCACCTCAACCCTTGACTGAACCCATTGGTACTCCTCCGCCGAAGCCAACCTCAAAACAAGGGAAGACGTTTGCGGATGTTGCCCGAAAACCTTTACAACCGGCACCCTCTTGTGGTCGAAAGCGGAAGAATGTGGAAATAAAATCAGTTCCAGTGGTGACCAAAGACAAGATTGATAAGGACGGGTTTACTCTTGTTGACAAGAGACGTCGGTCGCGACCCGTCTGTAACCAGCGTGGGACCGCCAAGATAAACGCGAGTACAACTCTGCGTGCTGTGGAGCCAACTATACAACTCTACATCTCCCGTTTGGACAAAAGTACGTCGGGAGAAGACGTCCTGCGTTTCGTGGAAGAACGAAGCCGATGCCGCATTGAGGATCCGATCTCTTTACATTTGCAGCGTCAGGAGTCTAATAGGTCAACGAACTTCAAATCCTACGTACTCCAGTTTCCTGCAAAACATAAAGAGACATTCCTCGCTCCCGATTTCTGGCCCTCTGGGGTAGTGTTTCGCCGATACAGGGACGCGCCAAAGAAAAAAGTTCCCTAGATAGTGTTAAGTTATGTCTATATTTTATATATATTTTTAGGTTAAGGTATATATTGCTATGGGCCAATGTTCTTAATTTTTAAGTCCTTGATGCCTGAAATAAAGTTATTGTATTGTATTGTATTAGGAAAACGCAGTGCGAGACGCCCCCTGGCTAGATGGAGCAACGATCTGCGCAAGGTGGCTGGCAGCAGCTGGATGCGTGGAGCCGGAGATCGGGCTAACTGGCACCATAAGAGAAGTCTATGTCCAACAGTGGACTACCGCAGGCTGATGATGATGAGCCTCTATCACGAATAAATTTGGTGTCATCATTTTACGACTTGATAACAAAACACCAACATTTCTCTACCATTCCTAAACACAATATGCATGTAGAGAAAAACCTTGCACAAGAACTTCTTTAGATGACGGTGAAAATTTTTAAGTAAATATGTTTTCACTGATAGAAGCAAGAAAGCGATATTTTTATACTATTTAGTGATATACATCTGCCGACGTATTTATCTTGACGCTCTAGTTCCGAAGCGTCTTAGTATCCTATTGTAGATGGCTATCTTTTTAAATATAATTGAAGTATATCGTCTAGACGATGTTTTAAAAGACGACAGTAGGAAAACTAAAACAGGAGGTGAGCATTTCAAGGTTATCCAATAATGACCGAACATCTATATAACGTAGTCCTACTGAGACCCAATATTAACTATTGTCTGTTCGCTTAGATGGGGTCGCCTTTGTGTCGCGCCGCCTTGGCAAAAGCCGCATCTTTTCAAAGGCGCCGCCGCAACATCAAAGGACACACCCACAGGAGAATTTGGCATTTTAAAACGAAGCGCCATAGTAAATGGTTATTTTCTATTTAAATTAAACTAATTTTACGGACTTTATCGCTTATATTAACTTATTTTACATTCCCGACGTTTCAAGCACTTTACAGCACCCATGGTCACGGGGGGACTGAGGTGTATGACGTCCCAATGTCATAGTTAACCACGGCTACCTGCCATGAAAAATTAATAATTTTTCATCTGGAGGTAGCCGTGAACTTTAGTCGGATGCAAGTACGTATAAAAAGGTTAAAAATGACCCAACAAATAACACACTTAAAATACCTCGTGATCTCATAAACGTAAAATCGATAATACCTACGTGTGCTAAACCACCGAAGTTGTATGGGTTGCCAAAAATACACAAGCCCAATGCTCCACTACGTCCTATAGTGAGCCAAATCGATTCACTAACTTACAGATTGGCTCAACACTTAGCGAATATACTCTCACCGCTCAAGGGACATACAAGAGCACACACAAAGAATTCCTACCATTTTGTCAGCGAGATTAAAGACCTACATCTAGCAGATAATGAAACTATGGTCAGTTTTGATGTGCAGTCTTGTTCACATGCTTACCTGTTGAAGACTGCATCTCGATTGTTACTAGAAGGCTAGAGGATAACAACATGCCCGTAGAATATGCAGTATTACTCACACACTGCCTTACATCTGGCTACCTATTGTGGAAGGAGGAGTTCTACAAGCAAATAGATGGAGTGGCAATGGGCTCACCTGTATCTCCCATTGTTGCCGATATATTCATGGAGGACTTTGAGGAGAAAGCCCTGCTTACTTCTCCCGTAAACCCAAGAGTCTACAAGCGGTACATAGACGACACTTTCACAATTCTACCTTTAGATAAAGTAACTGCATTTTTAGACCATCTTAACTCCTTAAATTCTAAAATTCAGTTCACAATGGAGTTAGAGGCAAACAATTCTTTAGCTTTTCTAGATGTGTTAGTAATTCGGAATCCTGATAACACCTTGAGTCACACTGTGTTTAGAAAAAAGACCTATACAGATAGATATTTAAACGGTGATTCTCACCACCATCCTTCACAGTTAGCTACCGTGGGTAAATCTTTGTTTTCAGAGAGCACGAGGGATCTGTGACAGTAAACACCTGGCCGCCGAGCTCCAACACGTCAAGCAAGTTCCGCACGACAATAAGCTTCGGGTCCCGCGCCTACGTCACAGTGAACGAGTGAAGCCGGCCACAGTCGAGCGAGTGCCTGCTGTACTTACCATATGTCAGGGGTGTCACTGACAAGATTGGCTACATCTTGAAGCGTGCTTCCATTAAAACATATTTCAAGCCGCCGAAGAAAATTAGTCAGTTTTTACCATCAGTCAAGTGTAATATTCCTCTGCAAGATGCAGGCGTGTACATGGCTGGATTATGAATGTGGTCTCTCTTATATAGGGCAAACTAAAAGATCCATAAAAACCCGCATTAAAGAACACATAGCTGATGTGAAAAATAGACGCTCCGGGAAGTCTGCAGTCTGTGAACACGTACAGGATCGCCCCCGTCACTACATTAGATTTGATAGACCACAAATCCTCGCTAAAGAACACCGATTCATTCCAAGGATGATTCGCGAGGTTATTGAAATCAAAAAAACATCCTAATTTCAATAGAGAAGATGGCTGGGTGCTACCATCTGCTTGGGATCCCATAATTAATAAAATTAAATCCCAACCCAAGCATACAACTGCAAAACTTCATGATACTGTAAGTTCATACTGCGTAGATCGGAACAAAAATTAATAACTTTTCATCTGGAGGTAGCCGTGGTTAACTATGACATTGGGACGTCACGTCGGGGATGTAAAATAAGTTAATATACGTGATAAAATCCGTAAAATTAGTTTTATTTAAATGTGTACTTTTCGCGTAAATATAAGAAATGGTTATTTTCTACCTAACTTGTGTTTATTATTTATATTCGTATTTTATTACAATAACGATAAGAAGAAAAAAGTATTACAAAATGTAATACTTTTCCTAGTCTAATCCTAGAAATAGATAAAAAATTATTCAACAAACACAGTTAAAAAATAGTAGCAAAGCAAAATAATTAATGCGCCCCCGGATGTACCGACATTATCTTAGCCAACAGACTGTACATGAGAGAGACAAACGCAAAGTTAATATGAAACCGTACAAAAGAAAGAAACATAACACCCAGAGACGTCACTCGAAATAATTTAATACATAATTATACAATTATTTAATTTCGTCCGTTTGCACAACTGCTGGTTATGTTCACACGATTTACCTCAAATAAATATGAGATACATTCGCTTTCGTATTAAACGCTATTTGGTTAGTAGAATTCTCCAAATGAAATAAGTTTTACAGTTCTTCGTCTTCATTAGCCTGAACGGCTTCTCTAAAATATAGGGAGAATTCGTCGTAATAGCTGTATATAATATATATATATAATTATTATGGGGTATCTGTAAAGTTTTCTCATCTGGTTGGGCTGTATAAATATATCATTGTAAATGAAAATGATAAACAACAATAAAATTAAATAAATACATAAAAAATACATAAATAAATAAAAACCCAACCAGATGGAAACCCTTGGCAGGGGAGACCAAACGGCCGAGGGTTAGGGGAAAAGGGGAAGAAACCGGCGGACGATGCGGGCGGTATCGAGGAGCACCGCCTTCTGCATTTGAGCTTGGAGCGGTCCGTCACGGAGTCCCAGTCGCCTCAGATGACCCGAGAGGCTAACTGGGATTAACCCGTTCACAGAAACGACCACAGGAATAATTTCGGTGGGCAGACCACCCCACATGTCGGTCACCTCGTGAGCCAAGTCCAGATATTTTGTTAGCTTTTCTGTTTCGGCTTTCACGAGATTCTCGTCATAAGAAATCGTAATGTCGATCAAAAATATCCTTGACTGTGCCCGGTCCATCAGCACAATATCAGGCTTATTCGCAAGAATAGTCCTGTCTGTGATGATGGCTTATTATTATTATATTATGTGAGCCGGTGTGGTTTGCAAAAGTATGCCGCACACGGGTTCACTGTACCGCCATCTAGCGTAGACCATGAGGTCTTTCTGGCATCTCCCCATAGTCGTCATACGATACCCACTGGATGAAATGTGGTGACGGATTCTTTGTGATCAATGCATTACGAAAAAGGAAGCAAGCTGTCTGGTTTGCATGTGTTGAATATCCACTACCCCATATCGCTCTGTGGGTGTCGTAAGGTGCGATAGTGGAGAACCGAAGCAGGAGATGGACAGCAGTATCTTCCTGATAACAGTTCAAAATTATAAACAACTGCGGTTGCCAACCCACCTACCATGCGTGGCAACTATAGCAAAATCTCCCCTATGAAGCAATCTAGAGTCCCATGTTCGGCAGTGGACTTCTATGACTGTAATGGAAATGTACTGTCACATATGTACTTAGTCAGGTCATAAATTCTGTCACATGTTTAATATAAAATAATTGAAACAAGTTTATTACATTATGTAACCATTTATATACCAAAATGAACTTAACATAATTTAAAATTAAAAATTTTGTACAGCCGACTTCAATATAAGCGACTTCAATATAGGTTATTTAAGAATAACTCAATAACCATTGGTCTGACCTTGATCAAATTAATATGGGACCACACGAGAACTATCAGCTTTCATATAAAAAAAAAGAATCATCGAAATCGGTTCGCCCAGTACAAAGTTATGAGGTAACACACATAAAAAAAAAACATACACTCGAATTGAGTACCGTCTCCTTTTTGGAAGTCGGCAGAAAACATAGATTCTTATGACACTAAAGTTTATTCAAAATGACCTCCGTGATTTTGAATACAGGCCTTCAATCTGCGCGGCCAGTCGTCTATCGCAGCACGAACGAGGTTCATGTCAATATCGGCGGCTGCCTTAATCAAGGTGACTCCAAATTGGGATGACGCTTTGAGCACGCCTTTTCCTCCAAGTGTTGCCATATCTTGTAATCTAGCGGATTCAAATCTGGACTGGAGGAGGGCCAGTCTTCGTGCCGGATGAAGTCGATTTCACCCGCCGCCAGCCAGTCTTGTGTGCTCTTCGCTCTATGAGCTGGCGCCGAATCTTGTTGGAATACCCAGGGCCTGTTATTGAACATGGTATGAGAAACAGGTTCTACAAGGTTCGTCAGGACTGTATTTTGATACACAACTGCATTCGTTTTTACACCTTTCTCACAAAAATGTACCTCTGTTAAGCCCCAATAAGAAACTCCCAACCATACCATGAGCGAGGATGGAAAATGACCTTATTGGACACGCGGAATACGGTTGTTCGCTTCTTCACTACTGTGTGCGTACACCTTGTCATTTTGTTTGTTGTAGCTCTCTTCTACGGTAAAAATTTTAAAATTAAAATTCTATAAAGTATACATATTTTATCTTCATGTACAATTCGAAATTCGAATTCAATAAACTTTTTTGTGGCCAGCATTCTAAAAGAAAAGTTTTTACTGTGTGACAATACTTATGTCCTGACTGTGTATATATATATGTACCAAGAGATGGCAGCAGCATCTTCCTGATAATAGCTTAGTAAAATTAAAAAAAAAAACGAAATTTTACAACCAGTACATGTTGCCAGTGATGACTTAACGTGGTCCTTCATTGCTGGTCGTATGATAAAGGTCAAAGTTACTCAGCGTGCGATGAAAGGTTTTATGCTCGGAATTTCTCTGCGGAATAAAGATCGTAACGAGTAGATGGTAGAGCCACGCTGCAGCTATATTAGCTGTAGCACGAAATGGTCGGCTTGTCCGGGAGAGGACCACGCTCTCACAGAACACCAGCGTAAAATAGCAGCTTAAGGCTGCTTTGTTTCTTATGGTGAGTGTAGAGAATCGGACACCCTTTTACTGGAAACGAGGCATTCCATCTTAGTCTTCAGGGGTGACAACTCCTCTGCATTTTAATTCTTAATGGAGGATAAATGTAGTTGTCAATGGGCCACAGCATCCACTTACCATCAGGTGGACTGTGTGCTCGCTTATCACCCTTATCATATAAAAAAATCCTCAGAAAAATAAGAGTAGTAACTGACCGCACCCAGGACGGCCATCTGGCTGGCCCGGGTGCCAAGCACCAAGGGGTGACAACGACTACTCACTCGCACAGTCAGAAAATACTTACAGAAGAATTACTCCGCAAAGACATACCAATAACTAAATAGCTACCTAATATAGTATCTACCTGCATACACAAATATTATACCTTAATACGTATCGCAAATTTATTTTTATAGGTGTCTCTCGCCAGCAACGCAAAGTCAGGAATTTGCATTTAGAAAAACCCAAAAGAAGACCCTTTTTAGGTGATAATTAGGTGCCAACTTTAAAAATTAGGTGCTTTAAAACTTTCACCGCAACGAACTGATGAAATTTGCGTTGCTGGCAAAACGCCTCGCTAGCAACGCAGTGACGATAATAGATATACGATAAATATTAATAGCAAGGAATTAAGTGCTAATTAAGTGTTGAAAGATTATTGAGGTCGGATGTTTTTTTTTATAGGATAAGGGTGACAAACGAGCACACAGTCCACCTGATGTGGTTGCTGCGGCCCATAGACATCTACATCTATCCTCTATTACAAATCAAAATGTAGATGCGTTGTCACCCGTGAGGACTAAGATGAAATGCCTCATTTCCAGTAAAAAGGGCCTCCGGCCACCTGCACTCACCAAGCGAAACGCAGAAGTAACCCTCTACTTCACGCTGGTTTTCTGTGAGGTCGTGGTACCACTCCGGTTCGAGCCGGCCCATCCGTGCGACAGCAAAAGCTGCCGCGTGGCTCTACCACTGTACTGGATGTAGGTGACGGTAATATTCTGGGAATTATCTGGTCCAGGACCACCATTACCTTACTAAGGTATGAACGGCATTTTTTGTTCTTTATCAGTTATATATTATAGATAAGATAGGTCGATTCTGTACTAAAACTGAATCAAAAGACCCCGACTCCACGTAGTCGTGTCTGCCCTACCCCTAGAGTGTTTTTGTAAAGCCCCCGCCCGCTGTGGCAAATCATGGGTGCCTGCGATTTGCTACGCAAGTTCGAAGGGGCTGCACTCACCGCAGCGCCAAAGCCGTTGCAGAAGTGACGACTATGTCAATATTCCCGTGTAAAAAGTGAGGTTATGATTTGCAAAAAAAAAAAATATTACACATAAACTGTACATAACATAACTGTACATACTAACAGTGGTAGAGTCAGGCGGCAGCTCTTGTTGTCGCACGGATGGGCCGGCTCGAACTGGGGTGGTACCACGACCTCACAGAATACCAGCATAAAGTAGAAGTTTACCTCTGCGTTTCGCTTGGTGAGTGCAGGTGGCCGGAGGCCCTTTTTACTGGAAATGAGGCATTCCATCTTAGTCCTCACGGGTGGCAACGCATCTGCATTTTGATTCGCAAACGAGGATAGATGTAGATGTCTATGGGCCGCAGCAACCACTTACCATCAGGTGGACCGTGTGCTCGTTTGTCACCCTTATCCTATAAAAAAATGCACAAGGGGGGCTTCCCCAGAACTCTAGCCCCTAATTTTTAGTTTTTCTAAATGCAAATTCCTGACTTTACGTTGCTGGTGATACACAACTTATTTTTATGTCTTAGGAAATTAAATTATGTTCGAAAGTAAAAAGCTGAACTCATTTATTTTTAGGTAGCGCTTGGTCGAGTGACGTGTTCCTTCACTGCTGGCCGTATGAGGAAGTTCAAGGTCGCTCAGCGAGCTATGGAGAGGGCTATGCTTGGATCTCTCTGCGTGATAAACTTAGAAATGCGGATATTCGCAGTAGAACCAGAATAACCGTCGTAGCCCAACGGATTAGTAAGCTAAAGTGGCAACGGGCCGGCCATATAGCTTGAAGAACCGATAACCGATTGGAAAGCAAGATTCTCGAGTGGTAGCCACGTACCGGTAGGCGAAGTGTGGGGCGGCTCCCCTGAAGATGGAGTGACGACCTGGTAAGATGGTAAGATATGCAGGAGGTTGATGGGTGCGAGTGGCTCAGGACCGTGCTTTGTGGTATTCCTTGGATGAGGTCTTTGTTCAGCAGTTGATTGTGAAGGGCTGTAATGATGATGATGATGAATAGAATAATTGAGCGAAATAAAGTTCGGTAAGCATATTTAGCATTTTTTGTTTTATTTGGGGGGGTGCTTAATAGAAAACCGCCCCGAGTGCCAACCTACGCTTCGCCACCACTGCGGGTCTCACAGATCATAGAGGACTGAAACTCGAAATTATCCATTTGGCCCAAATGACCCGTTTCGTAAGACGGATCAATACTTGAATGATCGGGTCACTACAATAGAATAGAATAGAACAAAACAGAACAGAACAGAAGAGAATAGAATAGAATAGATTGATTTTTATTCAATATTGATTAATAAATAATATGATAATAATTTTTGAAAGTAATTTTTTTTATTTACCACTGGTTCGGAAAATACCTCTGTCCTGGGAAGAACCAGCAAGAAACCCATCGGGACTTTTTTTGAATCATAATTTCACTTAATAATAATTTTATTTATACAATTTTAAATAAATTATCATAGAACCAGCATGGTGGCGATCACCTTATTCCCAGGGGTTATTTTCATTCATGTATTCCTTGATGTTATAATAACTTAATTATTGTTTATTGACTTTGAACTTTGAACATGTTCTGGGATTTTGTTGTAAAAGCGTATACATTGCCCCATAAATGAATTACTAATTCTGTGGAGTCTAGTAACTGGCATTACAAGCTTATCCTTATTCTTATTAAAGCTATTTATGTTTTTATGTACATACATTACATTTTCATAAATATATTGCAATGCCAAAGTTAATATATTTATTTCTTAAAATTTTTCCTCTGAGGGACACTATACAATTTATATTATAAATCCCCCGTACGGCTCTCTAAACCTACCTCAAGATAGAAATGAATGAATGACACATGTCTAATGGGTATAAAAATACAAAGTCTATGAAAAATATGAACGATGTTTTGGCGGGAACTTGACCGCCGGCGGAATATTGATCATGTTTTATCACTGAAATAAAGGTTTGAGTTAAATTTTAATACTTAAAAAACTGCTCTACGATTTTATAAGTGTCTGCGCATGTGAGTTATCAGTGGAAACGACAAAACAAGCGATCCGATGTTGATATATAAAACCCAATTTATTTTGACCGCTTAAGCGCCTTAATAATGTCCTCCAGACCGAATTTCGGTTACGGCGGCCTCAACGGAGACTAGCCAGATGGCTAGTCTGTATACACATCTGTATACACATTGGCACTAAAATTATATATTGGCACCATTGAGTTATATGTACTACGTACTAGAGAAGCCATTCCGAACATTGACTATGTTCAACTGAACTGTAGTGCAATCCATACAAACTAAATATTGCGTAAATTGAAGATTTGTGAATTCCATAAAATAATTATTATTACATTTTATTTAGAAATATAACATGTTTGTTGAGATGAAATTAAGATATTTTATATTAAATTCTTATATTTATTTTATATTAATATCTTATTTCATATCAAATTAAAGTATTCGCGCATGCGCGACTATTACTCCCGCGCATGCGCGAAAACATAGAGTAGGACACAGTTTTTGTTTGAAATGGCTTCTCTAGTACGTAGTACATATAACTCAATGATTGGCACTATAATAATAATAAATTATAGTGCCAATATGTATACGCAACTCCTCACTCTCATAGTCCGGTGGAACGAACCGACACGACTGGAGATAGATCAGGTGCAGGGACAACTTTACGTGCTTACCGAGGCACAGGGTTTTCTTGAAATTTCTTGACGGTAAAACTCAATAACTGATTTTTTTTGACCCGACCATTTTGGGATTCGAACCCGGGATGTCATGATCAGCAGTTGCGTTAACAACCACTCCAACAAGGCAGTCAATTAAGCGCCTTAAGAACTTTAGACACTCAATGTCGTCATCGACCGTCTGCTGATTCAAGCTGCCGTCGAAATCACCATAAAATCTCCGCAATGTTTCAACATATTGAGGGAAAGTTTTTAACTAAATAATACTTTATAGAATCATTTCCTCTTACTTGACAATGGCAAAAGTACAACTTTACGAGTCCATTACCAAAAAAAAAAATATTACATTATTATACCAAATTTTTAGAGAACTAACTATGGAGTGTAGAGTACAAGGAGAACCACCTTATAAGGGGCGAAAGTTGAAAAAGTGTCCTACTATTTACTGAAAATAGAGGTTCCAAAACCTACCACAATAGCGCTGGCGTCTGAAAAACTACGATATGAAGATAGCTGTTTTGAACGGAGTGAAGTCAGCTGAATTCAAATATTTAAAAAATTTCATGACTAGAGTAGTTAGTAAAATGCCAGTAAACAAAATCTCAACTATTTACATAGTACAAAACCAAGCGGATTGGTCGGTCCTTGTTTATTTCTCCATCTTATTCTAATTACTTTTGGCGCTTTTTTTAATTTATCCTATGCTACTGCAGCGTCACCCTTATTGGACACGTTTTTAGGGACACTTTTCATATATAGAGATGGTTCTCCTTGTAATCTACACTACATAGAACTAACACAATTAATGGATATGAGTATGAGGATGAGGCATTCCATAGTCCTTAGATGTTTCTTTGTTTGAGGTAGGCTGCAGGTGTCTATGGACTGGAGGTGGACTGTATGTTTGTTAACTTTAGTTTTATAAAACAAACCAGCAATCCGTCCCAGTGCGCTCGGGTGATTTCTGGATATTGACAACTGCGGCACCTACCGGGTCCAATTGTGAATTTAAACCATTCTCGAATCAACTTAATTACATACATAATAGTTCATCAAAATCGGTCCAGCTGTTTAGGAAGACTTCAGTCACATATACACGGACAGACAAATTATTTATTTATTCATTTAATTAATTTAGAAAACCAACAGCGTATATAGTAAATATTAACATTAATGTAACAAACTAAAAGTATGGCCAATAACAGGTTTCCCTTATATTGCTTGATGGTAGGTGTATTGTTGTTGGAAGAAAAGGAAAGAAGAACAATCTAATAGATAAATTATAAGCAAAATTATAAGCAATTCAATGTAATGAAGGTGGTCATAAGTTTACAAATCAGGAGAGATAGTCAGGTAGAATGATATATTACATTACCTTTATATATATATATACTTATGTACATATCCTTTTTTTTATTTTTTTTATATGATAAGGGTGATAAACGAGCACACAGTCCACCTGATGGTAAGTTGTAGATGCGTTGTCACCCGTGAAGACTAAGATGGAATGCCTCATTTCCAGTAAAAAGGGCCTCCGGCCACCTGCACTCACCAAGCGAAACGCAGAGGTAAACCTCTACTTCACGCTGGTTTTCTGTGAGTTCGTGGTACCACCCCGGTTCGAGCCGGCCCATCCGTGCGTCAGCAAAAGCTGCCGCGTGGCTCTACCACTGTTAAAAAAACATATAAAATTTATAAATATATAAACATAATACAAATAATTAATTATAATATATATTAAATAAAACAACTTGAGTACTTATATAAATATTAGTAGCCTCAAAAAATACATATAGAAAAATAGATGAGAGAATATTTATGATTGTATGTGATTTTAACTTCCACTACTCTATTTCTTAATAGTTTTCTTGATGTAATCTTTAAACGTAAGTATAGAATTCGCAGAGGTCAATGTGTCCAAATTGTTCATTATATGTACGAGCAAGCCGCGAAAGAACAGTGTTTCGACAGTAGTTTGAATGATGCCAGGGAGTCTGTAAAAATGTAGT
This sequence comes from Parnassius glacialis, assembly GCA_033319125.1. Classification (NCBI taxonomy): domain Eukaryota; kingdom Metazoa; phylum Arthropoda; class Insecta; order Lepidoptera; family Papilionidae; genus Parnassius; species Parnassius glacialis. Next base: position 12,143,676 of record JAVANC010000015.1, on the reverse strand, counting down.
ATTGCGGGTGCGGAATTTTGGAGTACGAAAGATGATTCTTGAGACAAGATATGTACAGTCAATATTACTGTTTATTATATCATATAACAAAGCCATGTCAAGCAAAACACGCCTGTGTTCCAAAGATAAGAGATCGTACTCAGTGCAACTGTCTGTGTAAGTATCGATTTTATTCCGACAGCGAAAGTTAAGGTGATTAACAAATATTTTTTTAATACGCTCAAGGCGGCTTTTGTAGACATTGTACTGTGGAGACCATATCGAACTAGCATATTCCAAAACACTTCTGACATACGCAAAATAAACCATTTTAAGTGCATTCATATTCGAGAATAATTTACAGATGCGAAGAACAAAACCAAGATTTTTATAGGCTTTACTGATAACGTAATCAATGTGTTCGGATAGTATCATTTTATGATCAAAATTTACGCCTAAATCCCTAACACTTACTTTTCGGCTGATTTCTAATCCGTCAAAGTGATATTTATTTAGAATTGGCTTAGATTTCCTTGTAAAACTAATACATTCGCACTTGCTTGCATTAACAGTTAGATTATTTATTTGGTAGTATTCAAATAAACGGTCCAGGTCCTTTTGTATCAATAGGCAGCCATGTATGGTGTTCATTTTACAAAAAATCTTCTTATCATCTGCATACATGAGATAATTTGTGTGTACAATGCACGAACCAATGTCATATAGGTAGGCATTGTAAAAAAGTGGACCTAAGTGAGAGCCCTGAGGAATACCTGTAGATATGTTTATGTAGCTCAAACGGAAACCACCAATCACTACTGCTTGTGAGCGGTTAGTAAGATATGATTCAGTCCACCGGAGCAAGTCACCGTGAATCCCTAATATTTGTAATTTGTTGAGCAGGATCATGTGATCCACACGATCGAAAGCTTTTTCAAAATCAGTGTAGATCACATCAACCTGCCCACCTTGATCCATATTTTCAAGGACAAAAGAAGAAAAATTTGCCAGGTTCGTAGTGGTGGATCGCCTTTGTAAAAAACCATGTTGCTGCTCAGGGAAGGCACGTGAAAGCGTGGAATAAATTAGTTATATACTACTCGTTCAAGGATTTTAGCTGCGGTGTTCAAAATAGAAATGCCTCTATAATTATATTATATATTATATTATTCTGTACGTGATCCCTTCTTGTGTACAGGGACTATGTGTGCACACTTCCATTGATGCGGAAATATCCCTTCACGCAGAGAGCGATTAAATATAATAGTCAAGGGGAAAGCAAGTGATTTAGGGCATCGTGACCAAAAAAAAGAAGGTAACCCATCACTACCGGCACCTTTGTTCGTGTCCAAAGCTTTCAACGTTTTTTCAATTATTGCAGCGTTTGTCTGTACATTAGAAAAGGTGTCAGTACACAACGATTCCGTATGTATATGTATGTATATGATATATGTAGTTATTACTAGGTACACCAAATACACTCTTGAAGAATGAGTTGAAAGCATTGCATATATCTATACCTTCGGTGTACTCTGTATCTTTCAAAGACATTTTCTTATGGTATCCTGACCCACCTCGAATGGCTTTGACGAAAGTCCAGAACGTTTTAGGATGTGTTTAGATGCTATTTTCACAACTTGACGTAAATTTATTAAAGCATTCTCTCTGAACACGGCGTTCTCTTGCTCGGAGTAACGAAAACTCATCGTAATCTAATCTATTCCTGAATTTTTTCCAACGTGTGTGAGTTATGGTTTTCTCCTTAATTATTTTTATTAAAGCAGGTGTGTACCATTTAGGATATGATCGCTTCCCTGTGTTATAACTAAAAGACACATGTAAACGAACACAACTATCCAGTATGTTATAAAAGGTATCTGTAGCTCCGTCTACAGTGCCTGTGCATAAAAGAGACCACCAGTCCTGTTCTAAAAGATATGTATTATTTTTTTCATAATCAGTCCTCTTGAAATTACGCCTCGGCGCAGCTGTTTCCCGTAGAGGAGTAATGTTTAAATCCAAAACTATGAAGCAAAAAGAAAGATGTGCGTGGTCCTCCTTGAGTAGCGGCGCAGCCGCAGGGATGATATTCAGAGGTAGATTAGAGAATGCAAGATCTAATGTGTTACCAGCATAATTTTTTAAAGTATTAAATTGTCTTAACCCGTGAAATGTTAGTGATCAGCTGAATACTCGCTTCTTGTACCTCAGTAGGCCCTTTTTTAAAAGCTGTATATCCGTTTGGGTTCTAAGAAATGAACGGCAAGTATTTATTATATTATGTATAAAAGATAAGTTTTCAGTTTCGTGGACTGCAGCCACAGTTGCTACTCTTTTGCATGTACTAGGCTAGCATAAATCATTAAGAACAATTTAATTGCATCAAAAACTACGCATAAGAATATCGGAAAACATAATATCTAAAGATGTTCAACTACCAGACAAAAGGACGATATTTTATTTCGTAAAGCAAACATGTCATCTTCAGTGTTTTTGTTAATTTAATTCCATATAACAAAAAGACAGTAACTGTTCAATTTGCACAGTTGACTTTCATTTAATTTATTGCCTTTATGTATATTTACTATTCGCGAATAAACACATTTCGATTGTCCGATTCGCGTCACTCTTGAGTATATAACCTGGCTAATACAGATGTTAAAAGTAGTCGATCTAGCACCGGTCTATAGGGATTTCTGATCCATAGGCCTGAAAATGCGTCGGATTACAACTTTCTTATTGGTGATCGTGCTCAGTGTAAGTACTTTTATAATTATTTTAACAACCGTCGCCTTTCCCTTCGGTCCATAGAAAACGTTTCCCTTCTATGTCCCTTGCACTCGTCTACTTTTTACAGTAAACCTTTTTAAGTTCTCGGAGTCTTTGAGCTTTGTACCTCCTCAGTACTAACTATAAAACGTACACAAGCAATAGATTCCTTTGACCTCTCAACAGTAAATGTCATCCATCCCGGCCATGTGTCAAATATTGTTAATATGTACCTAACTGTTATCCATCGTGACGGTCAATGAGGGCTAACAATTTTCTGCTCATCAGATGTCGCTAGTTGACACTGATGTAAAGGTTTTTGTTCCACAATGTCATTTAATTGGGAAAGCAATGACTCAGTTGTTTGCTCTTTAATTTGTTTTTATTTACAAAGTACTTTCAGGAAGTCTCGAGTCAATTGCGCTGTAAAATAAAAGAATTCATAAACACTTAAACACCTTAATTCACCCTCTTATGGGTTGAATTTTTCAAAATCCTTTCGACGTAATAAAAGGAACCTATTGTCAATCACGCTTCTACGTCCATCCTTCTTAGTGGGTCATGTGCTCCTGGTAGATTATCTTCTATACATCCATTCATTACAGCCTATAAAAGTCCACTGCTGAACATAGGCCTCTCGTGAGATTGCCTCATAGGAGAAATATTTGCCATAGTTGCCACGCTTGGCACGTGGGTTGGCAACTGCAGTTTTTTTTTTTAAATCGTTATTATGAAAACGCCGCTGCCCATCTCCTGATTTGTTTCCCTGTGTCGCCGTGGTTCTTAATACAATTATATTACATATTAACTTTTCATTCAGGTTTTAAAATCTTAAAAATTTTAAACCTTAGGTTTTAATTAATTCTTTTTACAGAGTACTTTCAGTAAGTTTCGAGTCGATCGCTCTATAAAATAAAAAGTTTCATACAAACAGTAAAGTCCTATTTCATTGGGGGTTGAATTTTTTAAAATCCCTTCATAAAGGGCAGCTACTGTCCTAATTAAAGGTTTCTACGTTTAGTCACTCAGGATATCCTCCTATTTTTTGGGTAGTGCATATTGTTACCCGCCACTGCACGGTTGGTATTGTCCCGTGGATATCGCAAAGGTGTCAGGGGAAAACAAACCAGGAGATGAACAGCAGTGTATTCCTATTAACTACTAAAATAAAAGAAAATTGCAATTGCCAACCTGCCTGCCAAGTATCGCAAAATATATGTCTCCATAAGGCATTAGGCATTAGTACTGCTCCCCATTAGGCAATCTACAGGGAGACCTATGTTCAGCAGTGCACCTATAGGCCGTAATGAATGGTGAATGATAAAATATATTTGAAAAAAAAAACTATTGCACGCCTCACCACGAGCGAGCGTGCAGTAATACTCTACTCTCGATATGCCAAAACAATTTTGCAATAAAAAATTGTTAGTATGTCTCAATTTAGACACTAAATCAATAAAAAAGGGATGTTTAAAAAACTGGATATATTTAATTATAAAGTCGGTATATTGTTTTTATTCATTTGTTTAGTTGTATTTACAAAAAAGATAATTAAAAAATTACTAGTACGGCTGTCAGTCTGTGCACTTGTATGTCTTTACGTTTCAGAAAGATATACGCAACCAAATGAAATAAATCTCTCTGAATAAGTTTTCATTTATCCTCAGGATGATCCCTATTGCTGGCTGTTGTCAGACTCATAGTAAACATTGAAAAGATTGGATATTTTCATGCAAAAAATAAAAAACATGTGTTGTGGTACACTTGATTGGAACGAAGTTCCTTTCGTAATATATTATTATTGATAAACGTATTATATTATTGATTACAAAATACAAATTAATTAACTACTAGCGTCTATTCAAATGAAGCGTCATTTAAAATAACGTAACATTTTTTTCCATTGGTCATAAGACAAAGTGCGAGGGAGATGGATATTATTCCATCTCGCTTCCTCATAGCCGCCAAGGCCGTCTACACCATAGTGTACGTCAGGAGGGGTCGTGACGGAAAAATCTTACACTTTTTCCCGCCTAGCCCCCATCCGCCAAATTCGTACCGTCCGATAAGGAACTTCGTTCTAAAATACTCATGAGACGCGCATTTTGGGATTTCCCAAACTATTCAATTCTATCCTTTCTATTTGCAGGTCCTGAGTTCGTATGCAGCACCACAACGTAAGATATAATCCTTTTCTTTAATATTTTTTTAAGTTTTTCTTTTTTTTATTAGTATTTTATAGACATGAAGTGACAAAAGAACTAACAACCCACCCGATGGTAAGTGGCTACTACGGACCTTGGACACGTGCAACCAACTCAGAACAAAGAAGCCTAATACGTTGTCACCCCTGAGTACTAACATGGAATGCCTCACAGTCTGTATAAGTAACGGCACGAAAGTCTAGCGCTGGCCGTTATTGCGCATAAGTAGCACTGAATGGCTCATTGCGTATAAGTCGCGCTGATTAGCTCTGCAGTCGCATTCGTGTAATTCAATTCGTGCGCGTCCCCTCCACGTTTCGTTCAACGCTAGAATCACGTGCCGTGACATGTAATTATACTGGCTCTCTTTACTCAGTTAAAACACGCAAATCAACCGCGATTGCTACTATCGCATATCTACTGTCTCACTGCTAGGCACGGACCTCCTCTCACTTCTGAGAGGGTTTTAGGGCAAGGAAATGTCCACCGCGTCGCTGAAATGCGTATTGGCGAACTTCACGTATTCGAAATATTTTTTTTTGTTATTTCTCAGACATGCATGTTTCCTCACGATGTTTTCTTTCGCCGCCGAGGACGTGGTAAATCATTATTAAAATAGCAATTAACAATTTCATTGGTGGCGGCGGGGATCGAACCCGGGTTGCTCGCGTGCTTTGAAATTTACAGCGAGCGTTTGGCGCCTGAGCTACCACTGCTCTAATATTAGTTTGAGTAAAAAGTAACATGGCTATTCCAGCTGGTAGGAAAATACATGCCTATGTGATGGTGCTAAGACATTATGTATACAAATAGTACAATTAAACATTTTGTACCACCAACTTCAATATAAATAAAATGAGAACATCATCAATGTAGTCGAAGTCAATTAATCTATGAAATACGCATTATTAAGGATAATTCAAAAACTACTGGTCTGATCTTAATCAAATTTATATGGGACCACATGAGAAGCACCAGGTTCTCACGTGGTCCCAAATAAATTACATGTCATCCATGCCTTCCATGCCAGAAGAATCATCAAAATCGGTTCACCTAGAAAAAAGTTCTGAGGTTAACACACATAAAAAATACAGTCGAATTGAGTACCTCTTCCTTTTTTGAAGCTGGTTAAAAAACTGCCTCCTTGTTCTGGTGGTCGTATACGTGGCTGCTGATCATTAGGCACCAGGTTCCAATCCCAGATCGGGTCAAAAAATCTGTCATTGAGGTTTTCTATCAAGAAATTCTCAATAATAATAATTAAAAATTTTGTACAACCGACTTCAATATAAATTATTAAGAATAACTCAAAAACTATTGGTCAGACCTTGATCAAATTTATATGGGACCACATGTGAAGCACCAGCTTTCAAATAAAAAAAGAATCATCGAAATCGATTCACCCAGTAAAAAGTTATGAGGTAACACATTTAAAAAAAAACCTACAGTCGAATTTAGTGCCGGCTCCTTTTTGAAGTCAGTAGAAAAAAAGTCAGACCGGAGTAAAGAAGTTGCGATGTTTCACCCCCGTGCCTCGGAACAATACACGTAAAATAATTGGTCCTACGCCTGATTTATTTTTGGTTGTCCCATCGGACAATGAAAATGAGGGAATAGAGAGTTTTTGCGCTTGCGCATACACTCTGGCACTATACTCCTGTCCTGCGCAGTTGCCCATGTTGCCGTTAAGAATGGCTGCCGTGACTGAAATTCGGTCTGGAGCACATTATTTATCCATTATTATTATTACTCTAAACAATATGTCTTTCCCATTATTTTTTTATAGTTCTCATAAACGCAAAGGTTAACTTCGCTAACCCAGCTGGGAGGAAAATACTTTCTTAACTTAATCATTTTCTAAACTCGTATCTTTTTTTTACAGAATCTCAAGTATATAATTTCGAAGAGGAGCAATCAAGTGAGTAACTTACAAATTTTTTAACTTACTTTTTGACTTACAATAGGATCCAATAGGATCAGTTTTATTCAATATATATTACAATAGTACTTACTCAAAGTCATTTAAGGTTTATCATTGATTCAGATAAAACCTCTGCCCTGGGAAGAACCAGCTAGAAACCTAGCGGGACTTTTAAAAAAAATTACTATATAAGGTACGTGAGGGCAATGTGGTCCCTAAGCTTTGCCGCCCTATAAAACCAAAATTAGGTGAAGGACAGAGTCAAAAACACAAAGTCGTTTACTATAACTAATATTAAGAAAAAATAGCAAACAAGCTTTGGCAATAATTAGGAACACTTCGACAAAACAACTTAAAAAAAAACTACGAGGGCGGCACTGAAAATTTCGGGAATCAAGGAAGTGACGTAGTAATTTGAAGTGAAGTATTTATTGCTTTTCGAAGTATTCCCCGCGAAATTTGAGACATTTTTCCATACGATGGAACCAATCATTGAAGCAACCATTCCATTCGGAAGTTGGGGTCTCCAAAATGGCCGTTTTGTAGGCGTCCACAGCTTCTTTAGGTGATGAAAATCTCTGTCCACGCAATTTATTCTTTATTTTAGGGAAAGTATAGAAATCATTAGGGCTTAGGTCGGGGCTGTACGGCGGATGGTCTAATAATTCTATGTTTTTTTGCTCTAAAAACTCTTTTGTTCTGTGTGCGGTGTGAGAACTCGCATTGTCGTGATGGAGGATGATGCGGCGGTTGCATTTCTCTTTACGGAGTTCAGAAACGACCTGTGGCAAACAAATGCTAGCATACCATTCTGCATTAACCGTTCTTTGTCCCTCAAGAGGAATAGTCATAGACAAACGTGGCCCCCATTTTTTTGCAACACTCCATGAACGAACAATTTTTGTTGGCTTTAACTTTTTTTCTAACACCCAAACTCGTGACTAATTTTTTGTTTCGGGTTCGTACGCGTATATCCAGGATTCGTCACCTGATACGATGTTGTATACAGCATTTGAGGATCCTGCGTGGAATCTTTCAAATTTTCTGACGCACCAAGTAACGCGAGCCGCTTTTAGCTCTTCACAGAGTGAATGCGGTATCCATCGGGAAAACAACTTTTTTACACCTAATTGTTCATGCAAGATTATTTGTATTTTACTCATGCCAATTTCTAAAGTTGCCTGAATTTCGCGGTATGTCACATCTCGGTCTTCCTCAATCAGCTTACGCACAGCATCAACGTTTTCTTGGGTGACTACAGTTTTTGGACGACCTTGACGGGGATTATCACTGAACTTGACACGTCCACGTTGAAATTCAGCAAACCAGCGATAAATTGTGGTTTTAGCTGGGGCTTCATCACCAAATGCAGAAATCATCCCGTCAACACACTGTTTTTGTGTTAAACCACTTCGAAAGTCATAATAAATCATCGCTCTTGAATTTTCTCGAATCAATTCCATTTTCTCAACGACTAAACAAGTTTGACAAAACCTTGTGACAAGACCGAGAATTTTTTTTAAATAAATAAATGATATTCGGTTTTTAAAACCAAGGAGTTTTCAATTAAAAAGTTTTTAATATGACAGGAACAGTGGAAATATTCCATTCCCGATACTTTTAGTACAGCCTATGTAACAACACTACACAATACTAAAATCGACTGAAATATTTACTATAATGTCAACTGTCAAAATGGCGTCGATAAAGCGGCGCCGACATTGACTGATGAAGAGCTATCGTATCACAGAGCCATCTATGTAAACAAGGCTGTAGTTTTTGGGTTATAAAAAAGCGACCATATTAACCGGATGACCATATTACCCTCATGTACTATAATCTTTTATACAATTAGTATGAAAACATTTAGAATATATACATGGAAATCTAATGAGTAAACAGTAATTAGAGACGCATACGCACTGTTCTTGTGCTCTTACCGTTACAGGAAGTCCACTGCTGAACATAGGCCTCCCCCATAGATTGCCTCATAGGGAGGATATTTGCCATAGCTGTAATGTTACTGTTAATTTAATAATTTCACCTCTCAGTGGGTCATGTGATCCTGGTAGATTATCTTCTATACATCCGTCCATTACAGCCTATTAAAGTCTATTGCTGAACACAGGTCTCCCCCATAGATTGCCTCATAGGGGGGATATTTGTCATAACTGTTAATTTAATAACTTCACCTCTCAGTGGGTCATGTGCTCCTGGTAGATTATCTTCTATACATGCATCCATTACAGCCTATAAAAGTCCACCTGCTGAACATAGATAGGTCTCCCCCATATTTACCATAGTTATCACGCATGGCAAGGGGGTTGGCAAACGCAATTTCTTATTTTTAGTCGTTATTAGGAAGACGCTGCTGTCCTTCTCCTGACTTGTTTCCCTCTGTCGCCTCTTACCACACCCTCGGAATGTTATGGGGTAGTGGATATTCTCACATCGCCACTACACGGTACACTTGTGCTCTTGGTGGCTTTTTAAGTCGTACTTTTTTGACTTGGTGGAGGCACACTGCAGCTAATTGAAATGAAATTAAATTTTTTATTTGCGTTTTGTTAAGGTACATTGAAGATGGTCATAGTAATTAAACATCCTCTTAATCAGCCATTATTAATAGCATGCAAATATTTAGAACTATAAAATATCAGGATAATAATACTTAAGAGTAGAGTCTATAACAAAATGTCACAAAATACTCAATAAATAGGAAATAATTACTAAAGATTGCATACAATTATGCATTTACTAGATACTTTACTAGACCAATGTCTAGTAAATTCTACTACATCTTGTACAGTGTAAAAAGCCTTTTCATTGAGAAAGTTGTATATTTCTCTTTTAAATTAATTGAAAGGTAGGTCTCGAATTACTTGTGGTATCTTATTATATACTGTCATACACATCCAATAACAATTTTTATGTAATCTCGCACTCTTGTGAATCATAGCGGAAACAAACCTACCTCTATTTCTGATGATTCGTTTGTAGACGTCTTTAGCTTGTGTGAAATAATTCATATTGTTCTTTACATTACGTTAAACATCATCAATTAGTGTGCTGATCCTTCTTCACCTTGTAACTAATTTCAATATTTCATTTTCAGATGAATCCAAGAAAGACCTCAAGGAATCGGATGCGGGTAAGTACTATGTCAAAATTAGAATCACTAATAAATTCCTGTACTTTATTTGGGTGATAAAGACCCGCTGGGGGGTTAGTTTTCAAAGAGTAGCCAAATTTTAAACTTAAGTTCAAATATATAAATAATGATATACCATTATTGCAGTTTTTGAAAATACGAGTAAATAAGGCTTCTACTTTAATTTGAAATTATCTCAAATTGAATGTGATTTATGGGCAACAACCTTTTTGCCTACCGATAGACCCTTACGAATGTGTGTGTGCACAGCAAAATCAGTTAAAAAATGCATTTCCACGCATTTTGAATTTAAAAGATAAAAAGGATAGAATGTTTGAGATGTTTTTTAATTAATTTTCTGCCGACTTCCAAAAAGGAGACGGTACTCAATTCGAGTGTATGTTTTTTTTTATGTGTGTTACCTCATGACTTTGTACTGGGCGAACCGATTTCGATGATTCTTTTTTTATAAGAAATCTGATAGTTCTCGTGTGGTCCCATATGAATTTGATCAAGGTCAGACCAATGGTTATTGAGTTATTCTTAAATAACCTATATTGAAGTCGCTTATATTGAAGTCGGCTGTACAAAATTTTTAATTTTTAATTATTCTTCGCCATTTCCCTATATTACTTATTCTGAAACTTCTCTGCAAATTTGGCCGGTTATTGCAAAAGCATTCTGTATAATATGACCGCCCCTTAGAGGCCGTAAGCTAATGATCGTTAGGTTCCGGAATCGAATCAATGTGGTAGAGCCATGCTGTAACTATATTATGATTGTAGCATGAATGGGTCGGCTCGACCGGGGAAGGACCACGCTCTCACAGAACACCAGCTCAATGATGCTGTGTTTGGTATGGTGAGTGTAGACAATCGGAGACCCTTTTTACTGGAAACGGGCCATTCCATCTTAGTCCTCAGGAGTGACATCGCATGTGTTGTTTGATTCTTAATCGACGATATATGTAGATGTCGATGGGCCACAGAAGCCACTTACCATCATCTGGTGGACTGTGTTTTTTTGTTATAGGATAAGGATGACAAACGAGCACACAAACCACCTGATGGTAAGTGGTTGCTGCGGCCAATAGACGTCTACATCTATCCTCGATTACGAATCAAAATGCAGATGCGTTGTCACGCGTGAGGACTAAGATGTAACGCCTCGTTTCCAGTATAAAGGGTCTCCGGTTCTCTACATTCACCATACGAAACACAACAGCTTTAAGCTGCTATTTTACGCTGGCATTCTGTGAGAGCGTGGTCCTTCGCCGGTCGAGCAGACCCATTCGTACTACAACTATACTACTAATATATCTGCAGCATGGCTCTACCAATGTGTGCTTGTTTTTCACCCTTATGCTATAAAAAATAATCCTGAGTCTAGACCGCACTTTGTGGAAATCTATGGGAAAAGCCCTGGTTCAATTATGGACACGAAATGGGATGTTTTGATGTTTTTTTTTTAAACTTAACACACACACACACACTAGGATTTTCTCGTATATAATGGAGGCAGTATACATACATACATTTCACAAGGACAAACATGCAGACCTGGAACAATTACTTATAGGTTATACATGTACTTGTTCCGTGCGGGATTCGAACCCGCGGCTCACAGCGCTGCAACTCAATAACAAGCCACTGCACTAAAGATCAAGTGATGATTATGTTCCAGGTTCGAATTCCGGATCGTGCTTTGTGGAAATCTATGGGAAAAGCCTTGGTTCGGTTATGGAGTCGAAATGGGAGGTAATGATGATAGCGACATTCTTATTCTTGTATATTTTTCAGTGACGTACCAGTCCAACAATGGCAACCGATATTACAATTCTCAAAGCCAAAGATCGGCGGAGGAAGACAGCAGTGCGTACAAACGCACGGTGGCAAGCAGATATGGCGTAAGCCCGAATCAATTCTACGACCCTTACTACGGCTTGGGTGCACCAAACAACTATTATGGTGGACCTTTGTACAATCAGGGATTTCCTGGAGGAGTCTACAATCAGGGACTTCCTGGAGGGGTCTACAATCAGGGATATCCTGGGGGAGTCTACAATCAGGGACCAACCTATTGTGAGTATAAAACAATCAGCAAATATAGCGTACACATAGATATATAAAACACAGCGTAGAAATATAACGTAACGTAACTGGGTTGTTGATCCAGTGATCGTAAATGCGGTTGTGTGGGTGAGCGGGCTAAAATGAATTCATGGAAACGGCAGAATTTACAACGGTTGAAATATTTTTTGTAGAGAAAATGTACCTATCTGCTACTGAAAGAGTTGAAGGAAGTGTTAGAAGAAGAGATATTTAAAAAGAAACTACTTTGGATAAGAAAATGGATAGACGACAAAAAAGAAACTGCGGATTCTGCTTTGTGCTGCGCCAGCGACTGACCAAGTACTAGGCTTGTGCAAAAAATATCGATATATCAATATTTTAATATATATCGTCGATATTTCAGATCGCGATATTTCGATATATCGATATTTATTTTAGAGTATCGAATTCTTATCAATTTCAATATATTTTAAAATGTTGTATTAATGACAAAACATGTAACAACAAAAGGAGGTAGAAAAGTATTCATGTATGGTTGGTTGTCGTGTTTTTTTCGTCGTCCAACCGTTAGTAATATAAAATTTTGGACATTATCTTTACATCATGCCAACGATGACGATATATCGATATTTATCACGCAATATATATATCGATACTGTTTAAAAATATCGATTCGATATATATCGATATATTTTTTCCCTTGCCCATCCCTACCAAGTACTGACTTGGTCGTTTAGACAAGGTATTACCACTGGCGCGGGTGGCGAGGGGACTGTACTGACTTCAAAATATTCAAGCAGGAATATTGAAGACAGCGCTGTACTGACCGCAAATCAATTTACACTATGTCAGTATGGAGTCAGCACTGACTTACCTGGAATTTGGAACCAGTAACTGACCCTATGTAAATTAGCCATGACAGCAGCCGCGAGGCTCGTATCACAACACTAAGTGCTTGCGGCGACAAGCGACGCCCGTCACACACATTTCCATACTTAAAGTGAAAGCTCCAGGGTGGCCCGCGAAATTCAAATTTTCTTACGTTTTTTGGAATTTACAGGTCAGTGTCAGGTTGTATGTTTAACAAAATATGATTCGCGAGCGTAAAGAGTATGTATTTACAGGATTATAATCATCAATACAACCGTCTATGTTCGTATAATTCCTTTGAATGAGTTTTTCTGGAAATAGCCATACATTGGAATTATACGAACATAGACGGTTGTATTGATGATTATAATCATAATAATTCTGTAAACACATACTCGTTACGCCCACGAATCATATTTTGTTAAACATACAACCTGACACTGACTTGCAAATTGCAAAAAACGTAAGACAATTTGAATTTCGCGGACTACCCTGGCGCTTCCACCTTAAGCAACAGTCTCTATTGCGAGACGTATTCATAATATTATTCAGCTCTCGCCGAATAGAATTTAGTCACGTAGTTGCATTCCCCAGACCTTTCTCACGACCTGAAAGTCTAAATGTCATAATATTAACATTGTTTATATTTTGTTTTAGCTCCTAACCGGCTGCCCGGCGGACCACGTAAGTAAATTTTCATATCTGTTACATTTACAATTAAATTTAAGAATTTGTAAAAAGTTGTCGAAGTCAATCATTGCAATAATGGTAAATGAATAGGGGTAGTTCTTCATCAGCTCGTAAATGATAACTACTACATATAAAGAAGAGTAAAGTTACCAGCCTATATACGTCCCACTGCTGGGCACAGGTCTCCTCTCACTTCTGCGAGAGCTTACTGCATATGGCCCTCTTCTTTTGTAGTTAATAGTAAGTATTATACCTATATATTTTAAATTACGCAGAATTTATGCGTAATTCTCCACCAATCAGCAAACTCAGTTCAGCGATAGCAACTTAGTAATTCTAAAGCCTAACTAATATATATTTTTTCAGGCCGGCCCGGAAGTACTTCGCCCCCACTATTGCCGTATATCCCATTTTACCCACCAATTATCGAGCCACTGCCAATAATCCCGGCCGCTACGAACTACGTCCCGGTACCGTACGGATCCCTCCCGACTGCGCCTTACCTACCAGGTAATTATACTAAACATCACATAATATATATTCATCCTCATTGTCCTCTCAATTCGGGAAGATTGGCATGGATCAAATCGTTCGGGGTAAGACCACGCCCTCACAGAATAATAGCGTAAAATAGAAACTTAATGTTGTCAATTTACAAAATTAGCAAGCTAGCGCCTACAAAATTAATGTCAAATGTGTTGCTATTATTTTTGTTTAGGTGGCCAATCCATCATCATCATCAAGGCAGCCCATCAGAGGCCCGCTGCTAAACATAAACCTCCCCCAAGGAATGCCACAAAGCACGGTCATGAGCCACCTGCATGTATTGACTTCCTGCATGTCTTACCAGGTCGTCACTCCATCTAGTGGGGGGACGCTCTCCACTTCGCCTATCAGTAATAGGCTGCCACACGAGAACCTTTCTTTCCCATCAGATGTCGGTTCTTCGAGCAATATGGCCCGCCCATTGTCACTTCAGTTTCCTAATCCGTTGTCGGTTATTCTGGTTCTACTGCGGATATCCAAGTTGTCAAGTCTATCACGCAGAGAAACCCCTAGCATAGCACTTTCCATAGCTCGCTGAGCAACCTTGAGCGTCCTCATACGGTCAGCAGTATCTAGGTCCATAGGTCATCTCTGTCAACACGCATTTCTTGAACAATATTGTTTCTAGGTTTTGACGTAATAAAAATATTATAATGAAATAGTGAACTTGATACAAGTTATTTACGCCCTTTTGTAAGTATACTTGTTGCGCAAATAAAGATAAAAAAAATTAAAAAAAAAATGTAAAATAATTACCCAGGCACCTTGAAATAGGATAGGATGACAGGAAACTAAACACTAAACTAATCAACAGGTCAACCGCCTCAGTTCAGACCCGGAAGCCGAACCCAACAGTTCTATAACGGAGGTTATGGAAATCAACAATTCCCAGTACCACAGAACGGAGCTGGAGCCGGCACAGGAGCTGGAGCCGGCACTCGTCAAAACGGTCAATATGGACAAGGTGGTCAACCTGGTCAACGTGGTCAAAGCGTTGTCGCCGGGGCAGGCGCTGAAGTTGGACAAGGAGGTCAATCTGGCAGTGGAGCAGAAACCGGAACTGGCGCTGGTAGTGGAGCTGGAAACAGAGCTGGTAGTGGAGCAGGAGCCGGATCTGGCGCTGGTAGTGGAGCTGGAAACGGAGCTGGTAGTGGAGCAGGAGCCGGATCTGGCGCTGGCAATGGGGCTGGATCCGGAGCTGGCGCTGGTAGTGGAGGTAGTAATGGAGCTGGTAGCGGAGCAGGAGCCGGATATGGCGCTGGATATGGGACTGGTTCCGGAGATGGCGCTGGTAGTGGAGCTGGTAACGGAGCTGGTAGTGGAGCAGGAGCCGGATCTGGCGCTAGCAATGGGGCTGGAAACAGAGCTGGTAGTGGAGCAGGAGCCGTAACTGGCGCTGGTAGTGGAGCTGGAAACGGAGCTGGAGCAGGATCTAACACTGGAAATGGGGCTGGCTCCGGAGCTGGCACTGGTACTGGAGCTGGAAACGCAACTGGAAACAAAGCTGGTAGTGGAGCAGGAGCCGGATCTGGCGCTGGCAATGGGGCTGGATCCGGAGCTGGCGCTGGTAGTGGAGCACGTAGCGGAATAGGAGCCGGATATGGCACTGGTAGTGGAGCTGATAGCGGAGCAGGAGCCGGAGCTGGCGCCGCGTCGGGTACAAGAGATGGTCAAAAAGGTCAATTTGCACCAGGTGATCAATATGGACAAGGCGGTCAATACGGACAAGATAGGCAATATGGACAAAAAGGTCAATATGGACAAGACGGTAGTCAATATGGACAAGGTGGTCAATATAGACAAGGCGGGCAATATGGACAAGGCGGTCAATATGGACAAGGCAGTCAATATGGACAAGGCAGTCAATACGGGCAAGTAGATCAATATGGACAAGGCGGAAGTCAATATGGACAAGGTGGTCAATATGGACAAGGCAGTCAATATGGACAAGGCAGTCAATACGGGCAAGGTAGTCAATATGGACAAAGCAGTCAATATGGACAAGGCAGTCAATATGGACAAAGCGGTCAATATGGACAAGGCAGTCAATACGGGCAAGTTAGTCAATATGGACAAGGTGGTCGTCAATATGGACAAGGCGGTCAATATGGACAAAGCAGCCAATATGAACTAGGTGGTCAATATGGCCAAGAAGCTGGAAACGGAGATGGTAGCGGAGCAGGAGCCGGATCTGGCGCTGGCAATAGGGCCGGATCCGGAGCTGGCGCTGGTAGTGGAGCTGGTAACGGAGCTGGTAGTGGAGCTGGAGCCGGATCCGGCGCTGGCAATGGGGCTGGATCCGGAGCTGGCTCTGGTAGTGGATCTGGAAACGGAGCTGGTAGTGGAGCAGGAGCCGGATCTGGCGCCGGTAATGGTGCTGGTTCTGGAGCTGGCGCTGGTAGTGGAGCTGGAAATGGAGCTGGTAGTGGAGCAGGAGCCGGATCTGGCGCAGGTAGTGGAGCTGGAAATGGAGTTGGTAGTGGAGCAGGAGCCGGATCTGGCGCTGGCAATGGGGCTGGAAAAAGAGCTGGTAGTGGAGCTGGTTACGGAGCAGGCGCTGGCAGTGGAGCAGGGAACAGAGCTGGTAGTGGAGCAGGAGCCGGATCTGGCGCTGGTAGTGGAGCTGGCGCTGGAAGTAGAGCAGGAGCCGGATCTGGCGCTGCCAATGGTGGGCAATATGGACAAGGCGGTAGTCAATATGGACAAGGTGGTCAATATGGACAAGGCGGTCAATATGGACAAGGCAGTCAATATGGACAAGGCAGTCAATACGGGCAAGTTGGTCAATATGGACAAGGCGGTAGTCAATATGGACAAGGTGGTCAATATGGACAAGGCGGTCAATATGGACAAGGCAGTCAATATGGACAAGGCAGTCAATACGAGCAAGATGGTCAATATGGACAAAGCAGTGAATATGGACAAGGCGGTCAATATGGCGGATATGGCGCTGGTAATGGGGCTGGTTCCGGAGCAGGCGCTGGTAGTGGAGCTGGAAACGGAGCTGGTAGCGGAGCAGGAGCCGGATCTGGTGCTGCCAATGGTGCTGGATCCAGACCTGGCTCTGGTAGTGGTGCTGGAACCGGAGCTGGTAGCGGAGGAGGAGCCGGATATGGCACTGGCAATGGGGCTGGATCCGGAGCTGGCGCTGCTAGTGGAGCTCGAAACGGAGTTGGTAGTGGAGCTGGAGCCGGATCTGGCGCTGGCAATGGTGCTGCGTCCGGTGCTGGCTCTGGTAGTGGTGCTGGAACCGGAGCTGGTAGCAGAGCGGAAGCCGGATACGGCACTGGCAATGGGGCTGGATCTGGAGCTGGATCTGCTAATGGAGCTGGAAACGGAGCTGGTAGTGGAGCTGGAGCCGGATCCGGCGCTGGCTCTAGTAGTGGATCTGGAAACGGAGCTGGTAGTGGAGCAGGAGCCGGATCTGGCGCCGGTAATGGTGCTGGTTCTGGAGCTGGCGCTGGTAGTGGAGCTGGAAATGGAGCTGGTAGTGGAGCAGGAGCCGGATCTGGCGCAGGTAGTGGAGCTGGAAATGGAGTTGGTAGTGGAGCAGGAGCCGGATCTGGCGCTGGCAATGGGGCTGGAAAAAGAGCTGGTAGTGGAGCTGGTTACGGAGCAGGCGCTGGCAGTGGAGCAGGGAACAGAGCTGGTAGTGGAGCAGGAGCCGGATCTGGCGCTGGTAGTGGAGCTGGCGCTGGAAGTAGAGCAGGAGCCGGATCTGGCGCTGCCAATGGTGGGCAATATGGACAAGGCGGTAGTCAATATGGACAAGGTGGTCAATATGGACAAGGCGGTCAATATGGACAAGGCAGTCAATATGGACAAGGCAGTCAATACGGGCAAGTTGGTCAATATGGACAAGGCGGTAGTCAATATGGACAAGGTGGTCAATATGGACAAGGCGGTAGTCAATATGGACAAGGTGGTCAATATGGACAAGGCGGTCAATATGGACAAGGCAGTCAATATGGACAAGGCAGTCAATACGAGCAAGATGGTCAATATGGACAAAGCAGTGAATATGGACAAGGCGGTCAATATGGCGGATATGGCGCTGGTAATGGGGCTGGTTCCGGAGCTGGCGCTGTTAGTGGAGCTAGAAACGGAGCTGGTAGCGGAGCAGGAGCCGGATCTGGTGCTGCCAATGGTGCTGGATCCAGACCTGGCTCTGGTAGTGGGGCTGGAACCGGAGTTGGTAGCGGAGCAGGAGCCGGATATGGCACTGGCAATGGGGCTGGATCCGGAGCTGGCGCTGCTAGTGGAGCTCAAATCGGAGCTGGTAGTGGAGCAGGAGCCGGATCTGGCGCTGGCAATGGGGCTGGATCCGGAGCTGGCGCTGCTAGTGGAGCTGGAAACGGAGCTGGTAGCGGAGCAGGAGCCGGATATGGCGCTGGTAGTGAAGCTGGAAACAGAGTTGGTAGTGGAGCTGGAGCCGGATCTGGCGCTGGTAGTGGAGCTGTAAACGGTGCTGGTAGTGGAGCAGGAGCCGGATCTGGCGCTGGCAATGGTGGTGGATCCGGAGCTGGCTCTGGTAGTGGTGCTGGAACCGGAGCTGGTAGCGGAGCAGGAGCCGGATATGGCACTGGCAATGGGGCCGGATCCGGAGCTGGTGCTGGTAGTGGAGCTGGAAACGGAGCTGGTAGTGGAGCAAGAGCCGGATCTGGCGCTGCCAATGGTGGTGGATCCGGAGCTGGCGCTAGTAGCGGAGCTGGAAGCGGAGCTGGAAACGGAGCTGGTAGTGGAGCAGGAGCCGGATCTGGCGCTGGCAATGGTGGTGGATCCGGAACTGGCTCTGGTAGTGGTGCTGGAACCGGAGCTGGTAGCGGTGCAAAAGCTGGAGCTGGCTCTGGTAGTGGTGCTGGAACCGGAGCTGGTAGCGGAGCAGGAGCCGGATATGGCACTGGCAATGGGGCCGGATCCGGAGCTGGCGCTGGTAGTGGAGCTGGAAACGGAGCTGATAGTGGAGCAGGAGCCGGATCTGGCGCTGGCAATGGGGCTGGATCCGGAGCTGGCGCTGCTAGTGGAGCTGGAAACGAAGCTGGTAGCGGAGCAGGAGACGGATATGGCACTGGCAATGGAGCTGGTTCCATAGCTGGCGCTGGTAGTGGAGCTGGAAACAGAGCTGGTAGTGGAGCTGGAAAGGGAGTTGGAAGTGAAGCTGGAGCCGGATCTGGCGCTGGTAGTGGAGCTGGCGCTGGAAGTAGAGCAGGAGCCGGATCTGGCGCTGCCAATGGTGGGCAATATGGACAAGGCGGTAGTCAATATGGACAAGGTGGTCAATATGGACAAGGCGGTCAATATGGACAAGGCAGTCAATATGGACAAGGCAGTCAATACGGGCAAGTTGGTCAATATGGACAAGGCGGTAGTCAATATGGACAAGGTGGTCAATATGGACAAGGCGGTAGTCAATATGGACAAGGTGGTCAATATGGACAAGGCGGTCAATATGGACAAGGCAGTCAATATGGACAAGGCAGTCAATACGAGCAAGATGGTCAATATGGACAAAGCAGTGAATATGGACAAGGCGGTCAATATGGCGGATATGGCGCTGGTAATGGGGCTGGTTCCGGAGCTGGCGCTGGTAGTGGAGCTAGAAACGGAGCTGGTAGTGGAGCAGGAGCCGGATCTGGCGCTGGCAATGGTGGTGGATCCGGAGCTGGCTCTGGTAGTGGTGCTGGAACCGGAGCTGGTAGCGGAGCAGGAGCCGGATATGGCACTGGCAATGGGGCCGGATCCGGAGCTGGTGCTGGTAGTGGAGCTGGAAACGGAGCTGGTAGTGGAGCAAGAGCCGGATCTGGCGCTGCCAATGGTGGTGAATCCGGAGCTGGCGCTAGTAGCGGAGCTGGAAGCGGAGCTGGAAACGGAGCTGGTAGTGGAGCAGGAGCCGGATCTGGCGCTGGCAATGGTGGTGGATCCGGAACTGGCTCTGGTAGTGGTGCTGGAACCGGAGCTGGTAGCGGTGCAGGAGCTGGATCTGGCTCTGGTAGTGGTGCTGGAACCGGAGCTGGTAGCGGAGCAGGAGCCGGATATGGCACTGGCAATGGGGCCGGATCCGGAGCTGGCGCTGGTAGTGGAGCTGGAAACGGAGCTGGTAGTGGAGCAGGAGCCGGATCTGGCGCTGGCAATGGGGCTGGATCCGGAGCTGGCGCTGCTAGTGGAGCTGGAAACGAAGCTGGTAGCGGAGCAGGAGACGGATATGGCACTGGCAATGGAGCTGGTTCCATAGCTGGCGCTGGTAGTGGAGCTGGAAACAGAGCTGGTAGTGGAGCTGGAAAGGGAGTTGGAAGTGGAGCTGGAGCCGGATCTGGCGCTGGTAATGGAGCTGGAAACGGAGCTGGTAGTGGAGCAGGAGCCGGATCTGGCGCTGGCAATGGTGGTGGATCCGGAGCTGGCTCTGGTAGTGGTGCTGGAACCGGAGCTGATAGCGGTGCAGGAGCCGGAGCTGGCTCTGGTAGTGGTGTTGGAACCGGAGCTGGTAGCGGAGCAGGAGCCGGATATGGCACTGGCAATGGGGCCGGATCCGGAGCTGGCGCTGGTAGTGGAGCTGGAAACGGAGCTGGTAGTGAAGCAGGAGCTGGATCTGGCGCTGGCAATGGGGCTGGATCCGGAGCTGGCGCTGCTAGTGGAACTGGAAACGGAGCTAGTAGTGGAGCAATAGCAGGATCTAGCACTGGAAATGGGACTGGTCCCGGAGCTGGCACTAGTACTGGAGCTGGAAACGCAGCTGGAAACAAAGTTGGTAGTGGAGCAGGAGCCGGATCTGGCGCTGGCAATGGGGCTGTATCAGGAGCTGGCGCTGGTAATGGAGCTGGAAACGGAGCTGGTTGTGGAGCTGGTTCCAGAGCTGGCACTGGCAGTGGAGCAGGGAACGGAGCTGGTAGTGGAGCAGGAGCCGGATCTGGCGCTGGCAATGGTGGTGGATCCGGAGCTGGCTCTGGTAGTGGTGCTGGAACCGGAGCTGGTAGCGGAGCAGGAGCCGGATATGGCACTGGCAATGGGGCCGGATCCGGAGCTGGTGCTGGTAGTGGAGCTGGAAACGGAGCTGGTAGTGGAGCAGGAGCCGGATCTGGCGCAGGCAATGGGGCTGGATCCAGAGCTGGCGCTGCTAGTGGAGCTGGAAACGGAGCTGGTAGCGGAGCAGGAGCCGGATATGGCGCTGGTAGTGAAGCTGGAAACAGAGTTGGTAGTGGAGCTGGAGCCGGATCTGGCGCTGGTAGTGGAGCTGTAAACGGAGCTGGTAGTGGAGCAGGAGCCGGATCTGGCGCTGGCAATGGTGGTGGATCCGGAGCTGGCTCTGGTAGTGGTGCTGGAACCGGAGCTGGTAGCGGAGCAGGAGCCGGATATGGCACTGGCAATGGGGCCGGATCCGGAGCTGGTGCTGGTAGTGGAGCTGGAAACGGAGCTGGTAGTGGAGCAGGAGCCGGATCTGGCGCTGGCAATGGGGCTGGATCCGGAGCTGGCGCTGCTAGTGGAGCTGGAAACGGAGCTAGTAGTGGAGCAGGAGCAGGATCTAGCACTGGAAATGGGGCTGCCTCCGGAGCGGGCACTGGTACTGGAGCTGGAAACGCAGCTGGAAACAAAGTTGGTAGTGAAGCAGGAGCCGGATCTGGCGCTGGCAATGGAGCTGGTTCCATAGCTGGCGCTGGTAGTGGAGCTGGAAACCGAGCTGGTAGTGGAGCAGGAGCCGGATCTAGCGCTGGTAATGGAGCTGGAAACGGAGCTGGTAGTGGAGCTGGTTCCAGAGCTGGCGCTGGCAGTGGAGCAGGGAACGGAGCTGGTAGTGGAGCAGGAGCCGGATCTGGCGCTGGCAATGGTGGTGGATCCGGAGCTGGCTCTGGTAGTGGTGCTGGAACCGGAGCTGGTAGCGGAGCAGTAGCCGGATATGGCACTGGCAATGGGGCCGGATCCGGAGCTGGTGCTGGTAGTGGAGCTGGAAACGGAGCTGGTAGTGGAGCAGGAGCCGGATCTGGCGCTGGCAATGGGGCTGTAAACGGAGCTGGTAGTGGAGCAGGAGCCGGATCTGGCGCTGGCAATGGTGGTGGATCCGGAGCTGGCTCTGGTAGTGGTGCTGGAACCAGAGCTGGTAGCGGAGCAGGAGCCGGATATGGCACTGGCAATGGGGCCGGATCCGGAGCTGGTGCTGGTAGTGGAGCTGGAAACGGAGCTGGTAGTGGAGCAGGAGCCGGATCTGGCGCTGGCAATGGGGCTGGATCCGGAGCTGGCGCTGCTAGTGGAGCTGGAAACGGAGCTAGTAGTGGAGCAGGAGCAGGATCTAGCACTGGAAATGGGGCTGCCTCCGGAGCTGGCACTGGTACTGGAGCAGGAAACGCAGCTGGAAACAAAGTTGGTAGTGGAGCAGGAGCCGGATCTGGCGCTGGCAATGGGGCTGGATCAGGAGCTGGCGCTGGTAGTGGAGCTGGAAACGGAGCTGGTAGCGGAGCAGGAGCCGGATATGGCGCTGGCAATGGAGCAGGATCTAGCACTGGAAATGGGGCTGCCTCCGGAGCTGGCACTGGTACTGGAGCTGGAAACAAAGTTGGTAGTGGAGCAGGAGCCGGATCTGGCGCTGGCAATGGGGCTGGATCAGGAGCTGGCGCTGGTAGTGGAGCTGGAAACGGAGCTGGTAGCGGAGCAGGAGCCGGATATGGCGCTGGCAATGGAGCTGGTTCCATAGCTGGCGCTGGTAGTGGATCTGGAAACGGAGCTGGTAGTGGAGCGGGAGCCGGATCTCGCGCCGGCAATGGGGCTGGTTCTGGAGCTGGCGCTGGTAGTGGAGCTGGGAATGGAGCTGGTAGTGGAGCAGGAGCTGGAGCTGGCGCTGGTAGTGGAGCTGGAAATGGAGCTGGTAGCATAGCAGGAGCCGGATCTGGCGCTGGTAATGGGGCTGGATCCGGAGCTGGCGCTGCTAGTGGAGCTGGAAACGGAGCTAGTAGTGGAGCAGGAGCAGGATCTAGCACTGGAAATGGGGCTGGCTCCGGAGCTGGCACTGGTACTGGAGCTGGAAACACAGCTGGAAACAAAGTTAGTAAAGGAGCAGGAGCCGGATATGGCACTGGATTAGGAGCTGGCGCTGGTAGTGGAGCTGGAAACGGAGCTGGTAGCGGAGCAGGAGCCGGATATGGCGCTGGCAATGGAGCTGGTTCCATAGCTGGCGCTGGTAGTGGAGCTGGAAACGGAGCTGGTAGTGGAGCAGGAGCCGGATCTGGCGCCGGTAATGGGGCTGGTTCTGGAGCTGGCGCTGGTAGTGGAGCTGGAAATGGAGCTGGTAGTGGAGCTGGAGCCGGATCTGGCGCTGGCAATGGGGCTGGGAACGGAGCTGGTAGTGGATCAGGAGCCGGATCTGGCGCTGGTAGTGGAGCTGGAAACGGAGTTAGTAGTGGAGCTGGAGCCGGATCTGGCGCTGGTAGTGGAGCTGGGAACGGAGCTGGTAGCGGAGCAGGAGCCGGATATGGCGCTGGCAATGGGGCTGGTTCTGGAGCTGGCGCTGGTAGTGGTGCTGGAACTGGAGCTGGTAGCGGAGCAGGAGCCGGATATGGCACTGGCAATGGTGTTCAATATAGACAAGGCGGTAGTCAATATGGACAAGGTGGTCAATATGGACAAGGCAGTCAATACGGGCAAGTTGGTCAATATGGACAAGGCGGTCAATATGGACAAGGCAGTGAATATGGCGGATATGGCGCTGGTAATGGGGCTGGTTCCGGAGCTGTCGCTGATAGTGAAGCTGGAAACGGAGCTGGTAGCAGGGCAGGAGCCGGATCTGGCGCTGCCAATGGTGCTGGATCCGGAGCTGGCTCTGGTAGTGGTGCTGGAACCGGAGCTGGTAGCGGAGCAGGAGCCGGATATGGCACTGGCAATGGGGCTGGACCCGGAGCTGGCGCTGCTAGTGGAGCTGGAAACGGAACTGGTAGTGGAGCTGGAGCCGGATCTGGCGCTGGCAATGGACCTGGAAGCGGAGCTGGTAGCGGAGTAGGAGCCGGATATGGCGCTGGCAAAGGGGCTGGTTTCGGAGCTGGCTCTGGTAGTGGTGCTGGAACCGGAGCTGGTAGAGGAGCAGGAGCCGGATATGGCACTGGCTATGGGGCTGGATCCGGAGCTGGCGCTGGTAGTGGAGCTGGAAACGGAGCTGGTAGTGGAGCAGGAGCCGGATCTGGCGCTGGCAATGGGGCTGGAAACGGAGTTGGTAGTGGAGCTGGAGCCGGATCTGGCGCTGGCAATGGGGCTGGAAACGGAGCTGGCGCTGGTAGTGGAGCAGGAAACGGTGCTGGTAGTGGACTTGGAGCCGGATCTGGCGTTGCCAATGGTGCTGGATCCGGAGCTGGCTCTGGTAGTGGTGCTGGAACCGGTGCTGTTAGCGGAGCAGGAGCCGGATATGGCACTGGCATTGGGGCTGGATCCGGAGCTGGCGCTGGTAGTGGAGCTGGAAACGGAGCTGGGAGTGGAGCAGGAGCCGGATCTGGCGCTGGCAATGGGGCTGGATCCGGAGCTGGCTCTGGTAGTGTTGTTGGAAACGGAGCTGGTAGTGGGGTAGGAGCCGGATCTGGCGCTGCCAATGGTGCTGGACTCGGAGCTGGCTCTGGTAGTGGTGGTGGAAACGGAGCTGGTAGTGGAGCAGGAGCCGGATCTGGCGCTGGCAATGGGGCTGTATCCGGAGTGGGCGCTGGTAGTGGAGCTGGAAACGGAGTTGGTAGTGGAGCAGGTGGACTAGGTGGTCAATATGGACAAGGTGGACAATATGGACAAGGCGGTCAATATGGACAAGGAAGTCAATATGGCAGTGAAGCTGTTGCCGTCACAGGTGCTAGAGCTGGTCAAGTAGGTCAATCTGGCAGCGAAGCTGTTGCAGTCTCAGTTGCTGGAGCTGGTCAAGGAGATCAATCTGGCAGTGAAGCTGTTGCCGTCACAGATGCTGGAGATGGTCGAGGAAGTCAATCTGGCAGCGAAGCTGTTGCCGTCTCAGTTGCTGGAGCTGGTCAAGGAGATCAATCTGGCAGCGAAGCTGTTGCCGTCACAGATGCTAGAGCTAGTCAAGGAGGTCAATCTGGCAGCGGAGCTGTTGCCGTCGCAGGTGCTGGAGCTGGTCAAGGAGGACTATCTGGCAGCAATGCTGTTGCCGACACAGGTGTTGGAGCTGGTCAAGGAGATCAATCTGGCAGCGGAGCCGTTGCCCTCACAGGTGCTGGCGCTAGTCGAGGAGATCAATCGAGCAGTGGAGCTGGAGCCGCCTCCGGTGCTGGAGCTGGTCAAGGAGGTCAATGTGAACAATGCGGTCAATATGGACAAGGCGGTCAAACAGCAGGCGCCGGGGCTGGCGCTGGAGCAGGTCAAGGCGGTCAGGGTTTATCTGTAGAACCATTTCCACCAGGCAAAGGAAAATTTTGCATTTGCAGATATGGTACTCCTAGGTTTCCAAATGACATTTTGAAACTATTTGAACAGTTATTATACTAAAGAAATTTATGTCAAACTTGTTTTCTTAGTTTGTTAGATATATATATATTTTATAAGTTGCATGAGAAAAAACAGACCACAGGTCGAAAAAAAAACTATAAAATGAAATAAATGCTATAATAAACTTGCTTCGTTTTAATTCATTCAAACATAATCTATAGAAATAAATAAAATTGAAGTGTCTGTTTGTAATGTTAAAATAACAGCTCTTTACTAAATGCATATGAAAGTATATACGATACTGATAACAAAAACACTATTTTTTAAAGTTTTGTCTGTCTGTCTGTCTGTTTTTTCAGGCTAATCTCCAAAACGGCTGGACCGATTTTGACGGAACTTTCACTGGCAGATAGCTGATGTTATAAGGAGTAACTTAGGTTACTTATATTTTTGAAAACGAATTAGGGTTCCGCGCAACATAATTAAAACCCTAAATTACACGCAGACGAATTCGCGGAGAACAGCTAGTATTACATAATATACATAATAGGTCGGCGAAGAAGTTCCTTCTTATTTTATTTGTATAAAATTGAAGTAAAATCTCCTTGATTGTACTGTTTGTATGTGGCTGGTTTTAATATCAATACATATTAGGACAATAAAATAAAGATAAATAAAATGTAAAAAACACTTTCCCGCCATTAATCAACTATTTTTCTGTCGGCCAAAATGAGTGAATCTGACGAAATAATTCGGAACATTCCGAAATCATTACAAAATAGGGGTAAAATGCGACTCAAGCCGAAAAAAAAATTGTGACGTTTATGGACCTAATGCAGTGTCAGTAAGAGTAGCACAAAACTTGTTCTAGCGTTTTCAATCCTGAAATGATGTCAAAAATGCAGCTCGCTCTGGTCGCCCTCATACGGATAAAGTCGATGCCATTTTTGAAAAATTGTAGCAAGATCGGCATATTAGAAGTTACGAAATAGTCTAACTACGAATATGAAATTGCAGGTCCGTTGTCGGCCTTTTTAAAAAGAGTAAACCCGTTTCTTTAAAGTTCCTAAATCGTATCGGTCCGGAAAAATTGCCAGTAGTGGATTCCACAAAGATTACGGACGTGGTAGAGCCATGCTGCAGCTATATTAGTAGTATAGTTGTAGCACGAATGGGTCGGCTCCATCGGGGAAGGACCACGCTCTCACAGAATACCAGCGTAAAATAGCAGCTTAATGCTGCTGTGTTTCGTATGGTGATTGTAGAGAACCGGAGACCCTTTTTACTGGAAAAGAGGCATTCTATCTTAGTCCTCACGTCTGACAACGCAACTGTATTTTAATTCGCTAAAGAAGATAGATACAGATGTCTATGGGCCACAGCAACCACTTATCATCGGGTGGACTGTGTGCTCTTTTGTCACCCTTTCCTATAAAAAAAAAAGAAATCTTGCGAAGAAGAAACTCCTAGTAAATCGCACAGTCATGGTGGACTGCCAAACATCCAGATGGTGTGGTTACTTGATACCGTGAGTTATGTCCCGATGTGCGTTGGTGGAATTAATCCAAACAATTTGTTTGATTACTCCCCGTGCAAAATTCGATAGAAAATGCAATGGGATGCAACATCTCTTCGCCGCGCCAGTGAATTGAGCCGATCAGAATGAACTCGGTCGTCGACGATTTGAACCACTCTTCACTGGATGCGGTCAATTGGAAGGAGTTGGAACTGAGGTGGGGACACCTCACGCTCTGGACCGCGGGGGTCCAGAGATGAGAACGTTACTCCATGTGAGAGCAAACTTGCGCCTTGTAATGTTGCAAACGGTGTACAGAGATGAAATACTGTCCCGATATACTGAGCACGCCAAACTTTTTAAAGGCCAATTTAGCCTTCCCTTCCAATTGACCGCGGAACTGAACGTCATTCGATATGTCGATGCCGAGGATTCCGATGCTGGCTGTGGATGTGGGATTTTTTTTATTAAAGACTCGACTTCACGACAGGTTTGGTTCTGTGCCGGACGGGCGTAACTCTCCGGAGTAACTGTTGTCGAAGATACTCCGCGAGTCGCTCACGTCCTACCTCTATAGGTTCCGGAGGATACTTCTACTGCCGCCTTTGCGGGTGCTGCTGGGATACTGTGGACTGAGGTTCAAAATTAAAATGCACGATTTATAAAATACAAATAGCAAGGGAGTGGCCAGTGTTTCGACTGATTAATTAGTCTCGAAATTTTATAACTATTGTTTATTGACCACGGTTGTTGAATATGGTTGTTCAACTACGGTTGTTCACTATCGGTTGGTCACTATATATTTCAAAAGATTTCTCTAAATTGTTCGGTAGTATCAAAATATCTATTAGTAGTAGTTGGTTTTCTAAACACTACTGATTAGCGGCTATTATGAATTAAACTAGTTAATTTTATCACTTGTGTAACTGCGGATATCAGTTACCACTTTCTGCGACTAGCTATCACTTTCACTATATGTAACTGCGAATGTCAGTTACCACTTTTTTCGGCTAGCTAACACTTTCACTATGTGTAACTGCGAATATCAGTTACGGCCCTTTTTGGCTATGTAACTGCGAATTTCAGTTACGACCTTTTTCGGCTAGCTAACACTTTCACTTTTCACTATATTCTGCTACTAGTCACTTCAGCTACTACCGGATACTACTGCTTCTTACTGGTAGTTCTTCCTACTGCTGCTGATTGCCACTGGTAGTTCTTCATATTACAACGTTACTGGGTCCCGAGCCCATAAGGTATACTTCGGCTATACTTTATAGTGAGCCGCTTGCTATTGTCCGTTTTGCCTCTTTATTGCATAACATTTTCACTAGATACAATTGGCATAAATTACAATATTTTCTATATAAGATTAAATCCTACACTATCACGCTATACATCATCAAATCGGCAATTTAGTACTTTATTAGTATACCATAAAGGTTACTCAATACATTAACATTTAAAAAAAGTTATTAGACGAAATGTCCCAAATTTTCATAATATTTGGGTACATTAATTCCTTTATTTTTCTATAAGTAGCAAATGCGTTTAATTATACAAAATATTCCTTCACTTCCTTAATCTATAATTCTTATGCTAATTCAATATCATATTTATAACTCTTTTAGAACATAAAATTATTCCCATTATTTTCGGTATCAACTATTACGCAGTTAATTATAAACTTCTAGAAAGTTCTACGATACGGCGCGCTCTGATTGGTCGATTTTCTTTATACAATAAAAGTTGTTTATCTTAACTTTTATCGAAACGATGTCTTATACAAATATTATTAGAGTTATAAATATACTATAAAACTATATATGCCGTGTAGTGGCGGTCAAGAATACCCACTACCCCATATCCTCCCGTGGGTGTCGTAAAAGGCGACAAAGGGAAACAGGCGGGAGATGGGCAGCAGCATCTTCCTGATAATAGCCAAAATTACAATAAAAAAACTGCGGTTGCCAACCCGCTCGCCAAGCGTGGCAACTATGGCAAATACCCCCCAATGATCAAAACAACACACAGACGGCCCCCAGTCCCCGGCGGCCCCACTATTCCTGGCTACGGTGGCGACCATGGTAACGGCGGGGCAGGGGGTGCTAAGAATCTCCGGTGGAGGTTCGGTTGCCACCTACGACGACTCGATCAGGCAACGTACAACGCACGCACCTTGAGGACTGACGAGAAGATCGTGGAGCTGGAAGAAGAGATAGACAAGTTGCGCTGGCATATTATAGGATTATCCGAAGTCCGAAGAGAGGGGGAGGACACGGTAATCCTCGAATCCGGCAACTTGCTCTATCACCGGGAGGGCGACCATCTGTCCCAAGGAGGTGTCGGATTTATCGTCCACTAGTCTCTCGTTAACAACGTTGTAAAGATCGAGAGTGTGTCGACGAGGGTTGCGTACCTTATACTCAGAATCACCAAACGGTATTCGCTGAAGGTCATAGAGGTTTACGCACCAACCTCGGCACACCCCGATGAGGAGGTGGAGGAAATGAATGGGGATATCTCTAGAGCCATGCATTCCTCCAAAACCCAATATACGGTGTTAATGGGAGACTTCAATGCAAAACTAGGCACAAGAGAGGACGGTGAGCTGAAAGTAGGGAAATTTGGAATAGGGCAACGGAACCCAAGGGGCCAGCAGCTGGCCGACTTCATGGAGAAAGAGGGACTCTTTATGATGAACTCTTTCTTCAAGAAGCGGCCCCACAGGAAGTGGACCTGGTCGAGCCCCGACGGTTCGACAAAAAATGAGGTTGACTTCATTATGACGACCAGACGACAACTGTTCAGTGATGTCTCAGTGATCGCGAGGGTGAAAACCGGCAGCGATCACCGAATGGTTAGAGGCACACTGAACCTAAATGTTAAGTTGGAGAGGTCTCGTCTGATGAAGTCAACGCTCCGTCCCCCTCGTGCTCTAATCCAAAGTCCCGAAACCTTTCAGCTCGAGTTACAAAACCGTTTGCCTAGAAGACTGCAATGAAGTGGACGATATGAATGACAAGCTCGTGGAAACTGTCCATGCGGTCGGAGCTAAGTTCTGCAAGACCCGCCGCAGAAGAACACAAAAACTCTCCGATCACACTCTTAATCTCATGGCTGTTAGACGGGAGATGAGGCTACATTCTTCAACAGATTTGACAGCATACAGGCAACTGAACAGACATATCTCCAAATGCATGCGGCGAGACTTACGCAACTTCAATACATCCTTCCATGATCCAAGAGAGAGTCTAATTCGACACTATTCCGAAGATATCCCGGACGTCAGTCTGAGCGAGATTAGAATGGCTCTCCAGCACCTTAAAAACGGCAAGGCCCCAGGCGAGGATGGAATTACAGCGGAGCTTCTGAAAGCGGGTGGAAGACCGGTACTTGAAGTCCTTCAGAAGCTCTTTTATTCCGTCCTCCATGGTGGCATTACACCGGAGGCGTGGAGCAGAGGTGCGGTGGTCTTGTTCTTCAAGAAAGGTGACAACGCGCTCTTGAAGAACTACAGACCGATTTCCCTTCTGAGCCGCGTTTACGTGCTGTTTTCGAGAGTCATTACGAATCGTCTCGCGCGCAGACTTGACGACTTCCAGCCTCCCGAACAAGCCGGTTTCCGAAAGGGCTTTAGCACCATAGACCACATACATACCCTACGGCAAATTGTACAGAAGTCCGAAGAGTACAATTTGCCACTATGTCTGGCGTATGTGGACTATGAGAAAGCCTTTGATTCCGTCGAAATTTGGGCGGTGCTGCAGTCCCTTCAGCGGTGCCAAGTTGACTGTCGGTATATCGAAGTGCTGAAGTGTTTGTACAGTAGAGCTACGATGGCTATCCGAGTACAGAACCAGAGTACGAAACCTATCCAATTGCAGAGAGGTGTAAGACAGGGTGACGTTATATCCCCGAAACTCTTCACCGCTGCATTGGAAGACGTTTTCAAGCTTCTGGACTGGAAAGGATACGGAATTAACATCAATAGCGAGTACATCACTCACCTTCGATTTGCCGACGATATAGTCCTCATGGCAGAATCGCTGGAGGAACTAAGCACTATGCTCAATGACCTCAATAGTGTCTCCCAACGGATAGGTCTTAAGATGAACATGGACAAAACAAAGATTATGTTTAATGTCCATGTTACACCTATGCCGGTAGTTGTTGGGAGCACTAAGCTCGAAGTTGTTGACGAGTATGTTTACCTGGGACAAATAGTCCGACTAGGTGAGTCCAACTTCGACCGAGAGGTCAATCGACGGATTCAACTCGGCTGGGAAGCGTTCGGGAAGCTACGACACATCTTCTCGTCAGAAATACCTTAAAACCTTAAAACAAAATTGTACAACCAGTGCGTGTTGCCAGTGATGACTTACGGAACTGAGACGTGGTCCTTCACTGCTGGCCGTATGAGGAAGCTCAAGGTCGCTCAGCGAGCTATGGAGAGGGCTATGCTCGGAGTGTCTCTGCGTGATAAACTTAGGAATGAGTATATCCGCAGTAGAACCAGAGTAACCGACATAGCCCAACGGATTAGTAAGTTGAAGTGGCAGTGGGCCAGCCATATAGCTCGAAGAACCGACAACCGATGGGGAAGAAAGGTTCTCGAGTGGCAGCCTCGTACCGGTAGGCGAAGTGTAGGGCGTCCCACCACAAGATGGAGTGACGACCTGGTAAGACATGCAGGAAGTCGATGGATGCAGGTGGCTCGGGACCGTGCTTTGTGGCATTCCTTGGGGGAGGCCTATGTTCAGCAGTGGACTTGTGAAGGGCTGTAATGATGATGATGAAAACTATATTAACACATTATTCACTCAATTTTGTTCGTGATTTCACTTTTAATATGGTCTGTAATCACTTTGATTTTAAACACTATTTGGCCGTCGCGAACAGGTTCGATGACGTGTTCGAGAGAAATATTAGCACGGAGGGTGTAAAAAGCATCACCACCAGTAACAGCAATATATAATTGATATAGATATTATATTATTATGGAGAACAAAGAGGCGAATGTGATAAGCCCGTAGTTGGACTGGTCTGAACGGTCTACTTTTTAGGAATCGGGTACACTAAAGCTGTCTTCCATAAGTTCAGGATTACGCCTAGGGAGTAGGAGTAAATGAAAAGACGCGTTAGAACCAATGCTAAATCCGGAGCAACCGTCTTCAACAAAATAGAAGGGACTCCATCAGGCCCACTCGACTTGTTGAGGTCCAGGGTGCTTTGCACACTGAGCAATACCGCATACCCAGCATGGAGCAATCACACTGTGGATGGTCGGCGGTGTGTACTCCCCGTCATGGAGAGTGTAGTTGGACTCGAAAAGAGAACCTAAAAGATAAACATTCTCCTTTACGGCATGGGCCAGTGGTTCACTTTCCCTGTACAGACATGGAACAGATGGCTAACAGTTCTCTTGGACAGCCTTGGCAAAACACCTTAATAAAATTAGAGATAAAAAAGAGAGCTTGAGTAAGTTTATTGCGCCACTCTATTATTTATTGAGAATATTATACCAAATTTTATCCTGTACATATGTTAGTTGTGCTTGCAGACTCAAGCACAGAGCCCCACAAACCTTACGCCCTAGGCTCCAGCCTAGTTAGACTGTGGGTAAATAATGTCTTGGAAATTGACGATTGACCACAAAACAGTCTCGATCCATTTGAAAAAGTCTGCCTATACAAAAAAACTCGATGTTTGGGTACCACACGAGCTCACTGAAAGAAACCTAATGAATCGTGTACCCATTTGCGATTCTCTATTGAAACGTAATGAAACCGAACTATTTTTTCAAAGATTGATCGCTAGTGATGAAAAGTGGATCACCTCCGACAAGAACGGGCGAAAAAGTTCTGGGTAAAGGATAGTCAAGCTCCACAGACTATAGCGAAACCCGGATTAACACGCTATAAGGTGATGTTGTGTGTATGGTGGTGTTGAAAGTTTCAACTGTTTCAACTTGAAACAGTCAGATTAGTTTATTTTAGATATTTCCATAGCATAATTTATTTATTCATTTACACTTTATTGTACACCAAAAAACAAAACAAAACAAATACGAAGCACAAGTTAGTTATACCAGTTACTCGACTCCAAAGAGTCAGTAATTCCTTCGTGGAGCAATTTATACGCTTTTACAACAAAGTCCCAGAAAATATGCAGACCTTTTCTATCATCATCATCATCATCATCATTACAGCCTTTCATAAATCCACTGCTGAACATAGGCCTCCCCCAAAGAATGCCACAAAACACGGTCCTGAGCCACCTGCATCCATCGACTTCCTGCATGTCTTACCAGGTCGTCACTCCATCTAGTGGGGGGACGCCCTACACTTCGGCTACCGGTACGAGGCTGCCACTGGAGAACCTTCCTTCCC
Organism: Parnassius glacialis; assembly: GCA_033319125.1. NCBI lineage: Eukaryota > Metazoa > Arthropoda > Insecta > Lepidoptera > Papilionidae > Parnassius > Parnassius glacialis. Next base: position 12,110,169 of record JAVANC010000015.1, on the reverse strand, counting down.
CATCGGTTGTCGGTTCTTCGAGCTATATGGTCGCCCCTCTGCCACTTCAGCGTACTAATCCGTTGGGCTATGTCGGTTACTCTGGTTCTACTGCGGATATCCTCATTTCTAGGTTTATCACGCAGAGAAACCCCGAGCATAGCCCTCTCCATAGCTCGCTGAGCGACCTTGAGCTTCCTCATACGGCCAGCAGTAAAGGACCACGTCTCAGATCCGTAAGTCATCACTGGCAACACGCACTGGTTGTACAATTTCGATTTCAGGTTTTGAGGTATGTTTAACGAGAAGATGTGTCGTAGTTTCCTGATCGCTGAATCCGTCAATAGACCTCTCGGTCGAAGTTGGACTTACCTAGTCGGACTATTTGTCCTAGGTAAACATACTCGTCAATAACTTCGAGCTTAGTGCTCCCAACAACTACTGACATAGGTGTGACATGGACGTTAAACATGATTTTTATTTTGTCCATGTTCATCTTAAGACCTATCCGTTGGGAGGCACTATTGAAGTCTGTCCCTGTCTTACACCTCTCTGCAGTTGGATAGTTTTCGTACTCTGATTCTGTACTCGGATAGCCATCGTAGCTGTACTGTACAAACACTTCAGCACTTCGATATACTGACGGTCAACTTGGCACCGCTGAAGGGACTGCAGCACCGCCCAAATTTCGACAGAATCAAAGGCTTTCTCATAGTCCACATACGCAAGACAAAGTGGCAGATTGTACACTTCGGTCTTCTGTACAATTTCCCAAAAGGTAGGTATGTGGTCTATGGTACTAAAGCCCTTTCGGAAACTGGCTTGTTCGGGAGGCTGGAAGTTGTCAAGTCTGCGTGCGAGACGATTCGTAACGACTCTCGAAAACAGCACGTAGACGCGGCTCAGAATCCGGGAGATCGGTCTGTAGAGGTTACACACATAAATAATTAAAAATTCTGTACAACCAACTTTATGGTAAAATTTGGTAAATTGAGGTACGCCCTCATCCTCAAATAAAATAGATGAGTAACCCATGACTAGTACACAGGCACACAACCAAAGCATAGATAAAATAAATAAATATGTAGCAAGCATGTATGGAGTGTAGAGACAAGGAGGACCATCTCTGTATATGAAAAGTGTCCCTAAAAACGTCTCTAATGAGGGTGGCGCTCCAGTAGCCTAGGATAAATAAAAAAAAAAGCACCAAAAGTAATTAGAATGAGATGGAAAAATAAACAAGGACCGACCAATCCGCTTGGTTTTGTACTACGTAAATAGTTGAGATTTTGCATACTGGCAACTTACTAACTACTCTAATCATGAAATTTTTTAAATATTTGAATTCAGACTTCACTCCGTTCACAACAGCTATCTTCATATCGTAGTTTTTCAGACGCATAGCGCTATTGTGGTAGGTTTTGGAACCTCTATTTTCAGTAAATAGTAGGACACTTTTTCAACTTTCGCCCCTTATAAGATGGTTCTCCTTGTACTCTACACTCCATACCTTAAGGTTAGAAATTGACATTTAGTTTTTTAAATTATCTAAGGCAAAGGCATTTATTTGCTTCAGCCTAGAGGCCAGTGGCAGTAACAAAACTCTATCATTCGTTTAAATATAATATATACGTGTTCACAATATGCCCACGTACATAAATTTAAACGATTAATCATTTTAATTTAGGTATAGAGCATATAATTCAGATAGAAATAAAATACAGAAATATTTGTTAACTTCTTTATTTTTATGTTTTCGTTTCAATTTAGCAAGTGCTTTTTTGTCATTGGTGGCAAATTATTTCCTTCTAGGCGCCAGTAACGTCGGTTTCTTCGATAAATATTTGTGGACTGTATTGGTACATACAACAAGCAGAGCAAGGAAAGTGGATGAGAGAGGAATGCACGCACTAACCTTGTGAGGGACAACCTCGCCTTCCTCCCGGAGTATCAGCTAACACAGCAGGTCAGCCACGTGGATCGGCGCACGCACTCTTAGAGCAGTTCTAGGATGTCACACACTCCTTAACTCTCGACTTATTGTAATCGCGGAAGGCACGACACATTCGCGAAATTACTAGGACTCAATGGCCGGTGATATATTAAATATATAAAAAATAGTGATATATTAAACAGGAGATCGAAGGACGCAATGTCCTTCGTGCGGTGTGCGGCCCCGGTCGCGGTTATTAATTGATTACAACTAATAGCCGCCGCATGGCGCTTTAAAGTTATGTACCGAGTATTCTATTAGATTTATAAATTAAATTGTTAACTGGCGTTACCACCTTTGAAAAACTTTTTATTTATTATATGACACCAGTAGTAAAGTGCGAGTTTGATTGTAAAGCCCAGAAAATATTCTAGAGATGGGTGCTCTTGGCAAGATAAGAAGTTAAATCAATATTTGGATTCAATTTTTTCTTTTATATTTTTACTTATATTATTCTCTTACGGATTTAACTCCAAATATTCACTACTCTTTAAAACTTGGCCGAACACTCTCACTGCATGTTCAGCAGGATGTAATTTTTCAACTTTATTGCCTCATTTTCCCTCATTATTTATAATTCATGAATGGATATGACCTTCATTTCAAACCGTAATATTTGCCTTGCAGTGGCTGCAGTTATTCGTTTTTCTTAAAACTTTTTGATGACCCAGCCTGCTGTATGTGACTGAGAATAGACATTCAGACGAGCAGCCTTTGAATATTTTTGGCCTACAACAATTAAAATTAATATTACTTGGCTCTAGTCTTTTTGACTGCAACCCCTGACAATTTGCGTTTTTTTATTTTTTATATTGCAACAGAGCTGCTTCATCGACCTTGCAGTTAAATGTAAGGGGTTGTGGAACTTTATAAATCGAATTATTAACAATGTTTAAATAGTATTTGCAAAGATGTAGAAATCTGGATCATTATTCCTAAGGTTATATGCGCGCACTTGATCAAAGAAATGTTCAATAGGATCTCTGTTGAAATAACGTGGGCGCAAAATCTTCACATTTTTTTTTTCATTAAAAAATTGCCACAGCCTTAGCAAACTCTTTGTAGTTACAATCCAATTTTTATCGAAAGAACTGATGATTCTTTGCCACAAATTGCTACATATTTCATTTCATTTAATGTTTTAATAGCATGCCAAAATGTGTGAGTGATGTTCTGATGTCGCTGCAACGACTTTTCTTAAATTTTTCCCCTTGTGGCTTATCTGGCTTGTGCTTGCACCATTTACTGAATCGAATAACTTATCAAAAAAGAGAACAGTAGATGCAGTGTTCCTCGATGTTTGGCTCACCTCATTTCCATGAACATCACGAGCTAAAAAAATATTTAAACTTATTAATAAATACACTATACCTAATTTTTAACTAAAATAATTTATATTTCTAACATGTTAAACTTACAAACATTTGCAGCAAAAATCAAAGCTTGTGCTACTTTGTAGCTAAAACTCTTTAAATAGTTTTTAACCTGCAACAAAATAAATTTATTTAAAAAAATTGTCAGCAATGTCGGAAATACGTCAGTCATGAGGTTAATTGTTAAAAATACTACATGAGCAAATTCTGAATTAACCCCAGGTTAAAATATAATTTATCAAAGGCAGACTGGCATCATTACTCTTCTGTCTTATATCAGTTTTATAGTTGTAGCACAAATGGGTCGGCTCGACCGGGGAAGGACCACACTCTCACTGAATACCAGCGTAAAATGGCAGCTTGATACTGCTGTGTTTCGTAAGGTGAGTGTAGAGAACCGGAAACTTTTTTTATTGGAAAAGAGGCATTCCATCTTAGTCCTCACGGGTGACAACGCATCTGCATTTTGATTCTTTATTGAGGATAGATGTGGATGTCTATGGGTCACAGCAACCACTTACCATCAGGTGGACTGTGTACTCGTTTGTCACCCTATCCTATAAAAAAGCGATATCAACAATGCCTTCTTTGCATCATGAAAATGTACATTTAGTCTATACAGAATTCAAAAATGCATTATTATCTTCCGTCAGTAAGACTATTCCTTTAAAACAACCCTACAGAAACAATTTCGCCTCGCCTCCTTGGTGGGAGCAGGATTGCACATCTGCTTGCAAAAAAAGGAAAGAGGCTGAACAAAAATACTGTTTATCACAACTACATTTCTTATAAACAAACAGCAGCTGAAATAGTAAAATTGCTATCTCAGAAGAAAAAATCCGGCTGACATAGGTTTTGTTCTACCTTATCTCCTTCCACACCTTCTCTAGTTTGCAAAAATATTAAAGATATCGCTGTTCTATATCAGTTGAATAAAATGTATCTTCCAATGACCCTTCAATTTGGCTTGAAGAATTTGCACTTAATCTTGCCCCTCCTTCAGCGTCCACGCATGCTGAATGTTTAGTTTTCGATTCTCCTTCTATACAATCTCCAGATAGATTTGATGCCCACTTTTCTTAAGAGGTATTATTTACAGTTGTTCAGGGTCTTAAAGACTCCTCTCCAGGAGAAGATGGAATTCCTTACTTATTCCTCATTAAAAGCAGTAAAAAAAAAACTAAAACTATATTTCATGACATTCTGAAACACATTTTTGACTAAGGAATTCCTCCCAAAGAATGGAAGACCCAAATAATACTTATACTACTATCATCATACTATCATCAAACCGGGGCATTTCGATTAACAAATACAAATACATGAATTACTAACGTCTATTAAAATGAAGCGTCATTTAAAATAAAATAATATTTCTCTCATGGCAAGGTAAGAATAATTTAAAATTAAAAATTTTGTACAACCGACTTCAATATAAATTATTAAGAATAACTCAAAAACTATTAGTCAGAACTTGATCAAATTTATATGGGACCAAATGTGAAGCACCAGCTTTCAAATAAAAAAAGAATCATCGAAATCGGTCCACTCAGTAAAAAGTTATGAGGTAACACACTTAAAAAAAACATAGAGTCGAATTGAATATAGTCTACTTGTTGAAGTCGGTAGAAAAGTGCGAGGGAGATGGATATTATCCCATCTCGCTTCTTTATAGCCGCCAAGGCCATCTACACTACGTCAGGAGTCGTGACGGAAAAATCTTACAATTTTTCCCGCCTAGCCCCCATCCGCCAAACTCATACCGTCCGATAAGGAACTTCGTTCAAAAATTCGCCATTTAGTTGTGGGCTCAAAAGAATCCACTACTCCATATCATCCCATAGGTGTGGTTACAGCTGAAAACTGTACATGCAATGGCCAGCAGGACCTTACTGATAACACCTAAAAAATGAAGTTGCCTACGCGCCCAAGCCAAGCTTGGCAACTATAGCAAATACCCCATAAGATGTAATTTATAGGAGAGGCATATGCTCAACAGTGGACATAGTCCATAGGCGGTATTGATGATGATGAATATAATGATACCAATGATATTTAGCAACTATTAAATAGGTAAAACCTTTATTGATATTATTTGTTTAATAAATATTTTTTATTGTTTTTATAACTTTTTTAGTTATAATTATATTTACATATTACATGCAGATGAAAGTTCTAAAGATATATGCAACTGTTTCTCACCTTAATTTCATTTATTCTCCCCAACATAACATGCTCATCGTTGAATTTAGGCAGCAGTTTTGTGCCCGCAATAGTATTGCAGTCCATTTTGTATACATTAACTATGTCGGACCATTCAGAAATTTCTTCGACAAATTTAATATTTTTATTGTCAGAAAATTATTTCTTATGAGATGGGAAGGGTCAAAATTGAAAATCTCATCTACTTCTCAATCTCAATTACTTCATCTGAAAATTAATTTTATAGGTACAGTAGTCTCACTAATCCGGCACTATGAAAGACCAGGGGGTGAGGGATTATTGGTATGTTCGGATAACAGGATTGTATAGTGAAATTCAAGGTAAATAAAGCATTATATATGTAGTGATAAGGCGATGTGTATTTACATATTACATACATATGTAATATTGTTACGAGCTTGAGATTCGAGACAATTAAAAACTACCGAGTGAATTACCAAAATTGACATTTTAGTTACAGAACACTAATTACAACTTAAAACCACACTAATAACAAAACACAATTGTACTACTGATCACTTTAGTTCACAGTTGTATCGCTTCGAAGTATTCGCTTGTATCGCCAATTCAATACTGATCCGGTAGCGGTCTATACCGGCCTTATATAGGGCCTCACATAGTTTCCAGAACCTTCTACTGTAGAAACATCTAGAATGTTCGAATACATACCGGTCCCGACTGACTAGGTGTCGATAGTTCTAGACAGTTCGTCCATAGAAATTTGTGATATATAAATATATAATAGAGGGCGCTAGTGGTGACTAGTGTCACCATGTATTAATTGTGGCCCGCAAAAATATGTATACCTATTTCTGTGTAACTTTATCTTACTTCAATAATTTACCTTAAAATAGTCCTTAATTAAGATCTGTTTTTTTTGCAACTTGTAGTTTTTGTTTAAAAACTTTTTCTCGGAGGTTTCGAAGGACTATAACATCCTTGGCGGATACACCATTTTCTTCAGCCCATGTTATACAAGTATTGATACAATTGAACGCTGTATCTGGTTTTATTTTTGCAGTAGTGGTTGGTGGCCCCAATATTTCTGTAAGGCTTCCCTCTTCTTTTACCTCTTCAAATATTTCTTCATCTGTCATTATTTGCTCTGTTTCTTCAGTTTTTCCTTCATTTAAATCTGCTTCGCGTATCTCGAGTCCTCTTTCTGAAACAGAAAACAGAGTAACAGGAGTTAGCTAGGGCGAATTCAATCCTTCAAGTTCAATTCTTTGAGACACTGCTTGATGTCACCACCCTGAGAGATGATGTGAAGCAGCAACTTATTATTTTTGTAAAACTTTTATTAACTTAATATTAGCACGAATGGGTAGGCTCGACCGGGGAAAACGGACCACGCTCTCACAGAATACGAGCGTAAAATAGCAGCTTAACGCTGCTGTGTTTCGTATGGTAAGTGTAGAGAGAACCGGAGACCCTTTTTACTGGAAACGACGCATTCCATCTTAGTTCTCACGGGTGACAATGCATCTGCATCTTGATTTATCATCGAGGGTAGATGTAGATGTCTATGGGCCACAGCAACCACTTACCATCAGGTAGACTGTGTGCTCATTTACCACCCTTATGCTATAAAAAAAAACATTTTGTTAGTTTATATCATTTTGGATATGGTATTGTACTACTATATGTAAATAACTTCCGTTCTAATATGCTCAGATGAATCTGGGAGTGGCTGTCCATTGATTGTAAATATGTGTGGTCCGTATGTTTTCTCATTTGGATATAAGAGTGATCAATGGAAAGATTAACATATTCTGAAAAATAAAACAATTATTTTTAAAAGCAGGTTTCATATGACATTATTAACAAGACGTCACGGCATGTCTGGTATGTATTGCCCTTAAGAAAAAAGGGAAAATTCAAAAAGATAAAAAGGTTCACTATGTCCGATTGCTTTTAAAGTCTGTTTCACTGTTGATGATAATAGGACTTCTTCTTTACTTATTTAATGATAACATGTATTAAACAAGAAACAACAAATGCTTTGGCGCTATCAAATGAAAATAATTTATATGTCACCAGCTAGTTTTTGTAGTTATTAATATGGTGTTTTTTTCTTTTTAAGTTACAAATTAGTAAGTAAATTACTAAATAACAAACTACTAAAAAAGTATGACCATATCTCTTCCTACTGCAAGCAGCTCAAGTGGCTCCCAATCAAAACTTTATAGGAATACCGGAATCCGTTGCCTCCTCTTTAATAGGAAATGCGGGTGGTGTTTTCTCCATACAAACATTCTCATCTGTTTTCTTTCTGGTTTATGACCTCATAGCAATGAGTTTTTACAGTAAAATTAATATCAACCTATTCTATGTCCCTATATTTTTCTTTTTGATGATACATTATCTTTATAAGGACCAGAACCAAAAAACAAAATGCTCAAAATTGCCTATTTATAAGAGTACCAGTCAACAGAGGCCTAGTGTTCTAATTTGATAGCTAAGGCTGATAAAAGAAAAACATAAGAGACACAGTGTATATCCTTCTTATTTAATTTATGAAATATATTTTCAAATGGTCCAATATTGGAGAAGAAAATGGTAGAGCCAAGCCTCAAATTATGCCTTATTACTTAGGCTATTTAGTCGGATCTGCAGTTGTCCTTATCGGACTCCGAGAGCTCACAGTGATGCACGCGGTAAGCTCTCAGTCTACATTTCCTCATATTATACTACAGAATTCAACATCACCTCCATATCTAGGTGGTCTAGTCTACTTTGTACATTCTCAGAATGTAATTTACATATTACATTTAAAAACTCTCCTAAAATTGCCTACCTCCAAAACTAAGTTTTATTCACACTCTTTTACAGTACATGCAGTAATGTTATGGAATTCCCTTACTGGTGTAATTCATGAGGCTCAAACAATGTCAGTGTTTAAAAGGTAAGTTAAAAAGCTCTATCTTTCATTGTTGTTCCAATGACTTCATTTTCATGCACGACTTGTACATATATGCATATACATATACGTGTATGTTTTTATTTATTATCTGTATTTTATATTTTGTGTATATCTTTCATATAATGATAATTATTATTAGAATGCACAATAAATCTGCTTCCCTTTGAACTGTCTGGTACGAGGACTGCTGGAAGAAATTTCAATATGAAAGCAGTGCCTTTGTACAAATATCATTTTTTATTTTAAAGTTAGTAAAAATAACTTCGCCTGTATCCTCTCAATATATTAAAATAAATTGTCTTACCTATCTAAGAACAACTCCCGAACAAGCCGGTTTCCGAAAGGGCTTTAGCACCATAGACCACATACATACCCTACGGCAAATTGTACAGAAGTCCGAAGAGTACAATTTGCCACTATGTCTGGCGTATGTGGACTATGAGAAAGCCTTTGATTCCGTCGAAATTTGGGCGGTGCTGCAGTCCCTTCAGCGGTGCCAAGTTGACTGTCGGTATATCGAAGTGTTGAAGTGTTTGTACAGTAGAGCTACGATGGCTATCCGAATACAGAACCAGAGTACGAAACCTATCCAATTGCAGAGAGGTGTAAGACAGGGTGACGTTATATCCCCGAAACCCTTCACCGCTGCATTGGAAGACGTTTTCAAGCTTCTAGACTGGAAAGGATACGGAATTAACATCAATGGCGAGTACATCACTCACCTTCGATTTTGATGATGATGATGATGTGTCTTACCTAGATTTAAGAGCATGTCTCTCCCCCCCCCCCCCTCTATTATGTGTACCATCCCCGTCACCACTAATCCCAGCACCACCACTCCCAACACCACTAGACTAGGAAATACACACAACCGACAATAAAACAGTCATCGGTTATTAGTATGTGTGACAGATATAGTTCCCGCAATTAAGGAAGGGCGGGAGTTGCTCTTCAAACTAGGTAAGACACATCATTTTATTATTTTATTGAGAGGATACTGGCGAAGTAATTTTTACTAACCTTATTATAATGGATTTCCGTAAAGTAACAACACAACAGGACAAAGTATTTGAGTATCATTAAAAGCCTAAAGAGGCCTATGTTCAGATCTATAGTGGGCTTTCATTGGATCAATAAGATTAAGTAATGAATAAATGAAAAATTTAATTAAAATAATTACTGACGGCTGTCTTCGTATACTTTTAATGGAACCCCAGTCCTGATCTCATCTTTCGTAAAAAAAGTGGAATATGCATTCTGCTGAAGACGAGATGTTTTAAAGTTAACGAGTTAAGTTCGTATAATTTCTTTGAATGAGTTTTTCTGGAAATAGCCATACATAGGAATTATACGAACATAGACGGTTGTATTGATGATTATAATTCTGTAAATACATACTCGTTACGCTCGCGAATCATATTTTGTTAAACATACAACCTGACACTGACCTGCAAATTGCAAAAAACGTAAGAAAATTTGAATTTCGCGGACCACCCTGGAGCTTCCACCTTAACCACTTATGGAGTCCTATCCATAGAGTAGAGTAATATATACCGGAATAGAGAGCCATCTTCTAGGATTTTTTGTCATCCAATACGAATAGTAGGAGTGTCGCCGTCTGGTATCATATCCGTTGAACTAATCTCAATATTTTGACTATAGATAGTTGTATGTAGTTATGCATATACAGCTATCTATACTATAGACAGTTATATTTATATTTCAAGGAATTAGGATTCTGTTAAAGATGTATTATAGATTTCAGTAATTTAAACATTTATTATTGTTATATTGCAATTTATACCAAAATATTTTTATTTTCTGTCGACTTCCAAAAAGGAGACGGTACTCAATTCGAGTGTATGTTTTTTTATGTGTGTTACCTGATAACTTTGTACTGGGGGAACCGATTTCGATGATTATTTTTATATGAAAGCTGATAGTTCTCGTGTGGTCCCATATGAATTTGATCAAGGCCAGACCAATGGTTATTGAGTTATTCTTAAATAACTTATATTGAAGTCGCTTATATTCGAAGTCGGCTGTACAAAATTTTTAATTTTAAATTAATATTTAAGCAAATAGATTTCTTATATTGGTTAAGTATAAAAATATTAAATTCAATATTCTGTAAAAAAATCCAATGAATGTTTACAAAACAGAAATCTATATAAAACAGCCATTAAATAAAAATATTCGATTGATAATTATTTCATTTATTACTTTTATGTCGGTGCTTATTATAATATTGCTGAGTATACAATTTCACTTCATCGTGACCCTCATATGTGAGCTTACCAGCTGAAATTCGATTAATTGATCTACACCAACTGTAAATTATTATATTAATTGTAACATCTGTGAAATATTGATTTTATTTTGTTTTGTTTCACGTTTAAATGGTTATTCTACAAAAATATCTGCATATATATGCATTTTGACAGAATTTTTTAAATCTTTATGAGGTTATGTACATCTTTATTTAAATGTGAACACACATATATTTTGGATGTCAAAAAAGCATTCATGCAACTGATTTGATGGACAACATAGTAACGTTTTATTTGAAAAATATTATTTTGCTTGAATATATGAATCTTTTCTGTGTTATTTATATTTAGCATGTGTTCTCTACATGTTTTGCATTTTTTTATTATATTTTTGAGACATTTCCTCAGGACTCAACCACACACATAATCTCTTTAACCTAAATCACTGGTTCTGTCATAATTTAAAAAATCTGTACATACAGTAAATTCCCTTCCTTGATTAATATCAGATTCTGAAGCAGTTTGAGTATCCCTTTCTTCGGAGATATCAGATTCCGGGGCAGTTTTCGTTACAAATAAATCCAAAGTTTTTAAAAAAATATTTTTATCTTCTTCACAATTTGACTTAGGTGAATGTGGTGCACTTAAATTATTTTGCAAAAGAGTTTTAAAGGCACCTTCGAATGCTACTGAATTAGGTGCAGTGTTTCTTGCCCCGCAATTTCTAATACTTCCAAAGAAAATCTCAAGTGGGTCCTGATTGAAATTTCTCGTGAACATTGAATCAAAAGAATATTTTTGTGATAAAATTTTCCACAATTCTTGTATGCCCTCTATAGTTTTTACAAAATTTGTCACAGATGGTACAACCGTTTCACATATTCGAATTTTATTACCCACTTTCTTGCAAGTATGGAATTTAATACTTTTTAAATATTTTACAGCGTTTTGCCACAGCTGATGATGTGTTGTAGACTTTCTTACAGGCCCCTTGTAAATTTTTCCATTTGGGATTGTAAATGTATTAAAGTTCATGCTATCAAATAAGTTGTCTAATATTAACGTAATTGGAATAAGGTCCCGACTCTCTGTGGGTAAATATCCCCTGGTTGTCAAGTGTTCAGTAGTAACTGCAACACTATGACTAAATATCTGTGATGCAGTCTTTACCCTCATTTTTTAATCTTTTCGGGAACTAAATTTTCCTCTGTAAGTTTTTGGAGGCATCTCAGCTCACCAAAAGGTTTATCTGCTGCATACAATTGCTGTAGATACTCCCATTTTACTATCTTTGTTTTATTGCTATCTCCATAATCAATATATGACATATTTTTTGTCAGGAGGGTGTTTCTCAATCCTTTCAATAAATGAGGGACATCATATAATGGAATAATATTTTTTCCATTTAGATCAAAAAAATATGAGCCATATTGTTCCCTTTCCTTAAATAGTTGGCTTTAGTTTCTTTTATTAGCTCCTCAATGGCTCCCACATTTACTGTACTTTGATCACATCATCATCATCATCATCATTACAGCCTTTCATAAATCCACTGCTGAACATAGGCCTCCCCCAAAGAATGCCACAAAACACGGTCCTGAGCCACCTGCATCCATCGACTTCCTGCATGTCTTACCAGGTCGTCACTCCATCTAGTGGGGGGACGCCCTACACTTCACCTACCGGTACGAGGCTGCCACTGGAGAACCTTTCTTCCCCATCGGTTGTCGGTTCTTCGAGCTATATGGTCGGCCCTCTGCCACTTCAGCGTACTAATCCGTTGGGCTATGTCGGTTACTCTGGTTCTACTGCGGATATCCTCATTTCTAAGTTTATCACGCAGAGAAACCCCGAGCATAGCCCTCTCCATAGCTCGCTGAGCGACCTTGAGCTTCCTCATACGGCCAGCAGTAAAGGACCACGTCTCAGATCCGTAAGTCATCACTGGCAACACGCACTGGTTGTACAATTTCGATTTCAGGTTTTGAGGTATGTCTAACGAGAAGATGTGTTGTAGTTTCCTGATCGCTGAATCCGTCGATTGACCTCTCGGTCGAAGTTGGACTTACCTAGTCGGACTATTTGTCCTAGGTAAACATACTCGTCAATAACTTCGAGCTTAGTGCTCCCAACAACTACCGACACATGCTTACATGTTACACATGTTAAACATGATTTTTGTTTTGTCCATGTTCATCTTAAGACCTATCCGTTGGGAGGCACTATTGAGGTCTGTCTCTGTCTTACACCTCTCTTCAGTTGGATAGTTTTCGTACTCTGATTCTGTACTCGGATAGCCATCGTAGCTCTACTGTACAAACACTTCAGCACTTCGATATACCGACAGTCAACTTGGCACCGCTGAAGGGACTGCAGCACCGCCCAAATTTCGACAGAATCAAAGGCTTTCTCATAGTCCACATACGCAAGACAAAGTGGCAGATTGTACACTTCGGTCTTCTGTACACTTTGCCAAAAGGTATGTATGTGGTCTATGGTACTAAAGCCCTTTCGGAAACCGGCTTGTTCGGGAGGCTGGAAGTCGTCAAGTCTGCGTGCGAGACGATTCGTAATGACTCTCGAAAACAGCACGTAGACGCGGCTCAGAAGGGAAATCGGTCTGTAGAGGTTACACACATAAGTAATTAAAATTTCTGTACAACGAACTTTATGGTAAAATTAGGTAAATTGAGGTACTCCCTCATCCTCAAATAAAATAGATGAGTAACCCATGACTAGTACACAGGCACACAACCAAAGCATAGATAAAATAAATAAATATATAGCAAGCATGTACCTCCGCTGAGTTATTACCGATTTGACAGATTATTCTTAAATTAATCGATATAACCTTGCACGAGCGACACATTTGCCGAATGATTTAGAATACCTCTTTAATATAAAACTTTATGTCAAAATGTCAGAATCAAGTAATTTTCCAATAAACTCTGTTTCAAAACTTAAAATAGTTTGTAAATAATATGAAAACATTTATTTTTTGTTCTTTGGCGCGCTTGTACAAAGTTACATCGTGCGTCTAGTTTTCATAGTGATGTGCTTGATAGTATTCGGTCCGAATTCATTGGAATAGATATGATATTTATTTTATTTGGATATTTTTATTTTACTTATTCCTTCGAGCAACTAGACTATAATGCTACCATTTTTTTGCGTCTCCTAATTGCACTGTGTTGCCAGTATCTCTATGATTTTTAAGATTTATGTGTCATCCAGACAGAAATACTGTTTTCTATGATTTAAAAATAAATACAATTAAAATGATTATGTATAATTTTTAACATTCATAATATATAAAACAACATTTAATAAATATAATTTTCTCCCTTAATTAAGCAATGTTATAGGTGTATTTTTTTAAGTAATTGGCGATACTATTCTGGCAACACCCTTACCACCGCTATTTTAATCTGTTTAGTCGTCTTCCGTACTCTCGTGCGCACAGACTAGGTACGTTCTCTTGTGTAACCGTTGTTTTTTGACTCGGCTTTCTCCTGTTTATCGTTGCGCTTTATTGGATTAATTTTGTTTGTGTTTGGTAATTTTGTTGAAAATGCCGAAACGAGGAAAAACATTGAATAGTCAATGTCGTGAGCTTGTACTAAAGCTACAGGAGTACTTTGAGCGTGAGTCACAAAATGGCGGCCCTTTGATTCCTGTCACTCAAGTGAAAGATCGGGTTTCACAAGCTCTTGGAATTGGCGCAAAAACACTATATAATATAAATAAAGAAAAATTTGGTGCTTCTGGAAGTGAAGATAATGTTTTACGCACTCCTAAGAAAAAACGAAGACAAAAGCCAGGTGTTGATGTTTTTGATGCAGATGCAATAAGAAACCACATATATGGTTATTATACTAGGAACGAGTTTCCAACTAGACGTTTGCTTTTGGTCTCTTTAAAATAAGCTGGCTTGTTTAAAGGCGGTAAAACGGCGTTGTTAAAACTATTGCACGAAATTGAGTTTGAATATAAAAAAACGAATAAAAGGAAAATATTAATGGAAAGATTTGATTTGATAATTAAAAGGAGCGAGTTTTTAAGAGAAGCCAGAAAAATCGAGTCTTGGGACAACGTCGTTTTAGTTGACGAAACATGGTTAAACGCGAACCACACTGTGTCACGCTCTTGGACTGACGAAACAAAAGCATCAACCTCAAAGGTTCCAATTGGAAAAGGATCGCGACTGATAATTTGTCACGCCGGTTCTGCTGGAAGTGGTTTCTTTGAAAATGGACTACTGGCTTTCGCGTCAAAAAGTACTTCCGATTACCACGAGGAGATGGATACAGACACTTTTACGAATTGGTTCGAAAATCAATTATTACCCAGCCTGCCAGAGCCTTCTATCATAATAATGGACAACGCTTCATATCACTCGAAACAAGTGAATAAAGCGCCTACTCAGGCCGACAAGAAAGTTGGTACTATTATAACATCCAATATTCAGCATATAAGTAAAAAGATACATAACTAAGAAATAAATATCTCATGTCCCTTACATGTAGGTAATTGTGTAACTAATTGTGTTGTTAACGTTATTTAATGTTTACATTACAGGTTACGCAGCTCGTAATAATACGACTCCGCCATTCAATACTAATAAAATGATGGATCTATTAAAAGATGCTTGCAGCAAAATAACGAAAGAAGATTGGGTCAAGGTCGTCGAAAAGACTCGAAAACTAATAACAGAAGATTATGAACGCGATATAAGAGTGGACACCATTATAGACAATGAAATTGTCATACAAGTGACTGATAGCGATGACAGCTCTGGCGAATCTGGTTCAGAGTCTGAATAATTGTTTTAATAAATGATAGGTAGTCATTTATTAAAACATTTTGTACCTACTCCATTCATTAAAATGTGTAACAGTGTTTACAAATTTGTTTTATTTTGATATGTCCTCGACCAATTATCTACGCCCATCAAGGATACTCCACCTAATAAAGAACCTGTGTCTTTAACTATTATTGTTTTGATTTTATTTAATTACACACTATACTAGAATATTTAAAAACAAACTGTTCCCAAATGATATTAGGGTTACTGGTTCAGTCACTTCACTAGTATTGTCAATTCGTCATGTGTCAAATCGGTAATAATCTTCTTCTTTCTTAGTTTTATGGCCCCTCTTTTTAGAATTCTGCCAATGTCAAGTCAGTCATGGGAGTGACATGAGAGTGTTTACAATAGTTACAAGTTATTATTGTTTGTGTAGGTCTTCACAATCTACAACAAAAGACACCACAAGTTTATAACCATCACCATGTTAGTAATCTTACAACTTAATTTTATTAGTTCTAATATAATCACACAAAATATTTACAAAGGGAGTAAACACAAGGGACAATAAGTATGAGAAATTAGTAGGACGAGGGATGTAGTTAGGGAGTATATCATATAAGGAGAAGGAGACCTTGGGGCACTCAAAAAACAGGTGGTTAACTGTTCCTTCGCCTAACCCACATTCACAGATTGACGTATCCCTAATCCTTAATTTAGCTAGGTGTACAGGTGTACAGGTGTGACCGAATCGGAGACGGCAAACAGTTGAGGTAATCACTTTACTAAAGTGACGAGTTTTAAAGAACCAAGGTTTTAGGGGGATATTATTTTGGACATTTGCATAACTTTTGCATTTTATAAGTTTTGACTGATGCCAAATGGTTTGCCATGAGGAGTGTAAACTTAAGTTAGCCTTCGACAGGAGGTCATATGAATAAATATTGTTTTTGGGTAGCAATCCAGATTTAGCTGCTTCCTTAGCTATCTGATCAGCAACCTCGTTGCCCTGAATCCCACAGTGAGCAGGAATCCACGCCAAGACAATCCTTAGTCCCTTTTTATGACATTTGAATAGAGACTCTCTGATATTTAAAATTAATGGGTATTTTACTTTTAATTGAAATGGGCTGGAAGCAATACTTTGTAAGCAGCTAAGGGAATCTGATAATATGAGAGTTTTTTTCAGGCTGTGAGATTCTGCATACAAAACTGCCTCTAATATAGCCAACGACTCACCTGTGAATACAGAAGAGTCAGAAGGGGAATTGGAATTTAAAATAATTTTATATTTAGGTATCCACACTGCGGATCCTACTAAACCTTTTTCACTGGCCTTTGAGGCATCGGTGAACATAATCACCCAGTCAACCCACTTTTCAGCTAGAATCATGTTTAATTTAATATTTGGTTCAGTGCTGTCCTTATAAATGCCAATATTTAAAAATATGTCTGGCTTATATATTAGGGCCTCATAGGGAATATTGTAGAGAGGGTTCCTAAGTGACTTGGAGATTGAAGAAGGAAGATTGACAAGTTTGGAATAGCTTTTTATAATGCATGGCAAATCCTTATGTGACCAATATTGGGATCGCTTGACTAACTGGTTAAGGGAATGTAGTTTGGATAGGAGAGGATGGTGCGAATAACAGGCAGCTTTAAATAAAAATCTGTCTGATAAATACTGTCTTCGGAGAAAAAGAGGAGGCTCGACACATTCCACTTGGAGAGCGAGGATAGGAGTAGATTTCATTGCTCCTGTTATGATTCTGAGACATTTTGACTGGATTTTGTCCAGTATGTTAAGTGCCATTTTACTACATGGCTCCAGTAAAAAACAACCATAGTCGAAATGGCTTCTTATTAATGCATTATATAAAAGCTTTTGGGAATAAGGATGGGAGCCCCACCAGGAGCCTGATAGAGATCGGATGACATTTAAATTTTTTTCACATTTAGCAGCTACATAGGATAAATGTGGGATACCTGTCATTTTACTGTCTAGAAATACTCCTAAAAATTTCACTTGAGTCTGAGAAGGTATAAGAGATCCATCAATATGGATGGGCGCATCTGGGGAAAACCTTCGTCTAGTAAATACTACTGAGTTACTCTTACTAGCTGAAATGGACAAACCATGTTCTATAAGCCAAAAGTTGAGGAATTTAACTGCTTGGGATAGACGGGAGATTGCTTGGTCAAAGGAAATGTCGGATGCATATAAGACTAAGTCATCAGCATACTGTAGGACATTAGCTAAGTAGTTTACGGATCTATCAAGGTCATATGTATAAAGGCTGTATAACAAGGGGCTCAGAACTGAGCCTTGAGGTAATCCCTTCCAAACAGGTCTAGGTGATGTGAGCTTGCCTTCAGAGCGAACTAATATGCGCCTCTGCGAAAGCAGGTTTGACACGAAATTTGTGATTCTCTCCGGGATGTTCAGCTGTTGCATTTTCTGCCTGAGCAGCGGAAGAATAACATCATCGTAGGCCGAACGAACATCCACAAAGACGCCTATAAGATACTCATTGTTGGAAAAAGCAAGTCTTATGTCTGATACTAAGATACTAAGGCTATCCATTGTGCTAAAACCTTTTCTAAAACCAAATTGAGTCCTTGACAGAATGCCCCTATTTTCTAATATCCACTCCAGTCGATTCTTTACGAGATGTTCCATGACTTTAGATAAGGTTGATGAGATAGCAATAGGGCGGTAATTTAATGCTGAAGAGGGGTCTTTTCCAGGCTTTAAAATGGGTATAATAATATGGGTTTTCCAGTCATCTGGGATAGGACCTGTCGTAAAAACCTGATTAATGATGTTAAGAAAGATCTGTTGACATGAAGAGCCCATATTAACCAGAAATGAATAAGGAATACCGTCAATGCCAGGTGAGGAGTCCTTGAGGTGGCTGAGCACTAACTTTAATTCTTCTAAAGAGAATGGTTCATTAAGGTTATTTGGGATGCTGGGAGAGTGGGAGGGGAAACGTTTTGCAGTTGGAAATATCTCTTCCTCCATAGGAACCCATGGAGGAGCCAGTCTGCAACAGAAGTCGTTTAGCCATTCTGAAGGATCTGCACAGGAGGAATTATTGACATTTAAAGCTCCGCGAAAACGTCTGATATTTTTCCAAACTAAGGAAGAAGGAGATCGAGGGGATAGACTCTCACAAAATGAAAGCCATCCCTTTTTTTTCTTTTCTGAAAGAAGTTTTTTGGATTCAGCGGCAATTTTTTGGTAACTTAAGAAATTTTCCATTGACATATTTGAGGAATATAACCTTTCCGCTGCCTTGCGTTTTCTGATGATCGAGGAGCATTCAGAATCCCACCATGGAGGTGAAGATAGTTTCTTAGGGGATGTGTTTTTCAATGGAAAAATTTTGCAGGCTGAAGTATTTAATATTGCTATGAACTGATTATATACAGAATGTAGGTTTTGGGATGTAACATTAGGAAAATTCTGAATACTACATTCTGATTCTGTGGCAAATCCTTCCCAGTTGGCATCCGACAAATTGAATTTTAAAAGAGGAGCTGTATTTCTGGGAGGAGTACATCTATTGGACAGGTTTAACAGGATGGGATAATGGTCACTTCCAAAACAAGAAGGTAGTGTTTGAAATGACATACTGGCAGCCAGGGATGGAGAGCATAATGATAGATCGACTGCAGATCTAGGATTATGGGAGGGATAACACATTCTGGTAGGAGAACCATCATTTAGAAGACAAAGATTGAATTCATTAAAAACATCAAGCAGTAAGTATGAAAAAGAGTCCGATTTATGGGAGCCCCACATTACGTGATGGCTATTAAAGTCACCAAGAATAATGTAGGGAGGGGAAATGCTAGATAGGATCAAGTTTATTTCAGGGATACATGAGGGAGTGGGGGATGGTACATAAATTGAGACAATGGTTATATCCATAGCTTTAATGGCTACGGCATTAATGTTATCTTGTACTTGAGGAAGAAGGACAGGAGTGGAAGGAATGGTCCTGTTTAGTAGTATCATAGTGCCACCATAACCATCATTCCGATCACTACGATAACAGGAGAAGCCTGGGATCAAAAACGTAGAGCCTGGCTTGAGCCAGGTTTCCGCAATTGCAAGGATTGAAGGATTGTAAGTGTTGATCAAGTAAATTAAGTCTGATTTCTTATTCCTGATGCTCCGACAATTCCATTGAAGGAGGTTTAGGGATGGGAATTTTGTACAATTTTGAGAAAAGGGTGTCAAGTTTATTTTTCACGTTATACGGTAGATATACATCATCAAATTTGCCGACAATATCCGAAAGGGATGCCACAAGGTTTTCTAAAAGGTTGTCATTAGGAGTAACATTGGACTGCAAAGCATGTCCATTGGGCAAGGAAGAGGTAGGAGTTCTTGTTATGTTGGAATGAGAAATTCTATCATAACCAACTGTAGATCTCACTGGAATGGTTTTGGCTTTTAGAATGGTTTTCCTGTAGGACTGGGGAGCAGGGCGAGAGGAAGGAGTGCTAGGAGCCTGGGTAGAGGAATTGTTACTCATGGAGACTTGAGAAGAAGCAACGTCCGCATATGGTCTTCTGACGGCTGGAAAGCGAGCAGAAGCCTCCAGATACGAGACATTCTCTTGTGACATTACTAGCTTAATTGCTTTCTGGCGAGAATGTTCGGGGCAGCTTTTATCAGTTGCCATATGTTTGGCAGAGCAGTAAAGACAGGTTGGTGTGTCTGTAAGACAGTTTTCCCCAATGTGTTCCTTTGTGCATTTATAACAGCAGGGTTTTGATAGGCATTGAGCCTTTACATGTCCAAAACGACAGCATTTCATACATTGAATGGTGGGGAGGAGGTAGGTTTCTACTGGGATTGATGAGTAAAAACAGTATAAATGTGAAGGAAGCACTTGACCGGAGAAGGTGAGGACAATAGTTTGGGTTGGAACCCACTCCACTTCATCACCCTTTTTAACTTTTCTGTGGAGCCTTCTCGCTTTAATAATTTCCCCTCTCCCAGAGGGGAGCTCTGACTCTGCAACTAATTCCTCCATTGAAATGTCAGTTGGGATTCCCCTAACCACACCCATACGAGTTACGTTGAAGGTGGGAATAGTTGCGGCAAGTTTATGTTGTATCAGGAATTGAGAATCAATGAAATTGTTAGCATCTGAGGCAGTCTTGAATGCAATTGATACTCTGTTGCGGCCTTCATTTTTGATACCCTGCTTTTCTATATTTGCTACTTTGTTTTGTGAAAGTATATGACCTATTTTCACGGGTCTAATGGTATAACCAGCCGCTGGGTCAGGTTCTGCTCGGGTTAAGTGGATAACGAAAGGTCCTTTATCACTATCTACGTACTTTTTTTTTTCCTGGAAATCAGGGTGGACATACACATTTTGTCGTAAGGAAGATGGGTTGACGTCTTGCTCAGTTTTTTTCCTGGGAATGTTATTGATTAATGAGTCCTCGGGTTTTCGTTTGGCAACGCCAGAATTCCCAGATTTATCCGGGGGTTCTGGTTCCCCTCCATCTACATCCATCATTACCACACTATTCTACATACACTATATTAATATTTCTACTACTCACCTGTTAATTTGGACAATACGAACAAAACAATCACAGACAACACAAAAAAAAATTGTAAAGCCTTGCACAAAATTGCCAAAAAGTAATCAATAATCTAGATAACGAAAAAGCACGTGTGACAACCAATCACTCTGACAGCAGAATCCTCCGGTAATAATTCAGCGGCCGGAGAATAAGGTTACAAATTGACATTTAGTTTTTTAAATTATCTAAGGCAAAAGCATTTATTTGCTTCAGCCTAGAGGCCAGTGGCAGTAACAAAACCCTATCATTCGTTTAAATATAATATATACGTGTTCACAATGTGCCCACGTACATAAATTTAAACGATTAATCATTTTAATTTAGGTATAGGGCATATAATTCAGGTAGAAATAAAATACAGAAATATTTGTTAACTTCTTTATTTTTATGTTTTCGTTTCAATTTAGCAAGTGCTTTTTTGTCATTGGTGGCAAATTATTTCCTTCTAGGCGCCAGTAAAGTCGGTTTCTTCGATAAAGATTTGTGGACTGTATTGGTACATACAACAAGCAGAGCAAGGAAAGTGGATGAGAGAGGAATGCACGCACTAACCTTGTGAGGGACAGCCTCGCCTTTCTCCCGGAGTATCAGCTAACGCAGCAGGTTCGCCACGTGGATCGACACACGCACTCTTAGATCAGTTCTAGGATGTCACACACTCCTTAACTCTCGACTTATTGTAATCGCGGAAGGCGCGTCACATTCGCGAAATTACTAGGACTCAATGGCCGGTGATAATTTATATAAAACAGGAGATCGAAGGACGCAATGTCCTTCGTGCGGTGTGCGGTCCCGCTCGCGGTTATTAATTGATTACAACTAATAGCCGCTGCGTGGCGCTTGCGTCGCCTTCAACAGTTATACGTGCATATAGGAAGGATTAGGTTAGGGAGGGGTTAAAGTTATGTACCGAGTATTCTATTAGATTTATAAATTAAATTGTTAACTGGCGTTACCACCTTTAAAAACTTTTTATTTATTATATGACACCAGTAGTCAAGTGCGAGTTTGATTGTAAAGCCCAGAAAATATTCTAGAGATGGGTGCTCTTGGCAAGATAAGAAGTTAAATCAATATTTGGATACAATTTTTTCTTTTATATTTTTACTTATGTTATTCTCTTACTGATTTAACTCCAAATATTCACTACTCTTTAAAACTTGGCCGTACACTCTCACTGCATGTTCAGCAGGATGTAATTTTTCAATGTTATTGCCTCATTTTCCCTCATTATTTTATAATTCATGAATGGAAATGACCTTCAATTCGAACCGTAAAATTTGCCTTGCAGTGGCTGCAGTTATTCGTTTTTCTTAAAACTTTTTGATGACCCAACCTGCTGTATGTGACTGAGAATAGACATTCAGTCTTTCTGGACGAGCAGCCTTTGAATATTTTTGGCCTACAACAATTAAAATTAATATTACTTGGCTCTGGTCTTTTTAACTGCAACCCCTGACAATTTGCGATTTTTTATTTTTTATATTGCAACGGAGCTGCTTCATCGACCTCGCAGTTAAATGTAAGGGGTTGTGGAACTTTATAAATCCAATTATTAACAATGTTTAAATAGTGTTTGCAAAGATGTAGAAATCTGGATCATTATTCCTAAAGTTATATGCGCGTACTTGGCCAAAGAAATGTTCAATAGGATCTCTGTTGAAATAACGTGGGCGCAAAATCTTCACATTTTTTTCATTAAAAAATTGCCACAGCCTTAGCAAACTCTTTGTAGTTACAATCCAATTTTCATCGAAGGAACTGATGATTCTTTGCCACAAATTTCTACATATTTTATTTAATTTAATTTTTTAATAGCATGCCAAAATGTGTGAGTGATGTTCTGATGTCGCTGCAACGACTTTTTTTAAATTTTTCCCCTTATGGCTTATCTGGCTTGTGCTTGCCCCATTTACTGAATCGAATGACTTATCAAAAAAGAGAACAGTTGTTGCAGTGTTCCTCAATGTTTGGCTCACCTCATTTCCATGAACATCACGAACTAAAAAAATTATTTAAACTTATTAATAATTACAATATACCTAATTTTTAACTAGAATAATTTATATTTCAAACATGTTAAACTTACAAACATTTGCAGCAAAAATCAAAGCTTGTGCTACTTTGTAGCTAAAACTCTTATAGTTTCTAACCTGAAACAAAACAAATTAATTTAAATTTTTATCGGAAATACGTCAGTCTGGAGGTTAGTTGTTAAAAATACTACAAAAGCTAATTCTGAATTGAACCCCAGGTTAAAATATAATTTATCAAAGGCAGATTTTTAACAGTGGTAGAGTCAGGCGGCAGCTTTTGCTGTCGCACGGATGGGCCGGCTCGAACCGGGGTGGTACCACGACCTCACAGAATACCAGCGTGAAGTAGAGGTTTACTTCTGCGTTTCGCTTGGTGAGTGCAGGTGGCCGGAAGCCCGTTTTACTGGAAATGAGGCATTCCATCTTAGTCCTCACGGGTGACAACGCATCTACATGTTGATTTGTAATAGAGGATAGATGTAGATGTCTATGGGCCGCAGCAACTACTTACCATCAGGTGGACTGTGTGCTCGTTTGTCACCCTTATCCTATAAAAAAAAAAAGACTGGCATGATTACTCTTCTGTCTGAGATCACGCGATGTAAAGAATTCCTTCTTTCCATCATGAAAATGTACATTCAGTCTATACAGAAATCAAAACTACATTATTATGTTCCGCCAGTAAGACTATTCCTTTAAAACAACCCTACAGAAACAATTTCGCCTCGCCTCCTTGGTGGGAGCAGGATTGTACATCTGCTTGCAAAAAAAGGAAAGAGGTGAACAAAAATACTCTTTATCAATGACCATGGAAAACTACATTTCCTATAAACAAATGGCAGCTGAAACAGTTAAATCGCTACCTCAGAAGAAAAAAACCGGCTGGCATAGGTTTTGTTCTACCTTATCTCCTTCCACACTTCTAGTCTGCAAAAATATTAAAAGATATTGCTATATATGTAAGTTGAACAAAATGACCCTTCAATTTGGCTTGAAGAATTTGCACTTAATCTTGCCCCTCCTTCAGCGCCCACGCATGCTGAATGTTTAGTTTTCGATTCTCCGTCTATACAATCTCCAGATAAATTTGATGCCACCTTTTCTTACGAGGAATTATTAACAGTTCTTCCGGGTCTTAAAGACTTCTCTCCATGAGAAGATGGAATTCCTTACTTATTCCTCATTAAAAGCAGTAAAAAAAACTAAAACTGTATTTCTTGACATTCTGAAACACATTTTAGACTAAGGAATTCCTCCCAAAGAATGGAAGACCCAAATAATACTTATACTACTATCATCATACTATCATCAAACCGGGGCATTTCGATTATCAAATACAAATACATGAATTACTAACGTCTGTTAAAATGAATCGTCATTTAAAATAAAATAATATTTCTCTCATGGCAAGGTAAGAATAATTAAAAATTAAAAATTTTGTACAACCGACTTCAATATAAATTATTAAGAATAACTCAAAAACTATTGGTCAGAACTTGATTAAATTTATATAGGACCACATGTGAAGCACCAGCTTTCAAATAAAAAAAGAATCATCGAAATTGGTCCACTCAGTAAAAGGTTATGAGGTAACACACTTAAAAAAAAACATAGAGTCGAATTGAATACAGTCTCCTTGTTGAAGTCGGTAGAAAAGTGCGAGGGAGATGGATATTATCCCATCTCGCTTCTTTATAGCCGCCAAGGCCATCTCACCGCCTAGCGCCCATCCGCCAAACTCATACCGTCCGATAAGGAACTTCGTTCCAAAATTCGCCATTTAGTTGTGGGCGCAAAAGAATCCACTACTCCATATCATCCCATAGGTGTGGCTACAGTTGGAAACTGTACATGCAATGGCCAGCAGGACCTTACTGATAACACCTAAAAAATGAAGTTGCCTACCCGCCCAAGCCAAGCTTGGCAACTATAGCAAATACCCCATAAGAAGTAATTTATAGGAGAGGCACATGCTCAACAGTGGACATAATCCATAGGCGGTATTGATGATGATGATGAATATAATGATACCAATGATATTTAGCAACTATTAAATAGGTAACACCTTTATTGATATTATTTGTTTAATAAATATTTTTTATTGTTTTTATAACTTTTTTAGTTATAATTATATTTATATATTACATGCAGATGAAAGTTCTAAAAAAATATGCAACTGTTTCTCACCTTAATTTCATTTATTCTCCCCAACATAACATGCTCATCGTTGAATTTAGGCAGCAGTTTTGTGCCCGCAATAGTATTGCAGTCCATTTTGTATACATTAACTATGTCGGACCATTCAGAAATTTCTTCGACAAATTTAATATTTTTATTGTCAGAAAATTATTTCTTATGAGATGGGAAGGGTCAAAATTGAAAATCTCATCTACTTCTCAATCTCAATTACTTCATCTGAAAATTAATTTTATAGGTACAGTAGTCTCACTAATCCGGCACTATGAAAGACCAGGGGGTGAGGGATTATTGGTATGTTCGGATAACAGGATTGTATAGTGAAATTCAAGGTAAATAAAGCATTATATATGTAGTGATAAGGCGATGTGTATTTACATATTACATACATATGTAATATTGTTACGAGCTTGAGATTCGAGACAATTAAAAACTACCGAGTGAATTACCAAAATTGACATTTTAGTTACAGAACACTAATTACAACTTAAAACCACACTAATAACACAATTGTACTACTGATCACTTTAGTTCACAGTTGTATCGCTTCGAAGTATTCGCTTGTATCGCCAATTCAATACTGATCCGGTCGCGGTCTATACCGGCCTTATATAGGGCCTCACATAGTTTCCAGAACCTTCTACTGTAGAAACATCTAGAATGTTCGAATACATACCGGTCCCGACTGACTAGGTGTCGATAGTTCTAGACAGTTCGTCCATAGAGATTTGTGATATATAAATATATAATAGAGGGCGCTAGTGGTAACTAGTGTCACCATGTATTAATTGTGGCCCGCAACAATATGTATACCTATTTCTTTGTGACAAACTTTATCTTACTTCAGTAATTTACCTTAAAATAGTCCTTAATTAAGATCTGTTTTTTTTGCAACTTGTAGTTTTTGTTTAAAAACTTTTTCTCGGAGGTTTCGAAGGACTATAACATCCTTGGCGGATACACCATTTTCTTCAGCCCATGTTATACAAGTATTGATACAATTGAACGCTGTATCTGGTTTTATTTTTGCAGTAGTGGTTGGTGGCCCCAATATTTCTGTAAGGCTTCCCTCTACTTTTACCTCTTCAAATATTTCTTCATCTGTCATCATTTGCTCTGTTTCTTCAGTTTTTCCTTCATTTAAATCTGCTTCGCGTATCTCGAGTCCTCTTTCTGAAACAGAAAACAGAGTCACAGGAGTTAGCTAGGGCGAATTCAATCCTTCAAGTTCAATTCTTTGAGACACTGCTTGATGTCACCACCCTGAGAGATGATGTGAAGCAGCAACTTATTATTTTTATAAAACTTTTATTAACTTAATATTAGCACGAATGGGTCGGCTCGACCGGGGAAAACGGACCACGCTCTCACAGAATACGAGCGTAAAATAGCAGCTTAACGCTGCTGTGTTTCGTATGGTAAGTGTAGAGAACCGGAGACCCTTTTTACTGGAAACGACGCATTCCATCTTAGTTCTCACGGGTGACAATGCATCCGCATTTTGATTTATCATCGAGGGTAGATGTAGATGTCTATGGGCCACAGCAACCACTTACTATCAGGTAGACTGTGTGCTCATTTGCCACCCTTATGCTATAAAAAAAAACATTTTGTTAGTTTATATCATTTTGGAAATGGTATTGTACTACTATATGTAAATAACTTCCGTTCTAATATGCTCAGGTGAATCTGGGAGTTGCTGTCCATTGATTGTAAATATGTGTGGTCCGTATGTTTTCTCATTTGGATATAAGAGTGATCAATGGAAGGATTAACATATTCTGAAAAATATAACAATTATTTTTAAAAGCAGGTTTCATATGACATTATTAACAAGACGTCACGGCATGTCTGGTATGTATTGCCCTTAAGAAAAAAGGGAAAATTCAAAAAGATAAAAAGGTTCACTATGTCCGATTGCTTTTAAAGTCTGTTTAACTGTTGATGATAATAGGACTTCTTCTTTACTTATTTAATGATAACATGTATTAAACAAGAAACAACAAATGCTTTGGCGCTATCAAATGAAAATAATTTATATGTCACCAGCTAGTTTTTGTAGTTATTAATATGGTGTTTTTTTCTTTTTAAATTACAAATTAGTAAGTAAATTACTAAATAACAAACTACTAAAAAAGTATGACCATATCTCTTCCTACTGCAAGCAGCTCAAGTGGCTCCCAATCAAAACTTTATAGGAATACCGGAATCCGTTGCCTCCTCTTTAATAGGAAATGCGGGTGGTGTTTTCTCCATACAAACATTCTCATCTGTTTTCTTTCTGGTTTATGACCTCATAGCAATGAGTTTTTACAGTAAAATTAATATCAACCTCTTCTATGTCCCTATATTTTTCTTTTTGATAATGTATCATATCTTTATAAGGACCAGAAACAAAAAACAAAATGCTCAAAATTGCCTATTTATACGAGTACCACTGTCAACAGAGGCCTAGTGTTCTAATTTGATAGCTAAGGCTGATAAAAGAAAAACATAAGAGACACAGTGTATATCCTTCTTATTTAATTTATGAAATATATTTTCAAATGGTCCAATATTGGAGAAGAAAATGGTAGAGCCAAGCCTCAAATTATGCCTTATTACTTAGGCTATTTAGTCGGATCTGCAGTTGTCCTTATCGGACTCCGAGAGCTCACAGTGATGCACGCGGTAAGCTCTCAGTCTACATTTCCTCATATTATACTACAGAATTCAACATCACCTCCATATCTAGGTGGTCTAGTCTACTTTGTACATTCTCAGAATGTAATTTGCATATTACATTTAAAAACTCTCCTAAAATTGCCTACCTCCAAAACTAAGTTTTATTCACACTCTTTTACAGTACATGCAGTAATGTTATGGAATTCCCTTACTGGTGTAATTCATGAGGCTCAAACAATGTCAGTGTTTAAAAGGTAAGTTAAAAAGCTCTATCTTTCATTGTTGTTCCAATGACTTCATTTTCATGCACGACTTGTACATATATGCATATACATATAGGTGTATGTTTTTATTTATTATCTGTATTTTATATTTTGTGTATATCTTTCATATAATGATAATTATTATTAGAATGCACAATAAATCTGCTTCCCTTTGAACTGTCTGGTACGAGGACTGCTGGAAGAAATTTCAATATGAAAACAGTGCCTTTGTACAAATATCATTTTTTATTTTAAAGTTAGTAAAAATTACTTCGCCTGTATCCTCTCAATATATTAAAATAAATTGTCTTACCTATCTAAGAACAACTCCCGAACAAGCCGGTTTCCGAAAGGGCTTTAGCACCATAGACCACATACATACCCTACGGCAAATTGTACAGAAGTCCGAAGAGTACAATTTGCCACTATGTCTGGCGTATGTGGACTATGAGAAAGCCTTTGATTCCGTCGAAATTTGGGCGGTGCTGCAGTCCCTTCAGCGGTGCCAAGTTGACTGTCGGTATATCGAAGTGTTGAAGTGTTTGTACAGTAGAGCTACGATGGCTATCCGAATACAGAACCAGAGTACGAAACCTATCCAATTGCAGAAAGGTGTAAGACAGGGTGACGTTATATCCCCGAAACTCTTCACCGCTGCATTGGAAGACGTTTTCAAGCTTCTGGACTGGAAAGGATACGGAATTAACATCAATGGCGAGTACATCACTCACCTTCGATTTTGCCGACGATATAGTCCTCATGGCAGAATCGCTGGAGGAGCTAAGCACTATGCTCAATGACCTCAATAGTGTCTCCCAACGGATAGGTCTTAAGATGAACATGGACAAAACAAAGATTATGTTTAATGTCCATGTCACACCTATGCCGGTATTTGTTGGGAGCACTAAGCTCGAAGTTGTTGACGAGTATGTTTACCTGGGACAAATAGTCCGACTAGGTAAGTCCAACTTCGACCGAGAGGTCAATCGACGGATTCAACTCGGCTGGGCAGCGTTCGGGAAGCTACGACACATCTTCTCGTCAGAAATACCTCAAAACCTTAAAACAAAATTGTACAACCAGTGCGTGTTGCCAGTGATGACTTACGGAACTGAGACGTGGTCCTTCACTGCTGGCCGTATGAGGAAGCTCAAGGTCGCTCAGCGAGCTATGGAGAGGGCTATGCTCGGAGTTTCTCTGCGTGATAAACTTAGGAATAAGGATATCCGCAGTAGAACCAGAGTAACCGACATAGCCCAACGGATTAGTAAGCTGAAGTGGCAGTGGGCCGGCCATATAGCTCGAAGAACCGACAACCGATGGGGAAGAAAGGTTCTCGAGTGGCAGCCTCGTACCGGTAGGCGAAGTGTAGGGCGTCCCCCCCCCCAAGATGGAGTGACGACCTGGTAAGACATGCAGGAAGTCGGTGGATGCAGGTGGCTCGGGACCGTGCTTTGTGGCATTCCTTGGGGGAGGCCTATGTTCAGCAGTGGACTTGTGAAGGGCTGTAATGATGATGATGATGTGTCTTACCTAGATTTAAGAGATTGTCCCCCCCCCTCTATTATGTGTACCATCCCCGTCACCACTAATCCCAGCACCACCACTCCCAACACCACTACACTAGGAAATACACACAACCGACAATAAAACAGTCATCGGTTATTAGTATGTGTGACAGATATAGTTCACGCAATTAAGGAAGGGCGGGAGTTGCTCTTCAAACTAGGTAAGACACATCATTTTATTATTTTATTGAGAGCATACTGGCGAAGTAATTTTAACTAACCTTATTATAATAGATTTCCGTAAAGTAACAACACAACAGGACAAAGTATTTGAGTATCATTAAAAGCCTAAAGAAACCTATGTTCAGATCTACAGTGGGCTTTCATTGGATCAATAAGATTAAGTAATGAATAGATGAAAAATTTAATAAAAAAAATTACTGACGGCTGTCTTCGTATACTCTTAATGGAACTCCAGTCCTGATCTCATCTTTCGTAAACAAAGTGGAATATGCATTCTGCTAAAGACGAGATGTTTTAAAGTTAACAAGTTCGTATAATTCCTTTGAATGAGTTTTTCTGGAAATAGCCATACATAGGAATTATACGAACATAGACAGTTGTATTGATTATTATAATGATTATAATTCTGTAAATACATTCTCGTTACGCTCGCGAATCATATTTTGTTAAACATCAACAAACAACAACCTGACACTGACCTGCAAATTGCAAAAAACGTAAGAAAATTTGAATTTTGTGGACCACCCTGGAGCTTCCACCTTAACCACTTATGGAGTCCTATCCATAGAGTAGAGTAATATATACCGGAATAGAGAGCCATCTTCTAGGATTTTTTGTCACCCAATACGAATAGTAGCAGTGTCGCCGTCTGGTATCATATCCGATGAACTAATCTCAATATTTTGACTATAGATAGTTGTATGTATTTATGCATATACAGCTATCTATACTATAAGCAGTTATATTTATATTTTAAGGAATTAGGATTCTGTTAAAGATGTATTATAGATTTCAGAAATTTAAACATTTATTTTTGTTATATTGCAATTTATACCAAAATATTCTTATTTTCTGCCGACTTCCAAAAAGGAGACGGTACTCAATTCGAGTGCATGTTTTTTTTATGTGTGTTACCTGATAACTTTGTACTGGGGGAACCGATTTCGATGATTCTTTTTTATATGAAAGCTGATAGTTCTCGTGTGGTCCCATATGAATTTGATCAAGGCCAGACCAATGGTTATTGAGTTATTCTTAAATAACTTATATTGAAGTCGCTTATATTGAAGTCGCTTATATTCGAAGTCGGCTGTACAAAATTTTTAATTTTAAATTATTATTTAAGCAAATAGATTTCTTATATTGGTTAAGTATAAAAATATTAAATTCAATATTCTGTAAAAAAATCCAATGAATGTTTACAAAACAGAAATCTATATAAAACAGCCATTAAATAAAAATATTCGATTGATAATTATTTCATTTATTACGATTATGTCGGTGCTTATTATAATATTGCTGAGTATACAATTTCACTTCATCGTGACCCTCATATGTGAGCTTACCAGCTGAAATTCGATTAATTGATCTACACCAACTGTAAATTATTATATTAATTGTAACATCTGTGAAATATTGATTTTATTTTGTTTTGTTTCACGTTTAAATGGTTATTCTACAAAAATATCTGCATGCATTTTGACAGAATTTTTTAAATCTTTATGAGGTTATGTACATCTTTATTTAAATGTGAACACACATATATTTTGGATGTCAAAAAAGCATTCATGCAACTGATTTGATGGACAACATAGTAACGTTTTATTTGAAAAATATTATTTTGCTTGAATATATGAATCTTTTCTGTGTTATTTATATTTAGCATGTGTTCTCTACATGTTTTGCATTTTTTTATTATATTTTTAAGACATTTCCTCAGGACTCAACCACACACATAATCTCTTTAACCTAAATCACTGGTTCTGTCAATTTAAAAAATCTGTACATACAGTAAATTCCCTTTCTTGATTAATATCAGATTCTGAAGCAGTTTGAGTATCCCTTTCTTCGGAGATATCAGATTCCGGGGCAGTTTTTGTTACAAATAAATCCAAAGTTTTAAAAAAAAATATTTTTATCTTCTTCACAATTTGACTTAGGTGAATGTGGTGCACTTAAATTATTTAGCAAAAGAGTTTTAAAGGCACCTTCGAATGCTACTGAATTAGGTGCAGTGTTACTTGCCCCGCAATTTTTAATACTTCCAAAGAAAGTCTCAAGTGGGTCCTGATTGAAATTTCTCGTGAACATTGAATCAAAAGAATATTTATGTGATAAAATTTTCCACAATTCTTGTATGCCTTCTATAGTTTTAACAAAATTTGTCACAGATAGTACAACCGTTTCACATATTCGAATTTTATTACCCTCTTTCTTGCAAGTATGGAATTTAATACTTTTTAAATATTTGATGTGGTGTAGACTTTCTTACAGGCCCCTTGTAAATTTTTCCATTTGGGATTGTAAATGTATTAAAGTTCATGCTATCAAATAAGTTGTCTAATATTAATGTAATTGGAATAAGGTCCCGACTCTCCGTGGGTAAATATCCCCTGGTTGTCAAGTGTTCAGTAGTAACTGCAACACTATGACTAAATATCTGTGATGCAGTCTTTACCCTCATTTTTTTAATCTTTTCGGGAACTACATTATCCTCTGTAAGTTTTTGGAGGCATCTCAGCTCACCAAAAGGTTTATCTGCTGCATACAATTGCTGTAGATACTCCCATTTTACTATTTTTGTTTTATTGCTATCTCCATAATCAATATATGACATATTTTTTGTCAGGAGGGTGTTTCTCAATCCTTTCAATAAATGAGGGACATCATATAATGGAATATTTTTTCCATTTAGATCAAAAAAATATGAGCCATATTGTTCCCTTTCCTTAAATAGTTGGCTTTAGTTTCTTTTATTAGCTCCTCAATGGCTCCCACATTTACTGTACTTTGATCACATCATCATCATCATCATCATCATCATTACAGCCTTTCATAAGTCCACTGCTGAACATAGGCATCCCCCAAGGAATGCCACAAAGCACGGTCCTGAGCCACCTGCATCCATCGACTTCCTGCATGCCTTACCAGGTCGTCACTCCATCTCGTGGGGGGTCGCCCTACACTTCGCCTACCGATACGAGGCTGCCACTCGAGAACCTTTCTTCCCCATCGGTTGTCGGTTCTTCGAGCTATATGGCCAGCCCACTGCCACTTCAGCTTACTAATCCGTTGGGCTATTTCGGTTACTCTAGTTCTACTGCGGATATCCTCATTTCTAAGTTTATCACGCAGATAAACTCCGAGTATAGCCCTCTCCATAGCTCGCTGAGCGACCTTGAGCTTCCTCATACGGCCAGCAGTGAAGGACCACGTCTCAGTTCCGTAAGTCATCACTGGCAACACGCACTGGTTGTACAATTTCGTTTTAAGGTTTTGAGGTATGTCTGACGAGAAGATGTGTCGTAGTTTCCCGAACGCTGCCCAGCCGAGTTGAATCCGTCGATTGACCTCTCGGTCGAAGTCGGACTTACCTAGTCGGACTATTTGTCTCAGGTAAACATACTCGTCAACAACTTCGAACTTAGTGCTCCCAACAACTACCGGCATTGGTGTGACATCTTTGATCACAAACAGTAGCTAATACAACTAATCCACGTTTTTGAACATTTTTGATGACTTCCTTTATAATTGTTTTTAACTAGAGCCCAATGACTTCGTCAATCTTACTTAGCGGTACCATGTTGCGACATCTATGGAAATGTATTAAATACAGAACGATGTATTTAGCGCGTCAAATTTTCATAAAGATATACATCGCAACCGCTTCCGTAGATAGATAATAGATGGCGCTAGAGTAGTCAAGTGAGCTCGGCCACGGTCCTTATTGCTTTGTAAGAGAGATTCAAACTTATATAATGAATTTGTAAAATAATATGCAACGGGTTGTTTATACTGTCTCCTTATGCCTTTTATCATAAATACGAGAGCGTGGTTTGCTATTTGATTTTTACCATGACTAGCAAATCCTTTTAATTCATCTCTCGATGAGTCATATTGAATTTGAGGTGTAATCGACATCTCATCAAATATAACTGTATACAGTTTATCTTGAGTGTCAAAATTATTGATAGTTTTGCGGAGTTTTTTTAAAACTATTTCATTAATGCCAGCACCAAGTTCAATTTTCGCAAGCAACTGCTTTAAAGACTTGGTCGGAGGAAGTATAAAATATTTTGACAGTAGGGCATAACATTTCGGACTTCTTTTAAATAAAGAAAGAGATAGAATTTTCTCTTCAATTTTAAAACGCCGACCAGTTGATTTCTTCTGGGCCTGATAATACTGCATGTTCGCAAAAAGTTTTGATGCTGGTTTCATATCTTCTACAAGTTTTTGAAAATCAGATTTATTAAATAATTTTTCTGCATTTTCTAGCCGTGACTTTATCCCTTTTCCCTGTTTTCTAAGACCATAAATCTGTCTTCTTAAATTCTTTATATTTTTTTGGTAGACTCTATATTTTTCAGATGTTACCACTGATGGTAAGTTACTTTTTCGGCCTGAAATTTCAATAATACAATGAATTAAAGTAGTACATTATTACAATGGGTCACACCAACATATTCTAATTTGACAATAAAACCTATATAGCTTTAAAGCTATGTTTATGAAAATAACAATAGTTTTTGTTTCATCCAAATTGGTGCAGAAATACGAAAGTTATAATGTTTTGAAGTCTCGCAATTTTTTTTAAATTTTTACCTGCTCGTTCTCTGTGACGTGACGTCACAATCCGACAGAGGGAACGTGCAGTAGGTACTTGCTAAGTTCAGTACTAACCGCGCGCTCGGAAGTATACGGTCAATTACCTACATATTATATCGAATGTCAGAGTTAATGTCCGGTTGACTGTATTAGATGACATAATACTTATAATAAACCCAACGACTACATAATAATTTTGAACTAATAATTTAAGAATATTCTAATCTAATATGAATAATCTAATCCAATGTAATCAATATTATTCAAGATGAGTAATTTCATCTAATAATCTTATCTATTATTATGAATAATGTAATCAATGAACTATTAATAATATTTGACATCACAGATAACTGTATACTAGTCAGAGATTTGACATTTGTATGCCCATGAGGCTGATCACAGGCTGAACTTTATTTGTGTTTAAATAAGACCTTTTTGTAAACAGAATCATAAATAAACTACATTTTTGATTTGATTTATAAACTTAAGAATTGAACATTTAGCATTTAAAATTATTATATTTATATGTATAGTCACGGTGTGTAGTGCTGTAAAATAAAAAGAAAATGGAAGCGGGCTTTGAAAAAAGACAGTCAGATAATCTGCCAAAAGTGGATATTTTTATGGTTGCGGAGTAGTTTCAGAAAATTATGATTTTTAATCATTAGAAATGCGTGAAATAAAGCTCTAAAGGTAAGTTACTAGTAAAAGATTACGAAAAGTATACAGCTTTACCAATGATTAGTAATTAAGCAGTAATACATAGGTAGGTATTAACTGACCGAACCACGAAGTTGCACATGATTTACAATGACATAAAATGAAAAAAACTTACTTAAACTTTCTAATACAGTGAGTATTAACCGGTTCAGTGCTGATGGCACGCCAGGCGTGCCATCGATTACTTTTGCGTGTGGCGTATGACACACGAGTCGTGTCTTTTTAAAAATCGTTATAACTCGCTCAAATTGCGTTTTTGGAAAATTTATCCAGAACAAAATATTCATTATTTTGTAAGTAGTTCATGCCTGCGGCTTCGTTTCTGGATATTTTGAAAATTTGATATTTTAGGGGTTGACAAAGGTTTTTTAGATTGTACATGGTACCTTTTTACTTTGTGGGTTTTATTAAATCATGTTGTGGAAAAATTGTCTAATAAGTAACAAATAATAGCACTAATTGCGATCGCTCACAAACTCAAGTTGTAAATAAATTTCTGGAAAACAAGTCTCCTATTAAAAAAAACAATGCGTTTGTCTCATTGTTTCATTTTACTTAAAATGGTTGAACTGCCCCGTCTTATTACTATCATATGGCCATTCGGCGTAGGAGTAAGAGAACATTGTACTTCGTAGGTCTATTCAGACCTACGAAGTACAATGTGCTCTTGTGATATGACATAAGTTTTATTTTTGCTTGAAACAGTTCGAAACCGTTCGTACATAAAAAAAAGTTCGCTAATAAATAGTCTTTTGTCAATCCGCCGCGCCGCCGTATAGCGCCGGCGTTCTTTCCTTTTGAAAACACTTGTTTTGCTATTCTTACTAATTAGACGTTTTCAGATCGACTTAAACTTTTACAATTGTATAACATTAAATAATATTTAACATTTGTAAATATCAATGAATCATAAACCTTATTTTTTTCGAAATTAAGGTTCTTGATTGTTTGATATTTACAAATATTATTAGGTGCAAATTTAATTTAATAAAAACCGAGGCTTTCCAGGGTGATTCAGCTGTACCTACTTATATAAATGATTTTTTTTATAAAACAAAAAATAGTACAAAATGTTTGTAATCTCTGCATAAAAAAGTCATTTACTCTCAATTTCAAAGAAAACACGTAGAAAAACACGTAGTTACCCACTAAAAACAAGTATCCTTTCGTTTGTAACTGATGTTTGATGTCAACTAAACTTAATTAGGTCTAAACAAGTGAAAAAAGCATAAAAAAGAACATTACTTTTACACATGGCTGATGGCACAATAGGCGTGTCATCAAAGTGTGAAATATTTGTTCGCCGCCACAGCTAAAAGTTGTCGAAAATCGGTGCCGCAACGAATCGGTTAATCAACTCCTACTGTTATTTAGTACCTAGTGACACGTGAAGAAATTTTGTTGGTTACGTAGTTCGTCAGTGGTTGCAAACATATGGTCCTAGTTTTACGTTGACTTTTTTATCAATATTTTTATACTAATTGTATTGTAGTTATGTCACAATAATTCTGCCAATGGGTCTTTGGTCTGTCACACCTTGTCTTGAGGCTTTTCGGTGGGAAAGAGTTAGCGGTTATTAGATGAAAATGTGGATAAAAACAAAGCAACTGAATACGTGAATTGTGGACCACACAATATAGAGCAAACATCTAGTTATAGGAGGGGATCACTTTGACTTACTTTAGAATAAACTGATTGCGGTATTACGTTGGTAGTTGGTACGTATTCTGTTTTGAAAATACAATGGTCGCAAACATTCAATGCGTGTAATACTAAACTGATTTTGATGAAATTTTGCGTTAAGGTGTAACTTGATCTACAGGATTTTATCTTCTCATAGCGGACTTTTATTCCCACGGAGCGTGATATAACAGAAATTAAAAAAAAAACAGAAAATAACGGTTACTGATAAATAAATAACATGACAAGAAAAATATGGAATAATAAACATGGAGAGAATTTTTTTTTTATATTTAGGATAAGGGTGACAAACGAGCACACAGTCCACCTGATGGTAAGTGGTTGCTGCGGCCCATAGACATCTACATCTATTCTCGTTTGAGAATCAAAATGCAGATGCGTTGTCACCCCTGAGGACTAAGATGGAATGCCTCATTTCCAGTAAAAAGGGCCTACGGCCACCTGCACTCACCAAGCGAAACGCAGAGGTAAACCTCTACTTCACGCTGGTATTCTGTGAGGTCGTGGTACCACCCCGGTTTGAGCCGGCCCATCCGTGCGACAGCAAAAGCTGCCGCGTGGCTCTACCACTGTTAAAAAAAATAAGAAAAATATAACAATAAAGACTACTGGTGGCTTCGACGTGTCGTTTTGTGACGTCACATCGCGATGCAGAGCAAACCGGTCGCCCTTACCGTAAAACACCACTTTACTCATGAATATTTCAATCATTTTTAAAGGTAGAAAAAAATAAGAATACCGTTGAATTCGTAATTTTTTTATACAATTTTTTGATACCCTTAACAAAATTGGGTGGCCAGACCCATTAGAGGTTTATATTTTTATTTTTTTCATAGAATTGAAGTGACAAACGAGCTGACTGTCCACCTGATGGTAAGTGGCTACTGTAGCCCATAGACATCTTTTTTTTTATAGGAGAGGGGGCAAACGAGCATGCGGCTCACCTGATGGTAAGTGACTACCGCCGCCCATGAACAACCGCAACACCAGGGAGGGAATTGCAGATGCGTTGCCGGCCTTTTAGAAAGGTGTAAGCTCTTTTCTTGAAGGTCCCTAAGTCGTATCGGTCCGGAAAAATCGCTGATGGTAATCGATTCCACAAGGAAGTCGTGCGAAGAAGAAAACATCTTCTAAATCGCACAGTGGTGGACCGCCAATCATCCAGATGGTGTGGATGGTATCGGGAGTTCTGCCGCGATGTGCGTTCGTGAAATTTGGCGGCTGGGATTAATCCGAACAATTCCTCAGAGCACTCCCCGTGGTAGATGCGAAAGAAAATGCAAAGGGATGCAACATCTCTTCGCAGTGCCAATGAATCGAGCCGATCGGAAAGGACTCGGTCGTCGACGATTCGAGCCGCTCTGCGCTGGATGGATGGAATGTAGCCTATAGACATCTGCAACCAACTTCAGAGAAAGAAGGCTACAGTTTCGTTGTCACCTCCGAGGACTAAGATGGAATGCATCATAGCCTGTAATTATATTGGCTATTAAAGATGTTGGTGACAGTGTGGTTAACTACATCACACGTTTGTTTAAATTTTACCGTTGAATCTATTTTTTGCATTTATAATGAAAATGAAATGAAATGAATGACTTCATTGGTCCAGTAGTCGCAAGCGCGACTGCCGATCATGGGGTCCTGAGTTCAAACTCTAGGTCAGTGTTATCAGGTTTCCAAGGGGAATTTTTTAAATACAGATAGGACGTTATTTTCTCTAAAAAAAAGGTGAATTTGCATCCTATATATAAGGCAAAAAATTGTCCCCTTGCAGCCTCAAAGCATGTTGGTGAAATCCACATCATTTTGAAATTATTCTAATTTCTCAAACGTTTTCCTCTTATACTACTTCCTCACAATGTTTTCCCTTGTGGGTGAGCCTGTGGTAAATCACAATGTGAAATTGCAATTGACAACTTCATTGGTGGTGGCAGCGATCAAATCCGTGTCGTGTGTGCACTGTGACGTTTAAGACAAGGGTATGGAGTGTAGAGTAAAACGAGGACCATCTCTATATATGAAAAATGTCCCTAAAAACGTGTCCAATAAGGGTGGCGCTGCAGTAGCATAGGATAAATTTAAAAAAAAAGCGCCAAAAGTAATTAGAATAAGATGGAGAAATAAACAAGGACCAACCAATCCGCTTGGTTTTGTACTACGTAAATAGTTGAGATTTTGTATACTGACATTTTACTAACTACTCTAGTCATGAAATTTTTTAAATATTTGAATTCAGCTGACTTCACTCCGTTCATAACAGCTATCTTCATATCGTAGTTTTTCAGACGCCAGCGCTATTGTGGTAGGTTTTGGAACATCTATTTTCAGTAAATAGTAGGACACTTTTTCAACTTTCGCCCCTTATAAGATGGTTCTCCTTGTACTCCACACTCCATAGACAAGGGTCAACTGCAGTTTTTATTGTTTTCAGTTGTTAAGAGTAAAATACTGCTGCCCGTCTCATGCTTCAGTTTCTCTCCGTCGCCTCTTACAAGTCACGGGGTATGATATGGAGTAATAAATTATTTTACATGGTATACTACACAGTATAGATATGTTAAATGAAAATGTATCCTTACTTTTTATTTTATGATGCTCCTTTGAGACTTTACAATAATTATGCTCCACCAGGGGATCAAAAGATACATCAGGAGGTTGATCTGAAAAAAATGGTAGATTTTTATTAAACAGCAGAGAAATTGTTGATGGATTATTAGTATGTTAAAATAGTATATTTCATTACGAGTGCGGAAAGCCTGTCATTGCAAAGAGTTGCAATGACGGTGTACTGACAAACTATTTTTAATACAGTTGCGAAAAAATTAAGCAATTTATTAAAGAACATTTTTGGAAAATGGCGCCAACCGTAAAAGAATATAAGCAGATATTTTTTTTGTTCTGAGTAGGCAAAGGGAACTATGCCCATACAGCCAAGTCTTCAGTAGATTTTTTTTATTGATATGAAATGAAAATGAAATTTAATGACATGAAATGAAATCTAACCTAACTCATTGAAACAAATCATTAAATCTGATATTGAAACAAATGAGGGCTAATAATCTTCCACTCACCAGATGTCGCTACTAGCGACTGAGGTAAAGTTTTTTGTTACACAGTGTCATTTAATTGAGAAATTAGTTTTAAATAATCGTTTATCATTGTCTAGAGTATTATATTAATATATAACACAATGCGTCAGTTGTTTTATTTTTAATTTTTTGCACATTATAACTCTTTTTTTTTTAAAGTCGTCTTTTAGTTATATTTATAGTTTGGTTTATTCATTTCTTATGTAATTAATATAAAATATAACTAATAACACAGAAAGAAACCTTAAAGATTTCATTTTCCTAAGAAATTATCATCCCCGCTATGAAATCTGTCAAATATTTTACCTCACTCGAAAGTGGCGCCGCCCTGGTGGCAGAAAAAGTCGTGGATGCCCTCATTAGTAGCTTCTTTATAGAAATATTTGCATGAATCATAAAAACTTCTGATTTTTTTTTAGTAATAACTTCGTGGTTGGTTTTTTTTTAATAGACATTATTTTGACAGTCGGGAAAGAGAACGCACGAGTTCGGAAAAGGTAAAGAAAAAGCTCGAGTATGTAATAGCCCACATCCTTAATGCTATACTTCCCTGCAATATTCTATGTAGTGTAATATGTATTAAAAACTATAAAATAGCAAACTACCTAATGCAAACTGATGATTGTCAGGTTGACCAGCAGATTGTTCAATCATTGTGCTTATCTGGAAACATGCTTTAATTTGTGTCTGCACATCAACATCGTCTGAAAAATAAAATTGATCATTAAAATATTAATTAGTAAACAATACTAAAAAAATATCCACAAGATAATGGGAAAATAAACTAAAGGCGACTCTTATGACCATTTTGGACAAGAGTGGCAGCTGAAAGAGAACAATGGAAGTTGGAGGAGGCCTAAACTAAAAGGCACACTGAGTTATGTGATATAATATAGAAACTCTTAAAAAATTATAATAAATAAAACCTGGATAATAAAGGCTATTTTCATGTTTTCTATATTAAATAATAAACACTGCACCGCTAGATTATAAGATGGATTTTCATTTATTTTTTGTAATTTTTCTTTTAACGGTGTTACAGTATCATCATCATCATTACAGCCCTTCACAAGTCCACTGCTGAACATAGGCCTCCCCCAAAGAATGCCACAAAGCACGGTCCTGAGCCACCTGCATCCATCGACTTCCTGCATATCTTACCAGGTCGTCACTCCATCTAGTGGGGGGACGCCCTACACTTCGCTTGCCGGAACGAGGCTGCCACTCGAGAACCTTTCTTCCCCATCGGTTGTCGGTTCTTCGAGCTATATGGCCGGCCCATTGCCACTTCAGCTTACTAATCCGTTGGGCTATGTCGGTCACTCTGGTTCTACTGCGGATATCCTCATTTCTGAGTTTATCACGCAGAGAAACTCCGAGCATAGCCCTCTCCATAGCTCGCTGAGCGACCTTGAGCTTCCTCATACGGCCAGCAGTGAAGGACCACGTCTCAGTTCCGTAAGTCATCACTGGCAACACGCACTGGTTGTACGATTTCGTTTTAAGGTTTTGAGGTATGTCTGACGAGAAGATGTGTCGTAGCTTTCCGAACGCTGCCCAGCCGAGTTGAATCCGTATAGTATAGTGTAGTTACAGTATAGTTATACATATTATAATAAAACTGTTCCTAGGCCAAATTTTTGGATAAGTATTTTAATTGTGTTATACTTCTTTATTTTGTCTGTCCGTCCCTTTGAAAACTGAAACTACTGGTTAGGCTTTTATAAATGTTGGCAAAATTGTAGCGTACCTTGAATAACTTGGCAATATTTTTAACACAGTTCAAAAAAGGTTATCAATTTTGTTGTATATTATTTTTTATGTGTCCATTACATGATATGTTCTTAAATTTTAATAAGATTGAGTTTGGTATAGTCTTTTGATAGTCAAAGGTAACAGACAGACAGTTACTTTTGCATTAATGCTATTTTAGTTATAAATTCTATTTTTATTAGTTATAATTTATGGTATTCACAGATAGTTGTAGATTGTAGTACTAATACTAAAATTAATAAAATGGCAAACATACCTGATGTGGACTGATTATTGCCAGATACTTCAGGTTGACCTAGAGATTGTTCAGACTTTAAGTTTGTTGAGCCACTTTGTTCATTTTGCATTGGCACATCAGCATGACTTCCTCAAAATATTGATAATTGTTAATATATACTGTCAAAATTTTGTTGCGAATTCAATTAAATTTTCTGTTATATTATCTTACTACAGTAAATAAGACAATAAAACAGAAGAGTAGGGCATTCACTTTGCGGTGTGCCGTGTGTCGGATAGTTCGGAAGAGACAAATTACAAAGCATACCTTCTGCAATATTCAATCAGAAATTCACAATCGATAGCTTTTGTGAAGTAGGCAACTTTGAATACAATACAAAGGTATTATAAATAGCTATATCAAACATATAAAAAATATTTTTTATATCCCTTTACACACTTTTACATGAGAAGGAAACATGCAAGACAAGACAAAGTCAGGTTGATTTTAACACAGTTTTCTTTGCCTCCATTTTTTCTTCTTATTATTCCCGTAGAAACAATTTCTGCTTATGAGTATTTCATTATATACACATCCTTCTTGTCATGCTGGCATGACACATGGTATGGAAGGATGACATGTTGGATGGACTATTTTAGATTTTTACAAAATTCAAATATATATGTGCTAATTGTGGTATGGCAATCGGTGTACAAGGTATATAATGACTATAGCTTTCATTATGCTTCTTTCTCTTAACTTGTTTGCTGATTTTTTTATCAGTACTGATATGAGAAGAGGAAAACATCTACAAGATTTCAAACAAAACAGCATTGATCCAGAACCGAAACAGATAATCTAATAATATACTGCTCTTTGGTGTTCACCAAGGACAGTTCCTGACATCTCGGAGACGTCAAAGTCTACAATGGCATATGAAATGAATGATGTCTTCGAGATGTCATTGTATGTCAAGGGGTTATAGTCGGAGAGCTGACTATGAAAATGTGAACTGATAAGGTGTAGTAACAAATTATATATATAACGTCTCCTTGGTAGCTTATAAATACAGAGCGAGGCCTGTCAGAATTCTCTCCCGGGGCGGAAGGTGTGGGTGGGCGGTCAGTCGTTAATTTTCAATCAAAAAAAAATTATCCTAATTTACGTACCATGCAGAAAAAGTGATGGGACTGCTAGTGCATTCAGGCGGTTGTTACGATTCCGATCCTTTTGAGTGAAGTGTTTATCACAAATTCTCATTTTTTTGTAATTAAAATCACATTCGTCTTTACCACTAACAATCAGAACCCAAGCTTTAAACTGCTCTGGGAATTTGTTAGGGTTAGGAAAAACATGAAGTACACCCCCTGAAAAAAAATATTTAAATTTCAAACAACATAAAAGGTTAGCCAAATATTATATGAAGCATGGAAACATTAAGCTTTTTTATGCTGGTATTCTTTGAGTCCTTCCCTGGTCAAATCTAACATCCCTGAGAATTTTCGGCATACACTCGGTATAGATACGAAGCAGGGCTGCTGTCCGTCGGAAGACTAATTGGTTGTCCTTTTGACCAACAATCAGTCTCTGAGAGAAAAATAAATAAATCGAAAACTATATTTCTATTTTACTTAAAGGGTAACCGGGGAAAAGCTCAATTTCAATAAAATGTCTAGAGTTTTTAAAGTTTGTACATCCAGCATAAGCAATATAGGTGAAGGCAGCCCTAACCATAGAAGACATAGAATGTTATATAACCATCAGGCGAGATTGTGTCTAAATGCAACTACAAAAATTATTAAGATTAATTTCATTAAAGATGTGTTAGCCCGTACGTGACTGGTCTAAAATTTGTAAAGCATAGTTAACATTTCATCATCATCATTACAGCCCTTCACAAGTCCACTGCTGAACGTAGGCCTCCCCCAAGGAATGCCACAAAGCACGGTCCTGGGCCACCTGCATCCATCGACTTCTTGCATATCTTACCAGGTCGTCCCTCCATCTAGTGGGGGTCGCCCTACACTTCGCCTACCGGTACGAGGCTGCCACTCGAGCCCCTTTTTCCCCATCGGTTGTCGGTTCTTCGAGCTTCGAGGTAACAATTAGGTAAAACTAATTTTCATGATTGGAAGATAAGATATACTCACTAGTGGGTTTACATCCAATAGCACAACGCCTCGGCATTTTAACAAACAAGATGTTAAAGCGTCTATTCCGCACAATACAACACCAAACCAAATTAAATATTGGTACCGGGTTACCGGAATGTTCCCTATATATAATGTATTCTGTGCCGGAATTAAAGATGTGACCGATATATTCGTATTCGTTAAGATATTAGTAATATTGGGTGGATTCATAGATCAGTAATCCAACGGATTCTAATATGCTAATATTCCATATTCACTTCATTTATACGCCGACTATTCAACATCGGTTGGATAATATCACTCGGCTCAACTCGACT
The DNA here is from genome assembly GCA_033319125.1 of Parnassius glacialis. Taxonomy (NCBI): domain Eukaryota; kingdom Metazoa; phylum Arthropoda; class Insecta; order Lepidoptera; family Papilionidae; genus Parnassius; species Parnassius glacialis. The sequence continues at coordinate 12,065,494 of JAVANC010000015.1, read as the reverse complement.
GCTGATATTCATGACGGATATCTGTATTATTCGTATCGTAAGAATAGCGGTGCAATGCCGAATGACCTAATGAATTAACCGATATGAGCGTTTGGCAAGTATTCATTCTCTATTGTATAGTACTTAGGGACTATTTTCAATTGGATATTTTATATCACGGCAACCAGCGGGACTTTACAAATAAAATTCTCAATAATATAACACGACCAAAATAAATGATAATAGATGTCGCAACCAAATGGAATTCCACCTTTTATATGCTAGAAAGAGCTTTATTGTTAAAGGAAGCAGCAACAAGTACATTGGCAATTTTAGACTCCGCTAGCAGTACTTGCCTTGAAAATATTAGTGCCGATGAATGGAAACTATGTTCAGATTTATGCACAGTTTTAAAACCGTTAGAGCAAGTTACTGTCCAGATTAGTGGAGAAAAATACCTTACAGGTAGTCTTGTCATAATATTTAATAGGTTATTAAATAATGTATACTCCGAAAAAATTTCACACGATGAAACAATACATTCCGGTGCTAAAGTTGTATGCAATAGGATTATACGTGGCTTGCTGACAAGACTAAGTAATATAGAGATGAGCGGTACTTTCGGATTAGCTACATTTCTCGACCCACGATTTAAAATGGCATTTTTTATTGATAAAAGAGCAGCTGAAGCAGCCAAGATAAGGGTGATCGAAATGGCAGTTATTGAAATAAATAAATAAAGTGCTAGACAGGAATCACGGTCGACGATAACGTCAACAGCGCCGACAACATCAATAGAAACCGGAATATCAGAAGATATCAGCAAGCCATATAATTTCATAGATATTTGGGCGGATATTGACATCCAAGACGTTCCTACACTGGAGTCACCAACGGCAATAGCTATTGCTGAGGTTCAGAGGTTTATAAATGATAAAATGTTACCAAGGAATGCAAGCCCCAATGATTGGTGGCGTAAACATTCTTTTTTGAACCCTAACCTCAGCAAGGTATTCAAACAGCACTGTTGTGTACTAGCCACTTCAGTACCTTGCGAAAGATATTTTCTCTAAATCTGGGGAACAAATTTCTGACCGACGAACTCGTCTGTCATCAGAAAAGGTGAAAAAATTGATGTTTTTACACACGAATAAAAAATTAAATTTTCATATATACACATTATATAAAAATGTTGTTTGTTTTTCATTCCAATTCCTCACAATATCATTTATTTATTAACAACATTAATATTTATCAAAGCATATAAACCGAGCATACATTCGTATAAAAACTAATAAGATTGCTTGGTAAAATAAACTTATTACCTACATGAATAGAATAGTGATACGTATAATCGTTATATTAAGATATCAGTAATATTCATATATTAGTTTGAATATTATAATATCACTTGACGAATATATTCATATTAACTAATACTGACAAATATCGGTATTAACCCATCTTTAGCCGGAATGATAAATGAAATGAAAGCGTCTATTTCGCACATAAGTACACGTACATACAATGTAGTGCCAGCATGAAAAACTAAACAATAAGACGAGAGGAGGGCTAATCTCAACTCAACCAAACTTATTGTAGCGACAACCGAAAATCACATAAATGGCAAAACCGTTCGTGAAAACAACAACCAGTTTTCAGTTTCAGTATATAAAATATAAAAAGTACTCTGTGCTGTGACAACAACTTGCTCAATGCTCATAGGTCATAGCTCATACGCCGGTAGTAGGGATGTGAAAAAATAATAGATTTTCATATTAATCGACTATTATTTTCTTAGAATCGATTTTAATAATTCGATTATGTAAATTACGCGTTTTAATCGATTTTTGTAATCAGAGTCATCTGTACGATAGACGTAAAAACGTGAAGTAAGTTTAATAACATGAATAAGTCGATCAAGTAAGTTCAAATGCCATAGATTGATACATAGATTGACTTGGCAATCGCACTAAACAATCTAATTTAATATAACATGTATTACTCGTGAGATATATTGTGTTTTCATGCGATTGCCAGAGAAGTCAATCTGTGTATCAATCTATGGACTGAATAAATTAACCGACTTGGTATTACATTGATCTCACAACTTTTTACGGTAGAAGAACTGAGTTGCGAGACTTGGCTTTTTTTACAAGTTATGTTTTTGATGGCATCTCATTTCTTTTTGTAGATAGCTATATCTAGGTAGCTATTTACACCTATTATTCCATTATACATATATAGGTACACTGATTCATTCACTACTAATGTAACTTTGTAATACTATATAAATATATGGGATTACAAAGTTATTTATGCAGTTGGTGTATCTCGAAAACTGGACCGAAATTGTAAAATATTTTAATTTTTCCTTGATTTATATATTAAACAATAATTGTATTCCAAATTTGAAGTTTCTATGTCTGCTAGAAGTGCCTCAGAGTTTTGATGATCGGTCAGTCAGTGAATGACAAAATTAAGAAACTTTGACTAGTTATAATTCTTAAACTACTGGTTCAAATTTGATGAAATTTGAAATATACCGAGTTTATACAATGCCTACTTGGTTAGTAAAAATTCAAGCTTCTAGTTTTATCCATAACGAAGTTATAGGATTTCGGAAATGGCCTGAACTGCTTCGAGAAAAGGATGGTACGGCCGTGCCGCTTTTTTGCTCGACTTGGCGGGGGCACTGCCGTGCCCCCAGAAACATGAACAAGTCGATCAAAAGACGGCGCCACCTTTATGTATCTCACTCGCTCGCACTATATTACTGTGAGTATGGCGATTAAACGATCTTGATCTTCCATAATACAAAGTTTTCTTAGGATAAACTTCAGTGGATGGAATATTTTTTGGTGTGTCATTTTAATGTTATCTTATTAAGGGGCTACTCCATGCGAACGACCTTGAGCGTTTGTGTGCCGGCCGCGCCAACTCCCTACAATATAGGATCACGTAAGAAATAATAATATGTAAGACGCCACCTACCATAGTTTTGTAACGTAGTATTTTTTCAACATCAATAAACTATTTTATGGAAATACACACAGCGTACAACGATAAATGTATTTTAATTTTTTTATTCGGTATATTAGTTGATATTAGTTGCATTATATTAGAATTATGTATTCTTATATATTATCTAATTATGAAATTTTATAATTAATTATATATTAAAAATGAAGCATTGAAAATTGTGAGTTTAAAAGATACCTACTCACTATAGGTAAATAGATAGATAGCTCGCCTTTTGTACAAATATTTGGTGCAATAAAGAATAAACAAATAAATAGGTTGTTTTACAGAGTGAGAGTAATATAGAATGAGAGTCGTGGAGGCAGTTTACAAACATAAATTGCACAAGGACAAACATCCAGACCCGGAACGATTATTTGTAGGCCTTACAAATATTTGTTCCGTGCGGGATTCGAACCCGCGGACCCCAGCGCAACAACTGATTGCTAAGCCACTGCGCCACGGAGCCGTCGCCGGTTTATAGGTAAAGTGACCATACGTCCCGTTTTGAACGGGACTGTCCCTTTTCTCGGTCACCTGTCCCATTGTCCCCAAATAAAGCTCCGGGACACAAAATTGTCCCGTAACTCGTTGGATGGAAGTATTCAAAGCCAACAATCTTCACCATAATTTTTTGAATCGAATATATTTTATGTCTACCTGGTACAAATGCTCCGATAGAAAGAGTATTTTTTTATTTTGAATAAATTGTGGACGTCTGAAAGAAACACTTACGGTTCCAGTTCTAAAGGCGAAGTTGAAAGATAACAATAAAAAAAAATTGAGCAGAATTTCATTGTTATTTAAAATCATCACCAACTTTATTTAAGCAAATTTAATCCACTGACAAATGTAATTCATAATTTAAAAAAAATGTTGCATTTAATAATTACCTATTTTAAATGCAACATTATTTTTTAATTTATTGTATAAAGTTATAGTTTTTAGAGTATAAATAAACCCATGTCCTGTTTTGAGTTAAAAAATAAATGGTCAGCTTAGTCTTTTTAGTTAAATTTAGTTTTATTTTTTTTTAGTTTATAGTAAAATGTAGGTATATTAGTACCTACTTAGATACTTTTTACCGAATTATAAGTAAAGAACATCTTATGAACTCAATTATTTTTTGAAAAAGAAGAAAAAAACAAGCAATAAATAATATACTATATTTTAGCAAAAAACTATAACTTAGTAATACTAATTATAACTTAGAACATAAATGAAAAACTCATAACTGACTTTTTGGCCCAACCCAGGATTCGAACCCGGGACCTCATGATCAGCAGTCGCACTACTACAACCACTAGACCAACGAGGCAGTGCTAAAATATTGTAGTTGGTTATTACGATTATTTTTAACTGTATACTATACTGATAATATTGAATTAGTCTTTTATAGTGTAAATTATAATATTTGTCGAAATGTTAATTATGGATTCGAACCTTACATGCTAATGGTGCTTCATTTTTTTATTTGCATTTACTTCAAAGAAAATACACGCAAAAAACCTTCATCGCGCAGTAAAAACACAACAAATATATGTATAACTAATACGAAAAATTATACCCAAAACAAACAAATAATACTACCTATAAATAACCTAATAAGTAATAATATTATGACGACGTGAGCGTGTGCGCAGGCCGATGCTCTGACGAACGACACGGGCTCCACGTTCGAGAGCTCAACGCTCAATGATCCAGCAAGCCCGTGGGCAGTGTATACACCCAGATTTTAAATAATTTCTTAATAAAATCAAATTTTGGTCTTTTGAAAAAAAAATTACAATAGAAATGTTTATTAATAAATTGCCTATCCATTGGTGTAAATCGCAAAATAAAATAATACTTACTTTACGAGGAGATGCATGTTATCAATAATAATTTCACATTTATGTGGTTTCGTTGTAAGGAGATTATAATTATATTTATTCCTTTAAAAAAAATTGGATACAGCTCTTATGAAATCAAGATTATGTAGAAATATAATGTGTTTTTTATTTGTTGATATATCTTTTAAATAAAAAGTAGATAGCTCCTAAAAACCGCACAAATAACGACTAGCGCGACATTTTGCTCAACCCGCGCCTTAATTTATTACTATATAATTATATAATTTATTATTATATACCATTTTGATATTTTATTCATTATTTATGAAATTTAGTGTCAAAATAAGTACACATAAATATTTTAATTGTTACGCCGTAATCGAATGTTAACCAATTCGTTGCGGCACCGATTTTTGAAAACTTTTAGCTGTGGCGGCGTACAAATGGAAGGATACTTGTTTTTAGTGGGTAACTACATGTTTTTTTACGTGTTTTCTTTGAAATTGAGAGTAAGTGACTTTTTTCATGAAGAGATTACAAACCTTTTGTACAATATTTGTTTTATATAAAAATAATTTATGTAAGTAGGTACAGCTAAATCACCTTGGAAACCTTGGTTTTTATTAAATTAAATTTTCATCTAATAATAACATTTTTAAATATCAAACAATAAAGAACCTTAATTTGAAGAAAAATAAGGTTTATGGTTCATTGATATTTACAGATGATAAATATTATTTAATGTTATACAAATGTAAAAGTAAAGTCGATCTGGAAACGTCTAATTAGTAGGAATAGTAAAATAAGTGTTTTCAAAAGGAAAAAAACGTCAGCGCTATACGGCGGCGGATTGACAAAAGACTATTTATTAGCGAACTTGCATGAACGGTTTCGAACTATTTCAAGCAAAAATAAACCTTATACCATATCACAAGAGCACATGGTACTTTGTAGGTCTATTTTTTTTTTTTTAGAATAGGGGGCAAACGAGCATGCGGCTCACCTGATGGTAAGTGACTACCGCCGCCCATGAACAACCGCAACACCAGGGGAATTGCAGATGCGTTGCCGACCTTTTAGAAAGGTGTAAGCTCTTTTCTTGAAGGTTCCTAAGTCGTATCGGTCCGGAAAATTCGCTGGTGGTAATTGATTCCACAAGGAAGTCGTGCGAGGGAGAAAACTTCTTCTAAATCGCACAGTCGTGGACCGCCAATCATCCAGATGGTATGGATGGTAACGCGAGTTTTGTCGCGATGTGCGATGGTGAAATTGAGCGGCTGGAATTAGTCCGAACAATTCCTCAGAGCACTCCCCGTGATAAATGCGATAAAATACGCAAAGAGATGCAACATCTCTACGCAGTGCCAGTGTATCGAGCCGATCAGAAATAACTCGGTCGTCGACGATTCGAACCGCTCTGCGCTGGATGCGGTCAAGTGGAAGGAGCTGGCACTGGGGTGCCCCGGCCCAGAGATGAGAACAGTATTCCATGTGGGGCCGAACTTGCCCTTTGTAAAGTTGCAAGCGATGTGCCGGCATGAAATACTGTATCGCTCTGCTGAGCACGCCAAGCTTTTTAGAGGCCAATTTGGCCTTCCCTTCCAAGTGACCACGAAACTGCACACTATTCGATATGTCGACGCCAAGGATTCCGATACTGGCTGAGGCAGTAAGGGGAGTGCCTTGAAACTGAGGAGATACGACAAAGGGGTTCTTTTTAGCGGTAAACGCGCAAACTTGTGTCTTCTGGGGATTGAACTGGACTAGATTTAGTCGCCCCCAATCCGAGACTTTGTTAAGCAAAGACTCGACTTCAGACACAAGTTTGTCCCGGTACTCGGCGACGTTTTCCCGAGAAATATTGGCACGGCCGGTATATAAGGCATCACCAGTGCTGTCGTCCGCATAGCAATGAATGCTGCCAGTTAGCAACATATCATTGATATGCAGGAGAAACAGCGTTGGTGATAGTACGCAGCCTTGTGGAACACCAGCGTTGATAGGCTTGAAATCAGAGCATTCACCGTCTACTACGACCTTGATGCTCCGATCAGCAAGGAAACTGGTGATCCATTTGCACAATTTCTCGGGAAGCCCATAGGAAGGAAGCTTCGAAAGAAGCGCTTTGTGCCAGACCCGATCAAAGGCCTTCGCTACGTCCAAACTAACGGCTAATGCCTCCCCCTTGGACTCTACTGCCTCCGCCCATCTATGAGTTAAGTAGACTAGAAGATCACCAGCTGATCGACCCCGACGAAAACCGTACTGGCGGTCACTAATCAGCTGGTGATCCTCAAGGTACCTCATGAGCTGGCAGTTTATAATGGCTTCCATTAGTTTGGAGAACAAGGAGGTGATGGCGATAGGCCTGTAGTTGGACGGGTCTGAGCGGTCGCCTTTTTTAGGGATCGGGTGCACCAAAGCTGTCTTCCATGAGTTCGGGACTACGCCTTGGGAGTAGGAGTACCGGAAAAGACGCGTTAAAACCGGTGCCAACTCCGGAGCACACGTCTTCAGCACAATGGGAGGGACTCCATCGGGCCCACTCGACTTGTTGACGTCCAGGGAGAAGAGTGCTTTGCGGACCGAGCGCTGAGTAAATCGCACATCCGGCATGGAGCACTCACATCGCGGGATGGTCGGCGGTGTGTTCCCCCCGTCATCTAGAGTCGAGTTGGACGCAAAAAGAGAGCTCAACAGATCGGCTTTCTCCTTTGCGGCATGGGCCAGTGAGTCGTCCTCTCTGTGCAGAGATGGAAGAGATGGCTGACAGAAGTTCCCTTGGACAGCCTTGGCGAGAGACCAGAATGCACGGGTTCCCGAAGGAAGGCGAACTAGCTTCTCGCCAATTCTGCCGATGTGCTCAGACCTTGCCTTGGCAATGACGCTGTTGAAGGACCTGGAGGCGGAATTATACTTCTTTTTTAATGCGCTGGTGTTTACATCCCGAGAGGTTGATGCGTCAGCCCAGGCCTGGTAGCACTCCTGCTTATAGCGTGATGCTATTTTACAGGAGCGACCAAACCATGGCTGGGATCTGCCTCCGATGGGCACCACAGAGGATGGAATAAAAAGTTCCATACCCTGAAGTACCACATCAGCAACAGAATCGGCAACAACGCTGGGATCTTCCGGCGAGAAGCAAACCCGCCCCCAAGGGTAGGATGCAAAAAAAGACCGCATCCCGTCCCAATCAGCTGACCTGTAGTGCCAAACACGGCGGCAAGCTGTAGATCGCAACTGCGATTGGAGCGTGAGTGGCACCGTACTCCGGATCAGACAATGGTCCGAAGAGCCCAGAGGGGCATCGACGGAAACCTGATATCCGTCCGGATGAGAGGTCAACAGAAGGTCCAACAGGGAAGGTACATGGTCTTCCACATCTGGGATCCGCGTAGGCGAAGTAACCAGTTGTGTTAGACCATATGCCAAAGTAAAGTCATAGACAGATCTACCCGCATGATCGGTTAAACGAGAACCAAGTCATTCAGCGTGGTGGGCGTTGAAATCACTGAGTATCACGATCTCTGCGGATGGGACCTGTTGTAGCACGGAGTCTGCAGCCATTTGGACGTGGTCTATGAGTCGGTCTGTGTCGGCATTACCGCTATGGGACCTATAGAGGCACCCGTAGACGCGGGGATGGTCGTCGCTGTCTACGCGCAGCCAAAGGATGGACAGGTCCGTACCTTCAAGGCTGCCCAGGCGTCGAAAACAGATGTCCTCTCTGACATACACGCAAACTCCAGCCCAGGGCACAAACGAGTGTTCTAATTTGTACCCCGGGTAGGAGAGATACGAAGTATCAGCCGGAGAGGACACCTGATTCGGCCATATGATAGTATTAAGACGACAGTTTAACCATTTTAAGCAAAATTAAACAATAAGATAAACGCATTGTTTGCTTTTAACAGGAGACTTGTTTTCCATAAATTTATTTACAACTTGAGTTTGTGAGCGATCGCAATGAGTGCTATTATTTGTTACTTATTAGACTATTTTTCCACAACATGATTTAAAACCCACAAAGTAAATATAGTACCATGTACACGTTAAAAAAGGTTGTCAATCCCTAAAAATTTAAAATTTTCAAAATATCCAGAACGAAGCTGCAGGCATGAACTGCTTGCAAAATAATGAATTTATGTTCTGGATAAATCTTCCAAAAAAGCAATTTGAGCGAGTTATAACGATTTTTAAAAAGGCACGGCTCGCGTGTCATACGCCACACACAAAAGTAATCGATGGCATGCCTGGCGTGCCACCCGTACTGAACCGGTTAATAATCGATTATGTCTACTACCGGTAGAATAGTGGTATAAATAAATAAACGGTTGCAACCTGTTTTACTAAATATAACAACCAAATGTAACTAATATTTTTTTAATCGGTACTTACATTCAATTACCATATTTTTTATTAGAAAAATATTTGCTGCGACGGCATTGACTGAACTTTTCTCGAGTCGATAATTTCAGGCAGTACACACTTTCATAAAAAGCTTGTAACTTGGGTAACATATTGAAAATCTAAAATTGGTCGTCTTTATAAATTTTTAGTACTTTTACTGCATAATCTGGGCCAATACATATTATGGCAAGTATTCAGACATTTTTATTTGCTAAATGAAGCTGGCCTTAGATTTGGTAAAACCAGTCATTATTTTGATTTAATGTTACACTTGAATCACTGAATTTATAACCTTTAACTTTTTTTTGTCGAAAGGTCGTGTCAAAATCTATTCCGAAAGCTGAAATAGGACATTTAACTTCAATAAGACCGTCGCTGTATAAACCATTAGGTGAAGCCCTCAAATAACAATGATATGGGTCAATGAATAGACCAAATTTTTCTATAAGAATATTTTCTTGTTTGCTCAATTGTGCCAATGCTACAGAATCGTTGTCCCTACCACGTTTAATGGAAGAGACGTGATCTAATTTATAACTATATAAAATAGTTTTAAACCGATCGATCAAAAATTGCGGTCGTAGTTGACGATGTTCTAGCATACAGGCAATCAACGCACACTACGATAGCAATCGACGCATACTACTGTAGTATCGAAACAATGCAGCGTCCGAAATCAACTGACGCAGGTCCACCCTCGGCAAGCGCTCGCGCGTTAATGATCTCAGATGGCCGCAGTATTGGGAAATAGTTGGTGCGAAATTATGGTGTTGCCAAGCTAGAAAATATTGTATTTTGGGTAGAATTATTGTATTTTTTTGCTAAGATTTTTTATTTACTTAATCTGTCTAAATCCAAATTTAATAGGTTTTTGCTATTTCTTTATTTTGCATAAATTAAAACATGTTACTAATTGCTTTTTTATTAAAATAATAAAACTTAGGGTACGGAATTAAACAATATGAACAGGAATGGAAAATTCGAAGTCATCTTCTTCTTCGAGTTCGAAATCTCGACGTGTATGTAGATGTAGACGGATTTGACTGCAGAGAAGTTGTTGCATATAGGACATTGGAGACAATTTTATTTGCCATTTGATTCGTGGGTTCACATCCCTTTTCAAGACGTTTTGCGCTGTCAGAAGCGATAACCAAAGTATTAATAGTGTTAGTCATAACTCTGTTCCGGCTTTTCGTTTTAATAAGATTTATCTTGCTAAAGATGCGCTCGCAATCTGCATTGGCGTGAAGGATCCATAAAGCGTCAAGAGCGAACTGTGCGAGAACAGTAAATTATTTTTGGCCGCAAAGATTTTCAAAATTTAACAATTTAGACAAAAACAGGTAGACTTCTTTTTCTTGAGTTAAGTCGTCAGGTAGACATCTTAGGGGGAGATTTCGCCACTGGTCATCTAAGGATTACAGTAACCTGCCATCGCCTGTTGCAGTATTATGAGTAATTATTCTGGGCAATATTGTAGCCATCGGCATAATGGAAGGTTTATTCTGTCTGTGGTCGCTCGAAAGAGCTAACTTAAGATTTAAAAAGCTTATTTCCGACAACACTTTATTGGAAAAGCGTTCCAGCGTTTTTTTTATTTCAGAAGCAGCTACCATGAGGAAGTTCCTACACCTATTGCTGAAATCTGTTATTCCGGTAGGATTTCTTTGGACTTCTTCATTACTAAGATGAGTTAATACACCTACTCCTAAAAATAATTGTTGTATAAGGAGGAATTGAGATTGATTCGTGGGATCTATATTACCCAGGGGTGTTTTTGAGACATAATAATTTTTCATATAACTAAGTAATATTTCTGGGTATAGCTCTTCTACTTTTTCATTTAATTCAAAACCTAGGGAGCTCTATCAGACTTGTTTCTTTTTGTAATGTTTCACAATAGGAAAGGCAAAAGGAGCGCAGCCCATACAGTACATTACATACAGTACAGTAGCCTAATAAGGCAAGGTTGATGCTACAGATTTTGGTATAAATACGTGATACGTTCGTTCATACATTTTAGAGTTGCGTGCTCTAGTATTGAACTTATATTGTGTAAAAATAGGAAAATATTGTATAAAAGCGTACAATAATGAGAAAGCTATGTTTTATGGTACAATTTAGTTTCGTATAACAAATTATTGTAAGAATCCAATAATTATTGTACATTTCCCAACACTGGATGGCCGGCGCCGTGAAATATATAGTACTTTTATTTAATTAATTAAAATATAATAGTAACGATTTAAAAAGTATAAATAATAGTATAGTTTAAGCAAATATTGATGATTATTTTGATATAAATTTTACGTCTAAATGATGTAGAACTTCGGAAATATAGAGGCTTGTATCGAAGCTTTTTTGGTCGTTTTTTTGAATTATGTCGATTTTTTTTTCCTAGCGTGAAAAGCATATAACGAAAACGTATTCTACTATTATTAAAGTGTAGGATATTTGGGACATAAAAATATTTTTTTGATGGTGGATATCCAATAGAATCTACATATTAGAGCTCCCAAATCATGTCTTCGAGAGTTTTTGCCTAAACATGCATCGGGAGAGTGATTATTACTGATTAAATAAATAAGTAATCTAAAATCCGCTCGGGGTTTATTTGAGGAGAGAAAACGAACTATTTTTACTAAGTAATTGTTATTTCAAGCAACGAACGATAAACATACAATTTCAACGAGGAAACCTTGTAATTTCGCGTTCTTTTGTAATACGCCTCATAAAGTCTTAAGTGGATCTGGAAGATAAACACGACAATTATAAACAGGAAAATACAAAACATTTGATGTGTCTATCAAATTTTGGTAAACATAACCTAGACTTAATTTTAAAAATTAAGGAAAATAAAAACAAAATAACCAGGTTTTCAAAACAAAAGCAATTGTAATTATCTTACTAGTAATCTCAATGAAATCAACTAAAACACTACTTCGAAACTCTTTGTAAATAGAACTCAGCACTATACCGGTTTCATCTAAAATATTTATTAACTGCGATGAGATCAGTTACAATAACTATAAAATATTTTTTTTTATAGGATAAGGATGACAAACGAGCACACAGTCCACCTGATGGTAAGTGGTTCCTGCGGCCCATAGACATCTACATCTATCTTCTATTACAAATCAAAATGTAGATGCGTTGTCACCCGTGAGGACTAAGATGGAATGCCTCATTTCCAGTAAAAAGGGCCTCCGGCCACCTGCACTCACCAAGCGAAACGCAGAGGTAAATCTCCACTTCACGCTGGTATTCTGTGAGGTCGTGGTACCACCCCGGTTTGAGCCGGCCCATCCGTGCGACAGCAAAGGCTGCCGCGTGGCTCTACCACTGTTAAAATTGAATTCGAATCCGTATCACTTTCACGACCAAGAACTTCGCAGTTAGTCTCAAATGCAGTCTCTTGTGGATCAGCTAGATCATCACACAGCAATGATCCGAGAACATTAAGCTGGCCATCAATTATTTCATTTCGCTTAATTGTAATGTAGATTGAACATAGTCTTGAAATACATTCGAAAAAATTCATATCACTGCCACTGCCAGAAATTCCACATACTCAACTTGTTTATTAGGGTCCAAGTTTAATTCGTCATCAGGTTTTAAATCAGACAGCATTTTAAGGGTGGTTTCGTCTCCTTTGCGGTTTGACTTTAGTAAAACATTACTTAAGATTTTAATATTCCTTTTATTCTGTGTAGTTTTAGGTTTTACGTTTGTGGTCGCATCAGTCATATTGTGATTTTCATTCTCTTTATTTCTGATAAGTATAGATTATTTTATCTTAATAATATAATTTTCTGATTCACAGTCCACGTCTAAGCATATAAATATCTGTTATGTTTACTGTAACTTTGAATATCAGGTGGTCCTTTTCTTTCTGCCACAGTATTTGATGAACTTTCAATGTACCTTTTAATAGTTTCAGCTATTCTGAAGATATCAATACATCTTTTTCTATTGTATGGTATTCTTTCACAGTTGCCAGCTTAATTTTTTGTGTGTTTTATCTTACGATTTTCAAAAATCCATCTAATTTAGCAACATCTCTACCTTACGCTGCAGCAGCAGTGCATTCAACAAATCCTCCTATTTCACCTGTGTCATTTTTTCAACTAACAAAAGTTTTATTTGTATCGTTGTCGTTCTTTTTATTCTTCAATGGCGTATAAAATAGGGTCCTTGTTCGCGCAAAAGCGCTAATGTCAAGCATCGACGTTAGATGGCACTCGTCTCGGCGCGATACGGAATGAAGTTCGTCCGAGCGTGTTGAACGGTGGGTGTCTAGAACGCGCTAGAAAAATTGAGAGTCCCAATTCAGCTGCGATAGGCGACACGCTGTTTTTTTGTCGCGAAGTCGGAAGCGGAATACGACACGCGCATCTAGGAAATATACGGTTTAGGATACGTAATGCGCATTCCTTCTTGTTAGCTTCACCCGGGACTTATTGTATCTAACTCAGTATCTGTATAAGTGCATTCGACAATAATAGCTAGTGCGGTATTTGATATTCTAGAAATAACTGTTGCCACGCGAAACGGTAGTGACCTTTGATCCGTACGTTCTGTGTTCGTTTCGCGAGTTATGCGTTATAACAAACGAGAGTTAGTGGCTTCTGTAAGGTAGTTAATCGTACGACAGAGTTACTGGACCGTCATCGTGACTAACGAAGAAAGTGACGTGAGGTGGAGAGGTGCTGAGGTCCAGACTGCTGCAGAAGGTAACGGTCTAATAAGGTCAATAACACTACCAGCCACACCCAGATACACATCACTGACCCTTACTTTCCTAGCACTATACATCCACATGCGACCTGACCGAATCCTGAGGGACCAGTCGCCTTGGATAGAGGTAAGTAAGCTCCCTTTATTAGAATAGAACGCTCCCCCCTGATCGTTTATTGTAATTAGAATCTTTCACCCTTGGCGTTAGGACGCCCGACCTGCACCTGCTGGTAGGTTCTTCGTCTATGGGCCGCGGAGGACCCTACTCCTGGGATCAGCAGCAGCTGGCCGTAACAGTCCTACTTCTGGGTACAGGCCTCCTCTCATTTCTGAGAGGGTTTTTAGGGCAAGGAAATGTCCGCCGTGCTGCCCCAATTGCCGTGTTGGCGAATTTCACATGTATTAGATTTTTTTTTCTTATTTCTCAGACATGCAAATTTCCTCGCGATGTTTTCCTTCACCGCCAAGCACGTGGTAAATAAGCATTTAAAATTGCAATTAACAATTTCATTGATGACGGCGGGGTCAGTAGTTAGTTCGTACCATTTCTGGCTCATAGTCAACTGGTACAACTCACCATCCTCAAAAAAAGTTTTGGCATGCTCTGATCACGAATCTGCGGTCCGTTTTTGCCTTAGAGTATTAAACTAACAGGAGAGGCCATTGAAGAGCGTTCCCCGCTGTCAAAAGTACGAGAGCGCAGATCATTCCCGTTATATAAAACTAGTTGCGCCGCGTACGGCGTCAGTTACCAAGTAGTCATAAGCGTGAGTTGACCTCCAGAAAAATGCCGAGTTGCAGTGTGTTTTCTTGTAAAAAAAGATCACAGACCTCAAATTTACAAAAAGACGGCGTTACCTTTCATCTTTAAGTATTTATTTTGATTTCAATAATTAATATAAGCATTAAATCACGAAAATTCTGATTAATATAGCTGAGCAGGTAGTGTTGCCAACTTAAAGTATTAATACTATAGTAAGGACTTTAGCACTACTAGGGCAATTAAATTTTGCTTAAATGTAGACAAATGTCGTTTCTCTTTGTTCTAATTACACAAGACAAAATCGTGTTATTGAATAGTCTTAAATTCATCAATATTATTGTGATGTATTTGCAAAACTATATTATTTCAAACAACATTAATAATCTTTAGTTGTTTTTAACAAAATGAAAACATCAATTTATTGTTTTACTGTATACATTATACATTTAAAACATTTTAAATAGATATTTTCATTTCATTATGTTACGTTATGAAACGAAAAGAAGGGAAATTTCGAGTATATAAAATGGTATCATCAAGACTATAATAGTGATGTTCACTGTAATCTTTAGTGTCGATGTTTTTATTTGACTATAAGCAATACTTTGATATATAACACCAAGGTGTTATTTAAAATTCTTTTTTGTACAATGTTTAAAAAAGATCTTTGGTTTTACAGTTTTCCAAAAGATCCTTACAGGCGCCAAATTTGGATAAAAGCATGTGGCGATCATATAACCTGGGTACCTAAACGAACAAGCACTCTTTGTTCCGAGCATTTTGACTAATCGGTTTTCGTAATCCAATCAAATAATAAAAGGAAACTAAATGAAACTGCTGTACTGACTTTGAAATTATTGGAAGTACGAGTAAGTTTATTATTTTGCTACAGGTTTATTTTACATTATGAAGGATAAAATTCAAAACATGTAACAAATCGAAATGGAAGGTTTAGTGAACGATATTTATTCATTTTAAAATGTTATTTACAAGTTTATTCTCTTAGATGGTGTCAACCAAATTGTTGTTTTCAGATGAGACACGAATTATTAGCGCTTAAATAAATAAATAAGGACAAACAAATAATTTCCTTGTCATATTTATAATCTATTATTATTAAACATATACAGAGTACTACACTTTTGTACTGTAGAACACAAAATATTACCGCTTTTTACGAAGACATTAATTATTTTTCAATCCTAAGTAAAATGACGAAAAAAAGTATGTTTGGTTAAGCGTAAACTTCGACCAAGAGAAAGCAAATGTTTAATTTTTTTTAATTGCTCCATTCCGTTGCTGCGTAAAGGAAGGACAAAAACAAACACAAAAACTTTCACATTTATAATATTATATTAGTATGGATTGTCAAGAATGATATATAAACTTTTGAAACCGGTTTACAATCGGCTTTTCGAGGGTAAAACTATACACTCCCGCTCTCTTTCTCGTTAATAAAGCAGTAAATAACGTTTCCGAGTGCACAAAAAGGATAGAAGCACAGGGAAGTGCGATTCCGTGCTGCCAGATGTAGTTCAACCCTAAGCCTTAAAACGGTTTAACTCTATAGGTTGGGTAAAATCTGTAAAATTAGACCGTTTAAAACCCCTATACAGATAACCTTTCTGGTTATCATGACATTCAAAAATGGTAAAATCATTTCATAGACTAGGCATATTATATATTTTTAAGCATACAGGAACATTATTTCGATAATGATTACGTTCCACATAATATTGAACTGGCAAACTTGGTGATGGAAAAGTATGCAAGCACCAGAATTAGCTACCTCGCAAAAAAAGAGTGATCCCAAAAAGTGTATTCGTCACATATACCAAACTTATTCACTTTAAAAACCAGTTAAAATATAATATAATACTTTTTCAATTTGTTTTAATTTTGGTAATTTTGTATTATTATATTGTTACGGCCAACAGCTGCCTATCCCAGAAGTAGAATCCTCCGCGGCCCATAGACGGAGAAGCTACAAGCAGATGCTGGTCGGGCGTCCTAACGCCAAGGGTTAAAAGTTTCTAATTACATTAAACGATTCGGGGGGAGCGTCACACTATAATAAGAGGGAGCTTACTTACCTCTATCCAAGGCGACTGGTCCCTCAGGATTCGATCAGGTCGCGTGTGGTTGTATAGTGTTAGGAAAGTAAGGGTCAGTGATGTGTAACTGGGTGTGGCTGGTAGTGTTATTGACCTTATTAGACCGTTCCCTCTGCAGCAGTTCGGCCCTCAGCACCTCTCCAAACTACGGTCTCCTTCCGCAGTCACTTTCTTCGTTTTCTACGATGACAGTTCTTTAACTCTGTCGTACGATTAACTACCTTACAGAAGCCACTAACTCTCGTTTGTTATAACGCTTGACTCGCGAATGAACACAGAACGTACGGATCAAAGGTCACCGTTATTTCTAGAATATCAAATACAGCACTCGTAACTAATACGGTCGAATCCACTTATACAGATTCTGCGTTAAACCTAAAAGTCCCGGGTAAAACTCTCAGCAAGGGGCCCGCGCTACAATTCCCAGTGGTATATTTACTATACGCGCTTATCATAAAAATATATCTAAGAGCTCCCGACCAAAACGGACCGCGTGCTTCTCTCTCGACGCGATGAAAAGGACTACTTGTTCTAGCGTGCCCTCGAAACGACCGGACGTCCAAAACCGGTATCGTAGAGGCGCGCACGCCCTCTGACGTCCATTATTAACATTAACGCTTTTGCGCGAACATATATTGTACCTTATGTATTTTTTTTAATTTACTTTGAATATAATATTAATCATTTAACATTTGTTCATTTTTATTTTATTTAATTTGCTAATGTAACTTGCATAAAATGTCATCGACATATCCATATCGACAAGGCCCTCGCACTAGTTGTTTATGGCTTATGCACTGTAACGATGAGACATTTATAAGAGATTTTCAAGGTTGTGTGCGTTTTGCTTAATCGTGTGCTCATATTATGCTGTGTGCGTGCGTAACGACGTGGCCCAATGTTTACGATTTGCTTAGTGTGCGTTACCTCGCCTCCCGCTAGAAGTGACAGACTTTTTTGTTCGGAACTTTATGCGCATGGCGTCTCCTGTTAGTTGAATACTCTAAGGTTTTTGCATAGGATGCGCGGTTCCGGAGATATGCAGATCAATTTACTAATATCTAATTGATATCCGGTGGGCCTGCACCTGCATTAGCGTTCCATTATTCAGCCTTTCCTCTTATCTATTGTTCCTTGAACTAGGGGATGGAGGGAAGTTAAAGTCACATTCATACCCAAACCAAGTAGGAGCAACTATACAGGCCCCAAATCCTATAGACCCATTAGTCGCACATCCTTTCTCCTAAAGAAAATGGAGAGGATGCATGAAAGGGAATTAAGTGGGTCGGCGGTAACGAATTTATCGCTACAGAGCAAATAAGACGCCTACAGCTTAGGTAAATCGACAGAATCGGCACTTCACCAGGTAATAACAAAGATTGAAGAGGGCATACAAAGTAATATGTCTAGGTTCCTTCATAGATATAGAAGGTGCTTTTGACAGAATGAACTTCTCCAGCATAAAAAGTGCACTCGGTAGACATAAAGATGAACCGGCACTGATTGACTGGATAGTAAACATGCTCAGTACTCGAACAATAAAGATTGCTGGTGAATCTCAAATAATCCAGATTAAGAAAGGCTGCCCACAGGATGGGGTTCTTTCAACTCTCCTGTGGAATATGATCATAAATGAACTCATCAGCAAATTAAATGCCAATCACTTCTACACAGTAGGTTATGCTGATGACCTGACAATACTCGTCTCTGGAAAGCAAGTATGGTGTGTGACCTGACACAAGCGGTTCTCCGTATAGTGGAGAGATGGTGCAGGGAATACGATTTAGGGAATTAACCGTCAATCAAATTAAACAGTTCTAGTAATGTCCACACAAAAACGAATACTGAATAACTATCATCCCCTAAGTTTTTTCAGCACAAAAGTCCAGTTATCCTCCGAGGTGAAATATTTAGGTCTTACCTAGGGACAGTAAACACAACTGGAATAAACACATAGAAAACAAAATCAACAAAGCTAGTATAACTTTCTAACAATGCAGAAACATGATTGGCAAAAGATGGGGTCTGACGCCAAAAATCATACTGTGGCTTTACAAAACTATAATTCGACCCATGACCACATACGGCGCTTTGATATGGTGGACCAAAACAAATGAAGCCACCATTATAAAATATATATGGCTGCCACAGGCTGCATAAGAACTACGCCAACAGCACCCTTAGAGGAGATGCTGGAACTAACCCCGCTTTATCTACACATACAACAAGAAGCAATTTAGCTGCCATTATACTCAAGACCCTAAATCTTTGGAGTTAGAATAAAAAAAAATCAAAATCAAAATCAAAAATCTTTATTTCATTAACTTAAGTCTAAATATACAAGTTTTCTATGTTTGGAGATTCCTTTTAAGCTAAATAAATTGCTTGTTCTAGGAAACTCCGCTCTTCCAAAAACACTTTTACAACATATATTTAGACTACTATGTTAATGAACTGAGAGACTACATACTAATTATTTAAATAAGGCATGCATACAATTTTTACTCTTGTGTGATTGAATAGGGTGTGTATGTGTGTGTGCGTGTGTGTGTGTGTGTGTGTGTGTGTGTGTGTGTGTGTGTGTGTGTGTGTGTGTGTGTGTGTGTGTGTGTGTGTGTGTGTGTGTGTGGTGTTTCTATACTATGTGCGGATGTAATTCTATGTTTAAAACCTAATCATGCCCTCTACTTCCTCATAAGTTAGTGGCTTAAGCCAATTTAGGACTAGATCCTTGCATTCAAAAGTTGTTTTGGTATAGATGTTAAGTGCTTTGTTGGCCTTATTATATAGATGACATGACAGGCTTGCGTATTGTTGTCTAGCAA
The DNA here is from genome assembly GCA_033319125.1 of Parnassius glacialis. Lineage (NCBI taxonomy): Eukaryota > Metazoa > Arthropoda > Insecta > Lepidoptera > Papilionidae > Parnassius > Parnassius glacialis. The sequence goes on along the minus strand of JAVANC010000015.1, from coordinate 12,045,813 downwards.
AAAATGTTTTACATGTTTGCATTTTAGCTACTGAGTCAATTCTTCTTCTGGTGAATATAGAAGTGTCAAGTGGGAGAGATTTGTGTTTTTTAACAACAGTATGCAGGATATATAATTTACGTAATGACAACAAATCTGCTACGGCATAGAGTGCTTGGGTGCGGAACCTACGTTTTTTAAAGAACATGACCTTCAAAAGTGCGCGCTGCGCACGTTCAGCTACTAAAATTTTTATTTTTGATGCACCACCCCATACAGGAATGCAGTAAGTCATGATAGACTGCGCCAAAGAAACATATATGCGTTTTAATAGGTCTTCTTTCGCAGAATGTCGTAAAATTTTAAAAATCCAGATTAATTTTCTGATGCGACTTGTAATAAGGTCAGTGTGGGCGTGCCATGAAAGTCTGTCATCAATCATTACTCCCAGATATTTTGTGGAGTTCACTTTGGCAATGGTTGGACAGTTGCAGTTTGAAGCATTTAGAAGACAGCAATTATGTATCGTAAGTTTGTAATCTGGGTTTGGTTGCGTTCTATTGCTTATAGAGAAACACATAAAGTTAGTCTTTAATATATTTAACGTAAGTAGGTTTAACCTTAACCATAAAGCAGTAGTAAAAAGTGCGGATTCCGCGTTCTTTTTGATAGACTCCCAGGAGTTGCCAGTAATGACCATGGCAGTATCATCAGCGTAAGAGAAGATCGTGGTACTGTTTAGGGACATACTGCAAAGCTCATTGATGTAAATGAGGAATAATGTTGGCCCAAGAACTGAGCCCTGTGGTACACCAAAAGTTAAGTCAGCATCGTTGCTCACAAAACTACCCACCCTAACCTTCTGCTTCCTGCCACTCAGATAACTTTTAATTAAATTTAATGGAGTACCTCTAACTCCAACTTTTTCTAGTTTGCGCACGAGAATGGGAACAGATACGGTGTCAAAGGCCTTCTTCAGGTCTAAGAATATCGTCAAGCATTTGCCTCCACTATCCAACTGATTAGCTATGAGTGATGTTAGGGATAAAATAGCATCCTGGGTAGATTTTCCTGATTGGAAGCCGTATTGTGAATCTGCCAATATGTTGTATTTTTTTAGGAAGGTTACCAGTCTTTTATTAATAAGCTTCTCTAGTATTTTGGACAGTGAAGGAAGCACCGATATAGGTCTGTAATTATTAACATCCTCCCCATTCCCACCCTTGTGCACCGGGGTAACAATAGCTCGTTTTAATAAGCTTGGGAAGACACCTTTCCTAAAGCAACAGTTGGCTAGGTGACAGATGACTGGGACCAGTATATACCGAGCTAGTTTCAAAAAACTAGCTGGAACATGGTCACAACCAGGAGCACTGTTTGATTTCAGACTCATTATAATGTCATTTACCTCTTGGTGATCTGTTTCCAATAGGCAAAAAGTTGTGAGTTGGGTCTTATCCACAAGATGAGTTGACAGATCATGAGAGTTATTCACAGCTGAGATACTGCTTGCCAGGTTCTCTCCTACGCCTGCAAAAAAGTCATTGACATAGTCAACTGACTCCTCCGGGGTTTGTTTGGTTGTCAAGAGTTTAAGACTTCCAGTTTTATCCTGATTCAAATGTGTGATGTTCCTTATGTGTTTCCAAAGAGCTCTTGAATCTTTTGATGAATTTTCTAATTGTTGTCTTTCATAAGAACGCTTAAGTTTCTTTAACAAGTTGGTACAAAAATTGCGATAACGCTTATATGTAATTTTAAGGACTTCATCGTGAGGGTTGGAACGTATTTTTTTTTGCATTTCGTTTCTATTTTTAATACAGCGCAAAGCCCCTGGAGTTATCCAAGCCTTAATAGCCCTTTGGCTCCTTGGGATACGAGTCTTCCGAGAGTTTTCTCTAAGAGATTGTGTGACGTGAGAGATTAGAAGATTAGAAATGATCTCAGGATCATCATATAGCAGCAGATCTTGGATATTTTTGTCTACTATACTCGTGATTGCCATGTCATAGTCAGTGACCAATTTGACTCTCTGAGTTTTATGCTTAGTGTATAAGTTAGAAATATGTAAAAAAGCCATAGAATGATCAGTTATGGTAGTGTCTAGAATAGCAATTTTAGCAGTCAGAATTCGTCTATCCAGTTTAAGCATTATGTGGTCTAGACAACTACCATCCCGCGTTGGTAGACAATGACCCATTATGATACTGTGATTACTTAGCATGTCAAGATATGCAAGTCTATTATTGCGCATAGTGCTATGTTCATTTAAATCTTGAATTAAGTTTATATTTATGTCGCCAGCTATTATAATGCATCTATGAGATTGGATTAATTCAAGTTGTGTGTTTAGGGAGCTAACAAATCTATCAACATTGACATTCGATGGTGACCTATATATTGTTAATACAGTGTAGTTGGTAGTCTCAATTTGTAAGCAAGAAGAGTCATCTAGAACTATTTCTTTTATATTAGCTGATATGTCATCTTTTATATAAACGATGACTTCATCATTCTGGTTTAAATAGCGAGTACTGTAATACGAAACATAGTTTGATAAGTGTGGAATGGGTTTATCTTTATTTGTCCAACATTCAGTTAAAATAATTAGGTCTGGATTAAACTTTAACTGAGTAATGGAAACAAGAAAATCGTCAAAATTTTTGTATACACTTCTTATATTCTGACATATTATTGTTAGGTCTTTTTCTGATACATTAATAAATTTATGTAGATTTTCAATATCTGACAAAGAAGAGTCTGCAATTTCTACGTTGTCTAGATCATTTAAGGTATTAAGGGCATCATCCATATTGAATATAGTAAAAATAGAAACACGTGTTACCAAATTCAGGGGACATGTATATAACTTTTTCTGCACTATAGAATTCGATTGTGTTGAACGGCATAAAAGTTGTGACATCGTTTATTATGGGGTAGCAGTTGTTTGAAGGGATTATTGCATAATAAAATACAGAAAACATTAGTATATCCGCAAAAAATATTTTCTGAGTGGTGTGATTAGGCAATTTTGTGTGTTGGAGTGGTAGTTTGCTGTTGTAGAGTGGATAAGTGTGTGAGTGTGTGTTGTCAAATAGTGTGTATTGAGTGTGTATGAGGGTGTGCGAAGTTTTGTGAGTGTGAATTAGACAGGTGTATTGGTATGTGTTAAATAAATAAATCTTGCTTACAGTTTCAAGGCAAGCAAAAAACAAGAGTATCAATAAAACTAATAGCAAAAATAGTACATTATTAACGAGATTACACATTGAACAAAAAAGAAGTACCAAGGATAGTCAGTCTCCATTCAGAAGCTGTTGCACCTGGGCTTCCGATTTGATGGTGATTATCGGAGTATGTTCCGATTTACGGACGTACACCCTCCCATATCCGGTCCAACAGAATTTATATTTTCCAGTCTTGACAAGATCCCGTGCAAGGAAGTAAAGCCGCGAGCCCTTTGCCGTTAGTTGTTCTGACACAAAAATAGGAGTGTCACATGATGTGCGGGATCCCAGGTGTTTAGTGCATAATTTATTTTTGTTAGTGTTATTAAAAGATTTACACCGTTTTAAAATGTCAGATTTAATGAGTGTAGACCCGAATTCAACAATAATTGGGCTATTCATAGAGTCTTTTTTCTTTCCCAGGACTCTATAGATGTCCTTGATATCCGTTCTGCACAGCGAACCTCCAATACTTGCAGATAGACATAGAACCATTTCAACTAAGTCGCCCTTAGTTTCATTTTTGCCCCGGGGGACATTTTTTATTTCAATATTAGCCTTTCGATAGGCCATTTGCAAGTTTTCTAATTTATCCTCCAGGAGTATAATATTATTTTTGTATTCCATCACCCTATTTTCTAACTGTGATACCATTTTACTCAACTCCTCATTTTTAGTCGAAAGTGATTGAATTGAATTTTCAATACTTGTATTACTTTTCTGTATCTCCTTTAAGGTGTCCGGTATAGACTTTATTTCTTTTTGTTGTGCAAGCCACAGAGAAGATATCATGCTTTTCATTTCCTCCTTAAAACTATTGAAGTCCTCCATAGTGACGGCCCGGCTGCGCGCAAATACGTAAGTTGGTGAAGTCGTTTCGTTATCGTCGCAAACGGACATATCGGCCGCGCTTGGACGCTCCATTGTACCAGGATATAATAAAGTTGCTAGAGGTCGGCAACAAGAGAGCGCACTTTATTCTGTAGAGTCACTTATATAGGCATAATTGAAAGAATTCACTCAAAAATTCCTATCTTACGAGCCAAGTACGATAAGATCCCAAAACAATTTGTATTCGATAAGAAGTATAAGATATAGAGCTTACGTGGTAGAGCCATGCTGCACCTATAGTAATAGTATAGATATAGGGGAAGGACCACGCTCTCACAAAATACCAGCGTAAAATAACAGCTTAATGCTGCTGTGTTTCGTATGGTAAGTGTAGAGAACTGGAGACCCTTTTTACTGGAAACGAGGCATTCCATCTTAGTCCTCACGAGTGATAACGCATCTGCATTTTGATTTCTAATCGAGGATAGATGTATCTACATCTGTCTATGGGCCACAGCAACCACTTACCATCAGGTGGACTGTGCTCGTTTGTCACCCTAATTCTACTTAAAAAAAGGATACAATTAATTGAAACCAGCCAGTCGGAGGGATTAAGCCCAAAAGAGCTTAGTCTTCACCGATAGTTCTAAAACAAAGGAAAGTGTAGGATCTGGAACTTTTTCTGAAGACATCAACATCCACATATGCACACCGTTGGGTACCTACAGCACAGTCTTTCAGGTTGAATGTATGGGTATCATTCAAGCGGCCATAGCAATAGATGTTTTTTTTTTTTTTTTTTATAGGAGAGGGGGGCAAACGAGCATGCGGCTCACCTGATGGTAAGTGACTACCGCCGCCCATGAACAACTGCAACACCAAGGAGGGAATTGCAGATGCGTTGCCGGCCTTTTAAAAAGGAGTAAGCTCTTTTCTTGAAGGTCCCTAAGTCGTATCGGTCCGGAAAAATCGCTGATGGTAATCGATTCCACAAGGAAGTCGTGCGAGGAAGAAAACATCTTCTAAATCGCACAGTGGTGGACCGCCAATCATCCAGATGGTGTGGATGGTATCGGGAGTTCTGCCGCGATGTGCGTTCGTGAAATTTGGCGGCTGGGATTAATCCGAACAATTCCTCAGAGCACTCCCCATGGTAGATGCGAAAGAAAATGCAAAGAGATGCAACATCTCTTCGCAGCGCCAATGAGTCGAGCCGATCGGAAAGAACTCGGTCGTCGACGATTCGAGCCGCTCTGCGCTGGATGCGGTCAAGTGGAAGGAGCTGGCACTGGGGAGCCCCTGCCCAGAGATGGGAACAGTATTCCATGTGAGGCCGAACCTGCGCCTTGTAAAGTTGCAGGCGGTGTGCCGGCATGAAATACTGTCCCGCTCTGCTGAGCACGCCAAGCTTTTTAGAGGCCAATTTGGCCTTCTCTTCCAAATGACCACGAAACTGCACGTCACTCGATATGTCAACGCCGAGGATTCCGATACTGGCTGAGGCAACCAGGGGAGTGCCTTGAAACTGAGGAGATACGACAAAGGGGTTCTTTTTAGCGGTAAACGCGCAAACTTGTGTCTTCTGAGGATTAAACTGGACTAGATTTAGTCGCCCCCAGTTCGAGACTTTGTCCAGCAAAGACTCGACTTCAGACACAAGTTTGTTCCGGTACTCGGAGACGTTTTCCGGAGAAATATTAGCACGGCCGGTGTATAGAGCATCACCAGTGCTGTCATCCGCATAGCAATGAATGTTACTAGTTAGCAACATATCATTGATATGCAGAAGAAACAGCGTTGGTGATAGCACACAGCCTTGTGGAACACCAGCGTTAATAGGCTTGTAGTCAGAACATGCACCGTCTACAACAACCTTGATGCTCCGATCTGCAAGGAAGCTGGTGATCCAATTGCATAATTTCTCGGGAAGCCCATAGGAAGGGAGCTTCGAAAGAAGCGCTTTGTGCCAAACCCGATCAAAGGCCTTCGCAATGTCCAGACTAACGGCCAACGCCTCCCCCTTGGACTCTACTGCCTCCGCCCATCTATGGGTCAGGTAGACCAGAAGATCACCAGCTGATCGACTCCGACGAAAACCGTATTGGCGGTCACTAATCAGCTGGTGATCCTCAAGGTACCGGATGAGCTGGCAGTTGATAATGGATTCCATTATTTTGGAGAACAAGGAGGTGATCGCGATAGGCCTATAGTTGGACGGGTCTGAGCGGTCGCCTTTTTTAGGGATCGGGTGGACAAAAGCTGTCTTCCATGAATTCGGGACTACGCCTTGGGAGTAGGAGTACCGGAAAAGACGCGTTAGGACCGGTGCCAACTCCGGAGCACACGTCCTCAGCACAATTGGGGGGATTCCGTCAGGCCCACTCGACTTCTAGATGTCCAGGGAGAGAAGTGCTTTGCGAACCGAGCGCTGTGAGAACAGCACGTCCGGCATAGAGCACTCACACCGCGGGATGGTCGGCGGTGTTTTCCCCCCGTCATCAAGAGTCGAGTTGGACGCAAAAAGGGAGCCTAAAAGGTCGGCTTTGTCTTTTGCGTCATGGGCCAGTGAGTCGTCCTCCCTGTGCAGAGATGGTAGAGTTGGCTTACAGAAATTCCCTTGGACAGCCTTGGCGAGAGACCAGAATGCACGGGTTCCCGAAGGAAGGCGAACTAGTTTCTCGCCAATTCTGCCTATGTGCTCTGACTTTGCCTTGGCAATAACTCTTTTGAAGGACCTGGAGGCGAAGTTATACTTCTTTTTAAGTGTGCTGGTGTTTACATCCCGAGTCGCCGAAGCCGCAGCCCAGGCTTGATAACACTCCTGCTTACTGCGTAATGCAGTTTTACAGGAGCGACCAAACCAAGGCTGAGATCTGCCTCCGATGGGTACCACAGATGATGGAATAAATAGTTCCATTCCCTGTAGCACCACATCAGTGACAGAGTCAGCAACAGCGCTGGGATCATCCGGCGAGAAGCAAACCCGCCCCCATGGGTAGGATGCAAAGAAAGACCGCATTCCGTCCCAATCCGCCGACCTGTAATGCCAAACACGGCGGCAACCTGCAGAACGCAACCGCGAAGGGAGCGTGAGTGGCACCATACTCCGGATCAAACAGTGGTCCGAAGAGCCGAGAGGGGCATCGACGGAAACCTGATATCCGTCCGGATGAGAGGTCAGCAGAAGGTCCAACAGGGAAGGTGTATGATCCTCCACATCTGGAATCCGCGTAGGCGAAGTAACCAGTTGTGTCAGACCATATGCCAAGGCAAAGTCATAAACAGATCTCCCCGCATGATCGGTTAAACGTGAACCGAGCCATTCGGCATGGTGGGCGTTAAAATCGCCAAGGATCACGATCTCTGCGGATGGGACCTGTTGTAGCAAGGAATCTGTAGCCATTTGGACGTGGTCGATGAGTCGGTCTGTTTCGGCATTACCGCTATGGGACCTATAGAGGCACCCGTAGACGCGCGGGTGGTCGTCGCTGTCTACGCGTAGCCAAAGGATGGACAGGTCCGAACCTTCAAGACTGCCGAGGCGTCGAGAACAGATGTCCTCTCTGACATACACGCAAACTCCAGCCCGAGGCACAAAGGAGTGCTCCAATTTGTACCCAGGGTAGGAGAGATACGAAATATCAGCCGGAGAGGAAACCTGCGTCTCGGTCAGGAAGAGCAAGGCCGGCTTCGCCGTCTCGAGATGGTAGTGGACGGCGTTTAGGTTAGAGTGAAGTCCCCTGATGTTGCAGAAATTCACGGATAGCGTGGCAGGGGTCGCCTTGGTATTGTTGCTCTGTTTACCCCGAGCAGTTATGTTTTTGAGCGGAATTTTGCCCCCCCCCAGAATACGCGGGGCAGCCTGAGCACCTACGCTCAGGATTGGAATAACATGGTCGTGGATGCTCAGCGAGGGATTCTCCAGGGGTACTGGTACCCTCCTGGGGTAGTCTATTGTGTAATTCCACTACCATGTTGATGGGGGGGGGGGGATTGGGCCTCCGGCCACCTGCACTCACCAGACGAAACGCAGAAGCAGAGCTTCTACTTCACGCCGGTATTCTGTGAGGTCGTGGTACTAACCCGGCTCGAGCCGGCCCATACGTGCAACAGCAAAAACTGCTGCTTGGCTCTACCACCGTTAATAGAAAGGTCAAAGACTTCTCCATCAGAATACTGACCGACAGTAGGGCGGTACTACAAGTCCTGAGCTGCAATGTGGTGAGCTCAGGACTAACATGTGTATGAATGCCATCAACGATTAAATGAGGTATGTAAACACAACAATGTGACTCTGCAGTGGATAAAGGGACATAGTGGATCCAGAGGCAACGATGCAGCAGACAAACTGGCCAGAAGACGATCGGCTCTGGCAACTATAGGGCCGTTGGTTCCGAATCATACCAATCCGCTTTGGTCTTGGGGCACGGCAGTGCCCCCGCCAAGTCGAGCAAAAAAGCGGCACGGCCGTACCATCCTTTTCTCGAAGCAGTTCAGGCCATTTCCGAAACACTATTACTTCGTTATGGATTAAACTAGAAGTCTGAATTTTACTAACCAAGTAGGCATTGTATAAACTCGGTATATTTCAAATTTAATTAATTTGAACCAGTAGTTTAAGAATTATAACTAGTCAAAATTTCTTAATTTTGTCACTCACTGACTGACCGATCATCAAAACTCTAAGGCACTTCTAGCAGACATAGAAACTTCAAATTTGGAATACAATTATTGTTTAATATATAAATCAAGGAAAAATTAAAATATTTTACAATTTCGGTCCGGTTTCCGAGATACACCAACTGCATAAATAACTTTGTAATCCCATATAAACATATAGTATTACAAAGTTACATTTGCAGTGAATGAATCAGTGTACCTATAATATGTATAATGGAATAATAGGTGTAAATAGCTACCTAGATATAACTATCTACAAAAAGAAATGAGATGCCATCAAAAACATGACTTGTAAAAAAGCCAAGTCTCGCAACTCAGTTCTTCTACCATAAAAAGTTGTGAGATCCATGTAATACCAAGTGGATTAATTTATTCAGTCCATAGATTGATACATAGATTGACTTGGCAATCGCACTAAACAATCTAATTTCATATAATATGTATTACTTGTGAGATATATTGTGTTTTCATGCGATTGCCAAGTCAATCTATGTATCAATCCATGGACTGAACAAAATTAATCGACTTGGTATTACATGGATCTCACAACTTTTTATGGTAGAAGAACTGAGTTGCGAGACTTGGCTTTTTTACAAGTCATGTTTTTGATGGCATAACGTTTTTTCACTGGTACGTAGACATTTCACTAATCAACACGCTCAACTTTGGAAAAATCTAGTAGACTGTAGACAAGCTAGGGAGGCCCTGTCTGAAATAAACAGTCGTTTAACCAAGGTTCTAATGAGGCCGCAGGATCAGGACAGTAATAAGTGTTATCACAGGACACGGCTCCTTTAACAAACATTTATTTACCATAGGTGTTACAGACAGTCGCCTGTGCAGGCCATGTATGGGGGAGGAAGAAACGGCGTCCCACGTTCGGAGGTCGCTGCATACAGGGCTAAACAACTTGGTATACCGGGATCACTCCCCACAGTTGCTAGCAACATCAAACGACTGTGAGACTTCTTCGGGGAGATTTCATGGCTCGATTAAATACCTGGCAAAATACGCGCTTAGGCGTGGAGTTGCGGAAAACAGCCCGTTTATTCAATTCAATGTTTATCATTTTAAAGTTACCGTTACAGCCTATTAAAGTCCACTGATGAACAGAGGCTTCCCACATAGATTGCATCATAGGGGGGATATTTGCCATAATTGCCACACTTGGCAGGCAGGTTGGCAACTGCAGTTTTTATTTTTACTCATTATTAGGAAGACGCTGCTGCCCAACTCCTGATTTGTTTCCTTTTGTAGTCTTTTGCTACACTCACATTTTAAAATTTAACACGTTTACTGTCCGGTTTTCAAACACAATGATCTAGTAAGAATATTACTAGATCATAATAATGAAATTGTACTGGCATTGGTTCTTAATATTCAGACGCTCTATATAGTATATGGAGTAGTTTAGGTTAGGTTAGGTATATATAGGTTTTATGTACGTAACGCTACTTTAAAAAAATGAACAATAATGAAAAGAATATATGGATTAAAGTGTTGGACTTGTATAAAGAGTTACCACATTTGTGGGATAAAATAAATAGTAATTACCTCAACAAAAATATGCAACAGGAGTCCTTACGTGTGCTTCTAGAAGTATATTAAAAAAAATCTACAAGGACGCCGCCGTAGAATCTTTGAAAATGAAAATCACCAATCTGAGGACATGTTTTTTTTTGAGAATTAAAGAAGGTGTGTTGAAAAATATGTTTCAATCCTACCTGCACATGTATGTACCAGACTTTCCCCTGCGGCTTCACCCGCGTGGAATTCGATTATGTACTTACATATGTATAAAAGAAGGTACTAGACTCGCCTGCGGCTTCACCTGGAATTCGATTATATCACGATCCCTATTTGATCTCAAGGCAGCATTTAATTTGGATTTTGATTTGTTTTTGGAGTTTCAAATTATTTCCATGCCAAATTTTATCAAAATCGGTTTAGCTGTTTAGGCGTGAAAGCCTAACAGATAGATATATGGAGTTACTTTCAAAAAATAAAAAAAAAATAAAAACATATTTATTTCATCAAAAAACTTATTTCCATACAATATTCATTGTTGGTTACTTTAGCATTTACAATATTGTATGTAAGTTATAATATGTATATTACATTGAATTATAGCTCGACATGACAATTAATTTGTATTTTAATAAATAAGGAGAGCGTAAATAAAAATTTCAGACAAATCTGTTCATAATATGTATTTTATAATAATAATAATAATTATAATCTTTATTTCGGATCAAAATTAATCCATAGTAGTGTTAGTAACAATTGACTTATAAACTAGTGTTAGTAAACATTGCAGTATGTACAAACTTTTTCAAAATCGGAGAGTTATAGTTCTCCGCTACTGTTTTCAAAATGCTGTTGTGACTATCTCTCACCCTTCTAAGCAGCGAAGCTGTCTTCTTACGTATTATCGCATGAAAGCCGTCCGTGCGAGCATGCGCAAACATCTCCGACGCACTACAGTATCGAGGCAGTCCCAACAACATTCTGAAAGCATTATTATATTGAACACAATAATAATGTTTTTATTATTTCCAGGTTAAAAGTACAACAGAAACTGGAAGCGGGACGCAAGATGTCTATGTACCTACTTTATGGTACCATGATCATATTATGTTTCTCTCAGAAACCACTGAACCCTCGCGTAGGTAATTCTCTAGATTCTCATGTTGAAATAAGTATAGGTAACTAATTGGTTAATTTAATTTATGAATACCTACAGCGGCACAATATTTATCATTTTATCTTGAATGGATACACTCCCTTCTTCATTAAAGTATCGGGCAAATGTGTCACGGACATTATTGCGTTCTTCATTTCGCCTTCTTTCATTAATTTGAGCTAGAGGTAGAGGCACTAATCCTTCCATTTCTTGGCGCCACGCTCCCCGACAAAATGATGTACTTTGAATATTTTCGTGATCTACAAATTTACGAGTGATATAACCTGGGGACTTTTTCCACAAGTACATAATTATGTAACGTACAACATGCTAGCACAACTGCGTCAACGGCAATGCTTCGATGAAAAATTCTGAATCTTGCTGCCAATATTCCAAAAGTATTTTCGATTACTCTTGTCGCTCGAGAAAGCCTATAATTGAAAATGATTTGCTGTCGAGTAATGTTTTTAAAAGGATACGGTTTCATGATATTTCTATTTATGCGAAATGCACTGTCCCCGACAAAACCATACGGTGCAAGTGTACTTGTGCCCGGTAAATCAGAAAACAACGAAATTTAGTTCAGAAGACATAAGTTACTATAAAATAATGTAAGTACTTTTTAACACACCATCATCTGAAACACTTCCATTCGTTCCCGTATTAACGTACATGAATTCATAGTTAGCATTCACGACTGCTACTAATACCACTAATAATAATGCTAATAATTAAAATATTCTGAGCCAGTAGCTGCAGTTTTTTCAACTGCGATGTTTTCCATCAATACTGCCCACGCAATGATGGAAATTTCATTTCCTTCCAAATCTCCTGCGGTTGTCTTCCAATCATCTTCAGTTCTAGGCATCTGAAAAATAATAGTAATATACAAATGTTTGTAAATAATAAAGTACCCAAATTTTACGGACACCGGATATGGAAGAACTAGATGAGAAAAATGGAAGAGAAGAAATGCAAAATAAAGTCTCTGTGCCAAAGAAAAGAACAAAGGCAAAGCATTATTAAAACACAATAGTATCTAATAAACACACCGAAAGAATTATTGAACAAGAAAGAGGCAAAATAGCAAATATTAGCAAAGTCTATTTCTATTCAATTACAAGATATTGATGAGGGCCAATTAACTATTGCGAATTAAATTATATCTGATGTAAATTTTATACCCAAAAACAGGCAAATTAACGAATAATTCCTCTATAAATCTACGGTTAGAGCCAGAGAGATTCGAAAAAATATGTAAAACATCACATCCCCAGCATTTCCGTCCCCAATCTCAAGCATCCTCTCTAAGAACTTCCATAATATCTAATTATTCCGAGTCGTCGTTGTCATCGATTCCTCAACCTACGGTCTCGTATGCTCCACAAACAAACAAACAAATACAATTTTTACTGTCTCCTGAAACATTATTATCTCATCCATCTCCTCAATATGAAATAGTTACATCTTCTTCAAATTCTTCTACAAATAACCATAGACAGCCTCACGAAATTCACGAAGTAGTATCTCAATCACCGCTATCCTCTCAATTATATGTTTCTTCTACGCCTGAACCACTTGACAACCCAACATCACCATTGCCGACCAGAACTATTACAACTTCGTGTTTACAAACACAAGCACAACATTCCGTTATCATCTTACAATTTTCCCAATGCTATGATTTCAAATGATTCACCTGTCATTTTCGAAGGAAAGGGCTTCGAAATGAAGGATTTTTTTAATTAGAAGACAATGAAGACAGATTGACACCCACAACAATACAAAGATAGTATAAGTAAGGATTCATTTTAATTAAAAAATAATAACTACCAGTCTCTTAATTACTTACCCTTATGTAATAACGCCGAATTTTGTATATGGCCCAGCATGTCTCAGGAAATGTTTACCACCGGCGATTTTTCCGGACCGATTTTGACCTTCAAGAAAAGAGCTTACACCTTTCTAAAAGGCCGGCAACGCATCTGCAATTCCCCTGGTGTTGCGGTTGTTCATGGACGGCGGTAGTCACTTACCATCAGGTGAGCCGCATACTTGTTTGCCCCCTCTTCAATAAAAAAAGGAATACTTTTTGAGAGTAATTGTGTGCGATATTATTGAAATTTTATTTAAAATTAAATTTCAAGTCTTCGTAGGTTTGACTGATAGTTAAAAATCGCAAAGTAACAACCAAGCGTTCTTTTGGAGAAATGCTTTCTTGCATCAGTGTCTTGTTTGGCTACAAAAGGAGTTACTAAAAATAGTAATTCTTGAAAGCACTCTGAATCCATTCTGATAAAATTACGAAAATCTTACGGTTCTATATAAAACATTATATTCATATGAGACATTTTTTTTTTTCGTAACAATAGCCACTTTTTCTCCCAGTATCTTTTTTACTTTTCTTTGTATTAGTGTTGCAATAACTAAAGCAATTCACACTTTTTGGTACTTTGACAAAACCACAGTGGATCTGACGCGTGCTTGCACATCTGCTAACAATATCAAATGAAATTGTGAACACGATTTATTCGTGAGTAGAGTATGGTAAATCGCGACTTCAACAAATTGAATCAACAGGTTGAATGCGAAATCGCATCATTGCGTAGTTTTTGGGAGGTTTTGACGGCAACTTGAGCCAGCAGACAGTTGGCGATAGTATCTCAAGGCGTCTAAGCAGACAGACACCTTATCTTGAGATTCACATCACTATTGGAGCACTTGTTTCACCGTTTCCACTAATAGTTCACATGCGCATACATTTTATACACAAAATCGCATAACTTTCCTGCCGACTTCCAAAAAGGAGACGGTACTCAATTCATCTGTATGTTTTTTTATGTGTTCTACCCTCATAACTTATATTGAAGTCGGCTGTACAAAATTTTTAATTTTTAATTATACGTATCAAAATTCACTTTAAACCATTATTTAAACAATAATACAGGAGCAACAATGCTCCGCCAGTCAAGTTCCCGCCAAAACTCCCATTCATCGCAGGTTAAGCTTTCGGTAGATTGACGTACTAATACTATACAAACAGGAGTGAGTTCTCGAAATCGAATCCAAAAAACGAGTCTCACGAAATTATATCTTATTAGCTGCAATTAAGGTCCATTCTAATTACGATATCGTAACCGAGGAAATACAAGACGAGACAGATAATTAGAACCATAGATAAAGAAAAGTATTGATTGGCGATAGAGTGATTAGGGCAAGACCACAAACTAAATAACAAGTGCTAAGCGAAAGTGGCGAAAGTGAATTGTTTTTTATAATGAGATCAGTCTACATAAACCACATCTCATGTCGAAGAGTTTTCTTTTCTTTCAATAGATACAATAGACTAGGTCAAGCTTTTGTAGGGAACTAATTCTTCATTTTTTGGATTCAGAAAGAGTGGTGAGGAATGAATTGTGATCAGCACTGTCGGTGAACGGTGTGAGCAGTATCCTAATACGAGCATTCCAATCTCTTTTTAAGGATTCTAGTGCTTGTGTAAGGATAAACAACATACACTGAATGGTTTAATATCGAAAAGGTCTTACACAGGGATGTGTAGCGTCACCGTGGCTTTTTAATCTGTTCATGGACAATTGCTTGACAGATTTAAAAGAGAATGAAAGTGGGTTGAGAATGAATGAGTTACTCGTCAAATGTTTCCTCTATGCTGATGACCAAGTATTACTTACATCTTGGGCCGAGGAGTTGCTGGAGATGGTAACTGCTATGAGTGGAGCTTTTGTTAGAAAGGGAATGACGATGAATGTAAAGATGACGAAAGTGATGGTGGTTGAAAGAGATGAGGCAGTGAAAGACTGCAACATCGTGATTGGAGATGAACAAATTGAACATGTGAAGGAGTTTGCGTATCTGAGTTCAAAGTTTACAAGTGATGGAGAGTGTGACAGTGATATCGAATGAAGAGTGAATGCAGGAAACATGGTGAATGGAGCTTTGCACTCCTTTATAAGCAGTCGGAAGGTGTCTAACAAGGCTCGTTTGGCTGTGCATGAGGAGGTGTTGGTTCCGACACTCATGTATGGAAGTGAAAGTTGGGTATGGCAGAAGAAACATGAAAGCAGAATAAATGCAGTTGAGATGAGAGCGTTAAGAAGTATGACAGGAGTGAAACTAAGTGACAGGATAGAAATAGTGAGATAAGTATACATTGTGGTCTGAAAGACGATGTAGTGAAAACAATTGAGAAAGGTATGCTGAGATGGTTTGGCCATGTCGAGAGATTGACGAACGATTGACGTAAAATGTGTATAAGGCGAGTGTGAATGAAAGTGTTGGAAGGGGCAGTCCTAGGCGGACATTTCTAGACCAAATCAGGGACGTCTTGAAAAAAGGCCAGGTCAAGAGTATTCTAAACCGTAGAGCATGTATGAAGGGAATAATGAAATTGGACGAAGCGAAACAAGTATGTAAGGATCGTAGCAAGTGGAAAGTAGTGGTCTCTGCCTACCCCTACGGGAAAGAGGCGTGATTATATGTATGTATGCAGAAAGGGGAATGCCCAATTCTGGCCATGAAACGCCCAAAAGTTTGCATTTGTTAAAAAATACATCTTTTTATGGTAATTAATCGCGCTATATATGCATCCAAAAAAGATTGCAATATTTTTGCACAAAAAAAGTACCGAAAAGATAAAAATGAAATTAGGTAAATCCGGAAGTCATTAGTTTGTGTATAAAATAAAAAGTGCTGCCAATCACAAAACTCGTTAAATATGTCGATTCTGTTTTTTCAATCGATTTTTATGGTGTCATTATTATAATGCTAATATTATATTTCGATAATTATTATGATGTTATGATAATTAAACAAGCAAAGTGCTAGTTGATTTACCATGAACTCTTTAGACCATAACAAAAACGCTACTGCACAATTAAACTGTTATTCTTATCTGTTCTTAAAAATACATTTAAAATGGAATTTAAAAAAATAAAACAAAACATATTTTAAAAGGCGTGCAGAACTTAAAGCGAATCAAAGATTATTCTTTTTTATGAAATTATAAATCGAATAAATGAATCGTTATCTATTTATCGATTTTATGTCTGTTAATTGGCGACATCGAATCTGACAGCTAGGCCCATGTCATAGTTATCAAAACTAAATAGTCTCAAGTCGAATTCCTTTGCATTTGTGTTATTTTGTATGTTTTCTCGCGGATTTGTTATCTAAGCAACGAATAAGTTTTCTAAATGGACTCCAATAATTCTTCTCACCCTATTGACCACGGCCTGAAAATGGATCCCGCTCGCACTTCTTACGATAACCTCTGCACGAACTTGGACTAGATATACACTGTTAACGATGATCCCAGCTTTCACACCGGCCAGAGTTCTTCCCAGCTCTCAGTAACTCATTCAAGAGGACATTTACTGTGTGTCAATTGTGGTTTAAATGTCACGAGAATACGAAGTCATTTGTTGTTAAAGAAACTGTTCTTGTGAAAATAAAAAAGCTTTATATCTTAAAAACCGGACTTTTTTTAAACCAAATCCTTAACCATTTAATTATTTTTAATTGCATATTATCATTTTCATATGCTTTTATATGTGGGCACCCATGGCCAAAGTGTCTATGAATGGTGGGCATTCCCCTTTTAAACAGTATTAAGTAAAACATCCAGTAATGTCCTAATTCTTTATTTGAGTAATGTTATAAAAAGAAATTTTGTAAATTGAAGTCAAAGTTTACTCTAATTCACTAATTTTAAATGTTGTGTAATAACGCGCGTGGGCATCAATAAGCAATGTTTGTATACTTCAACGTTTGCTCATTGCGGTGGCCTCTTCAAGATGATTCATATTTATTTTTGAAGGTGCTAAATAAATCTGTACTTGTACTAACTCTTTACATTTTAGAAATCAACATTATCTTCGTTAACTGCTTGTAGCGGATAGATGGCGCTGAGTGTATTTTGAAACACGATATGATTTGCTTATTGTAAAAACGTAGTAGATCCGAACAACCTTATTACTGGTGAACGTGTTCTGAGAAACAAGATTTTTCAAGATAAGGTTATGACTATAGTATGTGCCAAATCGATTGAGAAAAACGGACAATGACCTTTCGGTCGTTTAACCAGGGGTTACAAACCTTCAATATATAGGCACATTTTATATGTAGTACTTTCTTTATTTATAATGATTTTTTTATAATGATTGATATAATATATATTTATTAACTATTATTAAAAAGTTATGTGAAAGATCGCTGTAGAAGAAAAATCATCTATTGTTATAAAGTACTTTATTCATTTAACAACAAAAAACATTAATTTATAACACATATAAAGATTCGAGTGATAACGACACCGAATAAGTACGTACTTATGCAAAAGATAAAACTTTATTTTTAATATTATATAAGAACTTTATTTTTATTCGGTGCAATCATCACTCGTATCTTCACTTGATGAACTATCTGTAACATTAATTATAAAGCGATCTGCAGTTTGGTCAATTCTATCATCCATGCCACGCATTTTTTGTTCAACCTTAAGGACATGCTGAACACAGTTTTTCCATTTATCTGGCGTGATTTGAGTTAAACCATCTTTAAGTAAATTTTTAACATCTTTTAACTTGAAAGTTGTATTTTTTCGTGCAACGTACCCTTTCACATCTGCCCACACAAGTTCAATGGGGTTAAGCTCACAGTGATAAGGAGGTAACCTTACCACTGTGATGCTTTTTTCTTTTGCCATCTCGTCGGTGACGTAACTTCGATAGTTATCTTTAACTGCCTTTATTTTTTCCATTAAGTGGGTCTTTGTGTCCGAGGGCACGTATGCGATCTGTTTAGATTCTAGCCATTCCTGCATATTTTGTTTCCGCCAAGACATTGTTGGGGTTTTTTCTAAACGTCTGGAGTGGTAACTAGCGTTATCCATAACTATGACATCGCCGCTTTGCAGTTTTTCTATTACTTTTCTAAACCAGTCCTCGAAATGGAGAGCGTCCATACTCTCATGGTAGTCACCAGTAGATGATGATTCAAATACCCAATCACATCCCTCCAAAAAGCCATTTTCATTGCCAACGTGTACAACTATTAATCGCTTTCCTTTACCCGAAGGGGCTTTCGCGCCAGTAGAGTAGCCTTCTAACCGTGATTGACGAGAAGATTCAATTGTGGTGTCTTCCCATACCTTTCCCATAGTATGACCTGCGTTAATCCATGTTTCGTCAAGGTAAAAAATGTTACGTCCCTCGTTTCTTAATATTTGTATTTCTCTCAAATATCTGGTACGCCACAGAACTATCTCTGGGCGATCTATTAGACCACTTTTTCTGTTTCTCTTTATATATTTGAATTTTAAATGGCGCAACACACGTCGCAGGGAAGTTTTGCTCAAGTTTGGCAACTGGTCATCTTGATTTATACTGAGCAAAATTTTGTCTAAAGTCGGTAATTCTCCTGCAAGAAAGAACTGATGCACTTTCGCTCTTATAGCCGATTTATCAAAATCGTCCAACTTGTCAATTACAGACTTTTTTCTTTTATTAATTATTCCCTTTTCTGGTATTTTATGGGAATCTCTATACACGCTTAATACGCGATATATAGTGCTCTTGCTGACTCCTGAGATCTCCGAAACCTTTTCTACCATATTAACGTTTGAAGGATACACGTCTTCGGGCCAGGTGTTTTTGACATATTTGTATACATTAATGATAATCTCTTGTTCCCCGACCGACAAAGTGGTAGGTTTTCTCTTTTTTACTGGTGACGTTAAAGGTGCTCCAGAAGATGGGCCTGTAAATAAATGACAAAAATATACTACCATAGTACTACATCACATAAATACATATTGTTTTAGAAAATAAATACCACATGGTCACATAAAAAGAGCGCTTTAAGAAATAGAAAGGCTACGTCGTCGCATTTGTACCTATTTGTACGTACCTGCTACGTTTATTATGGGTCGGCGACGTCTCTTTCCACTTGATGTTGAAGGACCGGGTCCTTCACCAAATTCTCCTGAACTCATGTCGATTTAGTAACGACCGTCACAGTAAAACTAATATAACAGATTCAAAAAACAAAAACTTAACGATATAACAAATTTAACAGTAAAAACTCAACTAAAACAATGCAATGAATGCTATGAATTACCCGAGACGTACACACGCAAGCGCTATCCGAACACGAATGAAAACAAAATGGCGGACCGGCCCAAAAAAGGTGACGCATCTCTGGCTGCCATTGTCACGTTTCTTTTAGAACGAACTGACGTAACGCGCGTTTTGTTTATTTTAAAGGGATGAATTTGCAAAAGCTCAATATGGTGATTATATTGCTTCAAATATTTTTTTAATATGAAACTGTTATTAAATGAATTGCTGCGTTACTTACCATAAATTGAAATATAAAATATAACACATTTTTCGCGATGTACCGTAAGATTTTACTATGTTTATAGGAACCACAGACAATATTATTTAAGAAACAAAAAAACAAAACATATGTGCTGACCTAGAAGTGGGAATAATATCAATATTTAAATATTGTTATCACATCTAAATTGAGATTTTGTAAGTTACGCCTTTTGACACTCGGCTCATATCTGAGGTCATTGTCCGTTTTTCTCAATCGATATGGCACATACTTATAGCTAATAGACTAGTCATAACCTTCGTTTAATATAAATATGAGTTCACGTGAACAACCTGGGTTTTAGTTTGTGAATGTCAAGTAATAACGACGTTATTAAATGAGCATTCTTTAACTATTTTTTACTTCTGTATTTCTAAGTCGTGGGTGCAGTTTAAATAATTAATATTTTTAAAATATGCTATTTGAAATATGTCCGTCTGTCAGTATTTTTTTACATATAATTTTTTTTATATATATACTCCAAATTCATAGGCTGGGGTAGGGTAGGGTAGGGGGGTCTGATTACTATGACTGACTCTATTTAACCTCTCAGACCTTGACATTTTATTTATGGAGTGTAGAGTACAAGGAGAACCATAAGGGGCGAGGGCTCAAGTTGAAAAAGGGTCCTACTATTTACTGAAAATAGAGGTTCCAAAACCTACCACAATAGTGCTGGCCATTGAAAAACTACGATATGAAGATAGCTGTTGTGAACGGAGTGAAGTCAGCTGAATTCAAATATTTTTATTCAAATTTCAAATATTATTTTTTTCATGACTAGAGTAGTTAGTAAAATGCCAGTATACAAAACCTCAACTATTTACGTAGTACAAAACCAAGCGGATCGGTCGGTCCTTGTTTATTTCTCCATCTTATTCTAATTAATTTTGGCGCTTTTTTTATTTATCCTATGCTACTGCAAGGCCACCCTTATTGGACACTTTTCATATATAGAGATGGTCCTCCTTCTCTCTACACTCCATAATTTTATTGGACATACTTAGTCAGAACTATGCTCAAGCCAAAGAGTATAGTAGGTCAGGCCAAAGACATTTTTTCAACCGCTTGACAACCCAACATCACCATTGCCGACCAGAACTATTACAACTTCGTGTTTACAAACACAAGCAGACCCTAACATTCCGTTATCATCTTACAATTTTCCCAATACCATGATTTCAAATGATTCACCTGTCATTTTCGATGGAAAGGCCTTCGAAATGAAGGATTTTTTAATTAGAAGACAATGAAGACAGATTGACACCCACAACAATACAAAGATAGTATAAGTAAGGATTCATTTTAATTAAAAAATAATAACTACCAGTCTCTTAATTACTTACCCTTATGTAATAACGCCGAATTTTGTATATGGCCCAGCATGTCTCAGGAATTGTTTACCACCGGCGATTTTTCCGGACCGATTTTGACCTTCAAGAAAAGAGCTTACACCTTTCTAAAAGGCCGGCAACGCATCTGCAATTCCCCTGGTGTGCGATATTATTGAAGTAAATTTCAAGTCTTCGTAGGTTTGACTGATAGCTAAAAATCGCAAAGTAACAACCAAGCGTTCTTTTGGAGAAATGCTTTCTTGCATCAGTGTCTTATTTGGCTACAAAAGGAGTTACTAAAAACAGTAATTCTTGAAAGCACTATGAATCCATTCTGAAAAAATTACGAAAATCTTCCGGTTCAATATAAAACATTATATTCATATGAGACATTTTTTTTTTCGTAACAATAGCCAATTTTTCTCCTAGTATCTTTTCTCCTTTTCTTTGTATTAGTGATGCAATAACTAAAGCAATTCACACTTTTTGGTACTTTGACAAAACCACAGTGGATATGACGCGTGCTTGCACATCTGCTAACAATATCAAATGAAATTGTGAACACGATTGATTCGTGAGTAGAGTATGGTAAATCGCGACTTCAACAAATTGAATCAACAGGTTGAATGCGAAATCGCATCATTGCGTAGTTTTTAGGAGGTTTCGACGGCAACTTGAGCCAGCAGACAGTTCGCGATAGTATCTCAAGGCGTCTAAGCAGACAGACACCTTATCTTGAGATTCACATCACTATTGGAGCACTTGTTTCACCGTTTCCACTAATAGTTCACATGCGCATACATTTTATACACAAAATCGCATCACTTTCCTGCCGACTTCCAAAAAGGAGACGGTACTCAATTTAACCTAATTGTTTTTTTATGTGTTCTACCTCATAACTTTTTACTGGGTGAACCGATTTCGATGACTCTTTTTTTTGCCGACTTCCAAAAAAGAGACGGAACTCAATTCGACTGTGTTTTTTTATGTGTGTTACCTCATAACTTTTTACTGGGTGAACTGATTTCGATGATTACTTTCTTTATTTGAAAGCTGGTACTTTTCTTGTGGTCTCCTATGAATTAGATCAAGGTCAAGCCAGTAGTTTTTGAGTTATTCTTAATAACTTATATTGAAGTCGGCTGTACAAAATTTTTAATTTTTAATTATAAGTATCAAAATTCTCTTCAAAGCATTATTTAAACAATAATACAGGAGCAACAATGTGCCGCCAGTCAAGTTCCCGCCAAAACCCCCATTCATCACAGATTAAGCTTTCGGTAGATTGACGTACTATACAAACAGGAGTGAGTTCTTGAAATCGGATCCAAAAAACGAGTCTCACGAAAATATATCTTATTAGCTGCAATTAAGGTCCATTCTAATTACGATATCTTAACCCAGGAAATACAAGACAAGACAGAGAATTAGAACCATAGATATAGAATAGTATTGATTGGCGATAGAGTGATTAGGGCCAAACCACAAACTAAATAAGAAGTGCTAAGCAAAAGTCGCGAAAATGAATTGTTTCTTATAATGAGATCAGTCTACATAAACCACATCTCATGTCGAAGAATTTTCTTTTCTTACAATAGATATATAGACTAGGGCAAGCTTTTATAGGGAACTAATTCTTCATTTTTTGGATTCAGAAAGAGTGGTGAGGAATGAATTGTGATCAGCACTGTCGATGAACGGTGTGAGCAGTATCCTCATACGAGCATTCCAATCTCTTTTTAGGGATTCTAGTGCTTGTGTAAGAATAAACAAGATACACTGAATGGTTTAATATCGAAAAGGTCTTACACAGGGATGTGTAGCGTAACCGTGGCTGTTTAATCTGTTCATGGACAATTGCTTGACAAATTTAAAAGAGAATGAAAGTGGGTTGAGAATGAATGAGTTACTCGTCAAATGTTTCCTCTATGCTGATGACCAAGTATTACTTACGTCTTCGGCCGAGGAGTTGGTAACTGCTATGAGTGGAGCTTTTGTTAGAAAGGGAATGACGATGAATGTAAAGAAGACGAAAGTGATAGTGGTTGAAAGAGATGAGGCAGTGACAGACTGCAATATCGTGATTGGAGATGAACAAATTGAACAGGTGAAGGAGTTTGCGTATCTGAGTTCAAAGTTTACAAGAGATGGAAAGTGTGACAGTGATATCGAATGAAGAGTGAATGCAGGAAACATGGTGAATGGAGATTTGCACTCCTTTATAAGCAGTCGGAAGGTGTCTAACAAGGCTCGTTTGGCTGTGCATGAGGAGGTGTTGGTTCCGACCAGTGGCGTAGCGTGCCTTAGACGGGCCCTGTATCAAAATTTGTTAGAGGCCCCAAATGAAGAGTAATGATTTTTCACAAAAACAACAAAAACGCTTGCATTGAAATAAATAATAAATCAATTTATTTGGGGCCCCAAATGAATAGTGCAGATTTTTCACAAAAAGAGCAAAACGCTCACATTGAATAAAATAATTATTTATATTGGATTCCTGTCCCATAAAAGTCCTTAGAATTTTTGGTTATACACGTTGGGGGCCCCTGTAGTCCGGGGGCCCCGTATCATTGATACGGCTGATACGGCGGTAGCTCCGCGCCTGGTTCCGACACTCATGTATGGAAGTGAAAGTTGGGTATGGCAGAAGAAACATGAAAGCAGAATAAATGCAGTTGAGATGAGAGCGTTAAGAAGTATGACAGGAGTGAAACTAAGTGACAGGATAAGAAATAGTGAGATAAGGATACATTGTGGTCTGAAAGACGATGTAGTGAAAACAACTGAGGAAGGTATGCTGAGATGGTTTGGCCATGTCGAGAGATTGACGAACGATTGACGAAACATGTGTATTATTACGGATCGCCGTAACGCCGTGCGAAAAATGGAATAAAACGCGCTGGTCTTGCTTTTAACTGGAGGCAAGCGGCGGTGAGGAGGAACTTTTACTTTCTTTTCTTGCTGGTGCCTTTTCGGTGGCTGGAGAGCGACTGCCGACCCTAGCGGCCGGCCCGTCTTTTATATGATTTGGCCGCTGCTGGCCAGCGGACCCTTGCCTCACCCCCGCGCCTATCTTTATTTATTCAGTAAACTTACGAGCTAACAAACATAATTAACTATATAATATTCTTACAACTAATTATTATACTAAGGTGTACATAACAATATTTTTATTTATTTACAGTGCTAAATTATAATTTTCAGCTGCTTTAGGCGGAGAATCCTTCCCCCCGCCTCAGCACTATAAATATAAAACTTCGTGGCGCGGTGCGCGTGGCTTCATTTGCTCCGCGGCCGCGTCACGATAACATGCTCTTTGGTTATTATATTATGTGCCTAATGGCTTAATATATTTATTATATTAAAAAGTAAATATTTACTATATTTAATAATTATAGTTTACATTTTAAGTCTATGCTAACTCTCCCTGTTCATACGGTGCCTTTATTTGGGAGAGTTATTGCATAGTTACAACTCAACCTTAAACATAGTTATAATAGAACATTATTTTTTATCGTTCAACATAAGTAATACAATTATTTACACAAAGTTATATTTTAATCCCGCATAAGGCTGCGCCTAGTTCTTCCGCACAACCCCAGCTAGTTGTCGAACCGGAGGCGTGGCCCGATAATTACACCGTCGTCATGCCCACTGCGCCTAGGTTGTTCAACTAGTGCCGGTTACAATGTCTTTTGTTTATATCACGCTGTTTGCGTCGTGCACATTCTCCCGCCGTCGCCACGCTGCGATCCCTCTGGTAGCACGACGATCTTCTTCGTTGGTCTCCTTAGTACATGCCCACTGCTGGTGGTTACGTCCACTACTCGTACCTCTCCGTCGACGCCAGGATATACATTACTTATTTTCCCTCTGGGCCAGGTGTTGCGTGGTAGATTGGAGTCACAAATGATGACTAGGTCTCCAATCTTCGGCGATACTCCTATGCTGCTGGGCTCCCGCCGGTGTTGGAGTAGGGGCAGGTATTCTTTAACCCATCTTCTCCAAAACACGTCGGCTAGGGCTTGAGCTCGTTTCCACTGCTGGCGGGCCGTCACGTCACTCTCGCTGAAGTGCCCCGGCGCAGGTACGTGCGAGTTGGGACCGATGATGATGTGATTCGGCGTGATGGCTTCAGGGTCTCCTGGATCGACTGAGACGTGTGTGAGGGGTCTGGAGTTGACAGTGTTTTCGACCTCGGCGAGCAGGGTCCCCAATGTCTCGTCACTGGGATAGCGCTCGTTGAGGGTGACGCGTAGGGCTTCTTTCACGGAGCGAACCATTCGCTCCCATACGCCGCCCATGAACGGTGCTGATGGCGGTATGTACTTCCACACAATCTGTTGACATGTGGTTTCGTGCTCGAGGGCTGTGAGTGCTGCTTCGGCCATCTCCTTGTCGGCTGCCTTGAAGCACGTAGCGTTGTCACTCCATATTTCTTTTGGGCATCCTCTTCTGCTCATAAAACGCCTAAGCGCCGACACGGCTGAGTCTGCGCTTAACGAGTGGGCTACTTCTATGTGTATTGCTCGCGACGTCATGCAGGTAAATAACGCGCCATAGCGCTTTTCGCGATGTCGTCCCACTGTGACTTCTATTGGCCCGAAGTAGTCTAGTCCGGTGTATGTGAATGGACGTGCGTGATGAGCGAGGCGTGCGGACGGCAGGTTTCCTGTAGACGGTGATGCAGGCTTGGCTTTTCTTAGACGGCACGGTAGGCATCCTTTGATGACAGTTTTCACTACTGGACGTATTTTTCTTACGTACAATCTCTGTCTTAATTCGTTCACAACTGTTTCTACGCCTCCGTGATGCAGCCTCTCGTGTACGTGTGCTATGTACAGACGAGTGTACGCGTGCTTCCCGTCTAATATGGGAGGGTCGTACATGTCGTCCTCCACTTCTGATGCCGCTTTTATTCGACCCCTAAGGCGTAGGGTCCCCTCTTCATCAATGTATGTGCTCAGGTGGCCTAGTTTGTCGTCGCCTCCCGGCACACTTCCGCTGGTGATCCTCTTGAGCTCCTTCGTGAAGCTTTCCCGCTGACTGGCTTGCACCCACAGTTGTTCGGCTCTCATATGATAAGCGGCCGGTATTCCTACAAGCGATGAGGCAGTAGGAGTCGCCTTTTTCTCCTTGGCGGGGGTGTTACGTTTGTTTGTTCTCTGCCAGCCAGGGTCGCTACCTTGTCTCGCTTTGTTGCGTTTACGCCCAGCCTTCACCACGTGCTTGTTTGGTCTGCACATGTCGATGAATAGGAGGACTCTCGCTGTCGCCCTTATGAGGCGAATCCATTTAGAAAATCTTCCTATTTGTGGAAGATGTGTTGTTGGCGATTCTTCGCTTTTAACAGCGATGCTACATATTTCTCGCTCTTCCCCGGTGTCGTATTGTGTCGTTTTCTCTTCCTGCGGCCATTTTGCCGGTGGACGCTGCAGAAACGGGGGCCCTCGGAACCATCGGTGCGAGTCGTCGAACCTATCTGGTGTGGCTCGGGTTGCGTCGTCTGCCACGTTGTCTTTAGACGGTAGCCAACGCCATTCGTTCTTTTTGGTTGTATCTTCTATCTCCGCCAGGCGATGAGCGACGAAAGCTTTGTACGCGCGAGGCTCCGATCTTATCCACACCAGTGCAGTACGGGAGTCGCACCAGTATGTCTTGCCCGCTATGTCGCCATCGTGTTCATCGACCACGGTCTGCGCCAGACGAGCTCCCAGCAGTGCCGCTTGTAACTCGAGCCGTGGTATGGAGACTGGTTTCAGTGGTGTTACGCGGCTCTTGGCGGCGGCCAATGTTATGTTAACGCTGCCGTCTGCTCGCTCCGTCCTCCAATACACTGCTGCTGCGTAGGCCTCCTCGCTTGCGTCGACGAATGTGTGTAGTTGGCGCGTCGACACCGGGTTGTAATCGTAGCATCGCGGTATTCTTAGTTGTTCTATGGCGTTAAGTGAAGTAATCCAGCCTTCCCATTTTTCTTTTAATTCTGTTGGCAGAGGGTCGTCCCAGTCCGCCTTGTAACGCCATGTGTCTTGAAATATTCTCTTCGCTGGGGTGGTCACCGGTGATATTAACCCCAGCGGGTCAAATAATGCCATTATGACGCTCAACGCTTCTCGTTTAGTTGGCAAGCGCTGTTTTTCTTTTACGTCGGCAGGCATCTTCATATTGTTAGTATTGAATCCAATATGATCGCTTTGTACATGCCAGAGCAGGCCTAGCGTCTTCTCAGTTTCTTTTCCGCCCAGGCACACGGTCGCGTCGTGTTGTCTATGCTCTGTCGTTATTTCTTCTATTATTTTTTCTTCGTTCGATGTCCACCCGCTGAGTACGAATCCCGCTTGTTTGTGGACGTGATCGACTGCTTTTACAGTTTGCTGAGCTTCCGTGACAGAGTGGAAGCTCTGCAAGTAGTCGTCCATATAATGGTTTCTTTTTATGGCGACCGCAGCTTCTGGGTACGCCTCAGCATGTTCTTCAGCATTTTTATTTTTGATGTATAATGCTGTGCATGGTGATGATGTCGCTCCAAAGATGATTGACGTCATCCTATATTCCTCCGGTTGGTCCTCCCGCCGCTTGCCTCTCCACAAGAAACGTAAAACGTCTCTATCTTCTTTGCGCACTTTAATCTGCATGAACATTTCTTTTATGTCGGCGCTCACTGCATACGGATACTGTCGGAACCTCATGATCACTCCGGGCAATGATTGTAATAAGTCGGGCCCCGAGTGAAGCATATCGTTGAGACATATTCCGGCTGTCTTCGCTGCGGCGTCGTGTACCAATCTCGGCGGCTTGTTCGGTTTCGCAGGGTTGATGACTGGGAAGTGTGGCAGATACCATGTCCTTCCTTGCGGCGGTGGCATTGGCGCGCGCTCTGCGTAACCCGAGTTGAAGAGGTTCTCTATGCGTTCTTCGTACTGTAGCTTGAGATTGCTGTCTCGGTCGAGCCTCTTCTCTAATGTGTGCAGGCGCCTTTCCGCTTCTTTATAATTATTTGGTATTTGGAAGTCCTTTTGTTTCCACAACAACCCTGTTTCGAATCTGCCGTCCGCTGACCTCTGGCTGGTTTCGTTCAATATTTGCATGGCTCGCTGCTCGGGATCTTCTCTCGGTCTTCTCGGCTCGATGCACAGTGACTCCAATTTGAAATAATTTTTTATTTCTTCTTCTATCGGTGGTGCATCTTCCCTCTGATGTAGTCTGCCGCAGAAGGTGACCGTCGACGTCAATGAGCTATGACAGCCATGCAGAACCCAGCCCAGGTTGGTGTATGAGGCGACTGGTTGGTCTCGACGGCCGACGCGCAGTTTTCTAGACACTATGAGGTGCCAGTTATCTTGCCCGATTAGTACTTTCGGTGAGGCGCGTTCGTAGGTGATATCCTCTTTGATATCCAACAGATGTGGGCAATTCTCCAAGTGATTTTCATTCACGGATTCTGGCGCGAAGTCCAACCGCTCTACCGTACGCGCTGCTTCTATGTTGTGTTCTTCTTGCGCGTACGTTCCTCTTATTTTAAAGCTGACGATCTTGCTCTTCTCGTGTTTCACCTCCGAGCCGACCCCTTTTATCCACATTGTGTGGGCTGGGCCGTCGGCGCCGATGACGTCGGCGATTGAGGCATCGACTAAGGTGACCGTGCTTCCTTCATCCAATAATGCATATGTTTCGACGCAGCTCAGCGGCCCCCTTATTGTTACGGGCGCAATCTTTAGGTAAGCGCGGCGGTGCTTGTACGGTCGAGTCGCTGTGTTGACCTCCTTTGCCGATGTTGCGGTTTCCATAGCGGGTTCTTTTTCCATTACTGCTGTTCTGTCGTGATGCAACAATTTATGGTGTTTCATCATGCATCCGTCTTTTCCGCACGGTGGAGCTTTGCACAGCAATCGACGATGTTTGCCTCGCAGACAGCGGTAGCAGATATTGTACTTCTTTGCTACTTCCCATCTGTCATTTGTGGACAGAGCGGCGTATGACTTGCAACCGGGCAGTTTGTGTTCTTGTTTGCATTGAGGGCAGCGTTCTTCATATGGTTTCTTGCTTGTGGCGAAGGCACGTTCTATTTTTCTCGGTCTTCGCTCTCTCGTTTCGCTGTCCTCTGTGATGAACTCCGGCAAGGCATACGCGCTGCATTTATCCGCTTCTTCGTTTAAGAACATTGATATTTTCTTAAGCTCTGGGATATCTTCTTTCTTTCTGGCTGCATAGTCGTACCATTTGCTTTTCAATATGGGCGTGAGTTTGTCTGTGATAACTCGCGTCATTTCTGGACTATGCAGATAGTGTGCTTTCTTGAGTGCTTCCACGGTGCCCACTACGTTTGCTATGCGATTTGCAAATATGCATAGCTCCCTGGGATTGTCCGTAACTTTGTTCAGCAGCTTCAGCTTCTCTATTTCCAAGTGAATTAACGCTTCTGGTCGTCCGAATCTCCTTTCCAAAGCTTCTATTATAATTCTGGGATCTGGTTGGCTTATAAGTAGGCAACCTGCGGCTTCTTTTGCTGTCCCTTTTAAGCTTCGGCGTATTCTCGCTATGTTTTCGTTCGCCGTGAAGTACTTTGAAGATTCTTCGTACATTGTCTTGAAGCTGAGCCATTCTTTGCTGCTACCATTGAATGAGGGCAGCTCTTGTATATATTTCGGCGGCTCCCTTGTGCTTCGTACTGCTTGTGATAGAGCAGCGGCTAAGGTAGCGACGTCGATTTGTTGCTGCGCCTGTTCATAGTCTTTTTTCTGCGGCGCGGTATGCTGCGGAGCGTATTGCGGCGCACACTGTTGAAGTACGGGTGGTGCGATCTGTAGTGCTGGTTGCGGCGCGAAGTACGACGTGGGTTGCGGCGCGGTATGTTGCGGAGCGTATTGCGGCGCACACTGTTGAAGTACGGGTGGTGCGATCTGTAGTGCTGGTTGCGGCGCGAAGTACGACGTGGGTTGCGGCGCGGTATGTTGCGGAGCGTATTGCGGCGCACACTGTTGAAGTACGGGTGGTGCGATCTGCAGTGCTGGTTGTGGCGCGGGTTGCGATGCAGGTTTTTCTTGCAACCATGTACTAATGCGCACTGGTGCCAAATCGTCTTCTATTTCTTCATCTTCATCATCGGTTGATCCGGCTTCTGCTTGTAGTCGCTGCACGTGTATTTCTTGCAATTCCGTTCTTGCTTGCAACTGAGCCTGCTCGAGCTTGAGTTCGGCTAACCGCTCTTTCGCCTCTAACTCCGCGAGGAGTCTCTTGCGTGAGGCTACGGAGCGGCGTGACCTAGTCTCGCCCGGCTTCATTGTGCACTGCGATCTTTCATCACCCTCTTGCTGGGTTTCTTCCGTTGCGGTTGTTCTATCGGTTGCAGAGGTAGCGGTCGTATCGCTAACCGTTGTGGTTTCACTAGTGGCGTTTGTTGAACCACTAGCGGCTGAGTCACCCCCGGAGGCCTCTTCTGTGGCCCCCTGGGTTGTTTGTTCATCCTTGCGACGCTTCGATGATTCTCCGCTGTTACTACGCGTAATCACCATTTTTCTTCACAATAATATTTTTTCGTTCTTGCGGTTTGCTTCTTTCTTCCGGCAATACCAAGACCGATATTGTCTTTTTCTTCTAGTAATCCGGCTTCTCGAAGGACCATTAATATTACGGATCGCCGTAACGCCGTGCGAAAAATGGAATAAAACGCGCTGGTCTTGCTTTTAACTGGAGGCAAGCGGCGGTGAGGAGGAACTTTTACTTTCTTTTCTTGCTGGTGCCTTTTCGGTGGCTGGAGAGCGACTGCCGACCCTAGCGGCCGGCCCGTCTTTTATATGATTTGGCCGCTGCTGGCCAGCGGACCCTTGCCTCACCCCCGCGCCTATCTTTATTTATTCAGTAAACTTACGAGCTAACAAACATAATTAACTATATAATATTCTTACAACTAATTATTATACTAAGGTGTACATAACAATATTTTTATTTATTTACAGTGCTAAATTATAATTTTCAGCTGCTTTAGGCGGAGAATCCTTCCCCCCGCCTCAGCACTATAAATATAAAACTTCGTGGCGCGGTGCGCGTGGCTTCATTTGCTCCGCGGCCGCGTCACGATAACATGCTCTTTGGTTATTATATTATGTGCCTAATGGCTTAATATATTTATTATATTAAAAAGTAAATATTTACTATATTTAATAATTATAGTTTACATTTTAAGTCTATGCTAACTCTCCCTGTTCATACGGTGCCTTTATTTGGGAGAGTTATTGCATAGTTACAACTCAACCTTAAACATAGTTATAATAGAACATTATTTTTTATCGTTCAACATAAGTAATACAATTATTTACACAAAGTTATATTTTAATCCCGCATAAGGCTGCGCCTAGTTCTTCCGCACAACCCCAGCTAGTTGTCGAACCGGAGGCGTGGCCCGATAATTACACCGTCGTCATGCCCACTGCGCCTAGGTTGTTCAACTAGTGCCGGTTACAATGTCTTTTGTTTATATCACGCTGTTTGCGTCGCGCACATGTATAAGGCGAGTGTGAATGAAAGTGTTGGAAGGGGTAGTCCTAGGCGGACATTTCTAGACCAAATCAGGGACGTCTTGAAAAAAGGCCAGGTCAAGAGTATTCTAAACCGTAGAGCATGTATGAAGGGAATAATGAAATTGGACGAAGCGAAACAAGTATGTAAGGATCGTAGCAAGTGGAAAGTAGTGGTCTCTGCCTACCCCTACGGGAAAGAGGCGTGATTATATGTATGTATGCAGAAAGGGGAATGCCCAATTCTTGCCATGAAACGCCCAACAGTTTGCATTTGTTAAAAAATACATCTTTTTATGGTAATTAATCGCGGTATATATGCATCCAAAAAAGATTGCAATATTTTTGCACAAAAAAAGTACCGAAAAGTAAAAATGAAATTAGGTAAATCCGGAAGTCATTAGTTTGTGTATAAAATAAAAAGTGCTGCCAATCACAAAACTCGTTAAATATGTCGATTCTGTTTTTCCAATCGATTTTTATGGTGTCATTATTATAATGCTAATATAATATTTCGATAATTATTATGATGTTATGATAATTAAACAAGCAAAGTGCTAGTTGATTTACCATGAAGTCTTTAGACCATATCAAAAACGCTACTGCACAATTAAACTGTTATTCTTATCTGTTCTTAAAAACACATTTAAAATGGAATTTAAAAAAATAAAACAAAACATATTTTAGAAGGCGTGCAGAACTTAAAGCGAATCAAAGATTATTCTTTTTTATGAAATTATAAATCGAATAAATGAATCGTTATCTATTTATCGATTTTATGTCTGTTAATTGGCGACATCGAATCTGACTATCAAAACTAAATAGTCTGAAGTCGAATTCCTTTGCATTTGTGTTATTTTGTATGTTTTCTCGCGGATTTGTTATCTAAGCAACGAATAAGTTTTCTAAATGGACTCCAATAATTCTTCTCACCCTATTGACCACGGCCTGAAAATGGATCCCGCTCGCACTTCTTACGATAACCTCTGTACGAACTTGGACTCGATATACACTGTTAACGATGATCCCAGCTTTCACACCGGCCAGAGTTCTTCCCAGCTCTCAGTAACTCATTCAAGAGGACATTCACTGTGTGTCAATTGTGGTTTAAATGTCACGAGAATACGAAGTCATTTGTTGTTAAAGAAACTGTTCTTGTGGAAATAAAAAAGCTTTATATCTTAAAAACCGGACTTTTTTTAAACCAAATCCTTAACCATTTAATTATTTTTAATTGCATATTATCATTTTCATATGCTTTTATATGTGGGCACCCATGGCCAAAGTGTCTATGAATGGTGGGCATTCCCCTTTAAAACAGTATTAAGTAAAACATCCAGTAATGTCCTAATTCTTTATTTGAGTAATGTTATAAAAAGAAATTTTGTTAATTGAAGTCAAAGTTTACTCTAATTCACTAATTTTAAATGTTGTGTAATAACGCGCGTGGGCATCAATAAGCAATGTTTGTATACTTCAACGTTTGCTCATTGCGGTGGCCTCTTCAAGTTGATTCATATTTGTTTTTGTAGGTGCTAAATAAATCTGTACTTGTACCAACTCTTTACATTTTAGAAATCAACATTATCTTCGTTAACTGCTTGTAGCGGATAGATGGCGCTGAGTGTATTTTGAAACACGATATGATTTGCTTATTGTAAAAACGTAGTAGATCCGAACAACCTTATTACTGGTGAACGTGTTCTGAGAAACAAGAATTTTCAAGAGGACAAGCTAATAGACTATAGTATGTGCCAAATCGATTGAGAAAAACGGACAATGACCTTTCGGTCGTTTAACCAGGGGTTACAAACCTTCAATATATAGGCACATTTTATATGTAGTACTTTCTTTATTTATAATGATTTTTTTATAATGATTGATATAATATATATTTATTAACTATTATTAAAAAGTTATGTGAAAGATCGCTGTAGAAGAAAAATCATCTATTGTTATAAAGTACTTTATTCATTTAACAACAAAAAACATTAATTTATAACACATATAAAGATTCGAGTGATAACGACACCGAATAAGTACGTACTTATGCAAAAGATAAAACTTTATTTTTAATATTATATAAGAACTTTATTTTTATTCGGTGCAATCATCACTCGTATCTTCACTTGATGAACTATCTGTAACATTAATTATAAAGCGATCTGCAGTTTGGTCAATTCTATCATCCATGCCACGCATTTTTTGTTCAACCTTAAGGACATGCTGAACACAGTTTTTCCATTTATCTGGCGTGATTTGAGTTAAACCATCTTTAAGTAAATTTTTAACATCTTTTAACTTGAAAGTTGTATTTTTTCGTGCAACGTACCCTTTCACATCTGCCCACACAAGTTCAATGGGGTTAAGCTCACAGTGATAAGGAGGTAACCTTACCACTGTGATGCTTTTTTCTTTTGCCATCTCGTCGGTGACGTAACTTCGATAGTTATCTTTAACTGCCTTTATTTTTTCCATTAAGTGGGTCTTTGTGTCCGAGGGCACGTATGCGATCTGTTTAGATTCTAGCCATTCCTGCATATTTTGTTTCCGCCAAGACATTGTTGGGGTTTTTTCTAAACGTCTGGAGTGGTAACTAGCGTTATCCATAACTATGACATCGCCGCTTTGCAGTTTTTCTATTACTTTTCTAAACCAGTCCTCGAAATGGAGAGCGTCCATACTCTCATGGTAGTCACCAGTAGATGATGATTCAAATACCCAATCACATCCCTCCAAAAAGCCATTTTCATTGCCAACGTGTACAACTATTAATCGCTTTCCTTTACCCGAAGGGGCTTTCGCGCCAGTAGAGTAGCCTTCTAACCGTGATTGACGAGAAGATTCAATTGTGGTGTCTTCCCATACCTTTCCCATAGTATGACCTGCGTTAATCCATGTTTCGTCAAGGTAAAAAATGTTACGTCCCTCGTTTCTTAATATTTGTATTTCTCTCAAATATCTGGTACGCCACAGAACTATCTCTGGGCGATCTATTAGACCACTTTTTCTGTTTCTCTTTATATATTTGAATTTTAAATGGCGCAACACACGTCGCAGGGAAGTTTTGCTCAAGTTTGGCAACTGGTCATCTTGATTTATACTGAGCAAAATTTTGTCTAAAGTCGGTAATTCTCCTGCAAGAAAGAACTGATGCACTTTCGCTCTTATAGCCGATTTATCAAAATCGTCCAACTTGTCAATTACAGACTTTTTTCTTTTATTAATTATTCCCTTTTCTGGTATTTTATGGGAATCTCTATACACGCTTAATACGCGATATATAGTGCTCTTGCTGACTCCTGAGATCTCCGAAACCTTTTCTACCATATTAACGTTTGAAGGATACACGTCTTCGGGCCAGGTGTTTTTGACATATTTGTATACATTAATGATAATCTCTTGTTCCCCGACCGACAAAGTGGTAGGTTTTCTCTTTTTTACTGGTGACGTTAAAGGTGCTCCAGAAGATGGGCCTGTAAATAAATGACAAAAATATACTACCATAGTACTACATCACATAAATACATATTGTTTTAGAAAATAAATACCACATGGTCACATAAAAAGAGCGCTTTAATAAATAGAAAGGCTACGTCGTCGCATTTGTACCTATTTGTACGTACCTGCTGTAAAAAGGTGACGCATCTCTGGCTGCCATTGTCACGTTTCTTTTAGAACGAACTGACGTAACGCGCGTTTTGTTTATTTTAAAGGGATGAATTTGCAAAAGCTCAATATGGTGATTATATTGCTTCAAATATTTTTTTAATATGAAACTGTTATTAAATGAATTGCTGCGTTACTTACCATAAATTGAAATATAAAATATAACACATTTTTCGCGATGTACCGTAAGATTTTACTATGTTTATAGGAACCACAGACAATATTATTTAAGAAACAAAAAAACAAAACATATGTGCTGACCTAGAAGTGGGAATAATATCAATATTTAAATATTGTTATCACATCTAAATTGAGATTTTGTAAGTTACGCCTTTTGACACTCGGCTCATATCTGAGGTCATTGTCCGTTTTTCTCAATCGATATGGCACATACTATAGTCATAACCTTCGTTCAATATAAATATGAGTTCACGCGAACAACCTGGGTTTTAGTTTGTGAATGTGAAGTGATAACGACGTTATTAAATGAGCATTCTTTAACTATTTTTTACTTCTGTATTTCTAAGTCGTGGGTGCAGTTTAAATAATTAATATTTTTATAATATCATGAAAAGGTCTTACACAAGGATGTGTAGCGTCACCGTGGCTGTTTAATCTGTTCATGGACAATTGCTTGACAGATTTAAAAGAGAATGAAAGTGGGTTGAGAATGAAACTCATTCGTCAAAAACTCAATGAATCACTCGTCAAATGTTTCCTCTATGCTGATGACATAGTATTACTTACGTCTTCGGCCGAGGAGTTGCTGGAGATGGTAACTGCTATGAGTGGAGCTCTTGTTAGAAAGGGAATGACGAAGAATGTAAAGAAGACGAAAGTGATGGTAGTTGAAAGAGATGAGGCAGTGACAGACTGCAATATCGTGATTGGATTTTGCGTATCTTTTATTGAAGGAGTTTGCGTATCTGAGTTCAAAGTTTACAAGAGATGGAAAGTGTGACAGTGATATCGAATGAAGAGTGAATGCAGGAAACATGGTGAATGGAGCTTTGCACTCCTTTATGAGCAGTCGGAAGGTGTCTAACAAGGCTCGTTTGGCTGTGCATGAGGAGATGTTGGTTCCGACACTCATGTATGGAAGTGAAAGTTGGGTATGGCAGAAGAAACATGAAAGCAGAATAAATGCAGTTGAGATGAGAGCGTTAAGAAGTATGACAGGAGTGAAACTAAGTGACAGGATAAGAAATAGTGAGATAAGAACACATTGTGGTCTGAAAGAAGATGTAGTGAAAAAAATTGAGAAAGGTATGCTGAGATGGTTTGGCCATGTCGAGAGATTGACGAACGATTGACGAAAAATGTGTATAAGGCGAGTGTGAATGAAAGTGTTGGAAGGGGTAGTCCTAGGCGGACATTTCTAGACCAAATCAGGGACGTCTTGAAAAAAGGCCAGGTCAAGAGTATCCTAAGCCATGTATGAAGGGAATAATGAAAGTGGACGAAGCGAAACAAGTATGTAAGGATCGTAGCAAGTGGAAAGAAGTGGTCTCTGCCTACCCCTACGGGAAAGAGGCGTGATTATATGTGTGTATGCAGAAAGGGGAATGCCCAATTCTGGCCATGAAACGCCTAACAGTTTGCATTTGTTAAAAAAAAACATCTTTTTATGGTAATTAATCGCGGTATTTATGCATCCAAAAAAGATTGCAATATTTTTGCACAAAAAAAGTACCAAAAAGTTAAAAATGAAATTAGGTAAATCCGAAAGTCATTAGTTTGTGGATAAAATAAAAAGTGCTGCCAATCACAAAACTCGTTAAATATGTCGATTCTGTTTTTTCAATCGTTTTTTATGGTGTCATTATTATAATGCTAAAATTATATTTCGATAATTATTATGATGTTATGATAATTAAACAAGCAAAGTGCTAGTTGATTTAGACCATAACAAAAACGCTACTGCACAATTAAACTGTTATTCTTATCTGTTCTTAAAAATACATTTTAAATGGAATTTAAATAAATAAAACAAAACATATTTTAAAAGGCGTGCAGAACTTAAAGCGAATCAAAGATTATTCTTTTTTATGAAATTATAAATCGATTAAATGAATCGTTATCTATTTATCGATTTTATGTCTGTTAATTGCCGACATCGAATCTGACAGCTAGGCCCATGTCATAGTTATCAAAACTAAATAGTCTCAAGTCAAATTCCTTTGCATTTGTGTTATTTTGTATGTTTTCTCGCGGATTTGTTATCTAAGCAACGAATAAATTTTCTAAATGGACTCCAATAATTCTTCTCACCCTATTGACCACGGCCTGAAAATGGATTCCGCTCGCACTTCTTACGATAACCTCTGCACGAACTTGGACTCGATATACACTGTTAACTTAGAGTATTCAACTATTAATACTCTAAGACTGTTAACGATGATCCCAGCTTTCACACCGGCCAGAGTTCTTCCCAGATCTCAGTAACTCATTCAAGAGGACATTTACTGTGTGTCAATTGTGGTTTAAATGTCACGAGAATACGAAGTCATTTGTTGTTAAAACAAAACTGTTCTTGTGAAAATAAAAAACCTTTATATCTTAAAAATCCGGACTTTTTTTAAACCAAATCCTTAACCATTTAATTATTTTTAATTGCATATTATCATTTCCATATGCTTTTATTTGTGGGCACCCATGGCCAAAGTGTCTATGAATGGTGGGCATTCCCCTTTAAAACAGTAATTTAGTAAAACATCCAGAAATGTCCTATTTCTTTATTTGAGTAATTTTATAAAAAGAAATTTTCAAAATTTAAGTCAAATTTTACTCTAATTCACTAATTTTAAATGTTGTCTAATAACGCGCGTGGGCATCAATAAGCAATGTTTGTACACTTCTCTTCAAGTTGAGTCATATTTATTTTTGTAGGTGCTAAATAAATCTGCACATGTACCAACTCTACATTTTAGAAATCAACATTATCTTTGTTAACTGCTTGTAGCGGATAGATGCCGCTGAGTGTATTTTGAAACACGATATGGTTTGCTTATTGTAAAAATGTAGTAGTTCCGAACAATCTTAACAAGGGTTATGGTTTTTCTAAGAAACAAGATTTTTCAAGATAAGGTTATGGCTAGCTAATAGTCTAGTCATAACCTACGTTAAAGATTCATCGAGTTCTCGCGAACAACCTGGGTTTTCACTTTTAGTATGGTATGTGAAATGTGAAGTTGTGAAGTAATATAGAGAATAGACGTTATGAAATGAGCATTCTTTAACTATTTATTATTTCTGTAATTTCTAAGTCATGGTCAAAGAGAATTAATCACTACGTTTAAGAGGCGGGACTTCCATAGTAAAAAAATAATTGCATGAAATTACGCCAAGCTACTCTACCAACATCAAGATATGACATTTAGTTTTGAGAAACAGTGCTGACAACATTGACAAATTACAATAGTGCTGTAAATGTCTATCCTCGAATAATTTTATCCATATATTGTTTATCGATATTTTTACATAAGAAAAGTTAGATCTCTATACTGAATTATTTAGGAGAAATAAATTTTTTAACATGGGGATTGTAAAATTGGAAAGTAAAAATGCCGATGAGGATAAGAAATCAATGTATTTTACACACAGCAATTTATAATTATATCTCTACAATTAGGTACAAAAATATGTATAAAGAAAATATAAAATAAAAAACGCACTATTATATTAGTAATTAATTAAGTAAAAAATAAATGACGACTCCGTAGCGCAGTGGCTAAGCGTTTGGCTGCGTCTCTGCAGGACCGAATCTTCCTTCCCGCACTGAACAATTGTTGCTATGCTGTAAAATAAAAAGTCTGCGTCTGGATGCTTGTTTTCAACGTTAGTTTTTTTAAGGGTAAAAATATTGGGTTTTTAATACTGATTGGATTAAATTGCTTTTATGTGTAACAAATACTATGTACAAATCGCTAGGCTTCTTCACAGAGGTGCCAGTGTACATACTATTCGCAGAGATCGTTTACTAATTGTCGCTTTCAAAATGAGTGCTCATCATAGCTAAATGTTTGTCGATGAATCTATAAATAAAAATATTTATAACCAGGTAATTACAAATAACTTTGAGTTCATTTATATAATCGAATTCTTACCAAAATGTGACTTTAGAGGTATATTATCTTTTGCTACATGTAAATGAAACCTAATTAACATACACATAATTGTGGAAGTTTAAATTAAGTCCACTGAAGAAATAACAGTTCGTTTTAGTTGGGTTCAAATGCAATGTTTGTCACAAATATGTCTAAAGGTGTGAATCTTTTCAATTGGTGCATGTACCAGCTATTTCACCCATTGCTTGCATCTGAAAAAATAATATAAATAAAATCACATTTTTATTGAACAAATAGAATGTTAGCAGTCAGAATTGACTGTGTAGTTTCTAAGTATAGTTCGTTTCGGATTGCCATACCATCGAACTATCAGATTTAGGAAATAGTGTGTTTGTATTTGTGCACACAATCGTACACTATAAAAACCTGTCCTACATAGATGACTAGTCCAAAAATGTACTCGCGTTAAATATCATATTACTATTAAAGTTGAAATCACCACATACCTTTCATCATCTAAGGGAAATATTGCTACAAATAGCCTTTTCTTGTTATCATTTATTCCGCTTCTTCCACCATTGATAAACATATTTAAATTGTATTTAAGTGATTCTTTGCATATAGAATGTCACTTAAATGTAACTTAAACATTTCGTAAAAATCAGCCTAAGTACAATTTCCTTCATTTTAATATTAAAAGTTGGATTACTGGGTAAAACAATTGAATTCTAATTAGGTACGGCCCCGTCTTTTTGTTATTTTTATGAGGTTTACTTGACGATTGAATACGGCCTGTTCTCAAAATGATTATAAACTATAAAAATAATATTATGCGATTAAAATTTCTTTATGTCTGAATGCAAAACAAATTTCAGCACCTTCATTATTATCAGCACATTATAGCCACGGCAGCTTTTGCTGTCGCACGGATGGGCCGGCTCGAACCGGGGTGGTACCACGACCTCACAGAATACCAGCGTGAAGTAGAGGTTTACCTCTGCGTTTCGCTTGGTGAGTGCAGGTGGTCGGAGGCCCTTTTTACTGGAAATGAGGCATTCCATCTTAGTCCTCACGGGTGACAACGCATCTGCATTTTGATTCGCAAACGAGGATAGATGTAGATGTCTACGGGCCGCAGCAACCACTTACC
Source organism: Parnassius glacialis (assembly GCA_033319125.1). Taxonomy (NCBI): domain Eukaryota; kingdom Metazoa; phylum Arthropoda; class Insecta; order Lepidoptera; family Papilionidae; genus Parnassius; species Parnassius glacialis. The sequence continues at coordinate 12,005,282 of JAVANC010000015.1, read as the reverse complement.
ATCAGGTGGACTGTGTGCTCGTTTGTCACCCTTATACTATAAAAAAAAAATATTTTACCAATACTGAGCTCTACGGACCTTTATATTTTTAGTTCACATGACACATAGTTTCGCCATCTAGTGTCGAATATATTTAATTATATTTGAAAGCCGACGCAAAGAGATAGAACTATTTTAATAAATTAGGGGTAAAATTATTTACAAATGAAATGAAATGTGATGCCATCCATAACATCAGCGCGTCTATCTGAGTAGTTTTTACACGATAAAACACAACACTTCATCCTTTTCTTCTTAATACTACGAAAATACACCGATTTGCGATTTTTTCAACACGAGCGAACAGGACGACAGTATACTAAATAACATTGTACCATTGTAGTCACAGAGTATATTTTGGCGCGTCTCCACCAAAGTTTTCAACATTTGTCAACACATGTTGCCGACAAATGTATCTGTCAGGCGCGTCTCCACCAAAAATGTTGACAACATTTATGTTACCGACATGTTGATAAATCAACAAAATTTGTTTCAAAATGTTGCAAATCAAAGGAATACGCTTGTTGCCGACATTTGTTGGAGACGCTTCCTGCAACATTTTTAAACAAATGTCGTCAACTTTTGTTGATTTGTCAACATGTCGGAAACATAAATGTTGTCAACATTTTTGGTGGAGACGCGCCTTTATATATAGGAGATTGTAGTCTGTTGATCGTAGTCTGATACTAACTAAAGCCACGCCCACTATGATGACGTCAACTACTTAGAATCACAGTGGACAGTTGCATATGCCCTTAGTATTTGCTTCATGGGGGCATCCACCTGTGCCGGGTACCGTCTAGCAAGATATAAACTTTAACTTACATAGCTATCAGTTATTTACAACTTAATTTTCGAAATTATTTTTTTTTCATTCATTTCAAATAACAATATTAAGAAAACTATAATAAAATTTACTAATTTAGCGATTTATATGTTTTTTGCTTTAAAGCCATCTAGCGTCTTTTCTACGTACCACCATGAGAGTTAATCAATTTTTGTTCATTATAATAATTTTACTTATAGAATGAAGTACATGGCACTATTAAAAAATTTAACAAGGGAAGTAATTTCAAGCCCAATAAAGCAGCGTTTATTTTAAATAACAATTAGTAAATTTTCATTTAAATAAATTTTTGTTTACATATATAAAACTTTCGTGAAATTAAAATAAAATTACATAAATAACAGATAATTACCAAACTTTAATGACTATTTAGTGTTACACTGAGATCTATAATAATTACTTCATTCACTGTGGTGAATCCTAGTGTTGCCTAGTCTAGCCGGGTGAGCCGAGTCCTTGGACTTGTCGCTAAAAAATTGATGCAGGCTATAATCAGTTTTAAAAAGTCGCCCAAGCTTTTTGGGCTGCAGCCCACGCCCTCGTGAATATAAAGGCCCCATCCCCCATTGAAGACAATAGCTTTCATAGCTTCAAAAATAATTATGATGATATTATAAAAATTTCATGACTTTTAGTGGAAATGAGGACGAGAAAGTTAATTTTCGAAGGATGGCACGAATAATAAAATAGATAATATATAATAAGATAATAGAAATAAATATATCTACTACTTTTGAAAAGAAATTTTAGAGAAAATAGTTGTAAAGGCAAAAGAATAGAATAGAATAGAACAATTTTTTATTCAATATAGATCACATGTGTAATTCTTATTGAAAGTAATTTTTGACGTGACAACGTCTTATAAATCGATGAAGCTCGCTGCATGAACGAAAAAACATGACTCATGCGGCGTTACCTAGGCGTTCCATTTAAAGTGCAAGCGAGAGCGCGGAACGAGCGACTGTGCGAGCGAATGTGGTGTCAATTGTTTATAGCAACGATAATTGCGGCGATAAAGGTAATGATTCTTTCGATATTAAATATTTCTTATGACGTTGTCACGTTCAACTATCTTCAGTAAACCGACTTTTCAGACAACCGATTTTTTTACTTTACCACTGGTTCGAAAAAAATCCTCTGTCCTGGGAAGAACCAGCAAGAAACTCAGCGGGACTTTTTTTTAAATAATTTTTACAATATAAATGATTACGAACTATTTACAAAATTTATTTTAGAAACTGCTTGGAAGCGACCACCTCATTCCCGGGGGTTATTATCAACCATGTATTCATTTATACTATAATAACCCTTTTTATACAGTTTCAGCTTAATAAAACATTTAAACTTGGTATTAGAGAGAGCCTGTACATTATATACATTGCCCCAAGAATGAATTACTGACTCTGTGGAGTCGAGAAACTGGTATCACTAGCTTGTGTTTGTTCCTAGTGTTTACAGAATGTATATGACTTTTTTTACTAAAACTACCTTTGTTTTTGTGAACATACATTAAATTTTCGTAAATATACTGACAGGCCAAAGTTAATATATTTCTTTCTTTAAATTTATCTCTAAGAGACTCTCTCGGTTTTCAGCCGTATTTCCTCATAGCAAAATCCCATAAGACATTATGCTATGGAAATATCTGAAATAAACTAATCTAGCTGTCTCGACACTAGTGAGACCTCTAATCTTTTTTACAGCATAGGCTGCAGAACTTAGTCTGTTTGCTAGTTTGTTCATATAGGGACCCCACTGAAGCTTTGCGTCGAGAGTGATGCCAAGAAAAACCAGTGGATTCAACAGGGCTCGGTGCTTTCCCATTTAAAAACACATTGGTACTCAAATTTTTAACATTCATTGTTGTAAATTTAATACATTTAGTTTTATTTCCGTTTAAATGTACATTATTAACATTAAACCAATGCACTAATTTTGATATAGCATTATTCACTTCGTCACATTTAAATGATTGCCGTTTAAGTTTAAAAATCAAGGAAGTATCATCAGCAAATAATACTATATCATGATTATCCCCTAAAAGAGAGAACAACAAGTTGATTGTGTCATTAAAATATTATATGTAATATATATAATGAAGTCTTAAAAGAGTTCGTGAGTAACATACGACATCAATCGGATCAGAAGATTAAAAATTAAATACTAGGGGGAGCAGAATACAGACACGACATAAACAAGAAACAGATTACTCCTATTTTTTCAGATAGTCTCAGCTTACCAGAAAAAAATAAAAGAGACACGCTAAACGTTGAGCTGTATACGCTGTTCAAGATTTTGAATTTAAATAGAAGAAGTAGATGAATCAATTCTATGAGACATATATAGTAAGAAATGAAAGCGTACGCAATAATATTGATTCTTATCCAGACGACGTAGACGAAATATATGAATGAGACAGACTGGAACGAGACTGACTGTAGATTGTAGATTGATTTGACGTTCTTTTTCTTTGCGCCTAGAATCAATTGGAAAGGGCTACCCCGATACGCGAGGAAGTGGAGAATGCTTTATGCATACCACGAAAGCCGGTCTGTCATAACCATGACTCACTGTGTCTAATTAGCCTAACCAACCTAAGTGATACCCGCTAAACTCCACTTTGAGGGATGGGCAGTGACCTTTGAGGCCTCTCTGCTGGATCGGAAGCGACCCTCTTTTGGGAAAAGAGGGCGCAGGCCGCTACGAGCCAAGGCAAATTTAAGTAGAATCGGCCTAAGTCGCCAGGAGGCAGTTCAGGTCGGTTGAAATTTTATTTGGCGGGACTGAGAGAGAGTTTCTTGGCCTGCGGACTCGATAGCGAGAGGGGGGTGGGGCTGCATAAGTAGCTGCCTCACGAATAAAATGATTGGAATGAGACTCTGAGGATTTGAAATTTCTCAGAGAGTGTGTTTAGAAATTGGATTGTAGGGAGCTCTAAGTCCCGATGGAGGTCGGCGTTACGGATGTACCAGGGTGCGTTCTTAGCTCGACGACAGAAGAGGTTTTGAACTACTTGGAGTTCATTAATAATTTTGGGGTTCGTTTCGTGAGCAAATATAGAGCTCGCGTAAGACATGACTGGTCGTATACAGACCTTATAAAGGGTTCACTTGTTACGGAGGAACATTTTACTGTGTCGGCCCAGCATACTGTTGAGCCTACTCAGATAGAAACGTGCGTGACGGGTTACTCTTTTGACATGGGGCCCGAAGGTGAGCCTCGTGTCAAGGGTGACGCCTAAATACTTGGCAGACGTATGCCAGGGGACAGGGGTCCCTAGCATACGTATTGGTGGGGTGTTTTTGAGGCGGCATCGTTTATAATCGAAGTGAACAGCGGAGCTCTTCTCCGGTTTCACATCGATGCGCCATTTTTGGAACCAAGCTCCTAGGTCATCAACTGACTTTTGGATCTTGTTCCATATGAAAGGTAGCGAGGTACCTTTACAGTAGAGGGCAGAGTCGTCTGCGAAGAGAGAGAGCTGAACACCTATCTATGGGATGGAAATGTCGTTGGTGAACAGAATGTACAGGAGAGGAGCAAGTACTGAGCCCTGAGGGACACCAGCTTTGATGGGGCGCTGAGAAGAGAGCGTGCCTTCGTGTCTAAAACGAAAGGTACGATGCTTTAGGTAAGAGGCCACGAGATGTACTAGACGATCGGGGAGACCTATTCTGTATAATTTATAGATAAGGGTTTTATGCCAGACCCTATCAAAAGCTTTAGCTATGTCGAAAAAGACCGCGATGGTCTTATGACGACGAGGATAAAAACCGCTGAGAATATATTCCACAATACGGTGAACTTGTTGGGGACAAGAGTGTTTCGCTCGGAAACCAAATTGATGGGGGATGACAAGAGGGTCACCGTCTGTGGGAAACGGAGCCTCATACGAGTGAGGATGACTCTTTCGAAGAGTTTGCCCATGTCCTTGAGGACGCTAATGGGACGATGACTGGAGGGGAGGTTGAGAGGCTTTCCTGGCTTGGGAATACCAATGACAGTTGCCTCTTTCCACGTAGTGGGAAAATAACTAAGATTGAAGCAGGCGTTGAAGATAACAGTTAAAAGGGTTAACACCTGCTCAGGAAAATGTTTAAGGACTTGGTTAGAGATGCTATCCGCGCCCGGAGTCTTTTTGGGCTTAAGTCCTTTGATAAGGGATGAAATCTCATCATTGGACACAGTGATAGGGTCAGAGGCTGTAGGGGGTGAGTTCCGGCGGCGGACCTCATTCTCCACTGCCTGGATGTGTGAGGGGTTGACGGGTTGAGAGCTAGGAGAGCATTGTGCGACAATGCTGTCTGCAAAGCACTCAGCCTTTTCCTCGTCCTCGAAGGCAATTGTACCGTCTGGACGGGAGAGAGGGGGAGTGTGGGTGATAGCGTCTATGTGGAGGGCTCTAGCCATCTGATAGTACGCTGTATGAGAGGGAGAGATATTCTCCATGAGCTTACTCTTTTCGAGTTCTCGAAGTTCGAAGAGGCGGAAACGGACTCCTCGTTTAAGACGATTTATCGTACGCCTGTATTCGGAGAGCAGCAATCTATCCCAATAGATTGCTGCTCTCCGGCAAGCAGTCCTCTTGGCTTTCATTAGGTTGCTAATATGTAGGGGAAGCCCATCATTATTAGCAACTGGGACGATCCTTTCATTCTCCTTAAGGGAGGATTTAATAAGGGTGGAGAGTGAATCGACCGCGGTGTCGATTTTTTCGGGACTGTCTAAGTCCGACGAGAGGGAGATGGGGGAGTCCTGTGAGTCCAGAGCTATAGCTAGGGACTCCTTGAAGCCCTTCCAATTAGTGAAGATTTTCGTGGAGGGTGTTGAGGGAGGTGGCTGATGGCCAAGAATGAGGGAGAGCGGTCGGTGGTCGGATCCTAGATCGTCTAGTGTCTCGATTGCCCTGAGGTTGAGGGAAACACCTTTGACTAGTGCAAAGTCTAGCACGTCGAGAGCGTGGTCGGTGTTATCGGGATAGTGAGTAACACCAAGGGGACTGTGGACGGTAAGGTCAAGAGACTGCGTGATATCAAGCAGTTTCTTTCCACTATGGGAGGTAGTACGGCATGTCCATTCAGTATGCTTGGAGTTAAAATCTCCAAACATAATGACTGAATTACCTAGACATAAAATAGCCTCAAAATCTTTTTTGAGGGGAAGGGTTCCACTGGGGATGTAACAGGAGGCTATGAAGATGGACTGATGTCCAGTCATAGCTAGCCTGCATACTGTGGCTTCCATGTTGGTAAGCTACGGAGTAGAAATGGGAGAGCAATGAAGTGTCTTCTTGTAATAAATAGCCGTACCGCCGCCTTGGCGGTCGGGTCTGTCATTACGAAGAAGAGAAAACTTTGGAATGGAAAGGCCTTTAATATCCTTAGTTTTGAGATTAGTTTCCTGTAGGAGGAGGAATTCGGCTTCCCGATCTCGAAGAAAGAGCTTAAGCTCTGGGAGGTTACTTCGCAAACCGCGAATGTTAAAAGATACAAATGATAAACCCTTGAGATTTTCGGAGAGCAGATTGCTCTGTCATTATAAAATGCAACTTTGATTTATTTAATATAACTTAAATTAAATAAAACAAAGTTACAGGGAGCACAATAGATTGTGATGTTCAGCAAGAGCGAGGAGACGGTCCTGAGGGGACCGAACAGCGCGCAATTTGCGTGCTAAAACAGCGATCTCCCCAATGTCGATGTTCCTTATAGCGGAGTAAACCGTATTAAGGTCATCAACCATTGAGGGCTGTGACTGTTGAGGGGCGGAGGATGTCCGCAGTGGGTCGGCCTTTTTGGGACCCCAGGGGAAGACTGGTGGCTGCGAAGGCTGTTGGAAGCCCGGAGGGTGCTGAAGAGGACACTGAGAGAGTCGAGGGGGCCCTGGAGGGGCTGATAAAGGCCCTGACGTGGCATTCTTGGGTAGAGGACCAGGAATGATCTATCATTGACTGGCGGTGGAGCTTGCCTACTGGGGCGAGGATGATGTGCGCAAGGGCAGCCTCTAAAATTATCAGGGTGGCCTGTCTGCTGGCACAGGATGCACGATTGTATGAAAAAATTGAAAATGGGATTGCAACTTTGCCACAAGCGTAAACTTTGCTATTTGCAACACTATTAAACAAGCAAATCATAACTCTGGGTGTTGTTTTTTATATTATGCGGTAAACTTACCTTCAACCTTGAAGTCAAATCCTATTCTTTTCATTATAAACCCTGATGGCAAAGTTGCCACAAAGTGACGTTAAATTTGCCATTTTCTATGTTTGAGTATTTTGTCTATTTAATGTTAGTATTTGTTTAAATAATTAATAAATATCAAAACTATGAAGAATGTCACATTTAACATTTTATCAACAGACGCCCAGGCTCACAGTACATTTTTTGTTGGATTTGTGTTAAACTTTTAAGTCCTTCCAAAAGTGGCAAAGTTGCCAGGTTTCACTGTATTCATAAGTTTATTGTATATATGTCATAAATATGGAGTGTAGAGTACAAGGAGAAACATCTTATAAGGGGCGAAAGTTGGAAAAGTGTCCTACTATTTACTGAAAATAGAGGTTCCAAAACCTACCACAATAGCGCTGGCGTCTGAAAAACTACGATATGAAGTTAGCTGTTGTGAATGGAGTAAAGTCAGCTGAATTCAAATATTTAAAAAATTTCATGACTAGAGTAGTAAGACGCCAGTATACAAAATCTCAACTATTTACGTAGTACATAACCAAGCGGATTGGTCGGACCTTGTTTATTTCTCCATCTTATTCTAATTACTTTTGGCGCTTTTTTTAATTTATCCTATGCTACTGCAGCGCCACCCTTATTGGACACGTTTTTAGGGACACTTTTCTTATATAGAGATGGTCCTCCTTGTACTCTACACTCCATAGTTATAAAGTAGCTTTTTTCTGATTTACTATATTGTTCATTTTATTTTTAGCACTTATCACATTATTTTTCACACGTCCCGGGTTGACTGGGAGAGAATGCCAAAAGTCATGAAGTCCGCTTTTTGTTATCCTTTCTTTAGGTGTACAATAAAGTGTAAATAAATAAATAAATAACTCTTCTTACGTGGTAGAGCCACGCTGCAGCTATAGCAAGCAGTATAGTTGTAGCAGCTAGTAGTACAGTTGTAGCACGAATGGGTCGGCTCGACCGGGGAAGGACCACGCTCTCACAGAATACCAGCGTAAAATAGTAGCTTGACACTGTTGTGTTTCGTGTAGTGAGTGTAGAGAACCGGAGACCCTTTTTACTGGGAACGAGGCATTTTATCTTAGTCCTCACGGGTGACAACGCATCTGTATTTTGATTCGTCATCGAGGATAGATGTCCATGTCCATGGGCCACAACAACCACTTACCATCAGGCGGACTGTGTGGTCCTTTGTCGCCCTTATCCCATAAAAAAAACATAAGGTAACTACACATGTTAATTAACAACCTGTTGATTTCTTTTGCAATAATGTCTTACAATTGCTGTTTGTGTAATTCTAAGTCATCTATATCTATATATAAAAATCAATTGCTCCGTTAGTTTCACAAAAACTGTGTGTGTTTGAGTGGGTACCTGGATAGTCTAAACGTTTCACAATTATACTCGGAAAGTCGCACTGTTGTCGAGATTCAGTAATCACCCGTGCGAAGCAGGGGTGGATTGGTAGTATTAAATAAATAAAATATTGTACATTGTCCTAATTTTTTTTCTAACCTGTATATCTTCTTCTTTATATATAAAAAGTACGTGTCACGTTGTTTGTCCGCGATGAACTGCTAAACTACTGAACTGATTTTAATGAAATTTTTGGTCAATGTGGAGTTTGGTCCAACTTAAAAGATAGGATAGCTTACATCTCAGTTTATAGTCGCAATACAATATTATTTTATTGAAAATTATTTCCCTATTATTTGACAGTCACAATTATCTGTTAGCTTCAAACGATTCTGTCAGATGACGATATCTGTTGACTGGATTTAGTAAATATTTAATAGATGGCGCTATGTTAAAAATACAAACGTTTAATACAAGCTACAATTTAGTAGTATAACCACCACGTGTTGCTTTAAGTATTCAACAGATAGAACCCATTTCAAAAAAAATTTGCAGACTGTGTGCAGTTTGGTCCAACTTGAGAGATAGGATAGTTTTTATCCCGATAAGTGACCCTCAATTTTTTTATTGCTAATTTCAGGAGTTTTTTTTGGGAAAGCAAATGGTCGTCCGAAAAGGGCAGAACAACTTCTGCCTGGTCAACTAGTATCACTATAGAAAACAGTTTTTGACAAAGTGGCTATTAGTTTGATTATAGATTGGTAGGTCCCACAAGTAGTGTTAGCCCAGGGCCCTACAAATTCACGGTCCGCCCCTGTCCCTTATATGTCCCTTAGATTATTAATAAATAATTTAAGGGTAGCTCTTCATCGGCCAATAAAATAATAAAAGGTCAAATGGGCGCTGTTTAATCGACGCCATTTTGACATTCGACATTATAGTAAATATTTTAGTCGATTTTAGTATAGAGTACTGTAGTTAATTTTTTTTAAGTAAATTTTTAAGGTTCCGTACCTCAAAAGGAAAAACCGGAATCATTATAGGATCACTTTGTTGTCTGTCTGTCTGTCAACACCCTTTTTCTCAGGAACGCGTGGAGGTACAAGCTGAAATTCATATCGAATACTCAAGTCTACTGTCCCTTGGAGCTGTGAAAAAAAAGTTCTAAGCCAACGCAATCAAAAGATACAGCCGTTTATACCGCAAATTTTCGACATTCGCAAGGGAATCAAAACCTACAGGGTAGGTACTTCCCGTGAACTCAGAATCTTGAAATTTGGTACGAAGCAATGTTTTAAAGCACAGATAAAGAAAAAATTGCGAAAAGCATAAATTTTTAGTCACATCATGTAATAAAAATATTTTTAATAATTTTAAACTTATATACCTACGGATTTGTTCGGAACCCTCGGTGCGCGAGTCCGACTCGCCCTTGGTCGGTTTTTCGAAGTGTTCCTAATTATTGCCCAGGCTTGTTTGCTATTTTTTTTAATATATTAGTTTTAGTATACTACTTTGTGTTTTTGTCTCTGTCCTCATCCTAGTTTTGGTTTTTTTTTATTTATTTATTTTATTAGGCTCTCACAACAATAAGTACACTGTTTCATACATAAGGAATGACATCACATTTATTAAAACTAAATGTCCCATTATTTACAGGAGGGCACCACATGCACAAAAAAGAGAATTTACGTTGATTTTACAATAGTACATAGGTACAATTTAACTCTAATAAAATTTTAATTTAAATTAATAACGAAGAAACTTCCGTTAGAACATAGCTTTAATCGCCGATAACTACTTTTTTGATGCCAGCCATCGAGGTTGAGAATAGATCTATTCTGCTTTGGTATTCTTTAGATAATGCCAACATTCTTGTCTGCCGACTTCCAAAAGGGAGACGGTACTCAATTCGAGTGTATGTTTTTTTTATGTGTGTTACCTCATAACTTTGTTCTGGGCAAACCGATTTCGATGATTTTTTTTTTATGAAAGCTGATAGTTCTCGTGTGGTCCCATATGAATTTGATCAAGGTCGGACCAATGGTTATTGAGTTATTCTTAAATAACCTATATTGAAGTCGCTTATATTGAAGTCCGCTGTACAAAATTTTTAATTTTAAATTATTAAGGAACAATGTGATCTTAAATTAGTTCGACCTAGAGGTGCAACAAATAATTTGCTATTACAGGATCAAGGCAACCGATGCGGTACATTGAAATTTATCTTACTAATAAGACCGGGACAGTTCAAAAATCCAGTCACTAATTTCTTTAAAAACAATAAATCAATAATTTTCCTTCTCGTTTCCAATGATAGGATCTTAAAATGAGACAGTCTTTCCTCATATGACTTGAGCGTACTGGCCATATTACAGCTACGAGTCAAGTGCCACATAAACCTTTTTTGTACTTTTTCAATGCGGTATATATGTATTCTGTAAATGGATGACCAAACTACACTGCAATACTCCAGGTGACTCCTTACTAATGAGTTCTACAATATTATATTTGTGGCTGGTTTTTTAAAATTCTCACTCTCCCTTAGCACAAGCTCAAGCATCTTTGATGTTCTTAGTACACAGTCATTTATTTATAAATCAAATTTAAGTTTTGGATCCAGCTGAATGCCTAGGTCTTTAATTACATGAACTTCTTCAAGCAATTCATTACATATACTATTTGTTGAATTGACGATCACTCTGTTTTTGGTGAATCTGAAATGCTTGCATTTTTTATATTTAAAGACATTTTGTTTCGGTCACACCAATCTGCAAACCTATCCAGATCACTTTGAAACAGCAAGATGTCCCCCTGATTCCTTATCATTTTAATAGCTTTAAGGTCATCAGCAAATAAGTGTGCTTCAGAGTTTTGGAAACACTGTTCAATATTATTCATAAATAATGTGAAGAGATAGGGCCCCAAATGGGATCCTTGTGGGATTCCAGACGATGCAGCATAAGGACTTGAGCAAATACCGTTCAATACAACTTTCATCTCTTTATCAGTCAGATATGACGCAAACCACCCTAGCAGAGGTTCTGTAACTCCATATAATTGTAGTTTTTCCAACAATATACTATGACTTACTGTATCAAAAGCCTTGCTGAAGTCTGTATATACCGCATCCACCTGTACGCGAGAATCAACGGCCCCAACAAGGGATTCAACATATGATACTAAGTTAGAAGCCGTAGATCTCCCTTTTATAAATTTATAGAGCGACAAAGCTTAAGGTGACCATATTAGCATATTATCCTCACGTACGTTACTTTAATTGTGAACAAAACAAGTTTGAAAAAAAAAGGTTATTATAATATAAATGATTACATGGTAGATAATAACACCTGAAAATAAAGTGAACGCTTCCAAGCTGTTTCTTATATGTATATGTTTTGTAAGTAGTTTGTACAACCTGTGATCTTATTGTATAACATACTTTGAAAAAAAAAAAGTGCCGCTTGGCTTCTTGCTGGTTCTTTTCAGTTTTTTCCGAATCATTATCTACCATCATTATCAATCATTAGGTACCATGATCATCAGAGGTGCGTCGATGAGGTGTTAGCCTGGGGCGATGTTGCCATTTAATCCGCCGCTCTTCAAGCAAGAATGAATAGGCTTTATTAAACTAAGTCAGTGCTCTTTACCAGGTTCGGCTGCATCACCACTTACCATCAGGTGGAATAATAGTAAATTACTAGCTTTTAATAGTTAAAAAAAAACTTACGAATGGTTTTTTGAAGTGACAATTTCTTTAGATAGGTACGTCGGGCACTTTTGGGATGGGGAAAGAGCAATGAACTCGCGTGACCGTCACGCTCAGATACATAAAAAAATTGATGTAAGTAATGTTGAAATCCAATTGATTCAGTTTTATAAAATTGATTTGTATTTATAAATTTGTTTGTGTTATATAGTTAATAATCATTCTCTTTCATGTAAACAGCGCAATAAATGAAAATTTTATTACTAGGTATATTAATACGTTGATAATACGAGTAATTTAAAATTAAAAATTTTATACAGACGATTTCATTATAAGTTATTAAGAATAATTCAAAAACTATTGGTCTGACCTTGATCAAATTCATATGGGACCACACGAGAAGTACCAGCTTTCAAACAAAAAAGAATCATCGAAATCGGTTCACACAGTAAAAAGTTATGAGGTAACACACATAAAAATAAAAAAACATACAGCCGAATTGAGTACCGTCTCCTTTTGAGAAGTCGGCAGAAAAATAATTTTTATTTAAAAAATACTTCCTAAAACAAATATTTCTTAACAACCCAAAAATGTTCACATGTTTGCGAAGCTACGCAGTTTTCACTTTTGACGTGCAGACCTACGACTGACAGTTTTTTTTTTTCACTTTTCAATTATATGATACCACTCCTGAAAAGAAATGTAACCAATCACTGACCTCTATATATACAAGCAAATGTAACTTATTAAATAGAAAATAATCATTTAAATCGGTTCAGTAGTTTTCTAGAAATTAGTTAGCATACATAAAAAAATACTCGTTGAATATAGAATCTTCTCGTTTTTTGAACTCGGCTAAAATTTAAAGCAACATTGCACATCTGTATTTTGATTTATTGCAACATATCAGTATTATTAACTTCCGATTTACATACAATGACGTCTACAAGACGTTCAACAACAAAGGCTGTGTCAAAAATAAATCAATCAATGTCAAGATAGAATTTATAAACAATTGTTGAGTTCTGTATAATATTAAGAGTGAAATTTATAATCTCCATAGCGTTCTTTATACGTCCATGAGCCTAACTAAGAAAGAGATATTTGTATTTTATAGATATTCTTGGATTATACGGGGTTATTTTTCAAAGAGTAGCAAATTTTAAACTTACGTTCAAATGTATAAATACTTAATGAATATGTATGAAAATGAATATGCTCAAATGTGTAAATAATATACCCTTATTGCAGTTTTTGAAAATACGAGTAAATAAGGGTTCTAATTTTATTTGAAATTATCCCAAATTTTATGTGATTTATGGGCAAAAACGTTTTTGCCTATCGATCGACCCTTACAAATGTGTACATGTGCTGTGAAATCAGTTAAAATAATGCATTACCACGCATTTTGAAATTTAAAGATAAATAGGACAAAATGTTTGAGATTTGTTTTAATTAATTTTTCTTCACCATTTGCCTATATTATTTATTCTGAACCTTCTCTGCAAATTTGACCGGTTATTGCAAAATTACCCTGTATATTCTCTGTATTTAGTTCATACGAAAATTAATTGGTACGTAAGACCAAAAATATGGTAACGACTTGAGGACCGCTGTTTAACCATATACGCACTGTGCTTATAATATGAAATGAAATGATATGAATGAAAAGGGTCGGCTCGACGGGGGTAGGACCACGCCCTCTTAGAATACCAATGTGAAATAGCAGCTTAATGCTGCTGTGCTTCGTATGGTGAGTGTAGAGAACCGGAAAACCTTTCAACTCGTATCAAGGCGTTCTATCTTAGGTTCTTAGGTAGAGCCAAGCTGCATATTTGTGATCGAAAGGTTTTTAGTCCTCATTAACGCCATAAATTAGACGTCAAAGTTACAGCCTTTATATACACCCGTCTGCTGGACACAGGCATCTCATTCCTGGGAAGGTAATGGAGGAATAAGTTCGCCGCGTTTCTCCAATGTGTGTAGCGGACTTCACATGTTTACCAAATATTATGTTCCTCAGACTTGCAGGTTTCCTCACGGTGTTCTTCACCGCCGAACACGCTGTTTTATACATACACGCTGTTAACATAATAAATTTTACAAGGACAAACATTTCACAAGACAACCCAGAGCAATTATTTGTAGGCCATACAAATACTTGTTCCGTGCGGGATTCAAACCGCGGCTCTCAGCGCTGCAAGTCTTTGCTAAGCCACTGTGGCACGGAACTGTCAAAATATAAAGTTAGTTACTTACCACTCTCCGGTCCAATCGACATCAGACTATGAGAGTGCACACACTCGTGCACAATAAATGGCCACCGTGATCGAAATTCGGTCTATGGGACAATACATTTCACAAATTCTATATTTATGGACAATAATTTAAAATAAAAAAAATTGTACAGCCGACTTCAATATAAGTATTAAGAATAACTCAAAAACTATTGGCTTGACCTTGATCAAATTCATATGGAACCACACGAGAAGTACCAGCTTTCAAATAAAAAAAGAATTATCAAAATCGGTCCACTTAGTAAAAAGTTATGAAGTAACACACATTAAAAAAAAATTATTATAAATTAAAATAAATTAAATATAAATTTTTGGAAGTCGGCAGAAAACTACCCTTATTCTAAATATTATACGAGTATGTCGTTTTGGCGCCAAAAAAAAAGACAAAATCTGGACCCTATACGTGGATGGCGCTGTGGTCGATTTAATAATAAATTTTATATTTAAACTGTAAAAAGTCCGGACTCAATTCGTAGTGAAACACATACACAAAAGAACAACGTATGCCTTATACAGGTTGGCCGGACCAATTGACGTCATAAATTTTTTTTAGGTCCGGCAGGTCGTGGGGTATTCGAATTAACCACATGTATGTTCCTTAAATTTTTTGGTAAATTACGACTTGACCGTCTTCAAAAATTAAAACAAAATTTTGACGAGATTTTATATTTTTGCAAATGAGTGTTCATGAGTTGTCCTTTTACGCATAAAATAATCAACTTCGTATCTTTACTAACAGTGATGAAGTTTTTGGTCTAAAGTTAAAAATTTACGTTTTGTGAGTTATTTCTTAAATTTTTAACTTTAAATTAAAAATCTAAAAAGGTGGAAATTCAAAATCTAAGCCTGTCTGAAAAATGCGCCGGGCTCTTAGCTTTCATAATCATAAAAAAAAATTACTACTTAATAGGACTTATTTGGCTAAAATCGGTCTTCAAAGACAGCAAGTAGGAAAATTATTAAAATTAGCCAACTAAATTTTTTGCCATAATCATCCTTCATGAGACTAATTACTTTGTTAAGTACTAAAAATAACTGCACATCATCATTCATCATCATCATTACAGCCCTTCACAAGTCCACTGCTGAACATAGGCCTCCCCCAAAGAATGCCACAAAGCACGGTCCTGAGCCACCTGCATCCATCGACTTCCTGCATATCTTACCAGGTCGTCACTCCATCTAGTGGGGGGACGCCCTACACTTCGCTTGCCGGTACGAGGCTGCCACTCGAGAACCTTTCTTCCCCATCGGTTGTCGGTTCTTCGAGCTATATGGCCGGCCCATTGCCACTTCAGCTTACTAATCCGTTGGGCTATGTCGGTCACTCTGGTTCTACTGCGGATATCCTCATTTCTGAGTTTATCACGCAGAGAAACTCCGAGCATAGCCCTCTCCATAGCTCGCTGAGCGACCTTGAGCTTCCTCATACGGCCAGCATTGAAGGACCACGTCTCAGTTCCGTAAGTCATCACTGGCAACACGCACTGGTTGTACAATTTCGTTTTAAGGTTTTGAGGTATGTCTGACGAGAAGATGTGTCGTAGCTTCCCGAACGCTGCCCAGCCGAGTTGAATCCGTCGATTGACCTCTCGGTCGAAGTTGGACTTACCTAGTCGGACTATTTGTCCCAGGTAAACATACTCGTCAACAACTTCGAGCTTAGTGTTCCCAACAACTACCGGCATAGGTGTGACATGGACATTAAACATGATCATTAAACTGCACATCACTTTGGTTTAAACATTTGGACGTTTTCGGGTCATTTAAAAAGTTTGAAGTGGTATTAATTTTTTCACTTTTAGTTTAAAATTTGATGCAAAACCGACCGTTTGTCGCGGATCATGGATTATAAACAGGGTAACTTTTTACCTGCAATAACAAAAGGATAATAAGAGACCATATTGCTATCTCTCTCAGTCTTGATGGCGTGAGGGGCCGAGCGCAACCGAATCAACGCAAAACAAGTTTGTTAGCTACGAACCAACTACTTAGATGGAACAATCTACAAAAACTTCTTGGAAAATGAACTTCCATTGTTGCTGGAAGACGTAAATCTTGAACTTAGACGCAGTACGATGTTCCAAAATGACGCCGCCCCTTGTCACTACGCCGTACAAGTACGAAATTTCTTAAATGCAACGTACCCCAACAGGTGGATTGGACGCGGTGATCCAATTTCGTGGCCTTCACGGTCACCGGACCTTAATCCCATAGATTTTTTCATTTGGGGCTACTACAAGGAAGTAGCATACGCTCGTGAATGTCACAATGAACAAGAATTAAGGCAGAAGCTTTGCGAAGCCCAACGTGTGGTCAGGGATAACAGAAAAGCTTTTAGAAGATTGAAACGCAATTTTTTACGCAGGTGTAGGTCATGCATTGTTGCTAGAGGTGGTCACTTCGAAAACTTACTGTAAAGTTTAATAATTTAAAATTAAAAATTTTGTACAGCCGACTTCAATATAGGTTATTTAAGAGTAAATCAATAACCATTGATCTGACCTTGATCAAATTCATATGGGACCACACGAGAACTATCAGCTTTCATATAAAAAAAGAATCATCGAAATCGGTTCGCCCAGTACAAAGTTATGAGGTAACACACATAAAAAAAAACATACACTCGAATTGAGTACCGTCTCCTTTTTGGAAGTCGGCAGAAAAATAAATTCTTCTACATTTTCATCTACTTTTTACATTATCGTTAATTTTCCTTGATCAATTTTATTTTCCAACATTCTCTCATCATTAATTAGCCTCATGAATGATGATTATTGCAAAAAATTAAGTTGGCTAATTTTAATAATTTTCCAACTTGATGTCTTTGAAGACCGATTTTAGCCAAATAAGTCCTATTAAGTACTAATTTTTTTTATGATTATGCAAGCTGGGAGCCTGGCGCATTTTTCAGACAGGCTTAGATTTTGAATTTCCAAGTTTTTAGATTTTTAATTTAAAGTTAAAAACTTAAGACATAACTCACAAAACGTAAATTTTTAAATTTAGACCAAAAATTTCTTTACTTTTAGTAAAGATACGAAGTTGATTATTTTATGCGTAAGTATAATTTAAAATTAAAAATTTTGTACAGCCGACTTCAATATAAGCGACTTCAATATAGGTTATTTAGGAATAACTCAATAACCATTGGTCTGACCTTGATCAAATTCATATGGGACCACACGAGAACTATCAGCTTTCATATAAAAAAAGAATCATCGAAATCGGTTCACCCAGTACAAAGATATGAGGTAACACACATAAAAAAAAACATACACCCGAATTGAGTACCGTCTCCTTTTTGGAAGTCGGCAGAAAAGTACAACTTATGAAGACAAATTTGCAAAAATAAAAAAATCTCAAAAAAAGTCTTCAAATTTTTATTTCTATTTTTTAAGACAGTCAAGACGAAATTTACCAAAAAATTTAAAGAAAATTATAGCTCGAAAACTATCAAAAATCGCGGAACATACATGGGGATAATTCGAATACCCCACGACCTGCCGGACCTAAAAAAAAATTATGACGTCAATTGTCCAGCCATCCTGTATAGTCCGCAAAACTACGGTTCTAGAACCTGGAAGTTGAAGACTCCCGAGAGTAAGGCCGGCCACATACATACATACGGAATTCCGTTTCGTGATTCCCTGAATACAACACACACATACGTTTATTTCCGTTCGGAGTAACAAGGCTCAGTTGAGAGACGTTAGCCATCGAATAATAACGATTTCCTAATTGCGATTCCATTATTACTGTAATATTTTTACTAGGTACACCCCTTTATCACCCTAAGCTTGCAATATAGTCAATATTATGTAAAAAGATCTATCTATCAAGAGATATTTTTAAATATGGAAGTCTGTAAACTCCTTCGACGAATTAATAAATTAAATAAGATGAAAGGTTACGAAAAGATATACACATATAAGATTAAATGTCAAAACATACATAAAAACACCTACTCGCTTTGGTCGTGCAACGAGCACTGAGCGCGTTCCGTACGAGGTGTCCGCGGAAGAACAGCGTCTTGACATGCTCCAGGAGCATGTCATGACAAATGCTGAGCGGAAGCCTGTATTGGCTCAGTATTAATGTCTGTTAACCATTTGTAAATGTGCATGCACCGCTGAGTCAATAAAGTGTATATTCTTTTTTTCTTTCTTTCTTACGTAATTTACGTATGTGTGTTGCGACTCAAACAAAATCCATGGAAGACTTGCGTTCGGAGCGGCTTTTTCCGTTCGGGATTCCGAACACACAGGCAGTCGTACGGACTCTCGAATCGGAAAATTACCGTACGTGTGTGGCGGATATGAAGTGTAGAGTACAAGGAGAACAATCTTATAAGAGGCGAAAGTTGAAAAAGTGTCCTACTATTTACTGAAAGTAGAGGTTCCAAAACCTCCCACAATAGCGCTGGCGTCTGAAAAACTACGATATGAAGATAGCTGTTGTGAACGGAGTGAAGTCAGCTGAATTCAAATATTTAAAACATTTCATGACTAGAGTAATAAGCAAAATGCCAGTATACAAAATCTCAACTATTTACGTAGTACAAAACCAAGCGGATTGGTAGGTCCTTGTTTATTTCTCCATCTTTTGGCGCTTTTTTTTTTAATTTATCCTATGCTACTGCAGCGCCACCCTTTTTAAGTGGCGAAGCTTGCGAAGGCACTTATTGATTTCACGATGTCTGTCCGTCTGTCAGTCTGTCCCACGATTATCTTGAGAACGGTTTCGAATTTTCAAATTCTGTTTTCAGCAATCGAAATTTCAGGTTCAGATGCCTGGGTGATCAGTAGATCACCCAGGCATCTGAACCTGAAATTTTGAAACCGATTGCTCAACGGCAACCGTTAGAAACCGCCACAAAGCTGATTGCTTCGCCACTTTGCTATGCTGTTAGCTTGCTAGGTTTATTGGACACGTTTTTAAGGACACTTTTCATATATTATAGAGATGGTCCTCCTTCTACTCTACACTCCATAGTGGCGGGTCATAGATTTTATATGGACATGCTGCGTTCGGAATTCCGAATCGGAATATCGAAACGGAATTCCGTATGTGGCCAGTCAAGGTCTGATGTATTAATATAATTTCAATTACAAATGTTATGCCCATTCAAAAAAATACATGTTTCTTCCCTTGTCAAGCCTGTGTTAAGAACGGTGAAAAGGGAGAATATTTTTTGAACGAAATAGAGTGAACTCCCAGAAATCGTTACGTAAAAAGAAAAAAACGTCAAGGAAAAAGCGTTATGCTACCCCTCCAAGCGACGTCTTCCTCTGTTTCTTTCTATTTATTATATGCGGCTGTATATGTGTGTGTGTTCGTGCGAGTTTCGAGAACAGTGATGCCAAGTTAAGCGATTTTTCGCCTTTTAGGCTATATCGAAGAATGTCAGGGCGACTAAAACTTACGATTGGCGACCTGTCACAATTTAGTCTACTTCTGCAAAAAGCAGGGCGATTTGTGTCTCATATTATGTAATAAAAATGCGTGTAATGGAACGTGTATTTTTTCACAAAGAAATGTCAAAGAAAACTAAATTCAAGGATATTCAAAAGTATACTTTAATAGTAGTCATATAGAGACCAAGACATATCGATGTATTTTGAATTCTTTGCCCTCGCCGCCACCGCCAAGCCGGGTATTCACCTCCCCTTCCCTGTCGAAATCAAACAATAATCGAATATGTAGAAGGATATATTATTCGATTGTTGGTTGATTTCGTTTGTTAAATGAAACTCATTTTTACGGATTTTATCGCATTTAATTTAACTTTTCAATTCCCGACGTTTCGGATGCTTTATAGCACCCAAGGTCACGGAGGGGGGGGGGGGGGACTTAGGGTTTTGACGTCCCGATGTCATAGTTAGCCTGGCTACCTTCAGTTTTTGAATATTAATTTTTGGTCCGATCTACGCAGAATGAGCTTACAGTATCTTGAAGTCTTGCAGTGGTATGCTTGGGTTTGGATTTAATTTTATTAATTATAGGATTCTAAGGAGATGGCATCACCCATCCATCTTCTCTATTGAAATTAGGATGTTTTTTAATTTCAATAGCCTCGCGAATCATCCTTGGTAGGAATCGGTGTTCTTTTGCGAGGATTTGTGGTCTATCAAATCTAATGTAATGACGGGGACGATCAAGAACATGTTCACAGACTGCAGACTTTCCAGAACATCAGTGCATCAAGTCAGCTATATGTTCTTTCACGTGTGTTTTATTTTTAATAGATCTTTTTGTTTGTCCTATGTAAGAGAGACCACATTCACAATCCAGCTTGTACACTCCTGCATCTTGTAGAGGGATATGACACTTGACGGATGGTAAATTTGACTAATCTTCTTCGGCGGCTTGAAGCATGTTTTAATGGAAGCTCGCTTCAAGATTGTGATTTCATGACTGGTACAGCAGGCACACGCTCGACTGTGGCCGGCTTCACTCGGTCCCTGTGACGTAGGCACGGGACCCGAAGCTTGTTGTCTTACAATACTTGCTCGACGTAATGAAGCTCGGCGGCCAGATGTTTTCTGTCACATATCCCTCGTGATCTCTGAAACAAAGATTTTCCCACGGTAGCTAACTATGATGGGTGATGGTGCGATTCATCATTTAAATATCGGTTGGTATGGGTATTTGTCCTATACACAGTGTGACCAATAGTGTTATCAGGATTTCATATGACTAAAACATCTAGGAAAGCTAAAAATTGTCTGCCTCTAACTCCATTGTGAAATGTATTTTAGAGTTTGTGGAATTAAGGTGGTCTAAAAATACAGTTTCTTTGTCAGATGGTAAAATTGTGAAAGTATCGTCTACGTACCGCTTGTAGAATTTACACATAAAATTACGCGAATTAAATAAAATTTTATGTGTAGTCTTCGCGTAGATATGAGAAATGATCTCGTTTGTTTTACAGATTGCGCAACAAGATGCAGTTGCTATAAGGTTACGTTCAGATGACATGCGCTCAACGCGCGTTGAACGCGTGTAAAATTTTTGTATAGTATTCACATGGAGTGCGCTAGTCAGGCGTAGCACGCGCGTTGCCGCGGCCGCCATGGTCATGTCCCATATCGCAGAACGTTTCTCTATTTCATCTATATATAATTCGGTATTAAAAGCTTCCGTTTCCATTTCGGACGATTTCTGGATGAACTGAACGAACCCTAAAATACGTCTATCCGCATCAAAAGCGCGCGCTCAACTGAACGGTAACATAGAAATTAGAAAACCAATGATCTCAAAGCGCGCTGACGACAGTCGAGCGCTAGCGCAGCGTTCAACGCGCGCTTTATTATGCACCCGTTAGCATGTGTACGGCCTGAATAAAATTGATGTAGTTGTAAGTGTGCGTTATCAAAACGCGCGTTGAGCGCTTGTCATCTGAACGCACCTTAATGCGTACCGGAGTTTTCTTGGATGTCAGAAAAATGTGTGGTAACATTTTCACACCTACAGAAGATATGATTAACCTGTACAATTCCATAATGTATATCCTAAACACCACAGACTTGACGCTCAATCTGATGCTTCCACCCATGTTACTGGTCCCTCTAACTCATCATTAAGAAATGATAATGATTATTATGGAGGCATTTTAGATGAGTTTCTTTTAATAGAGAATGACGAATAAATTATGTTCTTGTACGTCGTTGATCTATTTAGTTGTAAGTAAAATATTTCGTTTCAATTTGTGAAACATTAATAATAATAAATAAACAGACTGTCTGACATACGATCTCGTAGACCGAAAATTGCCTTATTACAAGTACTTGTCGTAAACTGTGCTCGAAAATGACCTCGCGAGGCTCTATTGGGACCGGGGCCATCATCACAGACAGGGCTATTCTTACGAATAAGCCTGATACTGTGCTGATGGACCGGGCTTGGTCAAGGATATTTTTGGTCGACATTACCATTCCGTATGACGAGAATCTCGTGAAAGCCGAAACAGATAAACGAACAAAATATCTCGACCTGACTCACGAGCCTGCCGACCGAAATTTTTTTACAGAAGCAAAAAATTAGTTGAATTTTGGCTAATCGGCGTCAATACTTTGGCGACTCGGACCGGTCTAGACTTGATCGAGATTCAAGCAGCAAGTATTGTGCGCGGTTTGCTGTATTAACCTCAATTCTAAACAAGTGTAAATACTATTTAAACTCTGTATATTTTTTTTTTTATGGAATAGGGGGCAAACGAGCATGCGGTTCACCTGATGGTAAGTGACTACCGCCGCCCATGAACAACCGCAACACCAGAGGAATTGCAGATGCGTTGCCGACCTTTTAGAAAGGTGTAAGCTCTTTTCTTGAAGGTTCCTAAGTCGTATCGGTCCGGAAAATTCGCTGGTGGTAATTGATTCCATAAGGAAGTCGTGCGAGGGAGAAAACTTCTTCTAAATATTAAAATTAATTATATACAATATTAAAAACTATAATATCTAATAATAAAAAACTAAAACTAGAAAATTAATTATCATATAGTCCTACTCCCCGCGGTATCGTGCTAAGAACGCTGGCTGCGTTTCCCCGCTGAATGGCTATACTTAGCCTTTGAGCGAGAAAAGAACCATTTAAACTTATTTTTTGATATTGTTATAATTCACGCAGGATTTATATTCTATCATTATGGCAACTTTATAATGGAAAGTCGAGAAACAGAAACTGCAGCAAGTGTAACTTAGAAAAGTAAGTTAGGTACGTATTTATTGTTTACATACATCTAGGAACTTCGTTCTTGACGAGGATCCCCCGACTGCACATTTTTTTCACTCAATATTCTACACTGGGGCATGCGGTTTTAATTGGAAGGACTGGTTTGACTGGATAGGTAACATCGTTTCATTTATCATATCTGTCGTTTATTTAACCCGTAATTGTATTGAAGGCGCGTTCCAGCTTCAATATGCATTCGACTGGTAAACGAAAAGAGCATTCGTTAAGACCCTCTTATAGTATAGTTTGTAGGTATGAAAACATTACCTCGCTCCGAGTATAGTTCATTTCAAATAGGATGGCAGGATTCCACTTGAGACTTAGCAATTACAGCTGTAATGTTAATCTATTGTTGTGTGATTATTTTATTGCTTTAACAATTGAAAATAAGCATCTGTTGATAATACTGAACCAGTATAGCTGGAATGACGAATTTTGGTACTTGAACATTAAAACAAATTAAATTGAAGATAAAAAACCTTTATTACTTTTAACTTAACTATTTTTTTTTCCTTTAGTAATAAAAGTCGGGGACTTTCCATTACAGTTCTTCTTTCATCTAATTTTCCATACTTGAATCCAAGTTTTTTTAATAGTCTCCAGATTGTAGTTTCTGAATATTCAAAACCAGCTTCACTTCAAAAATTGTAAATAGTCCTCCTCACATGTTCCTCTGTAAAATTATCAATTATTTTAAAACTTATCTTGGTCCGTTTACGAGGAAGATGATTAGATCCTGCTGACACTATTCTACAAACAGTTCTTATAGGCACGTTTGTTAATTCCGATGTCTCTTTAATCACTCCCTTATCACCCATGCGTTTCAAAAGCTTATTGTAAACACTCAAAACTATGTCTTGAGCGTCTGAACTTAAATGTCTTTTTCTACGCTGAACACTATTTTCATCACTTGTAGATGCACTATTTGATATTTCCCATGGTCGAAACATGTTTATTTGTACGTCTGTGTAATAACGAAGTTACAAGACGACTGAATTTTTGACAACAATGTCATCGTGTATTTAACAAAAGCATCAAAACTTGTTTGCTGCCACAAAAATACCACGTCAGGATAAGGTCTTCCGAGGTATCGGTTGTAAATACCACTTCTTTTGTTATCGCCTAATGACCGCTTCAAGTACAATCCTGCCATGCTATTTGAAATGAACTATAATGAGGGCTAATAATCTGCCACTCACCAGATGTCGCTAGTTGTGACTGAGGTAAAGTTTTTTGTTACACAGTGTCAATTAATTGAGAAATTAGTTTTAAATAATAGTTTATTATTATCTAGAGTATTATATTAATACACAACACAATGCGTCAGTGGTTTGCTTTTTAATTTTTTGCACTTTATAACTCTTTCTTTAAAAAAAAAACGTCTTTTAGTTATATTTTATAGTTTGGTTTATTCATTTCTAATGTAATTAATATAAAATATACCTAATAATACAGAAACCTATTAGTATTTTGTGCTGTGTTGCTAAGATATTCGAATCTGCGTTGTATGATCATTTTTACTCTCAAGTCAAACCGCTTATATCCAACAAGCAGCACGGTTTTGTGAGAGGCAGGTCAACAGTGACTAATTTGTTAGAATACAAAAATTACTTATGTGAAGTTTTCGCCATGGGTGGACAGGTTTATGCCGTGTACACCGATTTTACGAAAGCCTTCGACAAAGTAAATCATTCTTTACTCTGTAAGAAATTAGCTATGTCGGGTATTCACGGAAATCTACTACGCTGGGTTCATTCATACCTCGATATCAGAAGCCAACTTGTTGCTCTCAAAGGTTTCATGTCGTCACCTGTCACAGTTAAATCCGGTATTCCTCAGGGTTCACATCTCGGTCCGTTATTTTTTATAATTTTTATAAACGATCTGATTTGCAAACTGTCCAGTCCTTGCCTTCTATATGCAGATGACTTGAAAATATACCGTGTGATACAGGACTTTTCTGACTGCTGTAAACTACAAGATGATATAAATTCAATATATGAATGGTGCAGGCTTAATGGTATGTACCTCAATATTAAAAAATGTTTTGTTATAACGTTCACTAATAAGAGATATAAAAAGAATTATGACTATAAAATAAACGAAGATTCATTAGACAGGAAAACGGTAGTTAAAGACCTAGGTGTGTTGTTTGACTCTAAATTATACATTTCGTGAGAACTATGCGTACATTAAAAACAAAGCTTTCCAGTTACTAGGTTTCATAACGAGATGCACTAAAGGCTTCAAACGGCCTCAAAGCTTCCTGACCGTTTATTATAGTTTTGTCCGTAGCATTCTTGAATATGCTTGTATCATTTGGTCTCCCTGCTACACGATCCATTCAGATAGTATAGAAAGCGTCCAAAGAAGAACTCTTAGAATACTTAGCTACAAATGTGGGTTTGCTCGTAATTTAGTTAGTTATAGTGAATTACTCGACAAATTTAAAGTGACCTCCTTATTTATTCGCCGCAAGGAATATGACCTTATATATTTACATAAAATTCTCCATAATAAGATTGATTCCGATTACCTCTTAAGTAAATTGAACTTAACTACAAAGCGCAATCCCCGAATTGCAAGCAAGACATTTTACCTGCAGACTTATAAGAATAATACTTCCTTTTATAACCCGATAATAAGAATGTGTCGACTTTACAACGAGATATCCATGAAAAACTCCGGCATGGATGTTTTTGACCCAAGATCCAGGATATTCAAAAGAGCAGTGAAACAGTATACACTTATGCACACTCATTCCCATATCATATAGATTTTGGATTTCTTATTTGTATATTTTTATTTTTTGTTTAATATCATTCCCATATCACATAGGTTTTAAATTTCTTATTCGTATATTTTTATTTTTTGTTTAATGTACTTATGTATGTCATAAAGATTGCAAAGCGTAGAGTTGATCTCCTGTGTTTCATATAAAAATGATGTGTCAACATATTTAGGATAACAATCTAGCACAAAACTGTTATATTTATATTATATTTTAATGTATTTTGATTGTCATCTGTTTTGTTGTCCATATAATAAATAAATAAATAAACATCCCCGCTATGAAATCTGTCAATTATTTTACCTCACTGTAAAGTGGCGCCGCCCTGGTGGTAGAAAAAGTCGTGGATGCCCTCATTGTCGATTGAATTAGTAATAATAAAGCGGGAAAAGTTAAAAAAAACAAAACCTCAAAGATGTCTCGGTGTGCAGTGGCTGCCAGCGCTTGAACTTGAACTGGTCGTTTTTGTTAATTTTTTTCATAAAATGAAAATAAAAACAAAGTTGTAAATTGTGTTCTCAACATGATCTCTGCACGGTACACGTTTAGGTAAATATCGATTCAATGTCATCTTTACGATTTTTTTTATCGAGACAATAAAAAATAGAAGTTTTCTGTCTTAATATAACTCTTGTTTGTATTTTCAATTTTTATAAAATAATTTTGTTTTTGCGTATTAATACATTTAGTAAATTTCGAGTGGTTCCAAAAAGAATAAAATGTACCGCAACGTCGAGTTAATGCAAAATTTCCGGGAATATTTCTGACAGTGGTATGTGTGTTACACAAAACTGTGCACCATCTAAATTCAGGCTGGTAAACCGGTGTTATTGATCGACCACGAGGTGTCAGACCCCAGCCTGCAGCAAATTATGACTGTAACACGAATGGGTCGTCTCGACCGCGGCCAGGGAAGGACCACATTTGCACAAAATACCTACCAGCGGAAAATAGTCGCATAATCTACCATGCAATCATCTGTGTATTGCATGCTAAATGACAAAAAATAACCGCATTATTACCTACTGGGGTGACAGCGCATCTGCAATTTGATTCCCAATCGAGGATGTAGATGTCGGATGGCCACAGCATCCGATTACCATCTGGTAAACAGTATGAACCTTACTTCTTAAAGATATTAAAAATTAATTAACTAAGATCGGCGTGAAAAAAAATTATGTGTCGTATCTAGTTTGAAAAGCAGCTACCGCCCTCCCTCAATTGCATGCACTATCACCGTCACCACTACTGTTATATATAATATGGAATACTGTTCCCATCTCTAGGCAGGGGCTCCCCAGTGCCAGCTCCTTCCACTTGACCGCATCCAGCGCAGAGCGGATCGAATCGTCGACGACCGAGTCCTTTCCGATCGGCTCGATTCATTGGCACTGCGAAGAGATGTTGCATCCCTTTGCATTTTCTTTCGCATCTACCACCGGGAGTGCTCTGAGGAATTATTCGGATTAATTCCAGCCGCCAAATTTCACGAACGCACATCGCGGCAGAACTCCCGAAACCATCCACACCATCTGGGTGATTGGCGGTCCACCACTGTGCGATTTAGAAGATGTTTTCTTCCTCGCACGACTGCCTTGTGGAATCGATTACCATCAGCGAATTTTCCGGACCGATACGACTTAGGGACCTTCAAGAAAAGAGCGTACTCCTTTTTAAAAGGCCGGCAACGCATCTGCAATTCTCTCCCTGGTGTTGCAGTTGTTCATGGGCGGCGGTAGTCACTTACCATCAGGTGAGCCGCATGCTCGTTTGCCCCTCTCCTATAAAAAAACCACTAATCCCAGCAGTACTACTTCCAACACCAATACACTGCTGGCTGATTGTTAATCTTAGCAATCAGCCACCAAAGAGTCTACTTCACTGTGGATAACACGCATAGAGGCGAAACTCGTGTCGTATTATGGACTGTTGTGTCTTTCCTAGTGTAGTGGTATTGGGATTAGTGGTGACGGGGATAGTGCACGTAATTTAGGGAAGGCGGGTGGTGCTCTTCAAACTAGGTAAGACACAACAATTTTTTTTCACGCGGATCTAACATCTAACTATATTTTGACATCTATATCTACATCTATACAAATAAATAAAATTGAAGTGTCTGTTTGTAATGTCAAAATACCAGCTTTTTACTAAATGCATATGAAAGTATATACGGTACTTATAACAAAAACACAATTTTTAACATTTTTGTCTGTCTGCCTGTCTGTCTGTTTGTTCCGGTTATTCTCGGCTGATACGATTTCGACGGGACTTTCACTGGCAGATTGCTGATGTTATAAGGAGTAACTTAGGCTACTTATATTTTAGAAAAAAAAATAGGGTTCCGCGCAACATAATTAAAACCCTAAATTACACGCGGGCGAAGTCACGGAGAACAGCTAGTATTTAATATAATGGATTTCCGAAAAGTGAGCTGATTCTATTAATTACCTTATACTTCTATAAAAGAGAAAAACGCGCCTTACGTAAAATATATTTTTTTTACAATAAATTCAATAGTTTATAAATTATTTACGGAACCCAAGAACGATAGGCCCCGTGCACACAGCGAAGTCGTTGCACTATTGCAATGGGTAGATAAAATGCATCGCAGTTCACGACATACGTAAAACCTGTGGTAAAACGTTAAATTCCTGCATAAAAATGCGAGTTATGTTAGAGAATTGCTTTCAATGCATAGATAAATACATTTAATTACTGGTAGCGTATTGCAGTCTAATCGTTTTAAACCGACTTCCCAAAGGAGGAGGTACTCAATTCGACTGTATGTTTTATTTTATGTGTGTTACCTCATAACTTTTGTCTAGGTGAAACGATTTGGATGGTTCGTTTTTTATTTGAAAGCTGGTGCTTCTCATGTGATCCCATATAAGTAGTTTTTGAGTTGAACTTAATACTTATACGTGATAGAGCCATGCTGCTTTATATTATGGTTGTAACGGTATATTAGTAGTATAGTTGTAACACGAATGGGTCTGCTCGACCGGGGAAGGACCACGCTCTCACAGAACACCAACGTAAAATAGCAGCTTAACGCTGCTGTGTTTTGTATGGTAAATTTAAAGAACTGGAGACCCATTTTACTGGAAAAGAGGCATTTCATTTTAGTCCTCGCGAGTGACAGCGCATCTGCATTTTGATTCTTTATTGAGGATAAATGTAGATGTCTATGGGTCACAGCAACCGCTTACCATCAGGTAGACTGTGTGCTGGTTTGTCACCCTATCCTATAAAAAAAAATATATTGAAGTCGGTTGTACAACATTTTTAATTTTACTACTTGTATTACTGTTTATTTCGTTAGGTGGTAGGACTCTTGCTGCCTAGAAATCCGTCTGGATGGGTTACACCCTCTTAGCTTAGCTGTTTCTGCCTTCGAGCCGCAGTGCGTGGACTACTGTGTTCCCGTCTGAAGTGTAAAGAGAGCTGGTATCATTACAGCGGGAGATATTGTTACGAGTTTGGGATTCGAGACAATTAAAAACTGCCGATTGAATTACCAAAATTGACACTTTAATTACACAACACTAATAACAATCTAAAACCACACTAATAATAAAACACAATTGTACTACTGATCACTTTAGTTCGCAGTTGTTTCGCTTCGAAGTATTCTCTTGTATCGCCAATTCAATACTGACTCGGTCGTGGTCTATACCGGCCTTATATAGGGCCTCAGATAGTTTCCAGAACCTTCTACTGTAGCAACATCTAGAATGTTTGAGTACATATCGGTCCCGAAATTTCTAGAAGGATCTTAGCTCTCCTAGTTCTGCTACTCGACACTAGAGGGTGCTAGTGGTGACTAGTGTTGCCATGTACACAGGGGCGTAGCTACCGCCGTATCAGCCGTATCAATGATACGGGGCCCCCGGGCTACAGGGGCCCCGAACGTGTGTAACCAAAAATTCCAAGAACTTCTACGGGACAGGAAAGGCTATCACTATTATCTATAGAAGCAAAGAATTAAAAAAATACTGAAACGTCTTCAGCTATAAATGCCGCCGAAAAATCTTCAGCTCTGTTAGTATTGTTTGGCTAGCTTAGTTCCTAGAAGTATTAATTGTAAGTAATAACTTACAATCAATATATAATAATTTTAATTAAATTCAAGTGTTTTTGTTCCTTTTATGAAATCTTTACTCTTCATTTATTTATTTATTCGTATGGCGTTCTTACAATCGTTCACAATAAATTTAAATTAAAAACAAAATTATAAAGTTATTCTATCTTTTATTTGCTGAATCCATGGGAAAGCGTCGTTTTCGAGAGAGAACAGGTCTGTTGGGCAGCCGTGGTACTTTGTGAGTGGGCGCTCTCTAGATATATGCTCAACATCCTGGACAGCAGCTTCACACTCACACCCCGGTGATTCCCTCCACCCGCACATAGACATGAAGGCATTGCTTCGCCCGCATCCGGTTCGCACCCTATTCAGTTGGCACCATTCCATTCTTAGGAGCGCAAAACCAGCAAGTTTAAGTGTAGGGTTGATGGTAACTCCCATGCTATTAGGGGGTTCCATTCCTGCAACTACTCAGAAGATGTGTTAAATCCGCCGGACACGAGTTCACATGCGGTCTGGTATGGTGGGTGACGTGACTTCAGACGGTGGGGTGGCGGGTCAGTAAACTCCGCGTGAGCTATCAGGTTAGGATTTCCGTAGATCTTCTGGGACTCTCGTACTAGTATTTGTTGTCTTCTCAAATGGGGTGAGCTTATATGGCTTGGCACGGGGAGCCACTGGAGAGGGGTACATTATAAGGTTCCAGATATGCATTTCATGGTCTCGATCAGCTGGGTGTCCACATGCAGCTCATGTACACTATTTGACCATACTGGTGTACAGTACTCTGCTGTTGAGTACACCAAACTGAGACCGGTTGTACGCAGCACATCGGTGCAGGGCCCCCCATGTGGTGCCCGCTAGCCTGTGTAAGATGTTGTTTCTGGTCTTTTTAGATAATTTGTCCATGTGCGGAGCGTACGTGAGACTCCGATCGAGAGTCACTCCCAGGTATCTCGGAGTGGGGTTGTAGTGCAACATGGCTCCAGCAAACTCAACAGTGGGCTCGTATTTTGCCATTTGGTAAGCCAAGTGAAACGCAGTTACTTCGGTTTTGGCAGTGTTTGGTACTAGTCCATATCCTAAAGTATTTGTCTAGTATAAGCATACTTAAGCAAGTCCTCGTTAAGAATACCTTCGGATGATTTGAAGGTTTCGTGTTGGGAAGCCAGTGCTATGTCATCAGCATACATAAATTTACGACTCTGCGTTTCAGGTACCTATATCATGTAAGTAACGATTGAAGAGCAGCGGAGCCAAAACTGAACCCTGTGGTAATCAATTGTTCAGCTTTTTGGTACGACTTTCACTGTCGCCAAGGAAAACCATGAACTCACGGTTGCTAAGGATGCTATTTAACAGCCCCACCATTTTCCTGCATGGTACCGCTTTTATGACCTTATAGACCTTGCCGCCAAACTGTGTCGTATGCCGCTGACAGGTCTCTTAAAACAGCAACCGTCTTTAGTTTCTTTTGAAACCCTGCTTCAATGTGGGTTGTGAGGGACAACACCTGGTCGGTACAGTTGCGGCCACAACGGAAACCAGCTTGTCCTATTGGAACCACCTTATCCATGAAAGGGCATAATGCGGTTGTGATTAGTCTCTCCAGAAGTTCAGAAGAACAGCTCAGAAGGGCGATAGGTTTTTGGGATTTCAGCATAGCAATAATCTTCGATCTATTGAAGTCGCGAGGCAATTTGTTACGTAACAGGATATCTGAGAAGAACTCTTTCAGCCATTTCCTACATTTCGGGCCCAGGTGCTTTAGAAACTCATCGTAGACTCCATCGAAACGAGCAGCTTTATTAAGGGGCAATAGTTTCAAGGCGCGATCGGTTTCATCTTGGAGAATTCTCGTGACAGCTGGTAGTCAATTGGTAGCGACGTCTTGAGCTGTTTAGGGCACTGTCGTGTCGCCCGGGTATCATCTTTCCTGCCTTTAACTCGGGACACCTCAACTATTCTGTTTGTAATCGCGTTGGCTAGTGGAGCAGATCCGCCACGGGAGTTTGTTCCAGTCTTGCCTGCCAACCCATTGAGCACCCTCCAAGCTTTCCTGCCGGAAGTCTTAAAATCCATTGACTCCACGGTATCGAGCCATCTATTTCGACGCCCTTCGTCGAGAGATTTCAGAAGGTCATCACCTATTTCATAGTTACCCGTGCGCGTGTACTTATCAAATAGTTTTCAGCAAGGGATGTCTTGCGGTAGCCTCGGGGTATGCTCTTTTTTGCCGTTGTTGTGAGAAGTTTAGTGAATCTCTTGTAGTTTTCGGCACATGGAGGTATCCATCTGATAGCAGCATCCATGTCAGCGCTGAATTTGGACCAGTCTGCTTTGTGGAAATTCCATCGAGGCAAAGGCACGGAGTTTATTTTATTATTTTTATTTATTTAATTCTGAACAATACAAATTGTGTTGAATCGTTTATGCAAAAATACAATTAAAATGTTTAACAACCAAATTTACAATTATATAAAATTACAATAAAAATATAATTTACAATCAATATTAAAGTTTGTTAAGGGGATCTTAATACCAACCTCCACAAGCACCGGTCGGTGCTGGCTGTTCGGGAAGTCTGAGAGAATTCTTCGTGTGGTTTGTAATGGGGTTCAATTGATGTCACAGGTAGTAAACTTATTTATTTATTTTTTATTTAAAAAAAGTACTAATAATGCTATTATAAACTTTACTAATATTCCCTTTAACCACTTCTGGTAAGCTTAAAATGCTTGTGTTAGAAGTGGTTCACAGTAGTCGAATGGCGGATTCGAACCCACGACCTTTAGAGTTCGCGATCCGCGCCCTAACATTAGGCTACTGACTAAACTAACAAAAGGTTAAATCTGGATTATAATCCCGTTCCCATCTTGCTGACCTGAACGATCCTCTATCCTTGGCATTAAATACCAGGTGTAGGTTGTAGTTCTTCGCCCATTGCACGAGGTGTTCACCATTTGCATCATTTTTGTTATATCGCCAGGTCGTGTGATGACTATTGAAGTCGCCGGCATATAGGCATGGGTGTGGGAAAGCGGGGAGGTTGGTAGTCCATGAAGAGTTCGGTGGTTTGTATACGTTTACGATGGTAAGGTTGTTGATCTTTATTGCAGAGGCAAATACATCCAGACCCCAAGGCAAGTCTCCGCAGCGACATGTTTAATACCGTCTTTAACATAAGTGGCGATGCCATATTGCGCGTGGTTGATATGTCATATGAGCAAGGTAGTATCCCGGGATAGCACCACGTTTATTTAGATCCTGTTCATCTCTAGCGTGAGTTTCTTGTAAAAGGAGTACGTCTATGTTATTTCCTAATAGAATCTTACTTACTACTTCGCATTTAGCTTGACTAATACTTTCTATATTAAGTTGGCAGATTCGGGTAATAGGTCCAATATCTCTAGACCGGTGGCTCTCCGCGGAGAGAGATTGAGGCATTTCAAGTGGGTAATTAAATGATACAATATTCTTTGACCGACTGCGATAGTGCTGTTAGGTTGCAAGATTATAGCGCAACAGTACAGCAGCCAGTAGTTTGTTGTTCGTTTAGCGCCACCCAGGGGACACGTGCAGGGTGCGGGCGGCAATTCCTGCGGACGTGAACAACTTCATCCCCCTACTCTAAATTGGGGCCCCCCAACAAATTATGATACAGGGCCCATCGAAGGCACGCTACGCCACTGCATGTACAACACATTAATAGTGGCGCGCAACAATATCATAGTTAGAGCATGCAATACCGATATATCGTTACCGCAATTTCGCGAATTTCGCGCTGTATTTCCGCAAAAGTGAGATTACAGGTGCGAATTTCTCAGTATTAAAAACGAACCCGGTATGAAATCGGAGTAACAATGGGTAAATATCTCGAGACTGTGTATAACTATCTGCTAAGCATTCCAGCAACGAGCGTAGAAGTTGAGAAAGCATTTTCGGCTGCTGCATACATCTATACAAGGAGATTTAAATATATAGGTATACTAACTTACTATTACTACTACTTAAATGTCTTTGCATCTATACAAATAAATAAAATTGAAGTGTCTGTTTGTAATGTCAAAATTACATATATGTATGTATATATTACATATATACATATATATACGGTACTAATAACAAAAATACAAATACGGCTGGACCGATTTTGACGGGATTTTCACTGGCAGATAGCTGATGTCACAAGGAGTAACTTTTATTTTAGAAAAAGAATTAGGCTTCCGCGCAAATAGATTAAAACCCCAAATAACATGCGGTCGAAGTCGCGCGTAACAAACAGCTAGTAAATATTATTAATGACAATCAAATATCGCGTATGTCACTCAGCAATATTGTAGCTTTCTACTGATGAAAGAATTTTTAAAGTCGGTTCAGTAGTTCCAGAGATTACTTCCTACAAACAAACTTACAAACTTTACCTCTTTAGAATATGATGAGTATATTCTGTGCCTATGATGCCTGCAATCTATAGGGGAGGCCTACATTCAGACTTTAATAGGCTTTCACGGTAACGATAACGGTGTGAAGTTATTTAACTCATGTGTAATAAATAAATAATTGAAACGACAATTTCGGTATCATAATTAAAAACAAATTACTAGCTGTTCCCCGCGATTTCCCTCGCGTGTTAGGGTTTTTATGTTTTTGCGCGGAACCCTACTTATTTTTTCTAAAATAAAAGTAGCCTAAGTTACTCCCTATGATATCAGATATATGTCAGTGAAAGTCCCGTCAAAATAGGTCCAGCCGTTTCGGAGATTAGCCGGAACAAACAGACAGACAGACAAAATTTTTAAAAATTGAATTTAATTAAAAGTACCGTATTTAATTTCATATGCATTTAGTAATAAACTGTAATTTTGATATTACAAACAGACACTTCAATTTTATTTATTTGTATTAGATACCTAATAGTTTTTCAAACTGTCTCCCTACTCTAATAAATGATTTGCACTTAATCTCTATCAGCCGCGTATACCTGCGCTGTTCACTTTCTTGAGTCGCGTCATGAACACGACGACATAGCTCTTCAACTGTCTTTATTGGTTTTTTGTAAACATTTTCATTGAGGCAGCCCCAAAAATTCAAAGGGCTAAGCTTAGGGAACGCAGTGGCAAAAAAATAGGCCCCAAACGACCAATGAACCTGTTGGGGTATACTTGGTCTAAATATCTTTTGACAGGTACAACGTATTGTAATGGCCATCCATCATTATGATCCATCCTTTGTCTACATATATACATCCTTTGTCTGGTCGCAAAGGGAACCTCTTCTAACAATACGCTTGGCCCATCTAAGTTGCCTGTCAATTCGAATGGGCTTTTAATTTTGCCGTGTAACATTCCTAGCCAGGAGTTCATTTTAAACTGATATTGAGATCTCTCTTCGGACAAATTAAGTATGAGAAACACAAGTTACACAGTTAAAAGTGCCCACTTTTGCTGTGGTAGTGATAACAAACTATTAAATAGAAAAAACATGCGTGAGTGTCGTGGAACACTCGGTGTGGATAGGGTTACCATATCTCAGGATTTGTCCTGAGATTTCAGGATTTTAGGACTCTTCTCAGGATTGCGGCTGGATTTTGCAAAACTCATGAAATCTCAGGATTTTAGAATATTCAATACAATACAGCTTACATTTTAAAAATCTCTTTAATAAAAAGTTAAGCAAATTAAAAATAATCTTCCTTTGGTAATAATTGCACAATTAAAATCAAAACTTATTTATCCAAGTAGGTACTTAAACAGTTTTATCATACTTAATATGTGAGATTACCTTTCTAAGTAAGGTTTTTTCTTTCAGTTTTGATTTATATAATGCCCCACATGTTAAACTCTTCAAATTATATTGAATTAAAAGTATAGCTCGAACTGAAGACACCGTTAGTCGGTTTCTTTCATTCGACCATTCGAGCCCTCATAATAGAAAAACTTCTTTCTACGTTTGCATTCTGGGCTGTATTTGCAAATATATATTGACAAATACGCATTATCTCTGGTAATCGTGAAATACCTATTATTGTCTTAACGGTTAAAGCATGATATTATTTCATTTTAAATTGAGATTAATTGGTGATGATTTACTTGAGTATGGTTAAAACAGTTCAATCTTCGCAATGGGGTGGAACTGAGTGAGTGTGCGACACTGCTGTCAAAAGAGCGGTGCCCCCGCCTATAATGACTTTTTTTAAATTGTTAAGTACGTTGGAGAGAAATTTCTCAAACTGTAAAAAATCTCAGGATTTTTCAATGGAAATCAAGCCTTTTCTCCGGACTTTTGACTTTTTCATCTGGTAACCCTAGGTGTGGACGAAGTTTCATTCGTACTAGGTATTTTGTTATTGATAAACGTATATATTATTGACTAGCTGTTCCCCGCGACTTCGCCCGCGTGTTATTTGGAGTTTTAATTTTTCTGCACGGAACCCTAATTCTTTTTCTAAACTAAAAGTAGCCTAAGTTATTCCTTGTGACATCAGCTATCTGCTAGTGAAAGTCCCATCAAAATCGGTCCAGCCGTTTCGGAGATTAGCCGGAACAAACAGACAGACAGACGGACGGACAGACAGACAAAAACTTTAAAAATTGTATTTTTGTTATTAGTACCGTATATACTTTCATATGCATTTAGTAAAAAGCTGTAATTTTGACATTACAAACAGACACTTCAATTTTATTTATTTGTATGATGTATGATATGATGTATGATGATTATAAAAAGTATATTAAACGTATTATATATAGCTATTTGACGCTGATATCCGGTTCTCTACACTCACCATACGAAAAAGCAGCATTAAGCTGCTATTTTACGCTGGTATTCTGTGAGTTGCTTGGTTGGTTGGTGAATTACTGCGGATGTCCTGCAGGCTGCGGTTTCGGCTTAAACGCTTGTGTGATGTCGTGCTCTGTCTCACACAGTCACCTTGTACCATTGCAAGAGAGCGCTGCGGCCGTTACTTTTGCTGGTGTTTCACGTTGACGTGTATTATCCAAAATTGAACAATGTTTCAGCGATATTTTTTTATAGAATAAGGGTGACAAACTAGTCCAACTGATGGTAAGTGAATGCCGTGGTCCATAGACATTTACATCTATTCTCGATTAAGAACCAAATACACGTGCGTTATCACCCCTAAGGATTAAGATGGAATACCACATGGAAAGGCTCTCCGGTTCTTTACACTCATCATACGAAACACAGCAGCATTAAGCTGCTATTACCTATATACACGCCAGGTATTCTATGAGAGCATAATCGTTCACCGGTTAACACTACTCATTCGTGCTACAACCATAATATTTAACTGTAGCTTGACTCTGCCACCTAACATAATACCTAACATATAAGATATAAATATAAGCAATATAAACGTACCAAGGCATTTATATACTTATTTATAGAATATAAATGCATTTGTATTGATTTATAAATTAGTTACAACATATATTTATTTATATCTTGTATTTTTAGATGGCACTGTTTTAAAAATGTAAAATATAGATTGTCAACATAATTAAGTCAAACGGGGAAAAACGTTATAATGTTATTTATGAAAGTATACTTTTTAATAACTGTGACTTATGAGCTTATAACTAATATACTTGTGGCCGTAGGAAGGAAGGGAGATCTCCCGCCGGGAAAGGCATAGTATAGGCACAGAGTAAACAGGACCAGAGGGGAAGCTTCTTAACAACGTCGAAAATGTATACCTATTCTGACAGAGTTGTCACATGATGCATGTGAAAAATTTAAGGAAAAAATAAAAATATTGTATAGCATAAGGCAACATGTGTATTCATTATAACTTATAATATTAATGTAACAACATATCTATTAAAAGTTCGAAATCAAGAGCTGTTTCGTATCGATTAATTTTAAACAATAACAAAAAAAAAATAAGTATTATATAGTGTATAAAACAACATGCGTACAACAGTAATAGTGGTGATGGTGGTGGTGTTGATGGAGCTTTTTACTGGAAATGAGGCATTCCATCTTAGTCCTCACGGGTGACAACGCATCTGCATTTTGATTCGCAAACGAGGATAGATGTAGATGTCTATGGGCCGCAGCAACCACTTACCATCAGGTGGACTGTGTGCTCGTTTGTCACCCTTATCCTATAAAAAAAAAAGCTACTGTTGGTCCACTGCCTACTACCACTACCTACGATACTACCACCTCCACCACCACTGACACCATACTACTGCAATACTATCCACCAACACCAGCACCACTTCCACCAACACCAATCCCACCCCCCCAGCCCCAAATGTCTGGCGATTGTATTCCATCTATAATGCAGTGGTATCTACCCCTGCGGTCGCAACTCAAAAAAAGTAGCTTATATCCAAAAAAGGAAATATCCTTATTTTCTCTAGAATTATTAATGTCACTCAAGCAATAATTTAAAATTAAAAATTTTGTACAGCCGACTTCAATATAGGTTATTTGAGAATAACTCAATAACCATTGGTCTGACCTTGATCAAATTCATATGGGACCACACGAGAACTATCAGCTTTCATATAAAAAAAGAATCATCGAAATCGGTTCGCCCAGTACAAAGTTATGAGGTAACACACATAAAAAAAAAAAAAAAACATACACTCGAATTGAATACCGTCTCCTTTTTGGAAGTCGGCAGAAAATGCCTCATAGTTGTACAGTATACAACTAATAGGCATTTTTGCTTATACAGAAAACTTATTATTTACCTATATAAATTTATAATAATTTTATTCCTAATTATTTTAATTAAAATACTTAAATCTAATTATTTAATAATAGCAAAAACACTTAATAAATTAATTGATCTATAAAATCACGAAATATTATTCGTCTATTTATTTCAATGCGCGTGACCAACAGCCCTTTCATTCACATTTCACACTCTGACTGAGCCGGCGCAAACCGGTGTGTACCCTGACGGAGCGTCGGTGAACCTGTCGGTGAGAGCTCACGCACACATCGCTGCGCTATGCATGGGTGTATTCGCCGCGAGCCGTTTGTATGTAGCTTCCCCTCTGGTCGGTTTCTTTACTCATGTGGTATAGGCCTCTTTATACTATGGGCAAGGTGTTCTGCACAGAGTACATTAAAAGCCTTCTACACGGTCGGGACCAACCGCCAACCGTCGTGACCTTGGTCGGGCCAACCGATTTTTGTAGTCGTTCTACACGGTCGGGTGGTTGACTCCACTTGTCAGTTCTCGCCGGTATTCAAAGCGTAAAGACGTAAGGTAGTTACTTTTAAATATGGCTCCTTGCTTTTCTAAACAACAAAAAAATGTTTTTTTTTTTTATCGAAAAAACGTTACACCCACACTAGAATTTTCTCCTGTATTGTGGAGGCAGTTTACAAACATAGATTGCACGAGGACAAACATCCAGACCCGGAACAATTATTTGTAGACCATACAAATACATGTTCCGTGCGGGATTCGAACCCGCGGTCTCTAGTGCATCAACTCATTGTTAAGCCCCTGCGCCACGGAGCCGCAAAGGTTTAGTTAGCGTTAACGTTTCTGTGCTTAAGCGAAGATGAAAAAAAAGAAAGAAAAAAAGGAAAATGGATGAAATTGTGGCTGAAAGAGCGATTACTTTAAACCATCTCAATATTTTAAGGATTCTTGATTCTGAAGACTTTCGGAATTTTCTAAGAATGAATCAAGATATTTTATTGAATTACTTGAGATGGTGCGTCCAATGATTACAAAAAAAATACAGTTATGCGTCAAGCTGTTTTTTTTTATTGGATAAGGGTGACAAACGAGCACACAGTCCACCTGATGGTAAGTGGTTGCTGCGGCCCATAGACGTCTACATCTATTACAATTCAAAATGTAGATGCGTTGTCACCCGTGAGGACTAAGATGGAATGCCTCATTTCCAGTAAAAAGGGCCTCCGGCCACCTGCACTCACCAAGCGAAGCGCAGAGGTAAACCTCTACTTCACGCTGGTTTTCTGTGAGGTCGTGGTACCACCCCGGTTCGAGCCGGCCCATCTGTGCGACAGCAAAAGCTGCCGCGTGGCCCTACCACTGTTAAAAAGAACTGCTGTCTGCTGAAGAACGATTAATAGCTACATTAAGATTTTTGGCTACGGGAAGAAGTTATAAAGATCTGAGATTTAGTACAGTTACATAATTTTCATAGTGTCGTTAAACGTTCGCCCGCGACGACTGCCAAGCGCGAACTGAGGTGCCTGCCGCCTGGCGCTCTCGTCGACTCGTCGGCCAACAGCTTTCCACACGGTCGGCGTCAACCACGGACCCGACGTGTCGTGAGTGATGCACTCGCGACCAAGGCCGTCGGACATCAACCAAAATATTGGTCAGACAACCGATGTCTACACTGTCCATTTTTATATCAACTCGACCAAGGTCACGACGGTTGGTGGTTGGTCCCGACCGTGTAGAAGGCTTTTTAGTGTTCTGCCCGGGGAGCGGCCAACGCTCCGAGTGGTAGTTCGGAGCTATTTTATATATACTGCTTTAACTTCGGAACTTTGTAAGTGTGATTTAGGCTTCGATATGTTTCGCTTGTGGCGCAACGACAGCGCCACCACATACTCATCAGCAGATATTTATGAAAATAAAAATCTAAAGAAGGGAAAGACATAAATCTTCTTTTTTGCGCTTCCGTAGTTGGATAAAAACAGTCCATAGTCAGAGACATTTACTACCTACATACAAAATTTCACGGATATACTTCCCGTATTTTTTGCGTGAATAGTGAATACACAGATAGACCGACAAAAATTCTAAAACTATTAGTATGGTTTTAGCATTCTTAATTTAGTCTCGACATGCTTTTCCAGAAATTACAGACATGACTTTTCTACAGATTTATTATATTAGTTTACAAAATTTTTAGAAATAAGTGAATAAGTAGATCGCTTTTAAATTGCATTCCCTCCGTAAGCATAAGTTCACTAAAGTTAAAAAACAAAACAAGATATCGAGTTGTCGATCGCCGATGACAAGCAGACACCTTTTTTAATCTGTGATGTACTAATGAGTGCGTGCAAAGACTCAGTACATATTTTCATGGGTATTTATTATATTGGGTGATGATTGGGTGTGAGCGTAGATGGAGATAAGATAGGAGAGATAGGGAATAGGAGATACGATAAGATGGGCATGGTGTAATATGTAAGATGTAATAAGAAGCGTAGTTCATAGAGAAGTACTTTTTATGTGAGGTATCGAATCAAAAGTATCGATACTGTACTTAAGAGTAGTATCGGATGAAAAATATCTACAAATAAAAGTAACCTCTAGATATTGATAATTTTATTATGTTCTTTTTCCATGATAAAGACAGAAAACTACTTTCATACCATTTTAACCTTTTTGTTGATAAATTGTTTCTCGTCTTTACAAAATATACAGAAACATATACAGATAATATTAATTCAACTTTTATTTTATAATTGTCTACATCTTACAAGTACCTAATTGAATATTGAGCACCAAGGAAAAGAAAAGGTCGACGCATCGGCTGTATGTATGTATACTTACGCGAACCATTTTAATCCATTGGACCTACACACTTGTAATCTTGGAGGAAAAAATTGGAAAAAATGGGTGTTAAAGTTATTGGTGCATTTAGTCTAACCTACTTTGCCGACATTTAATTCTTATAGTTTAAATTAATACAAAAAAAAAAACAGTTAAGCGTTAATGTAAGAAAAAAACCATTGATGTACTATAATAAAACCTAAAAATAATAATAGTACACTAAAAGGAAACTTTCTAAAAAAATAATATATCACACTAAAATCACAAATGTGAAAAGGGGCTTCGTCAAAAATGTTTTGAGATCTGAACGGGTGCTATTTCGCCTTGGACTAAGAAGGAATAATACGAAACGATACGATACTTGTCAAAAAATATTAATAGATATAAGAAAATTATCGAATAAAACTTATCGAGTACAAAAGTATTGGTATTGAAGTGAAAGTACTCGATACACAAAAGTATCGATATATACCAGTGTAGCCAACTTAGTGGATTTTCCACTAAAACGGATAGTTTTGATCCCCCAGTTTAGTGTTAATGTTTTTTTCTTTTGGTTCAGTAGACATTTTTTTGTCTACTGAATTTAATACATTTTGAAATTAAAGAAAATTGGTTCCGTAGAATTTAGTTTCAATTAATGGAAAAATGATCACTTAACCGTTAAGCCACTTACACATTTCAAAATATACTTTTTCTACTTCACTTAAGGAAAATTTACTTTTGTTTTGCAATTTACTTCTGCTGTTGCACTGTTTTGTCAGACATGACGTGACGTCAAAATCAATCCTGGTAGCGTTACTCTTCTCACAGAGATTCTACGAAGAATATTTTAATTTTGATAGTTTACTAAACTGAATATCGTATTCTTTCACGAGTTCATACGTCATTAGGTCGAAAACAAAGTATATACAAAAGTTTCGGGATTCTCGGCTTTAAGACCGACATTTAAGGGATTTCTTCCATCTAATTGAAAGAACTCTACTACTGGTCAAGGAGCTAAATACAAATTTTGTGGTAAAATTGTAAACATGATGATGGAAATCGATGATAATGCTGCCGAGAAAAGTAATTCTACTAAAGATGACGATCTAATTTCAAATAGCAGTTAATTAAATAATATATTCTTGATGTAGATTGTTGATGTACTAATTGTTTGTTGTTTTATTGATCATTTACATAAACATTTAATGTTTAGTTACACAGTATGTAATAATTAAAGTAAACAATACTTATACTTACAGCTACTACTGCTATTAATTATATACGTTTTTTCTTTTATAATAAACAAAAATTTTTAGTGGACAATTTAGCAATTCGAAATCTGGTGGAGAGCTATTTTAGTTGTTGGCAACACTAACAGTAAGTAACAGTACAATAATGCAGTGTTGCCATATATACAGATTTCTCCATATTTATACAGATTTCCGGCGCGTAATACAGATTAGCACTGGATACAGATTTTTATACAGAGTTTTGTAACTATATTGATTAAATTACCATAATATTCACTTTAAAACAGAATGAAGCAGATTATATGACTAGATACCGCGTAACACATCATTGCATGATTCTAATCTTTGTGGTTTTTTTT
This sequence comes from Parnassius glacialis, assembly GCA_033319125.1. Lineage (NCBI taxonomy): Eukaryota > Metazoa > Arthropoda > Insecta > Lepidoptera > Papilionidae > Parnassius > Parnassius glacialis. The sequence continues at coordinate 11,962,099 of JAVANC010000015.1, read as the reverse complement.
TCATAATGTAATTAGTAAGTAGTCTTGTGCCTGCTGGGTCATTTTAAAGATCGCTCCGTACTAGTTCATTACGAACAGTGAACTAGTTCCTCCTATTAGTTCTATTAGCTCTATTCGGTCATCAGTACTACTAAACAGTTTAAACTGTATCTATGTGTAAAATATGTATGGAATGATTATCTCAGTCAATGAGTCTCAGTCTCAGTCGTTCAATAACTGCTCGAATCGTAATGTTGTATTAGTACTCTTACTCACACACACTTGATAATTTCTTGGTCAAAATAAAAGTGTAAAGCAAATTAATCTTGGAAATATAATTAACATAAATTAAATAAAATACCAAATCCATAACATGAGAAAATAAACAGCATCCAAGGATGCAATTAACATTAAAACAATAATCAAAAGCACAAAAAATACTCGTCAAGAATTGTTATAACATAATGTGAAATTTTATTACATTTTTACGCGATCGCAAGTGCCGAAACGAAGTCTAGCAAATGTTAGTTTGTATCTGTTTATTAAATATAATAAATAAAATAATTTCCAAACACAGCGAGTCTAGCATCTATTCGGATGATAAGCTAAATTAGACCTTATCGCATTGATATACCTAACAAGTATCTTTCTATGAAGTCTCATTTTAAGGGATTTGATCTATGGTACCGTTATAGGAATTCGTTTCTTGTCCGAATGACATACTCAACTCACTGACTCTCTCGTTCGCTTGCTCTCGTACGTCGTACGTAGTAATTACTGTTGAAATTTAACAAAAATATGTAATAATAAAGTATTTATTAGTTCGTTTGTTGCAAATGTTTGAGTTTTTTTTTATAGGATAAGGGTGACAAACGAGCACACAGTCCACCTGATGGTAAGTGGTTGCTGCGGCCCATAGACATCTACATCTATCCTCGTTTGCGAATCAAAATGCAGATGCGTTGTCACCCGTGAGGACTAAGATGGAATGCCTCATTTCCAGTTAAAAGGGCCTCCGACCACCTGCACTCACCAAGCGAAACGCAGAGGTAAACCTCTACTTCACGCTGGTATTCTGTGAGGTCGTGGTACCACCCCGGTTCGAGCCGGCCCATCCGTGCGACAGCAAAAGCTGCCGCGTGGCTCTATCACTGTTGAAAAGAAAGAAAGTTCAAATATATTGTTTCTTCAAACAAATGTTTTCAATTTTGCTATATAATTTTTTTTGTGTATATTCTTATTTAATAACGATAATCAAACATCACGTCAGTATTTATCCCTTGTCTTTCAAAAGAAGTAATGATGATGATGACCAATAATTCTATTTTGATTTATTTGATTATACAAATTTTATACAGATTTTAAGTTAAAATAGCATACAGATTTAATTCAGATTTTAGCAATTTCCACTATAAATAAAAGGTTCGAGGCGTCTGGCAACACTGCAATAATGTCATAATGATAATGTAAATGTAGTGTAGTATGTATGTACTGTCCACAGAGAAGTATTGGTACTGTCTATGCGCAAGGACGCTATGTGAAGTGAAAACAGATATGTAAAAGTTAAATTTTGTCATCAATATAGCAAGTAGCAACTATAAAAATACGTGTATATTGTGTTGTGTCAACTTTTAAAATGTTTTTTTGGATATAGCCTGGATTGCAGTGAAATTAGTGACAATGCTTATATAGTGTAAAAATGCCGAGTGGAAGTGATCGGTCCTCGCAGTCGTAACACACATAAATAGCCAGATGAGGTAGGTGTCCCAAATAAATTATTCAATGAGTAAATTTTCCTTGTGTGTAAATAACTGCTATACGCTTAATTGAAAAACTACATTGAATTTAGTTAAGAATGAACAGTTAGATATTGTTGTTAATCCAACAATAGTGTTTTTTATCATCATGTCTAAAGAACTAATTCTTCACCAGATGATGAGTGGCTACTGCAACCAAAAGGTTACAGATGCATTGTCACTTCTGAGGGCTTACATGAAATGCCTCACAGCCTGTCATTACACTCTTTACCTCCAAAACAATGCATCATCACTTTGTAGGGGTTACTACTACTTACTTAACTTGGCGCTGGAAATTGATAGATGGTGAAACTAACGCAGGTAGGCTTCTAGGAATCCTCTAATGTAGGAAATAAAAATATGTCTACTTATTTCAATAAATCTTGAGACAAATTTTTGTCCGCATGATGGTAAATGAATACTATGGCTATAGATCATAGACGTGTGCTTTATTACTAATCAAAATGCAGTTGTGTTGTCACCCCAGAAGACTAAGACGGAATGCCTCTTTCCAGTAAAAATTAAATAAAAGTTTATTTCTTTAACAAGGTATGTCTTAAATCTAAAACATAGGTTGACTCATTCTTTTAAGGGCATTGGCACCTGTGTTAGGAAGGAGCCACTCTTCCATATCACATTTTACAAAAAGGGTCGCTGTTTTTCTACTCTCACCATATGAAATATTATATATTCCTTGAGCGAACCATTTGTGTTACAAGTATGAAATAGCTGCAGCTTGGCTCTATCATGCATAAAATATATCCTTCAGATAATTCCTTTTTTTATAGACTGTCTAATGTTCTTAATGCAATGGAAAGCCAACCTCTGCGGTCGGTGGATCTTCACCCCTTTGTTGTCGATACTCCACTCATTAGAACCAAACAGTTTGCTCCTGTTTTGTAATGCGTACAGTAAAGGAGTGGAATAATTTGCTGATCTTTCCATCGGAATAAAATCTGCACATGTTCAAAGCAAGAGTGAATAGGCTTTTGTTAGGCTAAGACAGTGTGATTTACTATCTAGGGCTGCATCACCACTTACCACCAGGTGGGATTGTGGTCAAGCATTGGCTTATAATAATAATAATAAAAATAAACACCATGTGCTTTATAAGGGCTTAGCCATAGTAATATTAGTTCATAAACTGCATTATTAACCAACTTCAAAAAAAGGACCAGGTTCTGAATTGTTCCCAAATGCCCCAAAAGAAGTATAAGTTCAAAACTGCTAATGCTAACCCACCTGTCTAGCGTGGCCTTCAACAGTAGATTTTGATATACTGTAATGATGATGATAATCAAGTTGTGTTTTTTTCATTCTGTTTGGATGACAGTGGCTAGTGGATTGACCATGTAATGGCGGTGTAAGAATATCCACTAACTCATATCATTCCGTTGGTGTTGTAAGAAGCTACAGGGAAATTAAAATGGGCAATGAGCAGCAGCATCTCCCTGACAACAACTCAAAATAATAAAAAAATTGTAGTTGGTAACCCACTCACCAAGCGAGACAACTATGGCAAAATCCCATGCCTGAAGCATTGGATTTTGTCAAGTGGATTTTGGCAAAGGCAATCTGTGGGGGAGGCCTATGTTCAGCAGTGGACTTTAATAGGCTGTAATGGATTAATGTATAGAAGATAATCTACCAGGGGCACATGACCCACTGAGAGGTGAAATTACTAAATTAACAGTAACATTACAACTACGGTAAATATCCTCCCTATGAGGCAATCTATGGGGTAGGCATAAGTTCAGTAGTGAACTTTTATAGACTGTAATGGATGGATGTATAGAAGATAATCTACCAGGAGCACATGATGCACTGAGAGGTGAAATTATTAAATTAACAGTAACATTACAACTATGGCAAATATGCTCCCTATGAGGCAATCTATGGGGTAGGCATAAGTTCAGTAGTGAACTTTTATAGGCTGTAAAGGATGGATGTACTGATAATCTACCAGGAGCACATGACCCACTGAGAGGTGAAATTATTAAATTAACAGTAACATTACAACTATGGCAAATATCCTCCCTATGAGGCAATCTATGGGGGAGGCCTGTGTTCAATAGTGGACTTTTATAGGCTGTAATGGATGGATGTATAGAAGATAATCTACCAGGAGCACATGACCCACTGAGAGGTGAAATTATTAAATTAACAGTAACATTACAACTATGGCAAATATCCTCCCTATGAGGCAATCTATGGGGGAGGCCTATGTTCTGCAGTGGACTTTTATAGGCTGTAATGTATGGATGGATGGGTAGTAGATTTTCTTATGCCTCCACTACATGGTTATTGGATATGTAATTTTTTTTAAGATGTTTTAAATATTTTGCTTTATATGTTATTAAAATCACCAGTTTCAGTATTTATGTTTTCTAAGTAGTATTCAATTTTTAATAGCTTCTCAAACTTTTACTAATTATGACGTCCTAGTGTGCTGAACACTTTACCTTACTGTTCAAGCATTATAATCACATAAATTGACATAATATGACAATTTAAAAATACGACATGTTAATGTTTTCATTGACAAAATACAAACATTAACTTTTGCATATTTTATTATGAGTTGATGAGTAATTCCATCAAATAGCCGAAAGGGAGGAAGGCAAAACAAGTTTATACCATACTACACCGTTACAGCCTATTAAACTGCTGAACATAGGCCTTCCTCTAGATCTGTTAATTTAATAATTTCACCTCTCAGTGGGTCATGTGCTCCTGGTAGATTATCTTCTACACATCCATCCATTACAGCCTATTAAAGTCCACTGCTGAACATAGGCCTCCCCCCTAGATTGCCTCATAGGGGGGATATTTGCCATCTTTTATTTTTAGTCGTTTGTAGAAGGATGTCGCTGTCCATCTCCTTATTGTTCCCTCTGTCGCCTCTTACGACACCCAAGAGATGATATGGGATAGTGGATATTCTTACACCTCTATAACACAGTATGATACTATACTATACCATAACGTAAATAACTTTGTATTTAGGTATTGGGTGACTGACCTTCGTCATGAATACAAATAAGGAAAACAGGTACTCATTGCATAGCAATGGTCAATGCAAGTATCATTGTGAATCAAACAAATTAGAAATTAAACAAAGCAAGAAATCAAAAAATATAATCCTATTTTTTAACAAGATGTTAACTTTTGACTATTTAATAAGCAAGACAATATTGTTTTTAAATCACAAGATATTGACCCCACTTAATTTAGCTTTATTTATGACGTCATTTGGCGGTAAAGTACATGTCAATTATTTTATACGTTATTAATAAAATAAATGCCTTCATTTATATATATATATATATATATATATATATATATATATATATATATATATATATATATATATATATATATATATTTATATATATATTAATTTAGCTTAATTTATGACGTCATTTGGCGGTAAAATACATGTCAATTATTTTATACGTTATTAATAAAATAAATGCCTTCATTTATATATATATATATGTTTCAAAATCAGCATGGCTAATCTACATATACATAGTACAAAACAAAGTCGCTTCCCGCCGTCTGTACACTTAGATCTTTTAAACTGTGCAACAGATTGCAGATGCGGTTTTCATCAATAGACAGATTGATTCAAGGCGAAAATTTATATGTATAATATATGCATATTGTATATTATCTAATTCTTCTGTCCGTGTGTATTAGACTGAACTCCTCTTTAACGGCTGTATCAACTTATTAAAATTTTGTGTGTCTTCAATTTGATTAGAAAATGGTAGAAAATAATTGGACCCGGTAGATGGCGCTGTTGTCGAGATCCAGAAATAAACCGTGTGAAGCCGGGGCGGGGCGCTAGTATATAATATCTTTATAAATTTATAAAATTACGTGTCATTTTGTTTATCCGCGATGAACTCCCAAAGTTCTAAACGACAACTGATGTCAATGAAATTTTGCACACTGTGTGCAGTTCGGTCCAATTTGAGAGATACAATAGTTTTTATCCCGATAAGTGACCCTCATTTTTTTTATTGTGAATTTAAAGATTTTTTAAGGGACAAAGGGTTGTTCAAAATGGCAGAACAACGTCTGCCTGGCCAGCTAGTATGTTATATTAAACATATTCTAGACGAAATATTATGCCCTCGAATGTTTTTTTTTATTTCTTGATAAATGATAATTAACCTTTAAGTACCAACGTGCAGTTTTTGTAACGTTAGTACCGACGTGAGGTCTGAGAGGCCGCGTATATTATGTATTGTTTTTTAAAGAAAGTGATGATTTAAATATCCGTCCTTGCAATATGATGAAAAGTAAAGGGTTTTAAGTAAAAATAAGTATAAAAAGGAATTACTTACTTATTACTTATTACGAAACTTTATTAAATTTTTAAATATAAGACTACAATAATATTTGGCTTGTATTTTGGGGAAAAATTTGACTATTAGATATGAAAAATCAAAACACGAAGAATAATCTTCTCAGAATAACAAAAAATAGTATTTCTTACTTATTACTTATATAACTTTTATAAGAAAAAAATAAAGTAGGAACATAAATCTTTTGGAAAAAAATGACCACAGTCCAACTACACCTAAAAATCTAAGCTCAGGTAAGGCACACTTGTTTCGCACACTGAAAAGAAACGTGTTTTTTTCCACGAATAGCATCTACGAGGGGTGATCCAAAAGTAATGATAACGAAAATAAAACACGGTAATTAAAGTTAAAATAATAATTTATTTTTCTACATAGTCTCCTAACAAATCAATATATTTAGTCCATCTTTTTTCTAAACCCTTGATTCCCTTTGAAAAAAATTCGTTGTCTTGACCCTCCCAAAACGCTTCAACAGCGGCCATTACTTCGCTATCGTCTTCGAATTTCTTGCCTCGGAGGCGTTCCTTGAGCCGAGGAAAGAGGTAGAAATCACTAGGAGCTAGATCTGGCGAATAGGGAGGGTGTTCGAGCAGTTCGAATCCCGTTTCTTGAATGGCAGCCATCGCAACTGCGGCTTTGTGAGCCGGTGCGTTGTCTTGGTGAAACAGCACTCCAGCTCGCAGTTTGCGGCGTCTTTTTTCCTTAATGGCCTCCCGTAATCTTCTTATTTGGTCTGCGTAGTAAGAGCCCGTAATAGTGACTTCCTTTTCCAAATATTCCACCATATTTATGCCTTGAGCATCCCAAAAACAGATGCCATAACCTTTCCCGCTGAACTTGAAACTTTGAATTTCTTTGGCGTCGGTGAGGAGGCTCGCTTCCAAGTCATCGATTGTTGTTTCGTTTCAGGATCAAAATGGTGGATCCAGGTCTCGTCCATAGTCACAAAACGGAACAAAAATTTTTCTTGATCTGCTTGGAACTTTTCGAGATTGACCCTCGAAATGTCAACTCGATTTTTCTTTTGCTCGTCGGTTAACATTCTGGGTACCCAACGCGCAGATACCTTTTTCATATGCAACTCGTTCGCAAAGATTCTTTGAACGCTGCCATATAAGATCCCTGTGACCTCAGCTACATGCCTGATGGTCACTCTTCGATCTGCCAACACAACATCTTTGACTTTTTTCACGTTGTCTTCAGTGAGGGACGTGGATGGGCGTCCTTCGCGATGTTCATCTTCAGTGGATGTTCTGCCCAGTTTAAACTCCTTGACCCAGCGTGCAACTGTAGAATATGGAGGAGCAGAGTCCCCCAATGTTTCCACTAAGTCACTGTGTATGTCTTTTGAAGACATTTTTTCAAACAGAGGTACTTGATGACAGCTCTAATTTCGTTTTTCTCCATGTTGATGTTATCTCTTTGACAGTTCGTATTCAAATGAATGTATCTCCCGGAAATCGTGATCTATTTATATGATTTTTTTTAGGCTGACGTAGTGAGTATATAAGCAAGCAAAAAATATTTTTTTTTTGATTTTTATGCGGACCTGAATTAACCGATTATCATTACTTTTGGATCACCCCTCGTATATATCGATTTTCTATTCAGTTTAGGTTGACATGAGAGACAAGTCTTTCGTGTCTTGACTTCCTTACCCTCATCTTCAGATGTCTCTGGCTTATCAGAACGAAGTACTTTTGCCAAACTCATCCTTATTCCACGGGGTTCAGATCTCTTTGATTGCTGTAAATCTATCTCAGAACTATTTCTTTTACAACTTGAAGTCTCTAGTATATTCATAATTCACAATATCTGTCAAAATAACAGTTTACCTTAACAAAAAATATAACAAAACAGTTACGTAAGTACCGACGTGCGGCCTGGGAGGCCGCGTCGGAATTTTAAATCGTAATTACTCACCAAATGCGCGTGCGACGTCACCACTTCCTGCTCCGACGTTAACGTGAGCACTGTCCTTGCAGCTACTTAAAAGCGGGGATCGGTATTACTCTGGGAAAGGGGTAAACTAGCAAGTAAAGTGCCTGCCGGGACCTCACAGACCGCACGTCTGTACTTAAAGGTTAGCAGACAATCATTAAAGTTCCTAAGTAGGAAATGTTGACTATCTCTTAGGTACTTAACCCTATTCTAAGGTCTGTGGACTCGATTTGTCGGATCGATCTGGCGAACAAACAGTTTGATCAAGTTTTTTAAACGGTTAGTCATATAAAGCAAGAAACGCGTTCCAGTATGTCGATGTAAGTGATGTATTCGAGTCGCTTTTTATTGTTTTCCATCTTATTTTATGGGCAATAAAGTTGAACTTTGAATGATGTCTTATAAATTTAATGTTCGGTAAAATTATGCTCATAAGTGGCGCACTCGACTCCAATCGCATAGTAAGAATTATTAATCACGTATAGTTGTTTATTATTGCAAAAATCGTCTACGTAATAGATGCTAAAAGAGAAAGGCGCCAAAAACCTCAGATCTGCACAGATAACAACGAGATTTGCTCGGCCGCAGATAAAAAGCTCCGACACAAATTTTGACAAAATGATCGCGAAAATGTAGTATAAAAGGCGAATCTCTATCACGTGAAAGTATACGATTCGGAGAGCATGCACGCTAAGCGTATTTGCGAATATATTAGTAAAGTGAATTCTTTCTAAACGTGGGTATGATATCAGAAAGTGTACTCCCCCCCCCCCCCCCTCCCCGTTGCTTACATCTTCACATTCTTTCTGTTTTACGAGTGCGCAACTCTGACACACAATAAGACTTTCATAAGATTATCGATATTGACTTTCTACAATGGCTAAAACTAATAGAAAATTATACAAGTAATAAAATTAAAAAAAAATTGTACAACCGACTTCAATATAAAAAAAGGATAACTCAAAACACTACTGGTCAGTCTTTGATCAATTCATATGGGACCATAAGAGATGCACCAGCTTTCAATTAAAAAATAAATCAAAATAGAAAAAAGTTATGAGGTAACCATTGAGTTATATGTACTAAGTACTAGAGAAGCCATTCCGAACATTGACTATGTTCAACTGAACTGTACTGCAATCCGTACAAACTAAATATTGCGTAAATTGAAGATTTGTGAATTCCATAAAATAATTATTATGACATTTTATTTAGAAATATAATATGTTTGTTTAGATTAAATTAAGATATTTTATATTAAATTCTTATATTTATTTTATATTAATATCTTATTTTATATCAAATTAAAGTCTTCGCTCATTCGCGACTACTACTCCCGCGCATGCGCGAAGACATAGAGTAGGACACAATTTTTGTTTGGAATGGCTTCTCTAGTACGTAGTACATATAACTCAATGGAGGTAACACATAAAAAATACAGTCGAATTCAGTGCCTCCTCCTTTTTGAAGTCAGTTAAAAATAAGTTAAATCGACATTAAATTTGAAACTAATACTGTAGTTTTTAGAATTCATAATTTATTTTGTAATATTAGGTGATAAAGTTTATAAAGTTTATTCGTTTCTCTCACAAATTCAAAGGTAAACATAACATACAGCCTAATATCAATTTGTGAGAAACTGGTGTATATACTAGGATTCCTTGTGTGACATCACCAGCCCCCCATCTACTAATACAGCTCTCGTATATATGCTAATGATGTTACAAGTTCAGACACAATTTTCGTTATTGTTAACTAATAATAAATAAATTAAAATAACTTTGATACGTTATTCCCGTTGATCCAACTTAACTGTGTTATTCTCGTTAGATAAAACTCATTTTACGGATTTTATTGTGTTTAATTTCAACTTTGATAAAAACCATAAAATTTGTTCTATTAATTGTGTAGTAGTCGCGTAAATATAAGCAATCATTATAATATTATTCTCATTATTTTTAACTTCCCGCTTTGAAAATTAATCATTTTCAAAAGTAGGAAGTTATAGATTTCGGTCCGATTTTGAGAATACGAGCTTTCATCAGATCTCCACGTTTTGAGGTCCTAGGAAGCCGTTCCGTCTATTCCCGGTTGGATGTCCGACCGTGTGTGCGTGCGTGTGAGTGCCGGGCGCGCGCGCGCGTGTGTGTAAATACAATTTTGTCGTACAAAAAACAAAAACAAATTAAATAGATATATCAGATAGATAGATATAACCAGATTTTTTTACTTATACTTACTTTATATTTACTTATTTTCTATTAGCGTTATCGATTGTAGAAAGTCAACATGGCTAACCCTGCTGGGCTAAAAGGAATTTTATAAGAAGTGATTAAGTTTTACTGGGGAAATTCTTAAAAGAGCCTAAATTAATGACCAGATTATGTCGGTCTTAGAACTTGTAATTATAGTGTTGCACTCGCTCGTTATTTGCCTTTACCCGATATAGCAGGTTACTTTTTCCGAAAAAAGTTGGCGATCACGGGATGCCCGGCAGATGTGAAACACATTTGATTGTACAATTTATGCTTACTGAAAATAAAAAAATATATATATATGGAGTAAAATAAATTACAAAAACATAGTTTCGTTAATAAAATCTACATATTTTTCTTATTATTCTAATTATAATTATAATTACAGAATATAAATCGAGAGCGGTGGCGTGGCGTAGAGCGGGCATGACGTCACAAGAGAGCGTCATGCCGATTGCCTTTAAATTTCTTGTAAAAAGACAAAAGAAGACAGATACAAAAATCAGTGACAAAAATGTCCTTACCGCATGAGCGCCCAATCGAACATTTGGGTGCGCTTTTAATTTGTACGTAGCTTTGTCAATACAACTTTAGGAAATGCATTTAAGATTTAATTTACATTAATGTATATTTATTTCATGTAAAATTACGTAAAAACAATTGGCGACAGTTTTTAGAGAACTTCTGCGTGGGATTGTGTATGTAGTTTTTTATTAGTGATCGATGTTTGTAGGTATTCGCAGGCGTATATTATGTATGTATTGCCGTAGCTGTTTACTATAAGTTTAATTTAACTGCCTCATGGGTCTAGTAGTCGTAAGATTAATTACTGATCTTGTTGTATCTTGGGTTCGAAGCCAAAAGTATCACCGTTATTAGATTTCGCCGTAGTCGATTAAAATGATAAAGTGAGATAAGATTTGAAGCGTTGTTTTTACCGTTACCGACTATAAAAGTCCACTGCTGAATGAACATAGGCCTCCCCCATAGATTGCCTCATAGAGAGGATATTTGCCATAGCTGTAATGTTACTGTTAATTTAATAATTTCACCTCTCAGTGGGTCATGTGCTCCTGGTAGATTATCTTCTATACATCCATCCATTACAGTCTATAAAAGTCCACTGCTGAACATAGGCCTCCCCCATAGATTGCCTCATAGGGGGGATAGTTGCCATTTTTTATTTTTAGTCGTTTTTAGAAGGACGCTGCTGTCCATCTCCTGATTTGTTCCCTCTGTCGCTTGTTACGGGATGATATAGAGTAGTGGATATCCTTACACCGCCCCTACACGGTGTTGTTTTTTAGCAGGACATAAAATTCATTAAGTTCCAAAAACCAGACATTTGTAATATAACGACCGTGAACTCTGTAAATAAGAGCAATACCTACTAAACTAACCGCTTATTGGGTTTAACTAAGCTTAAACCTTATTAAACATTTGACCGCATGGCATCCTTAAGCCACTCCTAGTCTTAGCGCAGTAGCGCGTGCATGACGTCACCCGCTCAAAATGGCGGACCAAGTGTGTTTATTTTTTCTCGTATCGATATATCGCCGGTTTTGTTAGTATCAGTCCGCAGATTGTCAACGAACCTGTTTGTAGAATATCTTTATGCAGTTGTATGCACTGTGATTCATTCGTTTATTACAGCCTATCGATGTTGTCTGGAGAATGCAGACCTCCCCGTAGATTGCCTCATACTCATAGAATATTTGTCATAGTACCCTCGTTTGGCAGGCGGGTGCAACTGCAGTTTGTTTTCTACCGAATTCAAAAAGGAGACGGTACTCAATTCGACTTTATGTTCTTTTTTATGTGTGTTACCTCATTACTTTTTTCCAGGTCAACCGATTTCGATGATTTTTTTTTTATTTGAAAGCTGGTGCTTCTCACGTGGTCCCATATAAATTTGATCAAGGTCTGACCAATAGTTTTTGAGGTACATATTCTTAATAATTTATAATGAAGCCGGTTGTACAAAATATTTAATTTTAAATTATGGGAACAACGTTCAATATTGAATTTAAAATTGGCATCCGCACATGCTTGGAATACTTGAAGCAACTCATCCATGGAGCAGACTAGCATAGCTTGCTTATATATGTATACCTACCCTACCATGTATTAAACAACGTGGTCGCGGTTGTGCGTTTCTCGTACATAAAATGGAACGATGTTTTTTTCTTATGTAGCAACATTCGTATTTCTGTAACCTACTCTTCCTTTTCGTGTTACTTGGATGTAGGTACTTGATTGAAAGTGCTAACCCTGGGATTCCCAAAGTGTGCGCAGCGCCGTAGAGAGTAGAGGGGCGCCGTGAGACGCTCCTGTTCACCATTCTCCCGAAACTAAACTGATGTATTTGCGGGTACTAAATAAACCGGATTTTCAGCTGGAGCTGTAATAAAGAGCAAATTTCGCTCCAGATCAATGTGGAGCAAGAAATGAGAGTAGCGGCGTCCAGCCTTTCACACGCTTTGAAAAAGTTCTGTGCCATTTGTGCCATCTGTGCAAATTGCCATTGTATTTATTATCTATTTTTCTTAAAAGTTAAAGTTACAGCCTATATACGTCCCACTGCTGGGCACAGGCCTCCTCTCATTTCTGATAGGGTTTTAGGGCAAGGAAATGTCCGCTTCGCTGCCCCAATGCGTGTTGACGAACTTCACATGTCTTCGAAATATTTTCTTGTGTGTCAATATAAATATAAAAACTCAGCTTCATCTAATGGATGGCCTAATATCATTGTATCCTGTTTCGATTAGCTAAAATACTAAATTACTAAACCTGTAAGGGCGCCGTGATGTGGAAAAGTTTGGGAACCCCTGTTCTAACCGTAACCAGAGCTATTGTGTGGCATTATAAACTGTACAGTGTGTGATAAGTGTAAAATTATTGAGTCCATTCAACTTGTTTGTGTCATTTAGAACAGGCACCTAACTGTAGTGTAAACAGATAAATGTTGCAATAATTACTTGTCAAAACTTGTGTACAATACTGGCATTCAAAATGTATATATAATATTATATCAACCAATAAATTATGCCATGCTGCAGCTATATTATGGTTGTAGCACGAATATGTCGGCTCGACCGGGGAAGGACAACGCTCTTGCAGAAAACCAACGTAAAATAGCAGCAACGTAAAAAGCTGAACGCACATTTGTCCGCCCTGCACGTGCCGTGCGCACCGTACGCGCCGAATTTTAGAATTCGTTGTATGAAATCATATGAAACCTCGCACATTACAGCCGCACCGTACGCGCCGAATTTTATAAAATGCGTTTGGTATACGATATCGCAGGACGAATGCTGATAACGTCATATGACGCGGCGCGTGCTGATACTCAGTGTTGTCTAATGTTGCCAACTTAGTGGATTTTCCACTATAACTGGTGGTTTCGACTTAAATGATATTTTTTTTCATTCGTAATTAATTATACATAATTTGATTTTTTTTTGCATTGATTATCAATATGCATTCTTAGCGATAAATTATTTAAATACTGAACTAACAAAAAATAGTTAAATTTAATTCAAAAACCCAATTATACCTGATTACTTTTTTATCAATAAAAATACTTACCTAAAACATACAACAAGTCTTTTTTCTGGTTCAATTGGCTTTCTAAATCTTGAGTTTTCCATAGAAAAAATTTTTTTTTTAGTATATGTAGCAATTCTTGAAATTTCATGTATTTTAAATGCAAATATCTAAAAAAAAATCGTTCATCATCATCTAATAAGTCTTTAAATAAAGTATATCCCCTTCATATTCTAAATAAAATTGCCTTTTTAAATTAATATTATGAATCCAGAATCTTCTTTTTCTTCGAATTCTGTTTTCTTCTTCCTCTGCCAATAAGCAGGCTATTACTAAATTGCTTTCCATAGTGATTTCGAGCGATCAAACTGTACCGTTCCACACCAGTGGTTGGAAAAAACTACAAAAGTTGTTGGTAATACAAGATTTGCGTACGGCGCGGACGATGCGTACGGGCAAATGTGCGAGGCCATCAGTAAATACTCGGCGCGTACGGCGCGTGCGGCGCGGACAAATGTGCGTTCAGCTTAATGGTTTGTTTCGTAGGGTGAATGTACCTGAGACTAGACATGGAACGAGTAGTGATTCACCGAGTACTCGGCCGAAATTGGGCCGAGTACTCGGCCGAATACTCGGCTTTAAAAAACTCGGTAGCGGACGGAGTGGGGTTATTTCCCTTACACATAGTTAGAGATGGACGATACGAGTAAATACAAGTAATTACTCGATACTTTTCTTTCTATACCAAGTACTTTGGGTATCGATACTTTAAAACTTAGTACCATGTAGTATCGAAACAAAAGTACTTGTATCGGTACTCGATCAGTCACACACCCACGGATACTGTTGATGAGTAATTACTGAATACTTGTCAAATGAGACAACATGAGTTCATGTTCGAGAGATAGTTTTCGTTATCTGGCGCGAAAATGACTGCTTATTGAAATCGTTTTATCGAAAAACATCTAGAAAAATTATTGATCTTCCTCTCTTAAATTTTAAATATTAGTAATAATAATTTCTATTATAGATTCATATGTACGTTCTAAATATTTCTGCTGCTTCTCACGTTCCTGATGTTTTAATGTGTCTAATATAATAATAATAATAAAAACTGGCTTTTTGTTTTTATTTTTCTCTGGTATTTAATTAAAGCCGAGTAGGGTCGTTGCGCCGGTAAGCCGACCGGGTCTAGTTTTCGGCCTTTGGCACGAGGTGATGCAGTAAATTTGATTTAATAACGATTTTAATAAATATTATCGTCTAAAATCAAGTTTAATGCATTTGTAAATAGTTGCATTATATATTGCTACATTACTTCATCGGGTAAACACAACACGCGATTTATAATAAATAGTTCAGTTTGACGCCGGCACAGGAGCTGTCAAAGAGTGTAAGATCGTGCAAAAAAAATAGTGGCAGGCGTTTCATTCAAAAGTAAATTTTGCGCTGTATTTACAATGATTATTTAATCTTGTGCTTATATTTCACTGTATAAATAACTGAATTTAAAATTTTCACATAGATTACTATAATATTTTATTGTAAAAGTTAATAAATTAAGTGGCCGGAAAGTGACACATGAAATTTTCCTATTATTTGGTTATCGGCCATGTGGCCGGAAAGTAGCCCGAGTTTAGCCTAAATACTTTGTATCTTTCATTTATTTGGTTACCTACTATTAGTCTTCTTTCTTATTTATAATGAATTGTATACTTGCGAAGACACTAGCTTTCAGTTTTCGGCCACCAAATACTGCAATTTAAATGGCTATTGATGAAACTGAAATACCCATTTTAGTTGTGGCCGAAAACTAGATTGAGTCTAAAATTATTATTTAGTTTTCGGCCTACTTAAAATTATATGAAAGAATAGGGAAGCCGAAAATTGAATACTGCTTTGGTTGGCGGACATTTCATGAAATATTTCATTCACGTTGCGTTTTAGGAAGAAGATTCAATAAGACATTATTTTCTTCAGATGGCTCCTCCAAAGAAAAATCCTCCAAAGAAATATAATTAGTAAATGGTTTCAGAAAATGTGAACTAAATGAATTTGATCACCATGTAGTGGATTGCTCAAAATGTGTCCGGAATACCCCGGAAAGAATAATTAGTGAAAATTCAGACACCAGAAAAAATATATTTCTTAAGAAATAAATAACACAGAACGAAGTTTCCACAAGAAAAGTTTTGAAACATTTAAAATCAAATCTGGCAGTAAAATAATATGGTTGGCGATGTTCTAGTAACTATGAATTCATCTACCGATGCATTAGAATCGTTTGTCGATAACAACATTTCAACATTGCATTTGTCAGGAAGTTATTTGGATATCAGGTCCTTAGTATCGTTAGATGATGTTCTTGTAATCCCAACTCAAATAAGACAGTACAACAGTACTGACAATGCCGGAAATGGTAAAAGATTCCAGTAATGCAATAACAACGACTCAAAGTAGTGCAATGACAACGATGATACCACCACCACTAACACCGATGATAACAAACAACGCCTTTGAAACTTTAGAAAATGTGCTGGTTGATATTCCAATAAAACAGACTAGTACACCTCTACAAACTAGTGAAATAGTGGCTTCAGTACTATTAAATAAAGAATACAGAGATGCGATAGAAAAAACATTTATTTAAACCGGAACTCGTAAAAAAATCAACCATTAACAGTACACGTACACCTTCTTCTCTAGCAATTTGATATGCAGAGTGGCGAAAACTTTATAAATATATAGAGAAAGTTAAAATAGAGAAATTAGAACTAAGTTAAAAAAAGATAAGATATTTTGAAAAAGAAAAGAATATAAAAAGAAAAGTTAAAAAGTTCAAAAACGAAAAATCGCAAAATCCAAGAATTCCATGAAGGAAAATGAAAGAGTAAAAGTAAATTGCACCTGGTGTTATAACATTTTAATAAGCGATACGGAAGATGATATGGAAAAAAATTGGATGTGACTTTTGCACCAAATCGATTTGAGATGTATAGATTTTGTAGGACTAAAATATGAGGCAGCGTTTGGGAAATTATAGCACATGTTCTCGTCAGATATACCTCAAAACGAGACTGTACAACCAGTGCGTGTTGCCAGTGATGACCTATGGAACCGAGACGTGGTCCTTCACTGCTGGCCGGATGAGGAAGCTCAAGGTTGCTCAGCGAGTTATGGATAGGGCTATGCTCGGAGTTTCTCTGCGTGATAAACTTAGAAATGTGGATATCCGTAGTAGATCCAGAGTGACTGACATAGCCCAACGGGTTAGTAAGCTGAAGTGGCAATGGGTCGGCTATATAGCTCGAAGAACCGACAACCAATGTGGAAAACGGTTCTCGAATGGCGGCCTCGTAACGGCAGATGAAGTGTAGGGCGTCCCCCCACTAGATGAAGTGACGACCTGGTAAGACATGCAGGAAGTCGATCGATGCAGGTGGCTCAGGACCGTGCTTTGTGGCATTCCTTGGGGGAGGCCTACGTTCAGCAGTAGACTTGTGAAGGGATGTGGCTGGTGATGATGAAAATATGAGGAAGTACAAAAAAAATGAGAAGATTTGATTGCCATATTTAACGACACGAAATTTTATTATAATTTATAAAAATTATATTAAGTTAAGGTTAAGGCACCTTTTCTATCGTGTCTAATGCAGTGGCCGAAAACTAAAATTCTTGTGGGCCGAAATCTAAAATTTGGGGCCGAAAACTAGCATTTTACATATTTTTCACATCAAAAATTATTATAAAAAAGAGATTTTTCTTGTAGCACCAATGAGTTACAAAAATGAAAACTACATTATGTAAGCTACAAATTAACATTAACAGCACTAGGCCAGCATAATGGCAATTATTTTTTCTAGTACCTTAAAGTTAACAACTCCACTAAACGGCCGAAAACCAGCGCAACGACCCTACTCGGTACTCGGCCGTTAATACTCGGTACTCGGCCGAATCCTAACAAAAGGCCGAACCCGCCGAGTACCGAATCCAAACCGAGTACTCGTCCCATGTCTACCTGAGACACTTTTGGGGTGGCAACGTATCTGCATTTTGATTCTTAATCGAGGATACTAGATGTCTAAGGACCACAGCATCCACTTACGATCAGGTTGACTGTGTGCTCGTATATCACCCATATTCTATAAAAACAACTTCATGTCAACAGTTACTTCCAATTTTGAGTGGTATTATTGCGCGCAATTAATTGCATTCAAGTTTTTTTAAATAAATATATTTTTAAATATTTTATTTCATTCCCTTAGAAAAAGGATACAAAGGCCGAACTTAATGCCTAAAGGCATTAATTACCAGACAACTTATAGAGTAGTGAGATTAGAGGTAGTAATTGAAAAAAAAAATAGAATCCAAAGTAAATACACATTATATGTTACAAAATATGTTATGATATGATTGTAAGTAAATACATGTATATATTCGTATACTTACATAAAATACATATTCATAGATCTCTAATCTGTTGCAAATTTTGGATTACGTCATTGCGGTTTGGTTGTTTATTTACAATATGAAACACAATTTGTTGTGTCGATAGACTTGACTAACTGATTTTTTTTATCTTGTACAAATATATGAACATAACTTATCATAACAGAAGACTCGTACAAAGTCGCGGGCACAGCTAGTTAATAATATAAATATTACGTACAAAATTATTAATAAACAAGCAAACAAACAAAGTAAGTATACAAAATTAGACTATTTAACGATATTATATTTCTAATAATTCCTCAGTAGATGCCCGCGAACCAACATTTTATTTTTTTTATGTTTATTTATGATTTTATTTATTTTAATTATTGCAATTTTTGTGTCCGACCGAAGCTTAAGTTTCCGCTTCGGCCAAAAAAAACTACCTTCGGTGATACCTTTGGTTTCGGTCATAATGGGCCGAAGTTTTGGCCGAACCCGAAGGTTTCTGGATTTCACGATGAACGTTTCGCCTTGATTGTGGTAGTGACGTGTTCAGTTGTAGAAGGGCTATAATGATGATGAATGATTATAAGTGGCGTCGTTTGAGGCGACAGAGGGAAACAAACCAGGAGATTGGGCCGTCTTGCTTCTTTTATATTTTGTATGTTACATATTTTTTTTTATAGGATAAGGGTGACAAACGAGCACACAGTCCACCTGATGGTAAGTGATTGCTGCGGCCCATAGACATCTACATCTATCCTCTATTACAAATCAAAATGCAGATGCGTTGTCACCCGTGAGGATTAAGATGGAATGCCTCATTTCCAGTAAAAAGGGCCTCCGGCCACCTGCACTCACCAAGCGAAACGCAGAGGTAAACCTCTACTTCACGCTGGTATTCTGTGAGGTCGTGGTACCACCCCGGTTCGAGCCGGCCCATCCGTGCGACAGCAAAAGCCGCGTGGCTCTACCACTGTTTAAAATATGTTTTTTTTTTAATTAAAGTGCAGTTTAAAGTGAAATACAACTTGCTTAATGTACATTCCTAATAATTTAATTACTTGTGTCGATTTTCGACTGCTACGTAGACATTGTTTCTGATAAAAAATTATTTTTATACGTGGTAGAGCCACGCTGCAGCTATATTATGGTTGTAGCATGCATGGGTCGGCTCGACCGGGGAGGGACCAAGCTCTCAGAGAGTACCAGCGTAAAATGGCAGCTTAATGCTGCTGCGTTTTGTATGGTGAGTGTAGAGAACCGGAAACCCTTTTTACTGGAAACGAGGCATTCCATCTTAGAACTCACGGGTGACAACGCATCTGCATTTTGATTCGCAAGCGAGAATAGATGTAGATGTCTATGGGCCTCAGCAACCACTTACCATCAGGTCGAATGTGTGCTCGTTTGTCAGCCTAATTCTATAAAAAAATTCATTCATTGGTAGTGACCCAATCATTCAAGTATTGATTCGTCTTACGAACGGGGTCATCCGGGTCGATCATTCTAATGGATCATTTCCAGTACCAGTGCTCTATGATCAGTGAGACACGCGCGATAATGTCGGTCGTCGGACATTACTATATTCTGGTCGTAGCCCCTGTTATCGCAATCATCAATACTTTGATGAGTCCCGGGTCAAATGAACGAGTCATTCACGATTGACACATTTCTAACTACTAGTGTAACTTACAAGGCGATGATAGAGGTAACGTTAAGTTATAATAAATTATATTTTGATATTAAAATTAGTTGGCGTGCGAGCCAATTAGCGTGAACAAGGTCGGTCCAATTACTGTTTATCTGCTACTCAGTGACGCACTAATGTGTTGGGTTTTATATAAATATACAGTTAGCACGAGTGAACACAATTAAGCTGACCGTCCACTGCGAATTAGACTATGTGAAAACAATCGTTATGCATTCAAGAAGAAAGTTCGCGTATATCATTTAAATAAACTGGCAGATATAATCTCATTTAGTAGTATGTTATTTACTTAACGTCTTATATATATATAATTTTTTAGGTGGTAGAGCCATGCTGCAACTATAATAGGAGTATAGTTGTAGCACGAATGGGTCGGCTCGACCGGAGTAGGACCACGCTCTCACAGAATACCAGCGTAAAATAGCAGCTTAATGCTGCTGTGTTTCGTATGGTGAGTGTAGAGAACCGGAGCCCCTTTTTACTGGAAATAAGGCATTCCATCTTAGTCCTCACGGGTGACAACGTATCTGCATTTTGATTTGTAATAGAGGATCAATGTAGATGTCTATGGGCCACAGTATCCACTTACCATCAGGTGGACTGTGTGCTCGTTTGTCACCCTAACTCTATTAAAAAAAGTCAATTTTCATATATTTGTGTTTTTCATCCTTTAAATCTTATCACACCTCCAAAGTAGTGTTCTCTGCTTATTTATAGGTAGTGAACGCCTTAAAGCGTTGAGTATTTTGTTCTCCAAGACAGTTGAATTGAAACAAATAAATGGATTCGGAAGTTATCCTGGTCTAAATCTACCAGGAAAACATGACTCTGTGCAGTACAGTAGATAACTTGCAACTCGTAACACTCCTAGAATAAAAACCATTAGGAGTTGGAGCTGTTTTGTTTTTTCCCCGCTCAATAGGTTATCAAATGTCTATAATAAAATGTACTGATAGAACAATGTATAAACTATTGTAGGTATAAAGCGAACAGTTTATAATAATACCTTGTAATCACTAACTCTCACATACAACTGGCTGAAAAAATTAAATAGTTTGGAAAATCCAAAAGTGCACAAAAAATAAATTATCAAATTAAATCGATTACATAAAGTATAAAATCGATATAGGCTGTATGGTACATTAATATGTCCTTTGTCTATCAAGGGCTAAAGAAGAAAATGAAAGCGACTTTAAATTTTTAATGTCAATAAAAATTATAAAACTTAGAAATCATTTTATTAAGAGCCCTCTTACATTTCGGCGTTTCGCAAATTTAAGTATTTTACGCACCGAGCGGGCGGCAAGCTACGCGACCGATACTTTCTTTCATATCTATTCACTCGCTCGCACTATAATACTATGAGTATGGCGATTAAACGATCTTGATCTTCCATAATACAAAGTTTTCTTAGGATGGACTTCAGTGGATGGAATATTTTTTGTGTGTCATTTTAATGTTATCTTATTAATTTATTATTATATAATTTATTATTTATTATTATATACCATTTCGATATATTATTCATTATTTATGAAATTTTGTGTCAAAATAATTACACAAATATTTTAATTGTTACGCTGTAATCGAATGTTAATAATCGATTATGTCTACTACCGGTAGAATATTTTTATATTTTATATTGGTATAAATAAATAAACGGTTGCAAAATTAAACAATACTGTATTACTGCTTGGGGAGGTACTTACAAAACTTATATCTTGCGCATTGAAAGATCTCAGAGAGCTGTGCTGAAAGTTATGCTTTCTAAGCCTTTTAAGTTTCCCACAAGCAAGTTGTTCTCGGAAGTAAATGTGCTTACAGTCCGACAGCTATTTATTTTAAAATCTGTTCTTAAAACACATAAGAATTATAATTGTAACTTAAATTTATTTCAACAGTTAAGAAGAAAAGATCGAATTATACTACCAGACAAATTTCACTCGTCTCATGCTCAAAGACAAATCAACTTTTTGGGTCCTTACCTTTATAAAAAAATTAGCAATATTGTAACGATATATACGCTATCGCGTTTTAAATGTAACCAAGCTCTAACTAAGTTTTCAATGTCTTTATCTTATGAGGAAACTGAAAAATTATTAAATATAGATAAGTAAAACACAAACTCTTAAGGAAATATCACACACTCACACTTTCTTTCTCACACGCACATACACATACTCACATATACATACACACGTAATGACACACAAACACACACACCCTTATTTACTACACACTCGCATCTACCTATTAGTTTTACACATAGTTTAAGCTTATAATATTGGTTAGGATTAATAAATTATTACATACTATAAAATATTTTACTTATTATCCTCTTGTTTTTTTTATTTATTTTTTTCAAGGAAATGTAACATTATTTGAGTCACAACTCACTAGTTGTAACAATTACTTTTATGTGGAATCTAGAATAAGTTCTTGTAAAAGTTTGCTATAATATTTGAATATCAATAAGTGTGTGATATATTTATAACATGTCGCTTCTGCCTTGCTCTTGTCCACACAACTAATCTTTTAGTACATATAGCCATAATGTTATTGAACCATTTGTCGGATTTTTTACTTAACTAATTGTTTTACGTCTACTCACTTTACATCGTTTATGAATCGTCGTATAAAATGTATTTTTTTTTATGATTTTGTTATTCTATTTCAAATGCATTAAAAGGGGAGAGCTTAGCAGCTGTAATACAGGTCTGTGACCTAGCACAGTTGCTAAAGATACCATAATTATAGTATTGAGTTGGATTAAGTCTTAGTTAAATAAATTTTATAAAGTTTTGTTTTATGTAAAGTGTTTTTGGGATCAATAAATTATTATTATTATTATTATTATTAACCTGTTTTAATAAATATAACAACCAAATGTAACTAATATTTTTTATGGGTACTTACAGTCAATTACTATATTTTTTTATAAGAAAAATATTTGCTGCGACGGCATTGACCGAACTTTTCTCGATTCGATAATTTCAGGCAGTAGACACTTTTCATAAAAAGCTTGTAACTTGGGTAACATATTGAAAATATAAAATTGGTCGTATTTGTAAATTTTTAGTACTTTTACTGCATTAATCTGGGCCAATACATATTATGGCAAGTATTCAGACATTTTTATTTGCTAAATGAAGCTGGCCTTGGATTTGGTAAAACCAGTCATTATTTTGATTGAATGTTACACTTGAATCACTGAATTTATTACTTTTAACTTTTTTTTTTGTCGAAAAGCCGTGTCAAAATCTATTCCGAAAGCTGAAATAGGACATTTAACTTCAATAAGACCGTTGCTGTATAAACCATTAGGTGAAGCCCTCAAATAACAATTAACAATGATCTAGGTCAATGAATAGACCACATTTTTCTATATTAATATTTTTTTGTTTGATCAATTGTGCACATGCTGCAGACTCGTTGTCCCTACCATGTTTAATGGAAGAGACGTGATCTAAATTATAACTATAGTATGTGCCAAATCGATTGAGAAAAACGGACAATGACCTTTCGGTCGTTTAACCAGGGGTTACAAACCTTCAATATATAGGCACATTTTATATGTAGTACTTTCTTTATTTATAATGATTTTTTTATAATGATTGATATAATATATATTTATTAACTATTATTAAAAAGTTATGTGAAAGATCGCTGTAGAAGAAAAATCATCTATTGTTATAAAGTACTTTATTCATTTAACAACAAAAAACATTAATTTATAACACATATAAAGATTCGAGTGATAACGACACCGAATAAGTACGTACTTATGCAAAAGATAAAACTTTATTTTTAATATTATATAAGAACTTTATTTTTATTCGGTGCAATCATCACTCGTATCTTCACTTGATGAACTATCTGTAACATTAATTATAAAGCGATCTGCAGTTTGGTCAATTCTATCATCCATGCCACGCATTTTTTGTTCAACCTTAAGGACATGCTGAACACAGTTTTACCATTTATCTGGCGTGATTTGAGTTAAACCATCTTTAAGTAAATTTTTAACATCTTTTAACTTGAAAGTTGTATTTTTTCGTGCAACGTACCCTTTCACATCTGCCCACACAAGTTCAATGGGGTTAAGCTCACAGTGATAAGGAGGTAACCTTACCACTGTGATGCTTTTTTCTTTTGCCATCTCGTCGGTGACGTAACTTCGATAGTTATCTTTAACTGCCTTTATTTTTTCCATTAAGTGGGTCTTTGTGTCCGAGGGCACGTATGCGATCTGTTTAGATTCTAGCCATTCCTGCATATTTTGTTTCCGCCAAGACATTGTTGGGGTTTTTTCTAAACGTCTGGAGTGGTAACTAGCGTTATCCATAACTATGACATCGCCGCTTTGCAGTTTTTCTATTACTTTTCTAAACCAGTCCTCGAAATGGAGAGCGTCCATACTCTCATGGTAGTCACCAGTAGATGATGATTCAAATACCCAATCACATCCCTCCAAAAAGCCATTTTCATTGCCAACGTGTACAACTATTAATCGCTTTCCTTTACCCGAAGGGGCTTTCGCGCCAGTAGAGTAGCCTTCTAACCGTGATTGACGAGAAGATTCAATTGTGGTGTCTTCCCATACCTTTCCCATAGTATGACCTGCGTTAATCCATGTTTCGTCAAGGTAAAAAATGTTACGTCCCTCGTTTCTTAATATTTGTATTTCTCTCAAATATCTGGTACGCCACAGAACTATCTCTGGGCGATCTATTAGACCACTTTTTCTGTTTCTCTTTATATATTTGAATTTTAAATGGCGCAACACACGTCGCAGGGAAGTTTTGCTCAAGTTTGGCAACTGGTCATCTTGATTTATACTGAGCAAAATTTTGTCTAAAGTCGGTAATTCTCCTGCAAGAAAGAACTGATGCACTTTCGCTCTTATAGCCGATTTATCAAAATCGTCCAACTTGTCAATTACAGACTTTTTTCTTTTATTAATTATTCCCTTTTCTGGTATTTTATGGGAATCTCTATACACGCTTAATACGCGATATATAGTGCTCTTGCTGACTCCTGAGATCTCCGAAACCTTTTCTACCATATTAACGTTTGAAGGATACACGTCTTCGGGCCAGGTGTTTTTGACATATTTGTATACATTAATGATAATCTCTTGTTCCCCGACCGACAAAGTGGTAGGTTTTCTCTTTTTTACTGGTGACGTTAAAGGTGCTCCAGAAGATGGGCCTGTAAATAAATGACAAAAATATACTACCATAGTACTACATCACATAAATACATATTGTTTTAGAAAATAAATACCACATGGTCACATAAAAAGAGCGCTTTAAGAAATAGAAAGGCTACGTCGTCGCATTTGTACCTATTTGTACGTACCTGCTACGTTTATTATGGGTCGGCGACGTCTCTTTCCACTTGATGTTAAAGGACCGGGTCCTTCACCAAATTCTCCTGAACTCATGTCGATTTAGTAACGACCGTCACAGTAAAACTAATATAACAGATTCAAAAAACAAAAACTTAACGATATAACAAATTTAACAGTAAAAACTCAACTAAAACAATGCAATGAATGCTATGAATTACCCGAGACGTACACACGCAAGCGCTATCCGAACACGAATGAAAACAAAATGGCGGACCGGCCCAAAAAAGGTGACGCATCTCTGGCTGCCATTGTCACGTTTCTTTTAGAACGAACTGACGTAACGCGCGTTTTGTTTATTTTAAAGGGATGAATTTGCAAAAGCTCAATATGGTGATTATATTGCTTCAAATATTTTTTTAATATGAAACTGTTATTAAATGAATTGCTGCGTTACTTACCATAAATTGAAATATAAAATATAACACATTTTTCGCGATGTACCGTAAGATTTTACTATGTTTATAGGAACCACAGACAATATTATTTAAGAAACAAAAAAACAAAACATATGTGCTGACCTAGAAGTGGGAATAATATCAATATTTAAATATTGTTATCACATCTAAATTGAGATTTTGTAAGTTACGCCTTTTGACACTCGGCTCATATCTGAGGTCATTGTCCGTTTTTCTCAATCGATATGGCACATACTATATATAAAATAGTTTTAAACCGATCGATCAAAAATTGCGGTCGTAGTTGACGATGTTGTAGTATGCAGGCAATCGACGCACACTACGATAGCAATTGACGCACACTACGGTAGTATCGAAACGATGCAGGGCCCGAAATAAACTGACGCACGTCCACCCTCGGCAAGCGCTCGCGCGTTAATGATCGCAGATGGCCGGCGCAGTGAAATATATAGTACTTTTATTTAATTAATTAAAATATAATAGTAACGATTTAAAAAGTAAAAATAATAGCATAGTTTAAGCAAATGTTGATGATTATTTTGGTATAAATTTTACTTCTAAATGATGTAGAACTTCGGAAATATAGAGGCTTGTATCGAAGCTTTTTTGGTCGTTTTTTGAATTATGTCGATTTTTTTTTTCCTAGCGTGAAAAGCATATAACGAAAATGGATTCAACTATTATTAAAGTGTAGGATATTTGGAAGATAAAAATATTTTTTTGATGGTCGATATTCAATAGAATCTACAAATTAGAGCTCCCAAATCATATCTTCGAGAGTTTTTGCCTAAACATGTATCGGGAGAATGATTATTACTGATTAAATAAATAAGTTAGCTAAAATCCATTCCGAGCTTATTTGAGGAGAGAAAACGAACTACTTTTACCAAGTAATTGTTATTTCAAGCAATGAACGATAAACATAAAATTTCAACGAGGAAACCTTATAACTTCGCGTTTTTTAGTAATACGCCTCTTAACAAACGACGCGTACTAGATTATTGATATGGAATAGAGAACCAGTTGACGTTCTGAAGCTAATAAAAAAACCCGGTCGCGATACGTCAATTATTTCGGGAGTTATCGTGACCACACACAAAATCAACGTCCGGACGTCCACGTAAAATTTTTTTCAAACCGTTTTTATCAAAGTAGAAATATAAAATGATTTTTTAGAAAATATAAGATGGATTAATTAGTGTTTTCTTGACTAGAATAATTTTTATTCAATATACATTACATGTGTAAAATTGAAAGTCATTTTATACTTTACCACTGGTTCGAAAAAAAAACCCTCTGTCCTGGGAAGAATCAGCAAGAAACCCAGCGGGACTTTTTTTTTATAAATAAATTTTACAATATAAATGATTACGAACTATTCACAAAATTTATTTTAGAAACTGCTTGGAAGCGACCACCTCATTCCCTGGAGTATCGTATAATGAGTATAAATGAATACATCAACCATGTATTCATTTATACTATAATAACCATTTTTATACAGTTTCAGCTTAATAAAACATTTAAACTTGGTAATAGAGAGAACCTTTACACTTTCCGGGCCCTTGTTGTAATAGCGTATACATTGCCCCAAGAATGAATTACTGACTCTGTGGAGTCGAGAAACTGGCATCACTAGCTTGTGTTTGTTCCTAGTGTTTACAGAATGTATTATCACTTTTTTTACTAAAACTATCTTTGTTCTTGTGAACATACGTTAAATTTTCGTAAATATACTGAGAGGCCAAAGTTAATATATTAATTTCTTTAAATTTATCTCTAAGAGACTCTCTCGGTTTTAGATTGTAAATAGCTCTAATGGCCCTCTTCTAATAGTTTCTGAATCAACCGCATTTCCCCATATCAAAATCCCATAAGACATTATGCTATGGAAATAACTAAAATAATCTAATCTAGCTGTCTCGACATCTCACTAGAGATCTCTAATCTTTTTTACAGCATAGGCTGCTGCAGAACTTAGTCTGCTTGCTAATTTGGATATATGGGGGTATAAGTTCAATATGGTTATGATAGAGGCATTTTAAGAGCACTTTACTTCACAATTGGGGGGATTTATTAATTGATTTTAAACTAACTTTCCGATGAGCTGGAGACTTGAAATTTAGAAAATAGCACAGAATCGAACGACAATGTAAGATTATGAAAAAGGACCGTGGTTACACATCTAACGCCTATTTTATGTACCACTCTGTCTCTGAGAGTCACTCAAGTTTTGTTCGATAAAATGACTTTACCTATTGAATGAAGTAGATGGTGCTATTACAAAGCAATTTTACTTGAATGAAAATTAATATTATTATTGTTAAACATATTATAAAAAAAAATTGATACATAAGTTTTAAAATTTCACTTGTTACATTGTGATATTAGAGATTTTTTCTGCCGACTTCCAAAAAGGAGACGGTACTCAATTCGACTGTATTTTTTTTTAATGTGTGTTACCTTATAACTTTGTACTGGGCGAACCGATTTCGATGATTCTTTTTTTATATGAAAGCTGATGGTTCTCGTGTGGTCCCATATGAATTTGATCAAGGTCAGACCAATGGTTATTGAGTTATTCTTAAATAACCTATATTGAAGTCGGCTGTACAAAATTTTTAATTTTAAATTGTTAAAACTCTTACTTTACGATGATATTTTATTATCCCAATAAATTTTTATAAGCAACCAGGTACCCGGCGCGTTGCTGCCGTAGACGAAATAATAGTGAAAATATATAAATTTAAAATATTTTAAATTTGGAAGGGTTATATTGTTTCATTAGGAATGATAATACATTCATTGAAGTTGAATGATATGTAACCTTCAAATAAGTTCATCGGTACGTGATACGCACGCTAACTACGGTAAGTTAATTATTGTACTATGGCTATAACCTTCGCGCAAATGCGCGCAATAAGTTGACAAAGTTTTACCGCAACCTGATGAACGGTATGGCAAAGCATAAAATACGAACAAACAAACATTAATTTTTATATATTAGACTAGCTGTGCCCCGCAGTTTCACCCGCGTCATCACGTGTCCAAAGTGCGCGACATGACCTAGTTCAAGCATTTTATAACGGCTAGGGTTAAAGCGTCGTTCGTGCGCCCAGCCAAGTATTGAATTATGTTAATTTTACATTATCTCAAACTATCCGTCCAAATAACATGGTATAATGAACAAAGTTTATCTTCATAACATTGTCTTGATGATGAAGTAACTTTCGTTCGTAAGGATAAATAGGCCATGCCTAATAATAACGCTTATAAATCACTTTTAAATTTTCAATATTTTTTTGTCACAAAATACCTAATTATGGCTTATGTATAAGAAATAGACATATGGTATCGCGGACTTTTTTTTTAGACGGAGTAAAGGTCTATATTTTTCTAAAACATTGTATTTACGTATCCCTAACGATAACATTAGCGTACACGGGTAAATCATTTCGGGAGTGATTTTTCTTCTGACTTGCTTAATAAATATCCATATTTAAGGCTAGCTGAGTAATATAGCTTAATTCTAGATAGCCTATACTATTCCACATGAATCTGGCTATAATATACAAAAAGAACTTTTCAAATCCGAATGGTAGTTCCAGAGATTAGCGCGTTTAAACAAACAAAAAAACAAAAAAACTCTTCCGCTTTATTATATTAGTATAGATTGTATGTATTATGCATAAGCACAGTTTTGTATCTATGTATTATGTGTATGTATTTGTATTGTTTCCATCGTTGGACAACTAAACGGTTGGCGGTTCCACGCACTGTAACCAAACGGTCACGAACGTGTTACGCGACAGACGAAGTAAACTGTTTGGTTTAAATAGGTGGTACTCATATGTAAACAAAGGTGCGAAGCCTTCGAGCGTGTTTTTTTTTTGATGGAGGCAAACGAGAATACGGCTCACCTGATGGTAAGTGATAACCTTTACAGGTGTAATTGCAGGTGAAAACAAGTGGTGAAATTAAAAAAAAATGTAGAACCGACTTCAATATAAATTATTAAGGATTACTTAAAAAGTACTCAGACTTTTATGCAATTTAGCATTAGCTTTCAAATTAAAAAAATCATCAAAATCGGTTCACTTAGAAAAAAGTTATGAGGAATCAAACATAAAAACAAAGAAAAAAAAAGCTGGATAAGTGCGAGTCGGACTCGCGCACCGAGGGTTCCCAACAAATCCGTAAATATATAAGTTTAAAATTATTAATAATATTTTTATTATATGATGTAACTAAAAATTTATGCTTTTGGCAATTTTTCCTTTATCTGTGCTATATAACGTTGCTTTGTACCCAATTTCAAGATTCTGAGTTCACGGGAAGTACCCTGTAGGTTTGATTCCCTTGCGAATGTCGAAAATTTGCGGCATAAACGGCTTTATCTTTGGATTGCGTTGGCTTAGAAGTTTGATTTTACACAGCTCCAAGAGAGAATAGACTTGAGTATTTGATATGAATTTCAGCTTGATACCTCAACGTGTTCCTGAGAAAAAGGGTCTTGACAGACAGACAGACAGACAAACGGACAATAAAGTGATCCTATAAGGGTTCCGTTTTTTCCTTTTGAGGTACGAAACCCTAAAAACTGTCGAATTGAGTACCTCCTTCTTTTTGAAGTAGGCTAAAAAATGGTTGGTTTTCTTTATACAATAATCACCTTTGTCACCCAAGCGAGCACTTAGATCTCTACATTTATCTTCAATCAAGAATCACAAGGCAGAAGCGCTGTCACCCGTGAGGACCAAGATGGAATGCCTCGTTTCCAGTAATAAGGGTCTCCGGTTCATTACACTCACCATACGAAACACAGCAGCATTAATCTTCTATTTCACGCCGGTACACTCACAGAAGTGAAAACGTGATCCCATCCCGGTCGAACCAAAATTCGCACTGCAACCTGCAGTAGCAAGGCACTATCACCTACATGGTATAGTTTTGATTTTTCTAAATTTGATAAATCGCCGAGGTAAAGCCCAAAGAGCAACGAGCTACTTGGGCCACGTTGAGCCAGGAAAACGGTTCCTGTAGTATGGTTTTCGTAGGAAAATTGTGAAAGAATTCAGTGGCTCGTCTAACGCCTACAGAATCAGAAACCCCATATTATCCCATTAGCTGTCTATTACATGCTAACTTGCTACGCTGGTAACACAGTTGGCACATTCTTTTTTGTTGTCTATACAAATAAATAAAATTGAAGCGTCTGTTTGTAATGTCAAAATAATAGCTTCTTACTAAATGTATATGAAAGTATATGGAACTTGTAACAAAAACGCAATTTTTAAAATTTTTGTCTGTCTGTCTGTTTGTTCCGGCTAATCTCCGAAATGGCTGGACCGAATTTGACTAAACTTTCACTGGTAGATAGCTGATGCTATAAGTAGTAACTTAAGCTACTTTTATTTTAGGAAAATAATTAGGGTTCCGCGTAAAAAAATTAAAACCCTTGGAATCCAATCGTAATAAATTATTACACGCGGGTGAAGTCGCGGGGAACAGATAGTAAGTGCATAAAAATATTGGACTTATAAGTCCCAAAACAACATGGGACAAAGCGAAAAATGTTTTTTTAAACGCAATTACCAGGTGTAATTTTACTCTAAATGACTAGCTCAATGCTATCGTGCATTGCATTGTAAGTTCGTGTTATGATAAGCGGTTTGAGATAAGGTTCAATGGGGCTTTATCTTTAATGTTTACGGACGTCACTTCAAGTCCAAGGTTACTAGAAACAATGGTGTTAAGACCTTAGGTTAAGACTTGAATAAAAATTCAGTTACATGGTATCGTGATATAATAAAAAAAAATCATCCAAATCGGTCGAACTGTTTTTGAGTTTTAACGTGACTTACAGACAGCTCTTGATTTAATGTTCCGTACGCAAAGGGTAATTGACGGGACCTTATTATTATTACTAACCGTCCGCTTTCCGTCCGTCCGTCCGTCTGTTAGCGGGCTGTATCTTATGTTCCGTTTTTGGTAGACAGTGGAAATTTTCACATAATATGTATTTCTGTTGCCACTATAACAACTAATAATAATAATAAAAATTTATTAAAAATTAAAGGGGCTCCCCTACTAGAAACGTGTATTACGATGGTACGGAACCCTTCATGCGCGAGTCAGTTTCGCATTTGGCGGGTTATATATTATTTATAGAAATGTCACTTCAACAATTAAGATGAATCTATTGAAATCATATATGAGCCTTTTAGGTTAGGCTTTTTTTATGGAATAAGGGTGACAAACGAGCACACACTCCACCTGATGGTAAGTGGTTGCTGTGGCCCATAGACATCTACATCGTGTCTTCGTTTGCGAATCAAAATGCAATGTGTTGTCAGCCGTGAGTACTAAGATGGAATGCCTCATTTCCAGTAAAAAGGGTCTCCGGTTCTCTACACTCACCATACGAAACACAGCAGCGTTAAGCTGCTATTTGACGCGGGTATTCTGTGAGAGCGTGGTCCTTCCCCGGTCGAGCCGACCCATTCGTGCTACAACTATACTACTAATATAGCTGCAGCATCTGGCTACAGACGTACACTCGAAAATATAACCATCCTTCAAGGGCAGTCTGCTAAAATGAATTTCCTCTATCATATACTTAAAAGTATTTAATCTTAAGTCACGTGCTATTTATAACGGTAATTACGCAAACTTCGAAAACAAACAAACTTATTATTAAGTAGTTAAGTAATCACATAATGACGTATCGTAAAACTTTATCAGAATCACGTATGTGTATATATGTATGTATATATGTATGTGTGTATGTATATTTCTTTGTAACCGCCTTTGTAGCTATATCACTGCTTTAAGGTTTTAACTGTGGTAGAATCAGGCGGCAGCTTTTGCTTTCGCATGGATGGGCCGGCTCGAACCGGGGTGGTACCACGAACTCACAGAATAGAAGTAGCTTAGCGTGAAGTAGAGGTTTACCTCTGCGTTTCGCTTGGTGAGTGCAGGTGGCCGGAGGCCCTTTTTACTGGAAATGAGGCATTCCATCCTAGTCCTCACGGGTGAAAACGCATCTGCATTTTGATCTGTAACAGAGGATAGATGTAGATGTCTATGGGCCGCAACAACCACTTACCATCCATCAGGTGGACTGTGTGCTCGTTTGTCACCCTATCCTATAAAAAAAAGAGAATGCTTTTAACATTAAGTCCGCCTTTTGTTCCTTTACTTAATTTGTAAGGTTCAATAAAGTTTAAGTAAATAAATCACATACTCGTAATGTATCGTGTATTCGGATACAAGTGATCACTTTTTACTAGATGGTAAGACTCCTTTTCTACCCAGGCCTAGGTGCCTAGGGACCGTCCGGGTGGGCGCCTTTTCTACCGCCAAATACCAGGGCTTGCACTGCTGAGTTCCACCCTGAAAGGTACAGAGAGCCAGTATACTAACAGGCTGTGTGGCGTTCCATCTTAGTCCAGTAACACGACGTGTTTTTAGGGTTCCGTTCCTCAAAAGGAAAAAACGGAACCTTTATAAGATCACTTTGTTGTCCGTCTGTCTGTCTGTCAAGACCCTTTTTCTCAGGAACGCGTGGAGGTATCAAGCTGAAATTCATATTAAATACTCAAATCTACTGTCCCTTAGAGGTGTGAAAAAAATCAAACTTCGTAGCCAAATCAATCAAAAGATACAGCCGTTTATGCCGCAAATTTTCAACATTCGCAAGGGAATCAAAACCTACAGGGTACTTCCCGTGAACTCAGAATCTTAAAATTTGATACGAAGCAACGTTTTATATTCGTACGTCTTTATTGTACACCAAGGAAAGGAAAGGTAAATATAACATAGTTTAAAATTAAAAATTTTGTACAGCTTACTTCAATATAAATTATTAAGACTAACTCAAAAACTATTAGTCTGATCAAATTCATAAGGGACCACCTTAGAGTATTTTGAATACTCTAAGGGGACCACACGCGAAGTACCAGCTTTCAAATAAAAAAGAATCATCAAAATCAGCTCACCCAGTAAAAAGTTATGAGGTAACACACATAAAAAAAACATACGCGTCGAATTGAGTACCGTCTACTTTTTGGAAGTCGGCAGATAAGCAAATATTGAGGAAAAACAAAAGGCGGGGTCTCATTGTTACATGACAATCTCGTCCAGACAACCCAAAAAAAAAAGAATAAAAATAAAAACAATTATAAATTTGGAAAATACATAATTTAAAATTAAAAATTTTGTACAGCCGACTTCAATATAAGCGACTTTAATATAGGTTATTTAAGAATAACTCAATAACCATTGGTCTGACCTTGATCAAATTCATATGGGACTACACGAGAACTATCAGCTTTCATATAAAAAAAGAATCATCGAAATCGGTTCGCCCAGTACAAAGTTATGAGTAACACACATAAAAAAACACATACACTCGAATTGAGTACCGTCTCCTTTTTGGAAGTCGGCAGAAAAGGGCACACCTTGAAATATCTAATCTGCTTTTATTAATTACCGAAACAAGAATTTTGTTTTAAGCAACAGAAATTGTTTCTGTTTAATTAGCACGAAATTTTTGACTGGTGATTCGTATTTTGTTACCGAAAAAAATTGTCAAATAATTAATAAAATAAAATATTCATGAACGGGACGGTTTACAATAGTGAAATTCAAAATCCTTCCTAACGATTAAAATCTAAAGCTAATAAAAAAGTCAAAGTGATAAATTCAGTTTTTCAGTACGATGTCTTGTTCATATCCATACCGATCAAATGACGTCCAAGTGAAATTATTTTCAATTAACTTTTTTTTTAATAATAATCGAAATAAATAATCTTATAAGTATTCATTGGAATCTCGTCTTGCTATTATTGGTGTACTTTTTTATTATATAAGTGCAATAGAAAGCTGGTGAAAGTGATTCAGTTGGGTGGAGCGCGATTTTTTGATTTGGTGACAGTAGAGCTACGTGTTTTATATTGTTTTTATAAAATTAGGGTGGCAAACGAGCACACAGTCCACCTGATGGTAAGTGGCTGCTGTGGCCCATAGACATCTGCATCTATCTTCGTTTGTGAATTAAAATGCAGATGCGTTGTCAGCCGTGAGGACTAAGATAGAATGCCTCCTTTCCAGTAAAAATGGTCTCCGATTCTCTACACTCACCATACGAAACATAACAGTATTAAGCTACTGTTTTACGCTGGTATTCTGTAAGAGCGTGGTCCTTCCCCGGTCGAACCGACCCATTCGTGCTACAATTATACTATTAATATAGCTGCAGCATGGCTCTACCACGTAGAAATCTTCGCCTTGCTTTCGATGTGTGCAATAAAAGAAAGATTCACGGGTTAGGGTGCACTTAAATAAGAAGAGACACTACTTATGTTTTAAAAAAACGACATACTTAAGGTGGGTCAATGACCATAAATAAGGAGGAAGAGAGAAGGGTGAGAGAGACAAATGGTGATTTAATTATGATGATATTTACGCGAACACTACACATTTAAATAAAACTAATTTTACGGATTTTATCGCGTATATTAACTTATTTTATATTCCCGACGTTTCGGGTGCTTTCCAGCACCCGTGGTCACGGGGGACTGAGGTGTTTGACGTCCTGCTGTCATAGTTAGCCCGGCTTCCTTCAGTTTTTTTCCGTGACCACGGGTGCTGGAAAGCACCCAAAACGTCGGGAATATAAAATAAGTTAATATACGCGATAGAATCCGTAAAATTAGTTTTATTTAAATGAGACAAATAGTGTTCTTTAATTTACATATTTCACATAATAGCATCCAAATAGCTCCCCGAGTTTATTATATACCAGTTATTTCAATATCACAGACAGACAGACACTTCAATTCTGTTTATATGAATATGTATAGACTAGCGATTCGCCCCGGCGTCGCACGGGTGATTTATGTATCTCGACAACAACGCCACCTACCGGATCCAATTGTGAATCTAAACCATTGTCTAATCAACTTAATCACACACACGTAATTTCATCAAAATCGGTCCAGCCGCTTAGGAGGAGTTAAGTCACGTATACACGGGCAGAAAAATTATAAAATAAATAATATGCATGTATTATACATAATAAATAATATTATTATAAACCTTCCTCTTGAATAATTATGTCTATTGATGAAAACCTCATCAAAATTCGTAGCATAGTTTAAAAAGTCTAAGCGTACAGACGGCGGGAAGCGTTTTTCTGCCGACTTCCAAAAAGGAGACGGTACTCAATTCGGGTGTATGTTTTTTGTTTTTTTTTTTATGTGTGTTACCTCATAACTTTGTACTGGGCGAACCGATTTCGATGATTCTTTTTTTATATGAAAGCTGTTAGTTCTCGTGTGGTCCCATATGAATTTGATCAGACCAATGGTTATTGAGTTATTCTTAAATAACCTATATTGAAGTCGCTTATATTGAAGTCGGCTGTACAAAATTTTTAATTTTAAATTATTGTTTTATACATACTCTGTAGAGAAATGAAAATTAAGTCTCTACTAACTGGATAAAGTATTTCAACGAATAACCAATTAGCAAATCTATACATAATATAGAGATTTGCTAATTCGTCAACAGTCTTGAGTGTTCGACTTCGTGATTAAAAATGGCGTCCACGCATTTGACCTTTTCCGCGAACGGTAATCAAGGTCGCGGCAAATTTAGATTATACGCAACGCAGCTGGAATATTTTATATGATGAGCATTTTTCTTGCGTCAGTGGCTATCAAATCAAATCATTACCGCTACCGATAGAGCCTATTAAAGTCCACTGCTGAACATAGGCCTCCCCCATAGATTGCCTCATAGGGAGGCAGGGAGGATATTTGCCATAGTTATAATGTTACTGTTAATTTAATAATTTCACCTCTCAGTGGGTCATGTGCTCCTGGTAGATTATCTTCTATACATCCATCCATTACAGCCTATTAAAGTCCACTGCTGTACATAGGCCTCCCCCATAGATTGCCTCATAGGGAGGATATTTGCCATAGTTGTAATGTTACTGTTAATTTAATAATTTCACCTCTCAGTGGGTCATGTGCTCCTGGTAGATTATCTTCTATACATCCATCCATTACAGCCTATTAAAGTCCACTGCTGTACATAGGCCTCCCCCATAGATTGCCTCATAGGGAGGATATTTGCCATAGTTGTAATGTTACTGTTAATTTAATAATTTCACCTCTCAGTGGGTCATGTGCCCCTGGTAGATTATCTTCTATACATCCATCCATTACAGCCTATTAAAGTCCACTGCTGTACATAGGCCTCCCCCATAGATTGCCTCATAGGGAAGATATAAATTTGCCATAGTTGTAATGTTACTGTTAATTTAATAATTTCACCTCTCAGTGGGTCGTGTGCTCCTGGTAGATTATCTTCTATACATCCATTCATTATAAGTCCACTGCAGAACATACATAGGTCTCTCCCATAGATTGCCTCGTAGGGAGGATATAATATATTTATTTTAGTCGTTAATATTATATATTTTGATTTGTTTTCCTGTGTCGCCTCTTAAGACACATATGGGATGATGATATGGGGTAGTGGATATTCTCTCACCGGCAATAGACGGTTCAATCCATTCAAGATGTGACAATTAAGTTGACTTCTTTAAACTACTCACTATTTTTTTAAGTAAATTTTAGCTGAATAGTTTTCACATTTTTAACCTTAAATTAAGCTATAAACATGATATTAAAATATTATACCTGCAAGCTATTTAAATTAAATGCCTAATTTAAAAAACAGTACTAAATAATGATTGTCTTATATCTACGCGAACACTACACATTTATATATAACTAGATTTTACGGATTTCATCGTTTTATTCGCTTATTTAAAAGTACTAAATATCTCATGTTTTTTTTTGTTACAGGTACCTATCTAGCTCTACACAGAATAACTATAATATCAATTAAAATGTGTAAGTAAAAAAAAAACCGTAGAATATTAAAAAATTATATTATGTGCAGTTGACACGCGGTAGAAGTGGTGAAAGGAGACCGAGATAATAGAGAATACGTTTACATTTTCTATCTCATTCTCTCGCAGGCTAAATCCTATAGATGTATACGAGGGCGGCACTGAAAATTTCGGGAATCAAGGAAGTGACACAACATTACTATTTAAAAATGTATTTATTGCTTTTCGTAGTATTCTCCGCGAAATTTGACACATTTTTCCATACGATGGAACCAATCATTGAAGCAACCGTTCCATTCGGAAGTTGGAGTCTCCAAAATGGCCGTTTTGTAGGCGTCCACGGCTTCTTCAGGTGGTGAAAATCTCAGTCCACGCAATTTATTCTTTATTTTAAGGAAAGTATAGAAATCATTAGAACTTAGGTCGGGGCTGTACGGCGAATGGTCTAATATTTAATAATTCTATCTTTTCTTGCTCTAAATACTCTTTTGTTCGTTCTGTGTGCGGTGTGAGAACTCGCATTGTCGTGATGGAGGATGATGCGGCGGTTGCAGTTCTCTTTACGGAGTTCAGAAACGATCTGTGGCAAACAAATGTTAGCATACCATTCTGCATTAACCGTTCTTTGTCCCTCAAGAGGAATAGTCGTAACATGGCCAGTTTTGGAGACAAACGCAGCCACCATTTTTTTTGCAACACTCCGTGAACGAACAATTTTTGTTGGCTTTAACTCATTTTCGAACACCCAAACTCGTGACTGGTTTTTGTTTCGGGTTCGTACGCATATATCCAGGATTCGTCACCAGATACGATATTGTATACAGCATTTGAGGATCCTGCGTGGAATCTTTCGAGAGTTCTGACGCACCAAGTAACGCGAGCCGCTTTTTGCTCTTCACAGAGCGAATGCGGTATCCATCGGGAAAACAACTTTTTTACACCTAATTGTTCATGCAAGATTATTTGTATCTGACTCGTGTCAATGTCCAAAGTTGCCTGAATTTCGCGGTATGTTACATGTCGATCTTCCTCAATCAGCTTACGCATAGCATCATCGTTTTCTTGGGTGACTGCAGTTTTTGGACGACCTTGACGGGGATCATCACTGAGCTTGACACGTCCACGTTGAAATTTAGCAAACCAGCGATAAATTGTGGTTTTGGATGGGGCTTCATCACCAAATGCAGAAATCATCCGGTCAACACACTGTTTTTGTGTTAAACCACTTCGAAAGTCATAATAAATCATCGCTCTTGAATTTTCTCGAGTCAATTCCATTTTCTCAACGACTAAACAAGTTTGACAAAACCTTGTGACAAGACCGAGAATCTTTTTTTAAATAAATAAATGGTATTCGATTTTTAAAACGAAGGAGTTTTCAATTAAAAAGATTTTAATATGATAGGAACTGTGGAAATATTCCATTCCCGATACTTTTAGTGCAGCCTATGTATGTTTGTCTCTTTTTAGTGTCGCCCTTTCGATTCATCTCGATTCTCAAATCACGATTTCAAAGAAGTATTCACTTCAAAAAACCGTGCATAGAAACATTTTTTTACATATTACAGTTTGTAGCACGAATGGGTCGGCTCTACCCGGTAGGGACCACGCTCTCACAGAATAACAGTATAATATATCGTATGGTGAGTGTAAAAAGAGTCCCCGGTTCTAGGAGACCCTTTTTACTGGAAACGAGGCATTCCATATTAGTCCTCACGGGTGACAACGCAACTGCATTTTGATTCTTAATCGTGGATAAATGTATATATCTATGGGCCACAGCAACCACTTACCACCAGGTGAACTGTGTGCTCGTTTATCACCCTTATTCTATAAAAAAACGCAGAAACTAACAAATGAAATTGATTAGAAAAAATACGCGAACAAAGATGTAAATAGTGGTCGTCGGTCGTCGATAAATATTTTATGCCTCGTGCATCTAACAGACAGACGATCCGATGAATTTATGTATATTGCAGTGACGACGTTGATGTTGATCCATTCGTTTATACAAAGTAAGTTCGATAACCCACGGCAAAAAAAAAAAATATTTATTTATACATTTATATTTAGAGAATACGGACTTTCATTTGGCGCGATCCTGACACTCCTCACTCGTCTCCTTTACATTGATATTTTTTATATTTTTTTGTATAGGATAGAGTGACAAACAGCACACAGTACACATGATGGTAAGTGGTTGCTGTGGCCCATAGACATCTACATCTATCTTCGTTTGCGAATCAAAATGCAGATGCGTTGTCACCCGTGAGGACTAAGATGGAATGCCTCTTTTCGAGTAAAAAGGGTCTCCGGTTCTCTACACTCACCATACGAAACACAGCAGTGTTAAGCTGCTATTTTACGCTGGTATTCTGTGAGAGCGTGGTCCTTCCCCGGTCGAGCCGACCCATTCGTGCTACAACTATACTACTAATATAGCTATAGCAAGGCTCTACCACGTTTAGACGATATATATACGCATCATGCTCGTCGGTTTCGGGTACTCCTAATCTGGCCCGTTAACAATATATCGCCAATTTGGTCGATAAACCTTCGTCTGGGTCTAGGGCGTCCCTTTCCGACTCTGCCGTTCACATCTGCAATATACATTTGCTTTGTCACTCTTGTTCATTCTTTCTACATGACCAAAACACCGAAGCATTCCTTTCTAAATCCTGGTCACAACATCATCTTATGTATTTATATATTTTATATTTAGAGCCGTGGTAGCTCAGGAGCTAAACGCTCGCTGTAAATTTCACAGTACGCGAGCAACCCGGGTTCGATTCCCGCCGGCACAAATGAAATTGTTAATTGCATTGCATTTTGAGTACTGATTTACCACGTGTTCGACGGTGAAGGGAAAACACCATGAAGAAACCTGCATATCTAAGAAATAAGAAAAAAATTGCATTAGGCAATGCAACGAACATTTCCTTTTCCTAAAACCCTATCAGAAATGAGGGGAGGCTTGTGTCCAGCAGTGGGACGTATATAGGCTGTAAGTTTACTTTTATCTATATAAATACAATGATAGAGGCATAGTATAAAGAGAGGGGAAGTACGTTATCTTCATACAAACGCACTGCGCGCGGCTTGTATGTGTGCGCCATAGTATCTATGAGGCGCCGCACGCACACTTAAACACAATCTCGAAGTGTTTCTCAGTGCGCCAGTCGAGGCTAACACCGCACGAGGTTCGCGCGTCACGTAAGCGAGTCACTTATTATAGCATATAATTTTTACTTGACGATGAGATACCTACTTACTTATTTTTGTTGTATTAGTTGTCTATCAGACAGAGGAAGAATAGTAACTAAGTACCTAATTACGGTTATAAAATCGTAATTAATTATATTTGCAAAAGTTATTTATAAGGATGCGGATATATTACACATTAAAGTTTAATAACAAGGCGTTTCGTAATAGTTGAAACCGAAGAAAGTATTTTTCTGTAGCTAATTTGTAATTTTGTAATAAATGTGTGATTCAATATATATATGCTTGTATTAATTAAAAATAAAAATTAATATGGTCCTTTATGTGTGCAAATACTATATTATGCCTATTAAAAATAGAAAGTAACTAGTATATGCTAAGTAAATAATTTAAACACGAGCTCACACACCGCCCCGCCGGTTTATTTTATCCCTTTTTTTATAAGTAATACTGCTCTGAATCTTAATACATTTCTGTATTTGTTAGGAAAACCATTGTTGAACTTTATCGACTAATGATCACTGAATTAATTATACAGAGATGTATTATCTTTGGCAAGGGCCGGGTTTTAAACTAATGATTTGGTGACAGTGACAATCCTGAGACAGTAGGCAATTATATCGCGGATTGTGCCGGAGTTAACCTACTTGGCCTCTCTTTATACTATGATAGAGGTTTGCAGTTGTGCACGCATCAGGGAAAAACTACTGGATAGACTTAAGTTAGTTTTTCTAAGTTTTATTTCTTAGACACACAAAAAATATTGCAATATTTTCATTTAATGTGAAGCTACTAAAGTTTTAAGAAACAACGATTTTTATACGGCGTTTTTCACACGCTTAATTGTACGTCGCTTACTCTCGCGTTACTAACCCAGATAATTTATATACTTAAGCTACAAACGGAGCAACAAATAACATTGTTTACAAAGAAATTTTGTCTTTTTTATGTTTTTTCCTTCGCACATACGAAAACTTTGTTAATATATCAAGGAACGCGGACGAATTCACGGGTATCAGCTAGTATTTTATATTTGAATAGAGCATTATTTACAGCTTAACAAAAGTCCACAGCTGAACGTGGGCCTCTTCCATAGATTGCCTTTACTAAAAAGATAGCAATGCCAGGAGTGATGTGAAAATGATAAAACATAACTTCGATTTTTTGGAGGTTACTTCATAACAATCGATTTTCATATATGTATATAAGCCCGGGGTATGAAAATGTATGGGGAGTAAAATCAATCGTTACTTCATGCGTTACGTTATGTATTCATGTTTCAATGACTACTTTATGTCGTGCGCAACTTTCTTGCGCAGCCCCCTGCACAGAGTACTCCGGGCTGTATTACTAGTATTACTATATATAAACAAAACGTTCGTAAAGAGTAATCTCCAGTCGTGCTTCGGAGCTGACTCTTTTTTTTTTCTTTTCATTTCACTGCTCCACGGAGCCGCACCATCGGTCCTACAATAGGCTCATCACTAGTAAAAACTAAATTTACTCGCCCTTTCTATTGTGTTTAGTAGATTTTACCATTGTGACTATATTTGACGCGATTAAATTGATAAAATCTCCCAAAGATACAAGAGAGGCTTACACTTTTAAGTAGAGAGTTCGGCGCCATCAAATATGTTTGTGCGCAAGATGTACCGAACTTGTTTTTTTTTTATAGGATGAGGGTGAAAAACGAGCACACAGTCCACCTGATGGTAAGTAGTTGCTGCGGCCCATAGACATCTATATCTAACCTCTGTTACAGATCAAAATGCAGATGCGTTTTCACCCGTGAGGACTAGGATGGAATGCCTCATTTCCAGTAAAAAGGGCCTCCGGCCACCTGCACTCACCAAGCGAAACGCAGAGGTAAACCTCTACTTCACGCTGGTATTCTGTGAGGTCGTGGTACCACCCCGGTTCGAGCCGGCCCATCTATGCGACAGCAAAAGCTGCCGCCTGGCTCTACCACTGTTAAAAGGGTTGGTCTGCCAGGTTTTGCACAGTAACGGTAATAGATGGCTCCAACTCATCAAAAAAGCGATGCATCCTATTTGCATCCTAGCCCGGTACGCAAAACCTCCAACTTCTCCCCCTTTCGCCCAATAATACGCCCGCAATGCTTTCGTGTTCATGGCTTTCGTTCATCGCATGCGGCGTACTAGACGATCTCTACTTCAAATTACAACGAATACGAGCACGTTTAACTTTCTTTTCACGTTGATTGTCGCATCGACTAGCTATATGGCCGTCTCGTTTCCACTTCAGCTTACTAAACCCCAGGACTATGTCTGTTACTCTGGTTCTAATGCGGATATCCTCATTACAAAGTCTATCACGCAAATAAACTCCGAGAGTAACCCTCTCCGTAGCTCGCTGAGCGAACTTGAACTTTCTTATACGGCCGGCAGTGAAGGTCCACGACTCAGATCCATATGTCATCACTGGCAACACGCACTGGTATGTACAACCAAAGCACAAACATATCAATTATTACTAAACGCAATCAAGCCATCTGCTATAATCTATATTTAACTTATAAACTTTTTACGAACATATTAAGGTGTATTCCGATATATGTACACTGTGACCATTGCAAGGTGTGACATCAATTCAATATACTGTGAAGCCGTTCCTTTTTAGTTTGATATACTTGTCACTGTTTAAAACGGAACGCAGTCCAGTATACTGTCATCCCCATTTTTCGACACTGTTTTCAAATGAAAATATTTATCATGTAGGTACACGTATTCTGTTCAACAAGAAAAAATATTATTTGAATGTTGTTCCTTTTAAAAATTAATGTCCGAGTTCATTTGAATAGCAACATTAATTAACAATAATAACAATCATTCGTGGAAATTGTTAAATCTCTAGGCGCTGTTACGTTTTTTATGACGTGATCA
This sequence comes from Parnassius glacialis, assembly GCA_033319125.1. Lineage (NCBI taxonomy): Eukaryota > Metazoa > Arthropoda > Insecta > Lepidoptera > Papilionidae > Parnassius > Parnassius glacialis. The sequence goes on along the minus strand of JAVANC010000015.1, from coordinate 11,918,178 downwards.
AAGTACTGAGAGCACCTTGCCTCGAAAGCACCAGCGCTCACAGTACAAAAATGGCATATATATTCTATTCTATTTAATATATAAAAAGTACGTGTCACGTTGTTTGTCCGCGATGGACTCCTAAACTACTGAACTGATTTCAATGAAATTTTTAGTCAATGTGCAGTTTGGTCCAACTTAAAAGATAGGATAGCTTACATCTTAATTTATAGTCGCAATACAATATTATTTTATTGAAAATTATTTGTCTATTATTTGACAGTCACAATAATCACAAACGATTCTGTCAGATGACGATATCTGTTGACTGGATTGAGTAAATATTTAATAGATGGCGCTATGTTAAAAATACAAACGTTTAATATAAGCTACAATTTAGTAGTATAACCACCACGTGTTGCTGTAAGTATTCAACATATAGAACCGAATTCAAAACAATTTTGCAGACTGTGTGCAGTTTGGTCCAACTTGAGAGATAGGATAGTTTTTATCCCGATAAGTGAACCTCAATTTTTTTATTGCTAATTTCCGGGGTTTTTTTCGGGAAAGCAAATGGTTGTTCGGAAAGGGCAGAACAACGTCTGCCTGGTCAGCTAGTATTCTATATATTGTCATATATGTCATATATATTCCCTAGAGTACTGCGGCAGTATACTGGTGGCCGTATACTATAACTAATATTTTAAGAAAAAAAATAGCAAACAAGCTTTGACAATAATTAGGAACACTTGAAAAATCAACTTAAAAAAAACTAACAACACTACACAATACTAAAATCTACTAAAATATTATGTACAATCATTTCAATTTTCAACTGTCAAAATGGTGTCGATAAAGCACCCTTTTGACCCTTAATTATATGATTGACTGATGAAGAGCTAAGACGCCCATTACACGGTAGGTTTTGCTGTCAGTTTTACAACAATCACGGTTGTGATTAACGAATAACCTAACCGTGTAATGTGGTGATTGACGGTTGCATGAAATTGATTGACAAATATCTGGATATTTTGATTTTTACGTCAATCAACTATCAGTCACGAATTTTGATTGAACGTGTAATGGCATTTCGTCAATCACGCGTCAGTCAACGCTTAGACAGCGATGGAGGCGGACGCAGAATATATTGAAGAGGCGGTTTCCACGCGCTCGTGAAGCCCGCCGCCACTCCCGCCAAACGTGCTTCAGCCAGAAAAAGATTTTATTTTAAATTTTGAGGCTCTCCCCGAGTTGTGGGACACGAAATACCCCGGGTAGGGTGGATGCCCCTAATACCAGCCACGCCCCTAATTCCAGTCTTTCCGCTTTTTTACTTCGTAAATAAGATTTCTAGTAGTCTTAACTACAAATATTGTCGGCTAATAAATTCTTCGTAACCAGGGGAAAGTATATTTCAAACATTACCTCACAGTTTTAAACCTAACAGTGTTAATTTAAAAAACAAAACACGTACGTAACGAAAAACGCCCATTTTCCTAATTTTTGACAAGTTGTGGTCCCGATACAATTAAGCATATTTTACATTAGCTAATCTTTAGGCTTTTTGATTTGTATGAATGTGACTATAGACGTAGTAATGCAGCTATTTGGGCGCTTAACGTATTTTAGAGAAATCTATGCAAACAAGGCTTTTTTTTTTAGAATAAGGGTGACAAACGAGCACACAGTCCACCTGATGGTAAGTGGTTGCTGTGGCCCATAGACATCTACATATATCTTCGATTAAAAATCTAAATGCAGATGTGTTGTCACCCGTGAGGACTAAGATGGAATGCCTCGTTTCCAGTAAAAAAAGTCTCCGGTTCTCTACACTCACCAAACGAAACACAGCAGCGTTAAGCTGCTATTTTACGCTGGTATTCTGTGAGAGCGTGGTCCTTCTCCGATCGAGCCGACCCATTCGTGCTACAATCATAATATAGCTGCAGCATGGCTCTACCACGTATTATAGCACCACGTATATATAGTTTTTGAGTTAGTAGTGTGTAGTGACCATATTACCCTCACATACGTGAACAATACTTTGTACTGGGCTTGCGCAGCCCATATATATAATATAATAAACCATATAAATTGTATGGTATTGTATGGTAGTGAAAGTTGGGTGTGGCAGAAGAAGCACGAGAGTAGAATAAATGCTGTAGAAATGCGGTCATTAAGGAGTATGTTAGGAATGAATCTGAATGACAGAGTAAGAAATTGTTTAATAAGAGAAGAGTGTGGTTTGCAAGATGATGTTGTGACCAGGATTAAGAAAGGAATGCTTCGGTGGTTTGGTCATGTAGAAAGAATGAATGAGGAAAGAGTGACAAAGCAAATTTATGTTGCAGAGGTGAACGGCAGAGTCGGGAAGGGTCGCCCTAGGCGAAAGTTTATCGACCAAATTGGCGATATATTGAAAATGGGCCAAATCAAGAGTACCTTTAACCGACGAGCGTGTATGCGTAGGTATATGGATGTGGAGGAAGCGAGAGAGGTCCGTCAGGATCGTGTCAAATGGAATTCCATAGTCTCTGCCTACCCCTCTGGGTGACAGGCGTGAGTGTTTATGTTTATGTATGTATGTTTATAAATTGTATATAATTGTTGCTAAATGCAGACGTTACTAGTAGTGCCGATAGATGTTAACTAATAAATAAACTAGACCAATGTTAATGATTTAAATTTGCAAATTATGCAATTTTAATTTTTGAAACTACAATTTATTTTAAAATCAAAAAAAACACTGTTATTTAATAGTTGTACATTTTCACTTTTGTCAACAGTCCCCAATGAGTGTTAATTTTTTTATTAATTTGAGTCGTTATCAGGAAGATGCTTCTGCCTGTCTCCTGTTTCAGTTTCCCTATGTTGCCTCTTACGACATCAACGAGATGATAATATGGAATGGGGTAGTGGATTCTTACGCCGCCGCTATACGGCATTATTCAATGTGGTGTGGTATTCGCATCTCACAGGTAATAATATAACATTGACAAATATTGGAACGTTTTATACGTGGTAGAGCCACGCCGCAGCTATATTGTGGTTGTAGCACGAATGGGTCGGCTCGACCGGGGTAGGAGCACGCTCTCACAGAATAACAACGCGAAATAGCAGCTCAACACTGCTGTGTTTCGTGTGGTGAGTGTAGAGAACCGGAGACCCTTTTTACTGGAAATGAGGCGTTCCATCTTAGTCCTCACGGGTGACAACGCATCTACATTTTGAATTTTAATAGAGGATAGATGTAGATGTCTATGGGCCGCAGCAGCCACTTACCATCAGGTGGACTGTGTGCTCGTTTGTCACCCTTATCCTATATAAAAAAAAAAAAGAACACGTAACTGCATTTTGATTCTTAATCGAGGATAAATGTAGGCCACAGCATCCACTTACGTATGCTGGTTTGTCACCTATATTTTATTTTAAAAAAAAACGTTGTTCAAATATGAGTTCTCTTTTAATGGGCACGTAGTATAGGCAGGTGCAACAAATTATTGCTTTTGGTTTTCCTTCACTATAATATATCTACTATTAACCTATATAAAAAAAAATTCATGGCATTATGCTGAGTGTGCTCCTGTTCCCAGATGACGCCTTGACACATACGAGTATAGGTATTGTATAGTTTGTAATATGTAGTATATTGTAATTTGTATTGTATAGCCAACATTATTTGTAAATTATGTGTTTTTTTTTTATGTTATCTGTGATGGCGTCATTTTGGAGAATAAACCTTTCTTTCTTTCTTTCTATATATACCTAGTTACTATTGAGACCGTGCAGAGCTTATTCTTTTATTTTTTTTTTCTCTGATTGATAGTAAATCTAAAAATTGATTTTTATTTTAAGCCAGTGTTTAAACTATGTTATGTATGCATGGCGCTTGCCTCATTCATGATTTTTTGTTGAAAGTACCTGCAAAATAACAGTTTTATGGTAATTTTGCTATGAGCTTTAAGTTCAATTTGTAATTTGATGACCGTTTAGTTCTGGCAGCCTAATACTAATAAGAGTAAGTATATCTCTCTCTATTCTCTCTCTCTCTCTCTCTCTCTCTCTCTCTCTCTCTCTCCATCTTTCTATCTCTCTATCTCTGTCGATGTTGAATTTATTGTACTGTTTTGTGTTTTTTCTTTCTTTGATTTTAACCGAGTAACTAAACCCGAAATTGAGTTCAATCTGTGGTAGGAGTAGGACTAGTGTCGATGTTTCAATGTAAACAAAACTTTACAATTGAATTGTTAACAATTCAATTGTAAAGTTTATAAAGTTTATAGCATAATGTTGACAAGTGAAGCAATATTGTCCGTATTAAAAGATAAAAATATTGTGTTTTCCTACGAGTTCGCGTTATCAAGTTCCCCAACATTTTGCAAGCCAACAAAGCCACTCGATATAATTTTATTTGTATTTATGCGGCCGCGTGTTACACCGTAGCGGTTAATTAAATAAATTTTTATTAAATAAATAAATAAAATAAATAAAAATTGTTTATTTCTTTAACTTAGGTCTACAAGCATTATTTTGTGGCCAGAGTTGCCCAGGAAGCATGTAGTAATGCTTGTGTTGGGTGACTCTGCTCTTCCATTGGACCGAGTATACAATATTTATTTTTAGTGTTTTTAATAACTAAACAATTTACTTACTTGGTATATTGTGTTAAATAATTAGATATCTTATTGCGATGTAATTACATTTAATGCGCTGGCATTCCATTTTAGTCCTAAAGGGTGAAAACGCATATGTATTTTGATTCTTAATCGAATAGATATCTATCGGCCACAGTATCCACTTACCATCAGGTGGACTGTGTGCTCGTTCGTCACCCTTATTCTATAAAAAAATAATTAAAACTTGCAAACGACTTAAATTATTCATTTTATCATCATCATCATCATCATCATTATCATTACAGCCCATCACAAGTCCACCGCTGAACATAAGTCTCCCCAAGGAATGGTATAAAGCACGGTCCCGAGACACCTAGCCTTCCATCCATCAGCTTTTTTATCTTTTACCTAGTATACCAGGTAGATATACTTATATTTTATTAATTTTGGATTGGATATTTTTTTATTGTTTGTTTTCTTCTGAAGAACCGGTGTTGATTTTTCTGGTTATATAATTAATAATAACACAAAAAACTTTTAAAAAATTAAAATCTGCCCTTAAAAAACTAAAAAAGAAACGAAATAATTTCCAACAGCTTCATAAGTCGGTGCTAAGGCATAGTTTAATATAGAAATATTAAAGCCGTGACTGTAAAGACCTTGAAAAAATCTAACCTAAGTCAACGAATTTTAATTGTTTAAATAATCTTCTAATTTATAAAATAAAAATATAAACATACTTTCATTGCTCAGTGTCAGTAAACACATGTGTAGAGACAATTCCAAAAAGTAATACAATACTTTTATGTTGAGGATTAAATTTAAAAAAAACCGGCCAAGTGCGAGTCGGACTCGCGCACCGAGGGTTCCGAACAAATTTAAACAGTGGTAGAGCCACGCGGCAGCTTTTGCTGTGGCACGGATGGGCCGGCTCGAACCGGGGTGGTACCACGACCTCACAGAATACCAGCGTGAAGTAGAGGTTTACTTCTGCGTTTCGCTTGGTGAGTGCAGGTGGCCGGAGGCCTTTTTTACTGGAAATGAGGCATTCCATCTTAGTCCTCACGGGCGACAACGCATCTGCATTTTGATTCGCAAACGAGGATAGATGTGGATGTCTATGGGCCGCAGCAACCACTTACCATCAGGTGGACTGTGTGCTCGTTTGTCACCCTCATCCTATAAAAAAAAAAATCCGAAGGTATATAAGTTTAAAATTATTAAAAATATTTTTATTATATGATGTAACTAAAAATTTATGCTTTTCGCAATTTTTCCTTTATCTGTGCTATAATACGTTGCTTGGTACCAAAATTTAAGATTCTGAGTTCACGGGAAGTACCCTGTAGGTTTTGATTCCCTTTCGAATGTCGAAAATTTGCGGCATAAACGGCTGTATCTTTTGATTGCGTTGGCTCAGAAGTTTTATTTTTTCACAGCTCCAAGGGACAGTAGACTTGAGTATTTGATATGAATTTCAGCTTGATACCTCCACGCGTTCCTGAGAAAAAGGGTCTTGACAGACAGACAGACAACAAAGTAATCCTATAAGGGTTCCATTTTTTCCTTTTGAGGTACGGAACCCTAGAAACAGTAAATATAATAAAAATAACAATGTAAACAAATATTAAGTACATAAAGAGGTCACCATATAGTGGTGTCAGAATATCCACTACTCTATATCTTTACGTGGGTGTCGCAAGAGACGACAGACGGAAAAAACCAGCAGGTGGGCAGCAGTGCCTTCCTAATAACCTAATATCAACTGAAAAATACATTCTATTGCCAACCGGCGCGTCACTAACAAAGTTTGCTAACAAAATGTTCATATTATTTATACGCGTGACAGAGCGCGTGATATACCTGTGGTTCTTCACCTTCTATGTACGGGGATCTCCCTTTTTCCATCGACGGTCAAGTAAGAAACAGCTTAATATTCTAGAACGAACATTATGTTGTGACACCTTGAAATTAACATATTCTGAAAGACGTATGTTATTCAAATATACAGATTACAATACAAAATCATGGCGTAACTTCAAAGCCAAATGACGTTCATGAATTGAAAGATTTATGGATTTATGTCAAAAGGAAAACATTAATCCTTAAGTTATTCATCAGGCGGGAGACAGTTGGATGGGCTTGAGTTATGGTGTAATTGCATACTGGGTATATTGTTTTAAATATCCACAGATCATAAAGAAGTATATATAGACTTTGCGGAAAATTTTAAATTATGTATAGTCAGTGTTTCTTTAATATTTGCAAAGGTCTGTTATACGTTTTTATTTCGTTTGGCGATGTGCACCAAGTGGATGTAAATTTATGATTTCTTTCTTATTGGAACGAAATTCCTTATCGTACGGTACGAATTTGGTGGATGTGGGCTAGGCGAGAAAAAGTGTAACATTTTACCGCCACGACCCCTTTCTATAGTGCGATCGAGATGGAATAATATCCATCTCCTTCGCACGTTTTCTTATCTTGTCATGAAAGAAATATTATTTTATATTAAATGACGCTTCATTTTAATAGACGTTAGTAATTGCTCCGTGGCGCAGTGACTTAGCAATGGGTTCCTGCGCTGTGGGGGCCGCGGGTTCGAATCCCGCACGGAACAAGTATTTGTATGGGCTACAAATAATTGTTCCGGATCTGAATGTTTGTCCTGTTTGTAAACTGTCTCCACGATACAGGACAAAATCCTAGTGTGGGGGTAACGCTTTTTAAATAAATAAAATAAAAAATATTTGTATTTGTTAATCAATAATAGAAATACTACGAAAGAAACTTCGTTCCAACCGAGTGTTCCACGACCTCAGGCATGTTCTTTTTTTTATTTGTCTCTTTTTCTAAAAACTAGGAAGGTCATCCACATTTTAAATATAACTATGACACCTGATGCCCAATGAATGATTTATTCTGTAAAAATAATCCAAATGCAGTTGCGGAAGATCCAATGAAGACTAATGCCCGATTCCTATATTCATAAAACATTTCTCGTTTTCCGTAACAATCCGACGTTTTATTACACACTAGGTGCATGTAAAAATAGTTTATATTACAAACTATTCACTCAGCAACTTGGGATGACTGAAAATCAAAAAAAAAAATTGTTCATTAATAATTGAACTGGTATTTTGTTAAAAAAATGGGGTTTAATACACTTCATTTGCTACAAAACGTCCCGTAAAAGAAACTGGAAGTGTTTTTAAATATAGACTCGCGTTAGCGGTAAAAGCAAAAAACACTAAGCTGATATTTTACGTTTGTTTCCTGAGAGCGTGGTCGTTTCGAGCTGTATGCATTATAGTTTTCCAAAGCGGTCCTACCACATAAATTCTCAATCTCATGGACAGAAAGAAAGGAAGAAAATGCATTTATTTGTAACGACTACAGTGACATTAAAGGCAAACAATGTGTGTGTTGATTAAATTTTTACATAAACTCATGTCGTCACCACTGAAGTAATATGTACTACGTAATAAACCAGACACCGCAAACAAACCCTGTGCGACTGGTGCGGGGCGAGTGGTTGGCACAGACTAAATAAGTTGGAGCTTTAACGCTGCGGACCGTGTGTTCGAATAAATCTGTGCAAATATGCTTTGCACAGGTTTATTCGAATGTATGCCAGCACTTATGTACGATCCCACCTGATGGTAAGTGATGAAATAGCGTAAGATGGTGAAGCGCACTGACTTAACAAAAGCCTATTCACTATTGCCTTGAAGACACCCACATAATACTCGGATGGAAACACAGATGCTGACAACTTATTCCACGCATTTGCTGTACGCATGATGAACGGTGTAGCAAACCGTTTGGTTCGAATGCGTGGTAAGTCAACAACGAAGGGTGGAGACTGGCCGAACGTCTGGTCGTCCGATGGTGGAAGGGAGAGAGAGGAATTAAATTATGCAATTCCTGCGCACACTCCGAGATGCATCCTTTAAAAAACCGAAAGGCTGACTACTTTGCGTCTGTGTTTGAGGCTGGTAAGATTGGTTTTAACCGAATTCGGGTCACCGATAAGCCTCTTAACACGCCTTTCCATTGAGTCCAAAGCTGCTAGGTGGCATTTTGCAGCACCAGCCCATATATGGCAGCAATACTCCATGCACGACCGGACTTGCGCTTTATATAAAGTAAGCAGCTGTCCCGGCGTGACGTATCGCCGCACCTTTGCAAGGACTAAAGGTGGACTTATACTATAAAAAAGATCATTCCATTAGGCAAATGCGGCCCTCGTTTAAATTCTCGGCAATACGCCAGCACGCATACAACGTCAACAAATTGAATATATCTCGGACGTTACGGCGAACGGTATTCTTGGAAACGTTTTTAATAAGTACATACATTTGTTCACGTCTTCTTTCACTTAACACGTCCAATTTTTAAGCTCACGAGATAGATATATGAGTTCTAAGAAGCGATCATATTGTTTCTTATAACATTTACAGCTGTTCCCGTGGCTTTGCTCGTAAAGATTTCGCTTTACCGACATAAGTGATCCATGCCGAAATTCGGGATCACTCTGTTGTCTGTCTATCTATCACACATGTTCTTCTCAAATACTTAATATCTTTATACGTGGTAGAGCCACGCTTACGGCTATATTAATAGTACAGTTGCAGCACGAATGGGTCGTCTCTACCGGGGAAACACCACGTTCTCATAGAATACCAGCGTAAAATAGCAGCATAATGCTGCTATGTTTCGTATGTTGAGTGTAAAGAACTGAAGACCCTTTTTACTGGAAAAGAGGCATTCTAGTCTTCGCGGCTGACATCGCATCTGCATTTTATTCGTAAACGAGGATAGATGTAGTTGTCCATGGACCGCCGCAACCACTTACCATCAGCTGGACTGTGTGCTCGTTTGTCATCCTTATCCTATAAAAAAAAGACTTGATAATAATATGTTCACTCAAAATTTTTAACAGTGTTTTATAGAATTTTTACGCGCGCGCGCTCGTAAAAAAGTAATCTACTATAAAAGTTAAGGAAGAGTGGTTGTCTCCAGGACACAGGCTATTAGTAGCTTAATAAGTCCCGCTGGGTTTCTTGCTGGTTCTTCCCAGGACGGAGGTTTTTTTTTTCGAACCAGTGGTAAAGTAAAAAATGACTTTCAATAAGAATTACACATGTGATCTATATTGAATAAAAAATTATTCTATTCTATTCTAATATTAGACACCTGCCACTATTAGTTGATAAGATCATTGCAAGGCCACTAGCCTTCTTACTCATGATTTCTTCATCCACCAACACACACAAACATACACGCGCGCGCGTGCACACACGCACACACACACACCGGCGCCGGCATTAAGGTGCAAGAGGGCCTCCCCTGCCAGGAAAGAAAATACATACAAAAAAAAAACTAAACGTCTAGGTTGCTGTCCAAATTTGTTCCTCAGCTTGTCAATAAATTCAAAATCCTCTTCTACTTTGTCGTTGAACACAGCATGTCGCACAGCAGATGTTATTCTCTGAGCAATAATTCCAACTATCGAGTACAGAGATTATGTTTTCGATGAGCGAAATATATACAATCGAATACCTGCGCGATTTGAATGTAACGTTACATTTATCTATATAATATACATGTATAATTCTATATTTTTATTTATTTTTATTTATGAACTAGCCGCACTACTCTGCCGTCATACAGTTTTTTACTAGTGCGGGGGGTAGAAGACTAATTTGTTGTTTTAAAAAATAGCCAATATATTACAAATATCTACACAAATCTTGATTACGAATTCACGCATATTATTGTAATTGTAGGCTAAGTCTTGTGAATAAAGAATTATTATTATTATTATTTTATATTAGTTAATAGTATAATGTGTAGATGCGTATCTACCTCCCTAAAAGTATGTATCGTGTAAGTATCCTGGCGACGCCCATGCACACACCCTCACATTATACATACAACACCACCACACACTCACATTCACACATTTCTTAATATACACGTACAAATAACAATTTTTCTAGAGGTTTATAATAGACTTTTTGTAATGTTATTGGCATCCTCATGTTAAGTAGCGGGTCATTCCCAACACAAGTATCCTCTGATTACTCATTGGGAAGTCTCAGCGATATGTTTTTAACAAGATTACCGAAATAAACGCATTATTTATTATCATTTAAGATAATATTGTTTATGAAATAAAGATTTTTGTTTATTATTTAATTTTGTTAATAACTTTATGTAGTCACATATCGGATCCTGGTCCTGGTATAGCTAACCGTCGTCTCGACAAAACAAATATTATACGGTGTGAATATGACCTCGATCAAATCGTTTAAAAGTTACACGATCACTAACAGACGCATCAACCGTTATAATATAAAGACTAACTGTTCCTCGCGACTTCACCCGCGTGTTATAATTTATTAAGATTGTACTTCATGGGTTTTATTCCAGTGAAAGTCCCGTCAAAATTGGTAAAGCCATTTCGGAGAACAAACAGACAGACAGACAGCCAAAACTTTTAATAATTGTGGTTTTGTTATAAGTACCGTATATATACTTTCATAATTTCATATGCATTTAGTAAAAAGCCGTTATCCGTCCACGCCGCGCGAGTGATTCTCGCCCACCTGTCCGCGCATTAATATGTCACTTTTTTTTTTTACGACCGCGCGAAACTGTCTCAACAAAAACGATTACTACTGAAAAGCTACTATACCTACATTCAAATAAAAAATATTCTCAAAAAGCTCAAAGAATTCAGAGTTTAATTTTGTTAAGATACAATAGGTCATATTAAAAATAAAGGATGAAAATAAATCTTTAAAATGGGAATATCAAAAATATATTTTTTTTTTTTATTTCGAGTTATACAAGAAAAATATAATATTTAGTGGGGACAATTATTTTATATTGTAATAGTACATGATATTCCCTTTAAAATGACACCAATATCAATTATATGTTATGTAGTCAATATAGATAAATATATAGTATTTACTCAATATAAATTTTAATAAAGAAAAATAAGTTTCAATAAATTCTAGACACATCTCAACGTATATTTCCTTTATAACTGGCTATTAACGTGTTAATAGTGAAGCATTCATTTAACAAAAAAAAACTGATTAGAATACATTTTAAACAACATATAATCAATAAACGATGATCGCGTATAGTGATTAAAATTTAGAGCTAAATAATTATATGTAAACGTTTTGGAATTATCGTAATGATACATATTTACTAAAGAAAACATCTTCACAATTAGTTTGATGTACAATAACATTAGAAATAACGTATAAAATGAGAAAAGTTATCACATTTTTGGTCGAGCTTCTTATACAGTCCGCAAACAAAAATGGCTAAATGTCATTTTCTATTATTTTTTTTGGAGTTTATGGCCTGGTATCTAGACCTTTAGACCAAGTCTTGAGTATTTTTATTCGGTTTATTATAATTTCCCCAAGCCTTGTCTTTATGTATTATTATCCTTCATAGTACACTACTTCACAATATGTTGATGCGTCACATTGTGCAGCCCTTGGGAGATTTTGACGGCAACTTGAGCCAGCAGGCAGCTGACAATTGGCGATGGTATCTAAAGGCGCCTATGCAAACAGCTTATCTTGAGAATCCATCACCATCAGAGCGCTTGTTTCACCGTTTCCACTAATAGTTCACATTCGTAGACAGTTAATACATAAAATCGCACCACTTTTACATATCAAAATCCACTTCAAACTATTATTAAGTGGCGAAGCTTGCGAAGACACTTATTGATTTCACGATGTCTGTCCGTCTGTGCGTCTGTCCCACGGTTATCTCGAGAACGGTTTCGAATTTTCAAATTCTGTTTTCAGCAATCGATTACTGATCACCCAGGCATCTGAACCTCCTATTTTGAAACTGATTGCTCAACGGCAACCGTTAGATACCGCTACAAAGCTGATTGCTTCGCCACTTTGCTATGCTGTTAGCTTGCTAGGTTTATTTAAATTATAATACAGGAGCAGCAAACCGCCGCCGATCAAGTTCCCGCCAAAACTCTCTTTTTTCTAAATATTTTGTTACTATTACACAGATAAAATTCACTTTCACAGATGACAAATTTCAAATAGCACCATCTCTTTTTCTACTGACTTCAAAGAGGAGGAGGTACTCATTTTTTTTTATAGGATAAGGGTGACAAACGAGTACACAGTCCACCTGATGGTAAGTGGTTGCTGCGGCCCATAGACATCTACATTTATCCTCGTTTGCGAATCAAAATGCAGATGCGTTGCCACCCGTGAGGACTAAGATGGAATGCCTCATTTCCAGTAAAAAGGACCTCCGGCCACCTGCACTCACCAAGCGAAACCCAGAGGTTAACCTATACTTCACGCTGGTTTTCTGTGAGGTCGTGGTACCACCCCGGTTCGAGCCGGCCCATCCGTGCGACAGCAAAAACTGCCGCGTGGCTCTACCACTGTTACTGTACCAATTCGACTGTATGTTCTTTTTTATGTGTGTACCGTCATAACTTTTTTCTGGGTGAACCGATTTCGATGATTCTTGGAAAGCTGGTGCTTCTCATGTGGTCCCATATAAATTTGATCAAGGTCTGACCGATAGTTTTTGAGTTATACTTAATACTTTATAATGAAGTCGGTTGTACAAAGTTTTTAATTTTTAATTATTTAATGATTTCTTATATTTACGCGAACACTACACATTTTAATAAAACTAATTTTAAGGATTTTATCGCGTATATTAACTTATTTTATATTCCCGACGTTTCGAGCACTTTACAGCACCCATGGTCACGGGGGGGACTGTATTCCCGACGTTTCGAGCACTTTACAGCACCCATGGTCACGGGGGGGACTGAGGCGTATGACGTCCCAATGTCATAGTTAACCACGGCTACCTCCAGATTAAAAATTGTTAATATTTGTTCCGATCTACGCAGTATTAACTTACAGTATCATGAAGTCTTGCAGTTGTGTGCTTGGGTTGGGATTTAATTTTATTAATTATGGGATCCCAAGCAGATGGTAGCATCCAGCCATCTTCTCTATTGAAATTAGGATGTTTTTTGATTTCAATAGCCTCGCGATTCATCCTTGGAAGGAATCGGTGTTCTTTAGCGAGAATTTGTGGTCTATCAAATCTAATGTAGAACGGGGGCGATCCTGTACGTGTTCACAGACTGCAGACTTCCCGGAGCGTCGATTCTTCACATCAGCTATGTGTTCTTTAACGCGGGTTTTTATGGATCTTTTATTTTGTCCTATGTAAGAGAGACCACATTCACAATCAAGCTTGTACACTCCTGCATCTTGCAGAGGAATATTACACTTGACTGATGGTAAAAACTGACTAATCTTCTTCGGCGGCTTGAAGTATATTTTAATGGAAGCACGCTTCAAGATGTAGCCAATCTTGTCTACATGTATAGGAATATTGATGATGATCCCCCATGATTAGGGGGATATTTGTAATTGTTGCCACGCGTGACAGGTGGGTCGGCAATTGCAGTATTTTATTTTCTAGTTGTATTTAGTAAGAAGCTGCTCCCCTTCTCGCATTTTCCTTCTTCTCTCTTTCTTTCGATTACGGCTTACTTTTGCTGCTATCTGCTGAGTACGCTGTGTTTAAAAGTGCTTAGCGCCGGAAAAGTTATGGCTGTGTAACGTTATTTATCACACTTGCGTCAATGCGGATTCTAAAAATATAATAACAAAATGGCCGCCGTGTACCATTGTTTACAATATGGTCGCATGGATTATTTTTATAGTCAACTGGTTTTTGTTGTGTATAGAATACGTGGCTCACCTTATAGTAATTGATCGTCGTCACCCATGGCCATCTACAAGGCCGAATTTGGACCAACCTTTAAGGAAGGAGTATCTTTTCTTGAAGGAGCCCGAGACATTATTTTATACGTGGTAAAGCGACGCTGCATATTATGGTTGTAGCACGAATGGGTCGGTTAAGGACCATGCTCTCACTGAACAGAATGAAATAGCTGGAAATAGCAGGTTAAGGCGACACCGCGAAAAAATGCACCTCCTTTCATCGAATAGTGTAGGAGTATGACGCGACTAACGAAACTGGAATTTTGATATAGGTAAATTGATGTCTTTCTCTTGAATTTGCTTGTTCAAAAACACGATTGTAAAATGTTGACTCAATCATAATTATTTGCGAAAACACAAAAATATTAAACAAAAACAAAAATATTAATACCCATAAAATCTAATCTCACGCGGACAAAGTCGCGGGGAATAGCTAGTCAAAAATAATATTTAATATTTATTTATAATATTTATTTATTTCTCCCACTTTTTATACAGTTTCATTTCTTACATAAATAGTTTAAGAGTTTTAAGTTGTCGTGGGAGACAGGAGCCCAAACTAGGTAACCCTATGCTATTTTCATACTTTGTTGTTGGTCACTCATTTCGTTATTAGTAGTCATTTAATGTCCACCAGTGAACATAAAACCGGTTCCGCAGGTGTTGCAGTTGTACATGGGCGGCGATCGACACTTACCACGTGAGCCGCATGCTCGTTTACTTCCTCTTCTATAAAAAAAGAACACATGCCACTCCCATAGATAACCTTATAGACGGCATACTTGCCATATTTGCCACCCTTGGCACCTGCCAACCTCAGTTTTTATTGAGTATTTATCAGAGGACCTGTTGCCTATCTAATGCGTGAATTCTTTTATCTCTACTACAAGGTCGCAGAGTTGCCGGTTAACTAAGAATAGCTGTTCCAGAGTTCATATATGTGTGTGAATCCCTTACGTCAGCCATACAAGATCCAGTATACCGTCAAGTTTGCAGCGCGCTTGAAGCAGCGTCCAGTTTGCAGTGCATCCATATAGAGCACTCACGTTCAAATTCGCCGTCTAGTTTGCATGACGCCACACCAGTTGAAACCATGGCGTCACCAGTCACGGAAGTCGAAGCTTTAGCCGTCCTAGGTTTATAGCTCCGACGAACGTCTCAAGGCGCGTCTCCACCAAAAATGTTGACAACATTTATGTTTCCGACATGTTGACAAATGAACAAAAAGTTGACGACATTTGTTTCAAAATGTTGCAAGAAGCGTCTCCACCGAGGGAACAAATGTCGGCAACAAGCGTATTCCTTTGATTTGCAACATTTTGAAACAAATGTCGTCAACTTTTGTTGATTTGTCAACATGTCGGAAACATAAATGTTGTCAACATTTTTGGTGGAGACGCGACATTTGTCGGCAACACGTGTTGACAAATGTTGAAAAATTTGGGGGAGACGCGCCATCATACACACGTTCAAGGTTACATGACGCTGCAATCTTGATCAAGTCGCTTCAAGTAGACTTGTCAAGCACACGGATAGCCATACACGGTCAAGTTTACCGGACGCTGCTTCAAGCGTGCCACAAACTTGACGGTAAACTGGATCTTGTATGGCATCCATTAGAGTATAAATATAGCTTGCTTATAAATACTTTAATGAGAATCCTCTGTGATTAATTCTGAATAATTCGTATCTTTAATCAAACTGCTTCTATAATAATAATACTTCTTTTTTTATCATTACTTATGATTTTTAGGGTTCCGTACCTCAAGAGGAAAAAACCGAACCCTTATAGGATCACTTTCTTGTCCGTCTGTCTGTCTGTCAAGACCCTTTTTCTCAGGAACGCGTGGAGGTATCAAGCTGAAATTCATATCAAATACTCAAGTCTACTGTCCCTTGGAGCTGTGAAAATCAAACATCTAAGCCAACGTAATCAAAAGATACAGCCGTTTATGAAGCAAATTTTCGACATTCTCAAGGGAATCAAAACCTACAGGGTACTTCCCGTGAACTTAAAACTTAAAATTTGGTACGAAGCAACGTATTATAGCACAGATAAAGGAAAAATTGCGAAAAGCATAAATTTTTAGTTACATCATATAATAAGAATATTTTTAATAATTTTAAACTCATATACCTATGGATTTGTTCGGAACCCTCGGTGTGCGAGTCCGACTCGCACTTGGCCGGTTTGTTTTTGTAACTGTTTAAAGTAAAGTACCTAGTACCTAAGAATATATCTACATTGCTTATACCTCCTCTTCATCTTAGCTGTTTATTGATACTAACATTTTAATTTTATACTTAAATTGACATTTTAACCTATTTAAATATAAGCGAAATACCACTGACTCACTCACTCATCATGAGATCACCAAAACTATACGCCCGATGGACTTGCAATTTGGCATATTATTTACTCCTTTCCCGACGTAGACTTACGACGACGTAGAAAAATGTATCCCCCAATTATATCCACTAACAAGAGATAAAATTATTTTGTCCTTATACCAAAGCACGACAACGGCGGGAAGTATATCCCCGTTTGACATAACGAGTAGACATATATCCCCCGTTTGTAGCATGGAGCCAAATAAAATTAAAAAATTATGCTTTTTTGACATTTGAAAGGGGCAATTTTATGCTAGTTCATTGGACGTAGGTTTAAGATTATACTCATACAACAAAATCTATCAATGTCTAAGTCTATCTTCCATTTTATTTACTGTGGATGTTATATCCACCGGTGTGCCCATGCTCGAAGGGTGGATAACATTTTCTCCTTCCTCCTGGGATAAAATGACTCCTGCCCCTGCTCCCCCTGCTGCGGTTGTAAAATAGGTGAATTACACTTTGTTAATTTTAATTCTGATTTTTTTACGTATTTATAAGCCAGTGCTTGACCACAATCCAACTTAAATTATTATTGATGTATTGTTTTTTTCCTTTTGATTTTTTTTTTAGTTTTTAATAGAATAGAATAGAATAATTTTTATTCAATATACATTACATGTGTAATTCTTATTGAAAGTCATTTTTTACTTTACCACTGGTTCGAAAAAAAACCCTCTGACCTGGGAAGAACCAGCAAGAAACCCAGCGGAACTTTTTTTTTAAATAAATTTTACAATATAAATGATTACGAACAATTTACAAAATTTATTTTAGAAACTGCTTGGAAGCGACCACCTTATTCCCAGGGGTTATTATCAACCATGTATTCATTTATACTATAATAACCCTTTTTATACAGTTTCAGCTTAATAAAACATTTAAACTTGGTAATAGAGAGAACCTGTACACTTTCCGGGACCTTGTTGTAATAGCGTATACATTGCCCCAAGAATGAATTACTGACTCTGTGGAGTCGAGAAACTGGCATCACTAGCTTGTGTTTGTTCCTAGTGTTTACAGAATGTATATCACTTTTTTTACTAAAACTATCTTTGTTTTTGTGAACATACATTAAATTTTCGTAAATATACTGAGAGGCCAAAGTTAATATATTAATTTCTTTAAATTTATCTCTAAGAGACTCTCTCGGTTTTAAATTGTAAATAGCTCTAATGGCCCTCTTCTGTAAAACAAAAATAGTTTCTGAATCAGCCGCATTTCCCCATAGCAAAATCCCATAAGACATTATGCTATGGAAATAACTAAAATAAACTAATCTAGCTGTCTCGACACTAGTGAGACCTCTAATCTCTTTTACAGCATAGGCTGCAGAACTTAGTCTGCTTGCTAATTTGGATATATGGGAGCCAATTCCTCCCCATTTAAAAACACATTGGTATTCAGATTTTTAACATTCGTTGTTGTAAATTTAACACAATTAGTTTTATTTCCGTTCAAATGCAGATTATTAACGTTAAACCAATGCACTAATTTTGATATAGCATTATTCACTTCGTCACATTTAAATGATTGACGTTTAAGTTTAAAAATCAAGGAAGTATCATCATCATCATCATCATCATCATTACAGCCCTTCACAAGTCCACTGCTGAACATAGGCCTCCCCCAAAGAATGCCACAAAGCACGGTCCTGAGCCACCTGCATCCATCGACTTCCTGCATGTCTTACCAGGTCGTCACTCCATCTCGTGGGGGGACGCCCTACACTTCGCCTACCGGTACAAGGCTGCCACTCGAGAACCTTTCTTCCCCATCGGTTGTCGGTTCTTCGAGCTATATGGCCGGCCCACTGCCACTTCAGCTTACTAATCCGTTGGGCTATGTCGGTTACTCTGGTTCTACTGCGGATAACCTCATTCCTAAGTTTATCACGCAGAGAAACTCCGAGCATAGCCCTCTCCATAGCTCGCTGAGCGACCTTGAGCTTCCTCATACGGCCAGCAGTGAAGGACCAAGTCTCAGATCCGTAAGTCATCACTGGCAACACGCACTGGTTGTACAATTTCGTTTTAAGGTTTTGAGGTATGTCTGACGAGAAGATGTGTCGTAGCTTCCCGAACGCTGCCCAGCCGAGTTGAATCCGTCGATTGACCTCTCGGTCGAAGTTGAACTTACCTAGTCGGACTATTTGTCCCAGGTAAACATACTCGTCAACAACTTCGAGCTTAGTGCTCCCAACAACTACCGGCATAGGTGTGACATGGACATTAAACATAATCTTTGTTTTGTCCATGTTCATCTTAAGACCTATCCGTTGGGAGACACTATTGAGGTCATTGAGCATAGTGCTTAGGTCCTCCAGCGATTCTGCCATAAGGACTATATCGTCGGCAAATCGAAGGTGAGTGATGTATTCGCCATTGATGTTAATTCCGTATCCTTTCCAGTCCAGAAGCTTGAAAACGTCTTCCAATGCAGCGGTGAAGAGTTTCGGGGATATAACATCACCCTGTCTTACACCTCTCTGCAATTGGATAGGTTTCGTACTCTGGTTCTGTACTCGGATAGCCATCGTAGCTCTACTGTACAAACACTTCAGCACTTCGATATACCGACAGTCAACTTGGCATCGCTGAAGGGACTGCAGCACCGCCCAAATTTCGACGGAATCAAAGGCTTTCTCATAGTCCACATACGCCAGACACAGTGGTAAATTGTACTCTTCGGACTTCTGTACAATTTGCCGAAGGGTATGTATGTGATATATGTAAGGAAGTATCATCAGCAAATAATACTATATCATGACTATCCCCTACAAGGTGAGGGAAGTCATTAATATACACCAGAAACAGGAATGGGCCGAGAATCGAGCCCTGAGGAACACCCATTAGTACAGGTGACCCGGAAGAACTTTTACCATTGATAATAACCTTCTGCTTTCTATTACTTAAATATGAAATAATAAGTTTAAGCGCTGTGTTCTTGACACCATAGTACTGTAGCTTCCTGATTAATGTCTCATGGTGAACACAGTCGAAGGCCTTGGAAAGGTCACAAAATATACCCAAAGCATCCTCTGAATTCTCCCATGTACAAAAAATATGTTTAACAAGCTCAACTCCAGCGTCAGTTGACGAGCGACCCCTTGTAAAACTGAATTGATTTTTATGTAGCAATTTATTAATATTAAAGAAACTTAACATCTGATCTAAAATTATTTTTTCAAAAATTTTACTTAATGTTGGTAGTACAGAAATTGGTCTAAAATTGGCGGGGTCTAATGTACTACCAGATTTAAATATAGGTATGACTTTACTATGTTTCATTAAATCAGGAAACACACCAGATTCGACGCTTATATTAAATATAGTGGCCAGATAAGGTGCTAATATATCTATTATAGATAAAATAACTTTAACGGCAATCCCCCATAAGTCTGCCGTTTTCTTAACATCAATAGCTTTAAAATATTTAACGATATCTTTTGGCAGTACTCTATGGAATTTAAAAGTATTTGAACAAGCCTTTACATTTTGTTTGAGCAATGATTCGGCGATAGTAGGAGAAGAATTTAATGATTTTGTTGTCAAAAAAGGAACATCAGTAAAATGTTTTTCAAAAGCCATAGCAACTTCTTGATCAGATCGCGTTAAATTATTGTTAATATGCAATGAAATTAATTATAATATTTATACTTCCTTCTTAGCCGACTCCAAAGACGAAAGAGAATCTCAATACCAGTGTATTTTCTTTTTTTTTTGTATGGATGTTACTCGATATCTCTGTCAATTGTAGACAGATTTTAATGTTTCTTTTTTTATTAAATAGGTTAAAGGGGTGATTCATTTAGAATCTCTCTTGAGGAGGAAATTTCATTATCTAAATATAGAAAAATACTGAATAAAGTTTTAAATGTAACTTTTGCTGTTTCATAGTCCATTTGAAAGGGCCAAAAAATTATACTTTTAGTAATAATTAAAAACTTTGAAGAACTATCAAAATAATTTCCACGTCAAAGTTTTAGAAGTAGAGGCATTAATTTTTCCATACTCCATACACTAATACCAGCGGAAAATAGCAACTTAACGCTGCTGTATTTCGTATGGTGAGTGTAGAGAACCGGAGACATTTTTTACTGGAAACGTGGCATTCCATCTTAGTCCTCACGGCTGACAACGCATCTGCATTTTGATTCGCAAACGTGGATAGATGGTAGATGTCTATGAACCATAGCAACCACATACCATCAGGTGGACTTTGTGCTCGTTTTTCACCCTATCCTATAAAAAAACACTGTCTTAGCATCGACTTCTGAAGTTATATATGCTAATTATATATATTTTTAGTCCTTTAAGCTAGCCTGTATCTTTCAAAAGTCTAATTTTAACCAATCACATCGGTGCGCCGCAAAAGGCAAAAAAAAACACGAGGAAAACCTAATATTATTTCTGCCATGCATACAGCATGCTTTGTACAAACACGTTTCTATAAATAAATTTTATTTATCTCTATCTTAATCCTCCTGATCCCTTTGTCTCTGATATATTATCATATCACCCATAGACCTAAGACAATTCGTTTTTTACCGCACAATGAAATCGGCCCGATTGTCACGGCTTTGTGACCTTGAACTAACCCCCAGCACTAAGAGCGTGCGTATATCTTAATCCGATAGCGTGAATCATGTCCTCGAAGCGTTTGGTTTCAACGTGTTACTTCCCTATCTTCCCACTTGTAGCGGTTAACTGGATAGGCAGAGTTGCTTTCGTTACCGTAAAAAAAGTCTTTGGGCATACGATCTAATAGAGTTTAGCGAATCAATGTAAATAAAATCCTCCTAGTTGAATGAGAATGGGTCGGCTCGACCGGGAAAAAACTCAGAATACCAGCGTAAATAGCAGCTTAATGCTGCTGTGTTACGTTTGACGAGTGTAGAGAACCGGAGCCCTTTTTTACTGAATACAAGGAATTTTTTTTTTATAGGATAGGGTGACAAACGAGCGCACAGTTCACCTGATGGTAAGTGGTTGCTGTGACCCATAGACATCTACATTTATCCTCAATAAAGAATCAAAATGCAGATGCGTCGTCACCCGTGAGGACTAAAATGGAATATCTCTTTTCCAGTAAAATGGCTCTCCGGTTCTCTACACTCATCATACGAAACATAGTAGTATGAAGCTGCTATTTTACGGTAGTATTCTGTGAGAGCGTGGTCCTTCCCCGGTCGAGCCGACCCATTCGTGCTACAACTATACTATTAATATAACTGCAGCATGACTCTACCACGTATATAAATTCCATCTTTGCCCTGTGTCCCTCTTGTGACAAAGCCGTCTGCATTTTGATTTTTAATCAAGGATAGATGTAGATTCTATAAAAAAGACTATATCAGCTACTTTTTAACCGACTAAAACATTGTTAGCAGTTTCCAATTCGACTATAGCGTCAAGCATAGCGTTGAAGGGTTAGGATATGTTCCAAACGGGTATCCCGGCTCCCATCGTATATGCTGATGGTGAACAACGGGGGGGTTAAGCGGTAGAAGTCCGGCATAACTTTTTCGTTGCCCTCGCAGAGGAAGGTATATATGAATATTTTTCCACGACAAAAAAGTCATACATAACCCGTCCTTGCATTAGCATGGGCGTTCGACTCGACTCTGCAGAGTCAATAATTTATTCATGAGGGAACGTATACGCTATTACAACAAAGTTACAGCGTCGTGGTCGTGAGGGTAATATGGTCATCCGGTTAATATGGTCACTTTCTCATAACTCAAAAACTACAGCCTTGTTTGCATAGATGGCTCTGTGATACGATAGCTCTTCATCAGTCAATCAAATGATAAAGGGTCAAAGGGGCGCGCTTTATCGACGCCTTTTGACAGTTGATATTATAGTTTATTTTTTTAAGTTAATTTTCGAAGTGTTCCTAATTATTGCCAAAGCTTGTTTGCTATTTTTTTCTTAATACATTAGTTATGGTATACGACTTTGCGTTTTTGTCTCTGTCCTCCTCCTAGTTTTGGTTTTATAGGGCGCCAAAGTTTAAGGCAAGGACCATATTACCCTCACGTACCTTATTTTAATTGTAAACAAAACCTAATTAAAAAAATGTTATTATAATATAAATGAATACATGGTAGATAATAACACCTGGGAATGAAGTGAACGCTTCCAAGCTGTTTCTTACATAATTTTTGTAAGTAGTTTGGACAACCTGTGTTCTTATTGTATAATATACTTTGAAAAAAAAAAATGTCTCGCTTGGTTTCTTGCTGGTTCTTGTCAGTTTTTTCCGAATCAGTATTACCTGAAAGTAAAAAAATGAAGTGACTTTTTACTTATCTATACAAATAAATAAAATTGAAGTCTCTGTTTGTAATGTTAAAATAACATCTTTTTACTAAATGCATATGGATGTATACACGGTACACAAAAACACTTTATTTTTATTTTTGTCTGTCTGTCTGTCGGTCTGTCTGTCTGCCTGTTTGTTCTAATCTAGGCTAATCTCCGAAACTGCTGGACCGATTACGACGGGACTTACACTGGCAGATAGCTGATGTTCTAAGGAGTAACTTAGGCTTTTTATATTTGAGATAAATAATTAGGGTTCTAATTAAAACCCTAAATTATACGCGGACGTAGTCGCGGGGAACAGCTAGTAGTGAATAAAAAAATAATCTAATCTATTCTATTAACCCCAGTGCTAACCCAGTCCAGTCTAAGCATTTTATACCGTGCTAGCGAAAAGGTAACCTTATAACTTCATAGTACGCGCGGAAATCAAGTTGGATCCCCGCCAGCACCAAAAAACTTGTGACTCACAATTGCAAGAACTTATGTATTTATTTATTTAAGCTTCATATACACATGTCTTCATAAACACATCTGTTTTTTAAATAAGTTTTGTAAATAGTTTGTACGATCTATCATAATGTATAATTTACTTTGAAAAAGTCCCGTTGGGTTTCTTGCTTGTTCTTCCCAGGACAGAGGTTTTTGTCCAAACCAGTCGTAGAAGTAAAAATTGACTTTCAATAAGAATTACTTGTAATCTATTCTATTCTATTCGTGTTATATGTATTTAGGTGGACTTAATGCCTCAGGCGTTCTCTGCCAGTCTTCCGTGAGGGTGATGAAGAGATAGAATAATATAGGGCGACATTGACATTTTTTTTGAACTGGCCTCTTGTAAACGATATAATAAAAAAATATGTTCAAATTTTGAAAACGGAACTCTAATTTGTCATTTGTTTACGATTTGGCGGCAAATTGAAAATTGCCTGTCACGTCAGCATGAATTTAACGCGAGAAAATTTTCATACAATGATTTTTTGTGACTTTCGATGTCATTTAATTCAACAAGAAAGTTATGATAAACTTCGATTGGCCTTTCACGATGAAGCCCCATCTCGTGCCACTGTTTACAACTGGTTTAATGAGTTTAAACGTGGTCGCACTAATCTCACCGATGGTCTGCGTGAGGGACGGCCTTCTACGGCGACGACTGAACATAACATCAGTGTTGTGCGGCGTATGATAGAGACTGACAAAAAAGTGACTTCAGATTCGAACAAGCTTAGACATCGGTATGAGACAAGTGCACAAAATCCTCCATGGACATTTAGCGGTCAGTTAGCGTTGTGCCCGGTGGATACCTCATAATTTGACAGAGGCCCAAAAACTCCGTCGTGTTGATTGGTGTCGTGAAATGGTTCAAAGATTTAACGGAGGTGAATCAAATGCTGTGTTCGACATACTTACGGGTGACGAAAGCTGGATTTATTGTTATGATCCTAAAACTAAGTGACAATTTGCTGTCTGGGTGTTTCCTTCCGAGGAGTTGCCAACTAAAGTGAAGAGAGGTCGAAACGTGAGAAAAAATATGGTGGCATCGTTCTTCGGAAGGACAGGTCATTACGCAACAATTGTTATAGAGGATCAAAAAACAGTTACTGCAGAGTGGTACACTAACAATTATTTGTCACTTGTCTTGGAAAAAGTTAAGAAACGACCTCGCAGTAGGATCTTCCTTCACCACGAAAACGCCTCGTCGCACACCGCTAAGCAAAAAATCGACTACTTGGCGACGTCAGACGTGGAATTACTGGGCCACCATTTGAGCCATTTATAGCCCAGACTTCGCACCTTGCGATTTTTATTTATTTTCGAAAATAAAAGAATAACTTCGAGGAAAACGTTTTATGGACGCCGAGGAAGCAGTGGCTGCGTTTCAAAATGCCGTCGAAGAGACCCCTAAGACGAGTGTGCAGTGCTTTTCTCAGTGGTTCCATCGGATGCAGCGATGTATTGACGTAAATGGACAATATTTTGAAAAGACATAATAAAACTAATAACTTGCTAGTTTGTTCAGTTTTTGATTTTCTAAGAACTTTTAGTGTCACCCTCGTAATAACAATATATAATTTATTACTCTACACTTACCATACGAAACAGCTATGTTAAGCTGCTATTTTACGCTGGTATTCTGTGAGAGCGTGGTCCGTCCCCGGCCGAGCTAACCCATTCGTGCTACAACTATACTACTTTTATAGCTGCAGCGTGGCTCTACCACGTACCATTATAATATAGTAGGGTTTTGCTTGCCATTCAAATTTTAGCAACGTTTTCAAGGAACATGCAGACAAAAATTCAATTTTCCTCAACTTTGGCATCCAGATCGTAATCTGACATTCGTGTAAACTAACTTGAAACATTGAACGAAGAATTTACTTGACCATTTAACACAGAAAAAACCTGCCGACGTCGCTTTATTCGTCAATTACGAGCGTGCAAGAGAAAGGCTTGCCAGATCAAATCAAAATTTCGGGTCAAGAGTGTGCAAACTGTTGCAAAGATATTTGACGATTTGTTGATTATATCTCGTCGCGTTTGTTTCAACGTATTTTTTTTTATATATATGATAAGGGTGACAAACGAGCACACAGTCCACAGGTAAGTGGTTGCTGCGGCCCACAGACATCTACATCTATTCTCTATTACAAATCAAAATGTAGATGCGTTGTCACCCGTAAGGACTAAGATGGAATGCCTCATTTCCAGTAAAAAGGACCTCCGGCCACCTGCACTCACCAAGCGAAACGCAGAGGTAAACCTCTACTTCACGCTGGTATTC
Source organism: Parnassius glacialis (assembly GCA_033319125.1). Taxonomy (NCBI): domain Eukaryota; kingdom Metazoa; phylum Arthropoda; class Insecta; order Lepidoptera; family Papilionidae; genus Parnassius; species Parnassius glacialis. The sequence goes on along the minus strand of JAVANC010000015.1, from coordinate 11,892,257 downwards.
TGTGAGGTCGTGGTACCACCCCGGTTCGAGCCTGCCCATCCGTGCTCCGCACTGTTAAAAACACTTATTTTATATTACTGTCGTTCTCGACGTGACGATCATCATCATTACGGCCTATCAAAAGTCCACTGCTGGATGTAGACCTTTCCCGAAGATTGATTCACTAGGAGATATTTGCCATAGTTGCCACGCTTTGTTTATGGAAGAGGAGGCAAACGAGCATGCGGCTCACCTGATGGTAAGTGACCGTCGCCCATGAACATCTGAAACACGATGGATTTTTTTTTTTTAGAATAAGGGTGGTAAAACGAGCACACAGTCCATCTCATGGTAACTGGATGCTGTGGCCCATAAACATCTGTATTTATACTTAATTAAGAATCAAAATGCAGATGCGGAATCAACCCTGAGGACTGAGATGAAATGCCTCGTTTCAAGTAAAAAAGGGTCTCCGGTTATCTATACTCACCATACGAAACACAGCAGCATTAAGCTGCTATTTTACGCTGGTTTCTTTGAGAGCGTGGTCCCACTCCGGCCGAGCCGAACCGTTCGTGCTGCAACCACAATATAGCAGCGGCATGGTTCTACCACGTAATAAAAATTGCTGGGAAAGAGTTTGCAACCCCAGTTTTTTATCGAGTTGTTATCAGGAAGATAGGTACTGCTGTCTATCTACTGTTTTATTTTCCTCCACTACTACTTTCTTCTACTTCTCTCTTTGTCTCCTTTTACGACACCCACGCGTTATGGGGTATTGTTATTTTATTTAGCGGTACTTGGTACTTTGGTTGTATTAGCCGTGCACATAGGATCCTGTAATTAATAAAATCAAATCCGAACTTCAATCCACTGCAAGACTTCTAAGAGATAAATGATGTGTGTAGATCGGACCAATAATGATAATAAAAAGCTGTTTCAAGTTATCTTATTAAAGAAATTTTCTATGATTAAAGTAAGAAAGAAATTTATTCACTGGTACTATATACATCACATAAATAAATAAGTGCACAGTTAAACGTGAGGCGGTTTAAGACTGCGAGTGATGGCGTGTGTATCGATCTAGTGAAAAAGGAAATACTACAGGGTAACGTACAGCGCTGATATTTCTGCCATAACCATAGATACGCACACTATCCGCCCGATTGTGTTTTAGAAATATATTTTATTGTCTCACTTTTACAGCATAAATATATACACACGCGCGCACGCACGCACGCACGCACTCACTCACGCACGCACGCATGTACACACACACACACACACACACACACACACACACACGCGCGCGCGCGCGCACGCGCACGCACGCACTCTAAAATATATAAAAATATACGTAACGATAAGTTAGCCGACAAGCTTTGTACCAACTCTTTGTAGGTACAATAAAAACATTTATAGCGTGAGAAGCAAATATTTTCAAACGGAAACTAAAGCGATTCCATAGTGTTGCGCTATGTTAATTTGGAAACGGAACAATAAGAAACTGAGTAACGTTTTTATGTCCGTGTGGTGCAAGAATTATTTCACCTGAAACGTTGATAAATTCGGGTAAATGACAGAATGTAAAGTTATCACTCCAATCTCCAGCTGAGTCAACGCCACTGTGTCAGTTTAAAACGACGATATGAGTTTTGCGAATTCATTAGATAAGACTGCTAGTTTTAATCCATGTCAGGGTTCTATACTTTGTTATCTATTACTTGTTGCGGTCTTTTGGTATATTATTCTCTTTCTCGTCGTAATAATGGCTATAGCGAGATCTTTAATTTTGACAGCTGCAATATATATCTATACATCTATACGCATATAAATAAAATTGATGTGTCTATATGTAATGTCGAAATAAGTGCCTTTTATTGAGCTCAGTGGGGATGCTATAGCATCCAGAATTTGAATTTGTATTGCATAACCCTGCTGTGTTACGTATGATGAGTGTCCAGAACCGGAGACCTTTTTTACTGCTAACGAGGCATTCCATCTTAGTCCTCAGGGGTATAAAATGCATCTGTATTTACTATTCGGAACACAACAGCATTAAGCTGCTATTTTACCGTCGTATCCTATTAGAGTGTGGTGTTTCCCCGATCCAGCCGACCCGTTCGTGCTACAACCATAATATAGCTGTAGTGTTGCTTTACTACGTATAAAACATATCCGATAAGTGAGAAATATCAAAGAAGATTGCGGTGCAGTTTCAGAGACACTGTGACGGTTGCTCAGACCAACGAAACAAGAAAGAAAAGGCCCTTAGGGTCAACTCACACCGAGACGCGACGCGGTGCGCACTTTTTAAGATAGTGATACAAAACATTTATTTACTACACAAAAAGATACATATTTAATTTGAGATAATTCTAAAATGCCTCGCGGCAGGCGCAGCATACAAGAGCGGTGCACTGCCAGCGACTTCACGATCGATCAGCGACGTCGCGATGCGTATCGCGGCGGCGCGTTGCGCTTTTCGAAACCACTGGCCTCTTCAAGCATCGTCGCGTCACGTCGCGTCTCTGTGTGAACTGACTCTTACATTTCAAGTAACCCACAAACCCAAAAAGAGGCTCAACTTATTGTAAGAACTAATCACTCGCATACACATGTATCATAAATCATTTCCAACAAACAACATTGTTATATGTGTACTAGCTGTGCGCCGCGACTTCGCCCGCGTGTAATTGAGGGTTTTAATTATATTGCTCAAAACCCTAATTCTTTTTCTCAAATATAAGTAGCCTAAGTTACTCCTTAGAACATCGGCTATCTGCCAGTGAAAGTCCCGTCAAAATCGGTCCAGCCGTTTCGGAGATTAGCCGGAACAAACAGACAGACAGACAGACAGACCGACAGACAGACAAAAATTAAAAAAATTGTGTTTTTGTTATAAGTACCGTATATACATTCATATGCATTAAGTAGTTATTTTAATATTACAAACAGACACTTCAATTTTTTTTATTTGTATAGATTACAAACAGACACTTTTTTATTTGTATAGATGTGTGCGTCCAGCAGTGAACTTTTACGGGCTGGTGACACATCTTTCTTCTTTTTTCCTGATAGTGTGTTTGTGAGTGCGTGTCAAGAAATTGAGCATGGTTTTTGCGTCACGCGAAATGTACAAAACCTATACGATAGAGATTTCCTAACAACTACACCATCATATACATCCGTTTAATTTTATTAACTTTTTCTTTTCTTTTGTTCTAGATTGCTGAAACCGTGACGAAGGACAAGCGGTACATATGTTCAACCACCTTCTCATTATGGGAAGTGCAGAGGTACCAGACGAAAAACCACATTCACCAATGGCGGAGAACGATAAGAAATCCATTAAGAGCATTCTAAAGAAGCCGTTCCAGGCGCTTTTCCAGAAAGATAAAAAGAAAGAGAAGAAACAGGTGGTAGTAGAGGAGCAGAAGTTAGCTGAAGTTAAATCGCCGCCAAAAGTAACGCCCGTGTCGGTACTTCTAGAAAACTTTCAGAAGTTACAAATTGGCAAGAAGAAGGAAGAAGAAGAGGACGAGTTCAAAAACTTCTCGTTCAAAGTTGTAGAAGAGGAAAATGACAAAACGCAAGGTCGAACCGACTCGCACTCTTCAGAGGACAGCGGTTTCTCTGAGAAAAGCATCACAGAAGCTGACTCGGAAGATGAGAAAGAGAAACAGTTGATAGACGCGTTGAAAGACTTAACAGTTGACGCAAAAGATGAAAAGGAGAAAAAGAAAAGAAAGGTTCAGACAGTGTTTGTTTCAAGAGGTCCCATTAGGAATAAAGTAGGTGATCACGGTCATGGGGCTTCAGCGCATCCTTATAATGCTGGACACCAGACGACAGCCGACAATGTCTACAGACAGGTAAAGATATTTTTTTAAATAAAAAAATTAAATTGATGAATGATTGTATAATGAAATATATGACCGTACGAACATTGGTCTGACGCCTTTTTGCGTGTTAGAAAAACTAGCACCGTCTATTAAAACTTTTTTGAACTCTTACGATGTGACTGGTGCATTGGTCAGCACCGCGACCGACTCAATGCTAAGCCACTGCTCCAAGTATCCATTTGTCATGACAAACGAGCTCTCAGTCCGCCTGATGATGACTAACTTTAAGCTTTGCAGCGATGCTTTGCAATAGATATAAGCAAGAAGGTTTTAAACGTGGTAGAGCCATGTTGCCACTATATTATTGGTATAGTTGTAGCACGAAAGGAACGGCTTGACTGGGGAAGGATCACGCTCTCACAGAATACCGGAGAGAACCGGATACCTATTTTACAGAAAACGAGGCATGCCATCCTAATCCTCACGGATGACAACGCATCTGCATTTTGATTCGTAATTGTGGATAGATGTATATGTATATAGGCCTCAGCATCCACTTATCATCAGGTGGACTGTTTGCTCGTTTGTTACCCCTAGTCAAGGGCAACATTTCATTTATTGTAACCTAGAAAATTTGGCCGAAATATTAGCGGCCACTAACCAGGACACTGCCATGAAGTGGTGGCGTTAAAGAATTCCGTTACCGTTACAGCCTATTATAGTCCACTCCTGAACATACCTCCCTTATAGATTACCTCATAGGGGGATATTTGCCGTAATTGCCACGCTTGGCAAGTGGGTTGGCAACCGCAGTTTTTATTTTTAATCATTATTAGGAAGACACCGCTGCCTATCTCCTGGATTGTTTCCTCCTGTCGTCTCTTACTACTTTTTTACACCGCCACCGCACGGGAAAAATAATTCACTAGCCCATATCATGCTGTAAGTGTTATGAAAGGCGAAAGAGGGTCATGAAACGGAACTGCAGCACCTTTCTGATGGCAGCTTAAAATAATAAAAATCTGCGAAATCCAACCCGTCTTTTACGCGTCCCAACTATGGCTAATATCCTCCCTATGCGTCCAATCTACGAGGAAAGCCTACTTCTGATAGGCTGTTAGTAAATGAAAGAAAAAATCTGTACCTGCGGAGAGCTCAGATATTTACTTGTAACTTTTTCCCCAAACTGTTTATTTTAAGAAGTCCGCTTGGGGAGGTACCAGCCTCACCCATCTTTGCCGTCAAACAGTAGTGCCTGAACTGCTATATTTCGGTCTCAAGTGTGTAAAAAGCCAGTGTAACTATAGGCTGAGATGCATTCCATCTTAGTAATCAACGGTGACAACGCATTTTTGGTTTTTATAGAATTAGGGTAACAAACGAGCACACAGTCCACCAGATGGTAAGTGGTTGCTGTGGCCCATAGACATCTACATTTATCCTCAATAAAGAATCAAAACGCACATGCGTTGTCACCCGTGAGGACTAAGGTGGAATGCCTCTTTTCCAGTAAAAAGGATTTCCGGTTCTCTACACTCACCATACAAAACACAACAGTGTCAAGCTGCCATTTTACGCTGGTATTCTGTGAGAGCGTGGTCCTTCCACGGTCGAGCCGACCCATTCGTGCTACAACTATACTACTAATATAGCTGCAGCATGCCTCTACCACGTACAAAATCTCAAAATCTATATCTGTCTTTGTAATAAAATTAATTTTACGAATTTTATCGCGTTTAGTTTTAACTTTTTTTAATTTCCGACGTGTCGGCCACTTTCCAGCATCCGTGGTCACGGGGGGGACTGACGTGTTTGGCGGCCCGATGTCATAGTTAACGAAGGTTACTTTCAACTTTTAATTTATTAATTTTGGAGTATCTTGAAGTCCCGAAACGTCGGGAATGAAAAAGTTAAAATTACACGCGATATAAAGTCCATAAAATTAGTTTTATTCCATGTGTAGTATTCGCGTAAATATAAGAAATAATTATGTAGCTTTCTTCGTTTAAAGTTGGTTGCACGTGTCGATTATTTTATTTTTATATAATAGAAGTGATAAACGAACTTACTCGTACAAGCCAACCTCCTGAACTGAGTTCGCCAATTTGAGTTCTGCGATGTATTCAACTAGTACATCACTTCTATCGCAAGCCAAAGATCTTCTTGGCTTATACTTAATAGCCTGTTACGACACTCACGGAAGAAAGTGACCACACACATTTCTTCTCATTATTTAGCCTTAAATATGATATTCCTCGCAAATTAATTAATGTATTTTGAAATCTCCTTTCACAGATAAACCAAATCAACAGACAAACTTTCTCAGGTGGCCAAGTGCTCACCAAATGCACAGCAACCGACTACTTGTCCGAAATAAACTACGTATTAAACCAGGTGGAGAAGAATGTGCAGAACTCCGCCCAGAACACCGAGCAAGACCAGGAAAGCAACTGGCAAGTCGCCATGGAGTTTCTCGAGAAATCCACGGAGCCCAAGAACATCCTACACGACTTCCCACAAACCCAGATGACCCAGGAATTCAGCGTTGTAAACAACTACCAACCAAACTTACCAGAACCGAACCCGATCGAGGAATTCTCGAACGCAAACCACGCGGCGTACGATGAGTTCACCGAATTAGAGTTTGCATCAATCACCGATTACGTTGAAGGGGACAACTCCAGTCGGATAGATAAGACATCGATATTCCCGACGCCACCGCGTTCAGAAAACATACCCAGCCCTATGTCGGACACAGCTTACAACCAATCCCACTCGGAGTACACTCTATCCCCCGAAATGTCTTCCCCACTCTCCAACAGCGATAATGAAAAATACCAGGATATTGCACCATTCGAGATGAGCCAACAGGACTACCCGAGCTGCGTCACGGATATGGAAAGTGACGCTTTCGACAGATCCAAGAAGGAGAGGACCTCGACCTCATCGATGACGATGAAGCAGTACAAAGACATGCAGAAGGACATATCGTCAAGTTTCTCCAAGAAGGAATGCTGCCAGATTAGCAGGAAGACCTGCAAGCAGATATTCCTTGAGCATATGGAGAAACTAAAGATGGAGGATAGACGCGACCTGTGCGTGAAAGTCGCGGGTCTAGACTTGAAGACTGCTTATGGGTGAGTATTATATCTATATACATATAAAAATGAATAAAATTGAAGTGTCTGTTTGTAATGTCAAAATAACAGCTTTTTACTAAATGCATATGAAAGTATATACGGTACTTATAACAAAAACACAATTTTTAAAGTTTTTGTCTGTCTGTATATTCGTTCCGACTAATTTCCGAAACGGTTGCACCGTTCTCGACGGGACTTTCACTGGCAGATAGCTGATGTTATAACTTAACTTAGGCTACTTGTATTTTAGAAAAAAGTTTTTGACTCCTATATCTTCGACGGTCCGCGTGTTCATGTGACCGCAAGTGACTAGCACAGCCGATCTTGGCCAGAAAAGTGCGAGCACATTTAGGGCAGGCGAGAACACAGTCGTAGTAATTATATTATATAGGCACAGGTGGTCGGGCTTGAAGATCCTCGGGTTTAGCATCTAGATCTTGTACGTGTTTGGCTTCGATAATGTTGATGATTGGTTCTACAAATCGTCGCTCGATATTGCATTTTTTCATGTGCCTCTTTAATACATCCTTATATCTTAGTTTATACTAATGTTAAACACTCGCCAGCCACGGTGCCATAAATCATCGATGCGCTAGGGACGGTCAGATATCCTCTTACGAGGGCGGCACTGAAAATTTCGGGAATCAAGGAAGTGACACAACATTACTATTTAAAAATGTATTTATTGCTTTTAAAAGTATTCTCCGCGAAATTTGACACATTTTTCCATACGACGGAACCAATCGTTGAAGCAACCATTCCATTCGGAAGTTGGGGTCTCCAAAATGGCCGTTTTGTAGGCGTCCACAGCTTCTTCAGGTGATGAAAATCTCTGTCCACGCAATTTATTCTTTATTTTAGGGAAAGTATAGAAATCATTAGGGCTTAGGTCGGGGCTGTACGGCGGATGGTTTAATAATTCTATGTTTTCTTGCTCTAAAAACTCTTTTGTTCTGTGTGCGGTGTGAGAACTCGCATTGTCGTGATGGAGGATGATGCGGCGGTTGCAGTTCTCTTTACGGAGTTCAGAAACGACCTGTAGCAAACAAATGCTAGCATACCATTCTGCATTAACCGTTCTTTGTCCCTCAAGAGGAATAGTCGTAACATGGCCGGTTTTGGAGACAAACGTGGCCACCATTTTTTTTGCAACACTCCGTGAACGAACAATTTTTGTTGGCTTTAACTCATTTTCGAACACCCAAACTCGTGACTGGTTTTTTGTTTCGGGTTCGTACGCGTATATCCAGGATTCGTCACCTGATACGATGTTGTATACAGCATTTGAGGATCCTGCGTGGAATCTTTCGAGAGTTCTCTGACGCACCAAGTAACGCGAGCCACTTTTTACTCTTCACAGAGCGGAAACCAACTTTTTTTACACCTAATTATTCATGCAAGATTATTTGTATTTGACTCATGCAATGTCTAAAGTTGCCTGAATTTCGCGGTATGTCACATGTCGATCTTCCTCAATCAGCTTACGCACAGCATCAATGTTTTCTTGGGTGACTGCAGTTTTTGGACGACCTTGACGGGGATCATCACTGAGCTTGACACGCCCACGTTGAAATTCAGCAAACCAGCGATAAATTATGGTTTTGGATGGGGCTTCATCACCAAATGCAGAAATCATCCGGTCAACACACTGTTTTTGTGTTAAACCACTTCGAAAGTCATAATAAATCATCGCTCTTGAATTTTCTCGAGTCAATTCCATTTTCTCAACGACTAAACAAGTTTGACAAAACCTTGTGACAAGACGGAGAATCTTTTTTTAAATAAATAAATGGTATTCGATTTTTAAAACCAAGGAGTTTTCAATTAAAAAGATTTTAATATGATAGGAACAGTGGAAATATTCCATTCCCGATACTTTTAGTGCAGCCTATGTATTGATGCCCGCGTCACTATGCCGGCCGTGAGACACATAAGTGCGAAAGAGAGCGCAACGGGCGGCGTCCTGTTTCCCCATTTTATTGCATCGCTGGCAGCAAATATTTAACATTAGTATAGTAAACATTAGTGAAAACTAGACTTGGTACAAGTCGCGGCACGTAAGTCTAGCTCTGAACGATACGCACGAGCTAAGCCAATCATCGCGACTTATGTACAATAACGGTCACCGCTAGACTTTCATGCCGCTACTGATATTATATATACAAAGCGAGTTCCTGACCCAAAATTACAAGAGTTCTTTAAAAAAAAACTAAATGAAAAGGCCATTTAAATAATAAAGCCATAGGCGGTATGCAATCAAAGCTTTATACTCTGCATCGTAATGAGGTTTTTATTTCGCCTTCGTCTATGACTGTAACGGTACACGACCGGCTCCCAAAATGGAGGAAGTTAATTACAGCAATCACCAGCGACTGCGTGCGGAACGCGACCGTTGCGAAATTGAGTTAATTCAGTGTAGGCCTACCATAATTCCGCATGTTTATCGGACTGTCCCGATTTTACCTAAACTATATTTATTTTTTACGCCCAAATCTAAATGGGCACTCGAGGTACAGTCCATCAAATCACAAAAAGAATAATTAAATTCCGTTCATAGTATATCGCGTAAAATACAAACAAGAAATACAGTTTTTTTTTTATAGGATAAGGGTTACAAACGAGCACACAGTCCACCTGATGGTAAGTGATTGCTGCGGCCCATAGACATCTACATCTATCCTCGTTTGCGAATCAAAATGCAGATGCGTTTTTACCCGTGAGGACTAAGATGGAATGCTTCATTTCCAGTAAAAAGGGCCTCCGGCCACCTGCACTCACCAAGCGAAACGCAGAGTCAAATTGAGAACCTCTCCTCCCCTATATTAGCTTCTATTTTAGCAAACTTCATTTGAATTCGATTAAAAACAGACGACCTTACTTAGAATCTTTTAAATAACGTTTATTAACTCTATATCTGTCCTTTTCTATTCTCGTTTAGTGAAGAGAAAAATAACAACTGTTGATTTACATGCATAAGGCCATATGTTTTCACAAAAGAAAATAAGCTACAAAAATCGACACTATCAATTTTCCCGTACCTTTTACAATACATCAATCCGTGCATTTAATATGCCATTCTTAATTTAAAATTACTCTCACGCTAATTTTGTATTTGTCCTAATAAAATTTGCAGATCTCATGGTAACCCCGTTATGTAATAGTACGCGTTGATTCAGCTATCTATTCTGTTACCGGTCCTCCGCTTTCATTTTATTGTGACAATTTCCTTTTTTTTAATTTACAACATTCACTCTATGTCGCGGAATGGCACTGTGATTTTGTTTTTTATTATAGGATAAGGGTGACAAACGAGAACACAGTCCACCTGATGGTAAGTGGTTGCTGCGGCCCATAGACATCTACATCTATCCTCTATTACAAATGAAAATGTAGATGCGTTGTCACCCGTGAGGACTAAGATGGAATGCCTCATTTCCAGTAAAAAGGGCCTCCGGCCACCTGCACTCACCAAGCGAAACGCAGAGGTAAACCTCTACTTCACGCTGGTTTTCTGTGAGGTCGTGGTACCACCCCGGTTCGAGCCGTCCCATCCGTGCGACAGCAAAAGCTGCCGCGTGGCTCTACCACTGTTAAATTTTTTTTAACAGTGATAGAGAGAGATAGATTTATATGTAGAAAGAACTATGCAACGGTAAGCTCAGGCGTCCGCAACACACCGCCAACGTAATCGTAACCCAGTGACGAAATAAGCTTCCGGGAAAATGCCTGGATGATCTCCTGGCTTTTTCGATAGCGGTATAACAATGTCCTCCAGACAGAATATGGGTCTCTGTTCCCTCACTCTCATAGTCCGATGGGCCGGAAATCCGACACGATCAGAGAAAAATCAGCCAACTGCCAACTTCTTGAAATTATCTTGAAAAATTCTTACATACATACATATAATCACGCCTCTTTCCCGTAGGGGTAGGCAGAGACCACTTCTTTCCACTTGCTACGATCCTTACATACGTGTTTCGCTTCGTCCACTTTCATTATTCCCTTCACACATGCTCTACGGTTTAGGGTACTCTTGACCTGGCCTTTTTTCACGACGTCCCTGATTTGGTCTAGAAACGTCCGCCTAGGTCTACCCCTTCCAACAATTTCATTCACACTCGCCTTATACACTTTTTTCGTCAATCGTTCTTCATTCATTCTCTCGACATGGCCAAACCATCTCAGCATACCTTTCTGAATTTTTGTCACTACATCTTCTTTCAGACCACAACGTTTCCTAATCTCACTATTTCTTATCCTGTCACTCAGTTTAACTCCTATCATACTTCTTAACGCTCCCATTTCAACTGCATTTATTCTGCTTTCATGTTTCTTTTGCCATACCCAACTTTTACTTCCGTACATGAGTGTCGGAACCAACACCCCTCATGTACAGCCAAACGAGCCTTGTTAGACACTTTCCGACAGCTCATAAAGGAGTGCAAAGCTACATTCACCATGTTTCCTGCATTCACTCTTCTTTCAATATCACTCTCACACTTACAGTCTTAGAAATTCTTGACAAAAAAAATCCAATCACTGAGTTTTGACCCGGGATTCAAACTCTGGAGCTCATGATTAGTACGCTTACGACCACTAGACCAAGGAGACAGTCAAATATAGCGTTATACTCGTATATCTTTATATATAATAAAAATTACGTGTCACGTTGTATGTCCGCGATGAACTCCCTAAACTACTGAACTGATTTCAATGAAATTTTGCACACTGTGTGCAGTTTGGTCCAACTTGAGAGATAGGATAGTTTTTATCCCGTTAAGTGACCATCAATATTTTGTGTTGCGAATTTAAGGTTTTCTTTTATTAGACAAAGGGTCGTCGGAAAGAGCAGAACAAAGTCTGCCTGGTCAGCTAGTCTTTATATATAAAAATTACGTGTCACGTTGTTTGTCCGCGATGGACTCCCTAAACTACTGAACTGATTTCAATGAAATTTTGTACACTGTGTGCAGTTTGGTCCAACTTGAGAGATAGGATAGTTTTTATCCCGATAAGTGACCCTTAACATGTTTTATTAGGAATTTAAGGATTTTTATTGGAGAAAGGGTCATCTCAGGAAAGGACAGAACAACGTCTGCCTGGTCAGCTAGTCTTTATATATAAAAAGTACGTGTCACGTTGTTTGTCCGCGATGGACTCCTAAACTACTGAACTCTGATTTCAATGAAATTTTGTACACTGTGTGCAGTTTGGTCCAACTTGAGAGATAGGATAGTTTTATCCCGATAAATGACCTTCAATATTTTTTATTGCGAATTTAAGGATTTTTTCATAGGAAGGGTCATTGGACAGGGCAGAACAACGTCTGCCTGGCCAGCTGATATATATATATATATACGATTCGACGACGAAACGAGGATTTCCATCTTAGTCCCGCAACTGCATTTTTATTATTAATCGAGGATTAATCGAGGATAGATGTAGATGTCTATGGGACACAGCATGCACTTACCATCAGGTGTACTGAGTGCTTGTTTTTTACCTTTATTCTATAAAAAAAAATTCGCCTCTACACGAGGCATCCTCAGGTGATCTCTATGACTCTGCCTGCATCTTAGAGGTCAGCCGCCGCAGAGTCTACATCAACCAACCAACCAACTTTAATACAAATAATTGTTCCGGCTCTGGATGTTTGTCCCCGTGCAATTTATGTTTGTAAACTGCCTCCACGATACAGGAGAAAATCATAGTGTGGGGATAATTTTTTTAAAAGAACAACAAAAAACCAACTCCTGTACTGTTTAGCGGCGGTGTTAGAATATCCACTACCCCATAACATACTCGAGGGAAGCAAACCAGATGATGGACATCAACATCTTCCGGATAACAATTTAAAATAATTAAAAAGTGCGGGTGCCAGCCAACCCCATCTCCCAATCGCCTAACATCTGGCAATCTATCGGATACGACTGTTTTCACTTTAGGATAGGCAGCAATGAATGGATGAAAGATTATAAAACTTTCTTTGCAGAGTGCTCCATCACATCTTAAGAAGTCTGTCAACGAGCGAGAAGGAAGAAGATTTGCAACTGGCTCTCTTCAATCTGATATGTGAACGGGTGTTGGCGCAGGAACCTACGCTGTTCGTGGGGGACTTCGGTAAGTTTTAATATGGATAGTTGAAGTTCTATTTTACGTAGTCCACTTAAAGTGTAAAATCCAGCATAAAAATCTATATATCCCTCCCAAACTATTCCTATATTATAATTTTTTGCACACCCTACACAACCTTCTTAAAATCGGCGCGTATTGTGAAGCAAAATGGCAGTCAAAAGGAATAATAAATTAAATATGAACATAATTTCTCACGCCTGTTGCCCAGAAGGTTAGGCAGCGACTACGGACTTCCATTAGGTTAATAGACCCTATCCAGGCGAAGCCGGGCGGTTTACTAGTTTTAAATATATCTTAATTGTTACATCGATATTGTTTGCAGGTCTAAATCTGATCAAGCTGTCCGCTCTACGGTGCTATCGGCGACCCATACTCACTCGGTATTTAGTGCAGTGCGTGAGGATAGCTCTACGCTGCAACGACCTCCCCCAGGGCAATGAACACGTATTCCATGAGGTAATTATTTTTCCTATTTTTTTTTATTGGGACAAAGAATAGTTACGCATTAATGTTAATACAAGACAATTTATTTATAATACTTAACGTGTAACCCACACCTATTATATAATCATTCTAATGTGTAATACATTTGAGCAATTTTCGGAACGAAGTTCCTTAACGGACGGTACGAGTTTAGCGGATGCTAGCTAGCTAGCTAGGCGAGAATAAAGTGTAAGATTTTTGCGTCACTACTAGGCTTGCCAACCGTCCCGGATTTTCCGGGACGTCCCGCTTCTGGGTCAATTTTAGACCGTCCCGCCGTAACCCCCTTTTTTTTTTTTTTGCGGATGGAAAATCATCTAATGACGCCTTTCGCTGTGAGTGGAGCGGAAGGGAGTGTCAGATTTTTACTGACTAAAAACCATCCGTGTTCCTTCAGTGCCCTTACGTTCCGGAGCCGCGGTATCTCTTTCGAACAGCCCGCAGCCCCGGCAGGCGTCGGCCCTTGCGGGCCCCTTCACGCTGCTGACAGCTCTTTGAGGCGCGCGTGGAACAAAACGCGCCGTCGACACGGCCTGTCGTCGTTAGACGGACGGACGGCGAGCTACCCATTGCTCGCCGTCCACAGGCCCGCGCCTACGGTGGTCGGGGGCCACGACGTAGCCCCCGACGCCCGGGGCGTCTCCCGCGGCGGCCGGGAAGGAAAGCTGTTGCTCTTTCCTTCTCCCGCTCCGCCACCTCCTTCGCTAGCATCACTGCTTCGCAGAAGGTGGTGACGGCATCCCATTCCGTCTCGCTCCGGACCATGGCTTCGACCAGGGCCGGACGCGAGAGGTCGCCGCCGCCTATCGCCGCTACGAGGACACGGCGGTGCTCCGCCCAAGCAGGGCACACCTCCACGGTGTGCTCCACCGTGTCCTCCGGTTGATCCTCGCAGTGGGAGCACCCGGGCGTTTCCTCCCGCCCGATTCGGTGCAGACCGGTAACCCCCTGCGGGACGCATTTTGTCCCGGAATATGGTATTATATCTATCTCGTACGAACTACACCATAGCCGTAGCTTCGATACCACTTTCAAATGCATCAGCAGAAAGAGTGTTTTCTCTCTGTGGAAATGCATGGACAGAGAGCAGAAATAAGCTGTTTGTTGACCACGTCAAGACTGAACAACATTAATTTTAACAAATTAACATTAATTTTGATCAAAAATGTGTTTTTTTTTCTAACCAATTTGTATGTGGTGTGTTGTGTCCCGCGTAATATAGCCAAGTCCCGGATGTCGAGCTGGGTAATCCCGAAAATGGCTTTTTCGGAGTTGGCAAGCCTAGTCACGACCCCCTTTCTATAGTGCGAGCGAGATGGAATAATATCCATATCCCTCGCACTTTTTCTTATCTTGCCATGAAAGAAGTATTATTTTAAATGACGCTTCATTTGAATAGACGCTAGTAATTCATTTATTTGTATTTGTTAATCAATAATATAATATGTTTATCAATAATAAGGAACTTCGTTCCAACCGAATGTTCCACGACACTCTCGCATGTTCTTTTTTTATAGAATAACGGTTTACACAGTGCACTTGATGGTAAGTGGATGTTATGGCCCATAGACATCTACATTTGTCCTCGATTAAGAATTAAAATGCAGATACGTTGTCACCCGTGAGGACTGAGATGGAAAGTCTGGTTTCCAGTAAATGGGTCTCCGGTTCTCTACACTCACCATACGAAACACAGCAGTATTAAGCTGCTATTTTACGCTGGTATCCTGTGAGAGTGTGGTTCTTCCACGATCGAGTCGACACATTCGTGCTACATTGAGATAAATTAAAAAATATATTTTTGACGTTGTCAAACCGTCTTCAGGTGGACGCCCTCGGTGATAACCTGCTGATTGCGTGCGTCCGGGCTGGTGATGTTTGTGCGGACGCTTTGAGCGAACTGGTGCGGAAGGAAGCTGGTGAGATACCGCTGTTTGATATCAACCACGCCAATACCGATGGTGAGTACCGTTCTAGTGCTTAACACTATGACTATACCTAGCCTTTAATAAACGGCTTCGTGGCGCAGTTGCAGTGTCAAGGGCCACGTGTTCGAATCCCGCGTGTTTGAAATAAAGAAAATGTTACAATATATATTAAAAGCCGTGATAGATCTGCAGGTTTACAAGCTAGTTAGTATAGTTATCTTTAAAATTATAGTCATTTTGTAGTAATTTATAGAATAAGGGTGACAATCAAGCACAGTGTCCAGCAGATGTCAAGTGGATGCTGTGGCCCATAGACATCTACATCTATCCTCGATTAAAAATCAAAATGCATATGCTTTGTCACTCGTGAGGACTAAGATAAAATGCCCCTTTTCTAATAGAAACTGATCTCTATCTACACTACTATAGACAAGACGATAAATTGTTATGTTTGTAACTTTTGCAGGATATACGGCACTGCACGTAGCTTGCAGTCTCCACAGTTCAGAGAGTCCGAAGGTGCACATACTGCACGTGTTGCTGCAGCACGGGGATGCTGACGTTTGGAGAGGGGTGAGTGTATATATCGGAATAACTTTTATATACAGTCGAAGTAGGCACTATATCGTTATAAATATAATACGTTTATACGTGGTAGAGCCATGCTGCAGCTATATTAGTAGTATAGTTGTAGCACGAATGGGTCGGCTCGACCGGGGAAGGACCACGCACTCACAGAACACCAGCGTAAAATAGCAGCTTCATCAATATCAGCGTTAAACTGCTATTTTACGCTGGTATTTTGTGAGAGCGTGGTCCTTCCCCGGTCGAGCCGAGCCATTCGTGCAACAACTATACCTACTACTAATATAGCTGCAGCATGGCTCTACCACGTAAAAACGTATTATACATCTATAACGATATATTGGTTGGAATTTCTCGTTTCCAGTAGAAAATAGTCACCGGTCAAACAAAGAAGGCAAGTCCGTTGTCACCTATGAGAACTAAAATAGAACGCCTCCAGCCTGTATTCATACTGGTTATCTTTACCCGTCAAACCGGAAAATGCAGTGCACGCACTACTGCTAGAGACCACCTAATAAATTTTAATTTTCAATCTTTTAACTTTTATGGTAATTTCCCGTTTTAAGGACGTGAAGGGCGGCGATACGTCGCTCCACTTGGCGATCAACTCGCCCACGTGCGATCTGCGCCTCGTCATGATCATATTCCGCCACATCGACCGCAAGCTGTGGAAGCGGCTCGCTCACGCGCATAACAGAAGGTGATTCATTTTTATGTCCTCCAGCATCCTGCAGATGACTCGTCTCAATGGAGACTAGCCAACTCTTTTACTGTCTATAATAGTCCACTGCTGAACAGAGGACTCTCCCATAGATTGCATCTTAGAGAGTATTTTGCCACTGTAATGTTACTGTTAATTTAATAATTTCACCTCTCAGTGGGTCATGTGCTCCTGGTAGATTATCTTCTATACATCCATCCATTACAGCCTATTAAAGTCCACTGCTGAACATAGGCCTCCCCATAGATTGCCTCATAGGGAGGATATTTGCCATAGTTGTAATGTTACTGTTAATTTAATAATTTCATCTCTCAGTGGGTCATGTGCTCCTGGTAGATTATCTTCTATACATCCATCCATTACAGCCTATTAAAGTCCACTGCTGAACATAGGCCTCCCCATAGATTGCCTCATAGGGAGGATATTTGCCATAGTTGTAATGTTACTGTTAATTTAATAATTTCATCTCTCAGTGGGTCATGTGCTCCTGGTAGATTATCTTCTATACATCCATCCATTACAGCCTATTAAAGTCCACTGCTGAACATACACCTCCCCATAGATTGCCTCATAGGGAGGATATTTGCCATAGTTGTACTGTTACTGTTAATTTAATAACGGCCACTACATGGTCGTGATCTAGTAAATAAAAATTATTATTAATGAAAAATCTCATTTATTGGTGGGGTATAAATGAGGTTTGTCGAGTGGTAGCCTCGTACCGGCAGGCGAAGTGTAGGGCGACCCCCCACTAGATGGAGTGACGACCTGGTAAGACATGCAGGAAGTCGATGGATGCGGGTGGCTCAGGACCCTGCTTTGTGGCATTCCTTGGCGGAGGCATATGTTCAGCAGTAGGCTTGTGAAGGGCTGTAATGATGATGATGATACTTGGGGTATAAATGTATTTTTCTCATTTAGTTGGGCTGTATATAAAAGAAAATTATAAATATACATTAAAATAGATAAATAAAAAATACATAAATAAATAATAACCCTACCAGATGGAAGCCCTCAGCAGGGGACAAAACGGCCGAGGGTTAGGGGGAAAGGGAAAGAAACCGGCGGACGATGCGGGCGGTATCGAGGAGCACCGCCTTCTACATTTGACATTATTATTCTCGTCGATGGATGCAGGTGGCTCGGGACCGTGCTTTGTGGCATTCCTTGGGGAGGCCTATGTTCAGCAGTGGACTTGTGAAGGGCTGTAATGATGATAAAGATGATGATGATTACTCTATTCCCTCTATTTCAGTTCAGTGACGCCATTGGAATATGCGCGGTTGGCGGTCAAGTCCACAACGAGACAGAACTACCCGCACGAAGTGTTAGAGTTTTTGAAGAAGTGCCGTTGAATGCGCGCAAGATGGAAGCGATGTGTAAATATGCAAAGTACTTTGTATTTCCGATGAAATTTCATTAAATAGGTCTTTACATAAGTGTTGGTTAAGTTTAAACGAAATCACACTTCACCGTTTTTCAAGACTTTACAGTTGAAAAGAAAATATTTTAGTCACAGACCAACAAAGAAGATAGAGAGAACATATTATACATTTCAATTAAAGCAAAAACCAAACTCAACTTATTGTAACAACACTCACGCACACAAGCACCTAAAATAATTTACTACCAACAACATGGTTTTAGAAGTATTAGCGGTCGAATATGCTAATAATAGCGTACAAAGTTTCCTCTTCACATATTAATATATAGATAATAGATATGTGCGCGTGAGTGCATGTCCTTACAATAACTTGAGCATGGTGGTTTTGGGATCACTTTAAACTAACGTAATTTACTGTCTATTTTTATTTGTTGATTTGAGATTTTAATTAATTAAGATATTGATCCCTTACTTGGCGAATGAAATAAAGTTGTTAAAATGCGGGTGGTTTTACTTTGCCAGGTCTGATATTTACAAGCGCCTGCTGCTACATCATTGATAGAAAACAGACGAAAAAGAAAGATATAATATATTTACATAACTTCTTTCTTCTAAAAACTTCTATTGACTGTAACTGATTTTGTCAAACATGTGTTTTGTATTGACTTTGAGTAAAAAGCAACGTAAATATAATTCACATTAAGAAATAATTAGTTGTAAATTTTAGAACTTAAAATTCCGTAGAATTTTACAATGGCTAGAGACAAAATAAAATATATGTAAAATATAGAGATACAATACTTATGATTCTTCAATCTTTCTAATACCAGAGTTCTTTAAAAAACAAACTATTTGTTTTCCTTTACGAGCCGGTTAACAGCGCATAATGTGTAAAAAGTATTTTATAAATTAACGCTTGGTTGTTATTTTAAATTTAAGTCATGTTAAGTAGCCAAACGAATAGTGTGTAATAAAAACTGTTTTGACTCAAATACGAGGTTATACAACAAAACTTATCATTACGTAAAACGAAACTTTTTTTTTAATATACGAATCGGACTTAACTTCGAGTTACTTGTATGGCCGTTGGCTTAACCTTGGGTTTCATAAAACGCCGACTATGGATTGTTTTCGCACGGAAGTTTTGAAAGTTGGTAATTCTGTGCCTTAATAAAGGATGAATTCATTAAGTTTTTAGTACTGTAATTGGTTTCTTGTTATAATAATTAAATGTGTAGTTAAATGTGATAAAAATTAAGAATTTAGTTAATACGCCGGCGGATATTCTATGGAAATGTTTTTTTTTTAAGATATATGTTGAACTTTCTAGAAATATGGAATTAGGAGATAATCTAGATTTAATTCAGTTTAATAATCTATAAGAGATATTGTTAAGTCTTCTTAATAATTTGTTGAGAGTCTATACTTTTCAATTATGAGCACAGTGTGCGTGAGTGATTATATTTTCAATAAGTGGAGAATGGTTTCAGTGTCACTTGAAATTTAATTAGTGCCCTGTCTATTTTGTTTGGTGGTAGTGTTAAAGAACTTATTTTAAGATTTTTACTTGGACAAAAAATGTACAAAATAATTGCACATTTTGTATGTGATTTTATTTTTTTAACATTGTAATATTATTAAAGATATATTGTAAGTTTTTTAAAAAAAATTCTTATACCTAAGTAGTTTTAACTTAAATTTCAGAATCACAAATTAGTGTTAAATCTATGATATTTAAACTCTATAGTTCGTATTTATCGAATTTGACTTGAATTTAAGCCATGTTTAGCTTTTCCTGTGAAGAAACAAATTGTTTGACATTTACTTGTAACTCCAGGCTCAGAAGGACTAGAACCCAGAGCCGTAAAGCCAGTTTAAAAAAATTACATTTTAATGATTTTTCAATAAGGGTAAACCCTTATTCATTTACACATAACATTATATTTTACATTAGTTTTAACGTTTTAAACGAATAGACCCGCAGGCAGACAGACATGCCTTTTAATTATTAAGTATATTTATATACCCCTGAATTTATACCTGGGATAGTTCTTGAACGGAAAATGAACATAAATTTTTTCTATAAGTGTATTATACTATTATATACTATAATAGATACATATAAATAATATTGAAGTGTCTGTATGTAATATCGAAATAACTGGCTTATATTGAGGTGAGGGTTATTTTCGTATCATTAAGACATAAAAAACAATTTTTAAAATTTTATCGTCTGTCTGATTGTAATGAAACTTGACGATCAGATAGATAGCGATGACAGAAGTGGTCTAGGCTATATTTTATAACCGAAAATCTATGATTTTTTTTTTGTTAAAACCGACATTTTAAAAGTCTAAATAACGGCACATTAATAGATCCTACCCAGGCAAAGCCAGGGAGCGTCGCTAGTTTCAAAATAAAATACCTAAACATTGTTTATATTCCTGTAAAATTCGATGAGGGTAGATTTTTAGATACGTTGTACATAACAGAATGGTCGTTCCAAGATCTTGATTCGCATTTGTTAAATGTTTACGTTGGAATTATAACGACAGGACCGATGATATACGTAATTATTGTTTCAATAAACATAAACCTAAGAACAACATACAGTCAGTCATCGCGTTTGATGTTGTCGTGAAAGCCGACATAAACAATAAATTGCTAGGGTTGTCAAAACGGGAAGTAATAAAAAAAACCGTTATTTTATTTCACGGTTAAACAAATCAATGTGTATGTGGAAACTGATGAAACTAGTTCCTTATATTTAAATGAGCATGACCCACAGTTTTTTTACCGAAAATGTAGTAGGAACCATTTTCTACGGACTTCAAAAAGGAGACGTTACTCAATTCGACTGCATGTTTTATTTATGTGTGATTCTTTTTTTATTTGAAAGCTGGTGCTTCTCATGTGGTTTGATATAAATTTGATTAAGGTCTGACCAATAGTTTTTGAGTTATTCTTAATAATTTATATTGAGGTTGTACAACATTTTTTATTATAATTTATTCGCGTGACAAGACAACCCTAGCCCGCAGCTCGCCTCGCACCGCATGACCGACTGTTAGGTGTTAGTAGACAGAGTTAGTTACACTGCCCCAGAGATACCAAGTCATAATCATGAAATTATTGTAGTGTCCTCGGTTCTGATACTTCTGCAAAAAAATCAAATCATTCGAACGTTCAAAGGTATGTGGAAACTTTATGAAAAAGTGTAAATAAAATAAAGAGATAGTTTACGTTAGTTGCAAGTGTTGTGTTATTTATGTATCTTAGTCATTAATTACGAGATACAGTTAAATTAATGCTTCATCATCATCATCATCATTACAGCCCTTCACAAGTCCACTGCTGAACATAGGCCTCCCCCAAAGAATGCCACAAAGGACGGTCCTGAGCCACCTGCATCCATCGACTTCCTGCATGTCTTACCAGGTCGTCACTCCATCTAGTGGGGGGACGCCCTACACTTCGCCTGCCGGTACGAGGCTGCCACTCGAGAACCTTTCTTCCCCATCGGTTGTCGGTTCTTCGAGTTATATGGCCGGCCCATTGCCACTTCAGCTTACTAATCCGTTGGGCTATGTCGGTTACTCTGGTTCTAGTTATTATTATTATTATATATTCTATGCTTAGTATTCTATATTGTAAACAAAAATCTACACATCTATCTTTATGTGGTTATGGCGGGGTCGTAGAGCTGAACATGCCATGAAGTGCCCCATCATTTCAATTATTACTGGTCAATTTTATATATGTTCACCTGAATTACCTGGGTCATCTGAATGTTTCTTATAGTTGGACCAGGCAGGTGGCGCTGCTGTCGTGATCCAGAAGCAACCCGTGGTCAGATCGGCCAGGGCGCTAGTCGTATAAATGTCACCGATTGTCAATTTGTCTTTACACGTTTGAACATATCATGAATATGGGAGCAAAACCATCTAGTAATATCACCGCGACAGTCAGTGTTGCCAACTCGAATTTTACCAAAACTATAGATTGGTATAAAATCTCCGTAAATGCTATTTCAAAATATCCGTAGATCTGCGGACTTCGAATCAAGCTGCACATTAGAAAAAAGTACCATAAAAAGTTAATTGTTTTCTTTTATTTAAATTATTTTTAGTAACACATAAATATAATAATTAACACTTAAATATTAGTGGGTAGTTATACTAAAAAAATTATATCGTTTGCTAAAGTTTCCGATTGTCGGTTGTTGGCTAAGTTCACACATCACTTCAAAAGTAAGTTTTTAAATCTAATTATTCTGAAAGGACTCTGAAGTACATAAAAACAATTATTAGCATGGAAATAATCAAATCCCGTAGATTTCAACTCAAATTCCGTAGTTACGTAGAAGATAAAAATCTCTGCGGACTTTTCCGTGGATTTACGGAAAAAATTGGCAACGCTGACGACAGTAGATATATTTTATAATAATGAGACATAAATAATAATTTAAAAAATATTATTTAAGTCTCATTTTCCAGTCAGCGGTGAATAGTGAAACTATTTAAAGATACCATACAATTTTTTAAAAATCACAAAATCATCGTGTCTGGTTGTTCATTCATATCTCTATTTATTGTAGTGGTCAAGCGATTACATGATATTGTCAATAAACAGTGTAATATTCATGACTGCCTTATTGTTCTAGTAGTCGTAACACTACTGTTGATCAAGAGGTCTCGGGTTCGAATCCCGGATCGGATCGAAATTAGTTTTTAGTTTTTCTGACAATAAATTGTCATTAGCAGTTCGAAGTCAGGAGGTTGGCAGTTGGTGGTGGAGTGTTTCACCACCGTGCCTCTGAAAGCAAGTAAAGCAAAGCTGTGTCGGTTACCGTCCCATCGGACTATGAGAGTGCACCTGTGCTTGTGTACACACTCGTGCACTATAATCCTGTCCAGTGCAGATGGCTAGTCTCCATTGCGACTGATCGACGTGACCGAAATTCGGTCAGTAGGACCTTGTTTCATAAAATGCCACCATTTCACAAAATTATCGACTATTTTTTAATGTGATAAATTCTACGATCTAGCTCTACATATAAAAAGATCATAGAGAAATCTTTATCTATTGTAATAATTATTTGTGATTTTATCTGCCGACTTCCAAAAAGGAGACGGTACTCAATTTGACTGTATGTTTTTTTTTTATGTATGTTACCTCATAACTTTGTAGTGGGGGAACCGATTTCGATGATTCTTTTTTTATATGAAAGCTGATAGTTCTCGTGTGGTCCCATATGAATTTGATCAAGGTCAGACCAATGGTTATTGAGTTATTTTTAAATAACCTATATTGAAGTCGGCTGTACAAAATTTTTAATTTTAAATTATTTTAAAATAAACTGCCCAATTTTTAAGTATATTTCTAGAATTAACATTGTCATTATTTTTGCTACAGAATTTTTGAATATTACTTTTGGTTAAGTCTTCATTATAAGACGCGGCTTTGTTTTTATCGACCATAGTCAATAATATACATTCTGTAGTATTAGATTATTCGTATAGTTTTATTATTTGGGGGAGGATTGTGTGATAATTTAAGTTTTTAGTTTTAGTTTTTTTTTTATTGTCGTAATAAATATTGTATATATTTGAATACAAAATGGTAGTTGACATATCGTGTTAAAATATCTTTTGTCTGTCAGAATGATTTATTTCTACAAAAGAATTATGACGTCTATAATGTTTTCTTATATTCACGCGAATACTACAACTGATTGAATACAATTAATTTTACTGAATTTATCGCGTTTATTTTCGGTTTCTGTAGTTTTCAAACGCTTAAGGCTGGCTTTTCACTATGGGATATAATATATATTATATCCCGAAATATAAATTATATCCCGTGATTGGCTTTCACACTGTGAGATATATCTTTTAACTAGTGTACGTTCGTCATTGGTCATTGGATTACTACCCCCTTTACCCCGCACACCGTACCACAGCGGGGGCGAGGAACGGTGTGCGGGGTACAGGGGGCGAAATATAATATGAAAATATCACTCGGTCGATCGAAAAAATATTTATAGCTTGAGATGTAATATATATTATAGCTCAGTGTAAACGGTTCCATATGAAATGTATGATGAGCGATATCAAAAAAATCAAAATCATAAAATGTTTATTTCAATAGCAATGACAGTTGACTAATAAAACATTACAATCAAAGGTTGGGGCCAACCCTTTTAAGTATTATATACACTTGTGCCAGGAGGCCCCGCTCTTCCATAACTAAGTTTGATAGTTTTAAAATTTGAAATATAAATAATAATAAAAGAAAAACAATAATCTTAATAGTATTAGTGTGTGCAAACATGCGGAGTTTGTGTGTGTGTGTGTGTGTGAGTGTGTGTGTGGTTGTGAGTGTGGGTGTGTGTGTGTGAGAGAGGGTGTGTGTGAGTGTGTGTGTGTGTGTGTGTGTGTGAGTGAGTGAGTTTATTTTTAATTCAGTTAGTTTCTTGAAGCATTAATTCTATATCATAATTCGTCATTTCTAAAAGCCATTTACTTACAGTTTCCTTTAATACGGACGATTTTAATTGAAAAATACCAATTTGTCTATTTAACTTATTATAAATGTATACAGAATAAACAGAGTATTGTCGTTTGGCAAATTTAGTTTTTACAATATTGGCTATTGCAACTCTATGTTTTCTTCTCTTATGTAGTAGTAATTCAGACCTAAATGGTAATATTAATTTATAATTTATATCTCGAGATGTAATATATATTATATTATATCCCATAGTGAAAAGCGGGCTTAAGAGTCTATACTATCTCAGCTCAAATTCTAATTTCACCCCCACTTCTCCGCGCCAGTTGTTCGCACACTACTGCTTGCGGTCACGCGGGAACACGAGTTCAAAGCGATTTTGTTAGAGTAAAGAGAGTAGAGATTACTAAGTAATAAAATTATCAATCATAATTTAATATTAACTTGTTATTATATCAGTAAATAGTTGTCTTTTTGTAATGTCGCCAAACATATAGGTTCGTCCTGCAACAGATGCCGCAACAGACTGATTGAACAAATTGAAAAAGATAGTGCTATTAGTACCGAGTGCAAAGAAAGAGACAGAAAGAGAGTGTGCTCGCTTAGAATAAAATAACGCAAGCGCCAAATCACATAATTACTAATTACTAGAAGACCACGTAGAAAAATAACCAAAAAACGTCACGATTTGAGATAATATTATTTACCTATTAGGTTAAAAATCATCATTCAATTCCATATAGTTTCAGAGATCTAACTCAAAATAAGTGCAAAACGAGGTTTTTCGTTGTTTTTTTTTTAATCTAGAATTTTTTATCGGATCGTGTTATTGCTTCAACAGATTTGAAGATTATAAGTCCAAGTTTGATGTGTCCAAATAGCAAACTCTTAGGTCTTATAGATACCGAGATCCAGATCGCTCAATATCACCAAAACAGCATTATATGTATAGACTCTTAACGCTAAGTTCGTTACTAAAGGCCAAAGTTACGTAGTAACATTATTTAATCTGTGACCAAAGATTAATTACATTCAGCACCTCCCCCCCCCCCCCCCCCCCAGGTAAAATTAAACGAGATAAAATCCGTAAAATTAGTTTTACTTCATGTGTAGTATTGGTGTGATTATAAGAAATCATTACATAGTTTTCATATTCATTTTTATTCAATAATACAAACTAAAATAAGTACAATCATTTAAATTAAACGTGATAAAATACGAAAAATTAGTTCTATTAATTTGTAACGTCATATTTTCTTCTATTTATAAATAAATAAATTTATCTCAATATTTTAGTAAGCAACACTTGTTTTAAATCTGAGTACGATCGAAGAATTTGCGTTTCGTAATATGCCTGAGCATTTAATGATCAGCCGGCATTTCATGATTTGGCCGATAATTTATCCGACATATCACAAATACATATTGCTTATTTTAAATATTATATAAATGCCCCCACGAATTTGGTGTTGGCCAAAGGCCAGCCAGCTGCGCCTAAACCGGTCGCTGATAATTAGAAGTCATAGCTGTTATAAATAATTATTGGCTAAATTAAAAGTGACCACTATTTATTTAGATATGTATTGCGGCTATACAATGAGGGCTAATAATTTTCTGCTCACCAGGTGTCGCTAGTTGACACTTATGTAAAGTTTTTTGTTAGACAATGTCATTTAATTGAGAAGTTAGTTTTAAATAAAAGTTTATCAGTTTCTAGTGTTATTATATTAATAATTTTTTTAAATGTTTTTTTTTGTTTGCTTTAAATTTTTGGCACAATTTTAACTTTAAAATTTTCTAGTTTTATATATATCTGTGGTTCAGTTTATTTATTTTTAATATTATTAATAAAGTTAAGCAAAATATAGTTAGCTAACATTAACATTTACATTTTCCGAACAAATTAACTTCCCCGCTATGTAATTTGCGAAATATTATACCTCACTTTTGAATGGCGCCGCCCTGGTGGCAGAAAAGCAGGTGGCAGTCGTGGATGTCCCCATTTTTTATTTTTCTAACACCGATTTAAGGTCTGTCGCTGAAGTACACTATATTTTTAACTATTTTTTATTTTTATTTATTTACGATGTCAGCTACCTAATTTCAAAATTTATAAAAATTGATCTCTATTCAGTTTCATGTTTCGATTTGATATTTTTTTTAATTTTAATTAAATTTTAGTTGTTAACGTTTAATTATTAAAACTTAGGAATTTTTTTTATAAGGATAATGTTATCTACCGTATAATATGGCCCACCATTTTGATATGTGTTTTTATTTATATGTATTTGGAACAAAATTTAAAAATTATACTGTAAATTAAATAACTGTATTTTATTATATTATGATGTAAATAAATTGTTAAATGAATTATTAATAAATAGTTTCTTATTCAATTGCGTTTTTATGTTTGTACCTCATTTCATTTTTTACCCCCAGCGAAAATAGAGTGCATAGATAATACACTATATAACAGAGTGGTTATTATAAGTTTAACGTGTTTGATCGTAGCACCCAGACGGACGAACCGATTTAGCTTTATTAATTTTTGGTTGGAAGGTAACTTGATCGAGAGTATCCTTAGCTATAATTCAAGAAAACCTAGTTCAACCGTTTGAAGATCATCAGTTCTTTTTGTTACGGGGCTTTTTAAAGTTTTAATATTAAGTTATATAAACTTTATTTCTGTATTTCATTCTTCATCAGCCTGTTATAACCCACAGCTGGGCGTAGGCATCTCTTTATAAGAAAGATTTGACATAGTGGCCATGCTTGGCGCGCAAATTGACAATCTCAGTAACATCATATCATTTATTCTTTGGTAACATCTAAACATGTGTAATACTGCGCTTCGTCGCGCAATTGCGTTCTAACTCAGTTCACTGCGCCGGATGTGTTAACTGTTAACTCACTTCTTCAAAATGTGTTGGCACACAGTCAAGGAGGGCATCCACAACTTTTCCAGCCACCAGGGCGGCGCCACTTTGCAGTGAGGTAAAATATTTGACAGATTTCATAGCGGGGACGATAATTTCTTAGGAAAATGTAATCTTTAAGGTTGGTTTCCGTATTGTTAGTTATAGAAATTATCGTCCCCGCTATGAAATCTGTCAAATATTTTACCTCACTGCAAAGTGGCGCCGCCTTGGTGGCTGGAAAAGTTGTGGATGCCTTCATTGAATAAACCTAATTTGCAGTATTAGCGTAAATATAAGAAACCGATATTTATGTTTATACACATTTTGGTTCGGCTAGGACTTTAACCATAGAACCGTTACTATGAGAAGGAAGTTTCGCAATTCAGTTTAAAATTTGCAAATGAATAAGATCTGTTTTATTTAGTGTTTCCTTGCTTCGTTCTTTCAAGCAGAATTTTTATGTCCGGTTATTATAATTTCAATGAACAAAATCCCTACATAATTTACTTATTTTTTTTTTATAGGATAGGCTGACAAACGAGCACACGGTCCACCTGATGGTAAGAAATGAATAAACCAAACTATAAATATAACTTATAAGAGAAAAATAAAAAAAAAGAGTAATAAAATGCAAAAAAATTAAAAATAAAACAACGGACGCATTGTGTTGTATATTAATATCATACTCTAGATAATGATAATCTATTATTTAAAACTAATTTCTTAATTAACTGACACTATGTAAGGAAAAACTTTACTTCAGTCACAACTGGCGACATCTAGTGAGTGAAAGATTATTAGCCCTCAGTGCAGTAGCTCATGCTAAACCTAGCATCCTAAACGAACTTCAAATAGTTCAAAACTCTTTTTGTTGTCAGGCTACGAACGCACGAACCAGGGTGTGTTCGTAGCCCGACTGTAACGCTGACATTCACTGAAACTTAGAGCTCCCACAATCGAACAATTTCTAAAATCACTCTCTGAGAACTTCTTCGAAGCTTCAGAGTCTCACTCAATCAACTTTTTCGTAAGGCAACTTCCTTTGCAGCCCCAATTCCTATCGAGTTCGCAAGCCGAGAAACTCTCTCGGACCCCCCTCTTCCCAACAAGCTTTCAGCCGACCTGGACTGTCTCCTGGCGGCTCAGGCCGAATCGTCCCCCTTTTCATAATTTGCCTTAGGCAAATCTCTCTCAGCGGCTACTCACCGCCTGCGCCCCCTTTCCCTAAGGGGGGTAGCTTTCGATACGGCAGAAAGGCCCTCCAGACCAAAGCCAGTCCCAGGTGGTGTTTAGTGGGTAGGCATTTAGGTATGCTTAGAGGATTCACCACCTCCCTTCCCCGCTTCTCGGAGGGTAGCCCTTTACTTTGCTTCTGGGCGTAAAAAACGCACAGTGCAGAACCGCGAAATTCGAAAGGTGTTGAGTTGCCCGCAAAATGCAGAGGAGTGTCATTGAACACTTGTGGTATTGCACGAATCATATTTTATATTATTTTTATAAACTGCAACTCCGTGAAATGTGAAAGGAGTGATTGGTAATCTTTCTTTTCTACATA
Organism: Parnassius glacialis; assembly: GCA_033319125.1. Taxonomy (NCBI): domain Eukaryota; kingdom Metazoa; phylum Arthropoda; class Insecta; order Lepidoptera; family Papilionidae; genus Parnassius; species Parnassius glacialis. Next base: position 11,863,074 of record JAVANC010000015.1, on the reverse strand, counting down.
TTCTTTTACTTACTGACTCTCTCACTCACTCGCTGAGTGAACTATAAGCCATCGCAGTTCGCACGCTGTGTATGATGATGTTGTGTTAGAATCTGTGAGCGCGGCGTGCAGATGGCGCCCTTTTCATTGCCCACTTGGCAGTAGGCACGTTCCATTTCGTTGCGCCATGGTGCAATTGAGTTAACTCAATGAGCCGGCGCAAGAACTGCGCCTGAGTTAGATTTATAGATAACAGTTTATTGTACGCCAAAAATATAATATACAAATATAAACAACAAAGGAGAAAAAAAATGTGGTACAATGGGCGGTCTTATCGCTAAAAGTGATCTCTTCCAGACAACCGATGGATGGACAACAAAAACATCTGTGTGGTTTGGCGACAACAATAACATTACTTTTACTATAATCCATAAAACAGTAACTTAAATGGATATTATACAATGGTATAATAAGTACATAGTTACTAAAAAAATTTGAACCGCCCCAACTCCAAATCCCCAGTCCTCCACCTCGAGTGGTGATACTGGAACGTCATCAGCGAGAGTGACTGTTACCCAATGCGCGAATCTCGCCTCTGTCCGAGGGCCTCCTCTAGTAAGTAATGCCAGGGGTAAGGAAAAGGGAGATGGGTGCGGTAAACAAAAAGGGACGGCGGGGGTTCAAGAGCGCCGGTAAAGGACGTCTTCGTCCTTAGTAGGCGAAGATACCCCTGCGCCCCCACGCCTTTTAATGGCTAGCTCCAAGGGTAAGACGAGGATCTCCAGGCAAATCTTCACCATGCAGCGGCTGCTTCTGCTGTGGTGGAGGTTTGCTTGGACAACATCAACTTTACCCTCATACAAGAGCCTTGGGTGGCCAGCGGTCAAGTTCTGGGATTGTCTGCTGCCGGTAACATCTTAGTCAACACTAAAGGCAGTAGACCCAGAGCTTGTATATTTACAATAAAACTATTGAACTTTTAGCTGTTCCAAAGTATTGCAATGACGACCTGGTTACAGCCTTTATAAATCTTAAGCTGAACAAATGATCCCCTCTGGCCCCTGTGCATCCCACAGGGGCCAGAGTAATCATTGCCCTCGGATTAGTTTAAAATATATTGCGCATTTTCGTAAGAGCGCTGACTGGACACTGTTGTCTTAAAAAGCACATGTCCATCCTGGGACTAAGCAACTCAAGGATGTGCCGGTTTTGCTACCTAGAGGAGGAAACGCCTTTACACATCCTGACAAATTGCGGACCCTTAATGCGCAAACGCTGTACTTCGCCCAGAAGAAGTGAAATTACTCACAGCTAAGCAACTACCTATATTCATTGAGGACGTAGGGCTTAGCAGTGAACTGTAGACACAGAAGCGATCACAATAGATCTTTTAGGTCGCAGTGATACTGGTCTCTCTAGACCTGCATAGCTGCTCGTACATAATAAAAAAAATATGCGATAGAAGATGCAGAGTCTCTTCGCAAAGCCAGTGGATTAAGCCGATCAGAAAGAACTTGGTTGTCGACGATTCGAGTTGCTGTCCGTTGAATACTGTACTGTACGTTTCTCAAAATGTCGATGACAAGGATTCCGATGCTAGTTGTGATGTATCCTGAAATTGAGTAGATACGACAAAGGGGTTCTTTTTTGCGGTAAATGCGCAAATCTGTCTTTGAGGGGTTAAACTGCACTAGATTTAGAAAGACTCGACTTCAGACACAATTTTTTTCCGGCACTCGACGACGTGTTCTCGAAAAAAGCAACATAAACGGGACGTGCTGTGTCGAAGTGGCATTCGACCTTGAACGCTACTCTCTCCCTCTCACTTAAGATAGTTACTGTCTCTTTCCCCCTTGTTGTGCATAATTCTGTCATCATAATTTTGTTTAAATGATAATAACTGGCAGAATTCTATCAAGAGAAGCCATAATTTAAAAGAAGAAGAAGAAAAGATAATAAAATCAGTATACATATAGCACTGATTTCGGTAAGTCACTGGTTGGACTAGCTTGCTACATATATATTTATCTATGGGTTGGACACACTGAAAATCAGCGCCATGGAGAAAAAAAAATTCATGGCATTATGCTGAGTGTGCTCTTGTTCCCAGATGACGCCTTCACATACGAGTATAGGTATTGTATAGTTTGTAATATGTAGTATATTGTAATTTGTATTGTATAGCCAATATTATTTGTAAATTATGTGTTTTTTTTTCATGTTATCTGTGATGGCGTCATTTTGGAGAATAATTCTTTCTTTCTTTCTTTAAAAATATGTACACGGCCGATGTATAAAGCATCGCCAGTGCTGTCGCCTGCATAACAATTAATGGTATGCAACATATCACTGATACACAGAAGGAAAAGGAAAAGGGTGAGAACAGGAAAAGATGCGTAAGGACCAGTGCTAATGCTAACTCTGGAGCACAAGTCTTCAACACAATTAAGGGGATTACATCAGGCCCACTTCACTTATGGATGTCCAGGGATTAATATTGCTCTACGCACTGAGTACTGTGTGATCCGAACATCCTGCTTTGAGTATTAACACAGCGGGATGGTCGCCGGTAGATTCCCTCTGTCGTCGAGAGTCGAGTTGGATGCATAAAAAGAATCTGAAAGATTGGCTTTCTCCTTTGTAGCGTGGGCCAACGAATCATCCTCCCTGCTCAAAAATGATAATGATGACTTATAGAAATTCTCTTGGGAGCCTTGGCGAGAGAATAGAATGCAGGAGTTCCCGAAGGAAGGCGAACTAGTTTCGCGCCAATTCTCTCAATGTGCACCGACTTTGCCCTAGCGATAACTCTTTAGAAGGACCTGGAGGCAGTGTTGTACTTCTTTTTGAGTGCGTTATTGTTTGCAACCCAGGACGCCGATGCGTCGGCCCAGGCCTTGTAACAATTCTACTTTTGCCGCGACGAAATTTTGCAGGAGCGATGAAACCAAGGCTGGGATCTGCCGCAGATAGGCACTTCAGATGACGGGATGAAAATTTCCATTCCCTGAAGCACCACATAGGCGACAGGCTCACCATCGAAGCAAATCTGCCACCATGGGTAGGATGTATAAAAAGCCCGCATCTCATCCCAATCCAGCGGATAGGTCGTAGGTATATGAACTATAATGCCACGCCCTGCGGCAGCCTACAGATCAGGCAGTGATACGAAGAGCCAAGAGGTCAGTAGAAAGTCCAACAGGGAAGATCTTCCACATCTGGAAACCGCGTGGATGAAGTGGCAGTTGCGTCAGACCATATGGCAAGGTAAAGTCGTAAACCAATCTCCCCGCATGATCGGTAGTGCATGAACCGAGCCACTCGGCGTGGTGAGCGATGAAATCGTCAAGGAGCACGATCTCTATGGATAAGATCAGTTGCAGCAAGGAATCTGTATTACCTCTGTGAGAGCTATAAAGGCATCTATAGACGCGGGGAATGTGAGAAATAGCAAGGCCGGTTTAGCCATCACGGGATGGTGATAGACAGCGTTAACATTTAAATGAAGTCCCTCTTATGTTGCAGAAATCCACCGCGAGCGTGGGATGGGGTGCCGTAGTGATTTTCCTCTGTTTGCTTCGTGTAGAATGTGTACAGAGCAGTGCAACCTGAGTATTCACGCCCAGGAGGAAGATAGTTTAGGCGTGGATCACCATTGAAGGATTCTCCAGGATTATCGAGCTGTTACCCTCCTGGGATATATTTTTACTAAACACCGCTTGGGCGCCGACATGGTGCCAGCCTAGGGCGCTGTCGAAATTTAATCCGACTCTGCTGCCCTGTCTTACATTGAGATGGGTAGTGATGCTGTTGGTTTGCATACTTTGGTGTTATCATGTATTTGGGTCCTTCACGTTACACCGGTGCGTAATTGTGACGGGGACATGTTATAGTTGGTCAAACTGTATTGCTCTATATTGAATGTATGGTGCAGGGTGTTGTTTTGTTGCTGATAATGATCGGTTGCGTAAGCAGGAGAGCAACTTGAGCATCCACTCTCACACCTTTGTTATTTTTGTCAATTGGTCTCCAGAATGGTTTCTGATAGTAATGACTGTTTGTTACCGAGTAGTGTCCTTTTCATTAAATTATTTTGGAAATAATTTCTAACATCAGAAGTGGAATAATTTCTATAACTGCTTTATTCCGATGTTGCCGTAACACGTACATAGAGTACGTAATAATTAAAAATTTTGTACAACCGACTTCAATACAAATTATTAAAAATAACTCAAAAACTATTGGTCATACATTGATCAAATTTATACGGGACCACATGAGAAGTACCAGCTTTCAAATAAAATAAAGAATAATCGAAATCGGTTCACGCAGAAAAAAGTTATGAGGTAACACACATAAAAAATACAGTTCAATTGAGTACCGTCTCCTTTTTGAAGTCGGTAGAAAAGTACTCTGTGTACCAAACTACGGACGGTGCAACTCGCGGAGCCTTGCAACGCTCTAGTTTCTGTGATGTAGTGTTGTCAAAGACGTATTAAAAAGACTTTACTTAAGACGTACTTTTAAAACATCTTAGAGTGTCGTTAGCTTTTTTGGCTTTTACCGTTTCATTTCGCACTTTTGACGCAAAAACCTTAGCGCATTGTTACTTGCCTGGTTTATCTCGGTGTGTATTGATTCCATACATACAAGTACTTCGGTGCAATAAGGTGTTTTACACGTGATAGAGCCACGCTGCAGCTATATTATAGTTGCAGCACGAATGGGTGGGCTTGACCGGGGGCCGCACTCTCACAGAACTTCATCGTGAAATAGCAGGTTAATGTTGCTGTGTTTCCTATGGTGAGTGTAGAGAATCGGAGACCCGTTTTATTGGAAATAAGGCATTCCTTTTTAGTACTCAGGGCTGATAAGGCATCTGCATTTTGTAGATGTCACAGCATCCAGTTACCTATCAGGTGGAGTGTATGCTCGTTTGTTACCCTTATTCTATAAAAAAAGTGTTTTTATAGGATAAGGGTAACAAACGTTTTGTTCGATTTGAAATTGATAGATGGTATACAAAGAGATTTTTAAATATATATACTACTATTACTTAAATGTCTTTGATGGTACTATTACTATTTTACTACCGAAATGAATGCGTTAAATTGTAAATTGTTTGGTACAGTTCACAATTTTTCATATTACGATCTCGCGAGGCAAATTGTAAACTTAAACTCGAACACACTCGATCAGTTGAAACTGATGTAAGCCAAAACAATTTCCCCACTCACTGGCTTCAAAATTCAACTTAAGATTTCACACTCACGGTCAGTTTTTGAATGCGCATCAGCTGATCAGTTTAACTGGCCGTGTGTGTCGTGCTTTACGGTGTTCATAATCGTGGGCTTAACATGTTATTATTAAACTGTGGTTATTATATACTCTTTGCATATAGGTATTCTAGGCCAACTGTCATTGTATATGTGTAGGGTGCCTAATTCAAAGATTCTCCCCAAAAAGTAGGTTAAGTTCAAAAACATGGTCTCTTTTGCATACAAATTTAATTTTCGTTCTAAAACATCCAATTACTTATTATTTAAGCAATAGTTTTATTTTTACCTAAGCTCGATTTCTCGGCACCTATTTTTATTTTGCATTTTATTCGAATATAATTCAATTAATGGTAATTTATTAAGTGCTATTAATTTATCGATTATTGTATGTAAAAACAATCGAATAATTATTTATAAGTAAATATATTTACAAAAATTATTTACATACAATTTTAAAAACTGTAGCTTTGAATTTGCAACTTCGCAACTTGCAACTTTTAATCTTTAAGATGAAATTAAGATTTTAGATATCGCAATAAGCAGTCTGTCGGTGAAATATTAGATTATATTTAATTCTATTCTCTATAAGAAAATCATAATATGTTCATTCGTGAAATGTACAAATAAAAGTATTAGATTTGAAGTGCCAAAATTAAAATAGATTTTTCAAATTAATAACAAATTAAATAAAACATAATTCTAAATTGATTAAATTTCAATAGGTGGTGTCATATCATTACGATGATATATTTTTCTAATATAGTAATATACTTAATACCAATGTCGCACTTAATGTTAAGTTAGATGATTTTTCGCCAATGCCTAATTACTTAATATCTCAGAAAGAATGCGATGTTATGAATCTTCATGTGAAAGAACTTTTTTCGAGTGGCAGCCTCCTATCGTACCGGTAAGCAAAGTGTAGGGTGGCCCCCGACTAAATGCAGTGACCGAACGCTGACCCACCGAGTTGAATCCGTCGATTGACCTCTCGGTCGAAGTTGGACTTACCTAGTCGGACTGTTTGTCCCAGGTAAACATACTCGTCAACAACTTCGAGCTTAGTGCTCCCAATAACTACCGGCATAGGTGTGATATGGACATTAAACATGACCTTTGTTTTGTCCATGTTCATCTTAAGACCTATCCGTTGGGAAATACTATTGAGGTCATTGAGCATAGTGCTTAGGTCCTCCAGCGATTCTGCCATAAGGACTATATCGTTGGCAAATCGAAGGTGAGTGATGCACTCGCCATTGATGTTAATAGCGTGTTTTACATTAGGTATTGTAAACTTAATAGATTTACAGGCGTGCAGGAATGTTTTGTGTCATTCCTTGGAGGAAGTCTATGTCCAGCAGTGGATTTGTAACGGTCTGTAATGATGTAAATGGTGATGATGATGAAGAAAAATCACTTAAAAATATTGGGTGTCTTTATGCTACTTTGAAAAAAATTTTTGGCGACATAGACTTAGCTAGACCAGGCAACACTGCATAGTATTTTGTTTACCAGCCTCGAAACAAAAACAAGTTGATTGTTGTAGTCACAGTTAATTTCGTATCGTCGTGCATTTAACAGTTTTCCTAGTAAGAAACATTGATAAAAAGTTATGATTAGAAAATTTTAACTGTAATTTATTGATTTAACATAGAAATAAATGTAATATTGCATAATTTGAATAAAAATACAAACTCCCTTTGTTCTGAACTTTTTGAACTGGAGGCGACGTTGCCGTTCTTACTGTGTGAACTTTCTTTGTTGTTACCTAGGTAAATTTAAAGAAAATTTTATTGCAATAAGTTATAATTTAAAACTTGTAAACGTGTTTAAGAGAAATAAATACAAGGAATGCTTTTGTGCTTTGAAATGTGTGTTTTGGAACGATATTCATTTTCTGATGCAATAACGGTTTGGCAACAGCGCGCGGAATCCGACTGAATACGCTGATGTTAATCCAGATGTGGTAGACATAGGAACCATTCGATATTCCAGACTAAGCGTTCCTTTATGAGGTGAGTTCATTATTAATTTATTGTACATTTCATTTAGTTATGTTAAAAACTATGTGTAATTGCAATTTCAAGTTTCCCGCGGAATGACGTAATCGACAAAATCGGTCGGCCATTTTTTCTGAATACGCGACCAGTCATCTGTCAAAAACTGTCAAGTGTATTACTGGATTTTGTCTTGTAGGTGTTAATCAAAATTTCATCCCACATAAGGAGTCTTTTCAATCAAAAACCACCACGGAAGCATCCGGGTAAGTTCGAAATTGCCATTACACGTAACAATAACAGTTAACCTTTATAAATTTTGCGAAAATTAAACATTTTACTTTAACCAACATAACCTCATTTTTGTGCCAATTTTATGGGTCAACCAGTGTTAAATTTTATAGGCAGAATCACATAGCTACTGACTATATTTGCATATTTCGAAAGTACAAATTTGTACGCAGGTGAAAATGCCAATTTATTTGATAATTTGGTAAACCGTAGAAAGTTTCCAAAAGTAAAAAACTTTTTTAGGTATTTTGTAACAACTGTCTTATTAGACTTTATATCTAATGACATTGCGAGTAATTCTATCATTAGATTCATTATTCTAGTTTGAACCATTGTATACTGTACAATGGTTATAAGTCGCGAAGTTTCTAGAAAATTCTATAGTCCTAAAATTAGTTAAATAGTCACCACAGTTGTTATCGATTGCGTAATTTCAAAACTATGAGCCTTAACACTTGAGATCTTGACAGTTCAATAAACAAATTAGTCTGACCTAAGGTCAAGCCAAAGAGTATATAGTATATAGTACATAGTATGTAGTACATAAGGCCAAAGATTTTTTTTTTAAATGAAGGTAAATATAACTTAGAGTCACTACTAAGTTCTTATCCAAATATAAATATTAATATAAAAAATAATAGTAATAATACAATATTATTAGTGAAAAAAGACACATGTTTATAACCTATAACAACAAAGTTATTTTTGCTTTGTCATTTAACAACACCCGTGCAGGGGGGGTACAGTTTCATAGTAATGCATTTGGTCATAGAAAGTAACGCCATCAAGTGTATTATACGGGTCATAATTTCCTCAGTTTAGTTAGTTTAATACTCAATAGATGGCTTTAATATCTTTGTCACCTGTCCATTAAAATTATTTTTACTTGTCTTATAAATTATAAACTATATATTTTGTCATATGTATGCATGACAAATAAAAGTTGTTTAATCCATGATTTATAAAGTATATGATATATTATACGTTCCGATTATATTTAAGTTCGATTGAAATGATTAGTCTGTACTACAAGCTCTGTAGCCGAAAATATAAATGTATCTGTATCTGTAGTTGCGAAAAAAATAACCTAAATTATTACATGTTTTTAATTTTTATGAAATTAAAAAAGAAAAGTTTCAAAGTTAATTTTTCATTAATTAGATATTATTTTAAACGGGAATGTATCAAACCATTTTCAAAGTGAATCGAGTTCGTTTTGTTTAACTTTTCTAAGACAAATTCAAAAGTTTGATGTCGATTTAGTTAATTTCGTACTTTCTTAACAATTACTTAAGTGTGGTGTTACTAGCCAGTGAATATTTAGTTTATGGTGATTTATTAGAGTCGTTTTACTTAATGAAAATGTTTTACGAATAATAATGGGTTGCTGAAGACGGTGTGTTCTAAGATGCTTCCATTATCATCTAAAATTGAGTGCCCAAGTTTATTTCTGTGTATCTAATAACTGTTAATAATATATTTAAATCTCTATGAAAATAATTGTTTTATTTCTGTTTGGTCAAATTAACCGTGTGCCATTCCAATTTTCTACTTATGTATGAATGCATAGCTAATTGTTAATTTAATCTTACTCTTAAGCTTTGCGTTATTAAATTTTTATAAATTCCAATATGTACCTATTATATTCATTTATTACTATTTCCATTTCAATTTTTTACGAATGTAGAATGTAATTTCTACATTCGTAGAAAATTGGAATGGAAATAGTAATATATAGAATATTGAATGTGAGTGTAGGCAAAGAGCATTGTACATATACACACACACACATTCACAGAATGCTCTCGTGTGAGTGTATTGGTATATACACACACACATGTAAATATTATAGTTGGCGTAACAATCATCAGGTGGCGCTGTTTCCAAAGAGCACCAGTTTTTCTCGCAAGAGGTCTCTCTTCTTCCATATATATTACTATACTCTTTGCACCCGTGTCTGCGCAATAACAGCGACATCTATTTTCAATCATCAAAACCACTTTCCACGCTTAAAGACATCGCTAGATTTTTCGATAACTAAATAACTATTGAGTTAACGGAGATATGTATTAATTAGTACTATGGAGTTTCCGTAGAAGGCGTTAGCTGTACGGACGCTGCAGATACAGTTACATACCAGCACTTCGGTTCTATAATATAAACCAAAATGTCAGAAATAGAGAAAGTTGCCATAAAAAAAGACTCTGAATGACTTCTTGTGCAGTTAAACAGTGTTCTAATAATTCAAGAAATAAAAATAGATAAGATAGATAGAATAGAGAGCGAGATTAGATAATACAAACATGTGCGAGAGACACTATACGCGATAAAATAACGCGATTTCGCTCGCACAACTACGACGTTTCCTATCTCTGTCCTTGTCTATCGGTAAATTTCAATGTGTGATAATGATAACAGATGTGTGTGAACATTCCGTTTTCTTCACACTAAGCCGTGTTTCGACGGCTATCTCTCTTTCTGCACATGTTGTACTCTCGAAGTGGGCGGTGTTTTGTAAAAGTAAGCTCTATTACAATACTTATAGATATGAAATATGCATGTCAATATATGTAGCCAGATGTTTGAATTTGCATCATGCCAACAGCATTATTTATTTCTCCATTGAAATGCGCGTTGCATAGTTCAAGTTAAACGTATTTAGTAGTTTTCTAAATTGAGAGGTTAACTGAGATTTAGGCCCGTATTCACAAACGACACATACATAAGTATAGTAGCAACACTATGCTAAGTAAGGTATTTCTCACTAGGAGTGGGCGATACAAATCGTATATAGATACAATATCTATATATCAGTACAATATCCAATATCTATATATCCGACGACAAACTAACTATGTATTAGATATTACGATTTTACGATACCGTGTTGATATGAGTCATCGCAGAATATCTAATATCTAGTCAAAACCGAAACCGCCGAATCGTAAAATATCTAAATATATACATTGATTCGGATACCGAACAAACCTTGAGCGCGATAGAATATATAGCTAAAACAGATATTACGACTACTTTACAACAAAAAGGTGATACGCTAACGCCAAATATTTTTAATATTAATCCTTATTAGTATTATTATACGATCTATTACAGAACACATAATTTTCAATATCCAGTCTAAGTAGTATATAAATGAAATGACATTAGTAGCATCACAGAATACATGTACCCGAATAGACCATAGATCTCTCCTTTGGCTCTTGCCATAGACTAACGGAGAAAACAATGAGGGCTAATAATCTTCCACTCACCAGATGTCGCTAGTTGCGACTGAGGTAAAGTTTTTTGTTACACAATGTCAGTTAATTGAGAAATTAGTTTTATGAAAATAGTTTATCATTATCTGGAATATTATATTAATACACAACACAATGCGTCAGTGGTTTGCTTTTTAATTTTTTGCACTTTATAACGCGTTTTAAAAAAAATCGGCTTTTAGTTATATTTTATAGTTTGGTTTATTCATTTCTAATTTAATTAATATAAAATATAACTAATAATACAGAAAGAAACCTTAAAAATTACATTTTCGTAAGAAATTATCATCCCCGCTATGAAATCTGTCAAATATTTTACCTCACTGTAAAATGGCGCCGCCCTGGTGGTAGAAAAAGTCGTGGATGCCCTCATTGTCGCACTATGCGTAGCGTCAGTGTTGCCGTTTTGTAAATGAAAAACATGCTAAACTTTGGCGGTGATAATGCTAAAAAAGTGCTAAAACACACTTAAATATGCTAAAAAAAATGTCAGCTGCTAAATCTTGTTTAAAGTAATAAGAAATGAAAATAAATTGCAAGTAGGTAGTGTTACTAAAAATGCAGTGCTATTTTAAAGTTAATTTAATCATCAAGATAAATCAAATAATATTTGTAGATCATCAATATCAGCTTCGCCGTGTGCTTGTGCTTGTGCTTGTGAAGGGCCATCTTCAAAAGCAATAGTCATTGGCATCACAAGCGTCTCTTTAATCCCTCTAATGTGTTTTAAAACATGTTCGGGAACGTTATAGGAATGACAACATTTTCCTGATCTTTTAAGGCCATATCTGCTGTGTAGGATCGAGTTTAGTGTATTTAGTGACATACGATTTCTTAATTTTGTTTTTACAATATTCATGTGGCTTTTTTGCAGTGGGGCCCCCATATATCCAAATTAGCAAGCAGACTAAGTTCTGCAGCTTATGCTGTAAAAAAGATTAGAGGTCTCACTAGTGTCGAGACAGCTAGATTAGTTTATTTTAGTTATTTCCATAGCATAATGTCTTATGGGATTTTGCTATGGGGAAATGCGGCTGATTCAGAAACTATTTTTTTTTACAGAAGAGGGCCATTAGAGCTATTTACAATCTAAAACCGAGAGTCTCTTAGAGATAAATTTAAAGAAATTAATATATTAACTTTGGCCTCTCAGTATATTTACGAAAATTTAATGTATGTTCACAAAAACAAAGATAGTTTTAGTAAAAAAAAGTGATATACATTCTGTAAACACTAGGAACAAACACAAGCTAGTGATGACAGTTTCTCGACTCCACAGAGTTAGTAATTCATTCTTGGGGCAATGAATACGCTATTACAACAAGGTCCCGGAAAGTGTACAAGTTCTCTCTATTACCAAGTTTAAATGTTTTATTAAGCTGAAACTGTATAAAAAGGGTTATTATAGTATAAATGAATACATGGTTGATAATAACCCCCGGGAATGAGGTGGTCGCTTCCAAGCAGTTTCTAAAATAAATTTTGTAAATAGTTCGTAATCAATTATATTGTAAAATTTATTTAAAAAAAGTCCTGCTGGGTTTCTTGCTGGTTCTTCCCAGGACAGAGGGTTTTTTTTCGAACCAGTGGTAAAGTAAAAAATGACTTTCAATAAGAATTACATATGTAATGTATATTGAATAAAAATTATCCTATTCTATTCTATCTCAGCATTCGAGTGTGGCAAAAAATATATATAGATACGGCCAAAGAAGCTAACTCCGAAATTGGATTATTATCCGCCGAGTCATTTACCTCCTTCATGAACCTCCGACCGAAATTCGACAGTTGAACATGTATTTTCCCAGTCGGTATGTCGAATATTCCTGTTTTTTAACAGCGCGGACCGCCTAGTGATGTTTTAATTATGCATCGCGTATTACTTTATTTATGACTTTATTGCCCAAATATTCAAACGTTATTCAATTTTATGTTTTTATGATGCCGTTATGTCACATGAGTAAAGAAACCGTCCAGAGGGGAAGCTACATACAAACGGCTCGCTGCGAGTACACCCATACATGGCGCAGCGATGTGTGCGTGAGCTCTCACCGACAGGTTCACCGACGCTCCGTCGGGGTACAAACCGGTTTGCGCCGGCTCAGTCAGAGTATCCATGAAAGGGCTGTTAATCGTGCGCATTTAAATAAATAGACCAACAATATTTCGAAATGTTATACATCAATTAATTTATTAAGTATTTTTGCAATAATTAATAATTAAATTAAAACAAACAAAATCGTCATTTCGCGTCATGTTTGGAGTCATAGTATAACGTAACATTCCTCGGTACGAAATGTAATATCATATTATATCACTTTAAAACGCATTATTTTGCGCATCTCGTTTCATAAATTCGTACCTATGTTTTATTGAGCTAAACCATACCTTATAATTATCGCTTACCTAAAATTTACAAATACTTACATAATCAAATTAATAACTTAAGTATAATAACACATAGGCGTCAATTTTACGCTTGGCATAATGGGCATTGAGCGATACGCACGCTCTATACCTTGCGTACTCTAAGTTCTGAATACTCTTTTTTTATTGTTCTAAAGGGGCCATTAATTAAATTACTTTATTATATACTCTTTGGAGGGGATCATATTACTGTCAACAAAGAAATCCATAGGGATTCGGCGAGCTTTGAAGAGTTAAATTCAAATAGAGCTTGACAGTTTATGGTTAATAAACTTTTTATTTATAGTTATTTAAAAATTATAATCAGCTCTTCCAATTTGAACCTTCAATAAAATTGTGTTTTGTATTACTTTGTATCATACATACAATATTAAAACATTACCATTTTTAGTATTCTGACTTAAGTTTCTGAATTGGTTGGTACGTATAAAAAGGGCTGGAAGTTTAACAGTTGAGAAGGATATTGGGGCTGTGTTTAGTCCATATTTGTATGCATTCTCCTTGGATAATGATGCTGGAGCAATTATTGTATGATATTTACCACTGCCATAGCTTGTTCGTTCGGGCACAGTATGAAAGCAATAAGTCATTAAAAAGCCATTCTTCAAATTTCTAGCAGCCATTATATCCTCTTAGACTTTTAACTTTCTAATATCTCGGCAATCTTTGAAATTATTGATGCCTGTGAATTATTGACAAAATTGCCGATATAGTGAAGATGGGATAAATTGTTTTTCTGCTAAGAGAGCATCATATATAATCTTCTTATTTAGTTATATATAATGCTCTTTTAAATACTAGTACTTTGCTCTGTATGTGTTCTGATTTTTTTGATATGTCTCTGAAATTTTATTGCGTAACTAGCTGTTCCCCGCGACTTCGCCCGTGTGATATTTGGAGTTTTAATTTTTTTTGCACGGAACCCTAATTATTTTACTAAAATATAAGTAGCCTAAGTTACTCCTTGTAACATCCGCTATCTGCCAGTGAAAATCCCATCAAAATCGGTCCAGCCATTTCGGAGATTAGCTAGAACAAACAGATGGACAGACTGACTGAATCGAGTGTATGTATGTTCTTCTTCTTCTTCTTAATAACTGGCTTTACTGCTCTGGGATCTATCCCTTCTGAGCCTGAAGTTACAATATATTATAATAATTATCCTTCATAGTATTTGGCTTCACAATATGTTGATGCGTCACATTATGCAGCCCTTTGGAGATTTTGACAGCAACTTGAGCTAGCAGACAGCTGATGGTTGGCGATGGTATTTCAAGGCGCCTAAGCAGACAGACACCTTATTTTGAGAATTTTATCACCATCAGAACACTTGTTTCACAGTTTCCAATAATAGTTCACATGCGCAGACACTTAATATACTAAATCGCACCACTTTTACATATCAAAGTCCACTTCAAACCATTATTTAAACTATAATACAGGAGCAGCAAACCGACGCTGGTCAAGTTCCCGCCAAAAACCCCCAGTGTATGTATGTTATGCAATACCTTCACAGATTGTGAACCAATTTTGATGATTCTTTTTTTATTAATTAGGTTATACTTTAAGGGCACAAAATTTTAGCCCTAAGAGTTGCAAATACATAACTTCTTTTTTAGCAATTCGATGCCATATGTTGTTGCATATAGCTTTACCATAATATAACCTGGATATTTATCAGATTGTTCTGTAATAGTTATATTAAGTATAACCAAAATGTTACAAAATAACATAAAGATAAATATTTGAAAAATATTTGAATTTTTATCAAAGTTAAATATATTTTTTATTACTTTACTTTTAAATATTATAAATATACAATAGTTAGAAGCTAACTTCTACTTTTTGAAACTAGAATGCGTTAATAGAGCATGTAAAAGTTTCACTAATAGTCAGTTTAAAAAAGTACTATTGTTGTGGAAAATTAAACTGATATTTAAGTTTTAAAATATTTTTATGCCATCAAAAACATAACTTGTAAAAAAAGCCAAGTCCCGCAACTCAGTTCTTCTACCGTAAAAAGTTATGAGATCCATGTAATACCAAGTTGATTAATTTGTTCAGTCCATAGATTGATACATAGATTGACGTGGCAATCGCATGAAAACACAATATATCTCACAAGTAATACATATTATATTAAATTACATTGTTTAGTGCGAATGCCAAGTCAATCTATGTATCAATCTATGGACTGAATAAATTAACCGACTTGGTATTACATGGATCTCATAACTTTTTACGGTAGAAGAACTGAGTTGCGAGACTTGGCTTTTTTTACAAGTTATGTTTTTGATGGCATTTCATATCTTTTTGTAGATAGTTATATCTAAGTAGCTATTTACACCTATTTATTCCATTATATGTACATAGGTACACTGATTCATTCACTGTAAATGTAACTTTGTAATACTATATGTTTATATGGGATTACAAAGTTATTTATGCAGTTGGTGTATCTCGAAAACTGGACCGAAATTTTAAAATATTTTAATTTTTCCTTCATTTATATACTAAACAATAATTAAATTCCAAATTTGAAGTTTCTATGTCTGCTAGAAGTGCCTTAGAGTTTTGATGATCGGTCAGTCAGTGAGTGACAAAATTAAGAATCTTTGACTAGTTATAATTCTTAAACTACTGGTTCCAATTTAATGAAATTTGAAATATAGTGAGTTCATACAATGCCTACTTGGTTAGTAAAAATTCAGGCTTCTAGTTTTATCCATAACGAATGTATAGCGTTTCGGAAATGGCCTGAACTGCTTCGAGAAAAGGGTGGTACGGCCGTGCCGCTTTTTTGATCGACTTGGCGGGGGCACTACCGTGCCCCCAGATAAGTGTTAAAATCTTGGATGGTCTTTTATGGCCACTTAATGACAAAATAACATACCCAAAAGGCTATTTTGATGCTACAGCACCCTGACAGCACAGTATTAACTAGATATTATAGCTCTTTATCAATTTCATCCAGTTCTAGTAAAAAGTTTATCTAGGTAGGTATTCTCTCTACTTCTTGCATCTTTATATTTCTCTCGTACCAATTTCTACTTTTCAAGTAGCATTATATTCAATGCTTTTTTCTAGTTTGAAGCATATGATAGCCAGTTTAATCCTTTAGCTGCCATGTCACTCACTTTGTACAGAGTATTGCATATAAAACATGACTGACAGCAGTGTAAGTGTGACAGGCTGTGAGGCGTCTCTATCTTGGTTCTTGGAGATAACAACATTTCTGTAGCTTTCATTTGAAGTTGTTTGTAGGTTCCATGGGCTGCACTATCTACTTACCATCAAGTAGACTGTCAGTCTAATATTAATAAATAAAAAAAACTTTACAAAAATTATTTGTGAAGTCAATGGTTTTGATAACCTTAGGCTGGAATGTCTGAATTTTATGATACTAGCTGGTACACAGAAGAAATTGTTGAGGAAATATAGTTTTAAATTTGGAAGTGTTATATTGTTTAAATAGGTATGATAATACATTCATTGAAATTGAATGGTATATAACTTTCAAATAAATTTGCCAGTACGATATGTGCAACCACCTACTGTTATGTTATACCTAATTCTATTATGGCTCTAACATTCGAGGAAGCTCAAGCAATATGTTTTACCAGTTTTTAACAGTGGTAGAGCTACGCGGCAGCTTTTGCTGTCGCACGGATGGGCCGGCTCGAACCGGGGTGGTACCACGACCTCACAGAAAACCAGCGTGAAGTAGAGGTTCACCTCTGCGTTTCGCTTGGTGAGTGCAGGTGGCCGGAGGCCCTTTTTACTGGAAATGAGGCATTCCATCTTAGTCCTCACGGGTGACAACGCATCTACATTTTGAATTGTAATAGAGGATAGATGTAGATGTCTATGGGCCGCAGCAACCACTTACCATCAGGTGGACTGTGTGCTCGTTTGTCACTCTTATCCTATAAAAAAAAAAAAAAAAAAAAAAAAAACCAACGTTTTACCACAATTTGATGAACCTTCAACAACAACGTTTTACCGCAATTTGATGAACCTTATGGCTGTGCATAAAATATGAACAAACAAAAATTATTTTTATACATTCCTCCCTTCAATATGGAACATGAGTCGTGTTATATTAAGCTGTCCCTTTTCAACAATGTTCATTATAACTCTATTCTTTCACCCTATTATTCCTTAGCTTCCACTATTTCCTGAGTTTCTATTACATTATTATTCCAAAGAAAGAAGAATATTGCTTGTTAAGGTTGCTAATGGTGTGATAGTATTTCTTGCATTTATTCCATGTGAAAACAATACAATAGTTAATTAATTCGCTGCATAAAGAAATTGTATGGCCCATTAACTTAAGAATTAATGAAAGTAATAGAAATTGTTATAATTAGTACAATAGTTTAAAGTTAAAATTGTTTGGAAACCTGTTATTTGTTATTGTTTTAACAATTTCTTTGATTTTTTAAACATTTTCTTGCATAGCGGCCATTGTTGCCCGCCCGGAGCGAGTGTTGTCGTTACAGGCGGTTATGCCGTTTTTAAATTCTCTCATATGCCACTGTAGAATAAGACAGAGTATTGTTTTCCATAGTAGACTGCAGTTCTTCAAAAATACTTAGTAGAATTTTTTTCAGACAAAAATATTGGATAACAGGATGTAGTCCTCAGCAGTTTCACTTACTAATCCCACCACTAAAACAAGATGGCAGTGTTGTCATTAATGATAGGAATCCTCAAGATATGAACTACTTTTTACCATGTTTTTATTAAGTCACTTTCTTGTTTGTCTGTCTGTCTGTCTGTTGTTCTTGTGGAATTTTGCAACTCAAATTTTGAGCACTTCTTATTAGCTAGAGATTTGAAATTTTGAACATAACTCAGAATCTGATGACAATGTGGAAAAAAAGTATATTAAATTTTTTTGGTACAAAATTTAAAAAGAAGTCGCTTGTTTATCCATTAGTCACTAAATTATGTTTTGTAAGAATGTTGGACCTATTAATAAGAAATGGTACAAGTTACTATGTACTGTTATGTAAGTAAATAAATAAATGGAATTTATATCAATAGTTTTATTCTTCTTAATGTATGTCAACATAACCTTGCTATAGCATCAATGTACTTTGAGGGCAAGGGAAAACCTTCATCTAAAGATTTATTCTTGTTTTTCCTTTATGTTCCTACGACTGGAGTGAATAGTGTCTCATTTATGTAAAACATAAACACTCACGCCTGTCACCAGAGGAGTAGGCAGAAACTATGGACTTCCATTTGGCATGATCCTGACACACCTCGCTCGCCTCCTCCACATCCATGTACCTACGCATACACGCTCGTTGGTTAAGGGTATTCTTACTTTGGCCCACTTTCGAAATATGACCAATTTGGTCAATAAACTTTCGTCTACTTTATATGTTGTAGAATGTTACGATTTTGTTTAGTTTTCTCTAGAATTTCCACAAATATTTTTTTTTATTTGCGATTCATTATTACAGAACCATATTTTGTTAACATACTGGGTAGTTGGACTGCTGTATTCACGTGTAAAAGGTATAGAGACTAGAGGCAGTCCACCTTAATGCTCAGAGGGGAACGTCTTAATTTGAAGTTGGCTGCAGGCTCCATAGCATGCACTTGCCACTTACCATCAGATAGACTAAAATCGTTAGTCACTTCAGTTTTATAAAAATTTCAACATTACCTTGCTAAAGCATTAATGTACTTGAGTGCAAGGAAAATCCTTCAACCATTGAGTTATATGTACTACGTACTAGAGAAGCCATTCCAAACAAAAATTGTGTCCTACTCTGTCTTCGCGCATGCGCGGTAGTAGTAGTCGCGCATGAGCGAAGACTTTAATTTGATATAAAATAAGATATTGATATAAAATAAATATAAGAATTTATTATAAAATATCTTCATTTAATCTAAACAAACATATTTCTAAATAAAATGTAATAATTTTATGGAATAAACAAATCTTCAATTTACACAATATTTAGTTTGTATGGACTGTAGGGACTGCACTACAGTTCAGTTGAACATAGTCAATGTTCGGAATGGCTTCTCTAGTACGTAGTACATATAACTCAATGCCTTCAACTGGATTTATTCTTGTTTTTCCTGGATATTCCTATGATTAAATAAGTAGGAGGATTGTTTGTTCATTTATTTTATTTTAAGTCATTGAATTTTAGAATTTTTGCTCCATGGTTTCTAAACGTAGTCGAATTGGAATAAAACTAATTTTACGGATTAAAAACGCGATAAGCGTTATTTTTCTGCAGACTTCCAAAAAAGGAGACGGTACTCAATTCGAGTGTATGTTTTTTTTTTATGTGTGTTACCTCATAACTTTGTACTGAGCGAACCGATTTCGATGATTCTTTTTTTATATGAAAGCTGATAGTTCTCGTGTGGTCCCATATGAATTTGGTCAAGGTCAGAAATATAGTTATTGAGTTATTCTTAAATTGAAGACGCTTATATTGAAGTCGGCTGTACAAAATTTTTTATTTTAAATTATTTAAATTTAAGTCACGACTTACTACTTCAAGATTTCAAGGTACTACTGTAACTTTGTACTACGTAGATTGGCCCAAATATTGATATGTAATCCATTCAGATAACCTTCGTTAGCTACGACATCAGTAATTACGTCAACCACCTCGGTCCCTCCCGCCCTCCATGTAACGTCGTAATTAAAAAAAAAGTTGAAATTAAACGCGATAAAATCCGGAAAAGTATGTTACTATATTTGTAGTTTTCGCGTAAATATAACAAATCATTATACATAATAAAATTTTTCATTTAACATTAAATATATTAATAATTAGACTTGCAACGAATATTCGGCTATTATTTGATTTTCAGCTTATTCGTCTAATTCTGTCGACTTCCAAAAAGGAGACGGTACTCAATTCGAGTCTGTTTTTTTTTTATGTGTGTTACCTCATAACTTTGTACTGGGCGAACCGATTTCGATGATTCTTTTTTTATATGAAAGCTGATAGTTCTCGTGTGGTCCCATATGAATTTGATCAAGGTCAGACCAATGGTTATTGAGCTATTCTTAAATAACCTATATTGAAGTCGCTTATATTGAAGTCTGCTGTACAAAATTTTTAATTTTAAATTATTTTATCCCATTCTGCCGAATACCGAATACTTGAAGATGTTTTATTGAAGTGAGATAATTAGTAAAATGAAAATATGTATTTATTTATTTCATAATTTTTAACCGGCTTCAAAAGGAGGAGGTACTCAATTCGACTGCATGTTTTTTTTTGTGTTCTACTTCGTTTTCTAGGTGAACCAATTTTGATGATTCTTGTTTTATTTCAAACATGTGCTTCTCATATTATGGTCCCATATAAATTTCATCAAGATCTGACCAATAGTTTTTGAGTTATCCTTAATAATGCGTATTTAACGGACTTCGATTACATTGATGATGTTCTCATTTTATTTATATTGAAGTCGGTTGTACAAAAT
Organism: Parnassius glacialis; assembly: GCA_033319125.1. Taxonomy (NCBI): domain Eukaryota; kingdom Metazoa; phylum Arthropoda; class Insecta; order Lepidoptera; family Papilionidae; genus Parnassius; species Parnassius glacialis. The sequence continues at coordinate 11,842,350 of JAVANC010000015.1, read as the reverse complement.
TTTTAATTTTAACCACGTGTTTACGCTATTACCTTATATTTTTTTAAACCTCTAACATTCCACAATCAGCTCTTGGCACTAAAAATGATCGAGCCTACGTTTAAAAATGATCGCGCGACATTTGCCAAGGCGTTTCAGTTGTAACGATACTGTTTAAATGCTTTGCTCTGATATATTACACACGTTTTGTACTGAACCAAGGTTATCGCGTTACGTAAATATTATGACTGTGAATATGAAGACTGCAATGTAATAAATTCGTCGGCTTTATTTTAATTTGGTTGACAAAAGACTGCCACCTTGGTGGTGAATGATTACTGCCATCCATGGACTTCGTACTGGAATACCTACCTACGTATGGTTAGAGATACCATTCTCAGGTTTTGTCTTGACATGTCAGGACTTTAGGGCTCTTGTCAGGATTGCGGTCGAATTTCGGAAGTATCCAAGCTTTTTCTGCCGACTTCCTAAAAGAAGACGGTACTCAAATCGACTGTATGTTTTTTATGTGTGTTACCTTATAACTTTTCACAGGGTGAACTGATTTGGATGATTCTTATTTTATTCGAAAGCTGGTATTTCTCGTGTGGTCCCCTATGAATTTCATCAAGATCAGACCAATAGTTTTTAAGTTATTCTTAATAACTTATATTGAAGTCGGCTGTACAAAATTTTTAATTTTAAATTATCTTATCTCTTGTGTGCGACGTGGATTGACCACACGAGTGCACAAAATCCATAACTGATATTTTTTTTCACGATTGTTGACTACGTTTGTAACAAAAGGTCAGGACTTTTCTATGATAAAAAAAGGTTATTTATCAAGACTTAAATTTTCCATCTGGTAACCCTACCTATGATTTTATTCCTTTTTGAGTTACCCAGGCGTAACTCCTTGCCATAAACTATAATAAAGCGATGATTCATAAATAAAGGGTTAGGTAAAGGACCTTCGTTATATTTACCTGTTTTAATAAAAAGGGTGACTGTTGAAGGTGAAAGAAACCTTAAAAAATATAATGAGGATGGCTGGATTACAATAGAATAGCACAAGCTCGAATGCCATCTAAAGACAGCTCCATGGCGCAGTGGCTTAGCAATGAGTTGCTGCGCTGGAGGCCGCGGGTTCGAATCCTGCACGGAACAAGTATTTGTATGGCCTACAAATAATTGTTCCAGGTGTGGATGTTTGTCCTTGTGCAATTTGTGTTTGTAAACTGCTTCCATAATACAGGAGAAAATCCTAGTGAGGGGGTAACGTTTTTTAAAAACAAAAAAAAAAGAGTTGGATTAAGATCTTCATTCTCTCTTTTACAACCATTATAGCAGCTTAATCCTGCTGGTTCTTATGGTGAGCTGGAAACGTGGCATTCAATCTCAGCCCTCAGTGGTGACAACCAGGGATTGAAAACGGTCCCAAAATACCGGTATAGTACCGGTATTTAAGGGTTTCGGTACCTATACCAGAACAGGAACCAGAACCTAAATTAGAACCTTTAAGAACCTTTATTTTACCGGTTCCTAAGTAAATCGAAAGCGAGTCCAAACTTGTTTGAGGTGCGGTCAGGTAGACGGCGCGATGCGGCGCGCGGCGGAGTATGAGAAGAGGGGAGTTTGTAAAATATCACATTTGTATTGGTGGATCTTATGTTGCATATCAATGCAGTGTTGTCAACTCTACGGATTTTCTATAGATAAACGGAAATTTGTCATCATCTACGGAACTACGGAATTTGACGTTGCAATCTACGGAATTTTTATAAACTTAACAAGATTTTTTTATCATGAGTGTGAACTAGCCGACAATGTCATTCTCTCTCTCTTCTTCTAATGTTGTATGTATTAAATTATATTTAATAATTAATTCTATGCCTAATGTTGTATGTATTAAATTATATTTAATAATTAATTCTATGCCTTCTATGCCTTCTATGGCTAAGTATAGCCATTCAGCGGGGAAACGCAGCCAGTGTTCTTGGCACGATACCGCGGGGAGTAGGACTATATGATATTTAAGTTTCTAGTTTTAGTTTTTTTTTTAATTATAGTTTTTAGTATTGTATATTTTAATAAATATTCTATGCTATCTGTATTAAAATAAAACCATTCTTACTCATAAATATCAAATTTTTGTGACGTTAAACGATTTCAAACGTTAATAGCTTAGATATTTTGAATTAAATTAGGTACGTTTGTTTCTTCTTTCTTCTTCAAAAATAGGCAGTTCATATAACCGCTTATAACCTTTTTATAGATGATTGAATTGTCACGTATGTCTCAAATTTTTCTAATCCATACTATCACATTTGTTTTTGCAATTATTAAAAAAATTCTGCCGGATTATTCTTCGCTTCTCCTCGATCTTTTTTTTCGAGTTTCTCAAAGTTCTTATTTGTATAGTTTTTCATCATCATCATCATTTCAGCCCTTCACAAGTCCACTGCTGAACATAGGCCTCCCCCAAGGAATGCCACAATGCACGGTTTGAGCCACTTGCATCCATCGACTTCCTGCATATCTTACCAGGTCGTCACTCCATCTAGTGGGGGGACGCCTCACACTTCGTCCGCCGGTACGAGGCCGCCACTCGAGAATCTTTTTTCCCCATCGGTTGTTGGTTCTTCGAGCTTTATGGCCGGCCCATTGCCACTCAGCTTACTAATCAGTTGGGCTATGTCGGTTACTCTGGTTCTACTGCGGATATCCTAATTTCTAAGTTTATCACGCAGAGAAACTCCAAGCAAAGCACTCTCCATAGCTCGCTGAGTGACCTTGAGCTTCCTCATCCGGCTAGCAGTGAACGACCACGTCTCTGTTCCGTAAGTCATCACTGGCAACACGAATTGTTTGTACAGTCTCGTTTTTAAGTTTTGAGGTATACCTGACGAGAAGATGTGCCGTAATTTCCCGAACGCTGCCCAAACGATTTGAATCCGTCGATTGACCTCTCGGTCTAAGCTGGACTTACCTAGTCGGACTATTTGTCCCAGGTAAACATACTCGTCAACAACTTCGAGCTTAGTGCTCCCAACAACTACCGGCATAGGTGTGACATGGATGTTAAACATGATCTTTGTTCTGCCCATGTTCATCTTAAGACCTATCCGTTGAAGGACACTATTGAGGTCTTTGAGCATAGTGCTAAGATCTTCCAGCGATTCTGCCATAAGAACTATATCGTCGGCAAATCGAAGGTGAGTGATGTACTCGCCATTGATGTTAATACCGTATCCTTTGCAATCGAGAAGCTTGAAAACGTTTTCCAATGCAGCGGTGAAGAGTTTTGGGGATATAACGTCACCCTGTCTTACACCTCTCTGCAATTGGATAGGTTTCATACACTGGTTCTGTACTCGGAAAGCTATCGGTAGCCCTAGTGTACAAGCACTTCAGCACTTCGATATACCGACAGTGAACTTGGCACCGTTGAAGGGACTGCAGCACCGCGCAAATTTCGACGGAATCAAAGGCAAATTGTACTCCACGGAATTCTGTACAATTCGCCGAAGGGTATGTATGTGGTCTATGATGCTAAAGCCCTTTTGGGAACCAGCTTGTTCGGGAGGCTGGAAGTCGTCAAGTCTGCGCGCAAGACGATTCATAATGACTCTCGAAAACAGCACGTAGACGCGGCTCAGAAAGAAAATCGGCCTGTACTTTTTCAAGAGAGCGTTGGCACCTTTCTTGAAGAACAAGACCACCGCACTTCTGCTCCACGCCTCCGGTATAATACCACCATGGAGGACGAACTAAAGAGCTTCTGAAGGACTTCAAGTACCGGTTTTCCACCCGCTTTCAGAAGCTCCGCTGTAATTCCATCCTTGCCTGGGACCTTGCCGTTTTTAAGGTGCTGGAGAGCCATTCTAATCTCGCTCAGACTGACGTCCGGGATATCTTCGGAATAGTGTCGGATAAGACTCGCTCTTGGATCGTTACTCACTCGTGTGGCTCCATCCATGATGTGTACAGCTGCCCATAGAACCTCTCAATCTCACTAAAAATCTCAGGTGTCCCGAAAACGGTGCTGCCACACTCGGTCTTCAGCTTCGACAGTTGGCTCTTTCCGACAGATCTCTAGCAAAGACTTTGGAGCCCTGGTTCTGCTCGATCGCTTCTTCAATAAGAGCAGTATTAAAGTTGCGTAGGTCCCGCCGCTTGCATTTGGAGATCTGTCCGTTCAGTTATTTGTATGCGGTCAAATCTGCTGAAAACTGCAGCTTCATATCCCGTCTAACAGCCATGACACTACGTGTGTGATCGGAGAGTTTTTGTGTTCTTCTGCGGCGGGTCTTGCTAAACTTAGCTCCGACCGCATGGACAGTTTTCACGAGCTTGTCATTCATATCGTCCACTGCATTGCAATCTTCTAGGCACTGAAAACGGTTTCGTAGCTCGAGCTGAAAGGTTTCGGGACTTTGGAGTAGAGCACGAGGGAGACGGAGCGTTGACTTCATTAGACGTGTCCTCTCCAACTTAACGTTTAGATTCAGCGTGCTTGTCACCATTCGGTGATTGCTGCCGGTTTTCACCCTCGCGATCACTGAAACATCACTGAACAGTTGTCGTCCGGTTGTCATAATGAAGTCAATCTCATTTTTTGTCGAATCGTCGGGGCTCGACCAGGTCCACTTTCTGTGGGGCCGCTTCTGGAAGAAAGAGTTCATCATAAAGTGGCTTTCTTTCTCCATGAACTCTGCCAGCTGCTGGCCCCTTTGATTTCGTTGCCCTATTCCAAATTTCCCTACTTTCAGCTTACCGTTCTCTCTTGTGCCTAGTTTTGCGTTGAAGTCTCCCATCAACACCGTATATTGGGTTTTGGAGGAATGCATAGCTCTAGAGATATTCTCATACATTTCCTCCACCTCCTCATCGGGGTGTGTCGAGGTTGGTGCGTAAACCTGTATGACCTTCAGCGAAAACCTTTTGGTGATTCTGAGTATAAGGTACGCAACCCTCGTTGACACACTGCCAATCTTTACAACGTTGTTAACGAGAAACTTGTGGACGATAAATCCGACACCTCCTTGGGACAGGTGTTCGCCCTCCTGGTGATAGAACAAGTTGCCGGATTCGAGGATTACCTTGTCCTCCCCCTCTCTTCGGACCTTGGATAGTCCTATAATATTCCAGTGCAACTTGTCTATCTCTTCTTCCAGCTCCAGGATCTTCTCGTCAGTCCTCAGGGTGCGTGCGTTATAAGTTGCCAGGTCGAGTCATCTTTGGTGGCAACCGAACCTCCACAAGAGATTCTTAGCACCCCTGCCCAGCCGTTACCATGGTCGCCACCGTAGCCAGGAATAGCGGGGCTGACGGGGACTGGGGGCCGTCTCTTAGTAACTTTATTTATTTTGGGGGGTATATTGCCATAGTTGCCACGCTTGGCAGGCGGGTTGGCAACCGCAGGTTTTTATTGTGATATTGCTGTTATCAGGAAGATGCTGCTGCCCATCTCCTGACTGCATCCCACTGTCGCCTCTTACGACACCCACACATATTCTTAACCGCCACTACATAGCTATAGTTTTTCAGTGTGAAATAAATCACCCGAGTCTGAAACACCGTAATATATCAAATAAGAAACTAATAAAAACCAGAATATAAAATCCATGTTAATAAGTCGTTATAATTAAGTTTGAAACGTATTTTGTTAGTATAACTATCCACAAATATTAAAGTGTGTATAGTTACTTTATTTGTTGTTTATTAAAGATTATTTAATTAAAAAAACACATTTAATTATAATCAATTTTTATGGTTTATTTTTCTTACATGTGTAGCTTGATTCGATGTTACTACTTACAACAAGAATTTTCGATGACAGAATGAATTTATCAACTAAGTTCAAAAACAAATATTGTCGATCCTCAACGGAACCGATATTTTGAAATAGCATCTACGGAATTGTACAGAATTTTTTATACCAATCTACGGATTTGGAGAAATTTGATTATAGGTTCTCGGAACCGGTATTTAGAACCGGTACATCGGAACCCGAACCGGAACCGATACCGGAACTGGAACCGTACCGAAAAGAGGAACCTTTATAAGAACCTAAATGAAGAACCAGAACCGAAATTGGTACCGGTATTCAATCCCTGGTGACAACGCATCTGCATTTTGATTCTTAATCGAGGATAAATTTAGATGTCTATGGGCCACAGGAGCACTGTGTGCTCGTTTGTCACCCCCATTCTATAAAAAAAAACTCTGAGGTGGAATTAACAAAACGTAAATTCCGACTAGTAAAGTATTTATTTACCACTCATAGGGTTGTGGTTTCTTTTCCAAATTTATATGATTACTCCTGAAATATAAAATTCGTTTAAAAAATAAGTCTTCATAATCGTGTCTAAATTAGCGATATGGTGTAACATAAAAATAATACACATTTGAACTGTGAGCCTACTCCTTATTTGAAGTCTGCTAAAAAGAATCATAAAAATCCGTTCACAATTGACGAAGATATCGCGTAACATACGTAGGTACAAACAAACCTAATGGTTAAATATTGTTTAAAAAAAGAACACTGTGTTAGAATTTTTACATATTATAAGTTTGACCGCTAAGTGTATATGTCTGTCTGTGGCACCGTACTTCTTAAACGGGTGAACCGATGTGGGTGCGGTTTTTTATTTAAAAGCTGGTTTTCTAGGGGTGGTTCTTATGCATCTTTTATCAAAATCGGTTTAGCCGTTTCAAGGTCATTTTTGAAGGGCAAGGCTGTTTTGTTTGCTGTGGTAGGGTTCTTTTCGGGGGTTATTTATATTTTCAATTTAAGTTATTTAAGGTTGATCCGTCGCAATAACGTAGAACTTTTTCAGTTTTATTGTAAAACCAACTTTAAATCAGTATAGATCCTAAATGGTCATTCAAAAATTATTAAAGAAAGTTAAAGATGATTTTCAAAGACTCATTCAATGATAACCCACTTGATATAGTTCGTTTGGTTGTCGCCATATTGAATTTCGATTACTGTCATGTCTTCAGTGACACCTACAAGATTAAGGCTCGTTATGTCTCTAGAGCGCCAGAAAGGAACAAACAAACATACATACATAAGCTGTTAAACACATTAACCCTCCTTTGCGTCGCGCAGTCGCGTAAAAAACACTTCCTTTTTGAAGTCTGCTAAAATAATTATCGATATCTAAATTCAATCTATCGACTTCCTAAATTATATAACTAACTAGTACTTTCAAGGCACATGCGTAAAAACTGGTCAACCTTGCGTATTCAAGGTAGGTACTCGTACATGCAAGTTTTAATCAAGTGATATCACGACTTGTAAGTTATCGATTGAGAATCACATATTATGCCGAGTAGCGTTGTTACTTTTAAAAATGGAATTCGAAATATGCTTGAGATCTATATACAAATAAATAAAATTTAAGTGTATGTTTGTAATGTCAAAATAACAGTTTTTTACTAAATGTATATGAAGGTATATAGGGTACTTATAACAATAAACAATTTTTAAAATTTTTGTCTGTCTGTTTGTTCCGGCTAATCTCCGAAACGGCTGGACCGATTTTGGTGGCATTTTCACTGGCAGATAGCCTGATGTTATAAGGAGTAACTTGTGAGAGGAGGGTTCTGCGTGTGCGTGCGTGCGCGTGGGTAAGCTTCAACAATATTAGGTTTTCGCCTCAACCCACTGCAGTACACACTACTCCCAGTAACTTTCCGGTTGGATGGTAGAAAATGCCATATGGTGTTAAGTCCGCCGTTTGTACTTTTTTCTAGGTGAACCAATTTCGATGATTCTTTTTCTATTTGAAAGCTGGTGCTTCTCATGTGGTCCCAAATTTGATCAAAATCTGAACTTTATATTTTGAGTTATCCTTAATAATTCGTATTTAATTAACTTCGGCTATATTGATGATGTTCTCATTTTATTTATTTTGGAGTCGGTTGTACAGAATATTTAATTTTACCAATTTTTGTTTATTTTACTATGGCATTGGTCACAAGTGCTGCAGCTTACAAGAATACATTTAAACAATAGATATATAAATTTGTTAACGATTTATTTACAATATGTTGATGAGTCACATTCGATTTGACTACAGCTTTTGCCAGCAGACTGTTGGTGACGACAGTATCTCAAGGCTAAGCGGACAAAATACCTTGAGGTTTCATATCACCATCGAAGCACTTGTGTCATCGTTTCTAATAGTTCACATGCGCACACTCTCAGTTCACAAACCTGCAACACTTATGCAAATTGCAATTAAACTAGTTTTACGGATTTCATCGCGTATATTAACTTATTTTATATGCCCGACGTTTCGAGCACTTTACAGCACCCATGGTTAAGGGGGTACAGGTGTTCATAGTTAAGCACGGCTACCTTCAGTTTAAAATTGTTAATTTTTGGTCCGATCTACGCAGTATGAACTTATACATGGAGTCTTGCAGTTGTATACTTGGTTGGGATTTAATTTTATTAATTATAGTATCGAAAGCAGATGGTAGCACCCAGCCATTTTCTCTATTGAAATTAGGATGTTTTTTGATTTCAATAGCCTCGCGAATCATCCATGGAAGGAATCGATGTTGTTTAACGAACATTTGTATTGGATATAACCACAAACACCCATTACTAGGATAATATATTAACAAACTTGCAATATTATTGGCCTTGGCGCTATAGACGGCGACTAGGTCACTGCCAACACTGCTATCTAACCCTCTTTTGTCACACGTATTATTTTTAACAGGCTTCAGAAAGAGGAGAAGAGGTTCTGAATTCGACTGTATTTTTTACCTCCCGACTACAACAGCGAGGTGTTATATGTTTGTAGTGTGTATCTGTGTCTCTGTGCTCATAGCTCCTGAAGGGATGCACCGTTCTTGATTTAGTTTTTTTTTTTCGTTTGAAAGGTGTCTTAATCAAAAATGTTCGTAGCTGTGTTTCAAGAATATCTGTTCAACCGTTTGGAGATCATTAGCTCTTTTTGTTTCAATGGTTTTGATTTATTTTTATTTTTAGTTATTGTATGCATGTTAAGCTATATCTTCGCGGATTGTAAACCGATTTTAATGACTATCTTTATATATAAAAAGTACGTGTCACGTTGTTTGTCCGCGATGGACTCCTAAACTACTGAACTGATTTCAATGAAATTTTTGGTCAATGTGCAGTTTGGTCCAACTTAAAAGATAGGATAGCTTACATCTCAATTTATAGTCGCAATACAATATTATTTTATTGCAAATTATTTGACAATCACAATTATCTGTTAGCTCCAAACGATTCTGTCAGATGACGATATCTGTTGACTGGATTGAGTAAATATTTAATAGATAGCGCTTTGTTAAAAATGCAAACGTTTAATATAAGCTACAATTTAGTAGTATAACCACCACGTGTTGCTGTAAGTATTCAACAAATAGAACCGAATGCAAAAAAATTTTGCAGACTGTGTGCAGTTTGGTCCAGCTTGAGAGATAGGATAGTTTTTATCCCGATAAGTGACCCTCAATTTTTTTATTGCTAATTTCAGGACTTTTTTTTGGGAAAGCAAATGGTTGTTCGGAAAGGGCAGAACAACGTCTGCCTGGTCAGCTAGTTGAATATATTATTGAAATTGTAGTGGCGGTGTAAGAATATCCACTATCCAATGTCGTCCCTTGGACGACGGAAGAGGCGACGGAAAGGTTCCCCTCTGGTCACCTCTTCCGACCTCGCCCTCAGTCGAAACAGGAGATGGGCAACAGTATCTTACTAACAACAACTTAAAATTGCGGTTACCAACCCGACCAAGCGTGGGAACTATAGTAAAATCCCACCTAAGAGGCAATCTATGCGAGGAACCTATGTTTAGGTGTGGATGTTTATACACTAATGGATTATGTGTATCTCGAGGGTGGTCCGATATAAATTTAAAGAAAAAATCTCTTCCTCTACGTGGTAGAGCCATGCCGCAGCTATATTTGTAGTATAGTTGTAGCACGAATGGGTCGGCTCGACCGGGGAAGGACCACGCTCTCACGGAATACCAACGTGAAATAGCAGCTTAACACTGCTGTGTTTCGTATGGCGAGTGTAGAGAACCGGAGACCCTTTTTACTGGAAAAGAGGCATTGCATCTTAGTCCTCACGGGTGACAACGCATCTGTATTTTGATTCGCAAACGAGGATAGATGTAGATGTCTATGGGCCACAGCAACCACTTACCATCAGGTGGACTGTGTGCTCGTTTGTCACCCTATCCTATAAAAAAAAAATCTACTTGGGATTTAACTTATGGATACACAGTTGAGAAGCTATTAAATTATATGAAAATTATTTAATTCATTTTAGTTTTTTGAAGTAGGTTTGTAATTTTTTGAGTTTAGTTAACAGAAATGTTTTATTCAGTATCTTTATATTTAAAAAATACGTGTCATATTGAACCAATCAACCGATTTTAATGATATTTTGTAAATGTGTATTGCTTGCTCCAACTGGATAATTTTATCCCGATAAGTAGTGACCCTCAATATTTTTTATTGCAAATTTAAGAAATTTTTAAAGGACGAAGGGTTGTCGGAAAGGGCACAACAAAGTCGTTCTTTTGTTTAATTTAGGTACCATTGGTTCGGAAAAAACCTCTGGCCTGGGAAGAACCAGCAAGAAAGCCAGTGGGACTTTTTTTTTTGAAAAAAAATAACAACACAAAACAACTCAGAAATAGCTTGCTAGCGATCACCTCATTCCCAGGAGTTATTATTATCCATAAATTCCTTAATTATAGTAACCCTTTTTATACAAACATTGTTCAATAAAGTTTTTGAACTTTAAGGAGGTAAAATTTTTGTATATTTTTAATTGACCTCTTTTTACACGGCATGAAGCTGACCTATTTTCGTGTCTTTACCCACTGATGACTCCCCGCGTCGCTTTCTTCCACAACAGCTAATTCCAAATAAGTCCGTAAACGACACCATGAAAATGCCGTTCGCACGCACTTGCGTCACGTAGCCGACGCGTGGCCTCGGCGGGGGGCCGCGTCTAGTGCGGAAATTTACTAACCAGTTTTAATTTGACGCGAATATAAAAAATTATATGAATGTATTTATTATACCATTTTTTTTAAATAAAACTAAAGTCACAAGCTAACAGTGGTAGAGCCACGCGGCAGCTTTTGCTGTCGCACGGATGGGCCGGCTCGAACCGGGTTGGTACCACGACCTCACAGAAAACCAGCGTGAAGTAGAGGTTTACCTCTGCGTTTCGCTTGGTGAGTGCAGGTGGCCGGAGGCCCTTTTTACTGGAAATGAGGCATTCCATCTTAGTCCTCACGGGTGACAGCGTATCTTTTTTTTTTATAGGATAATGGTGACAAACGAGCACACAGTCCACCTGATAGAGCACCTATGGATACTATATCTATATATACTGTACCACCTGATGGACTGTGTGCTGACATTTTGATTTGTAATAGAGGATAGATGTAGATGTCTATGGGCCGCAGCAACCACTTACCATCAGGTGGACTGTGTGCTCGTTTGTCACTAACTATGAGGCCACGTGATGCTAAATGATTACTGCAGCTGTAGCTCATGGACATTTTAAACCAACTATTATGTTAAAAGATAAAAGTTTACAGAACTGATTCTTATGATTTTTTAAAATATATTTTAGAGGTGATCCTCTTCCCCCGGACCTCTGAGGAGTTCAGACGTATTAAATGCTTAAACCGCGATACTATTTTGATTTAATTATTAAAACAAATTTGCAAAATAAATCAAGCCATAATAATAGGAGTGTATAACTGCGAGGAGATCTTTATGCTAGCTGCGCCGTCCTTGTCTTCTTTGCTGTGTCATCACCTGGAACAGCAACGTCCAGTACCTTGCTGTTAACGCCTCCAGAGGTGTTACGAGGATTGTCCAATAACGGAGGAGCGCATCAACCAAAACTGTAAGAACATTCATTACTATTTGTCAAAGTACAGAGGTCTAGGTATACTGGACGGAAATTAAATTTGTATGAAAACGTCGATTACCACCAGAATACGTTGATCCCTAATCTTATAGGGTTAATTTAATTAGATTGCGTACACTAATACGATAACTGTTTGTACTCTCTTATACCCTGGTACACGATGCCGCTAAAGAGAACTCCACCGCAAACACCTATTAAAAAAAATATGCGCTCTGAGACAACACAGTTGCCGCCTTCTCTGGTGAAGGATGTACCTCCTAGCAGTTCTATCAACCTAGTAGAAACGGACATTATTTTAAACAAATCTGCGTCAGAGTCGGATATATCCCGCTTTTCACCGCCAAAATTTGTTTCTCAACGTAATAAGAGATGTAGGGACCAGGTAGAAATCTCGATTGCTGATCAAATGGATGATTTTAAAGAGGAAATGCGAAAGCTAATGACATCCTTTTTTGCTTCGCAAGCTGCAGAGCTCAAAAATGTCAATACCTTACTTAAAGACATACAGCAATCAAATTATAATATTGAAAATTCGATTTCTTACCTTACTACGCAAAATGAGGAACTTTGGAAGAGAGTTAACGAATTGGAAACTCAAGCAAAGCAGGACAGGAACCATATTACTATGCTAGAAACTAAATTGGAGGAATTGCATATAGACAGTAGAAAATCTTGTATTGAAATTAAAAATGTCCCAAAAAAGCCTAGCGAAAATAAAGAAGACCTTATCGAGATGGTTATTAACCTCTCGAAGACAATTGATTACAACATCTCTAAATCAGATGTCAAAGACATATACAGAGTAAGGCCAAAAACAGCTGACAAAAAAAACTCACCTATTGTTGTCGAAACTAACTCAACTATATTAAAGAACAATATATTAAAATATGCTAAATCCTTCAACGTGAAACATAAAAGTAAGCTGTGTGCTAAACATCTTGGATTTAAAACCCAAGAAGACACCCCGATATACTTGTCAGAACACCTAACCCCAAGAGGAGCACGCCTATACTTTCTAGCACGAGACTTAGCCAAATCAAAACAATACAAGTTCTGTTGGACCGCTTACGGCAAGGTATATGTAAGAGAAAATGAACACTCTCGTATTATTATGATTAAAAACGAGAGTCAAATACAGCAATTATTGACAGGCCAATCCCCAGCACCACCTGCCATCTGACTACCTGAAACCTTGTCTCTCAACCAAGGTACACCGACTGTAATTTTTCTTACAATGTCGCTATTACATGCTATTTTCTATTTATTAATAATTTTTATCTTAAAATGTTTTCCATACCTTTCGTCTCTGATACTGTTATTGATTTTACCTATGTTCAAGATTTATACTAATTTTGTTATTTTATTATTCTTACAATACTACACAAATATGTCTCAGCAACAAACAAATATACACAAACTCACACGTTCACAGAACACAATCTTACGATTAATGTCTCTTCGAAAATCATTTTTCAAATATATAAATACATCAAAACATAAACACTTAGAATTAAGACACGTATTTCAAATTATATATAAAGTATCTAGATCTAATACTGATAATGGATAGTTCCTTAAATACTTTACATGAATTAGACAATATAGTTATTGCACAATCCAGTGAATGTCGTGTCCAAGACTTTATAACACAGCACATAATACATAAATCCGATATAACTATTATATCACAAAATATTCGGAGTATTTATAGAAATTTTGATGACTTACACTTAAATCTTATTCAACTTAAAATAAAGCCTGATTTTATTATCCTTAGCGAGTGTTGGTTAGACCAAAACAAACCTGTTCCCATGTTAAATAATTATACGTCCTATAATACTACACAACACATAAATCACTGTGATGGTGTGACTGCTTATATTAATAATAAGCATTCAGTGAGTGTCAAGGAAATTTCGCTATTAGAAGCGTCTTGTCTGCAAATTCAATTTAATGACTACATTATTATTGGTATTTATCGCTCACCATCTAACATCCATGCTGAAAGTTTTATCAACTCTCTTAGTCTTTACTTAGAGTCCTTAAAAATGTGTAAGCTTATTGTTTTGACGGGTGATATTAACATTCATTACATTTGTGTATTATACACAAATGTAATTAATGTACACATGAAAGGATGAATAGACTAACATATTTAAATATGTTGTGTACACACGGCTTGCTTCCAGGACACTCGATACCTACGAGAGGTAACAACTGTCTCGATCACTGTATGTTAAAAATAGATACAAATAAATCGAATGCAACAATCATAGTGATAAACACAACTATCACAGATCATTATATGACTTTCCTGAAGTTAAATAATTTTTGTAATAAAACTGCATTTAGTAATAAATACAAAAGGTCAGTCAATTATGAAAATGTTATTAATAGCCTGAAAAGCACTAATTTACAAGATCTGCTTTTATGTTGTGATTCTAACATTTTAACTGAACTCTTCACAAATAAAATCCAAACACTTATATTAAAAAATACCTCTTTAAAATTAGTCCCCAAAACAAGTCGAACAATAAAACCCTGGATGACACAAGGTGTCCTACGTTGCATTAGGAACCGTAATAATATGCAATTAAAATTAAAATCTAATCCAGAAAATGAAGTGTTAAGGATCACGTATAAACGCTATAGAAATCACTGCAACAGTTTAATTAAAAAACTTAAGCGCAAATATGAGCGAGAACAGATAATGAATGCCACCGGAAACCCTAAAACGCTCTGGAAAGCAATTAATGATATCACACACCGCAAGCAATTATTACATAAAAATATAGAGTTGTTAAAAATAGGATCGACCCCTCTTGAATCCGTTGATTTGATTAATAGTTACTTTGCTAATGTTGGGAAATCCTTGGCGGAGGATATTTTATCAAAATTTAACTCTATTAACATTTCCACTGCGGATAAAACAGTAAGCTCACATGCTTCATCTTTTGCTTTGCTGGAGACTGATGATTCGGAAGTTAGGAGGATACTGATGAACCTTAAAACAGAGAGTGCCCCTGGATATGACAATATTACCACCAATTTTCTAAAACAGGCCCATATGATATTAGTACCCATAATAACACACCTGGTTAATCTTTGCTTTAGGGATGGCGTTTTTCCTACTGCTCTAAAGTTGGCATTAATTACCCCTGTATATAAAGGTGGAGATAGATGCGATCCAAGTAACTACAGACCTATATCAGTTCTACCCGCAATATCCAAAATTTTAGAAAAATTGTTAAATAACCGTTTGATTAATTACTTAAATAAATATAATATACTTTCAATGTCACAATTTGGCTTCAGACGAGGACTTTGCACAGAGGACGCTATTTCAGGGCTGACGTCACTCATTATTGACCAAGTTGACAAACGAAAGAAATGTTTAACAGTTTTTCTCGATATAAAAAAAGCCTTTGATAGCGTCTCTGTCCCCACTCTTGTAAATAAACTTGAACATATAGGCATACGAGGTAAACCCCTAGACTTATTTAAAGATTACTTAACAAACCGTAGACAACGGGTCAAAATAGGAGAGCACTGTAGTCATGACTCTTCCATTACCTACGGTGTTCCACAGGGGAGTGTTTTAGGCCCGACTCTATTTTTGGTTTACGTAAACAGCCTTTGTAAAATATCGCTTCAAAATGGGCACTTATTCTCGTATGCAGATGACACTGCTTTGGTATTTTGTGGTCGAACCTGGGAAGATGTTCGGCACAGCGCTGAAGTAGGGTTAGCCAAGGTTGCGGAGTGGTTAAGAATACATTTGTTAACTCTGAATACATCTAAGACAAACTATATATGTTTTACTAACTACAATAGGACTCAACCAAATTTTAATATTAAAATTCATTCTTGTGTTGACCATAATAGCTCTAACTGCTCATGCCCATATATAAACAAGGTATCCAGCACAAAATATCTTGGAATAATATTGGATCAGCGTTTATCCTGGTATCTACACATCGAACTTTTAATGACAAGAATTAGAAAATTCATATGGTTTTTCAAAATTTTAAGACATCTCACAACAACTCAGATATTAAAACAAGTGTATCTTTCTTTAGTTCAATCAGTTCTGGCATACTGTATTAGTATATGGGGAGGTGCTACGAAAACAAAGTTTTTGGATTTAGAGAGAGTTCAAAGATCATTACTGAAAGTTATGAATTTTAAGCCTTACAGATTCCCAACACAAGATTTATACGCCCTGTGTGATCTTCTTACAGTTCGCAAGTTATACATATTAAATATAGTTCTTAAGCTACACAAGTCCCTTGCATATAATCTTGAAGTCAAAAATAAAAGGAGAAAAACTAACGTAGCTCCAAGTGCTCCGGTTAAAACAGCATTTGCTAGACGACAGCAGGCAAAAAAGGCGTCTTATTTGTACAATTACTTAAACAAAGAATTGAATATTTATTCAAAAACTAGTAAAGAATGTAAGAAACTTCTTATTGAATGGCTCAAATCGAAAGATTATCACGAAATCGAAAATTTGTTAAAATAACACGGCCTACAAAGCACGTGCCTACATGTGCAATCACGCAAACACATACAAAAACGCACGCACACACACACAGACACACACACACACACACACACACACACACACACACACACACACACACAAACGCACGCATACACACACACACACACACACACACACACATATTTTTTTTAAATTAATTTATAAAATGGAAATGAATTTTATGTTATTCTTGTAACTACAAGTATTGTATGTTAATTATGGAAGAGCGAGTTTTCCTGTCACAAGTATTGAAAAATACTTAAAAGGAGAACTCTGTGTACTGCTGATGATGTAAATTTATTGTTACAGAATAAACATTTTTGATTTTTTGATTTTTGATTTTTTTGATCCCATATAAACTTTAACCATTTTTTTTAATTATACATTAAAACTTCATATCCAGCTAAAATCCATATGAAAACACCATCTTCTATTATTTTAAATACTACCGAACCGCCCCGGCTTCGCGCGGTTGATTTCTGGATTTCGACAACAATATCTCCTACCGGGTCTAATTGTGAACCGTTTAGATCATCCAGGGACCCACCCACTCAAATACACACAGAAAAATTTCATCAAAATCCGTCCAGCTATTTTCGAGTTTTTTCGAGACTAACAGACAGCAATTAATTTTTATGTATGGAGTCAAACATTTTAATTTTAATAGTATTTCAAAAGTTCTAATATTTCCTGTGAAGGAGGCCCAATCGTCAAGTTAATGAGTAAACAGCAGTAATAAAATTATTGTAAAATCTATAATATTGAGGCTCAGGACGTGGGCGTCGTAAACACGGACCTTGACTCATATTGATGTTACGTATCTTTCGATGTAAAAAGAACTTAGTTTACGCACCTCCTACGTACCTAATTATACCATATAGAGTTGGCATTGTCCCAGCAGATATGACGGCTCAAGGCTGTCATCACATACAATTTTTTATCAAGGTCCGTAGCATTGTGGTAACAGAGGGAAAATACAATATCCAGAGTATTGGACTTCATCATCATCATCATCATTGCAACCCATCATATGTCCATTACTGAACATCTGCGTCACCCAGATTGCCACAAATTACGTGGTCCTAACTCTACATCCATCGACTACCTGTTTGCTTCGTTAACTCCTCACTAGATAAAGTGGGTTTTTTTTTTTATAGGATAAGGGTGGCAAGCGAACACACAGTCCATCTAATGGTAAGTGGTTGTTGTGGCCCATAGACATGTACATTTATCCTCGTTTGCGAATCAAAATGCAGATGCGTTGTCAGCCATGAGGACTAAAGTGGAATGCCTCTTTTGCAGTATAAAGGTTCTCCGGTTCTCTACACTAACCATACGAAACACAGCAGCATTAAGCTGTTATTTTATATTGGTATTCTGTGGGAGCGTGGCCGTTCCCCGGTCGAGCCGACCCGTTCGTGCTATAACTATACAATTAATATAGCCGTAGCATGGCTCTATCCCGTCCATCACTACGTTTGCGAGTACGAGTTTGTCCTTCTAGAACCTTTCTTCGCCAATAGCCGGTCCATAGCCCATAATATAAATGAATACATGGTTGGTAATAACCCCTGGGAATGAGTTTAAATAGTTTGTACAATCTTTCAGGTAAAAACATACTTAAAAAAGTCCCGCTGGGTTTCTTGTTGGTTCTTCGCAGGACAGAGGTTTTTTTTGCAAATCATTGGTATAGTAAAGTATGTAGAATTATATACATGTATGTGATTTATGTATATTGAATAAAAATTATTCTATTCTATAGCCACTGCAGTCCGCTAGATTAAATAACGTCGTACCTGAAGTGACAGTCAAACACCTGTAGCTAACTTCAAATAAAGAAGGTTTCAGATGAGTTGTCACGTCTGAGGACTGTCATGAACTGCCTCAGGTGATAACTACGTTTTACCAACATAGCGGACTTTGCTCTCTGTCGGAAAATATCTCTTGCTTTATGTACAAAATAAATAATTTGACATTCGTGTAGATTACGTAACTTCAGATATTTTAGTTCAACAATCTCTGAAGACTTATTTCAAACGTAAATAGATTTAGTTTATTGCCCGACGGTGTTTATCTGCCCGTATATTTTCGTGCACGGTCAAAATATCGTAATAAAATACATGTTTTTCTCTTGTAACTTTATAGATCATCAGTAGACTTAGTTGTTTCAGTGTTGCCAGGTCTAAAAATGGAAATACCCAACTCGGCGTTTTCTAGCCATACATTTTCCCTTAAAGCCGAACTACCTTTCTTTAATTAAAAACAGTGTTTACATGTTTAGTCTCCTTCTATTTTGTACATGGCTACGGGCAAATACGCAGGACATTTGGCAGCCCTAATCCTATATTTATAGTCTATTAGTAGATTACTATGATCGCACGTCTCACTTTTAACACAAGTATAGATATTTTGGCGCGAAATTTCTTTTTACATTTAAAAACTAAAACGGAAGGTTAAAAAATTATCGAATACAAAACTCGAATGACGGCTGTATGCAGTGCGATCTTTGACTCGTAAATGGCCCACTTTCCCGCCAACGATATCGCGCCAGAAATAATCGCGTCCCGGTATTTATCGGCAGATCGCGTAACGGAATTATCATCGAAATTGACGTTTCGAAATTTAAATCTTGTTTTTATATTTTCTTTAGTTTTCGCTTTTCGTTGTGTTTTTTGGACAGTTACTTCTCTTTATTGGTAACTTTTCTGCCGACTTCCAAAAAGGAGACGGTACTCAATTCGAGTGTATGTCTTTTTTTGTTGTTGTTTTTTTTTTATGTGTGTTACCTCATAACTTTGTACTGGGCGAACCGATTTCGATGATTCTTTTTTTATATGAAAGCTGATAGTTCTCGTGTGGTCCCATATGAATTTGATCAAGGTCAGACCAATGATTATTGAGTTATTCTTAAATAACGTATATTGAAGTCACTTATATTGAAGTCGGCTGTACAAAATTTTTAATTTTAAATTATTATTTTATTAATATTTTTATTTCTGACATTGTCATTTGAATTAAAATTTATTTAACATCTTACTCGTATTTTTCGCTAAAGTATAATAAAGTAGACGTAAATTAAAAAAAAAGTATTAGCAGCGCGAGTTTTTTTTAATGAAAAAGCGAACAAGCGAACTCACAGTCCACTTGATAGTAAGTGGATGGCGCAGCCCATGGACACTGCAATTAACTGTAAACAAAGATGGGCTCTCAGCGTGTAATACTGGTTCTATACTCTTCAAAATGAAACCGCAGTGCAGGCACAGCCACAGATTAAAATAATGTTACTATAAGCACAACTTCTTGGCGGCAGAAAAGGTGTCTTACCTACCACCTTAATTATCTTAATTCCTTTTTCGATTTATTATGATCATTTTTATGGTCAGTTAACCCGGGTGCGCTCCCCATCGGCACAAATGAAATTGTTAATTGCAATTTAAGTGCTGATTTTCCACGTGCCACCACAGCAGTGAAGGAAAAAATAAGAAAAAGAAATATTTCGGCGACATCTGAAGTTCGCCAACACACATTGGGGCAGCGTGGCGGACATTCCCTTGCCCTAAACCCCTCTCATGCCGCGGTCACACACATCGCGCTAGCGCAAATATTCGCGTTATCGCAATGTATGTGGCCGGCCCTTTGTGAATACGTCGTCACTTCGTGAGAAGTCGCAAGCACATCGCTTCGCTGTCGGTGAATTCTCGCACTTCAAAGGATTTTACCGCGACGGATTTCGCGTGTGCGGCCGCTGCGGCCACCACTTCAGTCTGCCCACAGACATCGTGAGTGCGTATCGGATGTGTCAAAATAAATTAGGGTTTGCGACATACTTCCGACATGGATTGGTGTAATGAAAACATTTTGGAATTTATAAGTAATTACAAGTTCGAGCCGATTTTATTTATATATTATTCTTATTTTTTTTAAAAATTTACACAATAATAAAAAATAATTATTCGCTGCCATCTCTCTTACAAAGCAATAAGGACCGTGACCGAGCTCACTTGACTACTCTAGCGCCATCTATTATCTATCTACGGAAGCGGTTGCGATGTATATCGATATGAAAATTTGACGCGCTAAATACATCGTTCTTTATTTAATACATTTCCATAGATATCGCTACATGGTACCGCTAAGTAAGATTGACGAAGTCATTGGGCTCTAGTACAGAGTAATACAGAGCGACTGTGGCGTCCATTTTGTTTTTAGCGTGTGTTTAGCGCGATAAAATTTATAACGTACAGTGTGGCCAGGCACCTTCGCGCTAGGCCGAAGGCGAAGATTTTTCGCGATAATTGTATCGCGATGTGTGTGGCCGAGGCATCAGAAATGAGAGGAGGCCTGTGCCCAGCTGTGCGACATATACAGGCTGTAACTTTAATGGTCAGTTAAATTGAATACTGTTACGTGTCTGTTATTTAGCACTTGATATGTAACAAAAAAGTGTATTATTAGCTTAATGCGCTTATATATTTACGTTTCGAAACAGTTTTTGTAACATGATAAGGAATAATTATAAATTTGATTTTTAACAGCTGTTTGTTCACGCGCGAATGAATTTAAGGGCCGTATAACAGCTGTTTAGTCTTCCGGGATATTTCGTTGTTTTTTTTTATGACCGTGTTTTCCTTTCGCGTTTTTTTTATAGGATAAGGGTGACAAACTTAACGAGCACACAGTCCACCTGATGGTAAGTGGTTGCTACGGCCCATAGACATCTACATTTATCCTCGATTACGAATCAAAATGCAGATGCGTTGTCACCCGTGAGGACTAAGATGTAATGTCTCGTTTCAAGTAAAAAGGGTCTCCGGTTCTTTACACTCACCATACGAAACACAGCAGCGTTAAGCTGCTATTTCACGCTGGTATTCTGTGAGAGCGTGGTCATCCCCCGTTCGAGCCGACCCATTTGTGCTACAACTATAGCTGCAACATGGCTCTACCACGTAATACCACGTGCAATAATGTTGAAAAAAATAATAATTTCACATTCTGAAGTCGGTGCTATAAGTCGCTATAAGAAATATTGGTTGTTTGAATAGATCAAGGAAATTTCAATATCGTCGAAGCAGTTCCATTAATTCCCTGTTTTGCCACCCTGGGCGGTCGAATTTTTTTGTTCGAAGGATCGACCCGAATGACCCGGTTCGTAAGACGAATCAATACTTGAATGATCAGGTCACTAGAAATGAATGAATGGCACATGTCTAATGTATTAGGTTAACAAGTGCGCGGTGCCTCCCTCAATAAGTTGGTGCGGGCGTGCGGCACCGCCAGGGACCACCCCTGACGTGTAACCTATTTAATTAAAAAAAGAATAAACAGATTTGTATATACTGAGCAGTTGAGTCGATATTGAAATTAAAACTTTATTTATCGACAAAAGAAATTTAAATGTATTTGTCAAACATCGTCCCAGCTACTACAATCATGGCGGCTTTCCCAATATCATATCACTCACAAACTCTGTTTACAAACATGGCTGCCATGGTACGAGTACATCAAAATGTTTATGCATCGAATTACGTAACGTTCCGTACTAACGAGTGTCTTTAACGCCTTTACGTATGCATTGTGAAACTTGACAGATGTTCGCATACAAAATTGTCCGTCCGTATGCCGTAAGCTGTTTTGTATTATCATATCTTTCCGATTTATCTTTGAATACATCGTTCGTCTAGTGGCCGTAAACGCGACGGCTGTTTATGGGGTTTATGTTTATTGAATCCCGGTACGGGCCAAAACAGTGGGATTTTCTCTCAAAAAATGGTCGGTAGCAGCTTGTAGTCAGTTAGCAGTGGTCCACTGCCGTGCCACGGAAAGCACGTAAATTCGTTGGTCCTGCGTCTGATGGAACGAATAGTGATTCGCGGAATACTCGGCCACCGGGTACTCGGTCTAGATTGGACCGAGTACTCTGCCGAATACTCGGCTTTTAACCCTTCCAGTACCGCGCCCACTATAACAATGAAATAGTGTTCAATTGAAAATATACTGTATTTTTATATCAATTAAGACGAAAATAGCACACGTAATGCGGACATGAATTCATGTCGACGGTACCTTAGGGGTTAAAAAAACGCGGTAGCTGGCGACGTACGGTTATTTCCCCTATAAACTAGACCCAAATGGGCCGAAAAACTTGCGTTTTTGCATCACAATCTTCCTCTCTTAAATTTTAAATATTAGTAATAATAATTTCTATTATAGATTCTTATGTAAGTTTTAAATAGTTCTGCTGATTATCATGTTCCTGATGTTTTAATGTCTTATATAATAATAATAATGATAAAAACTGGCTTGTTGTCTATTTTTCTCTGGGATAAAATTAAGGCCGAGTACTCGGTACTCGGCCGTTAATGCTCGGTGCTCGGCCGAATCCAAACCGAGTACTCGTCCCATGTCTAGACAATTCAACACGACCGACGGGACATCAGACTGATGTCCCTTCGGTCATGTTGAAATGGCGTCCCATCGGACTATGAGAATGAGAGAATGTAGAGTGCACTTGTTTGCGCGCACACTCGTGCACTGTAATCCTCTCCTACGTAGTAAAGACAAGCAAGTGTGCTTATTTCGTGTTTCGTTACAATTGTAATGGTGATAAAGAAGCCCGCAGTCCACCTGGTGGTAAGTGGATGCTGTGGCCCATAGACGTCTACATCTTTGCTCGATTGTGAATTTAAAAGCAGATGCGTTGTTACCCCTGAGGACTAAGATGGAATGTCTGGTTACCAGTACAAGTGGTAAAATTAAAAATGTTGTACAACCGACTTCAATATAAATTATTAAGGATAACTCAAAAACTACTGGTCACGCCTTGATCGAATTTATATGAGACTACCTTAAAAGTAATACAAAAAGAAAAGAATTTTCCTAATCGGTTTAGGCGTCTTCGAGTAATCGGTGAACATACATAAAAAAAAGATTCCGACGAATTGAGTACCTCCTCCTTTTTGAAGTCGGTTGAAAAATGTCACCAGTTCTCTACACTCAGCATACGAAACACAGCAGTATTAAGCTGCTATTTTACGCTGGTATTCTGTAAGAGAGTAGTGCTCCCCGTAGCCTTTCGCTCTACAGGCATAACACTAGTATAGCTCTAAACACGCCTACATAATTTTGCACCAAGCTAGCAACGAATCAGCATTTTAACAATCACGCAGGCAGTTGCATCAATTAATATACAGTTGTAGTGAAAGTTTCACGTACACGCGCGCCACTCCCGGTTTGTGTAAAACTTACATCACTCACCTTACGATTAGTGTTCGTTGTTATTTATCAGTTCATATCGATAATTTAATTTAGAACAAGTTTAAAATAACCTTTCAGTTAGAAAAATGTTGTTGAATAGGGCTATTTCCACCAGTTGACTTATTATATAAAATATTTTATTTTTATAAAAATAAAATATTTTATTTCTGAATTATTTTGCATAAGTATAGGTTTACGTTTGCATGTCAAATAGTAAAAGAAACTTCGTTCGTGGCTGTGTTTTTTTTTTATAGGATAAGGGTGACAAACGAGCACACAGTCCACCTGATGGTAAGTGGTTGGTGCGGCCCATAGACATCTACATCTATCCTCGTTTGCGAGTCAAAATGCAGATGCGTTGTCACCCGTGAGGACTAAGATGGAATGCCTCATTTCAAGTAAAAAGGGCCTCCGGCCACCTGCACTCACCAAGCGAAACGCAGAGGTAAACCTCTACTTCACGCTGGTATTCTGTGAGGTCGTGGTACCACCCCCGTTCGAGCCGGCCCATCCGTGCGACAGCAAAAGCTGTATGTATATCATAGTCAATTATTAAGTGTGGAGATATTTTATTCATATATTGTTAATATGGTGCAAATAAGGCAGCATATATATATACTCCTCGAAAATAGGCGAAGTGTAGGGCGACCCCCTCACTAGATGGAGTGACAACCTGGTAGACATGTAGGAAGTTGATGGATGCAGGTGGCTCGGGACCATGCTTTGTGGCAATGTTCAGCAATGGAGTTGTGAAGGGCTGTAATGATGATGATGATAATTATATATTCCTAGCATTTTATGCGTGTATTTATGCTTCATAATTTGCAGAAAACTAGACAATTGTATACATTACTATTGCGTTCTTCCAAAAACCAGAGATTATATTATTAGTCTCGTATTAAATATAAATAAACCTATATTTAATACGATATAATATCATCTCTAAGCTTCAAACTCATATTAACGCAGGGCTAAATTTAATGACATTTTTAACGTGGTAGTGTCATGCTGCATCTTTTTGTAGTATAGTTGTAGTACGAATGAATTTGCACGACCGTTGAAGGATCACGCTCTCACAGAATACTAGCGTAAAATAGCAGCTTAACTGCTTGCTGTGTTTTGTATGATGAGTGTTGAAAACCGGAGACCCTTTTTATTGGAAAAGAAATATTCCTTAGTCCTTACTGCTGCCAACGCATCTGCATTTTGATTCGCAAACGAGGATAGGTCACAACAATCACTTACTCATAAGGTGGAATGTGTGCTCGATTGTTAGCCTTTATTCTATTAAAAAAAAAACTTAAGAATAATATAGTAGTCATAAAATATTTTTGAAAGTCGTCGCTAAGTTATCTACATAAATAAAATAATAGAAGTTTGCAGTTTATAACTCTCAGTATAAAACTCACCTCACAGAATACCAGCGTGAAGTAGAGGTTTACCTCTGCGTTTCGCTTGGTGAGTGCAGGTGGTCGGAGGCCCTTTTTGACTGGAAATGAGGCATTCCATCTTAGTCCTCACGGGTGACAACGCATCTGCATTTTGATACGTAATAGAGGATAGATGTAGATGTCTATGGGCCGCAGCAACCACTTACCATCAGGTGGACTGTGTGCTCGTTTGTCACCCTTATCATAAAAAAAACAGTCTGCAAAACTTTTATTTCTTAGACACTTGGCTCTTATCTAAAAAAAATATTGCGATGTCTTCATTTAATATAAAGTTTTTAAAGTTTTAAGAAACAACGATTTTTATACGGGTTTTTCACACGCTCAACTATATGTAGCTTGCTCTCGTGTTACTAACCCAGATAATTTATATATTTTAGCAACAAACGAAGCAACGAAAAACATCGTTTATAAAGAAATTTTGTCTTTTTGTTGTTTTTAATATATCGAGCAACGCGGACGAAGTCGCGGGTATCAGCTAGTTCACCATAAAAACACTTGAAAACAAAACAAGTGTTAATGTAATGTTTTATGTGATATCTGATTATACATATATCTGTAAAATATCTAAAGTCGATAAAGTATTGTGACATCCCTATCTACATTCGTGTGAATTACAAATGAATTGTACTATGGATGCATTTCACACTGCATAATTTCATAAAAGCTATGCATGATATGTCAGGCATTGCATTATACAGCATAATATAACGAAGATTTGGTACGCTGAAACGTCTTAACGTGGTAGAGTCACGCTGTGGCTATTATACTTGTAGCACAAATGTGTCTACTCGACCGGGGAAGGACCACGCTCTCACAGAATACCAGCGTAATATGCCAGCTTAATGCTGCCGTGTTTCGTATGGTGAGTGTAGAGAACTGGAGACCATTTTTTGCTGGAAAAGAAGTATTCCATCTTAGTCCTCAGGGGTGATATCACGCATCTACATTTTGATTTATAATCGAGGATAACTGAGATGTCTGTGGACCACAGCATCCACTTATCATCTCATGAATTTTGTGTGCTCGTTTGTCACTCTTATTATATTAAAAAATTATGTGCAGCAGCCATTCGAGCATGGACACACCGGTGGATATAATACCCACAGTAGATAAAATGGGAGATAGACTTAGACAATTTTTTTGTATGAATATAAACTTAAACCCACATACAATGAACTAGGATAAAATTGTCCCTTTCAAATGTCAGAAACCCCGAAAAGCATAATTTTTTATCTTTCATCCATGATACGGACGGAGGATATATTCATATGTCTACTCATTGTATCAAACGGGGATATACTTCTCCCCGTTGCCGTGCTTTGGCATAGGGACAAGATAATTTTATCTCTTGTCAGTGGATATAATCGGGGTATAAATTTTTTGTCCCCAGCCCATGCTAGCCATGCAGGTGACTGTTTGTAGATCATTTTAACGTATACGCCATTTCACTAACGTATGTGTATCAATAAATTTAAATTGAACAATCTTTAACCAATAACATAGTTATTTATAAGGCGTCGTCTGGTGACGTCAATTTCTAGAACAATCAGTATCTACTGTCGGACGTCACGCCTTATTTAAACTTTAGCGACGCAAGCTGAAAGTGCGTACTAGTTGAGTAAAGCAACCGTTTAATTTATTTATTTTATTTTATAGAATAAGGGCTAATAATCTTCCACTCACCAGATGTCGCTAATAGCGACTGAGGTAAAGTTTTTTGTTACACAGTGTCAGTTAATTGAGAAATTAATTTTAAATTATAGTTTATCATTGTCTAGAGTATTATATTAATACACAACACAATGCGTCAGTGGTTTGATTTTAAATTTTTTGCACATTTTAACTCTTTTAAAAAAATCGGCTTTTAGTTATATTTATAGTTTGGTTTATTCATTTCTAATGTAATTAATATAAAATATAACTAATAATACAGAAAGAAACCTTAAAGATTACATTTTCCTAAGAAATTATCGTCCCCGCTGTGAAATCTGTCAAATATTTTACCTCACTGTAAAGTGGCGCCGCCCTGGTGGCAGAAAAAGTTGTGGATGCTCTCATTAGGGTAACAAACGAGCACTCAGTCCACCTGATGGTTAGTGGATGCTGTGTAATGTTGCCAGGTCCAATGGGTCAAATTTCGGGACGGAAGTTAAAAATAATCGGGAATTTGGATTTCAAATCGGGACCGCTACAATGTTTTTCTGTCGCCATATTGGCCGCAATGAGTTATTAATAAGTACTTTTTGACACGATGCTTCATATTAATGAACGAATAATTTCAATTTCAGACATTTGGAAAAACTGCACATTCGTGGTTTGTCTTTTCTTTTTCGGCAAATCAGAACTTGATGCGCGATTTGTTTTCGTTGCAGACTGACTTCTCTGAATCACTCATTTTAATATTATTCTGAAAAAGTAGTAATTCGTATAACTCAATGCATGTACTTAAAAAGCCCTTACAGTAAAAAAAGCATACGTTCATTCATAATCAAATTATAACCTTCAAACGTTCAGATAAAAGGAACACAAACCAGGAGATGGGCAGCAGCATCTTCCTAATAACTGAAATAAAACAGCGGTACGTCAACCTGCCTGCCAAGGGTGGCAACTTGGCAAATATCCTCCCTATGAGGATACCTATTGGGGGAGGCCTGTGTTCAGCAGTGGACTTTTAGTAGGCTGTAACGGTAACCGGATTGTGTGCTCTTTTGTCGCTCATACTCTGTAAAAAAAAGATGACAAACAATAACTACGCGTCAAGTATATATTACAAACAACATGCTCTACGTGACTCGGAACACGCGAATCTTATCCAAAAACAGGTCAATTTCATTAATAAATTTTAGTACCGAGATAACTACGAGCCGTTGTGTTTTATACTTTATGCCGCTCGGATAAGGTACAGAACCTCATGGGGGCAGTTATAGAAACTTTCTTCGTCTAAGTTATGGCGCAGTACTTGCGGATAAGGAGTTGTTGCGATTAAAACACATAAAAGAATATATTTAATATAATATGCAATAAACTTACTAGCTTCTAGCTGCCGGTAAAGAAAAAATGTCTTTATAATTCTTCCCTAGGGGTAAATCATCCCACATGTTGATCCGGGACGTGGTCTATGTGTGTACCCAATTTTCATCCAAATCCATACCGCTGGTTTAGATTTGACTGTAAAACAAAAAAACATATTGTACATTGAAATATATCTTTGACAAAAAAAATTAAAGAAAATATCGCAGATTACCAGCGTAAAATAGCAACTTAATGCTGCTGTGTTTCGTATGGTGAGTGTATAGAACTGAATACCCGTTATGAGGCAATAGATCTTAGTCTCTAGGAGAAACAAAGTATCTGTCACTAACCATCAGGTGGACTGTATGCTCCTATGTCACCCGTATGTCCAACTATTCAAACGCTGTTCAATGTTAAGATGCCGTTAAGTATCGTGTTGTCTGTCACTTTAAGTCAAAGTGACTGTGACATCACGAGACTTGACATCTTATAATCGAGTAACGTTTGAGTATATGGCCATTAGTATACTATAAAACAAGATTGCGTTTTGTGACCAAGTACTAAGAAACACATTACTAGTGACTAAAATTTGAGCTCTGTACATCTACCCCGTGCAACCCTTGCGGGGCGGTCGTTGACCCGTGTTTTGCTTGCGTACTATCTGCAAACGTCACCACACTGTAGACGCTAGGTCATTGACATGCGCTATCAGGTATTAATTACGGTTTGACTGAAAAACTTTGTTTATCTGTTTTTAAATTCACCAAGTCATTTTATAATCGCGCTTTCTTAATAAAAATAATTTCATATATCTATCAACTGTTGAAGTACATCATAAAACACGTAAACAACCGATCGTTGTTACACTCCCCTAAATATAACAGAGTAATTTGAACCGACACCATAAAGGAGGAGGTTCTCAATTCGAGTGTTTTTTTTTATGCATGTTACGCGATATCTTCGCAGATTGTGAACCAATTTTGATGATTTTTTTTGTTCATTAAATAGGTTATACTGAAGGGGTGGTTTCATATACATTTTACCCCTAAGGGTAGGAAATAAAAAACTTCTTTTGTAGCAAATTCAAGTCGGTTTTTACGTTTTCTGCCGACTTCCAAAAAGGAGACGGTACTGAATTCGACTGTATGTTTTTTTATCTGTGTTACCTCATAACTTTGTACTGGGTGAACCGATTTCGATGATTCTTTTTGATTTGATTATTTGAAAGCTGGTACTTCTCGTGTGGTCCCATATGAATTTGATCAAGGTTAGACCAATAGTTTTTGAGTTATTCTTAGTAACTTATATTAAAGTCGGCTGTACAAAATTTTTAATTTTAAATTATGTTAAAAGTTATTATTTTTGTAAAATTCAAGTGTCAAACGAACTTAGAGTACAACCAATTTTTTTTTTTTTTATAGAAGAGGGTGACAAACGAGCACACACCTGATGGTAAGTGGTTGCTGCAGCTCATAGACATCTACATCTGTCCTCTATTACAAATCAAAATGTAGATGCGTTGTCACCCGTGAGGACTAAGATGGAATGCCTCATTTCCAGTAAAAAAGGCCTCCGGCCACCTGCACTCACCAAGCGAAATACAGAGGTAAACCGCTACTTCACGCTGGTTTTCTGTGAGGTCGTGGTACCACCCCGGTTCGAGCCGGCCCATCCGTGCGACAGCAAAAGCTGCCGCGTGGCTCTACCACTGTTTAAAATTTGAAATAAAGAAAGCTACAGATGTGTTGTCATCTCTGAAGTCTGAGATGGAATGCCACATCAGGACAATATGGGTTAATAGATATTCATAAACCGCCATTACACGGCTAATGTTTAACTATTTTTGTATTCCACAACAATAGTAATACAAAAATAATATTGTAATTGTATTGTGAAATATCATTTTACCAAACTAAGACTAAGAGTTGTACAAAACAAAAAGGAAATATTCATGCTTTTTCTGCCGACTTCCAAAATGGAGACGGTACTCAATTCGACTGTATGTTTTTTTTTTTATGTGCGTTACCTCATAACTTTTTACTGGGTGAACCGATTTGGATGATTCTTTTTTTATTTGAAAGCTGGTATTTCACATCTGGTCCCATATGAATTTGATCAAGGTCAGACCAATGGTTATTGAGTTATTCTTAATATCTCATATTGAAGTTGGCTGTACAAATTTTTTTATTTTAAATTATTGTTTTGTACAACTCTGACTGGAAGACGCTGACGGCTCTAACACAGTTTGTACTAGTACTAACAATACGCCCCGGCTTCGCGCGCTTGATTTCTGGATCTCGACAACAACTGGTCCAATTGTGAACCTAAACCATTTTTCCGGACCGATACGACTTAGGGACCTTCTAGAAAAGAGCCTACTCCTTTTTAAAAGTCCGGCAACGCATCTGCAATTCTCCTGGTGTTGCAGTTGTTCATGGGCGGCGGTAGTCACTTACCATTAGGTGAGACACGCGCTCGTTTGCCCCCTCTCCTATAAAAAAATATTCTCTGATCAAGTTAATCACACACAGGGACAGAAGGATTATATGATATGCATGAATTCTGCAAATAACCGTTCCTGTTGCATCATTCTGCCTATTGATGTAAACCGCATTAAAATCCGTTGCGTAGTTTAAAAGATTTAAAGAGTACAAACGGCGAGAAGCGACTTTGTTTTACACTATGTAGAGATGGCCGTTAACGCCAACTTCTTATAACACAAGTGTAGTTTGTCAAACTGAGAGTCTAATAAATTATTATAATTATGGTTATTATTATTATTAATGGATGTATGTGATTATACACTGTCTCTACACCCTTCAAACCGGAACACAGCAGTCCACGCACTGCTGTTTGACGTCAGAAATAGATTAGAGAGTTGTACCTTCCCAAATGGACTCGATCTCGCAGAAATAGATTCCTACCACATAATTTAATTTTTAACTTCCTGCTTTGAAAATTAATAATTTTCAAACGTAGGAATTGAAAGATTTCGGTCAAATTTTGAGAATGCGAAATCGTGTGCGTGTGCGTGTGCGTGTGCATGTGTGTAACAAGTGGTAAAATTAAAAAAAATGTACAACAGACTTCAATCTAAATAAAATAAGAACGTAATGTTCTTGTAGTTTTTTCAAGGTAATCGAAGTCAAACGAGCGCGGCACTGAAAATTTCGGGAATCGAGAAAGTGACACAACATTACTATTTAAACATGTATTTATTGCTTTTCGAACTATTCTCCGCGAAATTTGACACATTTTTCCATACGATGGAACCAATAATTGAAGCAACCATTCCATTCGGAAGTTGGGGTCTCCAAAATGGCCGTTTTGTAAGCGTCCACAGCTTCTTCAGGTGATGAAAATCTTTGTCCACGCAATTTATTCTTTATTTTAGGGAAAGTATAGAAATCATTAGGGCTTAGGTCGGGGCTGTACGGCGGATGGTCTAATAATTCTATGTTTTCTTGCTCTAAAAACTCTTTTGTTCTGTGTGCGGTGTGAGAACTCGCATTGTCGTCATGGAGGATAATGCGGCGGTTGCAGTTCTCTTTACGGAGTTCAGAAACGACCTGTGGCAAACAGTGGTAGAGCCACGCGGCTTTTGCTGTCGTACGGATGGGCCGGCTCGAACCGGGGTGGTACCACGACCTCACAGAAAACTAGCGTGAAGTAGAGGTTTACCTCTGCGTTTCGCTTGGTGAGTGCAGGTGGCCGGAGGCCCTTTTTACTGGGAATGAGGCATTCCATCTTAGTCCTCACGGGTGACAACGCATCTGCATTTTGATTCGTAATCGAGGATAGATGTAGATGTCTATGGGCCGCAGCAGCCACTTACCATCAGGTGGACTGTGTGCTCGTTTGTCACCCTTAACCTATAAAAAAAAAACAAATGCTAGCATACAATTCTGCATTAACCGTTCTTTGTCCCTCAAGAGGAATAGTCGTAACATGGCCGGTTTTGGAGACAAACGTGGCCACCATTTTTTTTGCAACACTCCGTGAGCGAACAATTTTTGTTGGCTTTAACTCATTTTCGAACACCCAAACTCGTGACTGGTTTTTTTGTTTCGGGTTCGTACGCGTATATTCAGGATTCGTCACCTGATACGATGTTGTATACAGCATTTGGGGATCCTGCGTGGAATCTTTCGAGAGTTCTGACGCCCCAAGTAACGTGAGCCGCTTTTTGCTCTTCACAGAGCGAATGCGGTATCCATCGGGAAAAAACTTTTTTACACCTAATTGTTCATGCAAGATTATTTGTATTTGACTCATGCCAATGTCTAAAGTTGCCTGAATTTCGCAGTATGTCACATGTCGATCTTCCTCAATCAGCTTACGCACAGCATTAACGTTTTCTTGGGTGACTGCAGTTTTTGGACAACTTTGACGGGGATCATCACTGAGCTTGACACGTCCACGTTGAAATTCAGCAAACCAGCGATAAATTGTGGTTTTGGATAGGGCTTCATCACCAAATGCAGAAATCATCCGGTCAACACACTGTTTTTGTGTTAAACCACTTCGAAAGTCATAATAAATCATCGCTCTTTAATTTTCTCGAGTAAATTCCATTTCCTCAACGACTAAACAAGTTTGACAAAACTTTGTGACAAGACCGAGAATCTTTTTTTAAATAAATAAATGGTATTCGATTTTTAAAACCAAGGAGTTTTTAATTAAAAAGATTTTAATATGACAGGAACAGTGGAAATATTCCATTCCCGATACTTTTATTGCAGCCCTCGTATTAACGGTCACTTAAAAACTACTGGTCAGATCTTGATCAACATATGGGACAACATTAGAAGCACCAGCTTTCAAATAAAAAATGAATCATCGAAATTGGTTCAACTAGAAAAAAGTTATGAGGCAACATACGTAAAAAACACAGTAAGGCCCGCCACCTACATACGGAATTCCGTTTCGGGATTCCGAACGCAGCAAGTTCATATAAAAATAAATATATGACCCGTCACACACGTGCGGTAATTTTCCGTTCGAAATTTTGCGGCTAAAACGGGATTCTGTATGTGTGTATGTATGTGGCCGGCCCAAAAGCGGTCATAGAGAGAGTGAACTAAAAGAAAAATAATTTAATATGCTAAATCTGCTATGTCTTAGCGGAGACTTCAGAATGTGAAATTATTGTATTTATTTCAGTTATAGCACAGAATAAATAATTTTAAAGTCTGCTTATACATTTTACCGGTACAGCCTATTAAAGTCCACTGCTGAACATAGACTTCCCCCATAGATAATGCCTCTATGGGGAAGGGGGGGGGGGGGGATTTTCCATAGCTGCCACGCTTTGCAAGCGAGTTGGCAACCGCTGTATTTATTTTTAGTAATTATTAGGAAGACGCTGCTGCCCATCTCGCTGATTTGTTTTCCTCTATCGCTTCTTACGACACTCACGGGATGAATGGGGGTAGTTTTATTAAAAGTGCATTTGTGTCTTAACCGATGAACGTCCTGATTGACCGTGAAAATTGTATAGCTCTTCCTTATTTTTAAATAGACGCGATAAGTACTGCGTATTGTTTTGAACAGTATAACGTAATCTTTAAATTGGTCCGCGGACCGGTTGTATATTTTCGTGAGCGTTAAAAAAAACAAGCTCCACACTAGGGTTGCAACACGCTCGATGTTATTTTTTTACACTTTTAAATTTTATTTTAATTATATGTAAATTGGTTTACGCAATAGTCATTAGTAATAATAGTTGCATTAATTTATATACCCGATGTATTTTTGTGTGTAATATATGTCATACATAAATAACAATTTTTTCATCACTTCATTTCTCTTTTTAGATATCGTAAGAGGTGACTATAGAAGATTGTTTTTGCTGCGTATTAGTGTTAGGGCTGTAATTAGGCTGTATTAAGTGTGATTCGGCAATCAATCGTGTAAAAACATGTCGCTCTATACGTTTTCTCTAATTCTTGTTCACAATATAAATAACGTCTTGTTGACAACCCCAGCTCGGCTATCACACGGTAGTCGCGTGTTTCGATTGTCAAGGTCACATTAAAATATCGTACAAATAAATGATAACGAATCAATTCTGATACTGTTTTCGTCCGGTACGACCTTTTTACCCGACTACGGTGCCGCTAAAAAGGAGGGTATAACTTTTGCTGTTTTTTTTTATAGAATAAAGGTGACAAACGAACACACAGTCCACCTGATGGTAAGTGGATGCCGTGGCCCGTAGACATCTACATCTATACTCGATTAAGAATTGAAATGTAGATGCGTTGCCTCCCCTGAGAACTAAGATGGAATGCAACGTTTCCAGTAAAAGGGGTCTCCGGTTCTCACTCACCATACGAATACAGCAGCATACATGAGCTGCTATTTTACGCCGGTATTCTGTGACAGCGTGGTCATTCCCCACTTGAGCCGACCCATTCGTGCTACAACCATAGCTGCAGCATGACTCTTAGTATACGTGTATATACTTTTTAAGATCGAAGTTTTTGACAGTTGTTGGAATATGGTTAATGGAATAAAAGAAAGTCCGGAACTGATTGGTAGAGAATAAATAAATTTACCAGTAAAAGAGGCCTCGAATTCGAGTTTCGGTACTCGAAACTCACCTTGTGAAATATAGTAACATTATGTTGGTAGGCTTGCAATAAGACTCCGAACACGTGTAAAGAAACCTGATCAGTTGTTTTTTCATAGAATAGGGTGACAAACGAGCGCACAGAATTGAACAGAATAGAGTCATTTTTATTCAATTTAGATTACAAGAATAGCTAAAAGTCATTTAAGATTTACCACTGGTAAATCATCAGTGAAAAAAACCAATATAGTATTTTATACAATTAAGTATGAAAACATTTAGAAACAGCATGGTATACCGATCACCTCATTCTTAGATGTTATTATAGATTAGTCCTGCATATTTTCTGGAACTTTGTCTACACAGTCCATCTTATACGTGGATGATGTGTGTCATAGATATCTAAATCTATCCTGGATTAAGAATCAGAATGCAGATGCGTTGTCACCCTTGAGATCTAACATAGATTGCCTTGTTACGTTCTCAGGCTCTACACTGACCATACGAAACATAGGCAGTATAAAGCTGCTATATCACACTGTTATTCTGTGAGAACGTGGTCTTACCCAGGTCGTGCCGACTCATTCGTGGTATAACCATAATCTAGTTGCAACATTACATGACTCTACGTATAAAAGTACTTTATGTCATATGTTGCAAAAACAACGTGATATACGACGTACAAAACAATACGCTATCGCTTCCACTAGCTGTGCACGAGCGACGCGACACGCGAGGAAGCGTGATTCGATATAACAGTGATAAAGTTATTTTTACAACGAAAATACTAATCTCGTTTACGTACGTGGTAGAGCAATTTTTTTTTATAAAACCGGTGACAAACGAACTTACAGTTCACATAATTGAAAGTAGCTGTCACAGCCCATGGGTTCCTACAGTGAACTTCAAATAAAGAAGGCTAAAGTTGCGTTGTCATCACTGAGGATTAGGATAGACCACTTCACAGTCTGTAAGACCAGAGACCCATTTTATTAGAAACGAGACATTCCATCTTATGATCATGGGTGACTATCATTTGATTTTTAATCGAGGATAGATGTAGATGGGCAACAGCATCCACTTACCATCAGGTGGATTGTATGCTTGTTTGTCACCCTTATGCTATTGGGAAAAAAAATCGAAAGAAGTAATCCGCTGCGCGATAACGACGTAATATGTTTCTCGTTCATCGGCATTGCGCCTCCCCGTATTTTAGCTCGGATGGCTTGCATCGGTATCCCTCAATATTGAACCAAAAATTAACGGTGTAATACAAAAATGATCATGAGTTGATTCAGATCAGAGTCCTGGGAAGAACCAGCAGGAAACCCAGCGGGACTTAGGACCGTATTAATAAACCTTACTCAACGACGAACTCAAGTGCGTAATCATTTGATACGCCCTCATTACGATATCACCATCTCAAGATCGTTGCTGATTAATAAACACATAAAAACAGTATCTCAAAACGCTGACTTAGGAATACTGTTCTGTGACTTGCACTGAAGTACACACACTTGAGAGTCGAGTTTCGTTTATCAGTGTGGCACTCAGCTGATATCGTAAACCTAAACCGCATCTTGAGATATGTTTATTAATAAGATCATAACCTCAAGATTGTACTCAAGTGCGTGTACTTGAGCTGAGTAACGTCTATTAATACGAGCCTTAGCGTACACTACAGCGTCTTTACCTAGAATCGTTATTATTGCTTACTTAAATTCACCATTAATTATCTGTATACCTGTTTCTTACTATTTTCATTTGTTGAAAAGAGAGAGAGAGAGAGCAACTTTACTTAAACTGACATCGATTTTATGACTAAGGCTGAAAATTATTATATTAAAAACACCGGTATTTATTCATCTTGTTCGCATAACAATGACAACAAAAATAGACTGCGTTCAGTGTTCACTACTTTGCGGGATACCCGCAACTCTGATTTTCGTTGCCTCTATGTAGCTCGACTGCCGCTTTAACAATAAATAGTTTTTAACGGGGCTGGCAAAAAGGCTCGATTGGCGTTTTAATAATTAAAAAAAAATTAATAGGGTTGTCAAAATAATTTTTACTGTTTACTAATAAACATGTTTAATTTTCGCAAATTATATGTTGTAAAAATTTTACAGGTTATTTCTGAGTAAAATATAAACGTACAAAACCCTATCAAGCGGCCCGCTATCTCTCAGCGAGACATAAAAATAGTATAAAGGGCTCGCGCCCCGTGTATACTAAAGGGCCTGGGTTTGAGACCGTGGCGTTTTGATAATAATAAAACAATTGTAGTGTCGCTGACTCTCGCTGTCAGTGAGATCAGCCACTGGGCCTACAGCAGTGCTCAACCACCGCTGTAAGTATCTGACTGTGTTGACTTGTTGGAGGGTAGCTAGGCAATTGTCTTTCAACAAGACATTGAACCTGGTAACCTTTTGAGAATACCCTAAGCTTATCCCTTACACCTTCTCTAACCATCTCAATTATATTGAATCTCAAAAATCCTTTCGAATTTATCAATTCTGTCTCGACTTTTCGTTATCGAATTATCTATCCCTTAAACTCACCTATTTCCTGTCACTCCCGTGTCCAATCTTAACCAAGCTCTGTGATGGAACCCAACCACAGCGCACATATCTCCCCACCCACAGCCGACCAGCGCTTTGTGGCCCCCCAAGGCCGCTCAGTGCTAACCGGCGTCCGATTGTCAGGTACTAGGCCTCGTCGCCCGGTCGCTCGGACCGTCGGGTCGAGCAGAGGGGGGATCGGCGCGAGCAATCCAAGAGGACCTGTCGGCCACTGCTTTGCTCCAGCGCACGCTTCGGTGAGTAAACTTCTTCATCAACCAGTAACATACCACTCTTGGGGGTGTGCCTCTCCTATTGTGGTGAATATTTGCCTTA
Organism: Parnassius glacialis; assembly: GCA_033319125.1. Classification (NCBI taxonomy): domain Eukaryota; kingdom Metazoa; phylum Arthropoda; class Insecta; order Lepidoptera; family Papilionidae; genus Parnassius; species Parnassius glacialis. Next base: position 11,804,684 of record JAVANC010000015.1, on the reverse strand, counting down.
ATCGTCACGGTTGGCAGGCGAATGAGGCTTGATAATCCAGTGTTGCCAACTCGATTTTTTCCAAATCCGTAGATTGGTATAAAAAATTCCGTTCCGATGCTATTTCAAAATATCCCTAGATCTGCAGACTTCTAAAGAGGATCTAAAATTTTTTTGTCACAGAATAGATAGATGGAGAAATAATTTGTCATGTAAAATTCATGTTGCAAGTTCAATTGTAGTATAACATCGAATTAAGCTGCACATGTAAGAAAAATATTGATTAAATATTAATTGTTTTCTTTTAATTAAATTATTTTAAAGTAAAAATCAAGTAAATTAACTAACACAATATTTTTAGGTAGTTATACTAAAAAAATTACCTTACACACTTGATGCTGGAAAATTTTGAAATAATAATTAGACGAATAAACAACGGACCATCTTCACTAAAAGTAACATAGATAGTTTTTTTTTTGTGGTTTTTGTTAGTTTATTGATAAATTACGGTGTTTCAGACTGAGTAATTTATGTAACAGTGGAAAAACTATACAAGTAACAACTAACAACGGAAAATTCCGTAGAGTTGGCAACGCTGTGATAATCTGACGCTCACCGGATGTCGCTAGTTGGGACTGAGGTGAACATATTGTGTCCATATTCATTGAAAAGTTGCGTTTTAAATTAAAAATTTTCAGTTTTTAGTGTATGTGTATAATATACACAAAAAATAATGCCTCAGCCGTCAGTGCTGTATTCTTGATTTTTTTTTACATTTACATTTTTTTTATTTATTACTCTCAGGATTATACCTAGTTCGGTTTATCTATTTCTTATCTAAAATATAACTAATATTTCAGAAAGAAACATGCACCTCTACACTTTTCTAACAAATTAACTTCCTCCGCTATGAAATCTGTCAAATATTTCACCTCATTCCTAAGTTGCGCCACCCTGGTGGCAGAAAAATCATGGATGCCCCAAGCTTTTTGCTATCTAAATTATAGTTACCTACTATATCTACTTACTTAACAATAACATACCTACCTGCCTAGTCCTTACTTTTACCTTGCTACTACTGACTTTAACCAAGTTGTTAACTTACCTTCTTAGTCTTTATATTCTTACTATACCTACTACCTACTCACATACCTAACTCCTTACTTAGACTGTGTTTTGTACATAATATGCTGACTTAAACTTAATTATTTAGCATCAAGTCAAACCTCTGTTGGTTTTAGATGTTAATTAGACCTATATCTGTATTTTTTTTGATCTGATAAATAATATAAAAAGAAATTACGATCGCAGTATCACATGTCTTGTGCCTTTGACGCTGCTGCACGTAGCCCTTGGTTATATTACGTCTAGCGTAAACCTGATGGTTATATCGCTATCTAACAGGAGGTTTTTTAAGATTTTACTGTTATTTTTTATAGTCCTCTTTAATGACACCTACGGGACGAAATGGCGTAATAGTTTTTTTTTTATGGCAATACTTAAATATAATATCTACTAAACTACTAATGGAATACTATATAAAAAACTCACAATCTATAGATCTATACAAATAAATAAAATTGAAGTGTCTATTTGTAATGTCAAAATTACAGCTTTTTACTAAATGCATATGAAAGTATATACGGTACTAATAACAAAACTACAATTTTTAAAGTTTTTGTCTGTCTGTCTGTCTGTTTGTGCCGGCTAATCTCCGAAACGGCTGGACCGATTTTGACGGGATTTTTACTGGCAGATAGCTGATGTCACAAGGAGTAACTTAGGCTAGTTTTATTTTAGAAAAAGAATTAGGGTTCCGCGCAAAAAAATTAAAACCACAAATAAAACGCGGGCGAAATCGCGGGAAACAGCTAGTAATTAATAAGAACCGTGGTAGCTCATGGGCTATAAGCGCTTGCTGTAAATTTCACAGAGCGCGAGTAACCCGGGTTCGATCCCCGCCGGCACCAATGTAATTGTTAATTCTAATTTTAACTGCTGATTAACAACGTGCTCGGCGGTGAAGGAAAACATCGTGAGGAAACCTGCGTGTCTGAGAAATGAGAAAAAATATTTTGAAGACATGTGAAGTTCGCCAATACGCATTGGGGCAACACGGCGGATATTTCCTTGCCCTAATACCCTCTCAGAAATGAGAGGAGACCTGTGCCCGTGCTGGGACGTATATAGGCTGTAACTTTAATTAATTAGAAACGTTTTGTCTCAAGAACTCCATAAAATGATTACCTCAATGTCAGATGATCGACCTACATTGAAGGATTGGTTTCAATTGCCGGTAAATGATCATGATCTCAATAAAACGAACTAACTAATAATTGATGATCAATTTAATGGCATGAAATATTTGCTTTTATAGTAGACATGTTACCAAGAGCCCTTAGTAGCTCAGGGGGTGAGCGGTTGCCTTAACACTTTCATGGGACGATAGCAAAGCGAATTCGATTCCCATCGGCACAACTGTAATTGTTAATTACTTACTCATTTGGTGGTAAGACTCCTCTTCTACCGAGGAAACCGTCTAGATTGGTACCACCACTTACCTATGTCTGCCACCAATCTTATCTATTTCTGCCACCAAAGAGCAGTACGTGCACTGCTGTTCTGATCTGAAAGATATACTGTGTGGCGAATAGGTTATCACGTTAAATAGCACAGCAGTTAATACAAGTTGATATATTATGTCTGTTAAAATAATAAAATAAACAATAATAAAAGAAAATAAAAATCGCATTTTTCTAACAAAATAAAATTATAACAGTGGCACTTTCATAGGACGATAGCAAAGCGAATTCGATTCCCATCGGTACAACTGTAATTGTTAATTACTTCCTCATTTGGTGGTAAGACTCCTCTTCTACCGAGGAGACCGTCTAGATTGGTACCACCACTTACCTATGTCTGCCACCAATCTTTTCTATTTCTGCCACCAAAGAGCAGTACGTGCACTGCTGTGTTCTGATCTGAAAGATATACTGTGTGGCGAATAGGTTATCACGTTAAATAGCACAGCAGTTAATACAAGTTGATATATTATGTCTGTTAAAATAATAAAATAAACAATAATAAAAGAAAATAAAAATCGCAATTTTCTAACAAAATAAAATTATAACAGTGGTAGAGCCACGCGGCAGCTTTTGCTGTCGCACGGATGGGCCAGCTCGAACCGGGGTGGTACCACGACCTCACAGAAAACCAGCGTGAAGTAGAGGTTTACCTCTGCGTTTCGCTTGGTGAGTGCAGGTGGCCGGAGGCCCTTTTTACTGGAAATGAGGCATTCCATCTTAGTCCTCACGGGTGACAACGCATCTACATTTTGATTTGTAATAGAGGATAGATGTAGATGTCTATGGGCCGCAGCAACCACTTACCATCAGGTGGCCTGTGTGCCCGTTTGTCACCCTTATAATATAATAAAAAAAATGCGTAAAAACTTGACAAGAAATAAATCAGCCTTGATAATATATAGGTTACTGACCTGAAGTGACTTACAAAACGTCGCACGAGCCAGAATAACAATAATTTCGACACCCGGTCCCATTTCTTGTCACTTCGCGCATAGAGAATTATGCCTTAACTTCGTTATTTTAAGTAAATTTTACGCTTGAATTTGTTTTCACACACCCGCAGCGCGTGGTCCCTTTGTTTTTAATTTCGCGCATAAAATTATGCCTTAAATTGTTAGCCGTAAGTACAGTTTTTGTTTGATTTTTTTCTTTATTTGAGTAGTTCGGATTGACGACAACCTTTAAACTACCTATCTTCGCCTTCAAATGGCATGAGTCTTTGGCCCTCTAGAATTATCAGGTGATATCTGTATGCATTTACATGATGTTATCTAATATTAAAACGAAAAAAATGCTACCGCGACTAATGTATTAATTGTTATATATTTTTTAGTTGTGTATGTTTAAAGAAATTTATGTAGCATATGTCTTTTCATTTTATGTGATAACTTTTTCGTCACTCGGTATAAGGTATATAATAGGTATATAAGGGTATATAGAGATATATAGAGATATAAAATAAACGGCCATGAAGAAAAAAAGTATATGAGTAACTGCTAAATTATGTATTAGGTCAGTTAGAGGTTTTATCGTAAGGTGCGTGTGTGCGTGCACTTTGCGTGTGTGTGGGTGTCACCTCTGTCTATGAACTGTGCTTATAACTATTTGTGTGTGTACTATAAAGGTGCCGATTCACCCGCCGCTCGAATCGCCCAGCCCGACCATGTCGAGAGCGGGCGCGAGGCACCCGGATGCTGACGAGCGCCAGCCCAGCTCCTCCACGGCGCCGCAGCAGCAAGAGGACGGCGAAATGCAGCAGCAGCAGCTGTACGCGACGCTCAACGAGTACCTTCAGCTCGAGTACAAGTTCCAGCCGCGCTTGTGTCTCCCGGAAGACTCGGAGGTCAGTGGATATCTGGGTGTGTTTTAGATGGATGATAACGATTTCTTACAATTACGCGAATAATAGCCATGATAATAATATATAATAATAAGAGTCGTGGTAGCTCGCGGTTAGCGCTCGCTGTAAATTTCACAGTACGCTGGCAACCCGGGTTCGATCCCCGCCGGCACCAACGAAATTTTTAATTGCAATTTTAAACTTTACCACGTGCTCAGCGGTGAAGGAAAACATCCTGAGGAACCTGCATGTCTGAGAAATAAGAAAGAAAATTCGAAGACATGTGAAGTTCGCCAACACGCATTGGGGTAGCGCGGCGGACACTTCCTCTCGCCCTAAAGCCCTTTCAGATATGAGACGAGGCCTGTGCCCAGCAGTCCCACTGCTGTGCACAGGCTGTAACTTAAACTTTTTAACTTTAACGCGAACACTACGCATTAAATGAAAGTAACGGGATCATGGGTGCTGTAAAGTATCCAAAACGTCGGGAATGAAAAAGGTTAAAATTAAACGTGATATGGATGTTTGTAGGTGATAGAGCCAAAAGTCTATGTTATCACTTAATAGAATAGAATAGATTTTTTTTCATTACATGTAATTCTTATTAAAATCAATTTTGTACATTGACCACTGGTTCGGAAAAAAACAATTTTTATAAAAATTTAAATAGGATACCAACTTGAAATAGCATAATGTTACGTGGTAAAGCCACGCTGCAGCTTTAATATGGTTGTAGCACGAATGGGTCGGCTAGACCAGTGACCAGGGTAGGGCCACGCTCCCATAGAATACCAGCGTAAAATAGCAGTTAAACACCTATTTCGTATGGTGCGCGTAGAGAACTGGAGACCCTTTTTACTAGTGACGAAGCATTCCGTTTTAAATCTCAGGTGTGACAAGAAATAATTTTGATTTTCAATCTAGTATAAATAAGATGCAGCATTCACTTACCATTAGGTAAACTGTGTGCTCGTTTCTCACCCTTCTATATAAACAAGTCCTATCGTTTAAAACGGTGATTTAAAAAAAACCCATCTGCTTAAAAATGTTGGTTGAATAGAGAAAAATTTTGTAGTCTATGTCACTCCCACAATTAAGACGAATCTAACGACTACTTTGTGTCATCAAAATCCATAAAGACGTTTAGGCTACAGAGCGTGCCAAATAAATACATACATACTCTCGAAGAACTTCTTGGTCGGGTTAAAAAAAGTTCGAAATGTATTCGGTCACAGGCGTAGTGTTCACGGCATGTATAAATATGTATATTGAAAGCCAAGCTTATCTGTCTGTCCGTTATGTGACCCCGTATCATAGAAACGATCGTATTGCTTTATTGTTCTTCTGTCACCAATAGAATACTGGTATATATTATGCTAAAACTTTTCAGTAATGTTCAGGGCTGACCTGATGCGGATAGTGTATTATTATATACAGGATTATTTTTTTAAAGAGTAGTCAAATTTTAAACTTAAGTTTATTTAGATAAATAATGATATACCGTTATTGCAATTTTTGAAAATACGAGTAAATAAGGCTTCTACTTTTATTTGTAGGAATTATTTCAAATTAAATGTGATTTATGGGCAACAACGTTTTTGCCTACCGATCGACCCTTACGAATGTGTGCGTGCGCAGTAAAATCAGTTAAAATAAACCTAGCAAGCTAACAGCATAGCAAAGTGGCGAAGCAATCAGATTTGGAGCGGTTTCTAACGGTTGCCGTTGAGCAATCAGTTTCAAAATAGGAGGTTCAGATGCCTGGGTGATCAGTAATCGATTGCTGAAAACAGAATTTGAAAATTCGAAACCGTTCTCGAGATAATCGTGGGACAGACGGACAGACGGACAGACATCGTGAAATCAATAAGTGTCTTCGCAAGCTTCGCCACTTAATAATGTATCACCACGCATTTTGAAATAAAAAAATAAAAAGGACAGAATGTTCGAGATTTTTTTTTATTAAGTTTTCGTCGCCATTTGCCTATATTACTTATTCTGAACCTTCTCTGCAAATTTGGCCGGTTTTTGCAAAATAATCCTGTATATTACTATCTGGTACCCGGCCCGTTGCTGCCTCAGAAGAAACAATTGTGCAAATATCATTTTAAATTTGGAAGTGTAGTATAGTTTAATTAGGAATGACAATACATTCATTGGAGTTGAATTACTTGTACTATGTGCTATATGCAATTGCAAGCAATAAGTCGACAAAGTTTTAACGCAATCTGATGAACGGTATGGCAGCGCATAAAATACGAACAAACAATTTTTATATATTAGGTTCTTAACAATAACCTAGATAGTATAAACCTATATAACAGTGGTAGAGCCACGCGGCAGCTTTTGCTGTCGCACGGATGGGCCGGCTCAAACCGGTGTGGTACCACGACCTCACAGAATACCAGCGTGAAGTAGAGGTTTACCTCTGCGTTTCGCTTGGTGAGTGCAGGTGGCCGGAGGCCCTTTTTACTGGAAATGAGGCATTCCATCTTAGTCCTCACGGGTGACAACGCATCTACATTTTGATTTGTAATAGAGGATAGATGTAGATGTCTATGGGCCGCAGCAACCACTTACCATCAGGTGGACTGTGTGCTCGTTTGTCACCCTTATCAGCTGTAGAAAATGTCTAATAAAAAATTAAAATCACGCACCCAACAACGACTGCGCTCATCTTTATTAGTTGACTTTGAAATTCATTTAGAAATCTCACGCGTCACGGTCGGCCTGGGTTGGTATCATACTTTAAAATAAAATAAACTCATCCGTCACAAAGTCCATCTAGGTTAGTATCAACCTGTAGTCTTAAGTTAAACAAAACCACACATCCAACAATGATTACGCCCATCTTTACTTGACCCCGAAATTAATTTAGAGATCTCACGCGTCACAGAGCTACGCGCGCATTTCGAAATATCAGATTTATTTAATTTTTCGAGCAGCTGTTTGGAGACGTGTTACACAACAGCTGTTTGTCCATGTGTAGGGGAAAGCGTTGCGTCGCGTCGCGTCGTCGGGAAAATAAGGGCCGTTGTACATGGCGCATTTTTTGTTTTTAAATATTTGAGTGGCAAAGGAACTCCGTTTGATAGTGACTAATACCCATGGACATTTGTAAAGTTGCAATATTCATGTTTATATACAAGCTTTCAAGGAATCCATCTATTATTTACACCTTACATACCTTATAGTATATATTTGTGTTAATAATGTATAACTAAACAAAACACACACTAAATAACATTTAACAGTGGTAGAGCCACGCGGCAGCTTTTGCTGTCGCACGGATGGGCCGGCTCGAACCGGGGTGGTACCACGACCTCACAGAATACCAGCGTGAAGTAGAGGTTCACCTCTGCGTTTCGCTTGGTGAGTGCAGGTGGCCGGAGGCCCTTTTTACTGGAAATGAGGCATTCCATCTTAGTCCTTACGGGTGACAACGCATCTGCATTTTGATTCGCAAACGAGGATAGATGTAGATGTCTATGGGCCGCAGGAACCACTTACCATCAGGTGGACTGTGTGCTCGTTTGTCACCCTTATCCTATAAAAAAAAAATAGTGTGTTCCGTATGACGAGTAGCGAATCGGATACCTCTTTTACTAGAAATGAGACATTCCATCTTAGTCGTCAGGGATGCGTTATCGCATCTGCATTCTGATTATTTATCGAGGACACGTGTAGATGGCAATGGGCCATAGCATTCACTTATCAGATACACTGTATACTCGTTTGTCAGCCTTATTCTATAAAAAATGTAACGCTTTATTTGAAGTATGTGGATAGCTGTAATTGGTCTCAATCAAACTGGTAACATTACATAATTAAATTGTCTTAAATTTGTGGCTTTTGCTGTTCCAAATTTATACATCTATACAGATAAATAAAATTGAAGTGTCTGTTTTTAATGTCGAAATAACAACTTTTTACTAAATGCATATGAAAGTATATACGGTACTTATAACAAAAACACAATTGTTAAATATATTGTCTGTCTGTTTATTCCGGTTAATCTCCGAAATGACGACCGATTTTGACTGGCAGATAGCTGATGTTACAAAAAGTAACATATTATGCTACTTCTATTTAAGAAAAATAATTAGGATTCTGTGCCAAAAAAAAATTAAAACCCATGAAATGCAATCGTAATAAATTACAAGTCGCGGGGAGCAGGTAGTATAGAAAATAAAAATGAAGAGTTAATATAACATTATGCCTCATATGGCTTGCTTCAATACATTAAAATTTAAAACGGCAAGTCGACAATGGAGCGGCCGGTTACGACCTCGCCAGGTGCCTGTATTTGCATAACGCGGAGGCCGTGGCTTGCGAAAATTTGTACACACGCTGTTTTACTATTTGTGTTGCGAAAATACATATAAAATGCGACGAAGCTAGCCTGGTTAACTTTCTACCATTGTTAACGCTAAAAAAACTCTCTAAACAAGTTATGCATATTTCTTTTAATATACTACGTTTGTTTTATAGAATAAGGGTGATAAACGAGCACACAGTCCACCTGATGGTAAGTGGTTGCTGTGGCCCATAGACATCTACATTTATTCTTTATTAAGGATCAAAATGTAAATGCGTTGTCACCCCTGAGGACTAAGATGAAATGCCTCGTTTCCAGTAAAAAGGGCCCCCGGTTCTCTACACTCACCATACACAGAAAAATATGAAAAGAAATTATTCTTTTTAGTCCGTTTTAGAAACTCAAAAAATACAAACATTATGTACCTAAAGGGGTGAACTGTGTGCTCGCTTGGTCAACCATACCATGTTTCCACCAGGCCCGGCATAAGAAATTAAATTGTATTTTTTTTTATTTGTGTCACCTCGATTTTTCTACTACATACTGCAGATAACAATATTTGTTCTGGAAATTATTGACAACCCTAGCTATCGCCATGACCCAAATAAGTATGAAAACGTTTTTATCGATCTGTTTAAATGAGGTTATCGTAGAGAATGAGTGCTCTTTAGTAACTTTATATCCAATGAACAGTAATAAACGGAATGGCATTGGTCACTGTTTGAAGTGGTTGATGGCGTCGTCTGCTTCCAAATTTAGGAAATGTATAATTAACAGTTTTATATTAGTAATATAATTGAAATGACAAACTATATTTTTTTTTATTGAATAAGGATGACAAACGAGCACTCAGTCCACCTGATGGTTAGTGGATGCTGTGGCCCATAGACATACACAATATATCCTCGAATAAGAATCAAAATGCAAATGCGTTGTCACCCGTGTGAGGACTAAGATGGTATACGGAAACCATACGAAACACAGCAGCATTAAGTTGGTATTCTGTGAGAGCGTTGTCTTTCCCCGATCGAGCAGACCCATTCGTGCTACAAACCATTATGTAGCAACTGCATGGCTCTACCACATAATATAATATTATATCATAGTCATTTTATACGTGGTAGAGCCATGCTGCAGCTATATTAGTAGTATAGTTGTAGCACGAATGGGTCGGCTCGACCGGGGAACGACCACGCTCTCACAGAATACCAGCTTAAAATAGCAACTTAACGCTGCTGTGTTTCGTATGGTGAGTGTAGAGAACTGGAAATCCTTTTTACTGGAAAGGAGGCATACCATCTTAGTCCTCGCGGGTGACAACGCATTTGCATTTTGATTCGTAATCGAGGATAGATGTAGATGTCTATAGGCCACAGCATCCACTTACCATGAGGTGGACTGTGTGCTCGTTTGTTACCCTTATCCTATAAAAAAATAGTCGCTTCTTTATACCGCCAGTACGCGGCAAACCCTTTCCAGCACAATAAATCAACATATCACAGTTATAATGCAGACTATCCCAACAAAATTTACAATGGACGTAATTTTCAGAGCGGGGAGGTGACGATCGGCGCGAGAGACGGCGCTGCACACGTGCTCCGCTGTCTCAAGGTTTGGTTCGATCTACCGCCGGATGTACTCATCAGCGCTATCAATTTATTTGACAGGTAAGCGATTGCGCTTCCATATTACCACTGTATATTTTTGTTTTTGAAGTGAAATATACTTTTGGAAACGTTGTGATTGAAGACTGAGATGGAACACCTCACAGCCTGTATATACATACATACTGTGTCACTATATCGTTCAGGCCGTACCGGCAAGTTCGTAAAAAAGCGGTTTATTCCGCAGGTAGCTAAGGCTCGTCACATACATACGGAATTCCGTTTCGGGATTCTGTTTCGATATTCCGATTCGAGATTCCGAACGCAGCAAGTTCATATAAAATATTTGACCCGTCACACCTACGGTAGTTTTCTGTTCGAAATTTTGCGGGCAAAACGGGATTCCGTAAGTGTGTGGCCCGACCCTTTCGCAATTCCGAAACGGAATTCCGTATGTATGTGGCCGGTCTAAAGGGATGACGCGTGCCACCACAAGTTTAAAGCTGTTTACTTAATTTGCGTCCATTTCACTACACCGGTAATTGCCAATTCCGATGCTCTCGGTGCTAGCGGACCGATTGATATTTGTGACTTGTATTGTGACTGGGGTGACGCGGCGGCGAAAATGAGACGTAAAAGGAAAAAAATATTGTTTATTCATAATACTATTAATTAAAAATGAATTGTAATTTATTTTAATATGAATCTAAATTGCTCAGATTCCTATAATAATTTCAAAGGTTGATGGTCAAAGCGGAGAGCAATAATAAATAACCTATATGGAAAAATACATAAAGACTAAAGATTAAAAATAAATGTTTACTTTTTTCCTGAATTTCCCAGTCACTATATTTTAGCACCTTTTTTTTTTTAAATGGGTTATTCCGTTTATCAACCTTAACAAATCCACCCTAGGGTGGATAGTCGCAAAACGCGTGTTCGTTTATCCACCCCAGACGGAATTTATAATAAAGACTATACTGTATCCTATCTCATTCGCCCGTAGGCTGTCTTATAGATGTATATGTTTCGTCGAGTTTCAAATCTCAACGATTCGAAACGAAGTTTCCACAACAACAGTTATTAAATAAATAACAACATTATTCGTTATGGCATATTAAAAGTCAGGCGATGGGAAGCAACATCTTACTGACAACAATTAAAAATAATAATGTGTGGGGAGGGGGGGGGGGGGGGTTTATATTCATAAAGGTTGAAAAATTAAATACAGTAGAACGCCGATTATCCGAATTAATTGGGACCGGGGTCGAATCGGATAATAGAAAATTCGGATAATCAGACATAGACTGGTATGTAATAAAGAAAAACTAACTGTCGCAGATAGAATAAACTTTATTATTTTTTTTATAGAATAAAGGTGACAAGCGAGCACACAGTCCACCTGATGGTAAGTGGTTGCTGTGGCCCATAGAAATCTACATTTATCCTTGATTATGAATCAAGATGCAGATGCTTTGTCACCCGTGAGGACTAAGATGGAATGCCTCTTCTCCAGTAAAAAGGGTCTCCGGTTCTCTACACTCACCATACGAATCACAGCAGCATTAAGCTGGTATTTTACGCTGGTATTCTGTGAGAGCGTGGTCCTTCCCCGGTCGAGCCGAACCATTCGTGCTACAACTATACAATTAATATAGCTGCAGCATGGGTCTACCACGTAAAAAAATTATTAAATTTATTAAGTTTAACAAACACAGTTCTACAATACGTAAGTAGTGTACTAGTAGACTAGAAGACGCAAAACATGTAGTGTCTTGCCTCTAGCTTTCATAACAGTTGAAATATATCTGGACTCGAGCGAGTTCCAACTTGTTATAACTTGTACAACAAAACAAAACAAAAATTACATTACTTAATTTTACTTTTTAGGGTTCCGTACCTCAAAAGGAAAAAACGGACCCTTTTTCTCAGGAACGCCTGGAGGTATCAAGCTGAAATTCATATCAAATACTCATGTCTACTGTCCCTTGGAGCTGTGAAAAAATCAAAATTCTAAGCCAACGTAATCAAAAGATACAGCCGTTTATGAAGCAAATTTTCGATATTTGCAAGGGAATCAAAACCTACAGGGTACTTCCCGTGAACTCAGAATCTTGAAATTTGGTACCAAGCAACGTTTTATAGCACAGATAAAGGAAAAATTGCGAAAAGCATAAATTTTTAGTTACATCATATAATAAAAATATTTTTAATAATTTTATACTTATATACCTACGGATTTGTTCGAAACCCTCGGTGCGCGAGTCCGACTGACACTTGGCCGGTTTTTTTTGGTTTTAATTGGTTTTACTTGGTTTTAATTTTTTTATATTACGCTTAGGACCGATTCGGATAATTGGCGATTCGGTTAATCGGCGTTCTACTGTATGTACAAAAAATTAAAGAGCAAACGACTGACGCATTGTTTTGTGTATTAATATAATAATCTAGAAAATTACATTTTTTTTTATTTAAAACCAACTTCACGTTTAAAATAACATTGTGTAACAATAAACTTTAGTGTCAACTAGTGACACCTGGTGAGCGGAATATTATTAGCCCTCATTAGTCTAAAATAAAATAATGATTATTATATAATCCGTCTTCGGTTGAGTTCTCTCATTTATGGTAAAATCAAAACACCGCCAAAGAGTGACTCTACAATATAATACATGAATTAATATTTTGCTTTTCAGATTCCTAACAAAAATGAAGGTGCGTCCGTGTCACGTGCCGTGCATCACCGTCTCGTGCATGAACGTGGCGCTGGATGAGTACGCCGAGATCACTAACCAGCCCAGGACGGTCTCCGTTGAAGAGCTGGGTAAGTCCAGAAGTCTTGGATAGTTTTTTTTTTTTTTTATGGATTATGAGCAAACGAGCATATGGCTTACCTGATGAGTAAGTAATCACTTTTTCTTGAAGGTCTATCTTAAGTCGAATCGGTCTGGAAAAACCGCTGTCGACAATAAATTCCAGTGTGGTCGTTTAGATGGTTCAGTATTGGTTTAAATAAAGATATGGTTTTAAGTATATATACAAAATACATAAACACTCACGCCTGTCATCCAGAGGGATAGGCAGGGAGTACGGATTTTCATTTGGTATGATTCTGACACACCTCTCTCGCCTTCCCTGTGTTCAGGTCCATGCTCATAATATGTAAAGGTTATTCTTAACTAGCTGGTCCCCGCGACTTCACCCGCGTGGAATTTATTACGATTGGATTTCATGGGGTTTTATTTTAGCGCGGAACCCTATTTCTTTTTAAAGTAGCCTGAGTTATTCCTTATAATATTAGCTATCTGCCTGTGTAAGTCCAGTCAAAATCGGTCCAGCCGTTTCGGAGATCAGCCGGAACAAACAGACAGACAAAAATTTTAAAAATAATGTTCTTGTTATAAGTAAGTAAGAGCGAAAGAGTAGGATATTAGATTATCCGAATAATCATCATTATCATTACAGCCTTTCATAAGTCCACTGCTGAACATAGGCCTCCTCCAAGGAATGCCACAAAGCACGGTCCTGAGCCACCTGCATCCACTCACACACTCCATCTTGTGGGGGTTGCCCAACATTTCGCCTACCGGTACGAGGCTGCCGCTCGAGAACCTTTCTTCCCCCATCGATTGTTGGTTCTTCGAGCTATATGGCCGGCCCACTGCCACTTCAGCTTACTAATCCGTTGGGCTATGTCGGTTACTCTGGTTCTACTGCGGATATCCTCATTTCTAAGTTTATCACGCAGAGAAACCCCGAGCATAGCCCTCTCCATAGCTCGCTGAGCGACCTTGAGTTTCCTCATACGGTCAGCAGTGAAGGACCACGTCTCAGTTCCGTAAGTCATCACTGGCAACACGCACTGGTTGTACAATTTCGTTTTAAGGTTTTGAGGTATGTCTGACTTATCGATTATCCGAATACTAACCTTTAATGAAGAAGTTATATTAAGTGAAAGTTAAATTGTGGACAGTGTCGGTGTCGCAGTCGGCGTGCACGTGGCGCGACGTGGCGCGCATGTCGCACGTGCTGGCCGACAAGCTGGCGCTCAACAACGCGCGCGCCGTCACGCCGCTGCACTGGCTGCGCCTCTTCCGCACGCTGGCGCCCGCGCAGCCGCCGGTACGTTGCACTCGCTCCCTCTCGCTCGCACCTATCCTGCGTCCCGCTCGCACACATGCCGCGTACACACTGCGCTTGTTATACCGTTTCTAGTTGCTATCGGAAGGATTCGTTTTCCTATAACGACACGCGCTCCTCAACATTATATATTTATTTTTTTATAGGATAAGGGTGACAAACGAGCACACAGTCCACCTGATGGTTAGTGGATGCTGTGGCCCATAGACATATACATTTATCTTCAATTACGAATCAAAATGCAGATGCGTTTCCACCCGTGAGAACTAAGATAGAATGCCTCGTTTCCAGTAAAAAGGGTCTCCGGTTCCCTACACTCACCATATGAAACACAGCAGCGTTAAGCTGCTATTTTACGCTGGTATTCTGTGAGAGCGTGGTCCTTCCCCGGTCAAGCCAAACCATTCGCGCTACAACCATAATGTAGCTGCAACATGGCTCTATATTATCCGATTCCCTGGTAACATGTTGTATTTACTCCATTAACTAAACACCGAATACGTATATTACGCCGTTTGTATGCATTTTATCCTGTTCGCTTACATTCACAACTTATTCACACACATGTAACTTTTTTTATTTTTCTTTCAACTCCGTTGACTTCTTTATTTTTAAACGTTAGATTGTAGTTGAACTTAAGTTTAGACGGCTTAGCGTGATAAAATATAACATTAGCCTACACATAAAACTAAATATAAATTGAACCTTAAGTTTGTTATTTATTTACTAACTATCAACTACTAAGATCAGATGTAACATATAAGATATTTCGAGGACAAGTTGAAGACAACATTGTTTGAAGTTGACAACATTGTATTTTTATATATTGACTAGCTGTGCCCCACGGTTTCACCCGCGTCATCACGTGTCCGAGGTGCGCGACGTGACCTAGTTCAAGCATTTTCTAACGGCTAGGGTTTAAGCGTCGTTCGCGCGCCCAGCCAAGTATTGAATTATTTTAATTTTACATTATCTCTTAAACTATGCGTCCAAACAACATGGTATAAAGAACAAAGTTTATCTTCATAAAATTGTCTTGATGATGAAGTAACTTTCGTTCGTAAGAATAAATATATATCAACCTATCAATAAATATATATATAAATCATAAATCACTTTTAAATGTTCAATATTTTATTGTCACAAAATACCAAATTATGGCTTATATATTAGAAATAGACATATGGTATCGCGAACTTTTTTTAGACGAAGTAAAGGTCTATATTTTTCTAGAACATTGTATTTACGTATCCCTAACGATAACACCAGCGTACGCGGATAAATCATTTCGGGAGTGCTTTTTCTTCTGACTTGCTTAACAAATATCCATATTTAAGGCTAGCTGAGTAATATTGCTTAATGCTAGATAGCCAATACTATTCCACATGAATCTGGCTATAATATACAAAAAGAATTTTCCAAATCCGACTGGTAGTTCCAGAGATTAGCGCGTTTAAACAAACAAAAAATCTATTCCGCTTTATTATATTAGTATAGATGAAAGCTAGAAAGAAAGTGCTTCATACGTGGTAGAGCCATGCTGCAGCTATATTAGTAGTATAGTTGCAGCACGAATGGGTCGGCTTGACCGGGGTAGGAGCACGCTCTCACAGAATACCAGCGTAAAATAGCAGCTTCATGCTGCTGTGCTTCGTATGGTGAGTGTAGAAAACCGGAGACCCTTTTTACTGGAAAAGAGGCATTCCATCTTAGTCCTCACGGGTGACAACGCATCTGCATTTTGATTCTTTATTGAAGATAAATCTAGATGTCTATGGGTCACAGCAAGCACTTACCATCAGGTGGACTGTGTGCTCGTTTGTCACCCTATCCTATAAAAAAAATGCGTATGTCCAGCTTATATAAACTGCAACTTTAGTTATTTGTCATGCTGTCTAGATGACGAAAATTATTTTTACTTTTTTTCTTAATTTATTTATATACACACAGTAAGATACAGACACAATCATACAGTGAGTTCGTGCAAAGGTTCTACTTATAATTTACTAAAATATCTTCCAGTAGACCGTCCATAAAGGAAAATATATTTAATTTTTTTTTAATTTAAAAAAAAGTAAAGTAGTGCTTATTTATTTTCATAATTCTCATTTAATTTTGTTCCTAACAGGAAAACGAACTGGTGAATCTTTTGGAGATAGCGATCTGCGATGCGGGCTGCGCCAACGCTCGGACCAGCGAGTTGGCACTAGTACTTGTCTATCATCAACTTGGTAAGCAAATAATTTGTTTTTATTTGATTTGACCACTGAAGCCTACACTGATATTAACCTAACCTGCATACTAAATCACCTAAGCCTATGTTCTCTCTTAATAACTCTGGCTCTGGGATCTAGCCCTTCTGAGCCTGAAGTTACAATATATTATAATAATTATCCTTCATAGTATTTGGCTTCACAATATGTTGATGCTTCACATTGTGCAGCCCTTCGGAGATTTTGACGGCAACTTGAGCTAGCAGACAGCTGACGGTTGGCGATGGTATCTCAAGGCGCCTAAGCAGACAGACGCCTTATTTTGAGAATTTCATCACCATCAGAGCACTTGTTTCACAGTTTCCACTAATAGTTCACATGCGCAGACACGTAATACACAAAATCGCACCACTTTTACATATCAAAGTCCACTTCAAACCATTATTTAAACTATAATACAAGAGCAGCAAACCGACGCTGGTCAAGTTCCCGCCAAAAATCTCTAAGCCTATGCAAAGAGTCCGGCGATAGACTAATTTGAAACAGAGAGGTGGTAATCTCTACACACCATGCAAACTATTAGCTTTTTTATTTTATGCTAGTATTGGCTACAAGGATTTTAGGAAAAAAAATACTATAGTATGTGAGGGTAATATGGTCATCCGATTAATATGGTCACTTTCTTATAATTCAAAAACTACGGCCTTGTTTGCATAGATGGCTCTTTGATACGATAGCTCTTCATCAGTCAATCAAATGATAAAGGGTCAAAAGGGTGCTACTTTATCGACGCCATTTTGACAGTTGATATTATAGTAAATATTTTAGTCGATTTTAGTATAGTGTCGTGTGGTTAGCTTTTTTTAAGGTGATTTTTCGAAGTGTTCCTAATTATTGTCAATAAATATATTAGTTATAGTTTATTAATATTAATACAATCCTCTGAGTGCGTATAATCGCATTGTATGGCTATTTACCCTGACATACCTTATTTAATATTGTAATACATATAAAATAAAACATGTTAATATTTTCTTCATAATATGTTTTTGGTAGATTTTGATGACATCTTAAGCCATCTGCTGGCTGTGTTGACTACATTTATGTTGACGACAGCAAAATGATTTGAGATTTATATCACCATTGCAGACATTTAATCAACGTTTTTATTGTTAATCAATTTTTAAAATAGTAGTGTTTGCTACCTGCTGCAATTTTAATTTGTTGCTGCTGGATGAGATTTATTTAGATAAACTTTGAGAGTAAAACATTATTTTGATGGTTCCGTGGCGCAATGGCTTAGCATTTAGTTGCGCAGAGGGCCGCGGGTTCGAATTCTCAAGTATTTATTTGTATGTCTTGCAAATAATCGTTCCGGGTCTGGATGTTTGTCCACACTGCCTCCGGGATACATTAGAATTGATTTTATAAATAAATAAAAAACTAAATACAAAATTTCATTCAAATTGTTGAAGCTATTTCCGAGGTTAGTTACAGTTACATTACATAATTAATTCTAGTTACTAGAGCGTTGTGATATTTACAGTGAGCGCTTAGCTTATGTGCTACTTACTACTTACTGTTCATAACCCTCTCGAGGATGAAAAGCCAGAGGGCGGACATATTATATAGGCTGTAACTTGATGTTTTCATGTGTATATTTGTTTCGTACAGAAAAGCAGTTGACAGAGTGGGCGAGGCATAACGCGGTGTCGGACGAGCTGTACTACTTGTACGAGTTTGCTTCCCAGCTGCAAGCCTACTGTAACGTGAGTACAAGTCTCACTCCGAATTAATGTAAACATACGTATTAATTCAATTCAATTTATTTGTTATTCTTGTTGTACATTTTGTCTTAATTGAAAAAAAAAAATATTCAGAACAAGAACCCTGCTAACGCACAGCAAATATGGCAATTTTATGTATCTTGTGTTATATTTTCTCATAATATATAAATTTATGTACATATGTTTATGTATGCATAAACATAATAGTTTATGTGTGTATGTGTATATTTATATAATTTCTTTGTAAACCGCCTTTGGTATTCTATCACTGCTGTAAGGTTGACTGGCAGAGAAAGCTTTTAACGTTAAGTCCGCTTTTTGATCCTGTACTTAATATGTAAGGTTCAATAAAGTTGAAATAAAATTAATGTATTTATCGTCGCCATCATCTTCATTATAGCCCCACACAAGTCCATTCCTAAATGTAAGTCTCCACTAAACTATTCCGAAAAATATTTTCATTACGAATTCTATCAAGTAGAGAAATTCCTCTCTGTAGCTCACAAAGAACATAAAGCTTCCTTCCTTATACAGCCAGCCAAAAGGACCATATCTCAGTTGCACATGTTTTCATTGACAACATGCTTTGGTTAATTGTGTTGTTTGTTTTCACAACTCTGTAATAGTATTTAATGGACTAATGTTAACTGCACAACTCTATAAAAGTTTTATGAAATGATCCTATAAACTGGTTATTATCTTGTTTGCCTCTTCTAAATTGGACCGATTTTTTTTTCCAAAAACAATGTAAGAACGATCTCTGTATTATTTTAATTTATATTATTATATTTTTAAATTTGCCTGCTGGATGTCTAATTATTGCGGTATAATTGGTCAGTTTTAGTTAGTAGTTTTTGAAAATTTAAAGTAATCAATTTATAGGATTTTTTTTTAAATATATGTGCAGAGTTAATACGTGGTAAAAGTGCATTGTTATCAGAAAATTGGACAAGAGTGAGAAAGCTATAAAGCATTTCAAAAAGACGAGAACATTATAATAGGAATTACTGTGTACTGTATTCTATGCCATTCTTTCATACCCTATATCCTATTGATGGTGATGTTCAGATCACAATGATACTGAAGAATTTTTAATTTAGAAAAATAAATGATTAAAGAAAATTGTCATTGTAAATATACTTTTTTTTTAGTTGTGCTTACGACTTTGTTCGCATAGAATCATTTTTATTAAATTATTACTATACTTCTCTGTTTGAATGGGATATTGTTTACAATTTTATAGGTTTTAATTTTTTGCCTGGAACCCTATTTTTTTCCAAATCTTTTAGTAGTCAAGATAGTTCTTATAACATTAGGTATTTGTCAGTGAAAATCTAGTCAAAATCGTTATAACAGTTTTGGAGATTAGTCGGAACAAACAAACTTACAAAATTTTTTAATTGTTTTTTTTTTGTTATAAGTACGTATATAATTTTATTTGCATTTAGTAAACAGCTGTTATTTTGACATTACAAACAGATTTCAATTTTATGTATTTGTATAGATTATTAAAAAAACTAGTTGTTGTATTGGTATAACCAGCCAGATGCATGTTAATGCATATTGATAGTGTGGTGTGAAGTAGGCAACAGTAACGACAGTGTTTTTTTTTTGTAGGATAAGGGTGACAAATGAGCACACAGTCCACCTGATGGTAAGTGGTTGCTGCGGGCCATAGACATCTACATGTAACCTCGTTTGCGAATCAAAATGCAGATGCGCTATCACCCGTGAGGACTAAGATGGCATGCCTCATTTCCAGTAAAAAGGGTCTCCGGCCACCTGCACTCACCAAGCGGAACGCAGAGGTAAACCTCTACTTCACGCTGGTATTCTGTGAGGTCGTGGTACCACGCCGGTTCGAGCCGGCCCATCCGTGCGACAGCAAAAGCTGCCGCGTGGCTCTACCACTGTTACTACTGAGTGTTGGTGTTGCAGATGTCGGACGCGTCGCTGGTGGCGACGCGGCGGCGCTGGCGCGGCGTGCTGCAGCGCTACGAGGCGCGCCAGGCCGCGCCGCACAAGCAGCGCCTCGTCTGGAGGCTCTCCGAGCGCACCCTCAAGGTACCCACCTCAACATTCCTCTTCATATATAAACACCCATATACACTGTACTACTTTTTGGCTTTTTAAGAGGCCATACTTAAATAAAAACTCAACAATAAATATCAAAAGAGCCTAAATACTTACAAGACAAAAATACATTTTTTGTTAACGTAATGCGCGCGTCAGCTCGAGCGCGCACGTGACAACCTCACGGAATTAGCCCCTCATACGAAGCCGTGCAGCGTAGGTATATTTTTATACCTAAAACGCAGAGTGAGATAGGCCTGATTATACTCTTCTATTACTATATAATTACTAAACGACTAGCTAAGATAATTTCTAGTATTTGGAATATAATCACATGAGGCAAATGTGACAAAAATGAATTAAAATTATAATGAGCATTTAATACTTCTACTCTGTAAAGACTTAACATAGAGGAACTCAGTTTCATAACATCAACTAGTATTAAGTGCTTGTTTGTTTGATCAAACATTATAGTATCTACACATAGCATTTTGTAATTTAAGG
Source organism: Parnassius glacialis (assembly GCA_033319125.1). Classification (NCBI taxonomy): domain Eukaryota; kingdom Metazoa; phylum Arthropoda; class Insecta; order Lepidoptera; family Papilionidae; genus Parnassius; species Parnassius glacialis. The sequence continues at coordinate 11,783,641 of JAVANC010000015.1, read as the reverse complement.
TAATTAAAACTAATTAAGTACGCTTCTTTTTGTAGTTATATTATTATGATCTGTGCTTTATGACAAAATTGAAGAGATGATACTAATATCAAAATATTTTAAGAACTATAAACGATTTTAACATTCTTTTTTGTGTAAGATTTTTTCCCCAAATTTGACAAGTTTTCTGAATGTTTGTTAATAGTTAACTTAACTGTCGATATAGTCAATAGCGTAAACATTTCTACGTTGTTTATTAGATGGAATTGAACCAAAAAAAAAAACGTGTTTATGTCACATAATTTGCATTTCTTATACTTTCCCCACTGTCACACTTAACACAGATAACCATACATACATTTATTCCAACACTTATATCTACAAATGACCTTACCAATACAACCTATTAATGTTCACTACTGAACATAAGCCTCCCCCATCCATTTCATCAAGTTAAAAAAAACTGGGAAAAAATAAGTACACATACATATTATATGTGTATGCCAACACACACATGTTAGAACGAAAATTGTGTACTATATAACGAAGTGGTGAAAGGTTCCATCTTAGCATAATCCGCTCCCCTCCCTTGCAACGCTAATTTTCTATCAGCCCTGAACATGTTCGAAACATTTAACATTATACGAGCAAATAATTTTAATAAGGGGAATATTTACCATAGTTGGCATGCTTGGCAGGCAGGTAGATTTTTTATTTATTTTGAATTACCAGGCAGATGGTACTACCCAACTCCTGTTTCATATCATGTCAAATAGCCTCTTAATCCGTACCGTGAATATGGAATAAAAAATAGTTAATTCTCTTTCTTCAGCTTCGACATGGCGTTTCCAACTACAGTGGATTTCATTTATTACGACCTTGGTTGTAGCGACCATTTACCTATAGTGACGTTAAATCTAAGTCCCTTGAATTTAAAGCATATTTTAGTACGAAATTCATGTGGCTATAGCGACTTCGGACGTAACGCCGGGTTCGGGTGTAGCGACTGTTTTTAATGAATCATTTGTAACAAATTCTTAGAAATCCCATGCAGATATTGCGACCGGAGTCGGCCGCCAAAGACACAAAGATTTCTTTTTTTTTTCACAAACATTTCTTATCTTTTGTTTACATCCACACAGATGGTCAGCAAGTGTGGAGAACTTTACCTTTTGTTTATAGATATCAGCTAAGTAGGTGAAGTGTGTACGTTTCGGAGTTAAATTTATGGTTCAGTTACAAAGTGATATTCTGAGTAACAACTGTAATGTATTGAATTTTTAACCTTTGCCTGTAACGACTTCCGGATATAGCGACGAAAATAGAGTGGTCCCTTCATCGTCGTTATACCCGAAATCCACTGTATATTCACTATAAAGCAAACAGTGTATTCCTATTGATAGAGTTAAATAACTTTGGTCCTCAGGTGCTACGTCCAACGGATCGTCTAACGTCACTGTTGCCCACTATCGAAGAGCAGCACTACGCCGTGGACGCCAGCGCGCCCACCAGAACCAGGTGAGATGAAATGCATAATTGGATAATGATAATACAATGTTAATATAATAATTTTTATTAAATACTAAGCTGACCAGGCAGACGTTGTTCTGCCCTTTCCGCAGACCATTTGCTTTCCTAAAAAAAAACTCCTGAGATTAGCAATAAAAAAATTGAGGGTCACTTAACGGGATAAAAACTATCCTATCTCTCAAGTTGGAGCAAACTGCACACAGTGTGCAAAATTTCGTTGAAATCAGTTCAGTAGTTTAGGAGTCCATCGCGGACAAACAATGTGACACGTAATTTTTATGTATAAAGATTAGCGATCCGGCCCTGTTTCGCACGGGTGCACTGGTCCTACTATAAGGAAGTAGCAACTTTTCGCCGTATAGTAACGACTTAATAGGATTGTAAAAAAAAATAATTAAAAATAAATAAAGGGTTCGTCGTCGTAAACCCCCTCCTATCTCCCCCCGTAAACAAGGTCTAATTTCATAATTTTTGGAAATGTAGATATAATGAGAAACTAGGTCCGTACGTTTTTATATTATATAAATATTGCGTACGATATAAGTTATTAGCATTTAAATATCTATATTAATGATTTTTTACTTAAAAATTTCCTCAAGCGTTTTTTTTTTTATTAAACTGAATTAGAAAAACGTACAGACCTCTAGATTAAGGTATACCAAATCTAAATTGTATAATTTCGTAAAGGTTTGGGAGGGGGGGGGGGGGGGGGTGAAAATGTTATCGCCCGAAACAATATTTCAAAAAGGAAATGTAGGCAACTGCTTCCAAGACTTGCTACTCTCTCTCTGTGTCGCCCGATACGGGAGGAGAGCGAGTGGTATGAAACAGATAGCGATTTTGAAAATATATACTCTCGCTGCGTATCGGCACTTCACAATCTTAAGAGAATTCACTATCCCAATCATCCCGTGGGTGTCATAAGAGGCGACAGAGGGAAATAAAATAGCAGCATCTGTAAGATCACAACTCATTAGTAATAAAAAAAATGCGGTTGCAAACGTGGCAATGCACATATAACGACAATATGAGACAATCTTTGGGAGAGACCTATACTCAGTAATGGACTTAGATAAACTGTAGTGATGTAATATCGTGATTTGTTCTTCCCACAGATCGGGCAGCGAAAGTAGCGAAAACGAGGAGACATCAGATTGGCCGCGAAGTCCCGTCCTTCCCGTATACTGTAGCAACTGAGAGTCCCCGAGGTGCCCAGTGAACTTTCGAAGAACAGCACGGAGGCCTTCCTTGTATGTCGAAGAACACACAGTGATATTTAGTACATAGTGTGTATATTGCCAATGTTTTTAATATGGATAATATGTTTAACGACAAGACCATTTTGTTTATCATCAATACAAAAAACTATATCTCTCAAAATAAAGGTGCTTTTAACTTTAGATGTACTTTTGACTGATTGCCAATGATTTCCAACTTTATGGTATTTTGATGGCTTGTGGCAGGTTATACGGACCAGTGTGTTAGTGGCACTATAAATATCTCTTGTGCAATATACTGAAAGATTTTCTATTATTAATTTAACTCAGTCAAAGGGACAACTATTTTTGAAATCGTTTTCATTAAGATGTAATTAGCTGTGTGTACAGCAATCTTCGACGTGCTCGCAAGGTCTCAGGTTCGAGCTTTGCTTGTTACTTTCGATCGGTTTAATGGAGGATATAGTAGGACGGAAACAGCGATGAATTATTGTAAGTGTATTTTGTTAAAAATAAGTACAGTTTTCTCATGAACGTTAGAAACTTGTTAAAATTTGAATATTAAACTAATCTAAATTCATCTTTAAGGAAACTCAATAGGACGTCGCATCTTCCGTATTCTCGAGTAAGATCAGTTGAGATCCCACTTTTGAATGAGTCAAAATTCCGTGATCCGCTGAAACAGTGTTGCCGTTCTAGTCGGGGATGGTCTTTATATTGTACCTTATCTATGCGAAACATATTGTGATTGGACAAAATCTGTATAATGTGGTAGCAAGTTAAAAAACTAAAAAAATTAAATATAACAATAAATGTTATATAAAATTTTCCGTTAAAAAGTTTATTTGAACGTTCCATAAATATATTTAAGTAACATTACCTACATTTGTCTGATCACAATTTTCTAACCATTACCCGACTCAAAGAAAACCAAATCATTGAGAAAACCTATTATAAATTCAAAACATTGCAGTCTGTCAACAAATACTAGTTGAAAAAATTTAATAGTATTGTGGTTTTTGTTTCGGGGGAAACGTTCCTTCCACGTCTCGACTCCTATCACGAGCATAGCTTTAATTGTATATTTTTAATAAGTCATTGTTGAATAAGACGCGGGAACGAACGCTTCCGCCCCCCACTCAATAGCTTTTTACTGTGATGATGTTTGTAAGTGAAGAAAATATCGAAAAAAAAATTCCATATTATTATAGCGTATAAGTTATGTAAGCCGAGACGACCGGATGAATGAATTTTTTGTGTAAAACTAAAAAAAATGCCACCGATGATTAAAAGAATAAAGTACATAATTTACTTAGTATTAGAATGTGCGATAATTTATATATTTCATTAAATGACTAACTCTCAGTCAGGGGTTTTGAAATTTCTATTTAAAATATACGAAAACAAATACTGGAAATAATTTTTGTCAGTTTATTTCATAGTTATCGTAATATTTGATACTTATTTCTATTTAATATCGTATCTAGGTATAAATGAATAAATGACAAAAAAAATATAAATCTTGAAAAAATCAGAAAAAAAATGATCTCAGGTATTTTTTCGTAGTGTAACAAAAATATCAAATTAAATCATTACAAAAAAAAATATTTTCCTTGTCTTGTACGTGTGTAGTTTTAATGTAAATGCGTGTGTGAAAGAGACCAATTGCATTTCAGCGTTTACGCTATTGTGTAAATGATTATTATAATTATTGTAAATTGAGACAAACTAATTAGAAAATTTAAGATCTATTTTACACGTTAAGGTGATGCGTGTGTATTTTAAAATGCTCTTCCGTACATGTGTGAGGAATAAATGTTATATATAAGAAATTGTCAATGGAAAGCATGTTACTGTAGAAAGGAACGAGTTGATAGATTGATAAAAACAGCGAAACTGCAATAAGCCTCGATAGCAGGTGTGACCTTTCCCTCAATAAGCAGTTAATTAAAAAAAAATCTGTCAACTCGTTTGTTATTCACGCAAAATATGACGTGGCGCCATAGAAATAAACAGTGAAAAGTAAATAATATTGTAATAAAACATTTTTTTCTTCTTTTTTTATGTATCGTACGATCGCTTTTTATAACTATGCGCGTCACTTGGCTTGTGGAATCGAATTGTGTTGATCAACGTACAATAAACAACGTTCGTAACACCAAAACATGTGATGAAACAGAGAGAAAGTTAAGTCTCGAATGAGAATAAAAACAGTTGCGATTCTTATTTTGAGTTTTATTTTTTGATGTTCTGACGATATCATTAGGCAAGTTCACGTTATTAAAAATCGTTTACCGCCAAGTACGGTCCGTACAGATAAAGAATGGGATTAGAAATAGCGGCTCATCGAGCCCGTACCCTCAACATGCAATAACGAAAAGGCGCTAATAACGATACATTTTTATAACGTCATACTATTCGGAAATTTTCTATTAATGGGATAATATTTGAAAAGAATTGTGTACGCAAGTAGGTTTTTTTTATAGGTTAGGGTGACAAACGAGCACACAGTCCACCTGATGGTAAGTGGTTGCTGTGGCCCATAGACAAATCAAAATGCAGATGTGTTGTCAGCCATGAGGACTAAGATGTAATATCTCGTTTCAAGTAAAAAGGGTCTCCGGTTCTCTATACTCACCATACGAAACACAGCAGTGTTAAGCTGCTATTTTACGCTGGTATTCTGCGAGAGCGTGGTCCTTCCCCAGGTCGTGCCGTCCCGTTCGTGCTACAACTATACTACTAATATAGCTGCAGCATGGCTCTACCACGTATCGATCTACTGCGGATATCCTCATTTCTAAGTTTATCGCGCATAGAAACCCCGAGCATAGCCCTCTCCATAGCTCGGTGAGCGACCTGGACCGTCCTCAACGGCCAGCGGTGAAGGACCCCGTCTCATATCCATAAGCCATCACTAGCAACACGTACTGGTTGTACAATCTAGTTTTAGGTTTTGAGATATACCTGACGAGATGACTTCTCTATGAAGTCGGCCAGCTGCTGGCCCCTTGGGTTCCGTTGCCCTATTCCAAATTTCCCTACTTTCAGCTCAACGTTCTCTGTTGTGCCTAGTTTCGCATTGAAGTCTCCCATTAACACCGTATAGTGGGTTTTGGAGGAATGCATGGCTGTAGAGATATCCTCATATATTTCCTCCACCTTCTCATCAGGATGTGCCAAGGTTGGTGTGTAAACCTGTGTGACCTTCAGCGAATACCATTTGTTGATTCTGAGTATAAGGTACGCAACCCTCGTCGACACACTCCCGATCTTTACAACGTTGTTAACGAGAGACTTGTGGACGATAAATCCGACACCTCCTTGGGACAGATGGTCGCCCTCCCGGTGATAGAGCAAGTTGCCCGATTCGAGGATTACCGTGTCCTCCCCCTCTCTTCGGACCTCGGATAATCCTATAATATGCCAGCGTAACTTGTCTGTCATCTCTTCTTCCACCTCCACGATCTTCTCGTCAGTCCTCAGGGTGCGTGCGTTGTATGTTGCCAGGTCGAGTCGTCTTAGGTGGCAACCGCACCTCCACCGTAGATTGTTAGCGCCTCCTGCCCCGCCGTTACCATGGTCGCTACCGCAGCCAGGAATAGCGGGGCCGCCGGGGACTGGGGCCGTCTCTTTGTTACCTTCATAGGGGGGTATTTGCCATAGTTGCCACGCTTGGCGAGCGGGTTGGCAACCGCAGTTTTTTTATTGTAATTTTGCTGTTATCAGGAAGATGCTGCTGCCCATCTCCTGTCAGTTTGCCTGCCTTTTTCGCCTTTTACGACACCCACGGGAAGATATGAAATAGTTCTTAACCGCCACTACACGGCACGCTTGTATTGAAGAAGCAATCGAGCGGAACCAAGGCTCCAAAGTCTTTGCCAGAGATCTGTCTGCCAGAAAGAGTCAACTGTCAAGGCTGAAGACCGAGTGTGGCAGCATCGATTCCGGGACACCTGAGATTTTGAGTGAGATTGAGAGGTTCTATGGGCAAGTGTACACGTCATCGTTGGAGCCACACGCAAGTGTGAGTAACGATCCAAGAGCGAGTTTTATCCGACACTATTCCGAAGATATCCCGGACATCAGTTTGAGCGAGATAAGAATGGCTCTCCAGCGCCTTAAAAACGGAAGTTCCCGGGCGAGGATGGAATTACAGCGAAGCTTTTGAAAGTGGGTGGAAAACAGCCGCGTCTACGTGCTGTTTTTGAGAGTCATTACGAATCGTCTCGCACGCAGACTTGACGACTTCCAGCCTCCTGAACAAGCCAGTTTCCGAAAAGACTTTAGTACCATAGACCACATACATACCCTGCTGCAGATTGTACAGAAGACAGAAGAGTATAATCAGCCACTTTGCCTTGCGTATGTGGACTATGATAAAGCCTTTGATTCCGTCGAAATTTGGGCGGTGCTGCAGTCCCTTCAGCGGTGCCAAGTTGACTGTCGGTATATCGAAGTGCTGAAGTGTTTGTACAGTAGAGCTACGATGGCTATCCGAGTACAGAATCAGAGTACGAAACCTATCCAACTGCAGAGAGGTGTAAGACAGGGTGATGTTATATCCCCGAAACTCTTCACCGCTGCATTGGAAGACGTTTTCAAGCTACTGGACTGGAAAGGATGCGGTATTAACATTAATGACGAGTACATCACTCACCTTCGATTTGCTGACGATATAGTCCTTATGGCAGTATTGCTGGAGGACCTAAGCACTATGCTCAATGACCTCAATAGTGTCTCCCAACGGATAGGTTTTAAGATGAACATGGACAAAACAAAGACCATGTTTAACGTTCATGTCACACCTATGCCGGTAGTTTTTGGGAACACTAAGCTCGAAGTTGTTGACGAGTATGTTTACCTGGGACAAATAGTTCGACTAGGTAAGTCCAAGTTCGACCGAGAGGTCAATCGACGGATTCAACTTGGCTGGGCAACGTTCGGGAAACTACGACACATCTTCTCGTTGGACATACCTCAAAACCTGAAAACGAAATTATACAACCAGACTTTCGGATCTGAGACGTGGTCCTTCACTGCTGGCCGTATGAGGAAGCTCAAGGTTGCTCAGCGAGCTATGGAGAGGGCTATGCTCGAGGTTTCTCTGCGTGATAAACTTAGAAATGAGTATATCCGCAGTAGAACCAGAGTAACCGACATAGCCCAACGGATTAGTAAGCTGAAGTGGCAGTGCCGGCCATATAGCTCGAAGAACCGACAACCGATGGGGAAAAAAGGTTCTCGAGTGGCAGCCTCGTACCGGTAGGCGAAGAGTAGGGTGACCCCCCACTAGATGGAGTGACGACCTGGTAAGACATGCAAGAAGTCGATGGATACAGGTGGCTCAGAATCGTGCTTTGTGGCATTCCTTGGGGGAGGCCTATGTTCAGCAGTGGACTTATGAAAGGCTGTAATGATGATGATGATTATTTAAGAATATGACACAACTTTACTACGACTTTTTTTATTAAAGAAAAGCGTCTCGGACTGTGTCCACTCTGCCCTCTATTATAAAAACGGGATTACTTTTACTTTTTCATTAAACAGAAACTCGCACTCAACATGAAAAAATATCCTTATATCTATTACTATTAAGCCCTGAGATCATTTTACATTACAAAATGAATAACAAAGTTAAACTATTAATCATATAAATCAACACAAACATAGCTCTTGGAGTGTAATATGTGTAGTGTTATACTACTTACATTTCATTGTACACTAATTCTTCATTCTGTTTTGATATTCTGCATTCATGTTTTGCATCACTTTATACTATTTTTTTCATTCTGTTTTTGATTTTCTGCATTTATATTTTGCATCACCTTTATTTCTATAGGATCCTGTAACGTTTTTACACAATAACATATCATTTTACTTCGTATTTTCACACTATTTATCACTTTTAAAATAGCTGTCAATGAAGTCTTACCTTTTATGGTATTTTATTGAATTCTCTGTAACTCTACAATTTCAGGCTTCATGCACGCAGCCGTGCATAAGTTTTTCCTATGTGAATCATATCTCAATTCATACTTAAATGTAATAATTTCTTAATAATAGTCCAAAAACCAAAAATTGGTTTTTATGACAACTACTATTTATACCGTTGTCATGGCAATTTTTATTCAAATTCGTTACCGATATAATGTTTTATCTCGATATTTTCACATAAATACTCTTTTGCTCTAGGTCATTTACAATAAATTTCCTTTTAATTTAAATAATTTTTCCGTTCTCTCTAGAAAGATATAAAAGCCTAACAATCGGTGAAGAAATTCAGTCTTGCTTCAGTTCTCGTATCGGAAGCATCTTCTAAAGGCCTTATCCCGGGGCCGCTCTGCCCCGGGATCCTGCAAGCCTCTATCCTGCCTGAAGCCACTGGACTCTACGATCCGTTGCTCTGCCTGAAGTCGCCGGATCCTACAAAACGTTGCTCTGCCTGAAGTCGCCGAGATCCCACAAGTCTCTACTCTACCTGGAGTCGCCGGAACCTACAGACCTCTGTTCCGCCCGAAATCACCGGAACCTACAAACCTCTGTCCCGCCTGCAGTCACCGGATCCTGCAGGTCACTGCGCTGTCTGAAGTCGCTGAGGATCCTGCAAGCTCCTGTCTGGGCTGAATTCGCCGATCCTGCAATCGCCGCATTCACCTGAGGTCGTCCCCTAGAGACGCCCACGCCTACCCACCTACGCCGTGCGTGCTCGTTCCAGGCGCTGAGAGCACGCTTGGGATCTTCGGACTCAGCTACGACATAAATCTTTTTTTTATTACCTTTTTTTTTATTTTTAAAAATAATTTGTAAATCACATCATCCATCCTCACATTCATACTCCATTTTTGATATATAAAATTGTAAATACTCTTTTAAAAACTTAAATATATTATTGTCTTGGTCTATTTGGTTGTTTTGCTGATCGTAGGTTAGGTTTTCCTTCTCTTTTAATTGTCGCTTCACGACAGTTTGGCGCCCAACGTAAAAGTCCTCTTTCTCTCTTAATTCTTCACCTTTACTGCGCCTTGTCTAGTTCCTTTTGATTTAATTGCTTTCCCTTTTGTTCTTAACTTACTATTCATCATTCATTTACACATCCTTTTCATACCTTCAAAATTCTAAAACAAAACTTCTTCTAGTTTTTCCAACTTATTTGGATTATATTTAGGCCTACATATAACACTTCATTTACATTCATCACTCTAAGTTACATTCATCACTATAATATTTTTTATTCTAGATAACTTAGAGGTACGATTTTTAATAATATTTTTATTTCTTAAACTTAACTTTACACGTAATTATAACAATGAAAAGGGTTATTAAGTACGAATTCCTTAACAAGGCCGAACTTGAATACGAAGTGAAGATTAGATGTGAGGAACCAGCTAATACTGTTTTGCTTCTAAAAAAAAAAAAGTTTTACGTTTAGTTGCGAATTCTCACCCTGAAGATATTCTGACTTCTCCAATTCTGATCGAGGATGACTTGTCTCAAATTGATTCTACATTGACCTATCTGGACTGTAAAATTAAAAAAATTTTTACAAGGTGAAACCAAATATTTACGACTAATAGAAACTTTTATTAACCATGTTTTTTACAGATTAGAGCGAATAGATACTGACTTATATCCAGACTTTAAAGCTAATTTCGAGACTTTGAAGATGAAATATGACGCTATGGCTAAACAATTCGAATCCTTGACTCCACCTTCAACTGAAAATGACGTTCCATCACTTGACCCTCGTGATGACCCGACTGTTACGGTTGACCCGACTGTCACGGAACTCCCTCTTGTTTCTCAAACTTCTATTCAGGTCCATACCCCGTATCCTCCACCACCACCTCAATCTTTTTCTCCATCCAACGTCTTCAAAGATCTGAAAAGACACACCTTCAATGGTAAAAGCTGTCCAAGATCCTTTCTTCAAAAACTGGAAGAATACTGTATAGCTCGTGGCTTGTCCAAAGACTTGTTGATTTCACAAGCGTTTGAAATTTTCACTGACAATGCTCTTCATTGGTTCAGATTTAAATATAATCAGAATCCAAACTTAACGTGGAACGAACTTTCTTCATTATTAATCAAAGACTTTGGTGGTTTTGATTATGATCACAAACTTTTAGAAGCGATTAGGAATCGAACTCAAGGTCGAGATGAACCTATTGTCATCTATATTTCCATCATGTCTGGAATGTTTTCTCGTCTTTCGAAGAAACTTTCTGAAACAGAACAATTGGAGATTATTTTGAGGAATATTCGCCCATGTTATTCTGTCTTCGTAGCTCTAAAAGACATTGACTCTATCGACTCTCTTTTGGCTACTTGCCAAAACTATGAAAAATTCCTAGACAGAGACAAACAATTTAAAGAATCAAATGTACAACAAAGTCCTCTTATTTCTGAATTCAACTACAAGCATTCTACTTCAAGTTCAGTTGACTCTTCAAATTCTTCTAATAACTCAAGACCTTCTCCTCCCCTCATGAATAAATTCACTTCATCCTACAAATACCCTTCTAGGCAAGTTAATAGTCTCTCTCAAACCAAAGCTCCTCAAGAAAGCTCCTTTTGTGTTCGCTGTCGTAAACAAGGTCATTCTTTAAACACCTGTACTCAACCACGATTCGTGATTTGTTTCAAATGTGGTCTTAAAGGTTTTAAAACTGCAGATTGCCCTACTTGTTCTCCCAAACCTAATACTAGTTCAAAAAACTAACTACTGACTTGAAAAGTAACTTAAACTTTGATAACGACGATTGGACTAATTGGATTAAAACAATTCAAAACTTCTTTTCTTGTTACAAAATCTCTTCTACACTCTACTCCAAGGAACAAGATCTTAATCGTCCATTCGTTAATGTCAAAATTTATAACTTAACTTTATCTGGTTTACTAGATTCTGGCAGTTCAGTAACTATTCTGGGTAATAATTCTCATTTGGAAATTCTTAAACTGGGCTGCAAACTTTTCAAGTCAGATCTTTTTACTGTCTCTACTGCTAATAATCAAAAAATTAATTCCTTGGGTTATTTTGACTTACCTGTTCATTTTAATAATCAAACTCATTTAATTAAAGCTTATGTTTTCCCTGAAATATTTCCTTCGCTAATATTAGGTATTGACTTTTGGAAAAAATTTAATCTTTTACCTAGTGTTTTATCTTCTCTTAACTTTACAGAATCTAAATGTTCTGCTATCGAAACTAAAGATACTAAAGTTTTACCTTATGAGCATTTAACTCCTAACCAAAAGAATATCGCTAACGACATCATCCAACGCTTCAAAACAATTTATTTTGAGGAAAAAGGTATCCTGGGAAGCACACATTTAATCACCCACAAGATTGATACTGGTGATTCTCTTCCAATCAAACAAAGATGTTATAGACTGTCTCCTGAAAAACAAAAGGCGTTAATTAATGAAGTTGACAAGATGCTGGGATGGAAGGTCATTGAACAATGCGAAAGTCCTTGGTTATCTCCAGTTCTCATCACTCCGAAGAAGAATGGTGAATGGCGTTTCTGTGTTGACAGCAGGAAGCTTAACTCAATTACACGTCGTGATGCTTATAAGTTGCCACTAATAAGCGAAATTTTGGACAACCTGAAGAATGCCAAATACTTATCAAGCATTGACATTGCAAAAGCATTTTGGGAAATTCCCTTGAATCCTGCGGATAAAGATAAAACTGCCTTTTATCTACCTGGAAGAGGTATGTTTAGATTTAAAGTAATGCCTTTTGGCCTCACCAACTCACCTGCAACTCTACAAAGATTAATGGATATGCTGTTTACTCCTGAATTTGAGAACAAGGTATTTTGCTATCTGGATGACATTGTTATTATTAGTGAGACTTTTGATGAACACATATCGCTTCTTATGAAAGTTCATGAAAAACTTTCATATGCTAATCTAACTATTAACTTTGAGAAGAGTCAATTCTTCAAGAAAGAACTGAAATACCTTGGTTTTCTAGTGGACGAGTATGGTCTACGTGCGGATCCAGATAAAATAAAAGCTATTTTAGAATATCCTGTACCTACTTGCAGAAAAGAAGTACGAAAATTCATAGGCACCTGCAGCTGGTTCAGAAGATTCATTCCAAACTTTAGCACTATTGCCTCTCCACTCAACCAACTAACCTGTTCCGGGAAGAACGCTCCTAAATTTTTATGGAATTCACAAGCTGCAGCTGCTTTCCAGAAACTTAAAGAAGCTTTGGTAACTGCTCCTGTCCTTGCTTGCCCTAACTTCGAACTACCCTTCTCTGTACATTGTGATGCATCAAATTATGGCATAGGAGCAATGCTTACCCAACAACAAGATGATAAAGAAGTCGTGATTGCTTACATGAGTAAAGCACTAAATAAAAATCAACGGAACTACTCAACTACTGAAAGAGAAACATTGGCTGTAATAACTGCATTAGAACATTGGCGATGTTACCTAGACAATGGTAAAGAATTTACAATATATACTGATCATGCTGTGCTTAAATGGTTTCAGAATTTATCAAACCCATCAGGAAGACTTGCTCGCTGGACTTTACGCTTATCATGCTTTAACTTTGTCATAAAACATAAAAAAGGAAAGGATAATGTTGTTCCAGATTTATTATCAAGACATAAAAATCAAGAACGTCCTAATACACGAGAAACTTCACCTCAAGGCGTACATCCCATTACGATTGAAGAACCACCTGATCGTAGACTTGAACACTACAACAAAATTTTTCTCGGATGTTCCAACAATCCAGACGCATATCCCAACTACACTATCAGGGATAACAAACTTTACCGCTGTATCCATTCTCCCGATCGTCTAAACGATGACTTTATTTGGAAAGAAGTTCCACTACCTCAAGATAGACAGGCACTTATTGAAGCTAACCATGGTTCCCCTTCAGAACTCCATCTTGGTATCTTCAAAACATTCAAGAAAATATCATTAAAATACTATTGGCCTGGTATGTTTAAGGACATTGCTGAATTAATCTCGACTTGTGAAACCTGCTTAACCTACAAACACCCTAATCATTCTCCCTATGGTCTTATGGGTAAACCCAAACTTTGCTCCAGACCTTTTCAAACTATATCCTTAGATCTTATGGGTCCATTGCCAATGACTCGAAGACGAAATCAGTATATTCTAGTGATTAACTGCAATTTTACTAAATATACTATGATTTTTCCCCTTAAACGTGCTACTTCAGCTAATATTATTAATGTTTTGGAAAATTCAGTTTTTCTAGTTCATGGCATTCCTCAAACTATTATAATGGACAACGCTGTTCAATTTCAGTCGCGAGAATTCCACTCATTTTTAAATTCTTATAATGTTCCTTGTATTTTTCACACAGCTTTATATTGTCCTCAGGTTAATCCTACGGAGAAGTTTAATAGCACAATTATTACAGCTCTAGCATCTCTAGTAGGAGACGATCATAGATCCTGGGACAACCATCTTGCTAAGATTCAGTACGCAATGAACAGCGCTACAAATGTAGCTACTGGTTTTACTCCAAATTTTTTAGTCTTTGGTAGGGAAACAATACCTTGTGGTTCCTTCTATACTCCAACTCAGAACCTCGAGGAATTGGTATTTATGCCTCGTGATATTTACGCGTCTAATGCTGGTCTCCTCTCATCTATATTTCACAAAGTTCAAACTAAACTTCACATAGCTCACGCTAAAAATAGCGCTCGCTATGATCTTCGTCGGTCTTTTAAAGAATTCAATGTGGGAGACACTGTTTGGCGTAAAAACCATGTTTTAAGCGATGCCGGCGCATACTTTAATGCTAAACTTGCCCCTAAGTTCATCAAGTGCAAAGTGATAGCTAAACTGTCACCACTAGTCTATGTGCTTGAAGACCCTAATGGAGTTAGAGGCAAGTGGCACATTAAAGATGTAAAATCATAAATTTTCTTAACTTTTATTTACTATTAATTTGTATATATGTATAAATATCACCATCATTTTCACCTTATTATTTTTATTTCTTTTAATTTGTTTGTTTGTTTGATGATCCAGTGTTCTTCAACACATCTTACTTTAGGACCTCGAACTTTCGTTGGTTAATCGTCACTTTTTATTTTTATTTCAGACACATCTCGTTGGTGATGTTGCTGATCTCTGGCTTTGAGCCCTACCGCTCTGGCCGTTCTTAATCTTTACTTAAGTCATAGCGACTAAAGCTTACTTGAGGTATTTCTTTACCTTTATCTTCACTTGGGAGCAGCTGACTACTCCCTTAATTTTTATCTTCACTTAGGAGCGGTTGACAACTCCTTAAATAAGCCTGAATGTCCTTTTGAAAACACACTTCTAAGAGTGGTGTTTCTTCGACTAATTTTTTTTTCCCACACAGGAGCGGTTGACTACTCCTTAAATAAGCCTTAATGTCGTTTTGAAAACACACTTTTAGAGTGGTAGTCATTGAATGTGAACTCCACCCTTACCTGAATGCAGATGATGAATGTAAGAGATAGTATAGCTGATTTTGCCTGTTGATGCCTGTTTCTGCAAAGCTGTGTTTTTATGGTTTATTTTAGAATGTATATATCAAAATTTTTGCTGAGTCAAAAATTTTCCAGGGTCGGGGGGAAAATGTAGTGTTATACTACTTACATTTCATTGTACACTAATTCTTCATTCTGTTTTGATATTCTGCATTCATGTTTTGCATCACTTTATACTATTTTTTTCATTCTGTTTTTGATTTTCTGCATTTATATTTTGCATCACCTTTATTTCTATAGGATCCTGTAACGTTTTTACACAATAACATATCATTTTACTTCGTATTTTCACACTATTTATCACTTTTAAAATAGCTGTCAATGAAGTCTTACCTTTTATGGTATTTTATTGAATTCTCTGTAACTCTACAATTTCAGGCTTCATGCACGCAGCCGTGCATAAGTTTTTCCTATGTGAATCATATCTCAATTCATACTTAAATGTAATAATTTCTTAATAATAGTCCAAAAACCAAAAATTGGTTTTTATGACAACTACTATTTATACCGTTGTCATGGCAATTTTTATTCAAATTCGTTACCGATATAATGTTTTATCTCGATATTTTCACATAAATACTCTTTTGCTCTAGGTCATTTACAATAAATTTCCTTTTAATTTAAATAATTTTTCCGTTCTCTCTAGAAAGATATAAAAGCCGAACAATCGGTGAAGAAATTCAGTCTTGCTTCAGTTCTCGTATCGGAAGCATCTTCTAAAGGCCTTATCCCGGGGCCGCTCTGCCCCGGGATCCTGCAAGCCTCTATCCTGCCTGAAGCCACTGGACTCTACGATCCGTTGCTCTGCCTGAAGTCGCCGGATCCTACAAAACGTTGCTCTGCCTGAAGTCGCCGAGATCCCACAAGTCTCTACTCTACCTGGAGTCGCCGGAACCTACAGACCTCTGTTCCGCCCGAAATCACCGGAACCTACAAACCTCTGTCCCGCCTGCAGTCACCGGATCCTGCAGGTCACTGCGCTGTCTGAAGTCGCTGAGGATCCTGCAAGCTCCTGTCTGGGCTGAACTCGCCGATCCTGCAATCGCCGCATTCACCTGAGGTCGTCCCCTAGAGACGCCCACGCCTACCCACCTACGCCGTGCGTGCTCGTTCCAGGCGCTGAGAGCACGCTTGGGATCTTCGGACTCAGCTACGACATAAATCTTTTTTTTATTACCTTTTTTTTTATTTTTAAAAATAATTTGTAAATCACATCATCCATCCTCACATTCATACTCCATTTTTGATATATAAAATTGTAAATACTCTTTTAAAAACTTAAATATATTATTGTCTTGGTCTATTTGGTTGTTTTGCTGATCGTAGGTTAGGTTTTCCTTCTCTTTTAATTGTCGCTTCACGACATATGATCTATTAGGTATTTGATTAAAAATAGGATTGACTATAGTAATAGCGTAATATTTAAATTAAAATTAACCGAGTAATACTCATAACGAACCGGCACAACTTCAAAATATTATTGAATTGGATGCGTTTATAAAAAAATACAAAACTTAGAGCTTGTCCAATTCGATATTATTGATTTTTCAATAAAATGAACTTAATCAATTATCATTTTTATTTTGTTATCTTCTTTATACATAAAAAATACGTGTCACGTTGTTTGTCCGCGATGGACTCCTAAACTACTGAACTGATTTCAATGAAATTTTTCCTCAATGTGCAGTTTGGTCCAACTTAAAAGATAGGATAGCTTACATCTCAATTTATAGTCGCAATACAATATTATTTTATTGGAAATTATTTGTTCATTATTTGACAGTCACAATTATCTGTTAGCTCCAAACGATTCTGTCAGATGACGATATCTGTTCACTGGATTGAGTAAATATTCAATAGATGGCGCTATGTTAAAAATACAAACGTTTAATATAAGCTACAATTTAGTAGTATAACCACCACGTGTTGCTGTAAGTATTCAACAGATAGAACCGATTTCAATGAAATTTTGCAGACTGTGTGCAGTTTGGTCCAACTTGAGAGATAGGATAGTTTTATCCCGATAAGTGACCCTCAATTTTTTTATTGCTAATTTCAGGAGTTTTTTGGGAAAGCAAATGGTCGTTCAGAAGGGGCAGAACAACGTCTGCCTGGTCAGCTAGTAAAGATTATAAGATTTGAAAATATCGTATATTTTGCGTAGGATTTCAAATACATGATCGTACATCGTACTCGGGCCAAAAGATAGTATGAATATGGTTTAAATCGTACGGCTGGCAACACTGCGCGTCGTCCGTTGCTATGGTTTCGCTTCCCCGTACCTCATACCGCACCGTACTGACCCCTGTTTATCGCTTCTGCGCAGTTTCATGTAGAGATGAAACATACTTGTAAAATTTAATACCAGGGGTTGTAAGTACGAGTATGGAAAAATACCAGGGTGGAAAACCAGGTTTTAAAAATACTTGAAAGTATTTGTTAGTGTCAATACATATATGAAATATGAATGACTAGTTCGAATCGGGTCACAATTTTGACAGAACGTTTTTTAATTATTTGTTAACGAAATGAAATCTTGCCTTCCTACTTTTTAAATCACATGCTTAGGACTGTTTGCTAAATAAATTGTGTTTTTACGGTATTTTGACATAAGCTAGAATAGAAACTAGTGTTAGCAGGCGTAGTTAAAAGATTTAATTTATATACATATGTGATTTTGTATTTTTTTTTGTTATTTTTGTATATTTTTTGTTATTTTTTATATATATTTTTTTAATAATTTTTGTTAATATTTTCATTTATTTTTTATTTTGTTGTAGAAACAATAACTGTTCTACTTTACGATTCTCCAAACGGGTCTTCCTCTCCGTTAATATGTTGCCTGCTACAAAAAACAACCGATCACAAGGCACGCTAGACTCTAGCGTGCCTTGTGAACGGTTGTTTTCGCCTCTAGTGGCTAAAGGCCATTGCGTTTAATTTTATTTTGGCCAATTAAGCTAAATTTGGATAAATTGCTTGATTATTCGCCACCACTCCAAAGGATCCATATCTGGAGACAAAACTGCGTCATCTAGATATTTTTGGGTTTCAATGATTGCCCTGCTATGGGCGGTTCCAGCTGATCGTACATTTTGCATTTGCCTGTTGTAGTGCTTCCATAATAGATTGTTAGATTTTTTCCCCTGGTCATCTAACTCATCAGAAGTTGATGCTGAACACTGACATCTTTCATTTTCATTAATCATCGTGGTTACTAGGCCTGTGATATGCTTTTTGGTATTGTCCGCAACGTTTTCACTCTCAAAGTATAACTTATACCTCGGGTCTAGAAACATAGCGACAGTGTAAGTTCGACTCTGTTCCAAATTAGAAAATCGCGTGCTTACTTCTGAGAGGAGATCCATTCGGCACATTTCAACTTCATCAGGGAAAACGGCAATGTTATTTTCTTGCCGATATGTCAAACTTGCGATCTCGTTAAGAGCGCTGGTGAGACCAATTGTTAACGGAATGACTGAGCTTCCACTTACATATCTTTGGCCGCTCATTTTTCTCGTCACTTCTTCACACGGTTTTAACACTATGATCAACGACTGGCATATATCCTATTCATAACTGGTCAACATAATTAAATTACCGGTGTCTAGATTACTGAGTGCACATTTAATTTCGTCTTTTGGTTCCACTAACCTGTGTAACATGTTGAATGTGGAGTTCCACCTTGTAACAACAAAAGAGGCCAATCCATCTTGGATTGGCCTCTTTACAACTTTATTAGCCTGTTCTTGGTATTTTTTCAATTTATTCCATGCTAAATTACTTCGTTTGAAGTAGGAAACTATAGCCTTCACTTTACTAATTAAGTCGCTTATGTAAGAACTTCCTGATACTTTTTGGACTGCCAGGTTAAGCGTATGCGCATAACAGCCAAAATGTTTCCACTCTAATTGAGCTATAGCACTTTTGATGTTGGCACCGTTATCTGATACTGCAAGGAGGATTTTGTCAAGAATATTCCACTCTTGCGACATTTCTTAACTCTTCGGCTAAATTTAGCCCTGTGTGAGGACTTTCTAACACTTTACATTCAAGGAGCACTGATTGCAAACTATAATTTTTATCAATATAATGACCCGTAACCGCTAAATACGAGTCATTATTTCTAGACGTCCACCTATCAGTCGTTAGGCATATAGTTTTTGCATCTTCAATTAGAGCAGCTTTAGTATTAGTTTTAACGTCTTTATACCACCCTGGCAATAAATTATTGGCGAAATATTTTCGCGATGGTATCGTATAATTTGGGAAACCAAAATAAACACCTTGTCTTTCACTATAGAAAATGGCTGCAAGTCCCATATAAACAAATTCATCAAATGACCATCAATTGGCTTTTTTATTTTCTGCCGACTTCCAAAAAGGAGACGGTACTCAATTCGACTGTTTTTTTGTGTGTTACCTCATAACTTTGTACTGGGTGAACAGATTTCGATGATTCATGTTTTATATGATATCTGATAGTTCTCGTGTGGTCCCATATGATTTGATCAAGGTCAGATCAATAGTTTTTGAGTTATTCTTAAATAACTTATATTGAAGTCGGCCTTACAAAGTTTTTAATTTTAAATTATTTGACAATCGCGTCGAAGGTTTGCAGAGATAGTGGGCATAGTGGCTGTATGTGACCTTATCGTACTAGGTGTTGCGTCAGTTTGCAATGGAGTATTGGATGTCGTAAATTGTGTACTTTGTGAAGCATGCGCCGGTACCTCTTGACGCTCCACTTCTTGCTCCCTTCTCACTAAATTAACAGAAATATGTTTTCTCTGTACATGTTTGGTAAGGTTTGACACTCCAGATTTGTACAATATAATTACTTTGCACATCTTGCATTCGGCTTTACTTTCTCCTTTGTCCGTAAAATGATCCCACGCCAAACTTTTCTTAGGAGCCATACTTATGGATTTGTATTTAGAAATATCTATTTACTATTAACCACAAGAACCTATGATCTATATACAAAAATCACCATTTACACACTATTATATACAGTTTAAAAGTCGTCACTTCCAATTAATAAACACAATAGTATTCAGTTTTATTTATTTACGTACGACACTAATTAATAAAAGTTTTAAAATTGTCTCTAAATTCAATATACCCGCGAATTAACTATTTAAAAATTATGTCACGGTCAGTAGGTTACGTAATCAGTTTACAATAACAACTGGATTTACAAGAAATTCGTGACCGACCGAAGATTCGGTTTCGGTTTCGGCAAGTTTCGGCAAAAAATCTGCCGAACCTTCGGCGGCGCCGAAACTCAGTGTTCGTGGATTATCGTGCGTCGTCGTGTATTATTCATAACTATACAGAAACAAAAACAGAAACTTTTTTTATTCAATATAGATTATAAGTAATACTTATTGAAAGTCACTTTCGTTTAATTACCACTGGTTCGAAAAGAAAATATTTTTCCTTTGAAAAACCAGCAAGAAACCCAGCGGGACTTTTTTTAAATAACAGCTTACGATCAGAGGCGTAGCGTGGACTAATACAAACGTGGGCGAAGTTGCATCAGCGAGGCCCCTTTTCTTCGTTCCAAGGATCTACCCAATAGATCTATCCTACCAAACATGCTTAGACACGACATACCTACTCATAGCTTACTTACTTTTTTCTGGAAAAACTCATTCAAAGGGCTAATATGAACTTACAGGGTTGTATTGGTGATTTTAATGATAATAATTCTATCGCTACTACTAATCGCTACGGTCGCGAATCATATTTTGTTAAATATACAAACTAACCCTGACCTGTAAATTCCAAAAAACGCAAGAAAATTTGAATTTCGCGGGCCACCCTGGAGCTTTCAATTGTTGATTTTTACTTTATAATAAATAAATACAGGATTATGCTACATGACTAATGACTATTACAATTACTGTTTTTCATTAACATGCATTACCTATCTGTATATTATGTATAAAAAATATACCTTTCCATATACAATAAAAAATAATTAACATGTCTAAATAAGCTTCGGTTTCGGTTTCGGCCGAAACCGACACCCAGACCGAAGGTTCGTTTTCGGTTGAAAATCCTGTTTCGGTCGGACACTACAAAAAATCTAAAGAAAACTTTTACTTCCTCGAATATAAACATACTAATTCTTATTACTTATGCGACGTGTCCAGCCACGGTGTCAAAGTTTGAAAATACTTGCATAGAAATTCGACCCGTTTTCCACTTTTACTTTTACTATGAATAAGGAGCAAAGTCGTATAAATAAAAAAAAATACTTAAGTTCAAAAGTATTTTTCACTCACAAATACAATTGAGTTTCTTATTGCTCTTGGGATATGGATCATTTTCCTATGCAAGTAACTCGTAAAAGGGCGCCGTACTTGGAAGTGAAAACCTGGTAGCGTAAATACGTCTCATTGCGACGCGAGCGACGTGTCCAGCGGTGGTGCCAAAATTTGAAAATACTTGCATAGGAATTCGATCTGTATTCCATGTTATCTTACTATGAATAAGGAGCAAAGTCGTATAAATAAAAAAATACTTTAAAGTTAAAAATATTTTTCATTCACAAATACAATTGAGTTTCTTATTCCTATTGTTATATGGATCATTTTTCTATGGAAGCATTTTCATGTGTATTGTTCAAGTTCTACGAGCAACTAACAAGACATACTTTCATACTTGCAAGTATTTTTTGCTCGTACCAGGCCGCCGTACTGTGAAGTGAATACCTGGTTTTAAAACATGGTAGCGTAAATACGTCTCACTCTCATCTTTAGTTTCATGACTCGTGGCGTGAGCTTTACATACTGCATGGTGGGCGAAAGCGGGAGGGGCGGAAGAACGGTCTTATGCCTCCTCTACACTACTCGCGAAGTAGATCGAAGTTGGACGAGGCGAATAGTGTAGAGAGGTACTCCCATTTACTTCGTGCAACCTCGCCCAGTTTCGGGCGACTTCCGATCGCTGTCGGTTTTTTGCGCCAGAGTCAAAAGACTTCGCGAAGTACCCCGAAGCGTCTCACTACACTACTCGGCGTACGCTAGTTATATAGGTATTAATATACCGTCGTACTGTTCACACAATTAGGTACCTGCAGCAGCTGTCTCTTGATTGTCATTCATGTTAACGGTGCGGGATACTCAAGACGACTGAGCTCTTCGCGAAGTAGCACCAGTGTGTAGTGACGTCCTTCAAACTGCAATCGACTTTGTCGTGAAGCGACAATTAAAAATAAAGAGAACCTAACCTAAGAACAGCAAAACAACAAAAGTAGACCAAGAAAATAATATATTTTAAAATTTTAAAAAGGTATTTACAATTTTATAAAAAATAATGAAATATGAAGATGATTATGGATGAAGTGAGTTTACAATTAGATTTAAAAAAATAGGAGAATTAGTATTATAGTGGAGCCTAAAAGGTTGAAGTGACACGCTGCTCTTGTAGAAATAGGCACACGCGGAGCTTGAGGTTTCTCAGCGGCGACGGCACGCAGCGCCTGGAGTAGGTGCGCTCGCAGCGTCCGGAGCTGGCGCACGTAGCGCCTGGGGTAGGTGCGCTCAGCACTTGGAGAAGTAGTCGCCGCGCCTAGAGGTAGCGCGGGCAGTAGGTGCACTCGGCGCCTGAAGCAAGCAGTCGTAGCGCGCCCGAAGGTAGCGCGGCAGTAGGTGCACTCAGCGCCTGGAGCAAGCAGTCGTAGCGCGCCCGAAGGTAGTGTGGCCCCGTGCTTGAAGCAGACTGCCGACGAATTCGGATGTAGATGGAGGCTTGCAGGATTCCGGGGCAATGCGGCCCCGGGATAAGGCCTTTAGTAGATGCTTCTCCTTTGAGAACTGAAGCGAGACTGTCCTGTATTCTCCAATTGTTCGGCTTTTATACCTTTTTAGAGAGAACGAGAAATTATTTAAATTAAAACGAAATTTATTGTAAATGACCTACAGCCAAAGAGTATTTATGTAGAAAGAACATCATACCAGAGACGAATTTGAATAAAAGTTACCATAACAACGATATAAATAATAGTTGTCATATTTAACAATTTTTGGTTTTTGGACTGTTATTAAGAAACTATTACATTTTAGTAAGAAATGAGATATTATTCATTTAGGAAAAACTAATGCACGGCAGCGTGCATGAAGCCTGAAATTGTAGTTACCGAGAATTCAATAAAAGACCGAAAAAGGTAAGACTCCATTGACAGCGATTTTAAAAGTGCTAAATAGTATGAAAATACGAAGTAAAATGATATGTTATTGTGTAAAAACGTTACAGGATCCTATAGAAATAAAAGTGTTGCAAAACATGAATGCAGAAAATCAAAAAAAGAATGGAAAAATAGTATAAAGTGATGCAAAACATGAATGCAGAAAATCAATAACAGAATGGAGAAATAGTGTACAATGAAATGTAAGTAGCATAACACTACAACTTCGACGAGCACTTCGTCAAAGTTACTTCGCGACTTAGATTATTTCTAAGCGTCGCGAGTAGTCTAGAGGCACTAGTCTACAGTTTCAAAAGTCAGTGTCCTATAGTGTTTCTATATAGTTTGTGCCTATATAGTATATTATCTATATCAGTAGACAGTGGTTGGCAGCAATTCCTATTTCGACAAGTTATAGTTTTAATTAAGAGTGCCGAAATTATTAAATAAAATATTTTGTTAATGTTGTTAGTAACGTATTGAAGAGGTCTGAGGTATAACAGGTAAGAAAAACAAATATATTTTACGACAAGGATAAATAATTTATTCATTTAATTGTAATTATTAAACATTGTTATTTTTTTTTTGTTGTAGATAGGATATATTTCTCATACTTTTTTATTTTGTTGCTGTAATTAGGAGGTATTGTTTTACTAATATTTCAGTATATTGTCGTGAATAGCAAAGTGTTGTCAGGGAGTCCGAGCTGGACAAATATTAAACACACTTAGGAGACTTACCGAGAACACAATTTGCTCTTTAATTATTTGCACATTTTTAACTCTACCACTTAAATAACTGATTTGTTTTATTTATTTTAAATCTATTTAATATAAAATATAACTAATAGTACAGAAAGAAGCATTAATTTTTACATTTTTAGAATAAATTATTTTCCCCGCTTCAAATCTGTCAAATATTACACCGCATTTTTGAGTGCCGCCGCATTGATGGCAGAAAAAGGCGCGGCCCTCATTAAAACAACATTGTGATTGTGATATTTCTTAGTCATTTCATAATGTTGAAAATAAAATCTTCAGAATGTGAAATTAGTTTATTTTTTAAATTATATACGTGCTATAATCCGTAAAAATTAGATACATTTAAATGTGTAGTGTTCACGTAAACTTTACTTAACTAACATTATTTTATTCTTAATGTTCTATAACGTCACATTTTTTTTTATAGAATAAAGGTGACAAGCTTAGCAAAAAGTCCACCTGATGGTAAATGGTTGCTGTGGTCCATAGATAGGTATCTACATCTATCCTCGATTACGAATCAAAATGCAGATGCGTTGTCACCCGTGAGGACAAAGATGGAATGCTTCCTTTCCAGTAAAAAGGATCTCCGGTTCTCTACACTCACCAAACGAAACACAGCAGCACTAAGCTGCTATTTTACGCTGATATTCAGTGAGAGCGTGGTCCTTCTCCGGTCGAGCCGACCCATTCGTGCTACAACTATACAACTAAGATAGCTGCAGCATGCCTCTACCACGTGCAAAACGACTTGATTTTACTATAAGTTAATTTTTACTCTTCTTTCTTCTTCTTTTTTTAATAACTCTTAATAACAAAAAAAGCTCGGCGGTGATGAAAATCATCGTGAGAAAACCTGCATGCAGTGGCGTAGCTACCCAGGGGTAAGCGGGGCAGTGCCCAGGGGCACTAAAGCTAAAGGGGCCCCTCGGCCTCCAAGGACGACGTCCGAAACCTTATGCATTATCCTAGTTGTATAAATAATTTTCGAGTTTTAACTTTTTGGCTCCTGGCCGCGAATGGTCCAAACAGAAATCACAAAAATTACTCCCACTTCCAGAACATAAATATAACATTGTCAAAGATAATTGTCTACTTCGTTTTATTGTCTTTTATAGAAGATGCGGACAAACGAGCATGCGGCTCACCTGATGGCAATTGTCGACTACCAACTATTAACAAATACTACACCAGGGGAATTGTGGGAGAATTTGGGTTTTTAAAAAGTAAAAAGGAGTAAGAAAACGGTCCGGAAAAGTCACCGGTGGTAAACGATCAATGGTTAAAGAAGTCGTGCGAGTAAGAAAACTCCTAGTAAATCGGACAGTAGTGGACCGCCAAACATCCCGATAATGTTGATTCGTGAAATGAGTTGGTGATATATTGTGGCTGGAATTAATCCGAACAATTCCTCTGAACACTCGCTGTGGTAAAAACGATAGAAAATGCAAAGGGGTGCGACATCTCTTCGTCTCGTATTTCGTCTTTCTCATTCGTCGATGATTCGAGCCGCTCTGCGTTGAATGCGATCTTGGTAGGAGCTGGTACTACGAAGCCCAGGCCCAGGGATGAGAACAGTATTCCATGTTAGGCCGAACCTGCCCCTTGTAAAGTTGCAAGCAGTGTGCCGGCATAAAATACTGTCCCGCTCTGCTAAGCACGCCAAGCTTTTTAAAGGTCAATTCAGCCTTCCCTTCAAAGTGACCACGAAATTGCACGTTATTCGATATGTCACCGCCGAAGATTCCGATACTGGCTGAGGTAACAAGAGGAGTGCCCTAAAATTGAAGAGCTACGACAAAGGGGTTCTTTTTAGTGGTAAACGTGCAAACTTGTGTCTTCTGGGCATAGAACTTAATTAGATTTAGTCACCCCAATCCGAGACCTTACCCGGCAAAGACTCGACTTCAGACATAAGTTTATTCCGGTACACGGCGACGTTTTCCTGAGAAATATAGGCACAGCCGGTTTATAAAGCATCACCAGTGCACGTTACTGGCTTGCAACATATTATTGATAAGCAGAAGAAACAGCGTAGGTAATAGCACATAGCCTTGTGAAACACCAACATAAATAGGCTTGTAAATGGAATATGCACCTCCTACTACGACTTTGTTGCTCCAATCTGCAAGAAAACTGCTGATCCAGTTGCACAAATTCTCGGGAAGCCCATAGGAAGGGAGCTCGGCTTCATTACAGCTCCTCATTTCATGTCTTACCAGGCACCTTTAAAGTATTTAGTTTAGTTTAAATAGGGCCCCAATTTCATTTTTGTCCCGGGGCCCTTGGTTACATAGCTACGCCATTGCCTGCATCTTTGTAATTAATAATTAAAATTTAAAATTTTGAAAACACCCGAAATAAATCGAGCCCAAGATCTTCAAACGGCTGAATAGATTTTCTTGAAACCGCTAAAAACACTCTCGATTAAGATACTTTTCAAACAATAAAACTTATTCAAAACCGGTTCATCCGTTCAGGAGCTATGAGCACAGACATACACACAGATACACACTACAAATGTATATCAAGCTCTCGGTTTTCGTGGGGGGTTAAAAAGGAATATTTTGAAGACATGCTTGATTCTTATATTCAAGAAACGTTCCGTTCTACGTAACCATCCGTTTATTACATACAAAGTGCAACACGCAGAACAAGAGCGTTTATTACAAAGCAAAACAGTTTATATTACAAAATATTCATTCAGTCACTTTGGATTACTTGAAATGGTAAAATAAATGGTTCACAAATAATTGAACTGGTGTTTTCTTTTGAAGGGGTTTTCATGCATTTTATTTACTGTATTATAGCTCGTAAAAGACAACGAAAGAATTTAAAAAAAGAAGTAAAATTAAAAATTTTGTACAACCGACTTCAATATCAATTACTAGGAATAACTCAAAAACTACTGGTCAGATCATGATAAAATTTATTTGGAACCACATAAGAAACACCAGCTTTCAAATAGAAAAAGAATTAACAAAATTGATTTACCTAGAAAAAAGTTCTGAGGTAACACACATAAAAAGATACAGTAGAATTGAGAACCTGCTCCTTATTTGAAATCGGTTGAAAATAGAAAACCGGCATTAGTATGCCAACATGCATTGGGCAGCGGTGGACATTTCCTTGTTCTTCCATTTCCTTGAAAACACTCTCAGAAATAAGAATATAAACACATTGTAACTGTTTGCTTAACACTAATCAATACAACATTAAAAGTAAAGTGGAATCTCGATAACTCAAAATTCGTCAAGTGGTAATACTCAGTAAAAAAAACTGCCATTCCCTTCCGCTGAACCCCTATATACGCGGTATTTCGAATGATTTAGTCTTTCGAATAAAATGTTATTTTCCTGCGAGGTATTGATAGTACATCTTTAAACAGGGTTATTTTTCAATAAGTCATGGGGATATTTAACCCAATTTACCTGCCCGGTAGTTGTGGTATGGTGTACGGGTATGCGACCCCGGCTTCCCTAGCTATTACTGTCCTATTCTCTCCTCCCCTAATATCCTACATTTCCTATTTCCCACTCTAACTTACCAATCTTCCTTTTCACACCACCTATCCTTCCCTTTCCCTATTCCTACCCTCTCCACCAATCCCTCCTCACGTCTGCCGCGCGGATGGATGCATGGCTAGGGGCAAGCCTAGTCTTTTGCGTGCCACACTGCCCTGGGACCGGGCGACCCCAGAATTAGGCTAGCCTTACCCTGGATGCGGGGCTCTGCTGGGGGGGAGAAACTTTTCCTTCGCTATTCGTGGGAACGCAATGGACAATCATAAAAATAATTTAATTAACCAAAATGGCGGCGATGTGGCTCGCCACCCATCACGTATCGTTTTTCGCGGGGGCGAAAAGCGGCCCACGGAGAGCCGCTGAGCTACATTGAATGTAAGAGGAGGAATGGATGGTAAGGTAGATGAAGTATGTCAGATGATGGATGAACGATGCATAGATATTGTGCGTGAATGAAACCAAGAGGAAAGGATTTGACACCGCGGTTCATGGTCCCTACACGGCATACTGGTCGGGAGTCCCCCAAATCAGCCGAGGCTGTCAGGTAGTTGGTGTGATTCTATCATCTGGAATAGTTGAATGTGTGATGGAGCATGAATGTGTAAGCCCAAGACTCCTCTGGATTAGGTTAAAAGTCGGACTCACTCGCTTGTTTATCCTTGGGGTCTATGCACCGACGGATCTGCGTGGAGGTGGATCATCAAAAGCCCAACAAAAGAGAGAGAGAGAGAGAGAGAGAGAGAGAGAGAGGAACTTTGGGATAGCATGAAAGAGGTCTAGAATAAATGCGGAGAAAATGAACGGATCGTGATGTTAGGGGACTTTAATAGGTGGGTTAGTGTAAAGCGTGATGGGTATGAAGGAGTTCTGGGTACGTTTGGGGACGAGAGAGTGAATGACAATGGGAGAAGCCTGCTTGAAGTATGCTTGGAATGGAATCTGTGCGTGGCCAATACAATGTTTGACCACAAAAAGATCCATTTATATACAAGAGATGAGGATGAGTCTAGAAGTATGATTGACTTGTAATTGTGAATGAAAGACTGAGGAAGAAAGTGCTAGACACTCGGGCATACCGCGGTGTAGGCCTCGACACAGACCACTTCCTGGTCATAGCCTGAATGCGTGGCCTCTTTAAACGGTGACGACACCGAGGGGCTGAGCCTACGAGTGTTTTGGACAGAATAAAAGAAAATCTACAAGAAAAAGAAAAGAAAGACGAGTATGTAGAGAAACTGAATGAAAGTCTTAAAGGCATAGCAGAGATAGGTGTGATTGACGATTCGTAGGAGACATTTAAGAAAGGGGTCGTGTATGTTGCTATTGAGGTATGCAAGGTAGCTAAAAGAAGGAAAGGAAGAAAGAACTATAATATGTGGATGGATAAAGATGTACAAAGGGTTGTGCAAGAACAGAAGAAAGCGTGGTTGGATTGGTTAGCAACAAAAGCTAACCAAAAAGTTCAAAAGGCAACGGATGCCGAGATAAAGGAAGCAAGAACGAATTATAAAAGAAGCAGCAGCGAAAGAAGTGGTGTCTAGAAAGAAGGAAGAACGAAAGGATGATTTCGAGGCTCACTGAAGATTTCCAGTCAAACATTAAGTTTTTCTGGAAATCCATCAAAACAGCCAGAGGAAAAACTTCTACCTCGGAGCTGAGTACAATCAGGAGTCAAGATGGGATCATTACAAAAGGAGAAGAATGTATGTTAAAGAGATGGAAAGAGTATTTAGAAAGCTTGTTTGAAAGAGAGGAAATGCAGGTACAGCATCCGGCACCTTCCATGGAAACTAATACAAACGTTGATGAAAGTGAGATAAGCATGGATGAAATAGTGAAAGCGTTGAAAAGTATGAGATTAGGTAAAGCTGCAGGGTATGACAGGATTACCGTAGAGATGCTGAGGGCTGAACAGGGCATAGTAGCTATTCAGCTGTACCGCCTTTTCAAGTTGTGCTGGCGAAATGGGCAAGTACCGGGAGACGGGTACAAAGCCGTAATCGTGCCATTGTATAAGGGAAAAGGGTCACGGCAGGACTGCATAAATTACCGCGGTATAAGCCTTCTCAGCGTCGTCGGTAAATTGTATGCGAAAGTGTTGATTGAAAGGGTTGTGAATAAAACAGACGAAAAATTATGAGATGCACAAGCGGCGGGATTTAGAAAGGGAATGGGATGTATTGTATGTATATATGTGTGATGTATTTTAATAAATTAGGTATAATGTTACTTACAAATGAAATATGATGCCATCCATAACATTAGAGCGTCTATCCGAGTAGTTTTTACACGACAAAACACAATACTTCATCATTTTCTTCTTAATACTACGAAAATACACCGATTTGCGATTTTCAACACATAAGCGCACAGGACGAATGCTGACAGTATACTAACTAAAGCCACGTCCACTGTGATGATGTCAGGATCTAGTTAGAATGACAGTGCACAGTTGCTTAGGCCGTCTCCTCTTTGTATTTTTACTCAGTGGTAAGAAATAATAAAGAACTTCGGAATATCACATTAAAAAAAAACGTGTGTGTGTACTTATGTACGCACATAGGAAGTTATACTTCTTTAGTGTAACAAAACAAAAATAACTACCTTAAGGCTATCAGTTCCCACAAAAACTTGAGAGACAGTTACCCAATGAAGTTGTCGCTTCGACGTGTCATTGTGCGCTCGCATCGTAGAAAATTTACTCTCATAATTTTTCCCAAACGCCCCAAAAGAAGTATAATTTTTATAATTTAGATTATAAATATCGTTTTTAAAATATTTTCATTGTTTTATAATATTTTATCTTATGTAAAATTTTCAATATTCCCTCCGTTCCCTTTGTCAGCAAAAGTAGGAAAAATTTTTTAAAGTAGGAATACTTTTAAAACTAGTCAATAATTATTTTATTTATGTTTGCTTACTTTAAGATTATTTAAAAACTTACTTTTAATTATAATAATTATATGGTCACCCGAGGCAAGTGTGACAGAGCTAAAAAAAATTTTTGTTTTCTGTTTCACATGGGAACTGTTTCTATGAACAGAATACAAGATTACTGGAAGAAGGACAGACAGGCTTTTTAACTTTCCTCCTAATTATGAGATATATGCATTTTACCTCAGAAACAAAGTGAGGATCCCTTGTTCAAAGTACGCCAAGTGATTGATTATTTCAATACCAAAAACGAATAGTTGCTACTGTCCTGGAAAGGAATTATCGCTAGACCCCTCCATACCATAGCACCATGCCCTCGGGCATGGTGCTATGGCGAGGACGTCTCAGCTTCAAACAGTATATAAAATACATACGCCATAAATATGGAATCAAGTTATACGTGCTCACTGAACCCGATGGAATGATTCTTAAGTTTCGTGTATATCTTGGTAGTAAAGTCGCCACAGATTACTGGAAAAGGACACGCGGAGAAAGTTGTCATGCATCTTCTAGAAGAAAAACTGCGAAATGGACATGAGGTGATAAGGTGTGTAAGCTGCTCGAAAAAAAATACAGCCTGTACCGGCACTTTACGTAAAGACTTACGAGACAATCTTAAAGAAGTGACACAAAAGGTGTTGAAAAAGTGCGAAAACATATCAATGTTTCGAGATGGAATTCACATAGGAAAATGGAAAGATAAACGCCCGGTTACGTGCAACATACGGGCCAATATTGCCTACAGACGAAGATAAATTACTCAGAAAGCTGAAAGTATAGCTAAATACAATACATACATGTCTGGAGTAGATAGGCAAGACCAGATTCTAGCATTCTATCCATGTGAGAGAAAACCCTTCGCTGGTATATGAAGATTGCTGTACATATATTTCAGATGCTATACATCAACTCATATAAAATATATAACAAATATTCAGGCCAAAACAAACTGAGTCTGTATGATTACCGTATAAGAGTAATAAATTTCTTGCTGCCACAAAAACCATCCAAACCGCTGCCAATATCAACAGCAGGTAGATCATCATCACAGCATCGGATTGCAAAAATCACGGACATGACAAAAAAGGGGTAGAGTACAGAGAAAGATTTGTTGTCAATGCAACAAAAATAAGAAGCGTACCGATTCTTCGTGGCACTGTATAACATGGGAAAATAAACCCGGGCTTTGTGTCGAATGTTTTGACAACTATCACAGGGAGATTTGAAATTGATTTTTTTATATTATTTATAAATGATAAATACCAAAAACCTACTATTTGCACCCGTGGGTAAAGGGGCCCGAAGGATGAAATTTTCGATACGACTTTCCATTGGCGTCCGTCGAGTTTGGTGTTGATACGTATTTTTACAGAAAGATTACATTATAAGCACACACACAAAGTTTCAATATGCGGAAACACGTACTTTTTGAGAAAAAAATATTGAAAATCTATTATTTTTGCAATATTTATGTCTATTCCTACCGTGAAACTGACGCCATTTTTTATTATTATTGTCAGTAGGGATGTCGATTCTTTCCGAAAAAGATCGATTTTTTAAATAGATTCGAATTGTAAGCTGATGTATCGATTCCCAAAAAATCGATTTCTTAAATATCTATATTTTTTCATGTTTGCATTTATAATGTAAATATAAATCCATTATTATTTAATTAGCGACCCGACCACAGCTTCCCAGTTTTCGCGTATAATGCTAATGCCCTTAAAAATGTTTAGTGTAAGTAGACCTCCCAGTGCTAGTGACTGCCTACTAATGCAAGATCATTATACTGGTTTTTGTTTTACACTTGGTCTATAAAAGAAAGAGATTGAAAATAGCAGCACTTCTCATTGCCACTATTTCATTAATAATGACGTGGCGTGTCGTATATTTGTAAATAGCAAAAAATGTGAAAGGTAACACACATAAAAAATACAGTCGAATTGAGTACCTCGTCCTTTTTTGAAGCCGGTTAAAAATGGTAAGTAGGTAAATTATCTGAGTTTCAAACACGTTCACTCTGTTATAATCTTAATTTTTCTAGATGTTGCATATTAACCTTTCTCACATTGACCAATAATGTTCTTATTATCAGCAAATTACTAATACATAGCGTAACACCTCGGTGTATTCTACTATATACCAACTAATATCAAAGGGTTCAATTTGTTTTCTCACAACACCTAACCCTACATTAGGAACGGCCTTAACAAAGGCACGTAACGGACTAAGTGATACAGACTCACACGCGGACGTAAGGTGCATATTTATTTAATACGCGCGGCACAACAATCGGTAGGTTATTTTAACGAAGGTCGCACCAGAGGCGTGCGAAGTATTATGAACACTAGCAACGTTGTAACAAGGTTTAAACTCGCAAGTGTGCTATTAGAGATCAAAGAGTGATCCTTCTGTTCTTGTACTATTATTAATTCTGTGGTATAACCTAAATTATCTGTTAAATAATTAAAAATATTTAATTTACATCAAACTGTGAGTTTTAGTATAACTGATCCTGACTGAACATTTTATTATTCTGAAAAACGAGATAGAATCTTACGTAAGGAGGGTTCGAGAAATCTTCAAAAACTCATTAACTTGATTTTTTTGTATTTTACTTGAAATTCGAGCTACCGAGATTCCACTGTATTTGTAACTCAATTTGGTGGGGGTTTAAATTTAAAGAAACTTGCAATAGACGTCTGCACTAAATTATCCGGTGTCTTTTCACATTTCACATGTTTCTTCCTGATCGGTGTCACCTCGTGTTCCGGCCTCGCTATCACACCCTTGGAGTATACGTTTGGTGAATATTTTAAGACATACTGTTTAAGAGTTTTCGATGGCGATTTCTTTTTCTTCCGTTTGACGTTCCTTTTAGATTCTGTAATTTTCAACCGCAGCTGCTCTTTTTTCCATTTGATCTTAACTTGTATATCCTTATTTCTTATTGACACCTTATGCTTTCTCAATCTCTTTTTTTCCTTCACTTTTAAACCCACCGATTCTAGTTCGGCTCCAGGTTTATTAGTCGAACATTTGACTTTTATTTCAGATTTATCACATTTGATGTGGACTTTCTTTTTGGGAGCGACGCGTCTTCTCTTATTTGCAACCGCTTCCTGATCTGGAATTTTTCTTTTGACCGCAGTCTGCTCCTTTTTCTCCTTATTGTAAGCGTTCACAGCGAAATCGATGGCAGTTGTTAGCTTGCCATCTGTCTTCTCGTTTTCTACATGCTGATGATTGAATGTACATTTGAAGTCTTTATCAATCTCGTTCAGGTAGTGATTTTTGAAACACTCCACATCAATATCGAGCTTATTGCTTTGCAGCACTTCTTTGTCCAACGGACTGAACTTGTAAGCGCATTTGTTCGCCTTTAATGGACTTTTTATATCGAGATTTGTTATAAAATCACTTTTGGTTTCTGTCTCTTCTAATTTAACAACGTCAATGTTGACGGTTTCATTGTTTTTCGAAATCTCCACACTGGAGTCCTTTTGTATGTGGACCGGCTTGAATTTCTTCGGTGTGTCGAATATTGGTAGACTCGCATTACTGTTCTCTTCGGCAATAAACTCTGGTGCCAGTTGGAATGTGCTATTTGACGAATCGTCTGTCTCTTTTCTTTCATCATCTCTTTCCACTTGTTTACCAATGTCTTGCACATCCCCACTATCAATAATAGCATTTTCCTCTATTAGGTCTATAGTTTCTTTGTTGAGTATGATTGGAGAGTTTTTATTATTGTCAATGCCCTCGCTGTTCACTTTGTTTTGTTCAGTAGTGGGATTGTTATTTTCTTTCAAAATTTTCTGAAATATATGATTTTAAATTTCATTATTATTGTAATAAACAGTTTGTACATGTATAACAGAGAGGCAATGTAAAAATATCTAATACAATGCCCTGTGGGTGTCGTAAAAGATGACAGACAAATTGAAACAGATAGGCAACAGTATCTTCCTGACAACAATTCAAAATATTAAAAAAATGCGGCTGCCTACCCGACTGCCGTGTGATAATTTTTTTAATAGGATAGGGTGACAAGCGAGCACACAGTCCACCTGATGGTAAGTGGTTGCCGTGACCCATAGATATCTACATCTATCCTCAATAAAGAATGACAATGCAGATGCGTAGTCACCTGTGAAGAGATGGAATGCCTCTTTTCCAGTAAAATGGGTCTCCGGTCCTCTTTCTACACTTACCATACGAAACACAGCAGTGTTAAGCTGCTATTTTACACTGGTATTCTGTGAGAGTGTGGTACTTCCCCATTTCAGCCGACCTATTCGTGCTACAACTATACAATTAATATAGTTGCAGCATGGCTCCACCACGTTTAAAACTAAAAGTTATGTACAAAACTAAAATTATGGACCAAAATCTTAACAGGTGGAGTCCTTTTTTGCTTAGGCAGGTAATATACGATTTATATTTTTTTTTAATAGGATAAGGGTGACAAACGAGCACACAGTCCACCTGATGGTAAGTGGTTGCTGCGGCCCATAGACATCTACATCTATCCTCTATTACAAATTAAAATGTAGATGCGTTGTCACCCGTGAGGACTAAGATGGAATGCCTCATTTCCAGTAAAAAGGGCCTCCGGCCACCTGCACTCACCAAGCGAAACGCAGAGGTAAACCTCTACTTCACGCTGGTTTTCTGTGAGGTCGTGGTACCACCCCGGTTCGAGCCGGCCCATCCGTGCGACAGCAAATGCTGCCGCGTGGCTCTACCACTGTTAAAATTATATCGCCCGCTACTACTAACTGGCATTATATAAAATAAATAATTTACTCAATCACCTCAATAGTTTCCATTTCACTGTCGGAGCATTTTTTCGGTGAGTTCCATTCTTTTATAGGCTCTTTGGTTTTCGTTTTGTCTTTGTGTAGACTCTCGAATATGCTCTCTAATATGTTGCTGGAAAATAAAATAAAGTTATTGCATTTTAAAGAATGAGGGAGCCAAACAAACATATATATATATACCATGTGATGGTAAGTATATGTAAGTATATACATCTACCCACGAACAATAATTAAATGCAAATGCGTTGTCACTCCTGAGGTCTGAGATGGAATGCCTCGTTTCCAGTAAAAAGGGTCTCCGCTTCTCTACACTCACCATACGAAACACAGCAGCGTTAAGCTGCTATTTTACGCTGGTATTCTGTGAGAGCGTGGTCCTTCCCCGGTCGAGCCGACCGTGCTACAACTATACTACTAATATAGCTGCAACATGGCTCTACCACGGATGGCAGTACATGGATACCTGCAACCAACTTCAAACAAAGGCTACAGATTTGTTGCCACCTCTGAGGAGCAGAATGCCTTCAGATTAGAACACAGCAGTGCAGGCGCTGCTATTTGTCGGCAGAAATAGGTAAGAAGATGGTATCTACCCAGAAGAATCCTAGGCAGAAAGGAAGTGCTGCCATCTAGTATTTCACTGTTTTTAAAAAAAAAGGACTCTATTCTTTAAAAAAATAAGTAATTAAATATTTAATATTAATAAGAGCATCTACGACTTTTTCTGCCACCAGGGCGGCGCCACTAGAAAGTGAGTACAGTGTATATATTTGACAGATTTCATAGCGGGGAATTTAATTTGTTCGGCAAATGTAAAAGTTATTGTCTCTTTCTGTAATATTAGCCATATTTTATATTAATAAGATTAAAAATAAATAACCCAAACCACAGATATTCATAAAAGCAGAAAATTTATAAAAAAGTTACATATATGCTAAAAACAACTGAGGCATTGTTTTATGTATTAATGTAATACTCTAGAAACTGATAAACTTTTTTTTAAACCAACTTCTCAATTAATTTACATTGTGTAACAAAAAACTTTACCTCAGTGTCAACTAGCGACATCTGGTGAGCAGAAAATTATTAGCCCTCATTAACTACAGCCTATCAAAAATCCACTGCTGAACATAAACCTCTCCCGTATATTGCCTCTTGTGGACAATATTTGCCATAGAGTGCGCCCGCGAAGTGTGGCATTTTTATTATTATTTCGAGTTGATCGGAAAGATGAAGAAGTTGAGAAGAAAAATGTTGATGCTCATCCACTGTTTCATTTCCCTCTACGGCGTCTTACAACACCTACCGGATGTTGTGGGGTAGGAGTTTCTCTTTCACCGCTACTAGACAGCACCTACTACTAAGGAAAAAGGAGTACTGCTACTGACTGACCGATCTGAACATCCGTTTGTATACAAACTTGTCAATACTGTTGAGCGCCACTATTAATGTTTGGTACATGGCAACACTAGTTACCACTAGCGCCCTCTAGTATCCAGTAGCAGAACTAGGAGAGTCAAGATCCTTCTAGAAATTTCCATGGAAGAACTTTCTAGAACTATCGACACCTAGGCAATCGGGACCGATATGTATTCAAACATTCTAGATGTTTCTACGGTAGAAGGTTCTAGAAACTATTTTAGGTCGGTAAGTCCGGTATAGACCGCGACCGAGTCAGTATTGAATTGGTGATACAAGCGAATACTTCGAAGCGATACCACTGCGAACTTAAGTGATCTGTAGTACAATTGCTTCGTTATTAGTGTGGTTATAAGTTGTAATTAGTATCAATTTTGGTAATTCACTCGGCAGTTTTTAATTGCCTCGAACTCCAAGCTCGTAACAATACTCTAAAAACAATTCAAACAGAAATCCATGAATTAAATACATACTTAATAATTTTCTTCTTCTCAACCAACGGCCTAGGTTTTCTGAACCTCTCCCTCATTTGCTCGACTAACTGGTTCGAGTCCAGTTTCAGATCTTTTATCCCTACTTGAGAGATCCTCTCATACAGTCCTTGCTCGAGCATTTTTAGGGGAGATATCAATATGTTTTCTATATCCTTTAACGTGTTCAAAGGTTCGAGGATACCCCGGGGTGGTTTCTTCGGTGCTTTCAGGTTCAATTCCAGTCGGCTCGCTGTGATATCGGATTTTGGGATTTCATCTGAGGAATAAAGTAACAGCTTATAAACCTACAGTACAGGTTGTTTTGAGCCGTGATAGCTCAGCAAACTTCACAGTACGCAAGCTACCCGGGTTCGATCGCCGCCGCAGTTGTTAATTGCAATTTTAAGTGCTGATTTACCAGTGAAGGAAAACATCGTGAGGAAACCGGCATGTCTGAGAAATAAGGAAAAAAAATTCGAAGACACGTGAAGTTCGCCAACAGGCACTGGGGCAGCGCGGCTGATATTTCCTTGCGCTAAAATCCTCTCGGAAATAAGAGGAGACCTGTGCCCAGCAGTGGGACGTATATAGGCTGAAATTTAACAGATTGTTTTTATAAAATTGAAAGTGAGAGTTTTTATAATGTTACGGTCTGTAGTTGTAATACCCCTGCTATATTCATGAGCAACCAGGTAGTTGAGCTATTGAAGGGAAATTGGGTTAATATTTAAATAAATAGCTACTCGACTGTACCAGTTCCTACGCACCCGTTCCAGCTACGCCTGGGTAGAACGGGATGTTTAGATTTAAGTCAATTAAATTAAATTAATCGATTTTTAATTATGTATGTCGGACTTTTTAAGATTTGTTATTTTTGACGTAAAGACATAATTTTTTTATAGGATAGGGTGACAAACGAGCACACAGTCCACCTGATGGTAAGTGGTTGCTGTGGCACATAGACATCTACATCTATCCTCGTTTGCGAATCAAAATGCAGATGCGTTGTCACCCGCAAGGACTAAGATAGAATGCCTGGAATGAAGATGAATGATGGAAACCCTTAATACTGGAAGTATAAAGGGTCTCCGGTTCTCTACACTCACCATACGAAACACAGCAGCGTTAACCTGGTATTTTACGCTGGTATTCTGTGAGAGCGTGGTCGTTCCCCGGTCGAGTCGACCCATTCGTGCTACAACTATACTATTAATATAGCTGCAGCATGGCTCTACCACGTTTTATAATTAAATATTTTGAAATACTTTATCCAGCTAGTAGAGACTGAATTTTCATTTCTCTACACAGTATAAAACAAAGTCGCTTCCCGCCGTCTGTACGCTTAGATTTTTTAAACTACGCAATGTTTTTGATGCGGTTTTCATTAATAAACAGAATGATTCAAAAGGAAGGTTTATATGTATAATACATGCATATTATATATTATATAATTCTTTTGTACGTGAGTGTGACTAAACTCCTCATAAACGGTGGAGGAGCAGCTCCGAAGCGGCTGGACCGAGTTTGATGAAATTTTGTGTGTGATTAAGTTTATTAGAGACTGGTTTAGATTCACAATTGGACTCGGTAGGTGGCGTTGTGGTCGAGATCCAGAAATAAACCGTGCGAAGCCGTAGCGGATCGCTTTTATTGTATAATTTAACGTAGCGTCATCTGTATAAAGATTACTAAATAATATAGTGTAAATATACCTCCTGCTTCTTCCTTCTCGGTTTTGATTGTAATGCCATTTATTTGCGTGTTCGAACTCGAAGCTCTGGAAAATGAAAATATTAACATAAGTATAATTTCTGTCACAATATTATGCCATAAAAAACAACTGGCATATTTTTATACAGGGTTATTTTGCAGAAACGGGCCAAATTTGCAGAGAAAGTTGAGAATAAGTAATATAGGCAAATGGTAAAGAAAAATTAATTAAAAAAAAATTTCATTTATTCTGTCCTTTTTATCTTTTAAATTCAAAATGGGTGGAAATGCAATGTTTTAACTGATTGTCATTCATAAATATCTAACGTCTACTATTTTACTACGCACGCACACATTCATAAGGGTCGTTTTTTAGGGTGACAAACGAGCACACAGTTCGCCTGATGGTAAGAGGTTGCTGTGACCCATAGACATCTACATTTATCCTCAATAAAGAATCAAAATGCAGATGTCACCCGTGAGGACTAAGATGGAATGCCTCTTTTCCAGTAAAAAGGGTCTCTGGTTCTTTACACACACCATACGAAACACAGCAGTGTCAAGCTGCCATTTTACGCTGATATTCTATGAGAGTGTGGTCCTTCCCCGGTCGAGCCGCCCCACTCGTTCTACAACTATACTACTAAAATAGCTGCAGCATGGCTCTACCATGTTCTGCAAAAACGTAATGAATTGAATCGCACACAGAGCGCGCGTACGCGAAGTTGTTGCCCAAATCACATTCAATTTGGGATAATTTCAAATAAAAGAAGAAGCCTTATTTACTTATATTTTCAAAAACTGCAATACCCGTATATTATTTACATATTTGAACTTAAGGTGCAAATTTGGTTATTCTTTGAAAAATAATCCTGTGTATATGTAGGATGTATAATTGATATAGTACAGAGACTAATTTTGTAGTAAGGAATAATAATTAATTCGTTTACACGAATAATTATGTAACGAGTCGAGGCTAAACTAGTAACGGAATACGACAAACACATCGTTCCACGTCAGAGCCAAGACTCCCTTAACGGCGGCCGCTCCGTCCGTTTTATACAAGTAGGACGGGCTGCACCGCAGGTGCAATGCCGCAGGTGTGCGGTACACGTGTCGTTTACAAGAATTCTGTCTAGGTAAACCGACGCCGCCGCACCTGCAACGGTGCAGGTGCCGTCATATACAATATTAATATTTTCCAGACCGTATTTCGGCCACGGCGGCAGTCCTAGCAGGAAAAGATTATAGTGCACTCTCTATTCCCTCACTCTCACAGTCCGAAGGGGCGGTAACCGACACAACCGGAGAAAGAACAGGCGCAGGACCAACGACTTTACGTGCTCTCCGAGGCACGTGGTTGAAACATCGTAAACTTTCAGGAAGTTTAGGCTAGTAGTGAGAATTTCAAACTTGTAACCAGCAGCCGCTCTTCTTGTACATCACATTATACGGTCTCCACACTCTGTGCATCGTACGTTTAATTTCGTTATCTTTGTGGCATTCTCCACACACATATATCATAGAAACTTTAGTGATAGATTGTTCTTTGATTCCTAAATCGGCAATCTTAGAAAATATTTAAAAACGTTGACAAATCACTTTTAATGAAGTAAATGAAACAAAAAGCAAAAACTTTGAATTTCCTTGTGTTTTTGTATGATGTTTGCGTTTGCCTTGCAATTTTGAAAGCTTAGACCAACGAGGCAGTTAATTTTGTATATCAAAGTTTTATAAGTCAATTTTAAATGTAGTGTTTGTAGTTAGATTACGCTGTGTCGCCCAGAGGCTGAGCCCTCCGAAAAATTTAATTATTTGTTAAATGTAAATGATGTTCTCATCACAGGATTTATTAGACTTAGAACCGCAGCAGGCGCACGCAAAGTGAAGCCATTTCAAGTTAACTTTTTAAGGCTACGTACAACTTTCGACGCGTCAGTACTCGAGGCTACGTAGTCGTGTAAAGAGCTCGCACAATTTTGCAAAAAAAATGACGTGATATGCCTGAAGGGGTGTCACAACTCATCACATAATATTGAAAAAAAAAACACTAAAAATCTCATTTCACGAGTAAAATACTGCCTATCATCTTTAATTTTTGTAAAAAAACATTCATCAACAAAAAATCGTAAATTTGACAGACACTAATATAATAAAAATGTTGCTAGGTATAGTAAAATATTTTACCTCATTTTTTCTTATTATTATAATTATAAGAAAAAATGCATACTGAAAAAAATATATACATACTGTCAATAGTCCAAATTCGTAGTAAAAGAGTTATCTCTCAAAATTATGGCCAAGTTCACATGGACATGTTAAATATATAACTTAGTGTACTATATAATATTTTATGGAAGATGCAGATATTTATATAAATATTTAAGAGAATAATATAATTACATAATAGATTTGTGAATATATATTACACAACAAGATATTACGTATATATTACATTAGTTAACAAAAATAAATAAACCTAGCAAGCTAACAGCATAGCAAAGTGGCGAAGCAATCAGCTTTGTAGCGGTTTCTAACGTTTGCCGTTGAGCAATCAGTTTCAAAATAGGACTGGGTGATCAGTAATCGATTGCTGAAAACAGAATTTGAAAATTCGAAACCGTTCTCGAGATAATCGTGGGACAGACGGACAGACGGACAGACATCGTGAAATCAATAAGTGTCTTCGCAAGCTTCGCCACTTAATAATGTTACATTTTTCTCTTTGCAAATAATTAATAAATAATTCTAAACCCAATCTAAACATTAATTACATGACTGTCTACGACGTTCTATGACTGTAATGTTCATGTTCATCATCATCAATTATCAATCACGATTACAACATGTTCAACTTTGAACTAAATTTTGAATGACACTATCACTCTTAAGCCTAGTTACTCTATGGTTCTCATTATTAAGTGGCGAAGCTTGCGAAGTCACTTACTGATTTCACGATGTCTGTCCGTCTGTCCGTCTGTCCCACGATTATCTCGAGAACGGTTTCGAATTTTCAAATTCTGTTTTCAGCAATCGATTACTGGTCACCCAGGCATCTGCACCTCCTATTTTGAAACTGATTGCTCAACGGCAACCGTTAGAAACCGCTACAAAGCTGATTGCTTGGCCACTTTGCTATGCTGTTAGCTTGCTAGGTTTATATTTATATTTAAGTCGGTTGTACAAAATTTTTAATTTTACCACTTGTCACTTTTTAATAAAAGTATATTTTTTTCATACAGGAACGGTATGCAATATTATTAAAAAAGTCATTTCGTAAACCCTTAACGTGCAACTTCAGTTTAAAACCGTTTAATAATGGTTAAAGCTAAATAGAATAGAATAATAGAACGAAATAGAGTGTTCCTATGTACTTGAGCTTTATTGTTATTGTTAGTAGTATAGTTGTTGCACGAATGGGTCGGCTCGACCGGGGAAGGACCACGCTCTCACAGAACACCAGCGTAAAATGGCAGCTTGACACTGCTGTGTTTCGTATGGTGAGTGTAGAGAACCGGAGACCTATTTTACTGGAAAAGAGGCATTCCATCTTAGTCCTCAAGGGTGACAGCGTATCTGCATTTTAATTCGCAAACGAGGATAGATGCAGATGTCTATGGGCCACAGCAACCACTTACCATCAGGTGGACTGTGAGCTGGTTTGTCACCCTAATTCTATAAAAAAACAGCCTATAAAAAGTCCATCAGTGTTTAATATAGGCCTCTCCCATAGACCGCTTCATGGGAGGATTTTGCCATAATTACCATGCTTGAAAGTTGGTTTGGCAACATTGTTGATGTTGTTACAACATATATAATACGTCGCCAGGCAGACGTTGTTCTGCCCTTTCCAAAGACCCTTCTTATGAAGATCCTTAAATGCGCAATAAAAAAATTTGAGGGTAATTTAAAAAAAAAAACAATTCCAATAAATTTAAAAAAAAAAATTTTTTTTTAAATTTATCGGGATAAAAACTATCCTATCTCTCAAGTTGGATCAAAATGCACACAGTGTGCAATATTTCATTGAAATCGGTTCAGCAGTTTAGGGAGTCCATCGCGGACAAACAACGTGACACGTAATTTTTATATATAAAGATATATATGTCCCACTGCTGGATACAGGCCTCCCCTGATCTCTGAGAGGGTTTTAGGGTAAGGAAATGTCCGCCGCGCGGTCCCAATGCGTGTTGACGGATTTAACATGTCCTCGAAATATGTTTTTTTCTTATTTGTCAGTTTAATAATTTCATTGGTACGGGCGGAGAACAAATCCGGGGGTTGACAACGCTGTTGTCTATCCCCTGGCTTATTCCTATCGCTTCTTACTACACCCACGAGACAATATAGGGTAGCGAATACTCATCTATACCGCTACTATACGGTAGACTTGCACTTGGGCTTTAAATGGTTATAATTGACGAAGTGTGGGCCGGCCCGCCACTAGATGGAGTACGACCTGGTAAGATATACAGGAAGTCGATGGATGCAGGTGATTCAGGAGCGTGCTTTGTGGCATTCCTTGGGGGAGGCCTATTTATTAACAGTGGTAGAGCCACGCGGCAGCTTTTGCTGTCGCACGGATGGGCCCGCTCGAACTGGGGTGGTACCACGACCTCACAGAATACCAGCGTGAAGTAGAGGTTTACCTCTGCGCTTCGCTTGGTGAGTGCAGGTGGCCGGAGGCCTTTTTTACTGGAAATGAGGCATTCCATCATAGTCCTCACGGGTGACAACGCATCTGCATTTTGGTTTGCAAACGAGGATAGATGTAGATGTCTATGGGCCGCAGCAACCACTTACATCAGGTGGACTGTGTGTACGTTTGTCACCCTCATCCTATAAAAAAAAATGTTCAGCAGTGGACTTATGAAGGACGATAGTGATGATGATTACAATCCCTGTCATCTAGTGTATTTTGGACATAGCGGATGTGCTTGTGGGCAAGTGGCGAAGGTCTGACCGTTCGGTGGGTGCTGTCCGCAGCTTGGTGCGGCGCAGCGACATGCGGCTGGGCATGCGCACGCGACGCACCTCCGGTTCCTGCGGCGAGCCTTGCAGGACCACTGCACAAATAAGTTCAAAATTATCAACTACATTTCAATAACACGATAAGTTCTCTAAATCGCATTGTGACAATACAGCACACGGCCTTGTTCCAGAAATATGTGAGTGGGCCTGTGGCCAGCGGTGGGATTTACCAGTCTCCATGCATTCGGCGAGCGTGTCGATGTCCTCGGGTGCCACTGGAGCACAGACGGCACACACGTAACGGTTGGCTCGCGGGGCGTCCGGGTTCGAATCCTGCAGCTGCTGCCTGCACTGCTCGTGTACACCGCTGCTGCCGCACAACACGCACACCAACATGTCCCACGCTCTGCAACAGTACAAAATATTACTTCAAATTTTTATACACTAAAATCCCGCGATAACTAAAATTTTCGAGGGAAAAAAAAATCGAATTAACGAGTTCACA
Source organism: Parnassius glacialis (assembly GCA_033319125.1). NCBI lineage: Eukaryota > Metazoa > Arthropoda > Insecta > Lepidoptera > Papilionidae > Parnassius > Parnassius glacialis. Next base: position 11,739,071 of record JAVANC010000015.1, on the reverse strand, counting down.
ATAATTACAAAATCTTTTTTCCCCAAATAATAGGGTACACATATGTGTTACTTAGAAAGTTTAATAAATGTATTCATTCTTGCACGTGTACAAAGTACACACAACAGATTCGAAGAAACAAACACGAAACAAACACTCCTTTTAGATTTTATTGCAATAAGTTCAAGGAATTCCAAGTAAGACATCATAATATTTAACTAATTTCGAATTACGAAGTGTGCTTTTTGAAATTCGAGTTATAAAGTGTAAATATGCAATGAAATGTAAATATGTATTTAGGGGGTTATGATGGCGCTGTCATAGCGTCGTGAGCGAAATGCACCGAAGCCTAAATCGCGATATCAAAGTTAGTTAACGTGCTAATAAAACAGCTCCGAAATAACATACAGAATGTTGAACGATCCCCGAGCTAAACACTGCCCGGCGGAAGATCTCCCCCTTTCCTTTTATGGCCAAAGGTGCATCAAAACAATTGGCAGTTTTTTCGTTTTACTAAGGATTACAACTGAACAGAGTACGAGTTATCAATATACCACTGTATTATTTCTAATGTAGTAGAACAAAGCTGCAACTATTATATACTTTATATATATTTTATTGTACACCACAAATACGATAAAACGAAAAACATTACAGGGTAAAACTAGGGGGTAAAAAAAGAAATAGTGTTATCGCTAAAAACGATTTCTTCTAAACGGTAGCGAAGCCTCCATAGAAGCCGAGAAGCCGGTCTTGACCTATCAAACTGCTCAATCAATAATATCAACTAATAAAATAACTCGTAAACTGTTTCAAACTATTTCAAATTTCCCGCGCGCTCCTCTATTCTACACACGTCATGACCTCGTAGCCTTATTATGTAACGTCAACGCTTGGCAGATTGCTTTCAATTCGAAATACACTGATTCGGTTCTCTCTGTCTCAAAGTGAACACGCAATGGACTGTCAAAATTAATCGTCGCGGCAAAACTGCGCGATACTGCTGTCATAAAAAAGGAGTTGATTTGAGCGATTAGTCGTCTCTCTCGCACGCGTGGGATTTTTACCGGGCTTTCGAGTAGGCGATCGCTCCCTTTCTAACCTATGGTAAAATGTTCTATAATGAAATATAACTAAACTAAAATGTTTATATAGCAATTAGTATGGAGCCATAAGCTGGGCTTTTGGTGTGAAGTTAGAGACGCGTGAGCGATACGTTTGCAAGTTCACCTCACATTTAAATGTTTACTCTGTGTTTACTTGAGCGAATGAATATTGGGAGTTGAAAATTTATGCTTTTTTAAAGGTTTTTAGTGAAAATGGAGGATAATAGTGTTCCTTGTGATGCATTGAAGTGTGTTAAAGTCCTAATCGGCGAGGAAAATGTAAAATCTTTAAACTTCTTTAAATCTCCACAAGTTCCTCCACGGAACGTGCTTTCTCATCTCTGAAGCGCATCCATACTTATTTGAGAAATACACAAAGTGAAGAGCGTCTTTCAGACTTATCAATTATCGCAATTGAAAAACAGTTATTGGTACAATTAAAACGTTCACCAACATTTTACGCGGACGTAATCAAATCTTTGCTTAAGAAAGAGAGACGATTCAATTTACATCTACATCTATCCTCGTTTGCGAATCAAAATGCAGATGCGTTGTCACCCGTGAGGACTAAGATGTAACGCCTCGTTTCCAGTAAAAAGGGTCTCTGGTTCACTAAACTCACCATACGAAACACAGCAGCATTAATCTGCTATTTTACGTTGGTGTGTGAGATATGTGTGGGAATGTGCAATGTTGTTGGCTAATAATGTACTAGTTACTTAATGTCTGATAACCTCGCAATATGCCTCACAGAAGGTGCCCAAGGTGCCTATCAGGTTCAGTAATTAAAATCTCAAAGGTCACTGATGTTGTATTCACAAATTACAATTTACAGGTTAAGCTATGTTACGGGCGATACAATATATTCCTACTTGGTAGCGGCCTAGCGTGGGCTGTGATGGGAACGACTGGCATTCGCCGTCTAGTGCACTCCGGACACAAGTGTAAAATGTCAAATCAGCAAAATGTATATAACTACTGTGTCCCTAACATTGGTATTCTGTAAGAACGTGATCCTACCCCGGTAGAACCGACCCATATGCGGCTATATTATGGTCGTAGCACGACAACCATAAAACCATTCGGATTTTTTAGATATAAAGGTTTTTATTTTCATAAGAACAGTTTTTTTAACAACAAATCACTTCGTATTTTCATGACATTTAAATCACAATTGACACAGCGTAAATGTCCTCTTGACTGAGTTACTGAGAGCTGGGAAGAAGTCTGGCCGGTGTGAAAGCTGAGGTCATTGTTAACAGTGGATATCGAGTTCAAGTTCGTGCAGCGGTTATCGTAAGAAGTGGGAGTGGGATCCATTTTCAGGCCGTGGTCAATAAGGTGAGAAGAATTATCGGAGTCCATGTAGAAAGCTTATTATGATTATATTTAGATAACAAATCCGTGAGAAAACAAACAAAATAACACAAATGCAAAGGAATTCGACTTGTGACTATTTAGTTTTGATAATTATAACATGGGCATATTTTTTTTTGGAGTTTATGGCCTGGTATCTAGACCTTTAGGCCAAGTCTTGAGTATTTTTATTCGGTTTATTATAATTTCCCCAAGCCTTGTCTTTATGTATTATTATCCTTCATAGTTCACTGCTTCACAATATGTTGATGCGTCACATTGTGCAGCCCTTGGGAGATTTTGACGGCAACTTGAGCCAGCAGGCAGCTGACAGTTGGCAATGGTATCTAAAGGCGCCTATGCAAACAGCTTATCTTGACAATCCATCACCATCAGAGCACTTGTTTCACCGTTTCCACTAATAGTTCACATGCGTAGACAGTTAATACATAAAATCGCACCACTTTTACATATCAAAATCCACTTCAAACTATTATTTAAACTATAATACAGGAGCAGCAAATCGCCGCCGATCAAGTTCCCGCCAAAATTCACATGGGCCTAGCTGTCAGATTCGATGTTGCCAATTAACAGACATAAAATCGGTAAATAGATAACGATTTTTTTATTCAATTTATAATTTCATAAAAAATAATAATCTTTGATTCGCTTTAATTTTTTTTTTATATGATAAGGGTGACAAACAGCACACAGTCCACCTGATGGTAAGTGGTTGCTGCTGCCCATAGACATCTACATGTATCCTCTATTACAAATCAAAATGTAGATGCGTTGTCACCCGTGAGGACTAAGATGGAATGCCTCGTTTCCAGTAAAAAGGGCCTCCGGCCACCTGCACTCACCAAGCGAAACGCAGAGGTAAACCTCTACTTCACGCTGGTATTCTGTGAGGTCGTGGTACCACCCCGGTTCGAGCCGGCCCATCCGTGCGACAGCAAAAGCTGCCGCCTGGCTCTACCACTGTTTAAAAATTCTGCACGCCTTTTAAAATATGTTTTGTTTTATTTATTTAAATTCCATTTTAAATGTATTTTTAAGAACAGATAAGAATAATAATTAAATTGTGCAGTAGCGTTTTTGTTATGTTCTAAAGAGTTCATGATAAATCAACTAGCAATTTGCTTGTTTAATTATCATAACATCATAATAATTATCGAAAAATAATATTACCATTATAATAATGACACCATAAAAAATCGATTGAAAAAACAGAATCGACTTTTTTAACGAGATTTGTAATTGGCAACACTTTTTATTTTACCCACAAACTAATGACTTGCGGATTTAACTAATTTAATTTTTATCTTATCGGTACTTTTTTTGTGCAATAATATTGCAATCGTTTTTGGATACATAAATGCCGCGATTAATTAACATAAAAAAAGATGTATTTTTTTAACAAATGTAAATTGTTGGGCCTTTTAATGGTCAGAATTGGACATTCCCCTTTCCGCTCGAAAATTTGGTTAAAAACAATTTTTGTATTTTGTCATAATAACTCTGCAATTTTAAGAACATTTCGCTGTTTTTGTATAGTCTTTAATTAAAATATATAAAAATAAAAATGTTTTATTTTTATTTTGCATTGTGCATATTTTGAACATATCAACAGTTTTAAGTGCATATTTCGACTTTTTTTAGTGCATATAATCCGATTTCTACAGATGAGCAATGTGGAATCTTACCCAGTATCGGCATCATGGTCCCTTCCTATCGGACAACAACATTCCGGTGCTGCACAGAAGACGGGTCGCTCATATATCTCTGAGAACGCATTCTGTTCTAGCTCCCAAGCCGCATCCCTAAAAAAAAGAGAATGAAATATTTTGCTCTAACTTAGAGATGAGGGTATCCGCAGTAGAACCAGGGTAACTAACATAGCCCAACAGATTAGTAAGTGCCAATGGGTCGACCATATAGTTCGAAGAACCGACAACCGATCGGGAAGCAAGGTTCTCGAGTGGCGGCCTCGTACCGGTAGGCGAAGTATAGGGCGTTCCCCCACTAGATGGAGTGACGACCTAGTAAGACATGCAGGAAGTCGATGGATGCAGGTGGCTCAGGACCGTGCTTTGTGGCATTCCTTGGGGGAGGTTTATGTTCAGCAGTGGACTTGTGAAGGGCTGTAATGATGATGATGATGATGAAGGGGTCTGAGTACCGTGTTTTGTGGAATTCCTTGATCAACAGCGGACTTGTGATGGACTGTCGTGATGTTAATGATGATGATGAAAAAAAAATCATCTGAAAATATTGGATTGTCTCTAGGCTACTTTGCACCAATTTTTTGGCAACTTGAACTAAGATAGACTTGGCAACACTGCTTGGTACTTTGTTTACCAGACTTGAAACAAAATAATTATACCTATTAATAAAAAGTGAAAACCGACTTGAAATTGCTAGAAAAGAAGTTATTTATTTGCTACTTTAGAGTTTATTCTTCAAATTTATGGGACCAATCTTTAAGTACAACCTATTTAATAAAAAATGAATCATCAAAAAGTTACACTCGAATTGAGAACCTGCTCCTTTTTGAAGTCGGTTATATTGAACACTGTGGTCATGTATTTATCAGTTTTCCAAGTAAGAAACATTAATCCTAAGTAAGATAGATTATCTCTACATAGTATGAAACAAAGTCGCATCCCGCCGTCTGTACGCTTAGATCTTTTGGACACACTGGTTGGACACACTGAAAATCAGCGCCATGGAAAAAAAAATTCATGGCATTATGCTGAGTGTGCTCCTGTTCCCAGATGACGCCTTGACATATACGAGTATAGGTATTGTATAGTTTGTAATATGTAGTATATTGTAATTTGTATTGTATAGCCAACATTATTTGTAAATTATGTGGTTTTTTTTATGTTATCTGTGATGGCGTCATTTTGGAGAATAAACCTTTCTTTCTTTCTTTTAAACTGTGCAACGGATTGTGTATGCGGTTTTCATCAATAGACAGAATGATTCAAAAGGAAGGTTTACATGTATATTACATGCATATTATTATCTTTATATATATATAAATTACGTGTCACGTTGTTTGTCCGCGATGAACTCCCTAAGCTACTGAACTGATTTCAATGAAATTTGCACACTGTGCAGTTGCGGTCCAACTTGAGAGATAGGATAGTTTTTATCCTGATGAGTGACACTCAACATTTTTTTATTTCGAATTTAAGCATTCTTTTTTATAGGATAAGGGTGACAAACGAGCACACAGTCCACCTGATGGTAAGTGGTTGCTGCGGCCCATAGACATCTACATCTATCCTCGTTTGCGAATCAAAATGCAGATGCGTTGTCACCCGTGAGGACTAAGATGGAATGCCTCATTTCCAATATGTTTATATGAAGGGTCGTCGAAAAGGCCAGAACAACGTCTACCTGGTCAGCTAGTATATTATATAATTCTTCATATAATCCGTGTGTATGTGACTGAATTCCTCCTAAGCGGCTGGACCGATTCTGATGAAATTTTGTGTGTATTACGTTCATAAGAGAATAATTTAGATTCACGATTGGCCCCAGTAGGTGGCGTTGTTGTCGAAATCAACCGTGCGAAACCGGGGCGAATCGCTAATGGCTAATAAAATTAAAACCGCACTCACCGATCTGGTACGTAGTATCCTTGACTAAGAACAGCTTTGTAGAATACTTCCTTCTCGTTGCAAAGGGGACATTTCAGATAGTGCATGCCGGCGCTCAGTGCCATGCGCTGTCAACAAAAGAAATAAATGTTATAATATAAAGGATGTCTGGCGGCAGATTTATTTTCGAAACTTAATAAAAAAATAACTATTTGAGATATCGTTCAATTAAAAGTAAAGGTAGATAGTCTAAAAGTGCGGATTTCATTTTTTAAAGATTACGTCATCCAGATGTCTTCCTTCGAATTGCACGCAATGTTCAAAACGGAGCCTAGTATTCCGCGCCACACGTTGCAGTAAGCTCGGTTCGACTTCGCAATGTAACGCATCTACATATTGTCAAGAAGTTTTTAAACAAATTATTATAAAGGATATAAAGATAATTTCTTATTAGTTGACGCTGGCAAAAGTACAACCGTACGAATCCATTACCAAAGAGAAAAAAACTAGCGCGGTTATAAAAATTGTTTATAAATGGACGTCGCCTCTAATCCCCTGTTGCTTCCACACTGACGTGGTAAATACTCACACTCACCAGTAACATACATAAATAAACCGTCATTCATACTAACTATGGAGTGTAGAGTACAAGGAGAACCATCGTATAAGGGGCGAAAGTTGAAAAAGTGTCCTACTATTTACTGAAAATAGAGGTTCCAAAACCTACCACAATAGCGCTGGCGTCTGAAAAACTACGATATGAAGATAGCTGTTGTGAACGGAGTGAAGTCAGCTGAATTTAAATATTTAAAAAATTTCATGATTAGAGTTGTTAGCAAAATGCCAGTATACAAAATCTCAACAATTTACGAAGTACAAAACCGAGTGGATTGGTCGGTCCTTGTTTATTTCTCCATAATATTATTCTAATTACTTTTGGCGCTTTTTTTAAATTTATCCTATGCTACTGCAGCGCCACCCTTATTAAGTGGCGAAGCTTGCGAAGTCACTTATTGATTTCGCGATGTCTGTCCGTCTGTTCCACGATTATCTCGAGAACGGTTTCGAATTTTCAAATTCTGTTTTCAGCAATCGATTACTGATCACCCAGGAATCTGAACCTCCTATTTTGAAACTGATTGCTCAACGGCAACCGTTAGAAACCGCTACAAAGCTGATTGCTTCGCCACTTTGCTATGCTGTTAGCTTGCAAGGTTTATTGGACACGTTTTTAGGGACACTTCATATATAGAGATGGTCAATGGCCATCCTTCTCTCTACACTCCATAATACTAACGCTACATAATAAATTGTAATAAATCCAATCAATATAATTGTTAAATTAAAACAACAGTAGCCTAAATGTTAAGGATATGGACTGCGAAACTAAAAGTCGTGGGTTCGAAACCTCCATTTGAATACTGTCATGATTCACACGCATAACCATAAAAACTCCTAGCACAAGCATTTTATGCTTAGTTGCGAGTGGTTAATAAAAGCCTTGATAGTGTTAATTTTAAATAAAAATAGAATTTCTGGCAAGTTCTTTTCTAGAGAGTTCTCCTGTATTATGGAGACAGTAAACCTACATAAATTGCACAAAGATTAACAACATCCAGACATGGAACAATTAATAGTAGGTCATACAAATACTTGTTCCAAGCGTGATTTGAACCCGCGGCCCTCAGTGTCGCAAATCTTTCCTAAACCACTGTGCTATGTATAAAACATGTTTAAATAAAATATTTTAGACTTTTGACGTGTAAAAAATTTTCTAAAGAATAATTTCTGTAGTAAGCACATACCTGTAAACAGCTTCTATGGAACCACGCATCTCTTGCACAGCATGGGGGCCAGAATGTCCTTAACGTAGGATATCCGTCAACAGTCTCGTAACATATCACACAAACTGTCTCTATCTCTTGTTTCTCTTCTTCTGTAAAATAAAAACACAACAAACTTACTATTTAAACCTCATTCCATTAGCCTGTAACAGTATATTGAAAGTGTGTTTCACCACAAAGAGTCATATGCTTTTCTCTTACATAGAGAAGATGGTAGGACTAGGCAATGTCAGCCTTTCTTATTAGCTACCACCCTGTTACCTATTTCCCTCCTCAAGCAACCAAAAAGAGCAATGCTGTGAGGCATTCCTTCTTAGACCTCAAAAGTGATGAAGTTTCTTCCTTCTTTGTTTGAAGTTGGTTGGAGGTGTTCATGGGCTGCAGCAGTCACTTACTATTGTGGGCAACAATGAAATTTTTAATTGTATTTTTAATCATGGTAGAGCCATGCTGCAGCTATATTAATTGTATAGTTGTAGCACGAATGGGTCGGCTCGACCAAGGAAGGACCACGCTCTCCCAGAATATCAGCGTAAAGCAACAGCTTAATGCTGCTGTGTTTCGTATGGTGAGTGTAGAGAACCGGAGACCTTTTTTTACTGGAAAAGAGGCATTCTATCTTAGTTCTCAAGGGTGACAACGCATCTGCATTTTGATTCGCAAACGAGGATAGATGTAGAGTCTATGGGCCACAGCAACCACTTACCATCAGGTGGACTGTGAGCTGGTTTGTCACCCTAATTCTATAAAAAAAAACAGGCTATAAAAAGTCCATCAGTGTTTAATATAGGCCTCTCCCATAGACCGCTTCAAGGGAGGATTTCGCTATAGTTACCATGCTTTTTTTTGCATTTTGATTTCAAAACATTGTGAGGAAACCTCTATATGTGTGTCATGTCTGAATAAAATATTTCGAAGACATGTTGTGTGAATTTCGCCAAAACGCACTGTAACCAACATGCACAGCGTTCTAATTATTTCATAATCTTTGCAGAAATGCAAGGTTTGTTGGGCACAAACATATATACAATGGGACGAATATAGAAAAGTTTAAGTTATTGTGAAAGTGCTTTACAAGACTTACCATCTTGATCCGTTTTATTCTCATTTACACAGCTGGTGGTTGAGTCTAGAATTTTTTTCTTAATCGTTTCTTGATTTTTCAATTGCTTTATTTTCCTCTGAGCTAGCGACCGAAGTTTAACCTTGGCCATTATTTCATCGTTTATCTTCTGCTTTGGAGCATGCTTGTGGCAATATGTCCTAAAATAACAAAAATAACGATAACAGACTTTATGGCTTTAAAATTAGAGTACTAAATCCAGTTACAGGTCCATAGTTTGACCCCAAGCAACCAAATTAATGCATTGCATTGTTTGCACTTTCCTTTGTTCTCTGTACTAACACTCTCCATGGGAAACCCAGCAGAACTGTGCTGCTATTTATGCTTGTATTCTGTGTGAGCTTTGTCCTTCCCTGGTCGAGCCGACCCATTCATACTAAAGCCATATGCTGCAACATGATTTTCACTCTAATATTATATTACAAAAAAAAAACACTGACTAAAAAATTAAAAAAACGTACTGAATTCTTCAGCCTTTTACATCTGCCCAAAAGTAGGCTAAAGGAGATGAACTTGGTTCCATACAAGCTTGGGCCCCGTGTAAACAAAGTTTAAATATATCTTATTTCAAATATTTAAACATTTGCTACTTACGACAAAAAATCATATTTTTGTAAGACCCGGGGGTTTTGTTTTTATTTTGGTTTATTATTAGTAGATTATGTAGTAAAATCACTCGTTCTTGGGATAAGTTGTTTCAATAAATTGAAAGGACACAAAAGGATGCAGTTTTTTAGTTATTATTAAATAAAATACAACTCAAACTTTTTTAACTGTTTAATTATTTTCTGCAATTATTAATGAAATGTCATCTCGAAAAACAGTCTGAGGCGATTTTTTTTATTCAGTATTAATCTCTACAGATTCGTCTCAACGTTTCATTATTATGAGTTTTTTTTTTGATACCGAAGGCTATTTATTACAAAAAATAGCCTGCATTATCCAATGCCACAGACAAAATACATGAAAATATTTAAAAACGTTTTGTTTTTGCTATGGTAAAAGCATTAGCTTTCGTTTTTCATTTTTAAAAAATGTTTTTATGATTGTTCCATCCATACACTACAGAAATAAAAACCATTTAATTATGTTTATAATTTATCTTTATATTACCTACATACTTTTGTATATTTATGTATGTTACGAACCATATCAAGAACCCAATTTCTACATCTCCTTTGTGTAAAAAATACAATAACAGCCTAATGTTCTAAACAGTTAATAATTAGACACAATCCTGAGTGATTCGTTCATATGGCCCAGGTCCGAAATCCCTGATACGAGGGTGGATTGAAAAGTACTCGGCCTAACCAAGAAAATAAACACATACTAAATCAGTTATATTTTTATTTTTCTACATAATCACCCTCAAGTTCAATACACTTTTGCCACCTCCCTCCCCTTCCAAGCATTTAGACCGTTGAAAAAAAATGATTCTTCCTTAGAGTCAAAATATGCGTCTACAGCTGCTTTGACCTCGTCGTTTGTCGAAAATCTTTGACCTCCCAAGTGCTTTTTTAGGTTAGGGAACAGAAAGAAGTCTGATGGTGCCAGATCAGGTGAATACGGCGGATGCGGTAACAGTTCAAAGCCACAGTTGTGAATTTCAGCCATTGACTGTACTGACGTGTGAACACGGGCGTTATCTTGATGAAACAGGACTTTTCTTCTGAGCATTCCTCGACGTTTTTCTTTTATTTCCTCTCGTAAACGACGTAGTAAGGTGCAGTAGTAATCAGAGTTTATAGTCTGACCCCTTTCAAGATAATCAATCATAATCACACCTTTCGAGTCCCAGAATACTGAAGCCATCACCTTATTTGCCGACAAAATCGACTTAGCCTTTTTAGGGGGTGGTGAACCAGGTCTTCTCCACTGTTTTGACGCACGCTGCTCGATTTGCTCCATTCGCGGAAATTATGTCCGATTACTTTGTTAATAAATTTATAAAATCACAACTAATTATCGCACACGTTTCGAACTTCACACAATGAACTAGTCTGAACTGAACTAAATAATGTGGGTAGATTTGATTTTTAGAATTGAATGGATCTGTGTTAGGCCGAGTACTTTTCAATCCACCTAGGTAATACGAACGCCTCCATAATCCGAACAAGCCCCTGCCCGTACAAGCCGCTGTCTCAAAGAACATCCGAGTGCCGATCAGAAGATCTGCTGTCGATTGACGAAAATTTCACTGCTCTATAGAAAAAAACACGTTATTCATTCATTCAGAATGTACATTATCTGAAATTCTTAAAAAAAAAGAAAACACCAGAAAAGATGCTGTATTTGCTCTGGCTCAACGTTGGCAACAAGTGTCCTTAAATTTGATCAAAAAATCTTGAAACACTTTGTGGCACTCGTTATTCAAACCAGGGGAAACTTCAGGCCAAGATCTGGATGACTTTGACCTTGAAGATGATATAATATCTACACACTATAATCCGAACGCGTCACTAATCCGAATAGGGTGTAAATTTTGGGTGTTTGGTTTATCGAGGCCCTACTGTAGACTAATGTCTAGCGACCGACATTATCGATCGGATCTCACAGAGAACTGAAACTTGAAATGATCCATTTGAATGTCAACCCGAATGATCCGGTTCGGGTCATTCTGGTTAACTGTTCAAATGACAAAACTTGAATGATCAAGTTACTAGAAATTAATTAATGACACGTCTATTAAAAATAATAAAAGCCTTTATTCAGACAAGTATTGATTAATACATTCTTCCACATTTAATAAGGCCGGCAACGCATCTGCGATTCCCCTGGTGTTGCAGTTGTTCATGGGCGGCGGTAGTCACTTACCATCAGGTGAGCCGCATGCTCGTTTGCCCATATACTATAAAACAAAAAAAAAACATTTACTGAAAAACTCTACTATTCTACTATTTAACGGTAAAGATCTCCAACTGTGACCATTTTTCTCTGTCACCAGCCACTCTTGATGTGCCACCTGCAACAGGCTTTATTTTATTGATCCATCATATGGATGGCCTGCACTTTTCTTTCCCTTGTTTCTTGTGAACCAGAACATTATTGTTTTTGACCATTTTTCCTTGCCCCTGATTGTATACCCTGTCCATCACATGATTGCAGTTCTCTTATCTCAGTAATGTCCTTTGTTCTGGTGTGTATCATTATGATTGCAGTTCTTATTTTTTCTGACAATGTTTTCCCCAACATGCTCCTTTCCATAGCATTTTGGCACACAGCAAGTTTTCTGGCAAGGTTTCTCCACCATTTATCAAAAGCCATAAGATTTTATATGTAGTAGAGCCACCCTGCAGCTATATTATGGTTGTAGCATGAATGGGTTGGCTTGACTGGGGTAGGCCTACGCTCTCACACATCAGTGTAAAATATTTCTCTCTCTTTTTATTAACGTTACCCCTACACTAGGATTTTCTCCTGTTCGTGGAGGCAGTTCACAAACATATATATCGCATGAAGACAAACATCGAGACCCGGGATTCAAACCCGCGGCCCCCAGCGCAACAACGCATTGCTAAGCCACGGAGCCGACATGTCTTAAAATAACAGCTTAATGCTGATGTTTCGTATGGTGAGTGTAGAGAATCTACTGGAAATGAAGCATTCCATCTTAGTCCTCACAGGTGACAATGCATCTGCATTTTGATTCTTAACCGAGGATAGATGTAGATGTGTAGACCATAGCAGCCACTTACCATCAGGTAGACTGTGTGCTCTTTTGTCACCCTATGCTATAAAAAAGTATCATAGAAATGAAACATCTGGTTCTACTACCTCCAATCTGCCTGACAGGCACGGTAGTTATGGCTTCTATTGTAGTAGACGACCACGTACAGTGGTGGATAGAATGTTTAAAATTTGATATGTATATGAGTGTAGACTAAACCTGCAATTAATTTCAAATTTTAAACAAATTTCTTATGAAGCTGTTTGTAATTTTTTTATATAAGAATTTCACTGCTTCACTGTGTTATACAAAAATTGCAAGCCAAAACGAAAACTTCAAAACAAAAATGATTTGGCCAATATTTTGGCGGGAGTAAATTTTATATCCACTAAGAAACCAACTTGCACCATTATTGTAATAATTATTATCAGCGTTAAGAATTCATTGCTAAGCATAGGCCATTTCTGAGTTGAGAAGATTTGCATAATTGCCTTTATTTTTGGTATTTCCCATAGTTGCCCTTTACTACATACATACATACATATAATCACGCCTCTTTCCCGTAGGGGTAGGCAGAGACCACTTCTTTCCACTTGCTACGATCCTTACATACTTGTTTCGCTTCGTCCACTTTCATTATTCCCTTCATACATGCTCTACGGTTTAGGGTACTCTTGACCTGGCCTTTTGGACTTCCACGGGATAATACGATAATGAATTATCTAACACTGCCACAACATAGCAAGTCGTAATATTAAGAAAGAATGTAAAATTACTCACTTATAGTTACCATAGAAAAGCGACACTGCATCCCGTTCTCTACCACACGGCAGGTGGAACTGCTTTCGGCACTGGCTGACGCTGCAACCCAATGTAGCGCCATCCCGACCACAGTAAGAACATTTCTGAAAACATTAAAGTCAAGTAATACTAACACACTGAAAAGTAGTCAAAAAGTAAATGAAGAAATCTGTCTGTCCCAACAGTGGAACGTATATAGACTAATACAATATAATAATAATATAGCCTCTTTATCCCGAAGCTCCAATCTTATTCCTTTTTTATTTCATTTTATTATAATATGTCTGAGTTTGGTGTGCCTCTTGGCAAATGCCTCCTCCAACGATTTGCATTGTTCTCTATCTATTGCGACTCTTCTCCAGTTATAACCCACTGTTAATTTTAATTTGTCCTCCCATCTTATTCGCTGTCGACCTCTATTTCGTTTCCCGATTCTGGGCTACCATTCTGCCAGTATTTTGCTCCATTTATCTTGGTGGCTCCATAGCATATGAGCCGTCCATCTCCACTTCATTTGATTCAGACTATTACAATACTTTTTACTAAATAGGAGTCTATGTATTATTTCTCACCTATGGTAGAGTCTCGTGCACTGCCAAAATGCCTGTTGGCTTTACAGTGCTGATAGACACATGCAGTGCTGATAGTACAGTGCCGATAGTAGTGTAACTGTTTCATATGTAAGCCATACATGATTCCCATACTTGCACACAAGATACACAAATTACAATCGGTGATCCTATTGCCAAGCATTGTACTGATAGCAGTCTTATTTATATTCAGAGGCTCAGAAGTACACAAACTCAATTTTCAAATTGATGTGGATAAGCATTTTTTTTCCCAAATTCATAAAATTAACAGTATATATCACTAGGCTCTATTACATACATTTAGTTAACCTTAAGGGATATTTTTAATTGTAATAAGAAAAGTGAAATGGATACAGAATTAATGTAAAATGTAATATTAGTACGGTAGAGATCTACTGATGATTTCTTATATTTACAAGAGTACCATATTTTGAAAAAGAATTGATGTGAATTGACCTGAACCCTGACCGATTAAGCTTAGAAAAATAAGTCAAATTAAATGCAATAAAATCACTTTTATTCAGATACACTAAATTTAATACAACCCTTTCTTGTATTTTCAGTAAACACTTCAAAATCAGTTTTATAATGTCAAATATAGTAAAAATGCATAAATCTACTAAAACACAATAAACACTGTGCATGAATATATTTAATATAGTAAGTGTGATAATGTTACCAAAAATACAGACAAGTTTTAAATGGGCAAGTCTCTAATTAATAATGTGTGTATGAAAGAGAGATAAAATTAAATAGCTAGATGGTGTGCAATAGGGATAGATTATTGCAAAATTTGAGTAGTTTAGGAGAGAAAAAAAATTTTCATGTATCTTTTATGTGATCTTATTAATACTATTAACATAAAACTTTAAATTGTTTAACATACTACCAATAACATCGTCTAACATCGGTGTTTGTCATTTGTTATAGGTAATTCAACTGATAGATTTGTCAAAATTCTAGAAGGAAAACTAAATCCTTGCATTAACACAGACTGTTACTTTAATAAAGCTCATCTGCTTTCATTTTCCATTCAATATGTCACTGGTGAATTTTACCAAACCACCACAAAAGATGAAGAAGAGTGGAAATATTTATTATGTTTAATGGTGAAAAGGTATTTCATTCGATCTTACATGGCACTGTAAACAGGCTACACCATTACCATTATCTCCCACATAGACTGTCTCATCGGGGGATTTTATCCCAAATTGCCATGATGGGCAAGCGGGTTGGCAAGCGCAGTTTTCTATTATTATTGACATTATTAGAAAAACACTGCTGCCCATCTCCTGATTTGTTTCCTCTGTCACCTCTTATGACACCCATGGGACGATATTAGGTAGTTTAAATTCTAACACCACTGTTACATGGTACACACATATCTTATCAGTCTGAAAATACCAGATCAAGTGTAATACTTTCAAACAGCCTCAAAGCTTCATGACCGTTTATTAAAAATTATAGTAATATTTATCAAGACCTTTGTAAGGCTACGACAATTGGACAAGAAATAGATTTATATATATATATATATATATATATATATATATATATATATATATATATATATATATATATATATATATAGATAACACTTACATGCTTTTTGCTTCTTTCAACTTCAGCAATAATATCCGGGTACAGAAATCCAAAGAGACCATCTTCATCATTACCTTTCTGCACTAAGCAACAGGAAAGAAGCTGAAACAAATATTTTATTCCGTATTAAAAAGGTAATAATGTAAAATGATCTATGAAAAATGTTATGAAAAGTAATATCAGGGATCGTATTGCTAAAATTTCATACTCATAATGTCAATATCACCTACAATGCAATCTGTTGATTGTTAGATATGACAACTGAATGATTGAAATCTATCTATCTATATATCCAAAATTGCCAAACCATAATACCACAATCTAGTAATATATATAGTGGAATATAAATGGTGTGATATGTGACAAATTAAGACATACTTGGCTGAAATGAGAAAAGATTAGGATAAAAGGACCCCAGTAAACTGTACTGTAAACAGTATTAATCTATTGGTAACTTCTGTAGACTTTATATGTTGAGCTAGTGCCCTTTTCCGCATCACGTCGCTCATGCAATCAGATTATGTCGGTTTTCTCTTATTTATTTTTATCTTTGATGTTTATATGTAAGTATCACCCATTTTCTATATCAAAACTGTATGAGTGCAAGTTGCTGAATAAATGCATGTCTATTGTCTAACTAATTTACAGTAAATACTATTATTTGGGACATCTATTAAAGATAAGTTAGTAATGTACATACCACGCAAAAATAATGACACTGAATATCTCCTATAGCGTACAACTTTCCATAAATGATTTCATCATCAACATTGCGTTGACAAAATACACAAGGGGCTTTTTTACCAGTCACTAGTTTAGCTAAGAGCAAGTGTTTTTTAGTTTTTCCTTCCTTTTTACTAGACATGATTATGATTATTAATTACTTTGTAGCATATTTATGCAAAACTTAAGTGCACATATTTAAGGCTCTACTAAAACTATAAGCGCAGTTTAATACAAATTTTTAACATAATTTTAATTCTATTATAACTATTTGGAATTGTATAAGAATTTTACTGGTACTCCCAAATCGAAAATGAAAACGTCAAAACGGTCAAAAGTCAAAACAACAGCAAATATTTGGCGGGAATGGGTACATTTTATTTTCGTTCCGGAGTCAACTTTCGACACATTACACATTATGTCATTATTAAACTTTGTAAAAAAAAATAATATTTTAATTTCAAATTAAATAGTATACCCATGCTAATGAATTGTTTTTGCATTATTGTATTTGTAATTTGTAATAAATATACCGTGAAGAGAGCAATAGACAATTTCAATCAATGTAACATTATTTCTTGACAGTCACATAAAAATCTAGGAAATCTAGGAAGGACTAAACTCCTTTGTTAGCACAAAAGCAGTTGTAGTTTTGTAGTGAATTAGGAAGTCACTCAAATTTACGAGTAAATTACGATAGTTTATTCGCTTTATGTACTTTGATCATGGTATCAAAGCGGTGTAGATGAAGTAGTATAGGTTTATGAAATTAATATTTACTACGTGTGTTGCCTAAATATGAAAGTGATTTTTCATTAAAATTATGAGCAATTAACGTCAAGCAACACTAAATTTAATACGTCAAAAAATTTAGACAAAAAAGAAAACACCGCAAATGGCACTGTAGTTTTTATTTAGTTTTTAGTGTTATTTGTGTTTTATTATTGTTATATTGCGCTCTCAAAGAGTGCAGAAACCATTTTTCATCTAGTCTTAGTTATGTATATTTTTTTAAACCTCAGAAGTTCCAGTAATGAATATTGTGCCATTACGAATTTGATTGACGATCCTTTGTTTTGAAATAATATTTCATAAAGTTACTATCTAGTTACAAAATCAGTGACGGAAAAATGCTATAAAACATGTTTTATTAATACAAAGACATAGACCATATGGTTATTGCGAAATAAAAATCGTTGTTAAGAGCTTATTATTTCCCAAATCCCGCCATTTTAACGCAATCGTAGTTCGGTAAACTGTAAAATATTATTGCAAATAACCAAGTAAACCATGGCTATATTGAAATGTGTTTTTAAAAATATTTCTGAGGCTGTGACATATATAACATAAATACTTTGCAAAGATTCTTAACAAGATTTATAAAATGTCAGCCTTACAAAACGCAGTTTGGTCGAAAATTCCCGACGAATCTGTGAATCCGAAATATGAGAAGTGTCGCAATATCACAGAAGAGATATACAAGAGGATTAATATAACTTTTCAAATAAAAAACCTCGAAAAGACTGGGTCACAGAGTGACCTATCGGACTTGAGGTATGTGTAGTTTTCTATATATTGTAATTAAAATGTTTTTCTCTGCTACAATATTGATACTAGGTAGTTATTTTCCATTCGTCATCATCATGGCATAGACCCCTTCCATAAGTTGCCTCTTATTGTGTGGGTATTGCCACTCTTGATGTTAATTTTGTGTTATTATTTAGTTGCTATCAGAAAGCACACCAAATTCTACACTCACTAGACATGTAGCATATATACTAGAACAGATCTAGGCACTAGGTATTAAACAAGACTAGGTTGTACCTGTTCCAACTTTTAAAATACTTGATCCACCTAGTCTTACAGTGCCTACGCGTTACACGGCACCAGCGCAATGGTCTGCTCGAAACGAAAAAGTAGAAATACCAGCGCAGCAAAGTGAGATAGCATTTTATTGCCGTAATTCCTAGTCTGCACTCACTCATGTTTTCCTAAGTCATTAGTGTGTCATTCAATGCGTATAAAAGTAACATGACACACACTCATATTGTGCAAGAATATATTGTCCTTTTTTAACTACACTATTCCGTAGTCTTTCTATCTTTGTCTGTCAATACTCGAGACTGGTCGGGACTAGTCCCGGGGACTTCTGCTCAATACTAGACAGACTTTATACACTAGGTACTTGTACATACTCGATGCAAAAGGAGACCATATGATGCAGTTGAGTGTCTAGTATGGAGTCATGTGAATGTGATCTTATCACCGTATTGAATGATACCTACTTGTCTTATTTAGCAATAGGTTTTCATAACTAAGTGTTATTATATTATGGTTAAAGAACTTTCAATTTATTTTTAATTTAGATATTAAAGTGCTTATTGTTTAAAAAAAATTGCAGCAGTGTTGCTTGGGATCATTTTACAGACAAAGGCCAACAAATGGCTGAGTATAATATTTGTAACATATAATTTAGTTTTAAAAACTTTTAAGACTGATTTTTCGCATGTATATAAAAAACAATGATTGTAGACAGGTAATTAAAAAAAACGAAACATAAATAATAAAAATCCTCACCAATAGCAATTCTCCACTGTTCAAGTTCCCGCCAAAACTCGTACACTCACCATATGAAACAGCAGAATTAATATGCTATTTTGTGATGGTTTTCTGTGAAAGTTTGGTCTTTCCCTGTTTGAGCTGACGCTATTGTGGCCCTACTGCATAAGTTCATTACTGCCTTACGTGGACACAAGTGGTAAAATAAAAAATTTTGTACAACATACTTCAATGTAAATAAAATGAGATAATCATCAATGTAGTCAGAGTCAATTAAATACGCATTATTTAGGATAACTCAAAAACTACTGGTCAGTATTATTTATTATAAATTTATATGGGACCACATAAAAAGCACCAGCTTTTAAATAAAAAAAGAAACACCAAAATCGGTTCACCTAGAAAAAAGTTCTGAGGTAAGACACATAAAAAAAAATACAGTTGAATTGCGTACCTCCTACTTTTTTTGAAGTCTGTTCAAAAAAATGGAAAGGAAATCTACATGTCTGTATAGATAACTTTTAAGAGCATGTTTAGTCTGTGAACAGACATTAGAAAATCCCATAGTCATCACTTATGTATGTATATGATGAAATAGTGTGATAGTTCCTGTTATACTGCCACTGATGTTTATTGACTGTTAATAATCACTAGTATATATTATACCATGTAGTAGAGTGGGCTTTACTCGTGGTTGAATATGTACATGCAAATTGCGATGTGTGCATGTCTGCTTTAGTGATCAGTTGCAAGAATGCCGTCACTCCATTTGACATGTGCAGTATCACAGAGTTATCTATCTGACACGCATAATATACCGAATTACAAAATAATAGATCGCATTCAAAGTCCAGTTACTACATGTCTTCAATTCAGTATGTGAATATCAATTAATATCTCACCATATTTGTAATTGTGTTTAGCATAATATGTATCTAAAGTAGCATTTTTGTCTGAAATGTATTAAAGTTGCAACTTTTCTATCATTATTCACTTGCTACTAGATTTAGGTAATGAAACTTGATATAATAATTATAATAATAGCCTTTTATTCTTAAACATAGGGTTACAAGAGGTCCCTAAATTAGGTATGCCTTTTGGCATAGGCCTCCTCCAATTACTTCCAATGGTTCCTGTCCCTTGGTACTCTCAACCAGAATGGTCCCGCTGTCTGTTTCAAGTCGTCTTCCCATCTCCTGACTTGACGACCTCTGCCTCTTTCATTCATTCATTCTCCTTTGTGAAACATGATATAGTCGTTCCTCTCTTCTATCCCTTCTCCTGGCCTTCTCATCTCGCTGATGCCAATTATGTCCCATTTTATGTTACATATGGCTATTTCTAGTTCTTTTAGGATTTTTTTACCTTGTTCTATCTGTATTGTTTTCTTATTAAATATGTTTGCTTTAGGGTGTTTCGAAATATAATGTTTTGATTTAGATGGAGGGTGTTTATCTTCTTCCCCCACGGTGACAAGCCGGCTTGGGGTGCAATATAAAACTTGATATAGTATACGGTAACTAACTGCAACGTTTTGGCTTAGTGAGGAAAAGTTTGTGTATTTTCAATGGGACTTGGACACGTTGCGGGAGGCAAGGGTCGACTGGCCAACCAATCGCGCGCGAAACGATGTCACCTCGTTCCCCGCACTCTACTTGATAACCAAAGAGATCTAAAAAACTACTTCTGCACCATCTAACGAATCATGCCATGTTAGACGCCGGCAACTATACTATGTTATTGTCTATTTACAGTGAAATAATTAAAAAAAAATTTTTTTTTTACAATAGACTTCAATATAATTTTCAAATAAAAAAAGAATCATTAAAATCGGTTCACCCAGAAAAAAATTATGTAGTTATATATATACACATAAAAAAAGAAAAAAAACATACAGTCAATTTGAGTACCTCCTCCTTTTTTAAGTCGGTAGAAAACTTTGATTAGCTTTGATTTAAGTTTTGCAATACATATCTTTTCTATTTATAAAAACCAATTGCTGTCCGTTAGTCTCTTTGAAACTCAAAAACCGCTTGAACGATTTTGATTAAATTTCTTGGATGCATTTGATGTGGCCCTGGTGGACTTAGACAAAAAAAAGTCTTAACAACATGACAGAACCTTTACTCTGTTATCAGCTAAATATTCAACAGTTAAAAATATATTGTTCCAGTGATCAAATAGACAGTAATGACCTCAGCAATGAGACAGACCTGTTTGCCTGCGACAAGAGCTCTTTATCCAGCAGTACAGATCCTGAAAGGGCATTTACCACCTGTGAAAAATACATCAATATAAACAATAATGAGGAGACCAAAGTCAATAATAAGCCTGTGCCAATTTACAAGAGACCACGGAAAAGGTTTGATTGAAGCTAACATTAATTTTAGTGTAGTGGCAAAGTGAGGCTGTTCATCTATACCATCTATACAAATAAATAAAATTGAATTGTATGTTTGTAATGTCGAAATTACAGTTTTTTACTAAATGCATATGAAAGTATATACGGTACTAATAACAAAAATACAATTTTTAAAGTTTTTGTCTGTCTGTCTGTCTTTTTTTTTATAGTATAGGGTGACAAACGAGCACACAGTCCACTTGATGGTAAGTGGCTGCAGTGGCCCATAGACATCTACATTTATCCTGATTTGCGAATCAAAATGCAGATGCGTTGCCACCCATGAGGACTAAGATAGAATGCCTCGTTTCCAGTAAAAAGGGTCTCCGGTTCTTTACACTCACCATATGAAACACAGCAGTGTTAAGCTGCTATTTGACGGTGGTATTCTGTGAGAGTGTGGTCCTTCTCCGGTCGAGCCAACCCATTCGTGCTACAACTATACTACTAATATAGCTGCAGCATGGCTCTACCACGTTTAAAAATATCTGATCTTAAAATATCTGTCTGTCCGTCTGTCTGTCTGTTTCTTCCGGCTAATTTCCGAAACGGCTTTACTATTTTTTTTACGGGATTTTCACTGGCAGATAGCTGAAGTCAGAAGGAGTGACTTAGGCTACTTTTATTTTAGAAAAAGAATTAGGGTTCCGCGCAAAAAAATTAAAACCCCAAATAACACGCGGGTGAAGTCGCGGGGAACAGCTAGTCTCTTTATATAGCTGCAACGACTGCCTCGTTGGTCTAGTAGTTGTAAACGCGACTGCTGATCAGGAGGTCCTGGATTCAAATCCCGGGTCGGTCCAAAAAATCAATTTTTGAGTTTTTCCATCAAATAACAGCACCTGTGCTTGCGCGTACACTTGGATACTGTAATTCTGTCCTGCGCCGATCGTGACTGAAATTCGGTCTGGAGGACATTATTATTATTATTATTATAGCTGTAAGAGCCAAATGAAAATGAACTGTAAGAGTCAAATGACCTGTAAATTAAGGCAGATTCATTTGAGTTTAAGAGAACAGTGACATCAGTATCTATAAGTGGTAGAGCCATGCTGCAGCTATATTAATAGTATAGTTGTAGCACGAATGGGTTGGCTCGACTGGGGAAGGACCATGCTCTCACAGAATGCCAACGTAAAATGGCAGCTTAACACTGCTGTGTTTTGTATGGTGAGTGTAGAGATCCGGAGACCCTTTTTACTGGAAAAGAGGCACTCCATCTTAGTCCTCACGGGTGTCAATGCATTTTGATTCACAAATGAGGATAGATGTGGATGTCTATAAGCTGCAGCAACCACTTACCATCAGGTGGACTGTGCTCATTTGTCACCCTATCCTATAAAAAAAAGTAGCATAGAAATGAAACATCTGGTTCTACTATCTCCAATCTGCCTGACAGGCACGGTAGTTATGGCCTCTACTGTAGTAGATGACCATGTACAATGGTGGATAGAATGTTTAAAAGCTATTATATGATATGACTAGACTAAAACTGCAATGAATTGCAAATTTTAAACAAATTTCTTATGAAGCTGTTTGTAATTTCTTTATATAAGAATTTCACTGCTTCACTGTGTTATTCAAAAATTGCAAGCCAAAACGAAACAAAAATGATTTGGCAAATATTTTGGCGGGAGTAAATTTTATTTCCGTTAAGAAACCAACTTGCACCATCATTGTAATAGTCATTATCAGCGTTAAGAATTCATTGCTATGGATAGGCCATTTCTGAGTTGAGAAGATTTGCTTAATTGCCACGCCTCGCAGGTCACATTCACAATCACAGTACCAGTTGCGTGCATCATAGTTACTTCATAAGTATGTAGATGTTTGTAATTTTAAAATGTTGATACCACCATCTGTAATATGGTGCAAAATTTTCCTGGTACTTAACCATCTTGGCCTTAACAACTGCCATATGGATAAATGGGGTTATGTATTATCTTATACCGTCACCACGTGCCTGAAAAGTAGACCTATGGCTCCAGCTCCACACATTTACTTTACGCAATAACCCAATGAGGTCTAATAATTTTCTGCTCGCCAGATGTCGCTAGTTGACACTGAGGTAGTTTTTTTGTTACATAAGGTAATTTAATTAAGAAGTTGTTTTTTTAATAAAAGTTTATCAGTTTCTAGAACTTTAATTTTTTGAAAAATTTACTTAACATGGGAATTATAACCATAATGTACCCCTTATTATTGCTATGAATATATCTTTTTATTGTCCCGCATATCTCGAGCGAAAATTATAATATTGTCCTCAAATAAATTTTATTTGGCGATTTATGAATATCCGATTAAATTTCATTAAAACAGAATCTGCCTTTCTTTTAATCAAAATTCTAACCTACTGAGACCCATTTTTGCCAATTTGAATAAGTGTTAAACTTTTCACAGATTCAGAAAACGCGTAAAGAAGCACCAGACCAACCGCAATCGAAACGACAGCGATGGCTCCAGCGACGAGGCGTTTCCATTAAGCCGCGTGGATGTTGACACTGTAGACAGTCAGAGCGAGTCCCCCGATAACGTCATGGGTGTCCCTAATATTGTTATTGTCACTAAGGGTAAGGAATTATATCCGGCTTGAAGGACCAAACTTAAGAACCAATTTCACTCATTATTTTTTGTCATTAGACTTTAGCAGTCACAGAGACGTGGATTTCTCTTAGAAGGAAGATTTGCCATGAATGCCACGCTTGGCGAACGGATTGGCAAGTTGGCAATTCGAAGTAACAGCTGTGAGTGAGTACCTTTAGAAGAAACTCCCGACGCCGTTCCGGTCTGGTTATTTTAAACATATAGCATAAACATAATAAAAATTTTGTACGCCGATGATCAAGTCATATTTGCATCGTCGGCGGCCGAGTTGCAAATGATGGTTACTTTAATGAACTGGTCATTAAAAGAAAGGGCTATTGTAAGTGAACGCAAGTAAGACGAAAGTGATGGTTTTTGAAAGAGAAGAAAGTAAAACGTTATGTGAAATAAGAATAGAAGGGGAGTTGATAGAGCAAGTGGATGAGTTTGTATATTTGGGATGTTTATTTAGCAAGGATGGTAGATATGATAAGGATATAGAATGAGTGAATGCAGGAAATAGAGTAAATGGGCCTGTACACGCTATTATGAAGAGTCACAATGTGTCAAAGTATGGCAATTTATAATGCTGTGTTAGTCCCTACTTTAATGTATGGTAGTGAAAGTTGGGTCTGGCAGATAAGCATGAGAGTAGAATTAATGCTGTAGAAATGCGGTTATTAAGGAGTATGCTGGGGCTGAATCTGAATGACAGGGTAAGAAATAGTGTGATAAGAGAAAAGTGTGGTTTGCAAGATGACGTTGTGACCAAGATTCAAAAAGGAATGCTTCGGTGGTTTGGTCATGTAGAAAGAATGAACGGGGAAAGAGTGACAAAGTGTATGCGTAGATATAAACTAGATGCGTAGACGTAAAGGAGGCGAGAGAGGTGTGTCAGGATCGCGTCAAATGGAAGTCCGTAGTCTCAGCTTACCCCTCTGGGTGACAGGCGTGAGTGTTTGTGTGTGTTGTGTATATGGATGAAAATAATATTATTGATGTATAAAGCGAAAGAGGCTAGTGCCGAATGGAAGTCCATAGTATCTGTACACCTCTGAGTGTCAGGCGTAATACTTTTTGTATGTATGAGATTGGTGACTGGAATGAATACCCGTTGTATTTGGGCTTACATAAATGCCACAAAAATCATTGTACTGTACCGAGATATGGAAGAAAGGTAAGAAAAGTTACGTTCTTCAATTGTACATGTGATTACGAATCATGTTAACCATAGTAAATTCTGGGAATAACCATTCAGCAGTAAATTCTTCACTAAAAAAGTCATTACATGACATATCTACCCTGACTCCTGGTGTAACATAAAGACAAGTTAACAAATTTCACGAACGCACATCGCGGCTGAACTCCCGATACCATCCACACCATCTGGATGATTGGCGGTCCACCACTGTGCGATTTAGAAGATGTTTTCTTCCTCGCACGACTTCCTTGTGGAATCGATTACCATCAGCGATTTTTCCGGACCGATACGACTTAGGGACCTTCAAGAAAAGAGCGTACTCCTTTTTAAAAGGCCGGCAACGCATCTGCAATTCAATTCCCTCCCTGGTGTTGCAGTTGTTCATGGGCGGCGGTAGTCACTTACCATCAGGTGAGCCGCATGCTCGTTTGCCCCCTCTACTATAAAAAAAAAAAAAACTATAATAAGTAAAAACGTAAGGTAAGTGATAAGGGGTCTCCAGTTCTATACACTCATCAAACAAAACACAACAGCTAAATCTGCTATTTCACAATGGTATTCTGTGAGAGCATAGTGATTCCCCGGTCAAGCCGATCCATTTGTAAATCACCATGTTAATAATTTTAGAACAGTATGACATAACTTGATGGTACTAACACCTGAATATACCAACTTAATTACATATTGTGCAGTCTATAATCTCACAAGATAACTTTTAATTTCAGAAATAAAACCAAAACTAAAATCACCTACACAACAGAAGACCACTCCTATACAGCCAAGCAAACATGAGAATACAGAATCATCTATACAAGCAACAAAATCCAATATGCTGCAAGATGTTCCTAAAGATGTACCTGTGGCTGTCGGTACCAGTGAAAACAGTGATAAAGCCACCATGGACAGGAACGTTGACAAAATTGGTATTCAGGAAGGGAAGAATTGTCCACTCTGCAGTTTGTCATTCCGAGGGGAGAGAGGATTGAGGTATGTAATTAGATACGACTACTTACGAGGGCTGCACTAAAAGTATTGGGAATGGAATATTTCCACTGTTCCTGTCATATTAAAATCTTTTTAATTTTCTTTTTCCATTTTTTTCTTTTTTGTTTTAAAAAAACGTTACCCCCACACTAGGATTTTCTCCTGTATCGTGGAGGCAGTTTACAAACATAAATTGCACAAGGACAAACATCCAGACCCGGAACAATTATTTGTAGGCCATACAAATACTTGTTCCGTGCGGGATTCGAACCCGCAGCCCCAAGCGCTGGAACTCATTGCTAAGCCACTGCGCCACGGAGCCGTCAATTGAAAACTCCTTGGTTTTAAAAATCGAATACCATTTATTTATTTAAAAAAAGATTCTCCGTCTTGTCACTAGGTTTTGTCAAACTTGTTTAGTCGTTGAGAAAATGGAATTGACTCGAGAAAATTCAAGAGCGATGATTTATTATGACTTTCGAAGTGGTTTAACACAAAAACAGTGTGTTGACTAGATGATTTCTGCATTTGGTGATGAAGCCCCATCCAAAACCACAATTTATCGCTGGTTTGCTGAATTTCAACGCGGACGTGTCAAGCTCAGTGCTGATCCCCGTCAAGGTCGTCCAAAAACTGCAGTCACCCAAGAATACGTTGATGCTGTGCGTAAGCTGATTGAGGAAGATCCACATGTGACATACCGCGAAATTCAGGCAACTTTAGACATTGGCATGAGTCAAATACAAATAATCTTGCATGAACAATTAGGTGTAAAAAAGTTGTTTTCCCGATGGATACCGCATTCGCTCTGTGAAGAGCAAAAAGCAGCTCGCGTTACTTGGTGCGTCAGAACTCTCGAAAGATTCCACGCAGGATCCTCAAATGCTGTATACAACATCGTATCAGGTGACGAATCCTGGATATACGCGTACGAACCCGAAACAAAACCAGTCACGAGTTTGGGTGTTCGAAAATGAGTTAAAGCCAACAAAAATTGTTCGTTCACGGAGTGTTGCAAAAAAATGGTGGCCACGTTTGTCTCCAAAACCGGCCATGTTACGACTAGTCCTCTTGAGGGACAAAGAACGGTTAATGCAGAATGGTATGCTAGCATTTGTTTGCCACAGGGCGTTTCTGAACTCCGTAAAGAGAACTGCAACCGCCGCATCATCCTCCATTACGACAATGCGAGTTCTCACACCGCAAACAGAACAAAAGAGTTTTTAGATCAAGAAAACATAGAATTATTAGACCATCCGCCGTACAGTCCCGACCTAAGCCCTAATGATTTCTATACTTTCCCTAAAATAAAGAATAAATTGCGTGGACAGAGATTTTCATCACCTGAAGAAGCTGTGGACGCCTACAAAACGGCCATTTTGGAGACCCCAGCTTCCGAATGGAATGGTTGCTTCAATGATTGGTTCCATCGTATGGAAAAATGTGTCAAATTTCGCGGAGAATACTTCGAAAAGCAATAAATACATTTTTAAATAGTAATGTTGTGTCACTTCCTTGGTTCCCGAAATTTTCAGTGCCGCCCTCGTATCTGCCTATTTCTGCAGACAAATAGTAGTGCTTTAAAGAAAAATTGTACAAAAAGGGTTATTATAATATCAAGGAATACATGAATGAAAATAACCCCCGAGAATGAAGTGATAGCCACCAAGCTGGTTCTATCAAAATTCATTTAAAAATTGTACTAATAAAATTATTGTAAAGTGAAATATGTTTAAAAAAAGTCGCGCTGGGTTTTTTGTTGGTTCTTAGGACAGAGATATTTTCCCAACCAGTGGTAAAACATGCGTGAGGGTCGTGGAACACTCGTTTGGAACGAAGTTCCTTTCGTAGTATATTATTATTGATTAACATATACAAATAAATGAATTACTAGCATCTATTAAAATGAAACGTCATTAAAAATAAAACAATATTTCATTCATGGCAAGATAAGAAAAAGTGCGAGGGAGATGGATAATATTCCATCTCGCTTTTTTATAGCCGCCAAGGCCGTCAACACTACGTCAGAAGGGGTCGTGACGGAATAGTATATTTCATTACGAGTGCGGAAAGCCTATCATTGCAAAGAGCTCCGACAAATGTCTACCCGAGCCGAGGCGCAGCCGAAGGTGAGGGATGACAGTCGGAACAAGTTGCAGTGACGGTTTCCGCACGTGTACTGAACAACTACTTTTAATACAGTTGCGAAAAAATGAAGCAATTTAATAAAATAGTAAAAGAATATAAGCAGAGTTTTTTTTGTTTTCTTCGCCCATTCTGGGTAGGCAAATGGAACTATGCCCATACAGCCAAGTCTTCAGTAGAATTTTTTTAATATGAAATGAAAATGAAATTTAATGAGATGAAATGAAATGAAACCTAACCTAACTCATTGAATCAAATCATCAAATCTGATATTGAAACAAATTAGTAGCTTCTTTTTAGAAATATTTGCATGAATCATAAAAACTTCCATGAATTTTTTTTTAGTAAAAACTTCGTGGTTGGTTTTTTCTTTTTAATAGACATTATTTTGACAGTTGGGAAAGAGAACGCACGAGTTCGGAAAAGGTAGAAGAAAAAGCACGAGTATGTAATAGCCCACATCCCGAACGCTATATGTCCCTGCAATACGCCACTTTTTGAGCAACTGTATTAAAAAAAAATCTTACACTTTTTGTCGCCTTGCCCCCATGTGCCAAATCCGTACCGTCCTATAAAGAACTTCGTTCCAATAAAAAAAAATATTTTCAATAAGTACATATTATGTAATAATCAATATTGAATAAAAATCATTATATTCTATGCTTGTATCACTGTGTTCTGCTCTGTGAAGGGTGTAGAGAGAGCCAATATAATTCTGAGGCATTAAATTTTGCACATTCCTCCGAGATGACAACCACAACTGTAGCATTCTGTTTGAAGTCGTCTGCAAGTATTCATGGGCTGCAGCAACCACTTACCATTAGCATAGTATAAAGAGAGGCCAAGTAGGTTAACTCCGGCACAATCCGCGATATAATTGCCAACTGTCTCAGGGTTGTCACTGTCACCAAATCATTAGTTTAAAGCCCGGCCCTATATATAGGCATCTATAATAAAAAAAATGAATAAAGCGACTAAAATATTGTAAAAAAAAACATCGTACAATAACATAAAATTACTAACGCCTGCCTCTTAGACTGTAATCAATTTTTTGTTCTGTTGTTATTATTCGAACTTTGCTCTATTTATCTGATTCACAATTAGTCAATTACTTATTTTTAATTACGATTTTATAACCGTAAGTAGGTATCTCATCGTCAAGTAAAAATTATATGCTATAATAAGTGACTCGCTTACGTGACGCACGAACTTCGTGCGGTGTTAGCCTCGACTGGCGCGCTGAGAAACACTTCGAGATTGTGTTTAAGTGTGCGTGCGGCGCCTCATAGATACTATGGCGCACACATACAAGCCGCGCGCAGTGCGTTTGTATGAAGATAACGTACTTCCCCTCTCTTTATACTATGCCATTAGGAAAACAGTTCAGTCTGATTAAAAAAATCCAATCATTAATGTATTTGTAGTCACCATCATCAGTCGTGATACATTTTCGAATTTCTTTACAGACGCCATATGACAATGTCACATATAACAGAACCAGAACCCAAGAAGACCATTTAAGCTATCCCAGGGGATTTGAAGTCGACTTCGTAAGTTAAACGCCATCTTGTTACCATTATGATGTATGGACAAATAACTATTCTTTTAAAAAAAACTAAGTTAGTAGTTTTAAAGATTGCATAGACTAATTGAAAATTAGTTTAGAATTTATGTTTATGAATCAGTTTATTTTCAGCGGAATGGACGCCATTTTGATTTTCTCGGCATTCAACTAGTGTAATATTTAATCTATGAAAAATTTTAAAAAGTTATCTATTTTCGCTTTTCTGATTTTTTAATTGAGTTAATTAATTTGTAAAACAAAGTTGTTATGGCTGCATATTTTAGAAGAACCATTGTGTAATTATGAATTACACATGTTGTTTAAATCAAAATGGCGGATATGTTTTGGCGGTAATTTGCTTATGATAGCAAAAAAAATCCACGTAAATGATTTATGTTTTATATTTAATTCTGATAATTCTGGTGCTTACCGTTTTGAGGTTCGTCAATTTTAAAAATTCAGAACAAGCACATTTTCAAGTTCTAGTAAAGGACATGATATACATTGACTGGATTAAATAAATGTTAATATTATGTCATGGTTTAGCAAATCAATCCAATCCACAGCTTCAGATAAACAAAGGAAGATAGACAAACACTCGTACATTTCATGTAACATCGAAATCTGCTTAACTTATTGTAAGAACAAATTCGCATATAAAATCATTTGCAGCCAACATGGTTTTAAGTGCAAGTGTGCATCCGGTAGTAGACTTTTAAAGGTTGATAATGAAAGAAAAAAGAAAGATGTATGCGTGAGTGCGTTTCAAAAAGTTAAACATTGTTTTGATATACAAAATTATGTAGGTTACATATTATAGGTAAGTGTTGTACAAAATATAGGTTGCATTTTCTTTTAAAGAAAATTTAATTACTAAGGTACGTAAGGGTAATATGGTCACCTTAAGCTTTGCCGACATATAAAACCAAAACTAGGAGGAGAACAGAGACAAAAATACCAAATCGTATAATATAACTAATTTATTAAGAAAAAAACTAGCAAACAAACTTTGGCAATAATTAGGAACTTTTAGAAAAATTAACTTTAAAAATATTAACTGCACTACACAGTACTAAAATCGACTAAAATATTTACTATAATTTCAACTGTCAAAATGGCGTCGATAAAGCAGCGCCCTTTTGACCCTTTATTATTTGATTAACTAATGAAGAGCTATCGTATCACAAAACCATCTATGCAAAGAATGATGTAGTTTTTAAGTTATAAGAAAGTGACCATATTACCCTCATGTTCTATATATGAAAAATACAACTTGGATGTTTTATGTAAATATTAGGTTGTGGATTGGATGGATCAGTTTTGCATAACTGCATCCAAATAAAGGTGGAAACATACTGATAAAAACTGATGTATGTTTACTCAAATCAAATCCAAATTCATGTAACTCAGCGTGTTTTATTGATTTATTTATTCTTTATTGTAATCAGCTTGAGTCTTACTATGGTCGGACTTCATGCCTTCTAGCATTCTTTTCCGGTAAACTCTGGGAGGTTGCAGACATTGACGAAATGAAAATATATTCCTGATCGAATAAAATGTATATTGGATATGAGTAGAAACGAGTCGAATTTCATCACGTGGACTCGCGTTTTACAGGTATGTTTTCACCTTAAAGATTGTCTATGCCCACAATAGGGTTACCAACGTATTGTATTTTTTTAGAGTTAGACGACAACGACATACTGAAATTCGTAGACATTTTTGTGATTTTGAAAAACCTTTAATCTTCTTAAATATTATTGAAAATTTAATATAGCTGGAAGCTAATTAAAGCGGGGGTTTAAAATGGCGGTTTTTTTGGGAATTTTGATTATGTAATCAAATTATGAAGCAGTCAGTTGCTGTTCCTGTTTGACTTTATTAATATTTGAAATTGAAAATTTGTTGAATTGCGTTGCACGGTATACACATATATTCATATATATGTGTATATATTAATATATTTCTCAAAAATATCTGTTGTTCCAATGATGAGAGGCAAATGCAACACACGTATTATATGTTAGCAATATATATTATATATATTAGTTATAATTACACGTTATAGTAATAAATTATAATACATCTAGATAGTAAAGTTGATATATTGGAAATTCGATGTGTTCTAAGAGAGTTGAGACAGGATCGGAGATTTTAAAAGAAAGGAGAGTTGTCGCTGCCGTAACGTCTGAAAAGTGATTAAATTTTTTTTGTTTGAATAAACTAAAGAAAAAACTAGACCAACATTTAATAGAAACAGAACAAGTCGCTAAAGAAAATACTATATTTTTAACCGACTGTCCCAGAAGGAAGGTAATGTTTTTCAATATGTATGTATAAAAGAAGTAGACATACCTAATTATTTGGCACGCTCGGCCTACCTAAACAACTAAACTGCTTGAATGATTTTGACATATAGGATGTTGTTAGAAACAATAGAAATGTTCATATATGAATCATGGGACAGTGTGATGGTTAAACATACCGTCGTATTAAAAATTTTCTTTTCCCCTCATTTTTATACCGAAAATATTTCTTATTGAAACTCGAAAACGGCAGCGGCGAGCAAGAGGCAGGGTCAAACTATCTGTGATCTGTGGGCATAATGTGATTGTAGATTAGAGTGGCGTTACAGTGGCTTACCATAGATTCACTTTGGTCTAAACATTATGGCTATATAGTAATTTTTGTAACTTGTATTTTAAAATCGTTCATAGAAAATATATAATGGTCCATAAAGATATGTCCAGTGCATGTCCGGACTGTAGTTTTCCTCCAAATATATTATTTTTCTGCAATGCAGGTTCCCTCACGATGTTTTCCTTCACCGCCGAGCATGTGGTAAATCAGCGCATACTTTTATTTTTATTGCAATTTAGAATTTCTTTGGTATTAATAAGAATCGAACACAGGTTATAATACTAGTTAATTACTTCGTCTTAATCTGTGACTGTATAACCAGTGCGTGTTCCCAGTGATGACATACGGAACTGAGACGTGGTCCTTCACTGCTGGCCGTATGAGGAAGCTCGAGGTCGCTCAGCGAGCTATGGAGAGGGCTATGCTCGGAGTTTCTCTGCGTGATAAACTCAGAAATGAGGATATCCGCAGTAGAACCAGAGTGACCGACATAGCCCAACGGATTAGTAAGCTGAAGTGGCAATGGGCCGGCCATATAGCTCGAAGAACCGACAACCGATGGGGAAAAAAGGTTCTCGAGTGGCAGCCTCGTACCGGCAGGCGAAGTGTTGGGGGTCCCCCCACTAGATGGAGTGATGACCTGGTAAGATATGCAGGAAGTCGATGGATGCAGGTGGCTCAGGACCGTGCTTTGTGGCATTCCTTGGGGGAGGTCTATGTTCAGCAGTGGACTTGTGAAGGGCTGTAATGATGATGATCATGACTTCGTCTTAATGGTGTTTGACCATCATTACCTGAAAAAATTGACATCAAAGGTGATTATAGAACCAGTGGTAGACGGGGGTTATTGAGTTATTAAATCGCAGACCAAAGTTGATCTATGGTTAGATTTTCAGAAAGGGAAAAAAATTGAATTGGCCGTTTGTTCAGTACAAAATTTTATTATAAATAGTCCTTTTAAAATTTATAGGATATTAAGAAGATTTTAAACAACTCTTTCTTAGGTAATTAGAAGTGTGAAAGTTTTAAAAATATTATAGATTAAATATAACTCGAATGGATTACTTAGATTAAAAAAAAACAATTGTCTATGGTAAGGGTGTTGCAATATGAAAGTAATATATAATAGCTTGCTATATTGATTTAATGTTATCGCAATTTTAAACTTGGTGCTAGTGTTATTTTAGAAATTGTACGTTCATAAGGACCGTTATGCTAACATCACACACGACGAATGTGTTTATGCCATCCAGTAAAGCCAGCTGATTTGTGCTAAAAGCGACTTTTAACGTGTCGTCTTACGAGACTATTAGGCATTCCGTTCATCATTCATCCATTCTTAGCCCTCAGAGGTGACATGCATCTGCAGCCTTTATTTGAAATTGGTTGCAGGTATCCTTGAGATGCAGTGACCATTTATCATTAGGTGGTCTACAGTTCCTTTGTCAACTCAATTTCATTAAAAAGATTAGTTCCAGAAGTTTTCACATAACTTTAACAAACCGTATAAGATCATCTTTTATAGGGTGTAAATATGGCTCAATTGTTATTAAAATATAACGTAGAATGAATGTTTAGAATCTGATTCTTTAGGAATTCAGTTTGACTATGGTATTTTGGCGGCTGGGCAACGTGTTCAGACCGGGGAATATATCTCCGTATGTAGTTTCTGTGATGTTGGTTCTGTTAGCCCGATGGCTTTTACAGCTCCATCGGACTCAGGACTAGCAGCTTGAAAGGCCAACGCGAACGCTCCCTGTAAAAGTACGGAGCTTATCCTATATATTGCAAAGTCATAGAGAAATTTCGATAGCGTGGTTTAGACCTCGGTTCGTTTACGCTTGCGACGCGATAGCAATGTCGTCACAGTATGTTACTATTGCCCCTTTGTAGTGATAATTATTTAGGGTTGTCAATAACTTTGTACATTCAGGCTTCGAGGTAATTAATATATTCTCATCAAACCTAGACCCTTACAAATGTAAACATGGGGAGTTAACACTTCTTTCGCGCGGTTTGAGTATGCAATATACCTTTTATTAGTAGATAACAGTGGTAGAGCCACGCGGCAGCTTTTGCTGTCGCACGGATGGGCCGGCTCGAACCGGGGTGGTACCACGACCTCACAGAATACCAGCGTGAAGTAGAGGTTTACCTCTGCGTTTCGCTTGGTGAGTGCAGGTGGCCGGAGGCCCTTTTTACTGGAAATGAGGCATTCCATCTTAGTCCTCACGGGTGACAACGCATCTACATTTTGATTTGTAATAGAGGATAGATGTAGATGTCTATGGGCCGCAGCAACCACTTACCATCAGGTGGATTGTGTGCTCGTTTGTCACCCTTATCCTATAAAAAAAAAAGATAATAACATTTTATCAATAGTTTTTTTTTATAGAATATGTATGCACACACACAAACGAACCCACAGTC
This sequence comes from Parnassius glacialis, assembly GCA_033319125.1. NCBI lineage: Eukaryota > Metazoa > Arthropoda > Insecta > Lepidoptera > Papilionidae > Parnassius > Parnassius glacialis. The sequence goes on along the minus strand of JAVANC010000015.1, from coordinate 11,704,162 downwards.
CACTTGTGAGAAATCTATCCTCGATTAAAAATCATAATGCAGATACGTTGTCACCCCTGCAAACTAAAAACTGCAAACAAATTATGTGTTTCCATTAAAAAACGGTCTCCGGTTTTCTACACTCACCATACGAAACATAGCAGCATTAATTTGCTATTTCACGCTTGTTTTTCTGCTCTAGCGTGGTCCTTCCCCGGTCGAGCCATCACGTGCGTGCTTTAACCATAATATAGCTGCAGCGTGGTTCTAACCACGTAAAAAAATTAATGACATTTTATTAATAAGGACCAAATTCACAGAAAACCAGCGTATAATAAACAGAATAATACTGCTGTGTTTCGTATGTTGAGTGTAGAAAACTGGAAACCTTTTTTACTGAGATATTCCATCTTATCACTCAGGTATGACAACGTAACTGCATTTTGATTCACTTTCTATCACAGTATCTATTTACTATCAGGTGGACTGTGCTCGTTTGTCACCCTTCTAATAAAAAATTGTTATGGTCTCGAAATACTTTTAACCTGGGCGCGATGTCCCAACTTGGCGCAGGTTAAAAAAATGTGTTAGCAATGGGTCCGTTATTATTAACGAAAAAGACTATAGGCTGTTTAAAGTTTATTAGTTAAAAAAATATCATATTAAACAATTAAATAAATATATATAGCGTCACATAAAATCACGCATACGTTTCACTAGTTTTCTTCCGCGTACGACCTCTCTGGAATAGCTTACCACCGGCGATTTTACCGGACCGATACAACTTAGGGAGCTTCAAGAAAAGAGCTTACTTCTTTCTAGAAGGCCGGCAACACACCTGCAATTCCCCTGGTGTTGCAGTTGTTTATGGGTGGCGGTAGTCGCTTACCATCAGGTCAGCCGCAGACAAAAAATCTAAGGGTATTACAGTTAGAAAAAGACGGCCTAGTAGCTAAAGCAGCGACTAGTTATCTGACTTTGACGCCCGCTCAAGCAAAGATTTTAGACTTGTCACCGTGTTGATAAACCCAGACTTAGGCGTGATTTTACTGCTATAAAATACCACAGATGAAACTATGTACACTTTTAAAAACGTTCTAAGAAACATTGAAGTAATTAAGTACAATTTTGCTCTGAGCTTTTGTGGAATTCTTCATGTTCATCGCTGGTGTTGCAAATATTATAAGATTTTTATGTTTACGTACAGACCGGATAAGATTATTGTGAGCATTATTCGGCTAGGCTTGCTTAGTGTGGAACTATTTTAAATTATTATTTTATCATATACATATAAATTATTATTTTATCATATACGTAATATGACGGCTCCGTGGCGTAGTGGCTTAGCAATGAGTTGCAACGCTTGGGGCCGCGGGTTCGAATCCCGCACGGAACAAGTATTTGTACGGCCTACAAATAATTGTTCCGGGTCTGGATGTTTGTCCTTGTGTAATATATGTTTGTAAACTGCCTCCACGATACAGGAGAAAATCCTAGTGTGGGGGTAACGTTTTTTAAAAAAGAATAGAAAAGTGATAAAGCGGATACATAGACATAGAAAATGGACTGTGCGTTTCGTATACAGTTGTGCAGTGAATACAGACCGAAAAATACGAGAGAGACAAAGGTAATGTGCGGTCAGTAGTAGTCTCTTTCTAGAATTCTGATTGGTCCACCTCACTGGCTTGCAGGACGTGGACCAATCAGGCTTGCAGGTAAGAAACGGGTGTTGGCCGCACAGTTGCTTTGTCTCTTTCTAGAGAATGGTCACTTTTGTGAGGCTAACGCTCAGTCCATTCTCTATGTCGATGGGTTTATATCATATAATATGGTTAATATTACTTGAGGCGGTCCATTCTCCTATGATTATAATTTTTATGCTAGCTTAAAGCCTTGTTGTACCTAATAGTTTGTTGAATTTAACTGTATGATCTCCAAACGTGTCATTCGGTCTTTTGGTGCAATGGTGTTGCCATATTTTTTAAAATATGTATTTTTATTATTGTCTTTTGTATCGGGTAAGTTTGTCGGATCGTTTCTTTTATAATTAGTTCCGATTGATTTGTATTGTTGTGTTTATTATTTTCCGTTATATTTCTTAAGAGATTGTCTTAAAGATAAGCAAATTGACTAGGGTAGTAAAGTAAAAGATAATAATACAATTATTTCTATTATTGTTCCTAGATATTTATTTTTTATTTTTTGTTTAATTATAAAAGTTTGTTACAGCTGACTAGGTAAGCAATTGCCAAATATTGGGATGACATGGCCAAATTTCTCGCATTTTTATTACTGGTCAAGTGTATTAACAAATTCGTATATGGGTAGTGCTTTGCTCGACGTGCAAACAAATAAAAAATGATGTGTGAAGTAATTTGGTTAGAATTAACAAATCTTAGTTACGACCCATACAGTAATCTCGAATTTAAAATTATTTGTAGGTAGAGTATCTGTCAAAAATTTATAATTATGGTCCCTAAATCTGTGTAATATGCAATGGTTACAAGTTAAGTTTTTAAATCAGAACCTATCTGTATTCGTTGCTTGAACCTAAACTATTAAGAATAAAGACCAAAGTAAGAGGAAAATAGATATATTATTCAGTACCTTTCTGTAGGTTTGTTGTCCCAGTGTCTTATTTGAGAAATTTTTTTTGGGGTGTACCTATTTGTATTTTATTTTGTATTAGGAGTACGAGGTGAAATAGTAACAAAATTATTGCCTTTTAGGCGCACTAGTCAGCTTCCCGGTGAGGTCGATTAATTAACTATATAATATTAATATATGTTTTTGTTATGGAATTGATGTATTTTTAGTTATTAATTAAGAAGTTCATTGGTCCTTCGGGCATTGTAATTTATTGTTTCATGTAAAGACCTTCCATGTTATTAAGAATTTTGATAATGAAATCGTATAAAAGAAGAATATATCCAGGAAGTCCACGGAAGCTAGTGGCACAAGACTTCTTTTCAACAAAAATGATTTTTAAACCTTAGATATTTACAACACTTTCATGTGAATGAAAATACGAGGGAAAATGGGGTGACGAAGATCACGCGTTCCTTCTTTTAGACCACCTTTTTATTGCTATTATATCGTGCAAACACGTCACTGTCAACTGTATGCATTTAAGAATTTCATCGCTGTTAACGGGATATAAAGCAAGATTAAAATAATGGTGACTAACATTAGTTTGTACTCTCTAAACATCTGATACGCCACCGTATTTAAAAACCGTTTTTAAAAGTTACCATATTTAAAAAATGCATCTTAAAATTTATTTCATATTGATATTTAAAAAAAAAATCAATTTTGTTGATTTGATTTTTCCAAAATCCTTACAAAATGCGTGAGTGCATAGCATGCAAAATGAAATCTTACATTCACTGTGACCGATGTAACAAAAATATTACGATAATATAAAAGTAATATTTTAAAAACATTTTATTTTTTATTGCTCAGAGTATTCTTCAGCTATAGTAAAACTATAAACTGAACCTTATTACTAGAGGAAAAGCATACAAGTATTTGCTCAAACCGCTTCGTTGGCCCAGTGAATTTCTTGCTATATTATATAGATTTCATTTATTTCTAGTCTGTACTTCTATTCTCTAAGAATTGTTTAGAATTACGAAATGTGGTGGATAAATAAAGTTATCTATTTCTTATCAACTGTTGTTTTATTTAACTACCCTCATTGATACTGTTAAACAAATATGTACAAGTTTATACTTATGGGATATTAATTATGCAGGTTGGAATTACCCGTGTATTATATTTTATGTAAACGCATATTTTTTACAAGATACAGCCACGCTGCAGTTTCGACCGAGGACGGACCACACTCATAGAATACCGGCGAGAAATAGCTACATAGTACTGCTGTGTTTCGTATAGTAAGTTTTGAGTGCCGGAGACTATTTTTAGACCTCCACATTAGGAATTCCTCCTGTATCATGGGGTGTAGTTTACATATATAAATTTCACAAGGAGAAACATCCAGACCCGGAACAATTACTTGTAGATAATTAATAGAATCAGGCGTTACTTTGCTGAAATCCATTATAATTGGATTGTTATTAAACTAATATATTTAATTCTGCGTAAAGAAAGAAAATGATGTGTTCTGCCCAGTTTTAAGGGAATCTCCCTCAATCGCGCGCACTATACCCGTCGCCGTCAATCCCAATACAAAATCAAAAGAGAGAAATCCAAAATAGCAAAGGATTCTCACTCGGATCTAGTGGCCAATTGCTTAACCCATTCGTTGCTTCATTCATAGGCGGATGGCACCGATCGACGTAAATTATATTTAGCCATAACTTGGCCAATTTCTACTCTAAAGGGATATACTTTTTATATGTGCATGTTTTACATACATACATCTTTATAGTTTCAGTTTCTGTAAATAATGATTTTAGAAAAATAACAAAACTATCCTTAGGCGCGTATAACGCCGAACGGCGTCTTCCAGAGGTCATCAACATTGAAAACATTTGGATTAAATATTTATATATTATTTATTTTAGCTAGGTATTTTATTTTATAGAATTAAAAAAAAAGTAATAGGTAGTATGAGCAATCATCGTTTCATAGTTGATAGTTAAACATTTTGCTGCGTTAATATAATTCGCTAGTTTTTTTTTATATGTTCTTCATCATCTCTAGTGTAAAAAGGAAAAAAAGAGCATCCAGAAACTTAAAACGAAAACGGCTTATTAATAAAATCCAACATCTTGGATTGTTAAAACCGTTCATATAGGTAATAATTGTTTCGCATACTTGTGAGAGTAGGTACTTAAACAAAACTACAACTACGTAAGTGTTCATAATACTTATTTAATAATATCAACAATCATCAAACAACATGTAGGCTCACAGCGTACCTATGCCACAAACATTATTCCAAGTCTTCTTAGTCGGGTAAACTTATGTCGTCCACATCCTTTTGGTGACTTACTTTCCTATCAAGATTTATTAACATATGTTACAGATCTTTTTTTCATTGGAACAAGATCTAATTCGTAAGCGATCAGTTGAGCAAACGCTTTGTTTCGGTGGTCAGTTGGTTCCCCGTTTTCAAAATTCAAAATCGGGTAATTGTGATACGTCACATTTATACTCATTAGAATCGAAAATGTTGCGTTTATATAAATTTGCATCCTGAATGTCCTGTGACGATACCCTGTCTCTTTATTTTGTCTAGATGTGACTTTTTTCGCATCAACATTATCAAGATGATAATGTTGATCATCACATGGCTTTCTTTTTAGAGAACCAAATTGTCTCACACCGTCACTCAATAAACTCGGTGACGCTGGTCGAGCCTCACCTTCAAGAGAAAGTCAATATTAATTATTAAGTGAAGCAAATTACGATGCACTAGAAATAGTATGTTCTTTTTTATAGAATAAGGGTGACAAACGAGCACACAGTCCACCTGATGGTAGTGGTTGCCTATAGACATCTACATCTATCCTCTATTACAAATCAAAATGTAGATGCGTTGTCACCCGTGAGAACTAAGATGGAATGCCTCATTTCCAGTAAAAAGGGCCTCCGGCCACCTGCACTCACCAAGCGAAACGCAGAGGTAAACCTCTACTTCACCCTGATATTCTGTGAGGTCGTGGTACCACCCCGGTTCGAGCTGGCCCATCCGTGCGACAGCAAAAGCTGCCGCGTGGCTCTACCATAAATAACTGAAAACCCCTCTCTTCCTTTCAACTACTAATTAAAAACACTACTTATTATACTTAATACATTTAAAATAGTAGACTAACTACTATGATTAAAAGTATTTTAACTTTGAAAAATCAGAAAAAAGGTTTGCAATCCTTTGTCATATTTCAATAATATTAAAAATATTAATATAAAAACCAATTTCGTTATTCAAAGTGTAATTAGAAATCTTTCTATAAGTGGAAAATATCCCTTACTATACTGAATAGAATAGAAACAAATTCACTCACTATTTCATCAGCCATATTTATGGTAAATAGAAAATCGCTAGTATTTTTGATAAAACTTCACTGTTTTAATCACAAAATAACTTATTATATACAAATGTAACTTGGCCACTGAATAAGCAATCACTTGACATGGCGTAGACTGATAAGCGCCAATATAATTCTGTCTAAACAAGCAATAATCATTTTCATGAGCGGGAAACGCCGATAGGTGTCAGTGTTTAAATATGAGATGCGTCCGACGCCTATCGGAGTTAGCTCTTTAAACCGCCCGCCCCTGCGCAATAAAGGCGATTTTTCGAACTGCATTGAATGTGTTAAACAACACCTCATAATAGTAAACGACCTCTCATAATAATATGTACACTATCATTACTTTTAAGATAAAATATTTAAGAGAAAGTTCACCTACTTTCTCTTAAACCTTTATCCATTTTGATCATTATTATTTTTGACGTTTACATCATCTCGGACACATATACAAGGCGTGAGCGAATAGGCCTTTGCAATGCTAAGCTAGTGCAGTATACTATAACATCACAAGTCAAGCACTCACTTATAATAGAAGGTAGTGATAGGTAAAAATATACATTAAATAATATATAAAAAATAAAGTAGAAAATTATGTGTTCAGAACGGCAAGGGTATCTATCCATATATGAACACAATATACAACCTGTGAAAATACCACCGCTGACCATTGATCGTGTTTGGGTGACCTTGTTTGGTAGGCGGGTCGGTTAGAATATCTAACGCATATTTGTTGTCGTTGTTGAAGTACCTTTATATTTTTATTAGTTATTAATTGAACGTAATTATACAAAAACGTTCCAACCCACAAGTCATTCAAAAACGAGTATTCTACTTATAGTTTGTCCTGTATATTTAACTCATTTTTAATGACTTATGGGTTGGAACGTTTATGTATAACTATGTCCAATTATAATCGTTAGCCACATATTTGCGCGTGCAATATGATTGGTGATTTCGTAACTTACGGTAGCTTACAATTAGCCTCATGGTAAGTGTCAACCACGTCGCAGTGCACACTTTCGAATCTCAACAAATAGGAAACAACATATGAAATTAGTATATTTATTTACATTGCTACTTCATCAATCAATATGAACACCGTCAACATGAAATTACCGTCACGTTAATACATTTTTCCGATGATTCTTCTGATCGTTACATCTCAATAGAAAGAGTTTGGTGAAGCTCAGAAATACCGAACACAGTAGAACCGTACCGAAATTTGGAACCGGTTTTCAAACCCTAAGCAGATCAAATTCATCCTCCCAATACAATGTAAACAGACTAAACTAGACTTAAAATCAGCACACAGCATGTTGATGTCATCATTTATTATTGTTAGGAAGCCTATTATACAATTTTGAAACTTAAAGAGGATATCTGTACTGCAAGATATTTGAAAAATAGATTATTAACAATTTATTGCTGTCATGCTATGCCCTAGTGTAATAAAGCTCTTCTATTTTTGCTTACTCTATTTGACATGTAATTTATTTGGCATGTATTTTTTTTATTTTATTTGGACATGTATCTTATACAATTACTTATCAATTTCAACAGAGCCACGCGGCAGCTTTTGCTGTCGCACGGATGTGGTACCACGACCTCACAGAATACGAGCGTGAAGTAGAGGTTTACCTCGTCGTTTCGCTTGGTGAGTGCAGGTGGCCAGAGGCCCTTTTTACTGGAAAAGAGGCATTCCATCTTAGTCCTCACGGGTGACAACGCATCTGCATTTTGATTCGCAAGCGAGGATAGATGTAGATGTCTATGGGCTGCAGCAACCACTTACCATCATAAACATACCACATACCATTTTAAAAGTGTAATTTGTAAATTAGCATGCTGGCGTTTTGGGCATACTGTAAGCGAGCATGTACACTGTTTTAAAATAAATAAATAAAATAGTGACCGAGCTATATAAAAGACCATTTAAAAAAATGACGAAATCATTATCCCATGTCCCCCGTTTCCTCCTTGAGAAATGGATCATTCATTCTTTTTCATGAACAATGTATAAGAATTGTGGCTGTCTGTATGTCTTCTTTTATTTTTTATGTATGTTTAATTAGTTTACCGGATGTTTATTATCTAAGAAGTTTCCTAGTTTTGAAAATAATTAATTTGTAGAAAAAAAACAAAACATGGGAACATAACAGTGGTAGTTATAGATTGTATCATAAAAAATATTGGATTTAGTGTCCAGATTCAAGGAAAAGAATGGGGAATATGTTCGTATGAACTTAACACTGCCCTAACATCCTGTTATAATCACTCCTCCGCAGTGTAAGTTATTTTGTTTGACTTTAACTTGTGAAATATTTGAAAGAAGTCTGAGGTGGGGGCTACAGCACCAATCATTACCCACGATTTGAGTGTTTTTGCTACGTCCTCGCTCTTTAACTGCATAGTCAAATTCATTGGTTTGTTCAGTCTCTGTGGATCAAAAAACATCTTTGAACTCTTTATGCACAGGTCCGTTAGTAGCGGGGGGTCGGGACCCAATATGTTATCCACATACTGTTCATCATACATTTTGTTTGTGTAATCTATACCAGTATTTGTTAAAACGGGTACAGGGTCATATTCTGGTATTTCTTTCAAATGATCAGCGTTCTCACTCCATCCGGCATGAATACGAAGCAGTGACGGAATATCTCGACCGTGAAGGCTTGCGTCTACGAAGCTTTCATAACCGAGACCTGAAAAGGGAGTTTTATATTGCATTCATTTAGAAAACATCGATATAAAGATAATTTTTGTTAAGATTCATTCATTTCACTTCAATTGGACGGGTAGTTTTTGCGACAGGGAGTCCACCACTCCATCTCGTGTGCATTGTAAGAGGTGACAGTGGGAAATGAAACAGAGAATGCGCTGCAGCGTCTTTTTTTTATATAGAATAAGGGTGACAAACGAGCACACAGTCCACCTGATGGTAAGTGGTTGCTGCGGCCCATAGACATCTACATCTATCCTCTATTACAAATCAAAATGTAGATGCGTTATCACCCGTGAGGACTAAGATGGAATGCCTCATTTCCAGTAAAAAGGGCCTCCGGCCACCTGCACTCACCAAGCGAAACGCAGAGGTAAACCTCTACTTCACGCTGGTTTTCTGTGAGGTCGTGGTACCACCCCGGTTTGAGCCGGCCCATCCGTGCGACAGCAAACGCTGCCGCGTGGCTCTACCACTGTTTGATCTTCCTGATAACAAGTCAAAACAATATAAACTGCAGTTGACAATTTAAATGAATCGACTGGAAACAAGGCATACCATAGTAGTCCGCAGGGGTGACAATGCATATGTATTTTTATTTTTAATTGAGAACAAATGTAAATGGACCGCAACAACCACTTACCATCAGGTGGATTGTGTGCTCGTGTGTCACCCTTATTCTATTAAAAAAACCTCTTATGTCAAGACCAATGTTCTGCACAGGAGTTTTGATAGGCTGCATTGAGTTATATGTACTATGTACTAGAGAAGCCATTCCGAACATTAACTATGTTCAACTGAACTGTACTACAATCCGTACAAATAAAATATTGCGTAAATTGAAGATTTGTGAATTCCATAAAATAATAATTATTACATTTTCTTTAGAAATATGTTTGTTTAGATTAAATAAGGATATTTTATATTAAATTCTTATATGTATGTACATATTTTATATTAATATCTTATTTTATATCAAATTAAAGTCTTCGCGCATGCGCGACTACTCCCGCGCATGCACGTAAACATAGAGTAGGACACAATTTTTGTTTGGAATGGCTTCTCTAGTACGTAGTACATATAACTCAATGATAAGCTGTACAAATGAATGAAATAATGCCTAATGTATGAAATAATGCGAAATGTATGAATAATGCCCAGGGCCGGATTAACCATGTCGGGGCCCTTAGGCAATGGAATTCTCGGGGCCCCTTTGCAGCCAGTATAAAGGGATGTAATGTATCCATATTATTAGTTCTACTACTAGATACTAGATGGTTTTGTTCTGTAAGTATGAAGTATTTCATCAACTAAAAGTATGCGTCGCTTAAACGTAATAATACCTATTGTCACTGAGGTTACAAATTTTCCAATAAAAATTTCTCTGTATTATTCATGTATATAATTTTCCCTTATATTTCGGGGCCCCTACCCGATGCAGGGCCCCTAGGCAGTTGCCTAATCTGCCTAAAGATTAATCCGGCCCTGGGATTGCCTACAATAATAACTGTCAAACTAGCAAGTTAGCTAATAGCTTTTAAAATATTGGAGTGACCACAAGCTTAATATCTACCTGATGGCAAATAGTTACTGCAGCCCATGGACAAGTTCAAACAAAAGTCCCCTGAGAACTAAGATTTTACACTACGAGATGCGGCACTAATGGGTCGACTTGACCGCGGAAAAACCACGCTCTCACATAATACCAGCGTAAAATAGCAGCTTAACGCTGCTGTGTTTTGTATGGTCAGTGTAGAGAACCGGAGACCATTTTTAATTGAAACGAGGCATCGCCATCAAGCTCCTCGTGTCTGACAACGCATCTGCATTTTGATTCGCAAACGAGGATAGATGTAGATGTCTATGGGCCACAGCAACCACTTACCATCAGGTGGACTGTGTGCTCGCTTGTCACCCTTATCATATAAAAAAAACTTTACCCGTGAACCACACTTGGTGATAGAAATAGGAACAAGGGTGGTACCAACTCATGCGAAATCTTAGGCAGAACAAGACTAGATGATAAGTAAGTTCATTAGTCTCACTTCTTCATCAGCATGTAAAAATCCTTATCACCGCGCATGGCAGGGGGGTTGACTTTCGTAATACCAGTTGTCTTGCAGCTTTCAATCTGGCCCCTACCACCGATACATCCAGTTATAACATCATCATCGGAAGCCGTGAGATTCGACGGCTCCGTGGTGCAGATGTTTAACAATGAGTTGCAGCACTAAGGGCCGCGGGTTCGAATTCCGCACGGAACAAGTACTTTATATGGCCTACAAATAACTGTTCCGGGTCTGGATGGTTGTCCTTGTGAAATTTATATATGTAAATTGCCCCCATGATACAGTAGAAAATCGTAGTGTGGAGGTAACGTTTTAAGTAAAATGAAGATTTCATTGGGTTTGCCATAGACTCCTCGTACGACACCCACTTAAATGTACAAAGTATTGAGTATTCTACAATCAATAAATAATTATAATCACAGTGTAATGGCGGTTGAGGCATATCTAATACGCCATTTCGTCTCATGGGTGTCGTAAGAGGCGACAGAAGGAAATTGAAACAGATGGGCAGCAGCATCGTCCTAAGAACAACTCAATATAATAAAAAACTGTGAATGCCAACCAGCCTGCCAGACAACTATGGCAAAATCTATGAGGCAATCTGTGGTGGAGGCCTATGTTCAGAAGTGGACCATTATAAGCTGTGATGGTAATGGAAATAATTATTAAAACTTTACCTAAAACACAAGCTTTTAATAGACCGCCAGGTCGAACAGAACTTGTCAACGCCACAGGAGCGCCCGGAATAATAGCTAGATACAGCGGAGCACTAGACCGTGTATCTGATGACAGCTGCACACTAGCAAACACTAGATCTCCCAAACGAACTGTTTGTATCTACAAAAGAAATATATTAACATTGATGATATTAGTATAGATGTTTTACCCCACAAAGGCAGTCCGTTTTTAATGAGGGCTAATAATCTTCCACTCACCAGATGTCGCTAGTAGTGACTGAGGTAAAGTTTTTGTTACACAGTGTCAGTTAATTGAGAAATTCGTTTTAAATAATAGTTTATCATTATCTAGAATATTATATCTCTCTTACAAAGCAATAAGGACCGTGGCTGAGCTCACTTGACTACTCTAGTGCCATCTATTATCTATCTACGGAAGCGGTTGCGATGTATATCGATATGAAAATTTGACGCGCTAAATACATCGTTCTTTATTTAATACATTTCCATAGATGTCGCTACATGGTACCGCTAAGTAAGATTGACGAAGTCATTGGGCTCTAGTTAATACACAACACAATGCGTCAGTGGTTTGATCTCTTTTTAAAAAAATCGGCTTTTAGTAATATTTTATAGTTTCGTTTATACATTTTTAATGTAATTAATATAAAATATAACTAATAATATAGAAAGAAACCTTAAAGATTGCATTTTCCTAAAAAAAAATCACCCCCGCTATGAAATTGTCAAATATTTTACCTCACTGTAAAGTGGCGCCGCCCTGGCGGCAGAAAAGTCGTGGATTGTGTATGTAGGTGATTCACATTGTTTCTATGTGTGTATAAACTTGGGAACACTCAATATCGGCCGAGCCGAGGTTTCGCGCCAAAATTTAGCATTGAGTACCATCAGTATGAAATGTAGATGGAGTAAAGATGTGCACAGTGAAGTAAATTAATGTTTACACATTCCTATAGTGAGTTAGATTTAAATTGTACCATGTAATATCTGATTCTAATGATGTATTCACATATTGTCACATGGTTGTCGTAAGAGGCGACAAAAGGAAAACAAAACAGGAGGTTAGTAGCAGTGTCTTCCTAATTTATATATAAATAAATAAAATTGAAGTGCCTGTTTGTAAAATCAAAAATTCAGCTTTCTACTAAATACATATATATACGGTACTAATAACAAAAATACAATTCTTAAAGTTTTTGCCTGTCTGTCTGTCGGTTTGTTTCAGCTAATCTCCGTAACGGCTGGACCGATTTTGACGGGATTTTCACTGGCAGATAGCTGATGTCACAAGGAGTAACTTATGCTATTTTTATTTTAGAAAAAGAATTAGGGTTCCGCGCAAAAAAAAAATAAAACCCCAAATAACACGCGGGCGAAGTCGCTGGGAACATGTAGTACCAAATAAAAAAAAACTGATATTGCCAAATAGCGTGCGAAGTGTGGAAACTATGAAAAATATTCCCCCCCCCCCCCCCCCCTATGAGGCAATCTGGCAAGCTATGGGGGAGGCCTACATTCAGTAGAGGACTATTGATTGGCTGAACGCTAATGGAACACAAAAATATTTTTATTTCACCACTTAACGAATTACATATCTAACTAATAGTTTTATTTTGTTCAATAAGGGTGAGCTATGTAACACCACCTGCAGTTACAAAATAAGTTATTGGGTTTTTGTACCAAGAAATTCTCAACAGCAATTTTTTTCTTGCAATTCGAGACGGCTACGTTGTACAGTGGCTTAGCAATGAGTTGCTGCGCTGGGGGCCGCGGGTTCGAATCCCGCACGGAACAAGTATTTGTATGGCCTACAAATAATTGTTCCGGGTCTGGATGTTTGTCCTTGTGCAATGGTTGTTTGTAACATTTAAAAAAAAAACAGCAGCCTGAAGTTGGCAGTGTTTCATGTCATGAAATGAAACCACATAAAGCCGTTGGTCATTAAGACTGATTTCTCTCCATTTGTGTGAGATTGGTGTCCCATCAGACTTTGAGAGCGATGCAATATATAGTGCACCTGTACTTGCATACATTCTCATGCACTATAAATGCAGGCGGCTTGTATCCATTGAGATACTGATATTCCAAGCTAAATTCCATAAATTTTTCAATCAAATTATTAGTTTTGAGTACTCTTATAAATATAGTTTCCTCACAATGTTTCCCTTGACAGTCACGGGCAAAGGAAATCAACACTTAAAATTGTAATTAACTTTGTAGTTACAAAAGCAATTAACATGGGTGAATTAATAAACAAGTCTCTAAAATACTTTACATGTCGTAAAATATGTAATTATCAAAATAAAAACCTCTGGTCTCTTATTTCTGCCAATACGGGTACTCATCAATGCTTGCATCAGTCTTTCGGGCAACTCTGTTTCCTCCACAGGCTCTTCACTTAACGGCTCTTTTAAATCAATAACATACCAAATTCGATTTTGTGTTGCAACCACTGAAAAGAAATTAATATGTTAAAATACTTTAACATGGTAGAGCCATGCTGCAGTTATATTATGGTTGCAGTGAGGAATAGGTCAGCTTGACCAGGAACCACGCTCACACAATACCAGTGTAAAATAGCTGGTTAATGTATAGTGAGTGTAGAGAACTGGAGATCCTTTTTACTGGTATAGAGACATTCCGTCTTAGTCCTCATGGGTGACAACGCATCTGCATTTTGTTTAAATATTGAGGATAGATGTAGATGTCTATGGATCACAGTAACTACTTACTATCAGGTGGATTGTGTGCTCTTTGTCACCCTATCCTATAAAAAAATTAGTCTAAGCCCCAAACATATATCGTACGTGGTTGTGTTATTCTTCAAATATTTACAAGAGAAATACTTGTTAAAGTAATAAATCTGTAGTTAGATTGAGCCTTGTTACCCATGTATACGTTGTATAGCCATGCTGCAGCTATATTAGTAGTATAGTTGTAGCACGAATGGGTCGGCTCTGAAACACAGCAGCGTTAAGCTGCTATTTACCATGGTATTCTGTGATAGTTTAATCCTTTCCCGGTCGAGCCGACCCATTTGTGCTACAACTATACTACTAATATATCTGCAGCATGGCTATACAACGTATACATGGGTAACAAGGCTCAATCTAACTACAGATTTATTACTTTAACAAGTATTTCTCTTGTAAATATTTGAAGAATAACATTTAAGAGACGCTTAAGGCTTCGGAGAAGCATCACTTAAACAGTTTTTGGAGAAGTCAACAACTGTTAGTTCCTGAATTCAAAATTTATGCTCCAGCACTACAGCACATTTGAAATGCTATTAAGAGTAACACTAATTTGCTGCCTAAATATTTTGAAGCGTATTAACCAACGGGCTGTCCCACTTAACCCTTTAACAGTGAATAAGAAATTTAAATGTAAATTATCTTAAAGATCCGTTTCCCCTGTCACTTTCCCCTCGCAAGGGGTGTTAACCCCCACCATCTTATCCTCCTTACATTTAAGACGCAGCTTTGATATTATTTCATCCACTTCTTCAGCTGGCAGATTCTTAGCAACTCCTTTACAAACAATTCTTGCAATGTTGGATGGGGTCATTGGTAATCTTGCGTTGCGAACCGCTCGCGCAACGTCCCTCCAGCGCACTCCAAATTCAGAAAAAACTGTTATGGTGCAGAGTTCGAATGACATCTTACTCATTATAGTTTGGAGCTCTAATAACTCTGAAATACCAAAGATTTCTCGTTAATTCCTCGTTTCTCTTAAATTATTTAGTCCAAATGACATAAAATAAGTATATATACTTTTTCTGCTGGGGTTCTGCATATTATAATAAATGTTTATATTTATTACGAAAGAAACAAACGACAATAATTAAATTATTAAAGACAAAACTTAAGTTTACATGTTTTATAAACAACATAAACCGTTAAATTTTTAAATTTAATGTCTATTTGACGTTTACCAATAGCGATGCTCAACTCGATTGACTACATCGAGTTAACTCGAATTGCGTTCTTCTCGACTTAACTCGAGTCAGATAATCATTAGCTCGCGTTCGGGCTTTTCTGTTTTCTTATAGGAGAAGGGGCAAACGAGCATGCGGCTCACTTTTTGGTAAGTAGTCACTACCGCCGCCCATGAACAACTGCAACACCAGGAGAACTAGGGGAATAGCAGATGCGTTACTAGCCTTTTTAAAAGTAGTAGACTCTTTTTTTTGCAGGTCCCTAACTCGTATCGGTTCGGAAAAATCGCTGATGGTAATCGATTCCACAAGCAAGTTGTGAGCAGAAGAAAACATCTTGTAAATCGCACAGTGGTGGACCGCCAATCATCCAGATGGTGTGGATGATATCGAGAGTTCTTCCGCGATGTGCATTCGTAAAATTTGGCGGCTGGGATTAATCCGAACAATTCCTCAGAGCACTCCCCGTGGTAAATGCGAAAAAAATGCAAAGGGATGCAACATCTCTTCGCAGTGCCAATGAATCGAGCCGATCGGAAAGTACTCGGTCGTGGACGATTCAAGCCGCTCTGCGCTGGATGCGGTCAAGTGGAAGAGCTGACACTGTGGAACCCCTGCCCAGAGATGGGAACAGTATTCCATGTGATGCCGAAACTGCACCCTGTAAAGTTGCAGGCGGTGTGCTGGCATGAAATATTGTCCCGCTCTGCTGAGCACGCCAACCTTTTTAGAGGCTAATTTGGCCTTCTCTTCCAAATTACCACGAAATTGCACGTCATTCGATATGTCGACGCCGAGGATTCCGATGCTGGCTGAGGGAGAACAAGGTGAGTGCCTTGAAACTGAGGAGATACGACAGAAGGGTTCTTTTTAGCGGTAAACGCGCAAACTCGTGTTTTCTGGGGATTGAGCTGGACTAGATTTGGTCGCCCCCAATCCGAGACTTTGTTCAGCAAAGACTTGACTTCAGACACAAGTTTGTTCCGGTACTCGGCGACGTTTTCCCGAGAAATATTGGCGCGGCTGGTGTATAGAGCATCACCAGTGCTATCATCCGCATATCAATGAATGTTATTAGTTTGCAACATATCATTGATATGCAGAAGAAACAGCGTTGGTGACAGCACACAGCCTTGTGGAAGACCAGCGTTAATAGGCTTGTAGTCAGAGCATGCAACGTCTACAACGACTTCGATGCTCCGATCTGCAAGGAAGCTGCTGATCCAATTGCACAATTTCTCGGGAAGCCCATAGGAAGAGAGCTTCGAAAGGAGCGCTTTGTGCCAAATCCGATCGAAGGTCTTCGCAATGTCCAAACTAACAGCCAATGCCTCCCCCTTGGACTCTACTGCCTCCACCCATCGATGAGTCAGGTGGACCAGAAGATCACTAGCTGATCGACCCCGACGTAAACCATATTGGCGGTCACTAATTAGCTGGTGATCCTCAATTTGATTGTGATTTCGGGACTACGCCTATGGAGTAGGAGTACCGGAAAAGACACGTTAGAACCGGTGCAAACTCCGGAGCACACGTTCTCAGCACAATTGGGGGGATTCCGTCAGGCCCACTCGACTTGTGGATGTCCAGGGAGAGGAGTGCTTTGCGAACCGAGCGCTGTGAGAACCACACATCCGGGATGGAGCACTCATACCGCGGGATGATCGGCGGTGTGTACCCTCTGTCATCAAGAGTCGAGTTGGACGCAAAAGGAGAGCCTAAAATGCTGGCAGTAAATATGAGCAAACGAGAGTACAATTAGTTTATCGCGTGTATATTATAAATACCAATAAATTGTTTAAGAATAATTTGTGATAGTTAAATTACTAAAGACATAAAAGTACATACGTCATATTGTTACAGTGATATTATTTTGTGAAGATTGTCTATACAACTAGTTTTATTATTAAATATTATATCTAAGACGTAAACTAAAAATACATATGGTACTACGTTTTTATTGCACTCCTACCTGCTAAGTTTAGTAATAATTATTATACAACACATGCGATACCATCGTATTAATCTGTGTCCAACACGGATTTGTAACAAATTAACTCAGTTTTGCCCTGCCAGTCTCTCGAACTCAAACTGAACATGAGTAAGCAACTCGATTGCTTAACTCGTGTTCGCTTAACTTTTCAAGTTACGTGAATTTGAACTCGAGTTGAGTTCCCTCCGAGTTGGTACATCTCTACAATAAATTAGCCCACAGACCACAGACTAATATGATGCTTACCACGGAATATAAATACAAGTTTTTTTATACTTGTTTTTTATATTATATATATTTTTTATATATAAAAAAACCTGTTTTTTATATTCCGTGATGCTTACGGTATACCGCTGTTCCGTTTCCGCTCCAAAATTATTTTTTATTATAAGGCGGAGAGGTCTACACATAAAGCACATAAAGCCTAGTCTGATGTGTATTTTAATTTCGTTCGCAAAATTCTTTCCTTTCTTTCCTATGGGAAATATGATGATGCGTCATAATGCGAAAACTTTTTATATTTAGAGGACAGCATAAAAACCAACAGACATTGGACAAGGACAACATTATATCAAAGAGAATAAGCCGTCGCTTATTAAGGTGGTAGCTCCAAGGTGGCCCGCGAAATTCAAATTTCCTGTAAGTTCATATTACCCTTTGAATGAGTTTTTCTGGAAATAGCCATACAAAGGGCTAATATGAACTTACAGGGTTGTATTGGTGATTTTAATGATAATAATTCTGTAAACACATAATCGCTACGGTCGCGAATCATATTTGTTAAATATACAACCTAACCCTGACCTGCAAATTCCAAAAAACGCAAGAAAATTTGAATTTCGCGGGCCACCCTGGAACTTCCACCCTAAAGCCGTGGTGATTTGTTGTAGGCATAGACTTAAAATATACTGGCGTTAATAGAGATGGGCAATGTGTATCACTTAAAAGAAAAGATTGATATGTATCTTTTGATCACTTGGATATGTATCACTCTTTTATATCTTTATATCCTTATGTATCAGTAGATCAAGCTCGCTCTCACTACACGCATCGCATTACGTTGCATTGCTCACTCAGCGTGGCTCGCTTCGCTCAACTCAATCCTATCAGTAAGAGTGATAGATAAGTACCTATAGAGCTGTTTGCATTTTGCTTGGTCGTAACATTGTGTATCTTTCTGATATATTTGACTGCTGTTTCTTTCTAGGTATCTATTTGTTATGATTAAAAAATTAAAGTTTTCCTATTTCTCAGACATGCAGCTTTCCTCACGATGTTTTCCTTCATCGCCGAGCACGTGGTAAATTAGCACTTAAAATTGCAATTAAAAATTTCATTGGTGCCGGCGGGGATCGAACCCGGGTTGCTTGCGTACTGTGAAACTTACAGCGAGCGCTATTATTGTTAAGACTGATAAATATTAATAGGCACTTATTCGAGAAATTAACTTAAATTTTTAGTTTAAAATAATAATTAAATTAATAATTAACGTAAATAACGTTGGTAGGGTAGGTATTGTTTGTATTAATTTGTAGAAAATATATATTATATAGTTTCGGCTTCTTGAAAACATTCCTGCTGCGTTGGCTGTTTTTTAGCTACGAGGGGTACTATGGGGAAGGTTACCACAATTTCCAGCGGGTACATTTAGCATGTTCGCACAATAAAGGCATTTTGCTTTTTTTGGTTCTACTTCCTCAAAATGATTCTACACTGCGCTTCGTTTTCATGAACCCATTTTTTATATTATTAAAACACAAACTGCGCAAAATTATTTACACTTAAACTAAATGAAACAGTCAACAAAAACACTTTAAACTATTTACATTGAATGTCTTATTTACCTTCATTTAAATTAAACAGTCACTAAGTATACAAAACAACTTCAAATATTTTTCTATTCGATGCAATTAACGCAAGCAATATTACTCTCGTTCCCAAACCGAGGTTAAGGTTGAACTAATGAAGCAAACTGATATGTTTGTTTAATTTTGTAAATCAAAAATCTATTTTCTACTTTTTTATGGATATAAACGACTACTAATTTCGGTTATAAAACTTTCTTAAAAACGAACGATGGTTTTATAACTGAAATTAGTTTGCATTTTCTTACTAAAAAAATTATAGGCAAAGTACACATAGGTACAGTTCAAACCAGTATAATACTTTAATGTTAACGTGCCGCTTAATGACTTTAAGCCCTATGCACCAGTCATAGAGTTATCAATTTACCTTTTTGTGCCAACGTATTACAGTTTATAATGATCAAACAACTCACTCTCTCCGTCTTGCCAAAGCGCGACAGAACATTCTAAATAGTGACCTGCGAAAGAAAGGTCTGTACTATGGACTTTCAGAAATCTTCCTGGAACGACCGGCCGTGCCGGCCGAGGTATAATAGAAAGCAGTGTGCGCAATGTGCGACACAGATGTTAGAAAAAGTTAAAAGATGCCTTGAGTGAATAAGTTGTAAAGATACAGTGATACATTCGGATGCGAATGGATATAAAGAGTGATTGATGGAAACGAATTGATTCATATCTTTTGTATCTATCTCTCCTGAGTTACCCATCTCTACTGGCGTAGTCGTAGGGGTGCCGCCACCTAAATTGCCGAAGATGCACAAGAAATTCAAAACCTCTGGACATTTGGTTGAATACCTATTGAGTTGTATCCCCGGATACTTTTGTAATTAAATGGTTTAGAATATAAATAAAAACATAATTTTCATTTTCAGACTAATGAACTAGTCACGTAAAATGATGTTTACTGTATCGTCCTGTGTGTGTCATAAGAGGTAAAAGAGGGAAGCAAAACAAATGTGTATTTGAAATTTTCTTCCTATCATGTTCTCAGCTGTGGACTTTGTATTATATTTATATAATCTTTTTTATATTTGTATAATCTTGTTTTCAAGTTTTCAGGTATACCTTATGAGATGTGCTGTAATCTCCCGATCGCTTCTCAGTCGAGTTTAATCGGTCGATTGACATCTCGGTCGAAGTTGGACTTGCCTAGTAGGACTATTTGTACTAAGTATTAACATAGTCATTACAAGTAACCTTTGTTTTGTTCATGTTTATATTAAGACCTTTCCGTTGGGAGACTTTTGAGGTCATTGAGCATAGTGCTGAGGTTCTCTAGCGATTTTACCACAAGGACTATATTGTCGGCAAATCGTAGGTGACATACTCGCCATTGGCGTTAATTCCGTATTCAGAAGTTTGAAAACGTCTTCCGATGCAGCGGTGAAGACCGTGAAGAACCACCCTGTCTTACACTTATCGCGCGGTTTTCATTCACCGACACGGCCCGGCTGCCGGGAAGCAAAAATGTATGAAATATATGGCATGCTTTTCCACTAACCGACGCCGGCGCCGGCACGACAATGAATTCCACCGGTATCGTGACAGCAAGGTTCCCACTCGATGCCAGCCAGTAAAACTGCATGTGTGCTGTGTACTTATCGTAGTGTGCGTGTGTGCAAGCCTAGTTAGTAGTAGTCTCAATCTCAATTTAGATTCCCTTGCATTGAGAGTGAGACTCGAAATCAGGGTAATGCAGATCTGTATGAAATCCGAGAAACTTTCTCTATCTATCTATGTGTGGATTGGGCCTATAAAATTAAAGCGAGTTATCGATATCGCTGTTTCTTTCTTTCGCGTTGTTTCAGATTGCCATTTTAAAAATTAGTTATAAAAATACATATTATGTCGGAAGAAACTGAAAATTTTAATCCGGTGTTATACTTTTTTTTTGTTGCTCATTAGATTATAATAACATAGGTACATATTACTTTGATATTTGCACAATTAATTGATTACAATTGAATTATTGAATATAAGCATAATTCTATCAAAAAAGCCATGTTAAATTCAGTTATTATCGGTTCAGAATACTTAATTTTCGTTTGTAGGCATTTCTTCGCGATTGTGTGTGTAAAGATTCATCATCATCATTATAGCCCTTAACAAGTCCACTGCTGAACCTATGTTCAGCAAGGAACCTCTAAACCTCTAAACCTCCCCCAAGGAATGCCATAAAGCACGGTCCTGAGCCACCTGCATCCATCGACTTCCTGCATATCTTACCAGGTCGTCACTCCCATCTAGTGGGGGGACGCCCTACACTTCGTCCGCCAGTACGAGGCCGCCACTCGAGAACCTTTCTTCCCCTTCGGTTGTCGGTTCTTCGAGCTATATGGCCGACCCACTGCCACTTCAGCTTACTAATCCGTTGGGCTATGTCGGTCACTCTGGTTCTACTGCGGTATCCTCATTTCTAAGTTTATTACGTAGAAAAATTCCGAGCACAATGACACTCGAAAACAGCACGTAGACGCGGCTCAGAAGGGAAATCGGTCTGTAGTTCTTCAAGAGAGCGTTATCGCCTTTCTTGAAGAACAAGACCACCGCACTTCTGCTCCACGCCTCCGGAGTAGTTCCACCATGCAGGACGGAATTGAAGAGCTTCTAAAGGATTTCAAGTACCGGTTTTCCACTCGCTTTCAAAAATCCCGCTGTAATTCCATCCTCACCTGGGGCCCTGCCGTTTTTAACGTGCTGGAGAGCCATTCTCATCTCGCTCAGATTGATGTCCGGGATATCTTCGGAATCGTATCGGATAAGACTCGCTCTTGGATCGTTACTCACACTTGCGTGTGGCTCCAACGATGACGTGTACAGCTGCCCATAGAACCTCTCAATCTCACTCAAAATCTCAGGTGTCCCGGAAACGATGCTTGACTTCTCTGCGTTATATTTTTGCCTTAAATGTTCTTTTTTATAGGATAAGGGTGACAAACGAGCACACAGTCCACCTGATGTTAAGTGGTTGCTGCGGCCCATAGACATCTACATCTATCCTCTATTACAAATCAAAATGCAGATGCGTTGTCACCCGTGAGGACTAAGATGGAATGCCTCATTTCCAGTAAAAAGGACCTCCAGCCACCTGCACTCACCAAGTGAAACGCAGAGGTAAACCTCTACTTCACGCTGGTATTCTGTGAGGTCGTGGTACCACCCCGGTTCGAGCCGGCCCATCCGTGCGACAGCAAAAGCTGCCGCGTGACTCTACCACTGTTAAAATAAGAGATAAAATGAAATAAAGGGAAAACCGCATATCTGCAGTGCGATAGGTTTCGTACCTATCCAACCGCAGATGCCTATTTAACAAAGTAGAGTAATTTAAATCGGTTCAGAAGCTTCCAAGAAATCAATTAAAATACAGAAAACATATCCATCGAATTCTTTCTTATTATCCATCGAGTTCTGAAATGAGCTATGAACCACATGATGTAATAGTAAAATTCGTGTAAAGTGAACGTCACAACAAACAACTAAATGTGTCATAACATTAATTTATTACATTTATATAATACAAAATTATAACATAATTTATCTATGCTAGCACAGTCGTAACTTATTAAAAAAAAACTCCTTAAACCGAACTAACAGTGTTACATTCTAAATACTTACAATTTTATTTTCAATTTTAAAAAGGAAATACAGACATCAGACATTCTTCACAATATATCATGAATCACGTGCCTTCGAAATTGCAATTTTTTGGTTACCAAATGTTCTTCTTACACACAAAATAATTTGTCCAAATCACAACAATACGAAGACAACTGAAAATGTTTTATTGGATCTCAAATTAAAATAACTTGTAAAAATTAAAAATTTTAAATTTGCGCGAATACGTTAATTGATGATAGTCATATGACCGTTAATATTAATAATGTTAATTAATTTCAATAAATCTTCCGAAAGATTTTTAAGAGGCTATCTCTACACAGTATAAAACAAAGTCGCTTCCCGCCGTCTGTACGTTTAGATCTTTTGAACTACGCAACGGATTGTGGATGTGGTTTTCATCAATAGGCAGAATGATTCAAGAGGAACGTTTATATGTACGTTTACATGCATATTATATATTATATAATCTTTTTGTCTGTGTATATGTAAGTCATGGAGTATAGAGTAGGAGGACAATCTCTGTATATGAATGTTTTCGTAAAAACGCGACCAATAAGGGTGGCGCTGCAGTAGCATAGGATAAATTAAAAAAAGCGCCAAAAGTAATTAGAATAAGATGGAGAAATAAACAAGGACCGACCAATCCGCTTGGTTTTGTAGTACGTAAATAGTTGAGATTTTGTATACCGGCATTTTACTAACTACTCTAGTCTGACTTTACTCCGTCTACAACAGCTATATTCATATTATAGTTTTTCAGATGCCAGCGCTATTGTGGTAGGTTTTGGAACCTCTACATTCAGTATACAGTTGGACACTTTCTCAACTTTCCCCCCATACGAGATTGTTCTCTTTCTACTCTATACTCCATGATGTAACTGAACTCTTAAGCGGTTGGACTGATTTTGATGAAATTTTGTGTATAATTAAGTTGATTCGAGAAAGATTTAGATTCACAATTGGACCCGGCAGATGGCGTTGTTCTCGAGATCCAGAAATCAACCGTGCGTAGCAGGGGCGGCTCGCTAGCCAATGATAAATGCAGTTATTCATATTTTACAAATTAGTTACTTACTAGTAAGTTCGTAATAGAAACTGTAAAACTAAGCACAATACAATAATTAAATTCATATATTAGTTTATTTTTGATGGTGACATACTATTTTAAAGAATAACTTTTTAATAATCAAAAAGTAATTATTGTTTTAAAACATAGAAGTACATTTCATGGGAATTCAAACAGCCTCTCGTAAATTATTCAAATATTTTCATCACTATACAGGGTTATTTTGCAATAACCGGTCAAATTTGCAGAGACGGTTGAGAATAAGCTATGTCGGTAAATGGCGAAGAAAAATTAATAAAAAATATCAAAATGCGTGGTAACGTATTATTTTAACTGATTTTAATGCGCACGAGGGTCGAGCGGTAGGCAAAAACATTGTTGCCCATAAATCACGTTCAATTTGGGATAATTTCAAATAAAATTAGAAGCCTTATTTACTCGTATTTTAAAAAACTGCAAAAACGGTATACCATTATTGGAACTTAAGATTGAAATTTGGCTACTCTGAAAAATAACTCTGTATAGTTTCATATGGATGTCAGATTATATAAATTACTAATAAAAATACTCAAATTTTGAGTAGTTTATAAAAATTATGAATTATAATATAGTAAATTTTCATTACTCAGTAGATACTTCATGAGAATTCCCGCCAAAAGTAACACAACATGCTTTACCAAAATACATTGTGGAAAAAACCAAACAGATATTGATAATGGAACTTCTAAGATAATGGAACACAATTTATCAACTTAATCAATTTAATTATAGTAAATATTAAACATAAAACAAAGCAGTGATATTTACAAATTATTCAAATAACATGTGAAGTGTTTGTAATCTATTTGATAAGCTATGTAAAAAAAAAAACAGTAATTTGAAAAATTATTTATATGTGGACAAGCAGACAGGTAAAATATCTCACTGTAAGGGCTACAATTGTCTTTAAATAAAATAAAAACTGGGGCTTCATTGTAGATATGTATCAATCGTGAACGATTCGTTCATTTGATCCGGCTCACTGCAAAGTATTGATGATTGCAATCATATTTTTTTTAACATTCCGGATCAAACGATTGACAGGCCTATGGAGTGTAGAGTAGAAGGAGGACCATATCTGTATATGAAAAGTGTCCCTAAAAACGCCTCCAATAAGGGTGGCGCTGCAGTAGCATAGGATAAATTAAAAAAAGCGCCAAAAGTAATTAGAATAAGATGGAGAAATAAACAAGGACCGACCAATCCGCTTGGTTTTGTAGTACGTAAATAGTTGAGGTTTTGTATACTGGCATTTTACTAACTACTCTAGTCATGAAATATTTTAAATATTTGAATTCAGCTGACTTCACTCCGTCTACAACAGCTATATTCATATCGTAGTTTTTCAGACGCCAGCGCTATTGTGGTAGGTTTTGGAACCTCTATTTTCAGTATATAGTGGGACACTTTTTCAACTTTCGCACCTTATAAGATGGTTCTCCTTCTACTCTACACTCCATAGACAGGCCTCACGACCAGAGACTAATAATGTCCGATGACCGACATTATCGAGCGGGTCTCACAGATCAATTTGAAACTCGAAAAGTTCCATTTGTATGATCGACCCGAATGACCCAGTTCGTAAGACTAATCAATACTTAAATGATGGAGTCACTAGAAATGAATGAATAACATCTATTTCATCGTGTAGAATCTTATATGTTTGTGACTTACATGTACAAGTACTTACATGTCATTATTAAACCAAAAAATCTGCACAAACATAGTCACTAATTAAACGAAACTGTCGCATAGGGCAGAAGCATTGACGCATTAAGCATTAAGCAAAGTTGTAAATCCATTATATAAAAATATTAAGTAATAAAATAAATTTAAATGTAAAACAGATAGGCATGCATAATCTAGAATTTTTAGTCTGTGAACGTAGACCCCACAAAGAGTGATAGAAGAACACTATATATATTTTAAGTTACGTCAAAACCATGCTAAAGTTCATGACATACAATCACACACACATATGCACATAAACAATGTTGTTGGTTGTGTTTTTACAGTAAGTTGAGTATGCTTTTAACTTGGTTTCGGCATCACTTGAAATATAAACAGAGTTATGTCCATCTTTCTTTATTAGTAAGAGCCTGTCGACTATATGAATATGACAAACTGTACATGATGACTACACCATTACCACAACTAAAAAAATAGTATATTGAAACACACAAAAATATAATCATTCAACTATGTTTACCATTTAATTTTAAATCTTTAAAATCAATATGTTACAGTCATTTTCTCTTTCTTTCACTTCATATTTCAAATCAACAGGTTTCGGTGAACTCACGCCAGTGTTCAATGATTTGTTACGTCGTTTGTTTGCGTCTGACTCGGCCTTTGTTTTACTTAGGCTAGTGTCCAAGGTTTTCCTTTTACCTGAACTTGTCTCCAGCACTTTCTTACTACCTATGCTGCTCTCCAATGCTTTTGTTTTACTTGAGGTAGTCTCTGATGCTTTTCTACTACCTATACTGCTCTCCAATGATTTTCTTTTACCTGAAGTGGTATCTGATGCTTTTCTGTTATTTAAACTGCTCTCCAATGTCTTCCGTTTACCCATACTGGTGTCAACTGGTTTTGTTTTTCTGATACTTGGCTCTGACAATCTTGCTTTACCTGGGGTGGACTCAGATTTGGTTTTATCTTGACTAGTGTCTGACAGCTTTGTTTTTCCAGAACTAGCATCAGATGATCTTGTTTTGACAGGAACGAACTCCAATGTTTTGGTTTTATCTGTACTAGTATTGAATAATTTAGATTTTCCCATATTGGTCTCTGATAATCTTGACTTTCTGACACCGGTCTCTGCCATCCTTGGTTTACTTAGGAGAGGAGAGTAAGGCTTTACCCCATTCTCAGATGTAGTATTATTATCTGTTGTTATTGGTTCCATGCTAATATTTGGTTTTGATGATATATCAATCTTGCTGAGCTCAATTTTTGGATTAGACACATTTATCTTATTTTTGTTTTTTGATTTTGGTGGAATAGGTGTGACATTAAAATTTTTAACTACAAAATCTTTATACGAGTCATTGAATGAAGAAGGTGACTCTTCCTTTATTTTATCGCTGAGGTTCAGAGGATCTGTTTTAGGTTGATCATCGCTTTCTTTATCCGCCAACATAACCGGTGTATCTTCAATCTGCTTATCTTCTGGTGATATATCATTCACTTTTAATAGTGGGTCGACCTCATTTTCACTATCTAATTCATTAATTGCTCTACTTATTTCGGGCTGTGCAAGAGAGAATGAATTAATTATTTTGATTGTTGAATCCTGAAGCATTGACAGAGGAGAAGAATTCAAAGTATGCTCCTGATAGGGATTGTGTTGATAAATCCTTGTTTTGAACCGTTTCGTAATTGGCTCAGTTTCTGATTGATCTAAATGTAACCCTAACTTTCTCTTTTCGCCTTGACTGCCCTCCAGTTCTCCTAACACCCAAGTTATTTTATCTTCTATCACTCTCTTAGTTGACAAAGAATCTGTGTCGGGATCTTCTTCATAATTATTCAACACAGATGTCATATCCAGAGCTTTACCAATCAAAATTTTAAGAGTTGCAATGTTTATCTTTGCAGCATCTAACACGATGCATTCCATCAGTTTTTTAAATTGTAGATACAAATCGGTTTCGTCTTCTTTCAACTCATTTATTTGAGTATATCCATCAGAGTTTTGAAGCAGTGTTGTTAGAGAGTATTTCTTATATTTATTTGCTAGAACATAATTTTCGAAACAGTGACTATAATGATCTTTATAGAAATGAACCTGTATGCCTTTTGAAAACTCTTGAACAGCAATAGTAGATGGACAGAAATATGACGTAGTTTCATCATATGCATTGCTACCTTCCGGAAGGCATGTGCAACGATATATCTGCTTGGAGTTATATGTTCCAAAAGTCGCATACCTTACTTTCGTTTGAAGCTCCATGTCATTTTTCCAGAACTGGAATTCTGTAAATAAAGTACAATTTAAGTACATTTAAGAAATTTAATTAAATACAAAACCCCCTAAACAAAAATTTGATACATTGAGATTGAATTAAAGCATGTCATTTTTTTACGTGGTAGAGACATGCTACAGCTATATTATGCTCATAGCACAAATGGGTTGGCTCAACTGGGGAAGGACCATGCTCTCACAGAATACCAACGTAAAAGCTTAATGCTGCTGTGTTTTGTATGGTGAGTGTAGAGAACCGGAGACCCTTTTTACTGGAAACGAGACATTCAATCTTAGTCCTCACAGGTGACAATGCATTTGCATTTTGATTCGCAATCGAGGATAGATGTAGATATCTATGAGCCACAGCAACCACTTACCATGAGGTGGACTGTGTGCTCGTTTGTCACTCTGATCCTATAAAAAAAGGCTAATCTTCGGAATGGATGAAATTTCAATATCAGATGGTAAGCAATGCCAGGACTGATCTAAGCTATAATTTATCCAAAGAATCGTGGAGGAATTTGTTTTGTAAAATCGAAAATCTGATAATATAAATGATATTTGATAATTACGTCAAAAATTATAACTTTTTTGTTTGCAATTTTAACAGTGGTAGAGCTAAGCGGTGGCTTTTGCTGTCGCACGGATGGGCCAGCTCGAACCGGGGTGGTACCACGACCTCACAGAATACCAGCGTGAAGTAGAGGTTTACCTCTGCGTTACGCTTGGTGAGTGCAGGTGGCCGGAGGCCCAATTCCCCCCCCCCCCCATCAACATGGTAGTGGAATTAAATAAAAGACTACCCCAGGAGGGTACCAGCACCCCTGGAGAATCCCTCGCTGAGCATCCACGACCAAACTACTCCACTCCTGGGCGTGGGTGCTCAGGCTGCCCCGCGTATTCTGGGGGGGGGCGAAATTCCGCTCAAGACGAAACCTGCTCGGGGCAAGCGGAGCAAGAAGACAAAGGCAACCCCTGCCACGCTTACCATGGATTTCTGCAATATCAGCGGACTTCATTCAAACCTTAACGCCGTCCACTACCATCTGGAGATAGCTAAGCCGGCCTTGCTCTTTCTTACCGAGACACAGGTGTCCTCTCCGGCTGATACTTCGTATCTCTCCTACCCGGGGTACAAATTAGAACACTCGTTTGTGCCCCGGGCTGGAGTTTGCGTGTATGTCAGAGAGGATATCAGTTTTCGACGCCTCGGCAGCCTTGAAGGTACGGACCTGTCCATCCTATGGCTGCGCGTAGACAGCGACGACCATCCCCGCGTCTACGGGTGCCTCTATAGGTCCCATAGCGGTAATGCCGACACAGACCGACTCATAGACCACGTCCAAATGGCTGCAGACTCCGTGCTACAACAGGTCCCATCCGCAGAGATCGTGATACTCAGTGATTTCAACGCCCGCCACGCTGAATGGCTTGGTTCTCGTTTAACCGATCATGCGGGTAGATCTGTCTATGACTTTGCTTTGGCATATGGTCTAACACAACTGGTTACTTCGCCTACGCGGATCCCAGATGTGGAAGACCATGTACCTTCCCTGTTGGACCTTCTGCTGACCTCTCATCCGGACGGATATCAGGTCTCCGTCGATGCCCCTCTGGGCTCTTCGGACCATTGTCTGATCCGGAGTACGGTGCCACTCACGCTCCAATCGCAGTTGCGATCTACAGCTTGCCGCCGTGTTTGGCACTATAGGTCAGCTGATTGGGACGGGATGCGGTCTTTTTTTGCATCCTACCCTTGGGGGCGGGTTTGCTTCTCGCCGGAAGATCCCAGCGTTGTTGCCGATTCTGTTGCTGATGTGGTACTTCAGGGTATGGAACTTTTTATTCCATCCTCTGTGGTGCCCGTCGGAGGCAGATCCCAGCCATGGTTTGGTCGCTCCTGTAAAATAGCATCACGCTATAAGCAGGAGTGCTACCAGGCCTGGGCTGACGCATCAACGTCTCGGGATGCAACTACCAGCGCACTTAAAAAGAAGTATAATTCCGCCTCCAGGTCCTTCAAAAGCGTCATTGCCAAGGCAAGGTCAGAGCACATCGGCAGAATTGGCGAGAAGCTAGTTCGCCTTCCTTCGGGAACCCGTGCATTCTGGTCTCTCGCCAAGGCTGTCCAAGGGAACTTCTGTCAGCCATCTCTTTCATCTCTGCACAGAGAGGACGACTCACTGGCCCATGCCGCAAAGGAGAAAGCCGATCTGTTGAGCTCTCTTTTTGCGTCCAACTCGACTCTAGATGACGGGGGGAACACACCGCCGACCATCCCGCGATGTGAGTGCTCCATGCCAGATGTGCGATTTACACAGCGCTCGATCCGCAAAGCACTCTTCTCCCTGGACGTCAACAAGTCGAGTGGGCCCGATGGAGTCCCTCCCATTGTGCTGAAGACGTGTGCTCCGGAGTTGGCACCGGTTTTAACGCGTCTTTTCCGGTACTCCTACTCCCAAGGCGTAGTCCCGAACTCATGGAAGACAGCTTTGGTGCACCCGATCCCTAAAAAAGGCGACCGCTCAGACCCGTCCAACTACAGGCCTATCGCCATCACCTCCTTGTTCTCCAAAATAATGGAAGCCATTATAAACTGCCAGCTCATGAGGTACCTTGAGGATCACCAGCTGATTAGTGACCGCCAGTACGGTTTTCGTCGGGGTCGATCAGCTGGTGATCTTCTAGTCTACTTAACTCATAGATGGGCGGAGGCAGTAGAGTCCAAGGGGGAGGCATTAGCCGTTAGTTTGGACGTAGCGAAGGCCTTTGACCGGGTCTGGCACAAAGTGCTTCTTTCGAAGCTTCCTTCCTATGGGCTTCCCGAGAAATTGTGCAAATGGATCACCAGTTTCCTTGCTGATCGGAGCATCAAGGTCGTAGTAGACGGTGAATGCTCTGATTTCAAGCCTATCAACGCTGGTGTTCCACAAGGCTGCGTGCTATCACCAAAGCTGTTTCTCCTGCATATCAATGATATGTTGCTAACTGGCAGCATTCATTGCTATGCGGACGACAGCACTGGTGATGCCTTATATACCGGCCTTGCCAATATTTCTCGGGAAAACGTCGCCGAGTACCGGGACAAACTTGTGTCTGAAGTCGAGTCTTTGCTTAACAAAGTCTCGGATTGGGGGCGACTAAATCTAGTCCAGTTCAATCCCCAGAAGACACAAGTTTGCGCGTTTACCGCTAAAAAGAACCCCTTTGTCGTATCTCCTCAGTTTCAAGGCACTCCCCTTACTGCCTCAGCCAGTATCGGAATCCTTGGCGTCGACATATCGAATAGTGTGCAGTTTCGTGGTCACTTGGAAGGGAAGGTCAAATTGGCCTCTAAAAAGCTTGGCGTGCTCAGCAGAGCGAGACAGTATTTCATGCCGGCACATCGCTTGCAACTTTACAAAGCGCAAGTTCGGCCCCACATGGAATACTGTTCTCATCTCTGGGCCGGGGCACCCCAGTGCCAGCTCCTTCCACTTGACCGCATCCAGCGCAGAGCGGTTCGAATCGTCGACGACCGAGTTCTTTCTGATCGGCTCGATACACTGGCACTGCGTAGAGATGTTGCATCTCTTTGCGTATTTTATCGCATTTATCACGGGGAGTGCTCTGAGGAATTGTTCGGACTAATTCCAGCCGCTCAATTTCACCATCGCACATCGCGACAAAACTCGCGTTACCATCCATACCATCTGGATGATTGGCGGTCCACGACTGTGCGATTTAGAAGTTTTCTCCCTCGCACGACTTCCTTGTGGAATCAATTACCACCAGCGAATTTTCCGGACCGATACGACTTAGGAACCTTCAAGAAAAGAGCTTACACGTTTCTAAAAGGTCGGCAACGCATCTGCAATTCCCCTGGTGTTGCGGTTGTTCATGGGCGGCGGTAGTCACTTACCATCAGGTGAGCCGCATGCTCGTTTGCCCCCTATTCTATAAAAAAAAAAACAGTCCTAATGATTTATCTTGTATCTCTTAAAATTTGATGCTAAATTGTTTTTCTAATTATTTTTTTTTTACTTTAACATCAATTTGCAACAAAATATGGATATACACAGTCAGGTCATAAGTATTGTCACACAGTAAAAACTTTTCTTTTAGAATGCTGGCCACAAAAAAGTTTATTGAATTCGAATTTCGAATTGTTCATGAAAATAAAACTGTATACTTTTAGAATTTTACTCATTTTTAAATATGCAGTGGACGCTTAAAGAAGACCGTGTTGCAGTTATTGCGTTGCATCGTTGCGGTTACGCGCCAATTCAAATTTTTGACATACTGAAAAATTTTAATATAACCAAAAGATTCGTTTATCGTACCATCAAACGATACAATGAAGACTCTAGTGTAGATGACAGGTCAAGAAGTGGTCGCCCTCGGTCTGTTAGGACTCCAGCAGTGATAAAAGCTGTGAAGGCGCGAATTCAAAGAAATCCCAAACGTAAGCAGAAACTGTTGACCCTTCAGATGGGGTTAAGCTAATTTAAGTTAAGTAGTTAAGAACCATGGTGAAAAGGGTGTTAAATGAAGACTTAGGGCTTCGGGCATATCGAAGAAAAACAGGACATCGTTCGAATGCTCGTCTAATGGACCTGAGACTGAAGAGATACCGCGCTTTGTTGAAGCGGTACGCGGGAAAAAAATATCGGGAAATTCTTTTTCGGATGAAAAAATTTTTACCCTAGAAGAGAGCTACAACAAACAAAATGATAAGGTGTATGCACACAGTAGTGAAGAAGCGAGCAACCGTATTCAGCGTGTCCAACAAGGTCATTTTCCATCCTCGCTCATAGTATGGTTGGGAGTTTCTTATTGGGGCTTAACAGAGGTACATTTTTGTGAGAAAAGTGTAAAAACTAATGCAGTTGTGTATCAAAATACAGTCCTGACGAACCTTGTGGAACCTGTTTCTCATACCATGTTCAATAACAGGCACTGGGTATTCCAACAAGATTCGGCGCCAGCTCATAGAGCGAAGAGCACACAAGACTGGCTGGTGGCGCGTGAAATCGACTTCATCCGGCATGAAGACTGGCGCTCCTCCAGTCCAGATTTGAATCCGTTAGATTACAAGATATGGCAACACTTGGAGGAAAAGGTGTGCTCAAAGCCTCATCCCAATTTGGAGTCACTCAAGACATCCTTGATTAAGGCAGTCGCCGAAATTGACATGGACCTCGTTCGTGCTGCGATAGACGACTAGCCGCGCAGATTGAAGGCCTGTATTCAAAATCACGGAGGTCATTTTGAATAAACTTTAGTGTCATAAGAATCTATGTTTTGTTAAGTTCATTTTGGTATATAAATGGTTACATAATGAATAAACTTGTTTCAATTATTTTATATTAAACATGTGACAGAATTTATGACCTGACTAGGTACCTTTTCTGACCTTTTCTGGTAAAAGTAATAGCTCTTCAATTTTCATTTAAAAATATTTTCCCATTACGCTCATGGTTTTCAAGATAATAGAAATAGAATAGAATAGATAATAGAAAAAAACTAAGTTTAAGTGACTTTCGTAATTTTATTTTATAGGTTAGGGTGACAGACGAGCACACAGTCCACCTGATGGTAAGTGGTTGCTGTGAACCATAGGCATCTACACTTATCCTCAATAAAGAATCAAAATGCAGATGCGTCGTCACCCGTGAGGACTAAGATGGAATGTCTCGTTTCCAGTAAAAAGGGTCTCCGGTTCTCTACACTCACCATACAAAACACAGCAGTGTCAAGCTGCCATTTTACGCTGGTATTCTGTGAGAGCATGGTCCTTCCCCGGTCGAGCCGACCCATTCGTGCTACAACTATACCACTAATATAGCTGCAGTATGGCTCTACCACATACAAATTGGTTCTAATCAATTACGAAAAATCACTTTACCCAAAGACCACTAAAATAGATCGGCAGATTTTATGTTTTTAAGTTTTATACAAACAAAGTCACTGGCAAAAAGTAATAAAATAGCTGGTAAATTAAACAAATAATTGTTACTGTTATTGCTCATTAAATACCTTTGGTGCTTGGAAAGAACATGCTCTCCACTCCGTCACAGTGTAATCCTGCCACATGCAGGTCGAACAACCTCAGACTGATGAATTGTTGTTTACATCCAGAGCATACATAGAACGAATATATCCCCACATCTTCGGGCTCTATCCTGATATTGCCACAAACGTGAGGTTCCGTTTCGGAAATCCTTTTGTTACATACTTTACACAATTGTTTTACAAGTGGTTTTATTAAATGCTGAGAGTTTGGTGACCTGAAATAAAATATAAATATTAACTGTGGAAAACTATAAGATTGTTTGGCTGGCTTGGCACAAGCCTCCTCTTATAACTGAGAGATTTGTGTTGGCAGACTTCACATGTCTGTGAAATATTTTACTGCTTAGACATGCAGGTTTCCTCAAGACACTTTTCTTCACCGCCAAGCATGTGGTAAACTGACACAGCTCAATAGCAACAGCAAAACCATAAATAAATATTTTTAGTCCCTAGTTAGGGGAATATGCAAGTTTTCTAAATATCATCATCACCAGGAAAGACCAGTAATGGTTGTTTATTAGTGCAAGGGTTACTGCTGTGCACTTGCCTAACCTAGTATTCTGGACATCTGTCACTCAAGCATAACCCATAGGTTAACAGGGTGAAAAAGTTTGCATATTTCTGTTCCTGCTGGCTCCTATGAAAATGTCAATTGCAATTTTAAGTGATAATTTGCCACATGCTCAGTGGTGAAAGAAAATATAGTGAGGAAACCTGCAAACCTATCTGAGAAATAAGAAAAATTTATATTTCGAAGACATGTGAAGTTTGCAAACATGCAATGGGGCAGCACGGCAGATGTCTCCTTACCCTAGAAACTCTCTGAGAAATGAGAGAAGACCTGTACCCAGCATTGGGACTTAAACAGGCTATAACTTTAATTAACTTCATTTCTTTTGAGAAGTTGAAGAAAATTAAATGCTTCTCGAAAGAAATGTGGAGAACATTATAAACTAATTTTTAAGTACAAATTGTGTAAAAAATATATGTATAACATAAAGTATTACATATCTATGACTAATACACTAAAATCTAGCATTCAAACCTTCCAAGTCTCAAATGTAAACCCAAAGTTCACAATGTCAAAATTTAGGTCTAGCCTAATATGATGATACAAAATGTTTGACATTGTGAAGTTTTGACTTAAGATTGCCTCTGAATACTGTCAAAACTCCTACAAATTATTAACTATTGACATGACTCTCCATACTGGTCCCACAAGGATTCGCCATACATTATAAAAAGTTATTTATACATGGTACTATATTATATGTGGTAGAGCCATACTGCAGCTATATTAGTTGTAACAAGAATGGGTTGCCTCAACTGCGGTAGGACCACTCTCTCACAGAATACCAGTGTAAAATAGCAGCTTAACACTGCTGTGTTTCGTATGGTGAGTGTAGAGAACCGGAGACCCTTTTTACTGGAAAAGAGGCATTCTATCTTAGTCCTCACGGATGACAAAGCATCTGCATTTTGATTCACAAATGAGGATAGATGTAGATGTCTATGGGCCACAGCAACCACTTACCATCAGGTGGAATATGTGCTCGTTTGTCACCCTATCCTATAAAAAATATTAATATATATTAAATTAGTCAATGTTCACTCTCCAGTTTATCAATCCCTTAGTAATCCACTTTTCAATATCCCATACTAGACTCTAATTTTCAATCCAGACATTTTTCTAAATTTCAGAATAGATAAGAATACTATTGAAGCAAATAACAAATTAAATATGGTCCTCCTTCAAAATTAGCATGATTGGTTAATTATGTACACTGATGCTTCAAAGTTAAGTGACAAGGGATTGGTTGGGTTCCCAGTGTGGATCCGTAATTACAAGATTATTATAAATTTTAACTCTCCGCCTGACTCATCTGTATTCACAGGCGAGTCTTTAACTATCTTAGAGGCAGTCTTATATGTGGAATCACACAGTTTGGAAAGGACTTTCATATTCTCAGACTCCCTTAGTTGCCTTCAGAGCATTGTATTCAGTCCTTTTCACTCTAAGAAAAAATAAGAAGACCCCCTAAGTTAAAATATTAGAAAGTCTCTGCTGCCATAAAAAGGGCTGAAAATTGTCTAGGTTTGGCTAGGGAGCCACTGCAGGATTCAGGGTAATGAAATTGCAGATAATTTAGCTAAAGAAGCCACGAAATCTGGCTCCCTCCCTAAACAATGTCTGTATGCATATGACCTTCTGCCAAAGGATGGTTCCAGCTTTCTGCCTTTATGGCAAAGTAATTGGCATCAGTCTGAACTATTAAAATATAAACACTATTCCAAAGTCCAAATTAATATTCCATCAAAACCCTGTTTTTTTTCAATATTGCCACTTTAGTAAAACAATCACCTCTACTGTTTGTCACATTCGCTTTGGACATGCTAGTACTCCAGTACACTTGGCTAAACTAAGGATTAGGGATAGCTCAATTTGTGAATGTGGGCTAGACGAAGGATCCGTAAATTATCTGTTCTTTGAGTATTGTAATCTTTCTCACTTTATGATATCGTGCCCAATTACATCCAATTTCCAGTATTTTTTGCCCCTCGTGTATACTCCTTTTGTAAATAATTTGTGTGATTTTCTGCCGACTTCCAAAAAGGAGACGGTACTCAATTCGGGTGTATGTTTTTTTTTTTTTTTATGTGTGTTACCTCATAACTTTGTACTGGGCGAACCGATTTCGATGATTCTTTTTTTATATGAAAGCTGATAGTTCTCGTGTGGTCCCATATGAATTTGATCAAGGTCAGACCAATGGTTATTGAGTTATTCTTAAATAACCTATATTGAAGTCGGCTGTACAAAATTTTTAATTTTAAATTATATTGGTACTAATAATATTAAACTACAAAATTACTAATCAATTTTGGTGACGGTATTTAAAAATGTGGCATTTGATGTTGATTATGAATCTATTCGTAAAATTGACAACTCTTAATATAATAATTATTTACTTATCACTCCTATGACTGACTTGACACTAGGAGGATTCTATGAAGAGAAGCCATAATTTAAGAGAAGAAGTTATTGACATCATAATATCAAAATGGCCAGATGGAATGTAATTATTAAGATATGGAATCTTAAATAGCATTTGAAATATAAAAATTAGGCTATTGTATCCTATCTATTGATGGCTCCTTGGCGCAGTGGCTTAGCAATGAGTTGCAGCGCTAAGAGCCATGGGTTCGAATCCCACATGGAACAAATATTTGTATGGCCTACAAATAATTGTTCGGAGTCTGGATCTTTGTCATTGTGAAATATATACAGGAGAAAATCCTAGTCTGGAGGTAACATTTTATCAATAACAGGACAAAAAAGGATTAAGGGTCTATGTCTTAGAGTAGTCATTACCTAAGTAATTGAAAGATATTTTTAAATTTACATAAATTTTAAAATAGATGCACACAAGGAGTAATAGGGCATAATATTCTCATATAGAAGGCCGAGTCAACTTTTTAATTGTTTGATAATAAAGTCATTGGCCTTTTATGTTTAATTTAACTATTCAATTAGTTAGTTATTATTCATGAGATATATATTATAATTATATATAATATATTATATATATTATTCATTAGTTATAATTTGGGACATAACCTATAAATTGCTTTCTAAAATTACGAAAATCTTCCCGACGAAACATGATATAATTTATTCTATAAGTGTACTTACACTTTTTCACCCGCGCCGTTTACGCAGTGACTTTTTTGTATATGCCTATGGGCTGAAAAATAAATGGGGAAAATTTTCATACATTTCGGACATTCGTATTCCACATTTGCCATATCAACGGGAAATGGTTTAGCAGTTTCCTCCGGGGCGTTTATTACTGTTGATTTGGCGCCTGGCTTGCTTGAAGATACCTTTTTTGATGGTGTAGATTTTGACTTTCTCACCGCGAGCTCTACTAGTTTCATGTTCTTTATTTTCGGAGTTTGACTTTTATATTTAGAAATAGCCTGTTTTAGTGGTGTCACTTTCGTTTTTGGTTTATTTCTAACATTATGAACACACTCTTGATGGGATTTGAGCGCTTCCGCGGTCATTAATCTACGACCGCAAATATCACATTTATATTGCGCATTTCGGAGTTTTATCTTCGTCGCTGATCTAGTGCCCATGTTATATGCAGCATTTGAAGCTCAGAACACTTTATAAACTTGTATTTATCTAATGTTTTGAGAAATAACGCATGTAAAATTAGATGACGCTTGCTTGTTGAGATTCAATTTTTTTAAATTGCAATTTCGATTCCGATACCGTATCTTATAGGGATGTCCGAAAAATATGTATATATCGATAGGAAAGAGCGAGAAACGGATGAAGAAAAATCGATATTTTTAACAGCAACATCGCATCACTAATGATTATGGCGTAGTGTCACAAACTAATAAGGTGTAGTGTACTATTATGAGACTGTGCTATTAAAATCCTATTTTTACATAGATCCTATAGATAGGATACTAGTTGAAACTATGAACGTATTTCATTTTCAACAAGCTGAGAAATCCCTATTCGTACTCTAAATCATTAGAATACTTTGAGTTGTTAGTGACTCAATGTTATTCTATATAAAGTTTTGTTTTAGAGTGCCACGGAGAATATCTCTGGCTCCAATCAACACTCTAATACGCCAATTCTATAGGACGCTACTGGGATATAATTCCCTGCTCTTTAGAATGAGTCTTTACAACATATGCTGTGACCATCACTAAATCCTTGACATACATTGTATGGTAAACATTAAATTTAAGAAGATAATTTTAGAAACGTAGCTTTTAGTTTATAGCCTTATTAGTGAATGTTTCATTGTGTAAGTGCTGATTATACATAAGTGATTGTGAATAATATCCTATACTCTATCCAATATATGAAAAAATAAAATATAAACATTGCTGCTGGCATTAGTGGTGTCGGTGATAGTGCACGCAATTAAGGGAGGGTGGGATATGCTCTTCAAACTAGGTAAGACACATCATTTAATTTTATCGAGCGGATGTACGCGAAGTAATTTTTTACCAACTTTAAAATATAAACAAGCAAGCCAGTGATTTTCAAACTTTTTGGCTAAATTTGACATCTTTTGTTTGAAATGTTTGTACTTTTAGTGAAAAGTAACTTCTCGAAGTGGGGCAATGTATCATCCGCATTCACACCATCCAGAACTTTGCCGATTGTGGGTAATTCATAATAGAAATAAAAATTGTGGACTATGCGGCGTATACCTCCTTTTTGTAAATCGTTTAAATTATCATAAATTCTACACCTTTACGATCGTTGTGTAGGGAATTCTTCTGTTGATTCTCACGGACAGTTTTAAAAACTGCGCTTCGAGACCACCCCATGATCACTTTTGTCAGCGATATCGTACTTATACCATATTTATAAGGATCGGACTCCTTAGGCCACGTCTCTTCCATATGCTTGTAGACGTTAATTAGCGTCTCCTTATCAGCATCATGCATCACTGTCCTGTTGGTCTTAGAAAAAAAGTGCAAATATTTCTCGGCCCAGAGTCTTTCATTTCGTGAACTTAAGCACAACATGAGTAACAAAGAGAACAAACGTAAAAAAAAAAGACTGAACAGATATAATAGCGAAAATACAATGAAATTACGAGTGTTAACAAGGAAAATGATTGTATACTTGCGTCAACGAATTGAATAATAGTAAATATAAAACATGGCGGATATAATCCAACTGATTATAGAAGCACTCCTTCCAATGAAAAATAGTTATTTTGTAGTACACTTTAAATTGTTAGCATAAAAAGCGTAAAGTTTGGAATTTTAGTTTTTTAGGTTCTTTATAAGTTATTAATTTGAGTACTTTTTATTAGTATATTATTATATTGACAAAAATGCCAGCAATTTGAAATTTACTCGCATTTTTGTCGATATTATTGTTGGCAAAATACAAATATATTTTTAATATATATCAAAAATGTATTCTGTTAGCGATTCTAAAAAATAATTCCATGCTATGTTAATGTTTATTTTACGTTTTAATTATTGTGAAAGCGACACCGTATGAACCCTTTTTATGTTTGGTTTACCTGTAATTTTTTCGTATCTTGGATAGGTTTAATCAAATCGTGCTTAATGTCGATATATAATAACGGTTTTTGATATCGATATGAAAACTTTATTTCGGTTATGTAACCATTATCATAAAAAAGTGATAACGCCCATGTCTAATGTGTAGTATGTAATGGGTGCTTTAAGTGCGTTGGATAGTTTGTCCGAGTTCATCTGGTGATAGGGGATGATGACAATATATTAACACCACGCCAAAGGATAATTCGCTATACTAATACTCTAAGATTATTCGTTTCCAGATTTTTTTTATTTAACATATGAAGTCAACACTTAATGTTCCCACGAATTGGTTCCGTTTATGTGGCACTTATAACTAAAATAATGTATCAGTTGTGTTAGTTGTGCCTCAGCCAGTATCGGAATCCTCAGAGTCGACATATCGAGTGACGTGCAGTTTCGTGGTCACTTGGAAGAGAAGGCCAAATTAGCCTCTAAAAAGCTTGGCGTGCTCAGCAGAGCGGGACAGTATTTCATGCCGGCACACCGCTTGCAACTTTACAAGGCGCAGGTTCGGCCTCACATGGAATACTGTTCCCATCTCTGGGCAGGGGCTCCCCAGTGCCAGCTCCTTCCACTTGACCGCATCCAGCGCAGAGCGGAATCGTCGACGACCGAGTCCTTTCTGATCGGCTCGATTCATTGGCACTGCGAAGATATGTTACATCCCTTTGCATTTTCTTTCGCATCTATCATGGGGAGTGCTCTGAGGAATTGTTCGGATTAATCCCAGCCGCCAAATTTCACGAACGCACATCACTGCACAACTCCTGATACCATCCACACCATCTGGATGATTGGCGGTCCACCACTGTGCGATTTAGAAGATGTTTTCTTCCTCGCACGACTTCCTTGTGGAATCGATTACCATCAGCGACTTTTCCGGACCGATACGACTTAGGGACCTTCAAGAAAAGAGCGTACTCCTTTTTAAAAGGCCGGCAACGCATCTGCAATTCCCTCCCTGATATTGCAGTTGTTCATGGGCGGCGGTAGTCACTTACCATCAGGTGAGCCGCATGCTCGTTTGCCCCCTCTCCTATAAAAAAAATCAGTTGTGTTACTTGCCATGTCGTAAAAAATGACTAATGTGTTAAATAGGGCTAGCCATCTAATACTTCTTTCACACATTTCCATCTAACCTATTTTTTTTGACTAAAATACATATATTTTTTATATAGGATAGGGGTGATAAACGAGCACACAGTCCACCTGATGGTAAGTGGTTGCTGCGGCCCATAGACATCTACATCTACCCTCTATTACAAACCAAAATGCAGATGCGTTGTCACCCGTGAGGACAAGGATGGAATGCTTCATTTCCAGTAAAAAGGGTCTCCGGTTCTCTACACTCACCACACGAAACACAGCAGCGTTAAGCTGCTATTATTCGCTGGTAATCTGTGAGTGCGTGGTCCTTCCCCGGTCGCGCCGACTGGCTCGACCGGGGAAGAAGAATTCGTGCTACAACCTACAGGCTTTGGTGCATTTCGCTTGTGGCATGACAACAGCGCTGCGTCAGATATATTTTTTAAGTGGACCATATGTTTAGTGATGTGCGTGTAAAATTTTGGCTCGTTTTCCTGAAATGTTTAGTTTAGTTTGGCGGGGACTTAGTCGGAAGATGATTGCTCCTTTTTTATCGTTTGCATACTGATATGAAGTGAATATTGATACTTAAATGTGATTCGATTTTGTATATTAATTTATTAAAGAAAACGACGAAACAAGTGTTTTGTTGTTAAATATTTATATAAACCTCAAGTTCTTAGTTTGTTTAAGCATCGTAAGAACTTGAGATACAGATATCACCGACATTCCGTTGGGTTAAGCAGTCGTCAATTTTTTTCAAAAACTAAGCAAAATTACTCAATAGCGTATTGTGAATAATTAGGGTAAAATCTTATTACTTGGCATTAGAAAAAGCATAAACGTACGAATTCAAACCCAATGAAATAATACTAGATTATCCACGCGACTTTCTCAATGTACAACTTAACTTAAAGTTACACATAAAACGTGGTGGTTATTTTCTCTTTGGTTACACAATTTCTTTTGGTTTTGGCGTGAAGTTGATCGCTAGTGGATTGTTGCTCCTGTTTTTTTTTTGTTTGGTTTGAAGTGGGTTTCGATACGTAAAAGTGATACGATTTTATGTACTTAGTGTCTGCGCATGTGAACTAGTAATAAAAGCGACAAAACTAGTGCTCCGATTGATATAAACCTCAAGGTTTTTGTCCGCTTAAGCGTCTTAAGAACTTGAGATACTGTCGTCATCTTTCGTTGGGTTAAGCTGTCGTCAAATTCTCCCAAGAACTTCTCAATATGATGCAACGGCATATTGTAAAGAAGTTTTTAAAACAAAATACTTTAAAGGGTAATTTCTTATTACTTGAAATAACCCTCTATTGCCTCAATTTCATATGATGAATGAAAAAACTTGCAACGACACGATCTTACACCACACAAATGGGATATAATGTCTATTATCCCATTTCAGTCTAAAGATGTAGATGCGATGACGGTATAGAAATGACATTTATGTCAGATAAAATAACCCGACCGGTAACGGGGTTAAAAAGTGCGAGACGTCTGTTCCGTTCATTCAAAAAAAAAAAACTCTTTCAAAAGTTGATAATTTTTAGACAAAAATATTTCCAAATCAATGGATAAAAAGCTAAGCATATTGACACAGAAGACACCGTTTGTTGACTATCGGCCTTACTTACCTTAAAATTATTATGTATTAATTATCTCTATGCATGTCTCTTTCTATTTTTATTTAGTGTAAAGAGAGAGTAATAATTAACTTAGCATTTCTCATATTGACACCAATTTATATGAGTATTTATATAAGTATTTCTGCGCTACCAGCTACCCAATATTTAAGTTCTATTCTCCATAGCCATATCCGGTATGTACCTCTACACGATTGCAATGGCCTTTGCACAAAAGTTTGACATTAACGTTTTCAGGACCGTGCTTTATGGCATTCCTTGGGGGAAGCCTACGTTAATAATTTGTAAAGGGCTGAACTGATGATGAATTGTTATATGTATTAATGTATACTATACTACTAAAAAGTGCGATAGCATTTTTAATATATTATTCAAGTTTAAATGTACACAGAGCCAAATTATATCTAACTTAAGGTATATTTTATTATTTATATTAAATATACTTTAGAAACTTACAACAATTTTGGTACGGAGTCTTTTACCAACCACGTCGAAGAATTCGTTCGTCGGATACAGTTCGGTTTGAAATGTCTGGAACATATCCGATTGTTGAAGGTAGGTTCCCAGTCTTTACGTTCAGTAAAACATATCCATTTTGATCGTACTATGGGATTTGATGGAAATCTGAAAATAAAAATGGTTATGTTAAAATTCTATGAACTTAAAAAATAGTACCTAAACACGTAAATGTCCGTTTACGTGCCTCTGAATGATACAGTGAGAAATTGTGTGATAAGTACATCCACACTGGGATCACAGATAACTGTATACTGGGATGCATATTGTCATCCGTGACTTTAGCACAACTATGGAGTGTAGAGTACAAGGAGAACAATCTTATAAGGGGCGAAAGTTGAAAAAGTGTCCTACTATATACTGAAAATAGAGGTTCCAAACCTACCACAATAGCGCTGGCGTCTGAAAAACTACGATATGAAGATAGCTGTTGTGTACGGAGTGAAGTCAGCTGAATTCAAATATTTAAAAAATTTCATGACTAGAGTAGTTAGTAAAATGCCAGTATACAAAATCTCAACTATTTACGTAGTACAAAACCAAGCGGATTGGTCGGTCCTTGTTTATTTCTCCATCTTATTCT
The DNA here is from genome assembly GCA_033319125.1 of Parnassius glacialis. Taxonomy (NCBI): domain Eukaryota; kingdom Metazoa; phylum Arthropoda; class Insecta; order Lepidoptera; family Papilionidae; genus Parnassius; species Parnassius glacialis. The sequence goes on along the minus strand of JAVANC010000015.1, from coordinate 11,660,199 downwards.
AATTACTTTTGGCGCTTTTTTTAATTTATCCTATGCTACTGCAGCGCCACCCTTATTGGACACGTTTTTAGGGACACTTTTCATATATAGAGGTGGTCCTCCTTCTCTCTACACTCCATAAGCACAACTTAACTTTTGACACCTAACGTCTTCGTACCGTCACTGACTAAAATTATCCGCACATTAGAGATCGCAAATGGAACCATTTTAAACACACTTTATATTAGCTTCAAGTGTATGTTTGTTTGTAACCGGCTCTTCTAAATTTGATTTTCACCCACATTCAAACGTCTGATTAAATTGTATCTTTGCATACTTACCAAAGACCGAAGATAATACACACAAGGCATTAAGTCCGCCCTTTATATCCCTTATTATAAGTTAGATGTAAAAAAGAATAAATAAATAAATAATACAATAATTTGATAAGCTCGTCCCATTGTAATGCCAGGATTTTTAAAAATTGTGAAAAAAGCATCAAACGCTTTTTTACAGTAATATTTGTTTACGCTAATCATAATATTCTTATTTCTAAAAAAATGTTTTTTTATGTGTGAAGATTTTTTATATATATCTCTACAGCGTTCCCTGTAGGGTTTCAAATGTTTTCTGTTAGGTTGTTTAGCTACCTTTATAGTCTCTATGCTGTCGTGTAATGTATATTGTCTTTTCAAAAATAATAAAGATACTTCACTTGTTATCTCAGCAATAATATTAAATTGCTAAGTATATTAATATAAGCTAAAATGAGATTTTCAAAACTTCGGAATGGTGATCATACATAAAGGTGTGTAAATAAATAATTCCTACGTAGTACTTACTTACACTTACATTCTTATGTTATGATTTTTCATTGCGATATAAAGCGAAAGTGGAGGTATCATAAACTGTATAAAATGACGGGTGCGCAATTTGATTAAGAAGCGTTTTCTCGGTATCGAATATATATAAGTTAAAAGTTAATTATGAAGCCTACCAGGAGAAATTACAGCTGAATTTTAAGGACGATCCGAAATCTTTTTAGAATTACGTAAGATGTAAGCAGTCTAGACGTAACAAAACTCGAGTAACAAAAAACGGTCTAGAGATCAGTCGAGTGCGTATTTCTTTATTAAGTCGGTAGTTGTTTTAAGTGTATTAGTTGTAGGGTATATTTTGACCTTTTTTATGTACTTACGTCCGATAAAAGTTGTTGTATTTTGAAATTATACTCTGAAGTGTCCATTATTACCGTAGAATTTCCTTCATTCACGCGGAAAATCGTGAGCTCTGGTCTATTGCGTAAGATGTACGAGTATAACGCTTTAACCTCGTCTGTGGGGAGATCTAGTTTCAGCGCAGAACTTCGACGTAACAAGGATGAAATGTCTTGACGTATTGCCTCTAAATCTTCCTTACTGATACTATTCTTAAACAGACAATCCTCAACACTACAGATAATTTCTTCGTCAGCGATTTTTTGTGGGTGTGTTATTGCAAAATTCAAGCCCTTCGAAAATACTTTTATTGTATAGGTATAAAAACTGTTTCAGAAACGATTAATAAGTAATATATAAAAATCGAATCTTTGATAATGGTGCGGTGAACAGATAGTCACAGCCTCTAGTATGTTATCAACTACACAACTATTAAGGCGTAAGCGTAGTGATTACATTCTTTTTGATTCACATATCGACACTGATTCACGATAGTTTCACTGACAGTTAAGGCGATTATCATAACTAACTTACCTGCCACCATAATTAAAAATTGTTTAAAATAGTTAGTCTCAGTTTAACACGTTCACTGTCCGGTTTTAAAACACAATAGTAAGACAATAGCAATGACCTATATGTAGTGCACGGGACAGCGAAAGGGTTAAGCTAAACCCTATTTCAATTATGAATTCCCGTGAAAATATGTGAACTACAATATAGGCTGGTCCAAAAGGTGACGTCCAAAAATTTTTTTTGGAATGCTGACCTTTCGGGCTAAATGAAAATACCTCATATATGTTCCGCGATTTTTCTTAGCTTACGAGATATGATTTTTTTTTGTATTATTTTGAAAAATGTCGACTAAGCGATTCAAAAATTTTTATTCTTGAAAATTCTGTTCTCCTTTCTACTTTTTTTATTCTTAGCGTAGTCTTCATGAGTTGGACCCTTTGACATAAAAAAATAAGCTGCCTACCATTAATACAAATTGCAAAAATTTTAATCGAAAACAAATTATGCAGATATGATTGAATCAAATTTTAATTTTGAAATTTAAACTAAAAATTAAATAATGAGTTCCATGACTTTAAAGTAATTTTAAAAACTTTGCAAGACCCTAAGCTTTAGTTATAATACAAAAAAGTGGTGGTCAATGGGCCTTTTTTAGCCCTAGTCGGCCTTCAATTGCACAGAGCCAAAAAGTTCAAAAATAATCGTTTTATTATGCACCTATTGTTTATTACTAAGGATAATTAGATTTTCATGGTATGTCATAATCTTTCATAATAAATAAAACAATTTGGTTTTTTAATACTTATTTTATTTTACAACCAATTCTCAAAGTACCCCCCCCCCCTCCACTTCAATACACAGTCTACAATGCCTTAGAAAATTTTGTTTCAGTCTTCTAAAAGCATTTGAATTTTGTCTGATTTTTGTTTCCGCCTCCGTTAATTTAATTCGCAGTTCTGGTTCGGTGTTTGTTTCGCTTGCGTACACCATCTCTTTGTAATATCCCCAGAGAAAGAAATCTATGGGGTTCAAATCTGGTGAACGTGCAGGCCAATGAATCGGTCCGCCACGCCCAATCCATCTATTGGGGAATCTTTGATTAAGGTGCTCCCGTACCTCTCTTGCATAGTGGCAAGGAGCACCATCATTTTGGTAAATCATATCCCTTCTTGTCAATAAGTTTACATCGCCTAATAAGCCGTTTAAATTGTTTTGTAAAAAGTCTAAATATTGGGCTCCGTTTAACCTAGCAGGCAATTCAAAAGGTCCTATAAGTTCCCCGTTCAAAATTCCTGACCACAAGTTTACACTATAATTTGTTTGAAAATTTGAAGGCCTTGCCTTATGTGGGTTTTCAACAGCCCAACTATGGTAATTGTGGATATTGAAGACTCCTGTTATTTCAAATCTATACTCGTCTGTCCACAGAATTTTATCAAAAAAACCTGGATCCTCCGCAGTTCTTTCCAGCATTGTTCGACAAAAAGTCACCCGTCTTGAATAATCTGGTGGATGCAATTTTTGGACGCGTTGAATATGATAAGCGTGGTATCCCTCTGAAAAAAGAAACGAAATTGTACTTCCAAGAATCACTGTTTTTATTCCATGAAATGTGGTTTTTGCCCGACATAAGTAATTAAAATTAATTGATCGCTCGTCGCTATTCAAAGGTGCGCTTTAATATGGTGTCAAAGTAAAAGTTTTAAAGACAAAATGTACTTACCTGACTTAAGTATATTTATAACCTTATAACTGAGGTTCGTGGTACACCAGTCGTTCTCGTAATAGCTCTGGTGCTAGTAAAAGGATATCTTTGCACTTGTTCCACGACTTCATCTCTAACATCTGGATCCACTCTGGGTACTCCTTCGTGGGAACTGCGTCCCGGAATTCGTCCGTCCATAAATGTATTATGTGTATTTATGAACACTCTGTGATCGGGATAAAGTTCCCGTTCTTCTCCTCGCCGTTCTAGTTTCTCTCGGTAAAGCCTTGCCGCTAAATGGCCATTGCCTTGGGCAACGCCGTAAAAATAATGCATTTCTGCATATTCCTTCAAAGAATAACTCATTTTGCAACACAAAAATCCAAATCACAAGGTAATCAATCAAAGTCCGAAACACAAGTACAGTCAAATCAGTTATAAGGCGAAACAGAATCCAGTTAGCAAGCAGTCGTGGTAAATTAGGAAGTATCGAAAACAAAAACAGGAGTAGTAGTTACTATTCATTAGTTAATTATTATTCATTATCTCATTAACATTAAGGGGAAATTCGTTGTTTTCTGTGACCCATCTGTGCTACTTACTGAAGTGGTACTATCCCTAACCCGAAGATTTACATTTCATTTTATTTTATTTCATTTGATTAGATTCTATGGCGAACCTAATTATTTTTAGAAATAAGGTGTTTAAATAATAATGTTGAAAATTTTCGCCTCTGTGCAATTAGAGGCTGATTACGGCTAAACAAGGCCCATTGACCACCACTTTTTTTAGATTATAATTAAAGCTTAGGGTCTTGCGAAGTTTTTAAAATTACTTTAAAGTCATGGAACTCATTATTTAATTTTTACTTTAAATTTCCGATCTGATTCTTGGGGAGTTTTTATAAGTTTATCGGTAGAGAGAACTATCATGATAAAATTCAGTTAATTTTTGAAGTTTCGTGCACTAAACTATTTTTTACCGCTTCCTTAACAATCATTTGTCGATAGCCCTTGTAAATAAAATGTACATCACTAGTTAACGCACACAATGACAAATCAAAGTTAGTCACGCGTTTTCGGGCTGTCGGGTCGTCTATACGCCAGTATGTTCTAAGTCTATAGTACGTATGGGCGTTATGCCTGACAGTTGGTTATTTATAACCTATGTGCGAATCAAAGATGAATATATATACTTTCATCTCTTAATCATACATTCTGCGAAGGCAGCATGAAATTGCACTTTCCTGTGCTTCTATCCTTTTTGGTCATTCAGAACCGTTATTTACTAGAGCGAGAAAGAGAGCGCTAGTGTATAGTTCCACCCTCCAAAAGCCGATTGTAAGCCGGTTTTAAAAGTTTATCTATCATTCTTGACAATCCATACTAATATAATATTATAAATGTGAAAGTGTGATTATTTGTTTTTGTCCTTCCTTCACGCAGCAACGGATCGGAGCAATTTAAAAAAATCAAACTTTTTGCTATCTCTTGGCCGAAGTTTACGCTTAACCAAACTTGCTTTTTTCGTCATTTTACTTAGGATTGAAAAATAATTTAATGTCTTCGTAAAAAGCGGCAATATTTTGTGTTCTACAGTACAAAAGTGTAGTACTCTGTATATATTTAGTAATAATAGATTATAAATATGTTTCATACATAAATATCTACTGTGTTTTTATTTATTTTAACAGTTACATTAATTATAGGTTTTATTACATATCTTCAATATTTTAGTGCGATGTTCGTACCTACATAAAACACACATAAGTAACCATATCCCCATATACACACGCACACAAATGCACACGCCACGCACACACATTTTATACTCTTAGAATCAATAGATACGTCAATATGAATGAAATATAAAATCTCCCACATTTTTTGGGTAATCGATTCGCACTGTTATTACCGAAGTCACGCATATTAATGCAGCTATGGTGCGTAAGATATGCGCGTCACGTGGTACTCACGCACACATGAATCAAAGACTGTCTTCACTATGAATGTTGCGGTGTGTTAGCAACACGGTATCTGGACCTATAAAACATCTTTGATTTTAATGTTTTCTTATCGAAATATTACATACAAATAAAAATAAATACCATAGTTCTTCTTATTTTGCTTCCGTGGTTTCAGTACCTGGGAACTGCACATTTCACCATGATAACTAATTTTTTTATTAAATATCGTCAAGATATATAATTAACGTGCGTAACCTTTCGTACTAATAACGTGGCGTCGATTTGGCCTTTTGCAGACTGTTCTAACGCGTATTTACAGTTCTGACTTGCATACACGCGCTCTATAGCTTGCTTATAAATACTCTAAGATCTACTGTGTAATCAATAGTGAATTCGTTCTCAATGTTAGCAACAATCGACATCAATGTACTCGTTTCTTTTTATTTATTTATTTTTATTACTTTATCATATGTCTAAAAAATAAATAGAACTATATAAATTATTATTCGAAACCAAGTTATGATGATGATTAAACACTATTAGTTAGTAGGTTATTATTCTACGCTAATAAAAAAAAACTATTTTTTATAACTTCCATTTATTTTGAATACGAGTGATGCATGCGGATAGCTAATGTCGGTAAGTCACGGTCTGATGAAAATGAATCATCAAAATTGCTCAAGTATTGTACGTGAGTTACACATTATTAACGATTTACGCATATCTAGATCTTTTGGAAAGCTAGGATAAAAAAAATAACTATATTGTTATTCACATATACACTTTACTTAAACATAATCAGAATTCATACTATAACTAAGATATTACATTTGTAAAAACTAGTATCAGTAAAAGATGTATAATCCTACCAAATTCAAAATATATGGAAGCATTAGCCCAATTAAGACTTTTAAATTTGGGTGGCTATCCCTATGGATTGAAAATTACAATCACAGATTATTGTATATTCATAGAGAATTACTATTCTATTTAGATTGCCACGTCAGTTTATACCATATTTATACTAAATCTACACTTGCTACATGTTTATTAATCTGTGATTCTATTTTTGCAATTTGATTCAGACTATAGGATCACAATTAAGCTTTATTGATATTTTTCATATTCTTCTTGGAATATAATTAAATAATGATGTATAAACAAATGTAGCACTTACGAATGAAAGGTTATATTTTCTTCTTTCCGCTCACTACGGCTTTTGCAGCCAATGACACTACAATAAACCATGTTAATACGTAAATTTTGGTTAACACTTATCATTAAAGAGTTAATCACAGTTTTATTGACCAAAGGTCATTTAGTTTTTACAATAACACAAACATCAAGACTGTTGTGCACAATTGACGTTGTGGCCAAACTGAGCCAAACAAACTGAGTTACTTTATGCTTTTGGCTATACGCAGATAGTATACTCTGACTCTTTCACTCTTTGTACTTCGACTTCGAATATATTTTGCATACGCATACTATTGTACTAGACTTCTAGTAGTAGGTATAGAAGTACTGCTATACCTATTACTACGAGTTAACATTGTAGTCCTTGCTACAAATCAAATCTCTAGCACTTCTTATTAGTTTTATGGTTATAGGTTACCTTCTCTGTCTATGTTTACAGCATGGACTTATAGAATATACTGTTCTATAATCTATGGTTTAAGGTATTACTTCTTATACTTATTTGAAGTAATATCGACGTTATAAGGTGAGCGATCTTTAACTATTTTTTAATTTCTAACCTACATATAATTGATGAATTTGATGATGATGAAGATGATTGAATTAATTATTTTAACTGCACCAATCAGTTAAAATAATTCATATTTTGAGATGTACTATTTGAAATCCGTCTGTCAGTATTATTTTTATATATATACTCAAAATTCGTAGGCTGGGGTATAAAAAGATTATTCCATGTCTATATCATGTTTTTGGTTTAGTCTATGGACTTTGACACGGCGGTATAGACTAAGCTAATCATCTTCCTCTCACCAGATGTCGCTAGTTGTGACTGACGTGACGGCCTGAGTTACTAGATATAATAAAAATAATAGAAGATATGCAGTAAATTGCATATTATATATTTTTTGGTTATACAAATATCATGCAAACATAAACCTTGCCAACAAAAATATATTCTTCTTATTCTCATACGCCATTATTTTCAAATGTAAAAAGAGATAAGTACATATCTTATGCCGCGTCTCCACCAAAAATGTTGACAACCTTTATGTTTCCAACTGTTGACAAATCAACAAAAGTTGACGGCATTTGTTTCCGAAAATGTTTCAAAATGTTGCAAGCAGCGTCTCCACCATAGAGATAATATAGATAGAGTAGGGAAGCCAGCCGCAAATGTGACTTCTCGTTAGAAAGAGAGAGAAGATCAAGATTGCTATCTGTCTCTCTCTAACGACGCATGTTGTCAAGCTAACCTAACATGACAAAATAATACCGCGTATGCGCTCTGTTGTTGTTAGAGAAGGACAGACAGCAACTCTCATCTTCTTTCTCTTTCTAACAGCGCGTCAGTTCCACTTGCAGAAAAGCATATGGCTTCTCCACTCTATCTATATTATCTCTATGGTCTCCACCGAGGGAACAAATGTCGGCAACAAGCGTATCCTAAAGAGAATATAACCACTACTTTTATTATTATGTGGTATCTATAAAGTTTTCTCATCTGGTTGGGCAATATCAATATATAATTGTAAATAAACATGGTAAACGTAGATAAATATCAATAAAATAAAATAAATACGTGAATATATAAAACCCAACCAGATGGAAGCCCTCGGCAGGGGAGACCAAACGGCCGAGCGTTAGAGGGAAAGGGAAAGAAACCGGCGGACGATGCGGGCGGTATCGAGGAGCACCGCCTTCTGTATTTGAGCATGGAGCGGTCCGTCACGGAGTCCCAGTCGCCTCAGATGACCCGAGAGGCTGACTGGGATTAACCCGTTCGCAGAGAGACTACAGGTATAACTTCGGCCGGCAATCCACTCCACATGTCGGTCACCTCGTGAGCCAGGTCCAGATATTTTGTTAGCTAATCTTTTTCGGCTTTCACGAGGTTCTCGTCATAAGGAATGGTAATGTCGACCAAAAATATCCTTGACTGTGCCCGGTCCATCAGCACAATATCAGGCTTATTCGCAAGAATAGTCCTGGTGTAGAATCCTGGCTACTAAGTTGCGCCTGTGCAAATGCTCAGAGCCAGAAAGCGCTGAACAACCGGAGATGACATGCGTAAGTGACTCACCGGGATGGCGACAAGCTCGACAGACGTCGACGGTGCCATCCTTTAGGATGTATCTCCGATAATTGTTGGTCTTAATAACCTGATCCTGTATTGCACAGACAAAACCCTGGGTTTCCCCAAAGAGGTCACCGAAACGTAGCCAGTGGAGAGAGGCGACTGTGTCTACGAAAGGCTCATGTAGAGCCTTGTAGAACCTCCCGTCGAGCTCCTTCTCCTTCCATACGGTCTCCCGGTCGGAAATGCTCTGTACTGCTGGGTCTTGCCATTGCTCTTGATTATTATTCGTATTCCTTTGATGTTACCGCCGAAAATGGAAACACGATTCCCGACATTGTTTCGTTTTGTTGCTAAAACTAGGTGATTACAGAAACATTTGTTGACAAAACGTGTTGGCAAATGTTGTGTTGACGACAAAACTTTGGTGGAGACGCGCCATGCCTTCAATTTTCTGTAGCCAGTTTTCTTAATGTCACCAAGCTTCACCTTGAAGCATGACGCCATTTTAGGGTGACGTACATTTATGGTAGTTTGTCTGTCATTAGGGATGATCGATGTTGTAGAAATATCGATGATGATATCGATGTTGACATCGATAGCTCAACATCGATGTTCGATGTTTATCTTACTAAAAACATCGATGTTGGCCACTATCGATGTATTTGCATATGTATTTAGGAGGTTAGAATTAGATGAATAAAAAATTATCTTGTTGTTTATGTTTTATAATTAATGAAATAAAAGAAATTAATAAACAATGTAGTGTAAAACAGTAATGAAAAAAAATGGAAGAAGTTCACAAATATCTAGTTCATTTCAGTCCAATATTTTGCCGATTGATTGAAGAAACAGTAATTTTGACAAAGAAGTACCTTTCAATCTGTTTTTCTGTTGATAAAGAGTTGAGCAAGCAATTAAAAATAATTTAAAAATAAAAATTTTGCACAACTGACTTCAATATAAATTATTAAGGGTAACTCAAAAACTATTGGTCAGACTTATATAGGTCAAATTTATATGGAACCACATGACGAAGCACCAGCTTTATAATAAAAAAAAAGAGTAATCGAAATTGGTTCACCCAGAAAGAAGTTGAGGTAACACACATTTTTTAAAGGATAGGGTGACAAACGAGCACATAGTCCACCTGATGGTATCGATGCCTAAGGTCCAAGACATCTACATTTATCCTCGATTAAGTATCAAGACGCAGATGCGTTATCAGCCGTGAGGACTAAGATGGAATGACTCTTTTCCAGTAAAAAGGATCTCCGTTTCTCTACACTCACCATACGAAACACAGCAGTTTTAAGCTGCTATTTTACGCTGGTATTCTGTGAGATGGTGGTCCTTTCCCGGTCGAGCCGACTCATTCGTGCTACAACTATACTACTAATATAGCTGCAGCATGGCTCTACCACGTACACACCATACAGTCGAATTGAGTACCTCCTCCTTTTTGAAGTTGGTAGATAACCGCACAGATGACGTTGATGTAGCGACTTTTTTATTTTTATTTTATATTGGTAGAATCAATAATAAAATGAGCGTGCATTGGATCGTGTTTAAGATCAACCATCGGATTTTTTTTTAAAAAACAACCGACAAAGAAACGGACAACCAACAACGACACCAATAACAAAACGAAATCAGTGACAACTGCGACATAATACAGTTGACACTTGACAATTAAATTTGATATACCATAATATTTTTAGGTTATCGATGTGTTCAAGCATTCTGAATTATTCAAAATTTGAAATATTTTAGGAGAGATGCAAGATTTACTTGATACTTATTGATTTCGCGGGTTCGCAGTGTTCGCAAGTACCCAAGAATCGATTATGGGTTTATTGACGTCGATGTTTCGATGTTTGACATGTGGCAACATCGATGTTAAGACATCGATGATCTCATTTTTGACATCGATGATCATCGATCATCCCAATGACAGATTGATCTAAGCGTTATTCGGGGTTTCTGTTACAGTGAATTTTGACTATTTTGGTGCTTTTTTGTTGATTTGTAAAGACTAATTGAACAAAAAACAACATGACAAAGTGTTGCATCAATGGATGTAATTCAAATACTTGTAAAAATGAAGAAGGATTGTCATTTTTCAGGTTAGTTGTAATTTTTTTTCCATAATCATGTGTATTTTTCGTGTGAATTGCGTTTCGTGTTCATATTATGGGTTCTAGGTTGTGTTTCCTGCTGTTATCTAGAATTTCAAATGACTATTGTCATGTAAAATTAAACAAGTAAATATTTTGATTGTTTACATTTATACCATAGATATCTAAGATGTTTTTAAAAGTATAGATAGTCATACTCGCTCTAAAATGGCAATACGAAAGTCAGGTATAGTGCGCGCAGTGCCGGCCCGAGGCAAGTTTTAGGATGGAGCGAGATCCAATTTTGGCGCCCCCTTGCTTCCCCTAATATATACCAGTTGTACGTGCATATGCAAGCATGCAACTGGGAAGATCTCGACAAAATCTTAAGTCTATGTCTAATTTGTTGATGGAAAACAGCCATCCTCGTGGTATTTTAGGCACTGCACTCCTTACGGTATCTATAGGAACCGTTGAAGTAGAATGAAAAAACAAAATTAAAAAGGAATATTACATCTATACATTTATTTTTTTTATTATTTTTTTTTATTTAAAAACTTTATTGCGTCCCTTAAGAAAAAAAAAGGATACAAAGGGCGGACATAATGCCTCAAGGCATTCTCTACCAGTCAACCCATGGAGTGGTGAGAGTTTGTCGTAGGCGTAGCAATAAAAAGAAAAAAAAAGTCAAACTAAAATTAATACACATTATATGTAATAACAGATTATAATTATAAGTAAATGCATATATATATATATACATACATATATATATATATATATATATATATATATATATATATATATATATATATATATATATATATATATATATATATATATATATATATAATCTATTTGCATATTTACATATTATATTAACACATATTCATAATATAAATATATTTATATGCCAATAAACAAATATAAACATACATAAATACATATATATGGATATAAATATACATAAATACAAAGTTAATACATACATATAAAAATGATTAATTAACAATCTTGTAACTCTAATGATTATTCAGTAAATGCTCGCGTACCTTCTTTTTAAAGGAGTATTTGTTAGGTGCTTTTCTGATATCATCAGGCAAGGAATTCCAAAGACGTGCAGCCTGTACAGTGAAGGAGTTACCATAGAACCCGGTGAGATGAGTAGGAATATAAATCTTGTTATTAGAGGAAGATCGAAGAACCTTATCATGGCAAGAAGAAAGATATTGAAATTGTTCTTTGAGGTAAGAAGGTGAATACGGATCATTAAGAATTGAGAAAAGAACAAGTAATATTCTGGAGTTTATGGTAAGCCACTTAAGCTGAGATCTATAATGAGAAATATGGTCATACTTACGCAGACCAAAAATAAATCTAATACAGTTGTTAAGCAGGCGCTCCAGTTTGTTAAGAAGTTCTTGGGACAGGTCTGGGTAGCACACATCTGCATAATCAAAGATAGGTAAAATAAGAGTTTGGACAAGCATGCGCTTAGACTTAATTATTATATATATATATATATTATACATTTATTATATTTATTTATTGTACATTTATTTAAATAAATCATAACAACAATTAACAATAAAAGAAAATTAAGTCAACATTCATTAATGAGATCAATAACCATAATCTTATATATATATACCAAATACTTATATGTTTACTAATTAATGTAACAGTAATTGATAGAATCAGGTGTTACTTTGCGGAAATCTATTCTAATGAGGTTGTTATAAACTAATTTGTTTAATTCCACGTAAAGAAATAAAATGATGTGTCCTGTCCAGTTTTAAGGGGACCTCCCACCCTCCCTCAATCGTGCGCACTATACCCGTCGCCGTTAATCCCAGCACTACCACTCCCAGCACCAGCACACTAGGCACGACACACCACTCTCGAAAATACGACACGTGTTTCGCCTTTACACGAGGCATCCTCAGGTGAAGTAGACTCTGCAGAGGCTGGTCGCTAAGTTAGCATAGTTAGCATAGTAGCCTATAGTGCTCTGGAGTAAGCAACGGTTATAACGCGTATTTTCCGGTACTCCTACTCCTTAGGTTAGGTTAATCCTGAACGAATAGAAGCCAGATTTAGTGCACCCGATCCCTAAAAAGTTGACCGATCAGACCCGCCCAACTACAGGCTTATCGCCATCGCCTCCTTCTTCTCCAAAGTAATTGAATCCATTATAAACTGCTAGACGCCAATGCGGTCAATAAGCAGCTGGTTCTAGTTCTTATCTTCTAATTTACCTGACTCTACACTGTTTCTGCATATCAATTATATGTTGCTGTTACTTGTTGTAACACTGGTGATGAATTTTACACCGGCCGTGCTAATATTTTTCGGGACACGCCATCTACTATCGGAACAAACTTGTGGCTGAATTCCAGTCTTTATAAACAAAATCTCGGATTGGGGACGACTCTAGTCCAGTTTAAACTTCAGAAGCCATAGGTTTGCTAAGTTACCACTAAAAAGAACCCCTTTGTCGTATCTCCTCAACTTCTCAATCTCAGCCGGCATCGACATATCTAATGACGTACAGTTTGCGGTCACTTGGTAGGGAAGGCTAAATAGGCCTCTAAAAAGCTTGGCGTGCTCAGTAGAGCGGGACAGTATATTCTGCCGGCAACCGTTTGCAACTTTACAAGGCGCAAGTTTAGTCTCACAGGGAGTACTGTTTTCATTTCTGGACTGGGGCAACCCAGTGCCAGCTACTTCCTTTTGACTGCATCCAGCAGAGTGGCTCGAATCGTTGACCACCGAGTTCTTTCTGATCGGCTCAATTCACTGGCGCTGCGAAAAAATGTTGCATACAGTTGCATTTTCAGTACTTAGATAAATTGTCTTGATTTATTCTAGCTGCTAAATATCACGTACCAACCACACCATCTGGATGCTTGGCGATACACCATAACTGTTCAAATTACTAGAAGTTTTCTTCCTCGCAAGACTGTGGGATCATCTACCACTAGCGATGTTTTCCAGACCGATACGACTTAGAGACCTTCAAACAACGAGCGTACCCCTTTTAAAAAGATCAGCAACGCACCTGTAATTTCCCTGGTGTTGCAGTTATTTATGGGCGATGGTCGACACTTACTATTAGGAAAATTTTATTAAATGTGGGTGAATCCACGGGGTGGAAAGCTAGTAAAATATAAAAATCTCGTAAATATATTCTAGCTGGGCAGGCACAGAGAGAACAGGCCATATTCTTAGTTAGCTTAGGGCTGTCAGAACTCCAAATCAGGCACTGCAAACAGGATGAGCATTACTGCAGATGTGTACTGTGAATAACTGAACATAATGATGGTGAAGCTCATACGTCTCCAACCAGCTTTGGTCAATCGCTCGTCCCCACTGCTCCTGTACAGCAACGCGCGACTTCATACTGCACAACAGACGGTCTCGAAGTTACAAGAGCGGGGTTGGAAGCTCCCGTCATCCGCCATACTCACCAGACCTTGCGCCTACAGACTTCTACTTTTTCCAGAATTTAAATAACTTTTTGGCGGGAATAAAATTCAATACCCGAGAGGCAGTACAAAATACCTTTGAAGAATTTGTTGCCTCCCCCGTCCAGCTGATTTTTTCAAGAAGGGCATCAATAAACTGCTACTGCATTAGCAAAGATGCATCGATTACATGGGTGATAACTTTGATTAATAGAAATAAAAAATATAGAAAAATACTTATGTTAACTTATTTCATAAAAAACGGCAATTTCATAGGTAAAGACCTAATATTAGGTAACCAATTATTTAATACTAAGAGCTGAGCTAAGGTCTGACTGCTTTCGGGTGACCTTTATTGATATGTAAAAACTTTTTCAAATACATCATTTCTCTTGAAAGCTCCAATCTCGAAATATCGCGATTAAGATCATGCGTTCATTTTTCCTCCAACTTTGAGCATACTTTCTTAAAATTTTGATCGGTCTTATTCAAAACATAGAGGAAACTCTATACTATTCTATAAACGCCAAGTCTCATTAATTGTAAGAAGTCGTGTAAAGCATGTCTCTATTTTTTATGGCGGTGTCTAACATACGATAGAAAACATTTGTTCTGAATAACATTTCTGGATCCGGAATATATTTATATTTTTTTCTTTATATATACCTATAGAGGCATATAATATATATATATATATATCTGAATTTGGGATTTTTCAAACCTTTAAAAATTCATAACTCCAAAAATGTTAAGTATATCGTAAAAAGTCACGGTACTTTTTTATTTGCATTTTATCAAAGAATAGAAAAAAAATTGACCAGTTTAAAAATAACAATTCCTTGCAATTGAAAAGAAATCGGTTTAAGGGCGGATTCACTATTTTTTTCATGTTGAGTTTTCGCTATGTCCCATGACTTAAGATAGTTGGTATCTGCCCAGGATAACTTTATTTTACATTATGTATAGCTATTGAGGTAGCTTAGTAGTTTTTAACACTCGTACACATAAAAAATTGGGGTGAGGAGATAAATGAAGTAGTTAAATTAATTTTAATGCCATTATAATACAGCTTTTTATGAAGTCCCATACCCAGGCTTTGGAAATAAATACCGTTTTTCTTGGTTTTTTTACTCATAAGGAATACAACTAGCACATAGCATTTTAAACATTAGATTATCATTTAATCAAAAACTATAGCAGTATTAATAATAAGGTCTGCGAATTTAAATAATATATCGTTAAAGTTTAGGTCGATAATCTGACCATGGTGGAAAACTCCATTCCGAAACCAAGATTTGTTACGTAGAAAAACTAAAATAAACTACCAATTTGGTTTTTATTTTATCGGTAACAACACATATATACAACGAAATAGCAACCGTCGTTTTGTTTTACGTCATTCGAGCGCTATGAATGTTGGCGTAGTGAGTGTCAGGCGATTGCATTTTAAAAGTTCCACGATCCGAAACCAAAATGAATGGTACGTTAAACTTGTTTTAATTGTACTATTATTTTAAAAGAATATAGATATATTAATAAAACCAATTTTCAAATTTAGAAATCAGAACAGTTAGTAGAATTGTGATGAATCTTTCATATGTTGTGCAAGTGGTGATACCGTTACCTCCACTCCGAAACTTTATTGACGGTTTCGTAGAAGCGGAACAAAAAATGTAACGGAATGGAAACATAAAGCTTGGTTTACATACCTGCAGTAATTAATATATTTAATTTATATATATAAGTACCTATTATATGTTTATAATCTACTCAAACCGCTTTCAATAATTTCATATTTGACTTTTGACGGAGCAATGAGTTGCTGCGCTGGTGGGCGCGGTTTCAAATCCCGCACGCAACAAGTATTTGTATGGCCTACAAATAATTGTTCCGGGTCTGGATGTTTGTCCTTGTGCAATTTGTGTTTGTAAACTGCCTCTACGATACAGGAGAAAATCCTAGTGTGGGAGAATTTTAAAAAAAAATTGTTGGCTTGTTAAGGGAGGTTTATATTTTTGACGAATACAACGTTTGGAATAGATTTTCGCGCCATTGAAGTATAACGTTCACAAATAAAAATAATAACCCAAGTCGGACTCACGCATGAAGGGTTCCGTACCATCCTAAATCAGGTTTCTAGTAGGGGGAGTCCTTTTTAATTTATTTTTATTATTTGTTGTTATAGCGGCAACAGAAATACACATTCTATGAAAATTTCGATTGTCTACGTATTACGTATCATGAGATACAGCCCGCTGACAGACAGACGGACGAACGGACTTAGTAATAGGGTCCCCTTAGGTTAGGTAGGTTACCCTTTGGGTACGGAACCCCAAAAACTATGTTTATACATTAAAATCGATGTCAGATATTAATTTTTGCCTTATTTCTTAACCACGTGATTCTTATCGGTTTTTTGCTGACTCGATTACGGCGAGCTATAACGTAATCAAACACTCACGTGTTGTGGCACTGATTCTATTTTCTAAACTTTTTGATGTTCTTGAACACTTTGAGAGTATTAAAATAAATATAAAAAGCACGCTTCATTTATAAATTAAATTTCGAAACATTTAACTATAATCACGCAATTAGAAATCATTATCATCTTTAATTAAATAGACTTATTACAAACTATGTGTAATTAAAGATTCCCCGATCGTTGTGAGTGGAATTGTAGGAAGTGTAAACAAAAAAAAAATGGGTGCATTTTTTCTTCCTACATGTAAACTATTCTTTACAGTTCCACTCCGAAAGTTTACTATTCCCTTCGGTGACTGTCATATTTTTGTTGATTACTTAATTTTACGTGTATTACTTTATTTACGTGGAGAGACATTTTATTTTGTTATTTTTAAGAAGACTATTATTTTATGTTTATTATAAAAAAATAATAATTGAATTTTTTGAAAGGCATCGTATTTTTTTCGATAAAAATAGTGTGACAGCTGGTCAAATAGTAACGTAATGGAAATAAAGACAGACATAATTAAAGTCTGTTACTTTTATTTATTAAAATTTTGTACTATTTTATACAAATACAGTTCTTAAGACACATTAAAAACTGCTAACAAATTCAAATTGTGTTTGATTTGGTAAAACCACCATGCTTATTTGGTAACGGAATGGAGCGTTATTCATTGTCTGGCCGGATAAATACTAATAAAAGATTACTAAAAAGCAAATTATAAACTCAAAAATCTTCATATCATTTAGTGAAATATATAATGAATCGATCCTTTGCAAAAGTTATACTGGATTCCAATAAAAAAATAAAATACTGTTATTTTTCATCACTGTCACATTTTTGTGAAACCGCCCTTAAACAATATGGCACTGAGTTGCCCCATGGCAACATACATTTATATCATCAGCAGGACAACTTGAAGAGAATCGCATAAAAAATTGAGGTGGAATAGTTTTGGTACTCATGCGCCGATTCCTCCTGGGCTATTAGAACTTTTTTTTCTTTTTTCGTTCGTGGATTCTTTCAAACTCCGAGTTTATTTCAGCTTTTTGAGCTGTATCTTTAGCTGCAATGAGAGCCTTTGTTAATACTTCGTCTCTAGGTAAATTCTTTTTTGTGCATCAGTTTTGTAGCATCTGATAAATCTATGCGCTCTGCTTGCATGCATGTGCTGACAAGATTAACGTGGAATAAAACGTTGTACCAAATGACTAAAGAGATCAAAAATCGAACTTCTTAAAATTGGCTTCAAGTGATTTAGCTTCCAAACTTGCCGCGGGATCAGTTGTGACGATACTCTTCTTTCAAGGCACTATTTACTTCGGCGTACTGATGCGACTACGATCGCCGTTCGACACACCTTCTTTAAAGTTAAGTTCTTCACATGTTTTGAAATAACTTCCCATCTTTTTGTTGAGTTTGTAAAAAATACAAAAAAGCGCTGAAGAATGCCGCGCTCGTCTCAACAAATAAGACCATACGCATATATACTGACTAGCCACACGTTCGAAACCAAAATATTGAAAAGCGAGGAAATTTCAATCAATGAACTCAAGCACTTGAGCAAAGAAATGGAACAGACACTAAGCTTCTAAGGAGCATGCAAAATTGTTACCTAAATAAGCTAAAAGATTGTATTTTTCTAAAATGTAGGTAGCTATGCTATTATAAATAATTTGACTAAGGTGCCTCCTGGGACTTGGCGCCTGGAGCGGCCGCTCCGTTCGCCCTATGGTAGGGCCGGCCCTGAGTGCGCGCAAGGTAACTTTGCGCGCGACTGATTTTTTTTTTGGAGTTTATGGGCTGGTATCTAGACCTTTAGGCCAAGTCTTGAGTATTATTATTCGGTTTATTATAATTTCCGCAAGCCTTGTCTTTATGTATTATTATCCATCATAGTTCACTGCTTCACAATATGTTGATGCGTCACATTGTGCAGCCCTTGGGAGATTTTGACGGCAACTTGAGCCAGCAGGCAGCTGATTGTTGGCGATGGTATCTAAAGGTGCCTATGCAAACAGCTTATCTTGAGAATCCATCACCATCAGAGCACTTGTTTCACCGTTTCCACTAATAGTTCACATGCGTAGATACTTCATAAAATCGCACCACTTTTACATATCAAAATTCACTTCAAACTTTTATTTAAACTATAATACAGGAGCAACAAACCGCCGCCGATCAAGTTCCCGCCAAAACCTCATGCGCGCGACTGAGGGCGTACTTAATGTTACCAGCTTAACTAACATTTTTTTCCTTCATTTAATCTTATTACTAGAATTATATAATTACATCAAATTACGTAAATGACCGAATTGATTACGAAAGCTCAGTTAAAAAAACTGTAATATTCAGCTTAAACTTACAAAGATTTAATAAATATTAAACCCTATATTTATTGTTTAAGATTCGCATAATAAATATATTTCTTGATTGTAACTTCCGTAAGTTTGACAATACACTTCACAAGTTTCTATGGTAAGATTTAAGTTAATATAAATTATTCCTTAAAAACGTTTAAGTACATTTAATTTTTGCGAGTGAGTTTGAGAAACCTTCAGCAAACCCTTTTATTTGATACCCATATCATGGGAATGCACAAAAAATAACTATCTTTGGGAGTCCGTCATATTGGATTTAGAATGACGTCACTTATTTTCATCTAAACGTAAGGTATATGCAAAATTTCCGTTCCATCGAAAACCTGAAAGCCAAATGTTAATGCCAATGTCAAAGGGGAATGCCCACCGTTCATAGACACTTCGGCCTTGGGTGCCCACATATAAAAGCATATGGAAATGATAATATGCAATTAAAAGAATGAAATGGTTAAGAAATTGGTTTAAAAAAGTCTTATATATATATAATGGTTTTTTATTTTCACAAGAACAGTTTTTAGCAACAAATGACTTCGTATTTTCGTGACATTTAAACCACAAATGACACAGCGTAAATGTCCTCTTGAATTAGTTACTGAGAGCTGGGAAGAACTCTGGCCGGTGTGAAAGCTGGGGTCATCGTTCACAGTGGATATCGAGTCCAAGTTCGTGCAGAGGTTATCGTAAGAAGTAGGAGCGGGATCCATTTTCAGGTCTGGTCAATAGAGTGAGAAGAATTATCGAAGTCCATTTAGAAAGCTTATTCGTTGCTCATATAACAAATCCGCGAGAAAACAAACAAAAATAACACAAACGCAAAGGAATTCGACTTGTGAATATTTAGTTTTGATAATTATGACATGGGCCTAGCTGTCAGATTCGAAGTTGCCAATTAATAGACATAAAATCGATAAATAGATAGCGATTTCTTTATTCGATTTATAATTTCTGCTACAACTATACTACTAATATAACTACAGCCTTTTAAAATATGTTTTGATTTGTTTATTTAAATTCCATTTTAAATGTATTTATAAGAAAAGATAAGAATAACAGTTAAATTGTGCAGTAGCGTTTTTGTTATGTTCTAAAGAGTTCAAGGTAAATCAACTAGCAATTCGCTTCTTGATTTACATCACAATAATTATCGAATAATAATATTATCATTATAATAATGACACCATAAAAAAGCGATTGAAAAAACAGAATCGACTTATTTAACTAGATTTGTGATTGGCAACACTTTTTATTTTATCCACAAACTAATGACTTGCAGATTTACGTAATTTCATTTTTATATTTTCGGTACTTTTTTTGTGCAAAAACATTGCAATCTTTTTTGGATACATAAATATCGCAATTAATTACCATAAATAAAGATGTATTTTTTTTACAAATGCAAATTGTTGGGCGTTTCATGGCCAGAATTGGGCATTCCCCTTTAACTTTCAAATTTTTTTACATAATTATAGGTGAAGATATTAAATGGGTGTTAGAAATGACTATTATTGTAATGAATTTTCCAAAAAAGGTATTTTTAAAATATATGTATAAAATATGTGTCGCCTGTGACATTAATTATAAATTTATCCATTTCCATATCAATCAGCCTGTCTGATTCGAAATATTTATCTCCTATTTTTTCTACATGTAGACATACATTGAGCCATTCTTTTGTCATTACTGTTCTAAAAGCCACCTCAGTAATAGCGGCTATTTCGCTAAGAGTTTGAGTGATATTTCTCTTCAATGTCCCTCTTTGCTATTGCCCAATTTTTTTTCGGTGGGATTTAAAACGCGGTAGGTAAGGCAGCAAACAGATGTTTGATGATGATGGTGGTTCCTAGTTTTACCCGCCCTCACAATTTTAGAAAATGGTGCTGCTGCTACATTATGTACCCTCTTGAGTTATTTGGGTGACGATGAGTTCAGAAACGCCTAAAACAATAAAAACAATGCATTATAAATACATGGTATTAATAACACGAGGAAACTAAAAACGATCAAGTCGAGAAAATTAGGTAGTTTTATTTGTTATGGCAGCCCTAAAAATTACTTTTGAAATATGAAACGTGGGCTCTAACTTTGGAATACGGTACTGTAGGCCCGTTATTTTCTCATTCTTCTTCACAAGCACGTTTGACCTTCAAGATAATATCCCTGCCAGCAAATTTAATCACTATCGGCATAATAATTACCATTATTTACTGCAAAAATGAATAAAAACACGACACCTAAAGCTAGGGTCCCACGGCCGTGCCACAACAGGCCGTGGGAACCATCGCATCCGATGAGGCCTGTGGTGGCCTGTTGGCGCCCGTCCGATCCATCGGGAGTCGGTAAGATCAAAGGCGCGGCGTGGCGCGGCGCGACGGCGCCTGTCGCGGCCTGTACGGGCGCGTCTGCGTCGGTTGCAATCGTTCATTTCAACTGCGGTGGCGCTTGCGTGTACATGCTCATGATGGAATGGACGAACGAGCTTATATTCGAGTTTTTAACTCTTTATGAAAATGAACCAGCGCTTTGGAATGTTTCGTCGCCTCAACATAAAAACAAGAACGGCTTTTGTTGAATGACGACACCCACCAGAGTCGTTTCCTCTGCTTTCTTTTTGCTTGGTTTATCAAACGTTCACCACTGAATAAAACCACAGCAGCTGCACACACAGCCATGCGCTCCGTATCACTTAACATGTTGGAATGTCAGTCGACAGGCCGCACCAGGCCGGCACACGCCGTGGGAACGCTCAGTACGGGCCGCGACAGGCCCATACAGGCGGGACAACGCCTGGCGCGGCCTGTCGCCTGGCAGGCCGTGGGACCCTAGCTTAACACTGTTTTGCCACCTGCCATAAACAGTAAGATGGCGGCACACGATTAGTTCCAATATTGATCGCGCGCAGAGTTATCTTGCGCGGACTTTGTTAAGTGCGAGTCGGGCAATTAAAGTCCGCGCATAATGCGAGTCGCATTCAGTCCGGCACGCTCTCGTGTCGCAGCTATACCTTCGCTACAGTGCGTAAATCTTCTAGTTATTCGTGGTAAAAATGCCTTCCTATGTTTTTAGGTTGTGCACAAATTACACGGCAACTGTAGAGACAAGAAAGACGTCTCACTAATATTTTAAATATAGATGTTTTGTTCATAATTGGTTTTATTATTTTAACACTAACCACTAGTGTAAACTTTGACGCTAGCTAGGGTGTTCATTTTCCATATCGGTATGTCACGCGCTCGCGCCAATGAGCGCTCGGCAGCAATCAATACGCAACTAATGATGTATATTCATCTTTTTCTAACGATAGGTATGCCCTATCATTTGTCTCTTTTTGTTAGCGCAATGTGTCATTATAAATAACTGTATGTTGATATAGCACTACCTACGCCACTAAATACAATAAAGCCCCCTTTTCACTACAGGATATAATATAATATATATTACATCTCGAGATATAAATTAATATCGCTCACCATACATTTCATATGGAACCGTTTACACTTAGCTATAATATATATTACATGTCTAGCTATAAATATTTTTTCGATCGACCGAGCGATATTTTCATATTATATTTTGCCCCCTGTACCCCGCACACCGTTCCGCGCCCCCGCAGAACGGTGTACGGGGTAAAGGGGGGTAATCCAATGACCAATGACGAACGCACACTGGTTAAAAGATATATCTTACAGTGTGAACGCCAATTGCGGGATATAATTTATATTTCGGGATATAATATATATTATATCCCATAGTGAAAAGCCAGCCTAATGTTAGTGTGTAACCTCTCTTTTTTAATACATCTTCGATAGATAAAAGAAAAATATTGAAATTATCCATATAAAGGATAACAATAATATTGATATAGTCCTATAATCAAATAACGTTTTAGATACGTAAACTGTATATTTAATCAAACAATCGATTGAGAGCCTTTCATTTAAGAAAATAACTTGAAAATAGTGTAAACGAAGAATTTTCTATAATAGTTTTTTTCATCAAAAGATTTGATGAGGTTAAGATTATTTCATCGGTACTTAAGGATGCATAATATTTATTTTAGGTTCCCAAAGAATAAAGGCCTTCAAAAATTGTGGATTAATAATATAGGCCAGGGAAACATAAAACCTGCAACTGTAAGAAGAATATGCTCCTTGCATTTTGAAGAAGAATGCATAAACAGAACTCTGGATGTAGTTCGGCTTAAGGATGATGTAGTTCCCACTCTTTTTCCAGTAAGTAAAGTATATTTTCAGTTAATATGATACTGTTTAATACACATTGAACACAAAGTGTGGAGCCAGTACCTGTTGATTGATGTCACATGCCTTGTAATTATTGATTTCATAATGTGTTGTTTGTTCCACAATTTGAAATTTCAATCTTCAATTGAGCAATGGTTATGAAATACACAATTTCACAAAGATAAAGATAAATTTATTGCATAACTGTGTACAATATTGTTAGATTTGATATATTTCATTTTTATAAATTGTTTAGCATTATAATATTATCTGTACATTTAGCACTTTTTCAAACGACTTGTATTGTTTTCCGTTTCCGAACGAAGCGGAACACAATCCAATAACAGCTCGAGGGAAGTTTTTGAGCAGACCGTTATATTGTTTAAAAAGCAAAAACTGCGCAGTATAGTTTTTAGCACGACCGTTGAACGCATTTGTATTTGTTAATTTATAGTTCTTTAAATATTGTCAATTGGATAAAAATATGTGTGAACAATAAATATAGTGATATCATCTTCTGGTTTTATTATATAATTAATATATCAGAAGTGGGATGAATTAAAATTGCTCACAAAGGTTTGGTTGCAGCAACAAAGGTATGTAAACTCCTAATAGTTTGAAAATAAGGTAAATGAAAAGTTTATTGTGTATTAGTAACTATTGTTTTCATATTAGTTTTGAAAGTGGGTCGCTTAGTTTGTTTGAAATCAACTATAAAAAAAAAAGAATTCCTCTTTTTTTTTTTCTTTACAAGCCTAAAATTGAAAATATTCTTTAACTTATTAAATATCTCCTTAGTCATTCGTTTTCTAAAAATTTAAACCAATATATATAACAAAATAAATTTTAAGAATCTGACTCATTTTTACAATTCACTCATTCTTAGTTATTTAGCATCAAGAACTAAGTAGGATAATATTATATAATAAGGTATTTATATAGTACTTTTCTGCCCATATAGTTTAGTATTTAAAAACAAAAACAGTAATCTATAAAAATTCTTACAAATTTATACTTGATTTGATGAAATGTTATTACTAATTTTGCTTTTGTTGTATTATAATTATAGGTATTACTGTATATACACACATATACTGTCTTATTATTCTTTAATATTAATATTAATTATAGTCATAATTATATAGATCAATACTATAATAATATTTAATTAGTAATATAATTCTTGTTTTCTTTTTCATAAAGATTTAAGTAAGGAAACTTAATAAAAACAAACCTATACATATAAACTTTTATGTTTGCTGCTATGCTGATAATATTTGTGTTATGTTTGCTACTTACCATCCTGCCTGCATTGGACACTATTTTAGCCCAAAACTAGATGAAAATGTTGCTTTGTTTGTTTGATTGTTGCAAGCATTTCAATCAATTTTAGACTAACTTCCTGAAGAGACTGGAAACTTGGAATTGGGTTTAGAACTGGAAGTGTGGTAAAAAGTTAGGTCATTATTTTAAATTACAATTACTAAAGATTTCATCAATAAGTATATTTTGTTTGTTCATGGTACATTAAATACATAAATAAACAAAAGAATAATTTTGGAATTAATACAACCAAAGAGTAAATATCAGATTACAACTTTTTAATTTATGCAAAATTGTGTATGCTATCTTCCTTTCTTATTATTACATAGTGAAAAAAAAAAGGAAATACACATATATATTTATTTCCCAGTACCTTAAATATTACTTTGTTTCAGCAAAAACAAAATAAAGAGTAAACATAATCCTTATCCTACTTTGGTTGTTCCTTCTCCAGTTAATTATGTCTGATCGCTATACCCCACCTTTAGATAAAAGTAGAATGGTTAAGTCAGTAAGCTGTTCTGACAGGCTTGATATGAATTTAAATAAAAACAAGAACAAGAGAAGACATAAAGGTTTGAATAATAAAAATAAGACAAAAAGAAATTCAAAATACAGTAAGCGTAATAAACAAAAACATGAAAGCTCATTTAGCTCTTTTGATGATGCATCATCATCAACCTCATCATCAACTTCATCTTCAACATCTGATGCTAGTTGCACCAGATCACGTAGTAGGCGTAATAAGAATAGCCGCAAGTGTCACAAACATTCTTCGAGGCCTTCGACTAAGGACAATCCGGACCAAAATACACATTTACTGAGATCTTTAATGAACACATTGCAAAATGAGAATACTAAAGAACCAGTTCCTGCTCCACCTCTTATTCATGGGATGCACAGTGTAATTTCTGAATTTGATCCCAAATCCAGAGGTCAGACAATGAAAAGTTGGCTTCAAAAAATTAACGAATCAGCTGAAATATTTGGATGGACTGAACGTCAAACTATATTTTATGCACTCCCAAAACTTGTAGGCCTAGCAAAGAAATGGTATGATGGTCTCACTAGCGTTAAGTACACCTGGACTGAATGGCAGGAAAAGCTTCTTGAAGCATTCCCATGTGAACAAAATTATGGAGATTTATTGTTAGAGATGCTGTCCAGAAAAAGTAGAAGAAATGAAACATTAATGGAATATTACTATGATAAAATTTTGTTAATTAATAGATGTGAATTGAAAGGTAAACAAGCAGTTGATTGCATAACTCATGGTATATTTGATCATAACATACGCATGAATGTACAGGGTGCCAACTACAGCTCGCCTGAAAGCATTTTAGATTACTTTCGTAACATAACTAACAGAACTGTAGACTCAGTGCCTTTTAGAAGGCAACATATTGATCAAGTAAACTCAATTGACCGATCCTTATCTAAAAACCCTTCTGTCACGCTCAAAAAGTCTTTGAATAGTGTTACATGTTTTAACTGTAAGGAAGTTGGTCATGTGGTCAGTCAGTGTACGAAAGAAGTAATTAAATGTAATAAATGTAATAGATATGGTCATAACAAAAGTAACTGCATTACAAAGTTAGGAAATCCTAATACTCATCAATTTAATAAAAAAGTTTTAAAAATACAAAACAGTGACACTAACCTAAAATATTTTAAAGACGTTATAGTAAATGATGTGAAGGTGAAGGGATTTGTTGATTTTGGAAGCGATTGCACTATTATATGTGAAAATGTGTGTACAGTGTTAGGATTACAGCCCATTCAAGAGGATTTACCATCACTTAAGGGTTTCGGTAATAGTGTGATAATCCCTAGTGGGAAAGTTCATATCAGAATCAGAGTTGATGCAGTTGCCGTTATGATAATAGCTTATATAGTCTCTGCAGCACTATTACCAGCGGATATATTAATAGGCCAATCACTTACTGAATTGCCAGCAGTGAGAGTGTACAAAACAGATAAAGAACTTTTCTTATATGAAGTGTCTTCACACAAAAGTAACACCATTTGTGTATGGCCAGCTGAACGGACAACTATAAAAGGACCAACAGCTATTAGGGTTCATAGTAACATAGACTATAGTGGATTTGTCAGCATAACAGCACAACCTCGTGAAAAAAATGGTTGTGAATATCTTATTTTACCTGGTATTTATTCTATGAAAAATGGAATTGGTCATATTATTATCATGAGTCTTAGTGTTGAGGAGTTTCAAATATCAAAAGAGGATATATTGGCAAGAGCTTTAATGGTTCCTAATTCTATATTATCGGAGGTGAACTCAGATGATGGTTATATGGTAAATGTTCGACGAATAAATAGTGAAATAGCACCAATTAAATTAGAAGACCTCAACATTGATTTTAAACTTAGTAAGGATATGAAGTATCAACTCTTAGAAATGCTTAATGATAAACGAGAATGTTTCGCTTTTACCGTTAGTGAATTAGGGCAAACGTCACTTACTGAAATGCACATAAAACTAAATGATGCTACCCCAGTCACTTATAGACCCTACAGATTGTCCTTATCTGAACGGCAGAAACTTACACATATTATAGACGAACTACTAGAACATGGTATTATAAGACACTCCAAATCCGACTACGCAAGTCCAATAATCCTCGTTACAAAAAAGAATGGAGAAACTAGACTTTGCGTCGATTACAGAGCGCTAAATCGTAAGACTACTAAGGATAAGTATCCAATGCCATTAATAGATGATCAAATTGACAATCTATATGGCCAAGAATTTTTCACGACCTTAGATTTGACTCAAGGATATCACCAAATTCCCATGGCAGAAGAGTCTAAACATCTTACGGCATTTATTACTCCAGATGGTCATTTTGAATACAATAGAATGCCATTTGGTCTTACCAACGCCCCTGCCGTTTTTCAAAGAATGGTGCATAATATTTTATCAAAGGAAAAAATTCCGGGTGTAGTTGCTTATATGGACGATATAGTCATAGGATCAAAATCAGAACTCTCAGGCATGGAAAAACTCCTCCAAAGTTGAACTTGCTGCAGGCGGCTAATTTAACACTTAATCTAAAAAAGTGTCATTTCTTTAAACGTAAAATAGACTATCTAGGTTTTGAAATTTCATCAGACGGTGTACGGCCTGGTTGCAACAAAATTGAGGCTGTTGCTAAGTTTCCGACGCCTAAAAATGTCCACGAAGTACGACAATTTATCGGCTTGGCAAGTTTTTTTAGGCGCTTTGTTAAAAACTTTGCAACTGTTGCCAAACCATTAACTTTATTAACCAAATCAGGACAGACGTGGGTATGGAATAAAGAACAGATTAATTCATTTGCAAAATTAAAACAAATTCTTACATCTAGACCAGTTCTCGTTATATACAACCCAAACTACTTAACTGAGCTCCATACTGATGCTAGCCAATTAGGAATTGGCGGTGTTTTATTACAGAGAGAAAAAGAAGGTTGTCCTCTTCATGCCGTTGCATATTTTAGTAGGCAAACTACAGCTGAAGAACAGCACTTACACTCTTTTGAACTGGAAACCTTGGCTGTCGTTTCATCTCTAAGTCGCTTTCGTGTGTATCTTCTGGGAATAAAATTTAAAGTCATAACTGATTGTAATGCCTTGAGAACTACGCTTACGAAACGTGATCTAATTCCAAGGATAGCTCGTTGGTGGTTATTAGTACAAGATTACGATTTTTCTGTTGAATATAGACCTGGAGCACAAATGAAACATGCAGACTGTCTAAGTCGTAATCCGATCGCAAATGATGAGTACATTGATCTAAACGTTTTAAAAGTGACACATGAACAAGGCCCTTCGCTACTAGCGGTTCAACTTAGTGACCCTAAATTAATTCACATAAAGTGTATACTTGATCGAAATTGCATGGAGGCTAAAGACATAAGAAATAATTATGAATTAAAAGACGGCAAAATATATAGGAAAGTAGGTGCAGAACTGAAATGGGCAGTACCACGCGACGCAAGATGGAAAGTGTGTCATTTATGTCATGATGAAAGTGGTCATTTTTCGCTGGAGAAAACACTAGAGAAAATGAAGCGAGATTACTGGTTTCCACGAATGACACAATTTGTTCGGAAATATGTTCGGGCGTGTATTCCATGTGGTTATTCGAAACAACCAAGCGGCAAGAAGCAAGGATTCCTCCATCCAATTAGAAAACCTAACGTGCCATTTGAGTGTGTCCATATAGACCATTTGGGACCATTCGTGCGAAGCAAGAATGGCCATACATATATATTAGGAATCATAGATGCTTTTACGAAGTTTATTGTATTAAGGGCAGTAAGAAATACAAAAAGTAAAACAACGGTCCAGGTTATGCGAGATTTCATTGGACTTTTTGGTTCACCAAAAATTGTCATCTCAGATCAGGGAACGAGTTTTACGTCAGATGAATTTAAAAAATTCTTAGAGTCCTATCAAATAAAACATATTAAAAACGCCGTGGCGACACCGCGCGCTAATGGTCAGATCGAGAGATACAATCGTTCAATATTAAATTCTCTTACGGCTTTGAACGTTGATAAAGAAGACCGAAACTGGGATGCAGAGCTGAATAAAGTTCAATGGAGTCTAAATAATACTTTAAATAAAAGCATCGGCAAGTCACCTGCACAAGTACTCTTTGGTACAAATACAACTAATTTGCCGGAAAGTCATCTTCACGGGTTATTAAAAGATCGAATAGCATGTGATAACTTGAGCGAAATTCGGAAGCAAGCTACAGAACGCATTGAAAAGCAAAGTAGAAGTATGAAAACTAGATTTGACAAAAAAAGATGCACTCCTCACGTATACAAGTTAGGAGATCTTGTAATGGCAATGAAATCCAATCGAAATATCGGAACTAGCAATAAATTAGTCCCCTCATTTAGTGGACCCTATAAAATAACTGCAGTTCTTGACAATGATACATATGAAATTAGTAGTATAAATGGATTTTCCAAGCAATCATATAAAAATATATATTCAGTTGACAAATTAAAACCATGGATAAGATTAAGTACAGGAAATACTTATGATACAGAAACCGAAACTGACTATGCACAAAGCGATTAAAAAAAAAAATGCTTATTTTCTCCCCTCTCACTCTTCCTTAATCTCAGACATTACTTGTAATGCTTCCTCCCATTTTCCTCCAATCATGGTACACATCTGACAGTGGAAGAAAAACTGCAGCTCCTGGTGTGGGCTGTGGACAGCAGAAAAACGATGCATGCCCTGTGTGCATGTAATTACTAGCAGGCGCGCCGCGTGCGCATGCTTCACCTAAAAGCGCCCTGTGTGCGTAAGCTTTATCTGCAAGCGCCCTGTGTGCGCATGCTTCCCCTGTAAGCGCCCTGTGTGCGTATAATTTACATACAAGCGCCCTGTGTGCGCATGATTCATCTATAAACGCCCGGTGTGCGTATAATTTATCTCCACGCGCCCTGTGTGCGCATGCTGCACCCGAAAACGCCCTGTGTGCGTACAAGTTATCTGTAAGCGCCCGGTGTGTGCTAAATTTACCGGCATGTGCCCTGTGTGTACATGCTTTATCTGGAAGAGCCCTGCGTGCGTACGTTCCAGCCGCTAGCGCCCTGTGAGCGCTTGCGTTAACAGCAGGCGCCCAGTGAGTGCGTGCTCTGTGTGCGCATGCCCTGTGTGTGCGTGCTTTGTGCGCACGTGCCCCGTGCATGCACTCCTTGTATGCGTGCTTTATCGGCACGCGCCCTGCGTGAGGTCATCAATACGTGTACTTTCCGTGTCTATTTGTGCTCCAAGTGTAGTGTTTCGTGTATTAAAGTGATTAATTATAAGTGCCTTGTATAATTTCGAATAAAGAGGAGAATGCGGACATTCTTTTATGTCAGGGTGGCCGAATATGATTTACAATTCAAAATAATGAAAGTATTTACCTTGTTTCTATTACTACTAAGTTAATTATTAAGCTGTTTTATTGTTTTGAGTAAAGTACCCCTTATTGTCTATTTATCAAAAAAAAATCAAAAGTTACCTATTACCAATAACAAAAGATCTATATTGATATTATTTTACTTTATTATTCTAAAACAATTTTTTCAAATTGTATAAATATCATATTGGAATTTAATGCCTGAGGACAGGCATCAGTCAGAATGGCCGATTGTTAGATTTGATATATTTCATTTTTATAAATTGTTTAGCATTATAATATTATCTGTACATTTAGCACTTTTTCAAACGACTTGTATTGTTTTCCGTTTCCGAACGAAGCGGAACACAATCCAATAACAGCTCGAGGGAAGTTTTTGAGCAGACCGTTATATTGTTTAAAAAGCAAAAACTGCGCAGTATAGTTTTTAGCACGACCGTTGAACGCATTTGTATTTGTTAATTTATAGTTCTTTAAATATTGTCAATTGGATAAAAATATGTGTGAACAATAAATATAGTGATATCATCTTCTGGTTTTATTATATAATTAATAATATTAAGATCATATTAAGATAAAATGATTAAGATAATACAAAAACATATAGTTTTAGGCTCAACAGTGTACCCATGTCAGATATACAACAAGGAACAAATAAATTTATAATTAACTACTTAATAACATTACTTTTACTATAAAACTCATTGACATTGTAAAAAACATTTTCAATTAACAATTTCTTTAATTTTGTTTTGAACATATTTCCATTTAATTGGAATACAAAGATCAAAAACAAGTTTAAATAAATTAATAAATTCTTCATAAGCTGTTTGCATCCTTATAGTGATACACATCCTCAAATTTTATTTGAGAGATGCATTTTAAAAATATTTCAATGTAATAATTTATGTTATGAAATGTGACACTGCTTGGGACACACAGAGAAATGTGTGTTCCGAGCAGTGGGCCACCACTGATCAATACACCTTTAAGAGATTAACATATATTTTTTCATGTTTCTTTTAGTTTACTACATCATCTTCAGTGCAATCAAGCGTAAAACAAACAAGTTCTGTAAACATAGCGTTGAAGGTGGTTCAGCTTAATGATAATGTAGATCCTGCTCTTTTTCCTGTAAGTACCGTATCTTTTATTACTTGTTCTCTTCTGTTAAAAATATACTATAGTAGGAACAAGTTTTTGAAGATAAATGTGTGCCCGAGCACTGGGCCATCACCAAATAATATGCTTAATCAATGTTACTGTTAAAACAGCTTCTTGTATCATACAACTACATAAAACTATAAATTAATTGTTTTCTTTCAGCATATACCAGTAAACGCTCCCATCTACGCAGAACGGGTGCAACCGACAAATAAAATAGATTTATCTGAAAATACAGGAGATATGTCTATGGTTCGTATATTCATTCTTTATCCATAAGAAGATTAACTGATATATGAAAATAATGGCCCAACCAGTTTGAATCTTGAAAGAATCATATGAATCTTAACAAAATATTAAGTATCATAAAACTGTATAAAACAATAAAAAGTGTTTTCTTTTAGCATACGCCATTGGATATAGATAAAATCCCATCTCCACAGAACAGTTGCAATCAACAAGTAAAAGTTTTAAAGTAAAGCTGCAGCCTATTTACGTCCCACTACTGGGCACAGGCCTCCTCTCATTTTTGAGAGAGTTTTAGGGCAAGGAAGTGCTCGCCGCGCTGCCCCAATGCGTGTTGGCGAACTTCACGTGTCTTCGAAATATTTTTTTCTTGTTTCTCAGACATGCAGGTTTCCTCACGATGTTTTTCTTCGCCGCCGATCACGTGGTAAATCAGCACTTAAAATTGCAATTAACAATTTCATTGGTGCCGGCGGGGATCGAACCCAGGTTGCTCGAGTACTGTGAAGCTTACAACGAGCTCTAACCATCTGAGCTACCACAGCTCTCAATATTATCAATAATCAGCAAGTAAAGTAGATTTATCAGGAAATACAGATGAGATGTCCATGGTTAGTAATTTCATTATAAACAAATGACTGACATATCAATATAACGGCCCCAATAATTTTAATCTGGTAACTTGAAAGAATCATGAGGTGATGTTCTTAAAAATATATATATTTTTAATATCAAGTTTACTTATTTTAAAACAATATTAGGTTGTTTTGTTAAAACTATGTAGTATATATTTTGTAACAGAATCTCTTTTTGGTAGAGCCATGGTGCAGAGCATAGTACAGTTGTAGCACATATAGGTTGGCTCGACTGGGGAAGAACCACACTCTCACAGAATACCAGCGTAAAATGGCAGCTTGACACTGCTATGTTTTGTATGGTGAGTGTAGAGAACCGGAGACCCATTTTACTGGAAAAGAGGCATTGCATCTATATTATCTATATATATCAAATATTTTTAGAATCTTCAAATAAGTTTCTGATTTTACCATAATGCCCTTGTTAAAAACCACTATACATAAATTATATTTGTTACTTTCCAGGTTTTCGCAGATAAAACAGCAGTTAAAATGCAAAAATTACAAAAACAAGTGCTGCTACAGCGAAAGAAAATAAAAGTACTAAACCAAAAATGCCGAAGGCTGAAGCAAAGGGTATACACTTATAAAAATATAATAGACGAATTGAAAAACCAAAAGTTAGTTCCTCACGAAGGTGCTATTTTATTGGAAGAATGAGCTGGCTCTCCAGAATTTCTTTCGAGACAAATTTCGCGACATAGAGGTGAGTCTTGTCCACGATCATACGGTGAAGACATAAGAAGGTTTGCACTGAAGGGTACACATTGAACTTTATGTCGCTCAATGCCTAACGATTCGTGAGGACAACTCATAAAAATTGTTTACCCCATCCTCGGACACTATCACCAGTATCAGCATGTGGACGCTGAACCGGGGTTTACAAAAATAAAAGCCCAAAATAGCCCAAGACCCGATCCTCTGCACGCTTATAATAGATGAAATGGCAATACGAAAAAGTCTATATTGGGACTATAGGGCTAAAAAGTTATATGGCAGAGTGAATACAGGGATAACCGAAGAATAGGATTCCACAGAGGAAGCCAGCAAAATGCTTCGTGATGCTCCTTACAGCCATTAATGAGGCATGGAAGCTTCCAGTAGGATATTTTTTAATTAATTCTCTAACGGGAGAACAAAAAGCCCATTTGGTATAAATTTGTATCCAAATGGTGGAGGAAGCTGGCGTGAACATAATTGCACTTACTTGTTATGGGCCAGCAGCTAATTTTGCCATGTACCAGGAGCTTGGTTACGACTTGCAAAAAGACCAAACAAAAACGGAATTTAATATTGGAAAAAGAAAAATTTCTGCTTTCATAGACCCCTGGTCATGCCATTAAATTAATACGGAACGCTTTTAGTGATTTAGGAATAATTATAGATGATGAAGAAAATAAAATCGATTTTAAATATATAAAGTTGCTTCTTGATTTACAAGAAAAAGAGGGACTCAATTTAGCTTCCAAATTGAACAATGCTCACGTTGAGTTTGCCACTCAAAAATGAAAGTACGGCTTGCCACTCAATTGTTTAGCAACTCTGTGGCAAACGCACTTGAATTTTGCCAGAGCAAATTGAGACTGCCTCAATTTCAAGATTGTAGTCCAACAGCAAAATTTATTAGAATATTTAACAATTTATTTGATTGTCTCAATAGCCGATCTCTTCGGCCTCCAAGCTGGAAAAAGGCGTTATTCTGCAGAAATTACGAAGATGTAATCAAAATATTCCACGAAGCCACAACATACGAGGGGCACACTGAAATGATCGGGAATAGAATATTTCGGATTGAGTTACAATAAAACCTTTTTTAGAATTTGAATACTGGCCTCTTAAAATCTTAATGACATTCAAATAATTAAAAAACATGTTTAAAAGCAAAAACTACGTTGGTTTAAAGTTGACACGTCGTTGACAGAAATGGAGCTCACGCGAGAACATTCCCGTGCCATAATTTATCACAATTCTCGTCGCGGCTTATCTCAAGATAAATGTCTCAGTGAACTAGTTTCGATTTATGATGTTGAAGCACCGAGTCAAACGACAATATACCGCTGGTATGCCGAGTTCCGACGCAGTCGGGTGTCGCTCAGTACTATTTCTTCTGCACGTCGACCAAGAACAGCGGTCACGCCGGAAAACATCGCAGCTGTACGAACTATTATATTAGATGACCGTGATGTGACATACGAGCAGTTTCGGGCTGTTATCAGTATCAGAATGAATGCAATTAAGCCGATATTACATAATGAGCTGTGTGTAAGTAAGCTAGTTTTTCGCTGGGTTCCCCGCAATTTGTCCGAAGAGCAAAAGGCGGCTCGTGTAGATTGGTGCCGGAATACTCTGCAACGCTTCAACGGAGGGAAGTCAAATGCCGTTTATAATATCGTCTCAGGTGACAAATCATGGATTTATTCATACGAACCTGAAAGAAAACGTCAGTCAGCAGTTTTGGTCTTCGAAGATGAGTTCAAACCAACGAAAGTGGTTCGCTCCCGCAGCGTGTCAAAGAAAATGGTCGCTACGTTTGTCTCGAAACAGGGGCATGTTGCTACAATTCCTTTACAGGTACGCAGAACGGTTACCGCTGAGTGGTATATCAAAGAAAGAAAGAAAGAAAGGTTTATTCTCCAAATTGACGCCATCACAGATAACATAAAAAAAACACATAATTTACAAATAATATTGGCTATACAATACAAATTACAATATACTACATATTACAAACTATACAATACCAATACTCATATGTGTCAAGGCGTCATCTGGGAACAGGAGCACACTCAGCATAATGCCATGAATTTCTTTTTTCTCCATGGCGCTGATTTTCAGTGTGTCCAACCAGTGACTTACCGAAATCAGTGCTATATGTATACTCATGACAGAATTATGCACAACAAGGGGGAAAGAGACAGTAACACGACACGGTTTGTTTGAAAGAAAGAAAGAAAGAAAGAAAGAAAGGTTTATTCTCCAAAATGACGCCATCACAGATAACATAAAAAAACACATAATTTACAAATAATGTTGGCTATACAATACAAATTACAATATACTACATATTACAAACTATACAATACCTATACTCGTATGTGTCAAGGCGTCATCTGGGAACAGGAGCACACTCAGCATAATGCCATGAATTTTTTTTTCCATGGCGCTGATTTTCAGTGTGTCCAACCAGTGACTTACCGAAATCAGTGCTATATGTATACTCAAATTATGATGACAGAATTATGCACAACATGGGGGAAAGAGACAGTAACTATCTTAAGTGAGAGGGAGAGAGTAGCGTTCAAGGTCGAATGCTACTTCGACACAGCACGTCCCGGTCCCGTTTATGTTGCTTTCAGATGCTCTTAGAAAGTCTATACGAACACTACAAAAGGGGAGATTATTAAAATACTATAAAGGGTTATATACTACAAAAGGAAAATTATTATTAAAATACTATAAAGTGCTATATAATAAAGTGACCAGATAATTTGTAAAAAAAAAAAATATGTAATTATTAAAGAATATAAAAGTATATAGGAAGACAAAAGCCGCATTCAAGAGGACTATTTTAATGCTCCGTTGTTAATAATCTATGACGATGAGGTACGTAATCGTGCAAAACGTTATAAACTTTAATCAAAGTTAATCTGACTTTGCAGTAATTGTGTTCTATATTTATTTTTAAATGTGTGTACTGCTTTCAGATTTCGCAAAGGAGGCGGTATATCGTTCCAGCACTTGGATGCGGCGTATTTGAAACTTCCTCGGAAAGCGTGAGTGCGGTGACGAGGCACGACGAGAGTATTCCCTCTAGTGCGCGTATTGTAAGTTTTTACATCACGTGACCATATGAGTTTGTCAGCAAGATAAGGAGGTGTTTTATTTTTTAATACCCCGAATAGGAGAGTTGCCATGTGCAGTTTTCGGCGATATTCCATTTTTAACATTTTGGCATTGTTAATGTAAGGGGTGACGTGCGTGCGGGGCGGTATTGTAAAACTAAATCTTGCACATGCATTTTGAACACGTTGCACTAGACGTCGCGACCGCGCTAAAAGTCTCGGACCATATACAATGTCCATATAATTAAATTTCGAAAGGACAAGTGTGTCACACAATTTTACCCGAATATCCGAATTTAAAAACTCCCTTATTTGATAAAGAACCTTAAGTCTATAAAAGCAGTTTCTGCTAGTACTTAGTATGTGGTTCTCAAACTGTAGTTTGTCATCCATTAGTAAGCCCAGATTGCGAATCTCATTTACACGTTCTACGATTTCCCCTCGAATTTGAATGCATGCCCCTCTTTCTGATATATTTTTTATTTGATTTTTAGAACCCATAATTAGTAGTTTAGATTTAGTTCCATTTAGTACAAGGCAGTTAGAGTCGCACCACGCGGCTATACTTTCGAGGTCTTCGTTGATTTTATTAACGACTTCTTGAGTATCACGCGGATTACATGACATGTAGACTTGCAAATCATCTGCGTATAAATGAAATTTACAGTACTTAATGTTTTTTACTAAGTCGGCACTGTAAACTGAAAACAATATTGGAGCCAGGTTCGATCCCTGGGGCGCACCGGCTTTGATTTTTTTTGATTGCGAACGTATTAATGTTCCTCGGTCATCGCTCAGTTCTACAGTTTGTAGTCGGTTTTTAAAATAACTATCGAACCATTGTACTGCGCTGCTACTGAATCCATAGTAATGAAGCTTTGATAAGAGAAGGGAAACATTTATACAGTCAAATGCACGAGAAAAATCTAGTAATACTAGTATTGTGCCTTTTCCTTCATCTTGAGCGGTTAGTACATCGTCAGTAAGTTGGGCTAGGGCCGTCGTGGTGCTATGGTTCTTACGAAATCCCGACTGCATTTCCGGTAGAATTTTGTTTCTATCTAAATACATGTTTAGCTGTTCTGCGACAATTTTTTCAATAATTTTAGAGACACAGGGGAGAATACTGATGGGCCGAAGGTCTTTTTCAGACAAAGGATTTGAGTTCTTAGGTATGGGTTTGACTAACGCATGTTGCCATAATGTCGGGTAGGTTTTAGAGTTAATGGATTTGTTCACCATAGCAGTAATAGTTGGTAGTGTTTTCGGAAGGGTCATACGGATCATATCGAGAGAAATCCCATCAATGCCTATGGCTTTAGATTTTAAACTTTTAATGAATTTTAGTACCTCTAGTTCATTTACCTCCTTTATCTCAAATATGTCATTAACGCAGCAGTGGTACTCAAAGTACGTTAAATATGACAATGAGACGTTTCTATTTCCAGGCACGTTTAAAAAATAGTCGTTTATTTTATTTGGATCATTAAACAAGTCTATCGGGATATTGTGTTTTGGTTTTATCTTAACATTGGACTTTATATGTTTCCACATTGAAATGGGATTATTTATATTACGATTAACATAAAAATTATAGTAGGCTTGTTTTTCTCTATATATTGCTTTATTGACGCAGATTTTTAGATCTTTATAGTATTTAATATGTATGTCGTTTTTACTTTTTCTCATTTTAATGTATGCGTCATCTCGTTTTTTCATCATTAATTTAATATTAAAGGTTAGCCACGGGAATTGCTGATGTTTAATGGTTTTTTTTCTAAGAGGCGCGTGAATTTTAAATAGTGTAAGTATGGCTGTGTTAAATAGCACTACCTGATTATTTACATCCGCGATACTCTCGATTTCTTTCCAATTTATTGATGTAAGGTCCTTATGAAAGTCTCCCTCGTCTATGTCAGAGATTCTCCTACTCATTATTGTTACTGGTGCCGGCTTTTTTTTACTCATATCAATTTGACATGTAATAAAAGCATGACTACTTAATTCACGTATAAGTTCTACAGTAACTTCGTTTACATTTATGTCGGTACATATTACGTCAATTAAAGTCTCGCTATATTCCGTAAAGTGGGTTGGCTTAGTTACATGTTGTTTTAATTTGAAGCAAGTAAGAAAATTATTTAGCTTTATAGTGGTATTATGCGTCATATTTAACATATTAATATTAAAATCACCCAGAAGAAGTAAGTTTTGGCTCCATGAAAAAGTCCCCACAGTAACGGTAAGCGCGTCTATGAATGTATCGACATTCAGCCACGGCGGTCTATACGCGGTACCGATAACGAGTTGCTTTCCGCCGCTAGAGGTCGAGATCCACATTTGTTCTACTAGCGGGGCGGGGGGGTGGGGCAGCTCGCGAACGCCGACGCCTCGCTTCACATAGAAGCCGACGCCGCCGCCGCGCGAGCGCACGTCGGGCGGACGCGGCGTGTGCCGCAGTCGGTAGCCGGGCACCGCGGCCGCGCGCCCCTCTTCGCCCTCCCGCAGCCACGTCTCATTGATGGCCATGATATCGACACTATGCCGTTGCATTGCGACAATAAATTCATCATGCCGCGTTCCAAGGGACCCTGCATTTAAAAGACCAACTTTTACGTTACTTTTAGAAGCCATAAACGAATTTTAGATATACATATTTATTTAACATAATAGGTTCCGACGCAAAATTTAACTTTAGTTTGCTACTTGTACAGACAAAATTAATTTTATGTGATTTAATAGAATAAATAATATTTATGGGGATACCACAAATTTTTAAATAGTTATCCATTGAGTAAATTTTCTTGTACCTTAATGTACTCGTATAGTAATTATTGTATGTAGGTATTGCAGAACTTAAAGACAAAACGCTAGTGAGTCTTTTCAATACATTGATGTTAGAAATTTGTGCCAGAACTAACCAGGATATATTATTATTCCACATACGAGTATAGGCATAGTATATTTCATTTGACAGTAATAGAATCCTAAAATAGTTCTTAAATAAAAATACAAACACAATTATTAACGACTTACATAAAAATGAGCAATAGCAGAACAAGGTAATATTTAAAAAATTCAGATAATTATTACTTTTATATTTTTTTTCCATTGCTTCCGATAGCCCCAACTGAATTTGTTCCAAAAACCCTCTCGAGATCTACTTCACTTTTTATGCGATAAGACGTTGTTCCGTGTTCTCGACGAGTATAAATTTTTCCCTCTTTTGACCATACATAGCGCCATTCAAATCGCCGAGCAAATTCCTTAGTTCTAAAAAATACATTGCGGTTCAATTTAGTAAGCCGTTCGTTTATATAGAAGGCTCGTGTATTTTCGGAGCGGAGACCTAGACCTTCGGTAGTTAAGGAGCGGCGCACGCGCGCGGCCCGCAGCAGTGTCCCGCGTGTGCCTGCGCGCCAGCCGCACGACTATGGGACGGGGCTTCGCTAGCCTACTTTGCTCGTCGCGCATAAGACCGACTCGCACACAACTCACTATATCGCGCTCTTCTAGGGTTACGCCCAGCTTAGTAGCGCACGCAGTCACAATGTGTAGAACATTTTCTGCGCCCTCTTCTGGAATGCCTGCGACTTCGATATCATTGTACAGCAGCTCTTGGTCTCGATCATTTAAATCTGCTCTTAAGTCCGCAATAATCGTCTCGAGATCCTGAATTTTGCCGCAGACATTTTTGGACTCAATTAGGGTTTGTTGTTCTTCAAGACGGATGTATTTGTTTTCTAATGTATCTAG
Organism: Parnassius glacialis; assembly: GCA_033319125.1. Taxonomy (NCBI): domain Eukaryota; kingdom Metazoa; phylum Arthropoda; class Insecta; order Lepidoptera; family Papilionidae; genus Parnassius; species Parnassius glacialis. The sequence goes on along the minus strand of JAVANC010000015.1, from coordinate 11,619,977 downwards.
GCGTTCTTCACACGATTTTATGGAATTACGCAAATCAAACATCTCCTGTCGGAAAGATCTAAATTCTTCCCTGGTTTCTCGCAGTTCCTCTCTAAACCTACGTAGTTCAAGAGCTAGTTCCGACTCTTTGGAACCTTGCGCCACAGGGCTTTGGGGTTTCTCTTCGCCTTGCTTGATAATATACTCGGAATTAAGTCCTCGCACAGGCGTATTCTGATCTGACTTTCGGGGCGTCCGTATTTTACAGTCCGGACACAACCAAGTAGGTTGGACCTGCACACCTTCAGGAACCTTAACGCAGGCCCTGTGTGATTTTCTATCGCATTTAGGACACGTAACGCCCTCTACCGCCACCATAAACTTTCCGCACGCACTGCACTTCATCGCGTTAGTTTAAGTTAATTGCAATGTAATGATGCATATGATTATCACTAGGTGTCGCCGACTATATATTGTAATTCACACTTTGTAGATCGAGGGTAAATAGACGATGTACATTAAAGTTATTAATAAAGGTACCTCTTATATTTCACTTTTAGATGTTTTATTTCAATTTTCTTTCACCACAATCCTTAAGCACACACAAATGATTAATTTATTAACATATGCACCACTTTTTAAAGTCCAGAAAAAATGTTTCAAAACATCGATATCACAACTTTAGACGTAGATATTAATTTTTATTTCGCGACAAGCTTTGCTTACTTCTAGTAGCACTGACATCCGCAACGTCACTCGTAACGTTTGCCAGAAATGATAGCCGAACTCCGAAAAAATAACGCGAAACGTCGCAACATCTTACATCACGATAATGCGAGCTCTCATACGACTACGAAGACAAATGATTTTTTGAAGCAGGAAAACGTTGAGCTGATGAGCCATCCTCCGTACAGTCTTGACCTGAGCCCAAACGATTTCTTTACATTCCCTAGAATGAAAGATTTATTACGCGGTCAACGGTTTGAAGACCCCAAAGCAGCTGTGGAAGCGTAGAAATCAGCCATTTTGTCAACATCAACTTCAGACTGGAATTGGAACTGAAAAACAGTGGTAGAACCACGCGGCATCTTTTTCTGACGCACGGATGGGCCGGCTCGAACCGGGGTGGTATCACGACCTCACAGAATACCAGCGTGAAGTAGAGCTTTACCTCTGCGTTTCGCTTGGTGAGTGCAGGTGGCCGGAGACCCTTTTTACTGGAAATGAGGCATTCCATCTTAGTCCTCACGGGTGACAACGCATCTGCATTTTGATTTGTAATAGAGGATAGATGTAGATGTCTATGGGCCGCAGCAACCACTTACCATCAGGTGGACTGTGCTCGTTTGTCACCCTTATCCTATATAAAAAAAATTACAGTTTTAATAATTGGTTTGCATGAATGGAAAAGTGCATTAAGTTCAACGGAGAATACTTCGAAAAACAATAAAATACAATTTAGCTATACAGTGCATGTGGTTTTTCTTATTCCCGATCATTTCAGTGTGCCCCTCGTATATAAAAAAAAAACTGAAGTTGGAAACATGGCAGTTAATAGTTAATTCTCGTCGTAAAACAGGGTTTGTTGGTATGCTTGTGAACATGTCCAGTGCACTCAATTTATACCAATCATTGGTAATAGAGAAGCATTACAATGAAAACTTGCCTTTCTATAAAATTTCACAGGATCATCTGGAACTATTGCATGCCGAGCGCAAAGCGCATATAGGTATGTTCTACTAGCGCCTAAAAATCAAGTTTCCAACGTTTTGTCGCATGAAATCGTATCTAGTATTCATATTATACATATAAATGATATAAAAAGCACATTGTCAGAAAGATAAATGATTGTTGAACATATTAAATTTTTTTTAAATCGAGTAATTGCTATTTTTACATAGAAAAAGGGGTTTTAGTAGCTTATGGTGTGGATTTATCAAGTCCGCAAGGCTTGTAAACACTCTAACTTTTGAAAATATCAATTGTTTAACTCAATCTATTTTTTAATTTCTTCATCTATCATGTGGGAAGCCACTGAATGTAAATGGCAGTGTAATTTTGTTTTGTTTAGCTATAATTAATTTTTTTTCGGCTCCAAAATGGCGAAATTTTCGTTAATTTGGTAGCCTTGTGTTAGAATTTATTTCAGTAAACAGAGACTGCCTGTGCCTCTTCGCTTAATTCGGCGTCCACCGCCGTTGTGAGTGGATACTGTATCGGTTGTTTGCAGCGGCTCAAAAAGATCGCTGTACAAATAAATACAAAATATTCGAAAAACAAATTTCATACATGCTTGATTATTATAATAATCAGAGATTTTTATTACAATGTTTTAAAAGCACGGAATAAATAATAGGAGTACGTACTAAAAGTAAGTAGGATGTAATATTTGAATACGTCTTTGACTTTTTGGAGTGACATGAATGATTATATGATGATCATATAAGCATTATGAGTCGTGCACTTTGGATTTTGCAAACTTTTTTTTTAAATTGAAGTTTGACATTAAATTATCGGAAAATTGGAAGTATAATAAGGTTATTAGTGAAAACTTGCGTGTATTTAAACTACTTTAAAAAAATCCGTATAATCATGCTATACGTATTTTTTTAATGCGAAGGCATGCTCAATTGGATTTACCAATATTTTTTTCTGCTATTCGATCAAGAGGTGGATACAATAATATTCCCAATGCTGTACAATTTAAGGCTGCCTACAAAAGGCTATTAACCCGTGCAGAAATTTGAGAACATGGCATTGGGAACTGTATTCCTCTTGAACAAATTTTAATTTTGAATTGTCCTAGTACAGATGATCCTGTAAATAATATTAATAACTTAACGGATCGACACATATTAATGTAAGAAGACGACAGTACACTATATGAGGAGTACTTGGATCACCTTAAATTATCACAGAGTGAGTATTCACAACAGATCGTCTTTTACATAGCTGGCTTTATTCCCAGAAAATTATCAAAAAGATTCAAATGTGATGAGTGCGTTGGAATGTTACACGGTTCAAAGGAACAGTACATACAAAGCCTTATTGAATAAAAGTCTAAAGGTGGCTTAACATATCCCTCCCCAATTTTAGTTAAAATTGTAAAAAATACTGAGGAGATTGTAAAACAAAATTTAATTTATAAAGAAATTCCGGAAAAACTACATTTATATAGGTATATAAATTTTTAATGGAACATTTTGAAAATGACAAAATTTTCAATAGCGCTAACAGAGAACATGAGTTCCCATAGATTACTACTGATAAAATCAGTAATTATTGCTTATTTAGATATAAGATATAAATATTATGGAAAAAAACATGTTGAACATGTGTCCAAAAGAAATTTTTTGACTAAATTAGTATTATTTCGTCACGAATAGATGATTTTAATCAGTATACATTCTTGTTATTTCATTTATTTTTAATCCTTACTCTCTCGTTTACCTCCAGCACCCACCACCAACTACGCTACTGGTTGTAGCCTTTTTAACTTGCAGGTTGTAAACACTGTTTATAAAATTGATCTTTTGTGGTGTTACACAAATAGGATATAATTAAAAATAAGTATATAAGAGGAAGTCTGAAAGTGGCACAGCCGCCGCCATTGCCCGAGAAGTTGCATGGAAATTGGTTGTCATATGGTATTGTTGCGCGCCACTATTAATGTCTTGTACATGGCAACACTAGTTACCACTAGCGTCCTCTAGTATCAAGTAGCAGAACTAGGAGAGTCAAGATCCTTCTAGAAATATCGGAACCGATATGTACTTGAACATTCTAGATGTTTCTATAGTAGAAGGTTCTGGAAACTATCTGAGGCCCTATATAAGGCCGGTATAGAGACCGCGACCGAGTCAGTATTGAATTGGCGATATAAGCGAATACTTCGAAGCGATACAACTGCGAACTAAAGTGATCAGTAGTACAATTATGTTTTATTTTAGTGTGGTTTTAAATTGTAATTAGTTTCGAACCCCAAGCTCGTAACAGTATGAACATGTGATGCGGAAGATTGAGGAATACGTTAGGATAGTTAAAAGAGAAGACGATAGCCAATGAAATGATTCATGGAGTGATGAAAGGTGATATAGTTAGAAAGGGGCTGATCAACTCGATTAAATTGCTAAGATAAATAATCTTTATTATCCAAAAGAAAGAGAGATGACGGCTAGTAACTATGTATGAACACATGCTCCGCAAATCCTAAATAATATAAGATGAAGATTAGGAGTATGATGAAGTTCCCTATGTTTATGCAAATAATAAAAAGCCAGTCTACCGCACGTTTATGGTAACTTCAACTAGTAACCGACCATTACGACGAAAAATGTGTTGTCGATGTCAAATCTTTATAGCGGCTCGGAAGTTAGGTGCAAGCGCTAGTCCATGCAGATGTAATTGAAAGAAAACTTGATGGTCTCAGATCACGGTCCACCATATCAGAGCGCCGTATGTGATCATAGGCTGAATTACAGTTTTGAAAAGCCACAGTATGATTTTTGGCGTCAGACCCCATCTTTTGCCAATCATGTTTCTGCATTTTTTTTTCTTTAAAAAATGTTACCCGCACACTAGGATTTTCTCCTGTATCGTGGAGGCAGTTTACAAACAAATTACACAAGGACAAACATCCAGATCCGGAACAATTACTTGTAGGCCACACAATTACTTGTGCCGTGCGGGATTCAAACCCGCGGCCCCCAGCGCAACAGATCATCGCTAAGCCACTGCGCCACGGAGCCGTCTAATTGGCATTAATTTATGGCATTTATTAATGGCATTGCCAGAAAGTTACTACTACTATACTAGCTTTGTTGATTTTGTTTTCTATGTGTTTATTCCAGTTGAGTTTACTGTCTAAGGTACGACTTAAATATTTTACCTCGGAGGAGATAGCTGGAGTTTTGTGCTGAAAAGCTTGGGAGATGATACTCGTAGTTATTCAGCATTCGTTTTTGTGTGAACATTACTAGAACCGTTTTATTTGGATTGACGGTTAAGTCGTATTCCCTGCACCATCTCTCCACTATACGGAAAGCCGCTTGGGTCAGGTGCTTGCTGTCTTTCCAGAGACCAGTATTGTCAGGTCATCAGCATAACCTACTGTGTACAAATGATTGGCATTTAATTAGCTGATGAGTTCATTTATCACCAGACTACAGGAGAGGTGAAAGAACCCCTATCTGTGGGCAGCCTTTCTTAATCTGGATTGTTTGAGATTTACCAGCAATCTTTATTGTTCGTGTACTGATCACGTTTACTATCCAGTCAATCAGTGCCGCTTCAACTTTATGTCTACTGAGTGCACTTTTTATGCTGGAGAAATTCGTTCTTTCAAAAGCACCTTCAAGCGAAACGCAGAGGTAAACCTCTACTTCACGCTGGTATTCTGTGAGGTCGTGGTACCACCCCGGTTCGAGCCGGCCCATCCGTGCGACAGCAAAAACTGCCGCGTGACTCTACCACGGTTAAAACATCATAATTATTATGACAATACATCATAATTTCTATAACGTCGATACTGAAAACGTCGACAAAATGAGCACAACACTATTTGTTGTGGGTGGAGTCGTCGCCATATTTGAGAAACACTTGACTTTAGGTCACGTGACCATATCTGATATCCTCTATAATTCATATATCTATGCTTTTAATTGAGAATTCCTGTATAGGACAGTTACTATACTCTTTGATTGAGAATATACGAGTATATTAATGGCAGGGGCGTAGCTAGCGCCGTATCAGCCGTATCAATTATACGGGGCCCCCGGACTACAGAGGCTCAGAACGTATGTAAGCAAAAATTCTAAGGACTTGTATGGGACAGGATGTGGGTTTAAATTGTTTGGCTAGCTAAGTTCCTAGGAGTATTAATTGTAAGTAATACAAATGTGACATGGACATTAAAGATGATCTTTGTTTTGTCCATGTTCATCTTAAGACCTATCCGTTGGGAGACACTATTGAGGTCATTGAGCATAGTGCTTAGGTCCTCCAGCGATTCTGCCATAAGGACTATATCGTCGGCAAATCGAAGGTGAGTGATGTACTCGCCATTGATGTTAATACCGCATCCTTTCCAGTCCAGAAGCTTGAAAACGTCTTCCAATGCAGCGGTGAAGAGTTTCGGGGATATAACATCACCCTGTCTTACACCTCTCTGCAATTGGATGGGTTTCGTACTCTGGTTCTGTACTCGGATAGCCATCGTACCCCTACTGTACAAACACTTCAGCACTTCGATATACCGACAGTCAACTTGGCACCGCTGAAGGGACTGCAGCACCGCCCAAATTTCGACGGAATCAAAGGCTTTCTCATAGTCCACATACGCCAGACATAGTGGCAAATTGTACTCTTCGGACTTCTGTACAATTTGCCGTAGGGTATGTATGTGGTCTGTGGTGCTAAAGCCCTTTCGGAAACCGGCTTGTTCGGGAGGCTGGAAGTCGTCAAGTCTGCGCGCAAGACGATTCGTAATGACTCTCGAAAACAGCATGTAGACGCGGCTCAGAAGGGAAATCGGTCTGTAGTTCTTTAAGAGAGCGTTGTCACCTTTCTTGAAGAACAAGACCACCGCACTTCTGCTCCACGCCTCCGGTGTAATGCCACCATGGAGGACGGAATTAAAAGAGCTTCTGAAGGACTTCAAGTACCGGTCTTCCACCCGCTTTCAGAAGCTCCGCTGTAATTCCATCCTCACCTGGGGCCTTGCCGTTTTTAAGGGGCTGGAGAGCCATTCTAATATCTCTTGGATCGTTACTCACACTCGCGTGTGGCTCTGACGTGTACAGCTGCCCATAGAACCTCTATATCTCACTCAAAATCTCAGGTGCCCCGGAAACGATGCTGCCACATTCGGTCTTCAGCTTTGACAGTTCGCTCTTTCTGGCAGACAGGTCTCTGGCAAAGACTTTGGAGCCTTGGTTCCGCTCGATCGCTTCTTCAATACGAGCTGTATTGAAGTTGCGTAAGTCCCGCCGCATGCATTTGGAGATCTGTCTGTTCAGTTGCCTGTATGCTGTCAAATCTGTTGAAGAATGTAGCCTCATGTCCCGTCTAACAGCCATGAGATTAAGAGTGTGATCGGAGAGTTTTTGTGTTCTTCTGCGGCGGGTCTTGCAGAACTTAGCTCCGACCGCATGGACAGTTTCCACGAGCTTGTCATTCATATCGTCCACTTCATTGCAGTCTTCTAGGCACTGAAAACGGTTTCGTAACTCGAGCTGAAAGGTTTCGGGACTTTGGATTAGAGCACGAGGGGGACGGAGCGTTGACTTCATCAGACGAGACCTCTCCAACTTAACATTTAGGTTCAGTGTGCCTCTAACCATTCGGTGATCGCTGCCGGTTTTCACCCTCGCGATCACTGAGACATCACTGAACAGTTGTCGTCTGGTCGTCATAATGAAGTCAATCTCATTTTTTGTCGAACCGTCGGGGCTCGACCAGGTCCACTTCCTGTGGGGCCGCTTCTTGAAGAAAGAGTTCATCATAAAGAGTCCCTCTTTCTCCATGAAGTCGGCCAGCTGCTGGCCCCTTGGGTTCCGTTGCCCTATTCCAAATTTCCCTACTTTCAGCTCACCGTTCTCTCTTGTGCCTAGTTTTGCATTGAAGTCTCCCATTAACACCGTATATTGGGTTTTGGAGGAATGCATGGCTCTAGAGATATCCTCATACATTTCCTCCACCTCCTCATCGGGGTGTGCCGAGGTTGGTGCGTAAACCTGTATGACCTTCAGCGAATACCGTTTGGTGATTCTGAGTATAAGGTACGCAATCCTCGTCGACACACTCCCGATCTTTACAACGTTGTTAACGAGAGACTTGTGGACGATAAATCCGACACCTCCTTGGGACAGATGTTCGCCCTCCCGGTGATAGAGCAAGTTGCCGGATTCGAGGATTACCGTGTCCTCCCCCTCTCTTCGGACTTCGGATAATCCTATAATATGCCAGCGCAACTTGTCTATCTCTTCTTCCAGCTCCACGATCTTCTCGTCAGTCCTCAGGGTGCGTGCGTTGTATGTTGCCAGGTCGAGTCGTCGTAGGTGGCAACTGAACCTCCACCGGAGATTCTTAGCACCCCCTGCCCTGCCGTTACCATGGTCGCCACCGTAGCCAGGAATAGCGGGGCCGCCGGGGACTGGGGGCCGTATCTTTGTTACTCTCGTCATTGGGGGATATTTGCCATAGTTGCCACGCTTGGCGAGCGGGTTGGCAACCGCAGTTTTTTTATTATAATATTGGCTATTATCAGGAAGATGCTGCTGCCCATCTCCCACCTGTTTCCCTTTGTCGCCTTTTAGGACACCCACGGGAGGATATGGGGTAGTGGATATTCTTGACCGCCACTACACGGCAATTTTTTATACTTTATATCTCTATTTTTTACGTTTAGTTATTAGTTATATTAATAGTTTGATTTATTTATTTTTAATCTAATTCATATAAAATATAAGTAATAAAAAAAAACATTAACTTTTACATTCACATTTTTTTCATTAAATTCTAAGAAATTATCTTCCCTGCTATGAAATCTGTCAAATGATTTACCTCCATGTAAAGTGGTGCCGCCCTGGTGGCAGAAAAAGTGGATGCCCTCATCCTCATTGCCGCGGGTCGCGGTGAGTGATGAGCACAGAACACAATTACTCTCGTGAAGAGTATTTCTAGTTCCTGTACTCTTTAGTTTTTAGTTAGTTTGTGGGCCGATTTATTCAGTGTCCGCGGTTAAAAGGGAGATGGAGTAATAGATATGGAAACTTTTTATACAATAAATAATACTTATTGAAAGTCACTCTTGTTTCATTACCACTGGTTGGAAAAAAAAACTCTGTCGTGGGAAGAACTAGCAAGAAACCCAACGGGACTTTCTTTTTTTTTGTTTTGTCGTGATCAAGGAAACAAATATTTTAACTATCCAAATACAGGATAATATTTTAATAAATTATACATCTATGACATGATTTGCGTGTTATTAAACGCTATTACTCTTAGCAGAGAAACTAACTGAAAAGTAGTTGGATAAGGCCATGGGGACCATCAGGTTCCAACAGCTGGCTGACTTCATAGAGATGGAGAGACACGATGACGAACTCCTTTTAAAAGCGGCGCCTAAGAAAGATGATATGATGCAGCCACAAGGGTTCGACGAAGGATGAGGTTGACTTCAATAAAAAGACCAAGCGACATCGTCAGTGATGCCAGTGTAATTGCGACGGTGGAAATTGTGAGGCCTGGTGAGACACAACCTTTAGTTGGAGTGGTCACGCTTGCCCTTTAATCCCTGAAACTGCGAACGGGCCCATGTTATCACGATCTGTCGCAGAAAACCTAAAAATGCTATGAACACACCTCTAATCTCATGACTCATAGACATGGGTGATATCCTAGATGTCAGTCTGAGCAATGTTAGAATGGCTCTCCTGCACCTTAAAAACGGATAGGCGTCTGGTGAGGCTGTGTTTACAACAGAGCCTCTGCTCGATGGAGAACCAAAAAATCCTTTAAAAGTTGTTCAATTCCATTCTTAATGTTGGCACTACTCCGGAGGCTTGGAGCAGAAAGATGGTAGTCTTGTTCTTTAAGAAAAGCCACAATGGCCAATTGAAAATTATTCCCCTCCGAGCTGAAAAGATTTACCTTCTGTTTTCGAGTTATGGCTAATCTTTTCGCACGCAGACAAGGCTTTAGTAACATAGATATAATAATACCGAATAGAATAAGTCATTTGTTGTGCTAGTTGTAAGTTTGTACATAAGACCGAAGAGTACAATTTGCTACTTAGTCTTGTGTATGTGACCTATGAAACCTTGATTCTATCGAAATTTAAGCGGTACTGCGGTCCCCTCAGTGGTTCTAGATCAGCCATACTCAACCTTTTTTTATAGGGGCTACAAACACGTTTCAGTCATAGTGTCGAGGGCCACAAGTAAAAATTATTTAGGTCTTAATTAAAACGTAATTCCAAGTTAACAATATATTTACTTTATTATTGAAAAACGAAGTTGTAACAAAGATGTTTATATCTTTTAATGCGATTTTTGATACTGTGAACACTTTTTCAAGATCTGACGAGTCGCTACATGCTATCCTTATTATATCATCCAGGTGAGAATCTGTAAGTTTGTTTCTGTACACGTTCTTTGTGTATTTCATCACCCAAAGAATATTAGTAGTATTTGGGTACATCTTTGGACACTTAAATTTTTGGGGAACAATACTCCGAAGTTCCACATATTCCCTGTTTGCCCTTTTTTCTTTAAACAGAACTTCTAGATTGGTGTCATTTTTAAAATCGATGGATTCTTAAAACAACTCTGAGTATTTAATTACAATTCAAAACTGAAGCCAACTCTGGGATAGTCCTTCTTTCTAAATGCATGGATTTTCTATAAGTAACAAACTTTTTTTTACTTTTCTTAGATCTTGAACCATTTTTGGAAATTCGATTAAAAGTGCAGTTATATAATTTGAATTTATGGAACAGTTTTCTTCCGAAATGTTGGGACCGTCTGTCGGTATTTTATACGAGAGGAGACTAACGAGCATACGGCTTACCTGATGGTGACTACCGCCGTCCATAAACAACTGCAACACCAGGGGAATTGCAGGTGCGTTGCCGGCCTTTTAGAAGGGAGTAAGCTTTTTTCTTGAAGGTCCCTAAGTCATATCGTTCCGGAAAAATCGCCAGTGGTAAGCTATTCTAGAGGTTGTTTGTGGAAGAAAATTCATAATAAAACGCACAGTCGTGGACCGCCAAGCATCCAGATGGTGTAGATGGTATTGGAAATTTTGCCGCGATGTGCGTTGGTGAAATTTGGCGGCTGGGATTAATCCGAACGACTCCTCAGAGCACTCACCATAGCAGATGCGAAAGAAAATGCAAAGGAATGCAAAATCTCTTCGCAGCGCCAGTGAATGGAGCCGATCGGAAACGACTCGGTCGTTGACGATTCCAGCCGCTCTGCGGTAAGCTCCAGCCTAGAGATGGGAAACAGTATTCCTATATTATATGTGAGGCCGAACTTGCGCCTTGTAAAGTTGCAGGCGTTGTGCCAGCATGAAATACTGTCCCGCTCTGCTGAGCATGTCAAGCTTTTTAGAGGCCAATTTGACCTTCTCTTCCAAGTGACCACGAAACTGCACGTCACTCGACATGCCGACGCCGAGGATTCCGATACTGGCTGAGGCAACAAGGGAAGTGCCTTGAAACTGAGGAGATATGACAAAGAGGTTCTTTTTAGCGGTAAACGCGCAAGCTTGTGTCTTCTGAGGATTAAACTGGACTAGATTTAGTCGCCCCCAATCCGAGACTTTGTTCAGCAAAGACTCCACTTCAGACACAATTTTGTTCCGGTACTCGGCGAAGTTTTCCCGAGAAATATTGGCACGGCCGGTGTATAAAGCATCACCAGTGCTGTCATCCACATAGCAATGAATGTTACCGGTTTGCAACATATCATTGATATGCAGAAGAAACAGTGATGGTGATAGCACGCAGCCCTGTTGAACACCAGCGTTAATAGGCTTGTAATCGGAACATGCACCGTCTACTACGACCTTGATGCTCCGATCAGCCAGAAAACTGGTGATCCAATTGCACAATTTCTCGGGAAGCCCATAAGAAGAAAGCTTCGAAAGAAGCGCTTTGTGCCAGACCTGATCGAAAGCGTTCGCTATGTCTAAACTAACAGCCTATGCCTCACCCTTGGACTCGATCGCCTGCGCCCATCTATATGTTAGGTAAACAAGAAGATCACCAGCTGAGCGACTCCAATGGAAACAGTACTGGCGGTCACTAATCAGCTGGTGGTCCTCAAGGTACCGTATGAGCTGGCAGTTAATAATGGACTCCATTTTTTTCGAGAACAAGGTGGTGAAGGCGATAGGCCTGTAGTTGGACGGATTAGAGCGGTAACCGTTTTTAGGGATCGAATGCACGAAAGCTGTCTTCCATGAATTCGGAACAACGCTTAGGGAGTAGGAGTACCGGAAAGTACACGTTAGAACCGGTGCCTACTCTGAAGCGCACGTCCTCAGCTCAATTGATGCGATTCCGTCAGGCCTACTCGACTTGTGAATGTCCAGGTAGAGGAGTGCTTTGCGTACTGAGCACTGTGTGAATCGCAGATCAGGCATAGAGCAATCACACTGCGGGATGGTCGGCGGTGTAATCCCCCCGTCATCGAGAGTTGAGTTGGACGCAAAAAGGGAGCCTAAAAGGCCGGCTTTCTCTTTTGCGGCGTCAGCCCGTGAATCGTCCTCTCTGTGCAGAGATGGTATTGATAGCTTACAGAAATTCCCTTGAACAGCCTCAGCGAGAAACCAGAACGAACTAATTTCTCGCCAATTCTGCCTTTGCCTTGGCAATAACTCTTCTGAAGGACCTGGAGGCAAAGTTATACTTCCTTTTAAGCATGCTGGTGTTTACATCCCGAACCGCCGAAACCTCAGCCCAGGCCTGATAACACTCCTGCTTACTGCGTAAAGCAGTCTTATAGGAGCGACCAAACCAAGGCTGAGGTCTGCCTTCGATACCACAGATGATGGAATAACGGATCGGTAAACTGAAGTGACATTGGGCCGGCAATGTAGCTCGAAGAACCAAAAAACGATGGGGAAGAAATATTCTAGAATGGCAACCTTATACTGTCCTGTCCTCCTGTTATATTATGTTCCTGTTACCCTCTGTCACCTCTTACGACTACTACTACGAATACTTACTACTACTACTTACGAATTAATAAGGCTCAAGGGCAGACTTTTCGTGTTGCTGGAGTAGATCTCGGTGTCAGTTGCTTCTCGCATGGTCAGTTGTACGTCGCTCTTTCCCGGGTTAGCAGTTCTAGAAATCTTTATGTTCACGTGTCGGACGGGTCAACTTTCAACATAGTTTACCCGGAAGCTTTGCGCTGAAGTATTTTTGTTCTATAAGTACTTAAGCCTCATGTGAACGTGATCTAAACAATATTACCAATATATTAACTTAATAACACACAAGGAGTTACACTTCATCCAAAGCCCAGCGACATTATAACATATATAGGAATGACGTCTTAGCAAAAGTTGTTTAGTCTGATGGGCATTTCCTGTTGACTTATATAAATGAAAGATCTAGAACGTCTCGAGAATCACGTTGTTTTCCCGTCCCCGGGCTCTTAGAATTCAACATCAGACGTTTCAGATCTTCGATTTTGACGACTCCGTTGTCGCTGGCATAAGCAACAGGATCCGCGTACGAAATCGCGGGCAGAAGCAGAATTTAAGCGTGGTAGAGAGAGTGTGAAAGATGAACCCCGCTCTGGAAGGCCTTCGACGTCAACTACTGACGAAAATATTAAAAAAGTACTTGATTTAATAATGGGAGACCGCAGATTAAAAATTAGAGAGATAGCCGAGATTATAGGCATCTCTTATGAACGAACTCAAAACATCATTGTCAACGAGTTGGGTTTCCACAAGGTGTCTGCGAGGTGGGTTCCGCGACTGCTTTCAGTTGAACAAAAAAGGACGCGATTGACTATTTCACGCGACTGTTTGGAGTTATTTGAAGCCGATGCAGATGATTTTTTGAATCGTTTTGTTACTATAGACGAAACATGGGTTCCTTACTGTACACCGGAAACAAAACAACAATCAAAACAGTGGAGAAGACCTGGTTCACCACCCCCTAAAAAGGCTAAGTCGATTTTGTCGGCAAATAAGGTGATGGCTTCAGTATTCTGGGACTCGAAAGGTGTGATTATGATTGATTATCTTGAAAGGGGTCAGACTATAAACTCTGATTACTACTGCACCTTACTACGTCGTTTACGAGAGGAAATAAAAGAAAAACGTCGAGGAATGCTCAGAAGAAAAGTCCTGTTTCATCAAGATAACGCCCGTGTTCACACGTCAGTACAGTCAATGGCTGAAATTCACAACTGTGGCTTTGAACTGTTACCGCATCCGCCGTATTCACCTGATCTGGCACCATCAGACTTCTTTCTGTTCCCTAACCTAAAAAAGCACTTGGGAGGTCAAAGATTTTCGACAAACGACGAGGTCAAAGCAGCTGTAGACGCATATTTTGACTCTAAGGAAGAATCATTTTTTTTCAACGGTCTAAATGCTTGGAAGGGGAGGTGGCAAAAGTGTATTGAACTTGATGGTGATTATGTAGAAAAATAAAAATATAACTGATTTAGTATGTGTTTATTTTCTTGGTTAGGCCGAGTACTTTTCAATCCACCCTCGTATAATTATTTTAATTCAATGCGACAGTTTTTGTTCCTCTTGTGAAAAATCTTTACCCTTCATTTGGGTCCCTCGACAAATTTTGATACAGGCCCTCTAAGGCACGCTACTCCACTGATTAATAGTATTACCTATAGTATATCAGTTTCTACTGTGTTATATTATTAATACACAACCCAATGCGTCAGTGATTTGATCTTTACTTTTTTATACTTCATATCTCTATTTTTTACGTTTAGTTATTAGTTATATTAATAGTTTGATTTATTTATTTTTAATCTAATTCATATAAAATATAACTAATAAAAAAATAACATTAACTTTTACATTCACATTTTTTTCATTACATTCTAAGAAATTATCTTCCCTGCTATGAAATCTGTCAAATGATTTAACTCCATGTAAATTGGTGCTGTCCTGGTGGCAGAAAAAGTGGATGCCCTCATCCTCATTGCCGCGGGTCGCGGTGAGTGATGAGCACAGAACACAATTACTCTCGTGAAGAGTATTTCTAGTTCCTGTACTCTTTAGTTTTTAGTTAGTTTGTGGGCCGATTTATTCAGTGTCCGCGGTTAAAAGGGATATGGAGTAATAGATATGGAAACTTTTTATACAATAAATAATACTTATTGAAAGTCACTCTTGTTTCATTACCACTGGTTGGAAAAAAAACTCTGTCGTGGGAAGAACTAGCAAGAAACCCAACGGGACTTTCTTTTTTTTGTTTTGTCGTGATCAAGGAAACAAATATTTTAACTATCCAAATACAGGATAATATTTTAATAAATTATACATCTATGACATGATTTGCGTGTTATTAAACGCTATTACTCTTAGCAGAGAAACTAACTGAAAAGTAGTTGGATAAGGCCATGGGGACCATCAGGTTCCAACAGCTGGCTGACTTCATAGAGATGGAGAGACACGATAACGAACTCCTTTTAAAAGCGGCGCCTAAGAAAGATGATATGATGCAGCCCCAAGGGTTCGACGAAGGATGAGGTTGACTTCAATAAAAAGACCAAGCGACATCGGCAGTGATGCCAGTGTAATTGCGACGGTGGAAATTGTGAGGCCTGGTGAGACACAACCTTTAGTTGGAGTGGTCACGCTTGCCCTTTAATCCCTGAAACTGCGAACGGGCCCATGTTATCACGATCTGTCGCAGAAAACCTAAAAATGCTATGAACACACCTCTAATCTCATGACTCATAGACATGGGTGATATCCTAGATGTCAGTCTGAGCAATGTTAGAATGGCTCTCCTGCACCTTAAAAACGGATAGGCGTCTGGTGAGGCTGTGTTTACAACAGAGCCTCTGCTCGATGGAGAACCAAAAAATCCTTTAAAAGTTGTTCAATTCCATCCTTAATGTTGGCACTACTCCGGAGGCTTGGAGCAGAAAGATGGTAGTCTTGTTCTTTAAGAAAAGCCACAATGGCCAATTGAAAATTATTCCCCTCCGAGCTGAAAAGATTTACCTTCTGTTTTCGAGTTATGGCTAATCTTTTCGCACGCAGACAAGGCTTTAGTAACATAGATATAATAATACCGAATAGAATAAGTCATTTGTTGTGCTAGTTGTAAGTTTGTACATAAGACCGAAGAGTACAATTTGCTACTTAGTCTTGTGTATGTGACCTATGAAACCTTGATTCTATCGAAATTTAAGCGGTACTGCGGTCCCCTCAGTGGTTCTAGATCAGCCATACTCAACCTTTTTTCATAGGGGCTACAAACACGTTTCAGTCATAGTGTCGAGGGCCACAAGTAAAAATTATTTAGGTCTTAATTAAAACGTAATTCCAAGTTAACAATATATTTACTTTATTATTGAAAAACGAAGTTGTAACAAAGATGTTTATATCTTTTAATGCGATTTTTGATACTGTGAACACTTTTTCAAGATCTGACGAGTCGCTACATGCTATCCTTATTATATCATCCAGATGAGAATCTGTAAGTTTGTTTCTGTACACGTTCTTTGTGTATTTCATCACCCAAAGAATATTAGTAGTATTTGGGTACATCTTTGGACACTTAAATTTTTGGGAAACAATACTCCGAAGTTCCACATATTCCCTGTTTGCCCTTTTTTCTTTAAACAGAACTTCTAGGTTGGTGTCATTTTTAAAATCGATGGATTCTTAAAACAACTCTGAGTATTTAATTACAATTCAAAACTGAAGCCAACTCTGGGATAGTCCTTCTTTCTAAATGCCATGGATTTTCTGTAAGTAACAAACTTTTTTTTTCTTTTCTTAGATCTTGAACCATTTTTGGAAATTCGATTAAAAGTGCAGTTATATAATTTGAATTTATGGAACAGTTTTCTTCCGAAATGTTGGGACCGTCTGTCGGTATTTTATAAGAGAGGAGACTAACGAGCATACGGCTTACCTGATGGTGACTACCGCCGTCCATAAACAACTGCAACACCAGGGGAATTGCAGGTGCGTTGCCGGTCTTTTAGAAGGGAGTAAGCTTTTTTCTTGAAGGTCCCTAAGTCATATCGTTCCGGAAAAATCGCCAGTGGTAAGCTATTCTAGAGGTTGTTTGTGGAAGAAAATTCATAATAAAACGCACAGTCGTGGACCGCCAAGCATCCAGATGGTGTAGATGGTATTGGAAATTTTGCCGCGATGTGCGTTGGTGAAATTTGGCGGCTGGGATTAATCCGAACGACTCCTCAGAGCACTCACCATAGCAGATGCGAAAGAAAATGCAAAGGGATGCAAAATCTCTTCGCAGCGCCAGTGAATGGAGCCGATCGGAAACGACTCGGTCGTTGACGATTCCAGCCGCTCTGCGGTAAGCTCCAGCCTAGAGATGGGAAACAGTATTCCTATATTATATGTGAGGCCGAACTTGCGCCTTGTAAAGTTGCAGGCGTTGTGCCAGCATGAAATACTGTCCCGCTCTGCTGAGCATGTCAAGCTTTTTAGAGGCCAATTTGACCTTCTCTTCCAAGTGACCACGAAACTGCACGTCACTCGACATGCCGACGCCGAGGATTCCGATACTGGCTGAGGCAACAAGGGAAGTGCCTTGAAACTGAGGAGATATGACAAAGAGGTTCTTTTTAGCGGTAAACGCGCAAGCTTGTGTCTTCTGAGGATTAAACTGGACTAGATTTAGTCGCCCCCAATCCGAGACTTTGTTCAGCAAAGACTCCACTTCAGACACAATTTTGTTCCGGTACTCGGCGAAGTTTTCCCGAGAAATATTGGCACGGCCGGTGTATAAAGCATCACCAGTGCTGTCATCCACATAGCAATGAATGTTACCGGTTTGCAACATATCATTGATATGCAGAAGAAACAGTGATGGTGATAGCACGCAGCCCTGTTGAACACCAGCGTTAATAGGCTTGTAATCGGAACATGCACCGTCTACTACGACCTTGATGCTCCGATCAGCCAGAAAACTGGTGATCCAATTGCACAATTTCTCGGGAAGCCCATAAGAAGAAAGCTTCGAAAGAAGCGCTTTGTGCCAGACCTGATCGAAAGCGTTCGCTATGTCTAAACTAACAGCCTATGCCTCACCCTTGGACTCGATCGCCTGCGCCCATCTATATGTTAGGTAAACAAGAAGATCACCAGCTGAGCGACTCCAATGGAAACAGTACTGGCGGTCACTAATCAGCTGGTGGTCCTCAAGGTACCGTATGAGCTGGCAGTTAATAATGGACTCCATTTTTTTCGAGAACAAGGTGGTGAAGGCGATAGGCCTGTAGTTGGACGGATTAGAGCGGTAACCGTTTTTAGGGATCGAATGCACGAAAGCTGTCTTCCATGAATTCGGAACAACGCTTAGGGAGTAGGAGTACCGGAAAGTACACGTTAGAACCGGTGCCTACTCTGAAGCGCACGTCCTCAGCTCAATTGATGCGATTCCGTCAGGCCTACTCGACTTGTGAATGTCCAGGTAGAGGAGTGCTTTGCGTACTGAGCACTGTGTGAATCGCAGATCAGGCATAGAGCAATCACACTGCGGGATGGTCGGCGGTGTAATCCCCCCGTCATCGAGAGTTGAGTTGGACGCAAAAAGGGAGCCTAAAAGGCCGGCTTTCTCTTTTGCGGCGTCAGCCCGTGAATCGTCCTCTCTGTGCAGAGATGGTATTGATAGCTTACAGAAATTCCCTTGAACAGCCTCAGCGAGAAACCAGAACGAACTAATTTCTCGCCAATTCTGCCTTTGCCTTGGCAATAACTCTTCTGAAGGACCTGGAGGCAAAGTTATACTTCCTTTTAAGCATGCTGGTGTTTACATCCCGAACCGCCGAAACCTCAGCCCAGGCCTGATAACACTCCTGCTTACTGCGTAAAGCAGTCTTATAGGAGCGACCAAACCAAGGCTGAGGTCTGCCTTCGATACCACAGATGATGGAATAACGGATCGGTAAACTGAAGTGACATTGGGCCGGCAATGTAGCTCGAAGAACCAAAAAACGATGGGGAAGAAATATTCTAGAATGGCAACCTTATACTGTCCTGTCCTCCTGTTATATTATGTTCCTGTTACCCTCTGTCACCTCTTACGACTACTACTACGAATACTTACTACTACTACTTACGAATTAATAAGGCTCAAGGGCAGACTTTTCGTGTTGCTGGAGTAGATCTCGGTGTCAGTTGCTTCTCGCATGGTCAGTTGTACGTCGCTCTTTCCCGGGTTAGCAGTTCTAGAAATCTTTATGTTCACGTGTCGGACGGGTCAACTTTCAACATAGTTTACCCGGAAGCTTTGCGCTGAAGTATTTTTGTTCTATAAGTACTTAAGCCTCATGTGAACGTGATCTAAACAATATTACCAATATATTAACTTAATAACACACAAGGAGTTACACTTCATCCAAAGCCCAGCGACATTATAACATATATAGGAATGACGTCTTAGCAAAAGTTGTTTAGTCTGATGGGCATTTCCTGTTGACTTATATAAATGAAAGATCTAGAACGTCTCGAGAATCACGTTGTTTTCCCGTCCCCGGGCTCTTAGAATTCAACATCAGACGTTTCAGATCTTCGATTTTGACGACTCCGTTGTCGCTGGCATAAGCAACAGGATCCGCGTACGAAATCGCGGGCAGAAGCAGAATTTAAGCGTGGTAGAGAGAGTGTGAAAGATGAACCCCGCTCTGGAAGGCCTTCGACGTCAACTACTGACGAAAATATTAAAAAAGTACTTGATTTAATAATGGGAGACCGCAGATTAAAAATTAGAGAGATAGCCGAGATTATAGGCATCTCTTATGAACGAACTCAAAACATCATTGTCAACGAGTTGGGTTTCCACAAGGTGTCTGCGAGGTGGGTTCCGCGACTGCTTTCAGTTGAACAAAAAAGGACGCGATTGACTATTTCACGCGACTGTTTGGAGTTATTTGAAGCCGATGCAGATGATTTTTTGAATCGTTTTGTTACTATAGACGAAACATGGGTTCATTACTGTACACCGGAAACAAAACAACAATCAAAACAGTGGAGAAGAACTGGTTCACCACCCCCTAAAAAGGCTAAGTCGATTTTGTCGGCAAATAAGGTGATGGCTTCAGTATTCTGGGACTCGAAAGGTGTGATTATGATTGATTATCTTGAAAGGGGTCAGACTATAAACTCTGATTACTACTGCACCTTACTACGTCGTTTACGAGAGGAAATAAAAGAAAAACGTCGAGGAATGCTCAGAAGAAAAGTCCTGTTTCATCAAGATAACGCCCGTGTTCACACGTCAGTACAGTCAATGGCTGAAATTCACAACTGTGGCTTTGAACTGTTACCGCATCCGCCGTATTCACCTGATCTGGCACCATCAGACTTCTTTCTGTTCCCTAACCTAAAAAAGCACTTGGGAGGTCAAAGATTTTCGACAAACGACGAGGTCAAAGCAGCTGTAGACGCATATTTTGACTCTAAGGAAGAATCATTTTTTTTCAACGGTCTAAATGCTTGGAAGGGGAGGTGGCAAAAGTGTATTGAACTTGATGGTGATTATGTAGAAAAATAAAAATATAGGTAACTGATTTAGTATGTGTTTATTTTCTTGGTTAGGCCGAGTACTTTTCAATCCACCCTCGTATAATTATTTTAATTCAATGCGACAGTTTTTGTTCCTCTTGTGAAAAATCTTTACCCTTCATTTGGGTCCCTCGACAAATTTTGATACAGGCCCTCTAAGGCACGCTACTCCACTGATTAATAGTATTACCTATAGTATATCAGTTTCTACTGTGTTATATTATTAATACACAACCCAATGCGTCAGTGATTTGATCTTTACTTTTTTATACTTCATATCTCTATTTTTTACGTTTAGTTATTAGTTATATTAATAGTTTGATTTATTTATTTTTAATCTAATTCATATAAAATATAACTAATAAAAAAAAAACATTAACTTTTACATTCACATTTTTTTCATTACATTCTAAGAAATTATCTTCCCTGCTATGAAATCTGTCAAATGATTTAACTCCATGTAAATTGGTGCTGTCCTGGTGGCAGAAAAAGTGGATGCCCTCATCCTCATTGCCGCGGGTCGCGGTGAGTGATGAGCACAGAACACAATTACTCTCGTGATGAGTATTTCTAGTTCCTGTATAGGAACCATACTCTTGGGTTTCTAGTTAGTTTGTGGGCCGATTTATTCAGTGTCCGCGGTTAAAAGGGATATGGAGTAATAGATATGGAAACTTTTTATACAATAAATAATACTTATTGAAAGTCACTCTTGTTTCATTACCACTGGTTGGAAAAAAAACTCTGTCGTGGGAAGAACTAGCAAGAAACCCAACGGGACTTTCTTTTTTTTTGTTTTGTCGTGATCAAGGAAACGAATATTTTAACTATCCAAATACAGGATAATATTTTAATAAATTACACATGTATGATATTATTTGCGGGTTATTGAACGCTATTACTCTTAGCAGAGAAACTAACTGAAAAGTAGTTTGATAAGGCCATGGGGACCATCAGGTTCCAACAGCTGGCTGACTTCATGGAGATGGAGAAACACTATGACGAACTCCTTTTAAAAGCGGCGCCTAAGAAAGATGGTATGATGCAGCCCCAAGGGTTCGACGAAGGATGAGGTTGACTTCAATAAAAAGACCAAGCGACATCGTCAGTGATGCCAGTGTAATTGCGACGGTGGAAATTGTGAGGCCTGGTGAGACACAACCTTTAGTTGGAATGGTCACGCTTGCCCTTTAATCCCTGAAACTGCGAACGGGCCCATGTTATCACGATCTGTCGCAGAAAACCTAAAAATGCTATGAACACACCTCTAATCTCATGACTCATAGACATGGGTGATATCCTAGATGTCAGTCTGAGCAATGTTAGAATGGCTCTCCTGCACCTTAAAAACGGATAGGCGTCTGGTGAGCCTGTGTTTACAACAGAGCCTCTGCTCGATGGAGAACCAAAAAATCCTTTAAAAGTTGTTCAATTCCATCCTTAATGTTGGCACTACTCCGGAGGCTTGGAGCAGAAAGATGGTAGTCTTGTTCTATAAGAAAAGCCACAATGCCCAATTGAAAATTATTCCCCTCCGAGCTGAAAAGTTTTACCTTCTGTTTTCGAGTTATGGCTAATCTTTTCCCATGCAGACAAGGCTTTAGTAACATAGATATCATAATACCGATTCTATGGCGAATTGAATGGAATAAAATAAGTCATTTGTTGTGCTAGTTGTAAGTTTGTACATGACTGAAGAGTACAATTTGCCACTTAGTCTTGTGTATGTGACCTATGAAACCTTGATTCAGTCGAAATTTAAGCGGTGCTGCGGTCCCCTCAGTGGTTCTAGATCAGCCATACTCAACCTTTTTTTTATAGGGGCTACAAACACGTTTCAGTCATAGTGTCGAGGGCCACAAGTAAAAATTATTTAGGTCTTAATTAAAACGTAATTCCAAGTTAACGATGTATTTACTTTATTATTGAAAAACGAAGTTGTAACAAAGATGTTTATATCTTTTAATGCCATTTTTGATACTGTGAACACTTTTTCAAGATCTGACGAGTCGCTACATGCTATCCTTATTATACGAGGGGTGATCCAAAAGTAATGATAATGAAAATAAAACACGGTAATTAAAGTTAAAATAATAATTTATTTTTCTACATAGTCTCCTAACAAATCAATACATTTAGTCCATCTTATTTATAAACCCAGGATAACCTTTGAAAAAAATTATTTGTCTTGATCTTCCCAAAACGCTTCAACAGCGGCCATTACTTCGCTATCGTCCTCGAATTTCTTGCCTCGGAGGCGTTCCTTGAGCCGAGGAAAGAGGTAGAAATCACTAGGAGCTAGATCTGGCGAATAAGGAGGGTGTTCGAGCAGTTCGAATCCCGTTTCTTGAATGGCAGCCATCGCACCTGCGGCTTTGTGAGCCGGTGCGTTGTCTTGGTGAAACTGGACTCCAGCTCGCAGTTTGCCGCGTCTTTTTTCCTTAATGGCCTCCCGTAATCTTCTTATTTGGTCTGCGTAGTAAGAGCCCGTAATATTGGCTCCCTTTTCCAAATATTCCACCATAATTATGCCTTGAGCGTCCCAAAAAACAAATGCCATAACCTTTCCCGCCGAACTTGAAACTTTGAATTTCTTTGGCGTCGGTGAGGAGGCTCGCTTCCAAGTCATCGATTGTTGTTTCGTTTCAGGATCAAAATGGTGGATCCAGGTCTCGTCCATAGTCACAAAACGGAACAAAAAATTTTCTTGATCTGCTTGGAACTTTTCGAGATTGACCCTCGAAATGTCAACTCGATTTTTCTTTTGCTCGTCGGTTAACATTCTGGGTACCCAACGCGCAGAGACCTTTTTCATATGCAACTCGTTCGCAAGGATTCTTTGAACGCTGCCATATGAGATCCTTGTGACCTCAGCTACATGCCTGATGGTCACTCTTCGATCTGCCAACACAACATCTTCGACTTTTTTCACGTTATCTTCAGTGAGGGACGTAGATGGGCGTCCTTCGCGATGTTCATCTTCAGTGGATGTTCTGCCCAGTTTAAACTCCTTGGCCCAGCGTGCAACTGTAGAATATGGAGGAGCAGAGTCCCCCAATGTTTCCACTAAGTCACTGTGTATGTCTTTTGAAGACATTTTTTTCAAACAGAGGTACTTGATGACAGCTCTAATTTCGTTTTTCTCCATTTTGATGTTATCTCTTTGACAGTTCGTATTCAAATGAATGTATCTCCCGGAAATCGTGATCTATTTATATGATTTGTTTAGGCTGACGTAGTGAGTATATAAGCAAGCAAAAAATTTTTTTTTGGATTTTTATGCGGACCTGAAGTAACCGATTATCATTACTTTTAGATCATCCCTCGTATCATCCAGATGAGAATCTGTAAGTTTGTTTCTGTACACGTTCTTTGTGTATTTCATCACCCAAAGAATATTAATAGTATTTAGGTACATCTTTGGACACTTATATTTTTGGGGAACAATACTCCGAAGTGTCATTTTTAAAATCGATGGATTCTTAAAACAACTCTCGAGTATTTAATTACAATTCAAAACTGAAGCCAACTCCGGGATAGTCGTTGCTTCTAAATGCCATGGATTTTCTATAAGTAACAAACTTTTTTTACTTTTCTTAGATCTTGAACCATTTTTGGAAATTCGATTAAAAGTGCAGTTATATAATTTGAATTTATGGAACAGTTTTCTTCCGAAATGTTGGAACCGTCTGTAGGTTTTTTATAAGAGAGGAGACTAACGAGCATACGGCTTACCTGATGGTGACTACCACCGTCCATAAACAACTGCAACACCAGGGGAATTGCAGGTGCGTTGCCGGCCTTTTAGAAGGGTGTAAACTCTTTTCTTAAAGGTCCCTAAGTCATATTGTTCCGGAAAAATCGCCAGTGGTAAGCTATTCTAGAGGTTGTATGTGGAAGAAAACTCATAATAAAACGCACAGTCGTGGACCACCAAGCATCCAGATGGTGTAGATGGTAATGGGAATTTTGCCGTGATGTGCGTTGGTGAAATTTGGCGTCTGGGATTAATCCGAACGACTCCTCAGAGCACTCCCCATAGCAGATGCGAAAGAAAATGCAAAGGGATGTAACATCTCTTCGTAGGGCCAGTGAATCGAGCCAATCGGAAACGACTCGGTCGTTGACGATTCCAGCCGCTCTGCGGTAAGCTCCAGCCGCTCTGCGGTAAGCTCCAGCCGAGAGATGGGAAACAGTATTCCTATATTATATGTGAGGCCGAACTTGCGCCTTGTAAAGTTGCAGGCGTTGTGCCAGCATGAAATACTGTCCCGCTCTGCTGAGCATGTCAAGCTTTTTAGAGGCCAATTTGGCCTTCTCTTCCAAGTGACCACGAAACTGCACGTCACTCGACATGCCGACGCCGAGGATTCCGATACTGGCTGAGGCAACAAGGGGAGTGCCTTGAAACTGAGGAGATATGACAAAGAGGTTCTTTTTAGCGGTAAACACGCAAGCTTGTGTCTTCTGAGGATTAAACTGGACTAGATTTAGTCGCCCCCAATCCGAGACTTTGTTCAGCAAAGACTCCACTTCAGACACAATTTTGTTCCGGTACTCGGCGAAGTTTTCCAGAGAAATATTGGCACGGCCGGTGTATAGAGCATCACCAGTGCTGTCATCCACATAGCAATGAATGTTACCGGTTTGCAACATATCATTGATATGCAGTAGAAACAGTGGTGATAGCACGCAGCCTTGTTGAACACCAGCGTTAATAGGGTTGTAATCGGAACATGCACCGTCTACTACGACCTTGATGCCCCGCTCAGCTAGAAAACTGGTGATCCAATTGCTCAATTTCTCGGGAAGCCCATAAGAAGGAAGCTTCGAAAGAAGCGCTTTGTGCCAGACCTGATCGAAAGCGTTCGCTATGTCCAAACTAACAGCCTATGCCTCACCCTTGGACTCGATCGCCTGCGCCCATCTATGTGTTGGGTAAACAAGAAGATCTCCAGCTGAGCGACCCCAATGGAAACAGTACTGGCGGTCACTAATCAGCTGGTGGTCCTCAAGGTACTGTATGACTGTATGCTGGCAATTCATAATGGACTCCATTATCTTCGAGAACAAGGAGGTGATGGCGATAGGCCTGTAGTTGGACGGATCAGAGCGGTTACTTTTTTAGGGATCGGATGCATGAAAGCTGTCTTCCATGAATTCGGAACAACGCCTAGGGAGTAGGAGTACCGGAAAGGACACGTTAGAACCGGTGCCTACTCTGAAGCGCACGTCCTCAGCTCAATTGATGCGATTCCGTCAGGCCTACTCGACTTGTGAATGTCCAAGGAGAGGAGTGCTTTGCGTACTGAGCACTATGTGAATCGCACATCAGGCATAGAACAATCACACTGCGGGATAGTCGGCGGTGTAATCCCCCCGTCATCGAGAGTTGAGTTGGACGCAAAAAGGGAGCCTAAAGGGTCGGCTTTCTCTTTTGCGGCGTCAACCCGTGAATCGTCCTCTCTGCGCAGAGATGGTATTGATAGCTTACAGAAATTCCCTTGAACAGCCTCAGCGAGGGACCAGAACGACCTAATTTCTCGCCAATTCTGCCTTTGCCTTGGCAATAACTCTTCTGAAGGACCTGGAGGCAAAGTTATACTTCCTTTTAAGCATGCTGGTGTTTACATCCCGAACCGCCGAAGCCTCAGCCCAGGCCTGATAACACTCCTGCTTACTGCGTAAAGCAGTGTTATAGGAGCGACCAAACCAAGGCTGAGGTCTGCCTTCGATACCACAGATGATGGAATAAATAGTTCCATTCCCTGTAGCACCACATCAGTATTATATAAATTTGGAACTTCACATGGGCCAATCACAAAGGCCCGGCGGGCCGCAGGTTGAGTATAGCTGTTCTAGATTGACAGTCGCAATATTGAAGTAGGGTTGTAACGGTTATCCAAATACAGGGCCAGTGATCCTTCACTTCTGGCCGTATAAGAATGCTTGGTTGCTCAGCGAGTTAAGTAAAGGTTTTGCTCGTTGGTTTTCTGTATTATAGAATCCGTAAAGATGATATCTGCAGCAGAGCCAGTAACCAACACAGCCCAACGGATCGGTAAACTGAAGTGACATTGGGCCGGCAATGTAGCTCGAAGAACCAAAAAACGATGGGGAAGAAATATTATAGAATGGCAACCTTATACTGTCCTGTCCTCCTGTTATATTATGTTCCTGTTACCCTCTGTCGCCTCTTACGACTACTACTACTTACGAATTAATAAGGCTCAAGGGCCGACTTTTCGTGTTGCTGGAGTAGATCTCGGTGTCAGTTGCTTCTCGCATGGTCAGATGTACGTCGCTCTTTCCCGGGTTAGCAGTTCTAGAAATCTTTATGTTCACGTGCCGGACGGGTTAACTTTCAACATAGTTTACCCGGAAGCTTTGCGCTGAAGTATTTTTGTTCTATAAGTACTTAAGCCTCATGTAACGTGATCTAAACAATATTACCAATAAGTTAACTTAATAACACACAAGGAGTTACACTCCACCCAAAGCCCAGCGACACTATAACATATATAGGAATGACGTCTTGGCAAAAGTTGTTTAATCTGATGGGCATTTCCTGTTGACTTATATAAATGAAAGATCTAGAACGTCTCGAGAATCACGTTGTTTTCCCGTCCCCGGGCTCTTAGAATTCAACATCAGACGTTTCAGATCTTCGATTTTGACGACTCCGTTGTCGCTGGCATAAGCAACAGGATCCGCGTACGAAGTCGGGGGCAGAAGCTAGTTATATTATATATAGCTATTATATTTGTTTCTGTCTGTAACTAAGTATATATCGTATGTACTATGGAGTGGTTTTATTCATCTTTAGTAGTATTACCATGTTTATATACTAGAGCCCAATGACTTCGTCAATCTTACTTAGCGGTACCATGTAGCGACATCTATGGAAATGTATTAAATAAAGAACGATGTATTTAGCGCATCAAATTTTCATATCGATATACATCGCAACCGCTTCCGTAGATAGATAATAGATGGCGCTAGAGTAGTCAAGTGAGCTCGGCCAGGGTCCTTATTGCTTTGTAAGAGAGATGTAATATGCTACAATTTTGAATAAGATGAAAACATAAATAACACACTTTATTTTATTCTATCTGTTAACATACGTTATAAATAGATAACAAACAAAACAATATTACTATAGCTGGGTAAACGGTTACAAGTGTTTTACCCAACTGCCCAAAAGTTGGGCAATATTGTTTTGGGTGTATATATTATTATATATGTTGTATAGCAACACTACAGCTATGTTATAATAATGTCCTCCAAACCGAATTTCGGCCACGACGGCCAGTCTCAACGGAGACAAGCCATCGGCGCAGGACAGGATTATATTGCCCATGTGTATGCGCAAGCACAGGTACACTCTCTATTCCCTCACTCTCATACTCCGATGAGACGGTAAACCGACACGACCGGAGAGATCAGGCGCAGGACCAATGGCTTTACGTGCTTTCCGAGGCACGGGGGTGAAACACCGCCAACTTCCTGACTCCGGGCAGCTACTGAGAATTCCTTGATGGAAAAACTCAATAACTGATTTTTTGGCCCGACCCGGGATTCGAACTCACCCACTAGACCAACGAGGCAGTCAGCTATGTTATAGTTGTAGCACAAATAGGCACATGAACATTGGCCACTAAAAACATGCCTTTAGATCAGTTTCAAGACTGACATAATGATAAAACAATTTCAGTCCAGAAACAACCCGATACATACTAAAGAAACATAATCAAAAATTATATATGCTAGAGAGACATACTGTAGCTATAGTATAGTTGTAGCACGAATGGGTCAGCTCGACTGATGTAGGACCACACTCTCACAGAATCATCATCATCATCATCATTACAGCCTTTCATAAGTCCACTGCTGAACATAGGCCTCCCCCAAGGAATGCCACAAAGCACGGTCCCGAGCCACCTACATCCATCGACTTCCTGCATGTCTTACCAGGTCGTCACTCAATCTCGTGGGGGGTCGCCCTACACTTCGCCTACCGGTACGAGGCTGCCACTCGAGAACCTTTTTTCCCCAACGGTTGTCGGTTCTTCGAGCTTTATGGCCGGCTATAATCCGTTGGGCTATGTCGGTTACTCTGGTTATATCTGCGGATATCCTCATAGAATACCAGTGTAAAATAGAAGCTTAATGCTGCTGTGTTTCGTATGGTGAGTTTAGAAAACCGGACAGCCTTTTTACTGGAAATGAGGGCAATCTTAGTCCTCAGGGGGTGACAACACATCTGCATTTTATATTATTAGTTGAGGATAATTGTAGACGGTTATGAGTCACAGCATCCACTTACCATCAGGTGAACCTTGTGCTCGTTTGTCACCCTATACCTATACAAGGAAGACATGTCTATTCTCAAAATAGAAACTAAGGTAAAGGATCACAATATGATTAAGTGATTATATCCAGTCCAGGTGTTTTAGAGTAGAGACCAGAGAGAAATCATGGTTGTGTATCATCAAGGATATGATATTGAAAAATCAAAAAAGTTTATGGCCGTTAGACCAGTTCAGTGTTGGAAATATTTAGTTCTATTATTTGTGGTAGAGCTAGGACATTAATAGGAATATTTAGACACAAAATCTTTATAAGTGTCACTGAATGATGGAGGTCCAAGTTTCTTTTCTTTAAATTTCGAAGATTCTGGTCTTGGAACTTGTCCAATCTCTTTGCAACTTGAGGTCGTTAGCGTGTTCGAAGGCAGGGGTACTGCCACTTGTCTAGTTTCCTTATCATCTACACCACCGCTTGGCATATTTTGAGGTAGTGATATATGTCTGATTTCTCTGCCTGCAACATCATCTGTGCTGCATGACACGTTTAAAGGTGCTGCTACTGGTACATATCTGATTTCTTTGCCCGCAACAACAGGTGGCATGTTTAAAGGAAATGCAGGCACATATATGACTTCTTTGCCAAATTCTTTGGCAACGACGATTGACATACTTGGCGGGTTCTGGGGAACTGGTGCATGTACATATCTAATTTCTTTAGTACACACAGCCGATGGCACATTTGAAGGTATTTCTTGAGTTGAACTGTTTAATATTTTTTCCATATTAAGTTCCTTTTTGCTGTTCAGTTCACTTTGTGTTTTACTCATGACTGGTTGTGTTAAATAGAAGAATTCATTAATTTTATTTGGGGCATTGAGCATGGACATTAATATCGAATTTTGCGGAGATGGCTCATTTGGATCGGCGAGTTTATGTGTTGTATTAAAGCATCTGCTAATTTTATTTGGGTCGTTGACCACGGACATCAACATTACATTTTGTGTAGATTGCATGCTGTGGTCAGCCTGTTTAGCTTGTGGTGATTCAAATTGCCTCAAAATAGGCGGATCTGGTGGTTTATTACTATATAACAACGAATTATTTTCTGTACCTTGTTTATTCTCAATGTTCCGAAGTTCCCAAATTATATCATTCATGAACGAAGAGCTTAAGTCAGTGTCCTCTATATAACTATTCAACACAAAAGTCATTGCTAGAGCTTTACCATACAAAACTTTAAGTGCTTCAACATTTAATTTACCAGAATTCACTACAATACACTCCATGAGCCTTTGAAATTGGAAATACAGATCTTTCTTATTAACATTTGGATTATCTATTGCTGCATACACATCTGTATTTTGAAGTAACGACGTTAGTGAATATTTCTTATATTTCTCAGCTATAACATAGGCATCACAGGCGTGACCATAATGCTCCGTATGGAATTGAACTTGTACACCTTCAGCGAACTCTTGAACAGAAATAGTGGCAGGGCAGCAGTATATTGTGTTACTATTGTAAATATTACGATCATACGGTGAGAAAGTACAATGGTAGATTTTTTTTGACTTATATTTTTTAAGTAAAGCATACTTGACTTTCGTTTTCATCTCCACTTCCTTTTTCCAAGCAAGAAATTCTGTAAATGAAACACATTCTTTATTTAATATACTAAGCAATTTGTCTAAATTGAAGATGATTTGACATGGGATGGCAAGGTAAATCCATCATCCAATATCACCACGCGGTAAGGCTCATCCGGTACCTTGAGGATCACCAGCTGATTAGTGACCGCCAATACGGTTTTCGTCGGGGTCGATCAGCTGGTGATCTTCTGGTCTACCTGACCCATAGATGGGCGGAGGCAGTAGAGTCCAAGGGGGAGGCGTTGGCCGTTAGTCTGGACATTGCGAAGGCCTTCGATCGGGTTTGGCACAAAGCGCTTCTTTCGAAGCTCCCTTTCTATGGGCTTCCCGAGAAATTGTGCAATTGGATCACCAGCTTCCTTGCAGATCGGAGCATCAAGGTCGTTGTAGACGGTGCATGTTCTGACTACAAGCCTATTAACGCTGGTGTTCCACAAGGCTGTGTGCTATCACCAACGCTGTTTCTTCTGCATATCAATGATATGTTGCTAACTGGTAACATTCATTGCTATGCGGATGACAGCACTGGTGATGCTCTATACACCGGCCGTGCCAATATTTCTCGGGAAAACGTCACCGAGTACCGGAATAAACTTGTGTCTGAAGTCGAGTCTTTGCTGGACAAAGTCTCGGATTGGGGGCGACTAAATTTAGTCCAGTTTAATCCTCAGAAGACACAAGTTTGCGCGTTTACCGCTTAAAAGAACCCCTTTGTCGTATCTCCTCAGTTTCAAGGCACTCCCCTGGTTGCCTCAGCCAGTATCGGAATCCTCGGCGTCGACATATCGAGTGACGTGCAGTTTCGTGGTCACTTGGAAGAGAAGGCCAAATTGGCCTCTAAAAAGCTTGGCGTGCTCAGCACAGCGGGACAGTATTTCATGACGGCACACCGCCTGCAACTTTACAAGGCGCAGGTTCGGCCTCACATGGAATACTGTTCCCATCTCTGGGCAGGGGCTCCCCAGTGCCAGCTCCTTCCACTTGACCGCATCCAGCGCAGAGCGGCTCGAATCGTCGACGACCGAGTCCTTTCCGATCGGCTCGACTCATTGGCGCTGCGAAGAGATGTTGCATCTCTTTGCATTTTCTTTCGCATCTACCATGGGGAGTGCTCTGAGGAATTTCACGAACGCACATCGCGGCAGAACTCCACCACCATCCGATACCATCCACAACATCTGGATGATTGGCGGTCCACCACTGTGCGATTTAGAAGATGTTTTCTTCCTCGCACGACTTCCTTGTGGAATCGATTACCATCAGCGATTTTTCCGGACCGATACGACTTAGGGACCTTCAAGAAAAGAGCGTACTCCTTTTTAAAAGGCCGGCAACGCATCTGCAATTCCCTCCCTGGTGTTGCAGTTGTTCATGGGCGGCGGTAGTCACTTACCATCAGGTGAGCCGCATGCTCGTTTGCCCCCTCTCCTATAAAAAAAAAAAAAAAAAACAAAAGTTTGGCTTAGACAATTCCAAGGGCTTTCGACAAACGTTTTGTTACGTGGTAGAACCATGCTGCAGCTATATTAGTAGTATAGTTATAGCACGAATGGGTCGGCTCAACCGGGGAAGGACCACGCTCTCACAGAATACCAAGGTAAAATAGCAGCTTTACGCTGCTGTCTTTCGTATGATGAGTGTAGAGAACCGGAGACCCTTTTTACTGGAAAAGAGGCATTCTACCTTAGTCCTCTTTATATATATATATATATTGCAGTCTATAAAAGTCATCTACTGAATATAGGACTCTTCCATAGATATTCTCATAGGGATGATTTTGCCATACTTGCCATGCTTGGCAGGCGTTTTTTATTTTTTGAATTGATATCAGGAAAATGTTGCTGCACATCTTCTGTTTTAATTTCCCTCTGTGACCTCTTACGGCAGCGATGAGACAATAGTAGTAGTGGATATTTTTACACTGCCTGGATAAGAAAAAAAAAAATAATTTGGTTGAATCAGTATAAACATACCATTCATGTTAGGAATGAACATGGTCTCCACTCCATTACTGTGAAATTTTACAATATGAATGTCAAATAATATCAAGCTAGTAAACTGTTGATTACATCCAGAGCATGTATAGTTCATATTTGATATCATCTCCTCATTTTCGTCTACAATGTCAGAACAGATGTGGGACCCTGTTGCGGATATTCTTTGGTTACATTTCATGCAAATCTCTTTCAAAAGTGGCTCTAACAGATCCTTGGACTTTCGTGTGCTGAAATGATATATTACAAATTAATAAAAGTAATCATTTATCACAACGGCTCAAATGATTAAACAAAACACTAATGATTGGCACTGTGAGAAAACTTCAAGGTATAAAATTAATTACAAGAGATACGCCCTGGCTTCACAAGGGCAGTTTCTGGATCTTTACAACAGCTGCTTAACCATTCAAGCGCCAGACCGCTTACTTTCGGCCAACCCCCAGCTATCACACGGCTAATAAAATGTTATTTGACCACTTCTGACCTTGGCGATAAAAACACCTGTGGTTCGCAAAAGACACATGCTATTTCAAAATAAAATAAAAAAACAGTTATAAAGCTAAATAATTAAGGAAACTAACTATCTAAAATTCAAAATGTATAATTTTAATTTGAAACTAAAAAAAAGGTTGTACTTTAAAAACACTGATGAAAACTTTCTTTATAAAATATTTATATTACCTTTTTAACAATACCAGAATGTTTAAACTTATTCCTTTTATTTATTCTGTACTTATTCTAAACCGACACACTTTACGATCCCAGTGTTAATTTGTAAATTTTTTTTTGTTGATCTATTGCTTGAGTAGTACTACTAACATTATATTTCATTGAATAATTTCGTAGGGATGAACTCTATGAAATTATTTTCACAGATGAGATGCGTTAGTCAATCTTTTATGGCATTTTAATAGACCCTAGCCCTAGCCCCTAGTATCCAGTGGCGAACAACTCTTTTGTTTCGGGTACCATGGTACCCCATGGTGCTTGAGTGGATAAAACAAACAGCTTTATAAGAAAACCTCTGCCAAAAATATAATTTTTCTAAAGTATTTAAATTATTAAAAAAATTAACATTGTTACATCCTAATTTTTGGATAAAATTTCCAATATGGACCATCGATTTAAATACCCATATTTTTTTTGTAGATAGTACTCACTAAAAGAAAGCGTTTTGCAAAGTTTCAATGTGCGGAAACGCGTACTTTTTGAGAAAAAAAATATTGTAAATCAATTATTTTTGCAATATTTATGTCAATTACTACGGTAAAACTGACACTATTTTGTATTGTCTTTGTCATCGTCGGTAGGGTGTCGATTCTTTCCAAAAAAGATCGATTCGAATCGTAAGCTGATGTATCGATTCACAAAAAAATCTATTTCTAAAATATCAATATTTTTTCATGTTTGCATTTATAATGTAAATATAAATACATTTTATGAAAAAACAGAAAGATACCATAGTAAATAATCTCTTATTGAAATTTGTTTTATTTTAATTTATTTATTTTTACTAGGGCAGATAACAAATAAAATAGGTTAGGTTCACCTTATGTCAAAGAATCGAATTGATTGACCCCGACTCCACCTGGTACGAGTCTGTCCTACCCCTAGAGTGGTTATAAAGAGCCGGAGGCGCGTAGGGGGAGCAGCCTCCGCCTGCTGTAACAAATCGTAGGCATCGGACGAGGAGGGATGCCTGCGATTTGTTACGCTAAGGCGTAGAGGCTGCTCTTCCCGCAGCGCCGGAGACGTAGCAGTCTCAAAATAGATACAGAAATCCTTCTGAATCAGTCCCCCTATATTTTATGATGAAGGGGATTTTTTTTCTCATAAAATGGATATATATTTACATTATAAATGCAAACATGAAAAAAATATAGATATTTTAGAAATCGATTTTTTGAGAATCGATACATCAGCTTACAATTCGAATCTATTTAAAAAATCGATCTTTTTCGGAAAGAATCGACATCCCTACTGACAATAACAATAAAAGTGGCGTCAATTTTATTGTAGGATTAGACATAAACAATGCAAGAATAATTGATTTTCAATAACTTTTCTCTCAAAAATTACGCACTTCCGCATGTTGTAACTTTGTGTGTGTGCTTATAATAGTGTAACTTTTCTGTAAAAGTACGTATAAACCGCCAACTCGACGGAATTGCAGCAATTGAAAGTCGTACCATTGACATAAATTTGCAAAAATAACTGATTTTCAATAATGTTTTTCTCAAAAAGTACGCATTTCCGCACATTGAAACTTTGCAAAACGCTTTCTTTTAGTGAGTACTATCTACAAGAAAAATATGGGCATTTAAATCGATGGTCCATATTGGAAATTTTAACCTAATTTTTTAATAAAAGTAGCTTTTTTGTAATTTTATATTTATTTATTTCTATATAATATAAAAATAAAATCCTTTCCATTAGTCTCACTAAATCTCAGAAATGGATTAAACAATTTTGATGATTTCTTTTTGTGTTAGAAGGGGTTCCTAGATGATTTAGATTCACATTTAGACCTGTTAGTTGGCCCCTAGTAATAAATAAAAATCTTTAGATAGACTTTTTTAAATATTTGATTTTAGCTACAAAACACTGATGATTTTATTTTGTTGTTTATTGGAAATCAATGTGTGCATAACATTGATCCCACTTGCATAGTTTATTAAATATGAGTAATTATAGTATACTCACCTTGCCTTACTTTTAGCTACATACTTAACTTGTGTACAGTGATTTTTCTGAATATGCATACTTGCAGAGAAATATGCAGGAAATATTTTCATACATATTGGACATTCGTATTCTACATTAGACACATCAACAGGATTCGATAAAATTGCAGCAGAACCGTCGTTGTCCTTCACAGTTGCTTTAGTGGCTGCTTTTGCCCGTCGGGAAGATATATTTTTTTGCCTTGGACTTGTAGATAATTTGACTTTACCAAACACAATCTTTGCCCGACTAGCATTCTTTTTTTTCTTAATAGCAGATTTCCTTTTTCGTCTTTCTTTATGAGCTAAATCTTGGTGGTTTTTGAAGGACTTTGCGCTCATTAAGCGTCGACCGCAAATATCACATTTATACAGCGCTTTTCGAAGCCCTAACATTTCTGATTTGGAACTCATTTACTAAGAGGGTTTTTTTTACAAATTATGAATTGTAATACTAATAAACAAATATGATATGGTAATAACAATTATTATCTGGTCGCAAATAATATCAATTTGTCTTGTCCATAAAATATTTTTGACTTTTGTTTTGAAGTTTTACTGTTTGTTTACCAAAAACTATGGAGCAATACAATGTACTCTGTGCTATGGAGTGTAGAGTACAAGGCAAAGAGTATAGTAAGTATGCGGCTTAGCGGCTTAGCAGTATGCACGGTAGTTAAGACGGCGTCTTCTGACGCCTCACTTCAGTCATTCTATAAAGGTGTTTCAATCGAGAAACATGACAAGCAGCGACAACGAGGACGAATTTATAGAGTTAGCGGCAGCTGCCTTATGTTGTCCTCCAAAAAAAAAAGTGAAAAGGAGTGTTTGGGTCCATGATATTAATGTAAAACGACTCGAGTATGGTGAATTTCATACATTGTATCCAGACTTACAAAAAGATGATAATAATAATAATAATAATAGCCATTTATTTCCCAATTTTCATACCCAGTCCATATTAGAGAAATAATTTACAATTTACAATATTATTATGATTCATGCAATATTGTTTCCTTTACTAAATGTCATGTTATCAGTGTTAATTTCAAATAAAAAAAGTTCAAATTCAATTTACAAAATTAACTTTTGATTATAAAGAATGTTTCAGTAAATAAACCATTTTATGATAAAAATTAATATTTAACATAATTTGTTCTCAGCTTTCTGCGTACAAATTATCGGACGCGTCCGTCAGCCGCGGCTGAAAGACGCGGCTTATTTGAATCTAGCCAGTACATTTAATACTACACTGTGCAAACTATCGGTCGTAAGACGCGGACGTGCCCTTTGGTTGTCCTTGAGCGTTCGGACTTCCGAACAGAATCTAGCCGGCTGGATATTTGTGCGTCCGCGGACGGTGTGCACAGGACACGGGACGCGTCCGCGGACGTTTCGAGTGTCATAAACGAACCGACCACAGAGTATCTTTTTAGAACCGACCGCGCTCGCAACATGTCAGACGAAGAAAATTTAAATTGAATGTGTTCGTGGCCACGAATGCCTATATAACTACAAACTGTAGCACTATAAAAATGCTACTTTAAAACAGGAAGTGTGGGAGCAAATTGCTGCTGAATTAAACATCATTTTCAATCAGACTAAGCAGAAAATTAAATTGGTTTTCATTCATTCTTAAGTACATTTTGTAACGTTTATCATCTTTTTGTCATAAAAATTTATTATTATGACAAAATTATGTTAAATATTAATTTTTATCATAAAATGGTTTATTTACTGAAACATTCTTTATAATCAAAAGTTAATTTTGTAAATTGAATTTGACTTTTTTATTTGAAATTAACACTGATAACATAACATTTAGTAAAGGAAACAATATTGCATGAATCATAATAATATTGTAAATTGTAAATTATTTCTCTAATATGGACTGTGTATGAAAATTGGGAAATAAATGGCTATTATTATTATTATTATTATCATATTTTTGTAAGTCTGGATACAATTTATGAAATTCACCATACTCGAGTCGTTTTACATTAATATCATGGACCCAAACACTCCTTTTCACATTTTTTTTTTGAGGACAACATAAGGCAGTTGCCGCTAACTCTATAAATTCGTCCTCGTTGTCGCTGCTTGTCATGTTTCTCGATTGAAACACCTTTATAGAATGACTGAAGTGAGGCGTCCGAAGACGCCGTCTTAACTACCGTGCATACTGCTAAGCCGCGACTGTCAGCCGCGGCTGACGGACGCGTCCGATAATTTGTTCTCAGCTTAACTGTCCTATACAGGAAGTACAAGGAGAACCATCTTATAAGGTATATCTATACCCTATATAGTATATTATCTATGTTAAAAGAGGCGAGGTTGAAAAAGTGTCCTACTATTTACTGAAAATAGAGGTTGCAAAACCTACCACAATAGCGCTGGCGTCTAAAAAAACTACGATATGAAGATAGCTGTTGTGAACGGAGTGAAGCCAGCTGAATTCAAATATTTAATAAAATTGATGATTAGAGTAGTCAGTAAAATGCCAGTATATAAATCTCAACTATTTACGTAGTACAAAACCAAGCGGATTGGTCGGTCCTTGTTTATTTCTCCATGTTATTCTCATGAGGGCTAATATTTTTCTGCTCACCAGATGTCGCTAGTTGACAATGAGGTAAAGTTTTTTGTTACACAATGTCATTTAATTGAGAAGTTTGTTTTTAATAATAGTTTATCAGTTTCTAGAGTATTATATTAATACACAAAACAATGCGTCAGTAGTTTGCTCTTTAATTTTTTGTACATTTTTAACTTTTTTAAATTTGTCTACTTTTATGAATATCTGTGGTTTGGTTTATTTATTTTAATGTTATTAATTTAAAATATAGCTAATAGTACAGAAAGAAACAATAAGTCATATTTTCCGAACAAATTGACTTCCCCGCTATGAAATCTGTCAAATATTATACCTCACTTTCTAGTGGCGCCCCCTTGGTGGCAGAAAATATCATTACTTTGGGCGCTTTTTTTAAATTTATTCTATGCTACTGCAGAGACACCCTTATTGGACACGTTTTTAGGGACACTTTTCATATATAGAGATGGTCCTCCTTAAAAGTACTCTGAGAGTAAAACATAGATAAGATAAATAAGTATTTGGGACATTTTGACGACCGTTTAATCCAGAAGACAATTGATGAAAAACCTGAGACATATCATCATCGAAGCATTTATCTTTTATATCATATCCATTAATAGTTTACAAACGCACTATATCTCATTACCTTAAGACCGGTCTTGTCCTGTCCTTGAATGTCCGCACATGAAGCTGCAATTTAACATTAAAGCATTCAGACAACTGATCAGTCACCACATGCTTACGCCTATGCTTATTTTTGTTTCTTGCTTATCCAAGTTCACCTGAGATTTTGAATAAAAGTGAGACTTGCTACAAATAGCTACTATACACATAGTGCCTGAGGCCACACGCAAGTGTGAATAAAAGCAAGTCTCATCCAACACTTTTCCGATGATATCCTGATAGTCTGATCGAGATTAAAGTGGGTCTTCAGCACCATAAAAACAATAAGGCGAGGATGGAATTACAGGGAAACTTCCGAAAAAGTGTACAAAATAAGTAGTAAAAGTTCATTAAGAAAGGCGACAACACCTCATTGAAGAACTACAGACCGATTTCTTTTGAGCCGCATCTAAGTGCTGTTTTAAGGAGTTATTACGAATATTGACTTGACAACTTTCAGCATCTTGAACAAGCCGGTTCACGAAAAAGCTTTTGTACCCTTGTTGCATTCTACCGTAAGTCGCAACGCAACAGTGATAAAAAGCGGGCCTAAAAAGTATATTATTCAGGTTTATTTTTTAGAATAGCCAAATTTTAAACTTAAGTTCAAATATGTAAATAATGATATACCGTTATTGCACTTTTTTTTTAAATATGAGTAATAAAGGCTTCTACTTTTATTTTAAATTATCTCAAATAGAATGTGATTTATGGGCACCAACGTTTTTGCCTTCCGATCGACCCTTACGAATGTGTGCGTCCACAGTAAAATCAGTTAAAATAATGCATTACTACGTAATTTGATTTAAAAGATAAAAGGACAATCTCTGAGATTTTTTTTATCGTTATTTGTCTATATTACTTATTCTGTACTTTTTCTGCAAATTTCGCTGTATAATCACTACGTTTATTACGCCCGGGTCTATCATTAATTTGAATTTTGAACGGACGTACACAATCGGTTATAAGTTATGACTTCTCGGTGCTTTCGGTAGAGTTGTGTTGTGGTCATAACGGTTTCAAACACAATAATATAATTTAACGTTACACATTAGTTTTTTGCATTCATCTTTCAACTTATAAATTTTATTAGATCCTTATGTTCTTAAATTATATGCAAATACTATTAAAAGTATTTTTTTTATTAATTATTGATTTCATTTAAATCAATATATTCATCACCCACGAGCTCCTCTTGCATCTAGGATCAGGATCTTGGGCAAACAACCATAGACCACATACATGATCTTCGGCAAACATTGTCTTGCGTATGTGGACTCCCAACCTTAGATTCCATCAAAATTTAAGAAGTGCTATAGTCCCTTCAGCGGTGCTAAGTTAGCTGTCTCTATATTAATGTGCTGAAGATTTACAAAGTACAGTAGGGCTACCATTGCTATCCGAGTACAGAACCATAGTACAAAACCTATCCAACTGCAGAGATGTGTAAGATAGTGTATTCCACAGAATACTATACTCCTAGCGGAGGTGTATTCTCGAAGCTCTCTACCGCGGTCAAACTATAGACATCCGGTACTTGCGTACGGGGGCGGGGTTCATGATCGGGGTTAGCCCCCTACCCTTCCTCCTTGCGGAAAAGTACGATATGAGTAATGATTTTTTTTTGTAAAATCATAACCTCAATTTTTTACACAGGAATATTGACTCAAAGTTACTTCTGTATTGGCTTCGACGCTGCGCTAAAAGCAGAACTGTTATGTTTCGTCTTAGAATAATAACACCTGTTATTATTCTAAGACGAAATCTCCCTGTGTTATTATTCTAAGTGTTTCGTGTGGTGACTGTAGAGAACCGGAGACCTTTTTTACTGGAAACGAGGCATTCCATCTTAGTCCTCACGAGTGACAACGCATGTGTATTTTGATTCTTAAACGAGGATAGATGTAGATATCTATGGGCCACAGCAACCGCTTACCATCAGGTGGACTGTGTGCTCGCTTGTCGCCTTTACTATAAGTAAAGGCGACAAGCGAGCACACACAAAAGAAACTATTTTTATCGTAATTAATTCAAAATGCATTTCCGATATCCAAAAACAATTTAAAAGGTTGAAGCTTAACCCTGACAAGCCTCCCATGCTGAAAACATAATTAAAATCATGTACCGGTCGTCTATAGCTAAGCCTCTACCGTTGCTTTGAAAGATATTTTTCAAGCTACTGGATTGGAAAGGATGCGGTATCAACATCAATGGCGAACGAATTTATCACTTCGATCTGCCGATGGTATCGTAATTGTAGCAGAATCACTGGAAGTCACAGTTAATAAATAACTAGAGCAGAACCTTTTTTACATGAAGAAATGCCTATGCATATTCG
This sequence comes from Parnassius glacialis, assembly GCA_033319125.1. NCBI lineage: Eukaryota > Metazoa > Arthropoda > Insecta > Lepidoptera > Papilionidae > Parnassius > Parnassius glacialis. Next base: position 11,579,452 of record JAVANC010000015.1, on the reverse strand, counting down.
AACTCGGACTCGCACCACCTCGAACCCCATGCTCTTCTACCTTCACCGCGCTACAGAAACGCTTTCTCACACTTCCGCGGCCTCACAGCACCGGCCGTAGCATGGTTGCCCCTCCTTCTTAGGTAAGGCGCACCAGGAACACAAGGCGCGCCTCAACTCCAACGGACCCCTCGAGCCCAGTACCTGACCCGGCGGCGGACGCATCTAGTCTGTGGTTCCGCTGTCAACCTGCCTGTTTCGGCCGCGGAGGTTAGGGATGGCGGTGTCTCGCAATATTGACAGTGGCAGATTGTACTCTTCGGTCTTCTGTTCAATTTGCCGAAGGGTATGTATGTGGTCTATGGTGCTAAATCCTTTTCGGAAACCGGCTTGTTCGGGAGGCTGTTAGTTGTCGAGTGTGCGTGCGAGACGATTCGTAATGACTTTCGAAAATAGCACGTAGACGTGGCTCAGAAGGTAAATCGGTCTGTAATTCTTCAAAAGAGCGTTCACACTCTCCGTCCGTGGCCGCGTCACTACCACATCAACGGTGTAGCACCGCCAGTCGCGGAGGATAGGGCAAGTGGCGCATCGCCTTACCAACACTCCTCTTCGCCCGCGACTCCACTCCGGCTTCAGCGGTAAGGGGAAAGGACAACCCTCTCGCCGCAGTCTACCACCACACATCCGAAGTTGGCGTGCTAAGTCCACTCTGAGTGGCCGACTCGGGCCAGCTTTGTTGATTCCTCTTCGTTTACCATGTCACCACTCCATGGCTATAAGCCCACCCGCCACGACAAGGCGGGAACTCGTTCGGGAGAAAGCTATAGCAGTAACTAAGCTAGCCTCATTTTGAGATATGACTCTGACCCTTAATTTGTAAAATCGAATAGATCATAAATCTAAAAACAACACTTTTCTATATTCCCATACAAATGATTCGTAATAATATTTAAAAGTCAATTTGAACTTTAATACCATACTATAAAGTTTAAGTGTTAGTGGAGGGATTCCGGGAAGGTAAAACAATTGAGTGACGTTAGTATCGTATAAATATTGTCAATATTTATACACACTGACAGATAGCTGATGTTATGAGTAACTTGGACTGCTTTTATTTTTGGGTTCCGCGAAAAATAACTCCACGCCGGCGAAGTCGCGGGGAACAGCTAGTACATTAAATAAAAGTTATATAATAGTATTGCCTTTAACATTATTAATATTTCTTTAATCTACTATAAACAGTTAACTGAAAATGAATGTCCGATTAGAGGATTCAAACTCATCCCCTTCTTGATTTCGCGGTCCGCACACTAGCATTAGGCTACTGTCCTTTAAACATAAAAACTTATGAACGCATGCAACAAATAATTATTTCTCACATAATAAATCTCACATTGAAGACATAACATCTAGGGCCTTCAAAATGCTAGGTTTCGTAATTCGTAACTGTAAAGAGCTAAAACTAGCCACTAAAACTTTATTATATAACGCATATGTTCGTTCGATTTTGGAGTATTGCAACCCGGTTTGGTCACTACACTACGAAGTATATGTTAAGCGACTAGAACGTGTGCAGAAAAGATTTTTATGGCATGTCTCATTTCAATCCGGAGGACGTGTGCTCCGGAGTTGGCACCGGTCCTAACGCGTCTTTTCCGGTACTCCTACTCCCAAAGCGTAGTCCCGAATTCATGGAAGACAGCTTTTGTCCACCCGATCCCTAAAAAAGGGCGACTGCTCAGACCCGTCCAACTATAGGCCTATCGCGATGACCTCCTTATTCTACAAAATAATGGAATCAATTATTAACTGCCAGCTCATGCGGTACCTTGAGGATCACCAGCTGATTAGTGACTGCCAATACGGTTTTCGTCAGGGTCGATCACCTGGTGATCTTCTGGTCTACCTGACCCATAGATGGGCAGAGGCAGTAGAGTCCAAGGGGAGGCGTTGGCCGTTAGTCTGGACATTGCGAAGGCCTTCGATCGTGTTTGGCACAAAGCGCTTCTTTCGAAGCTCCCTTCCTATGGGCTTCCCGAGAAATTGTGCAATTGGATCACCAGCTTCCTTGCAGATCGGAGCATCAAGGTCGTTGTAGAGGGTGCATGTTCTGACTACAAGCCTATTAATGCTGGTGTTCCACAAGGCTGTGTGCTATCACCAACGCTGTTTCTTCTGCATATCAATGATATGTTGCTAACTGGTAACATTCATTGCTATGCGGATGACAGCACTGGTGATGCTCTATACACCGGCCGTGCCAATATTTCTCGGGAAAACGTCGCCGAGTACCGGAACAAACTTGTGTCTGAAGTCGAGTCTTTGCTGGACAAAGTCTCGGATTGGGGGCGACTAAATCTAGTCCAGTTTAATCCTCAGAAGACACAAGTTTGCGCGTTTACCGCTAAAAAGAACCCCTTTGTCGTATCTCCTCAGTTTCAAGGCACTCCCCTTCTTGCCTCAGCCAGTATCGGAATCCTCGGAATCGACATATCAAGTGACGTGCAGTTTTGTGGTCACTTGGAAGAGAAGGCCAAATCTCTCTCTAAAAAGCTTGGCGTGCTCAGCAGAGCGAGACAGTATTTCAAGCCGGCACACCGCCTGCAACTTTACAAGGCGCAGGTTCGGCCTCACATGGAATACTGTTCCCATCTCTGGGCAGGGGCTCCCCAGTGCCAGCTCACTCCACTTGACCGCATCCAGCGCAGAGCGGCTCGAATCGTCGACGACCTTTCCGATCGGCTCGATTCATTGGCACTGCGAAAAGATGTTGCATCCCTTTGCATTTTCTTTCGCATCTACCACGGGGAGTGCTCTGAGGAATTGTTCGGATTAATCCCAGCCGCCAAATTTCACGAACGCACATCGCGGCAGAACTCCCAATACCATCCACACCATCTGGATGATTGGCGGTCCACCACTGTGCGATTTAGAAGATGTTTTCTTCCTCGCACGACTTCCTTGTGGAATCGATTACCATCAGCGATTTTTCCGGACCGATACGACTTAGGGACCTTCAAGAAAAGAGCGTACTCCTTTTTAAAAGGCCGGCAACGCATCTGCGATTCCCTCCCTGGTGTTGCAGCTGTTCATGGGCGGCGGTAGTCACTTACCATCAGGTGAGCCGCATGCTCGTTTGCCCCCTCTCCTATAAAAAAATAAAAAATCCGGTCTAGCTAAGCAGTTGCCTTCGTACGTTGATAGACTTTCAAAATTCAAAATGAAAAGCTTAAAAAATAGGAGGCTTATATTAGATCATTTGTTTTTATATAAAATTGTAAGAGGTGGTCTGGATTGCCCTGGACTGTTGGAACAGCTTCGGTTTAATATACCCTATAAAATCTCGCGAAAAGTGTAATACACACCATTTTGTACCAAAGGATCCAAAAGCAATCTTGGCCATCACGCGATCATGAGCAGGCTGCAACGACAATTCAATGAACTCCAGAAAAAAACGGCTACGTCCGTCATTTTTTCAAATAGCCTCTCTAAATTCAAAAAGTTACTTCTAGGTGCAAGTTTGAGTATGGAATAATTTTGGATTAGTTTAGTTTTTTTATATTTTATTACTTTTTAATAAACATTAAACACTCACATTTGCAAGTTGTGGCAGCCTGTAATTGAATCTGCACTTAGCTTAAATCTTAGATGATAGCTTAAGAATTTAATGTTTTTGGTGTAAGATTTGTTGGCTGTCCTTAATAAATAAATAAATAGATGAATATAATTAAAAATATCATTACAGCCAAGTCCACTGCTGAACATAGACCTCTCAAACAGGTACATAATTCAATAATTTTTTATATGTCTCATCTTCCGTCCAAACCATTGCTTCTTAAGTCGCGACAGAAGTGACGGCATTTTTCGTGTGTAGTCCGTACTCAAAGACTCGGTCAAAAACTACCTACTATGTATACACAGTTATATTATAGCTCGGTTATTTGGTCATATTGTTTGTACCTACAGCTACACGACCTCATCGACCACGTCCAAATGACTACAGATTCCTTGCTACAACAGGTCCCATCCGCAGAGATCGTGATCCTTGGCGATTTTAACGCCCACCATGCCGAATGGCTCGGTTCACGTTTAACCGATCATGCGGGGAGATCTGTTTATGACTTTGCCTTGGCATATGGTCTGACACAACTGGTTACTTCGCCTACGCGGATTCCAGATGTGGAGGATCATACACCTTCCCTGTTGGACCTTCTGCTGACCTCTCATCCGGACGGATATCAGGTTTCCGTCGATGCCCCTCTCGGCTCTTCGGACCACTGTCTGATCCGGAGTATGGTGCCACTCACGCTCCCTTCGCAGTTGCGTTCTGCAGGTTACCGCCGTGTTTGGCATTACAGGTCGGCGGATTGGGACGGAATGCGGTCTTTCTTTGCATCCTACCCATGGGGGCGGGTTTGCTTCTCGCCGGATGATCCCAGCGCTGTTGCTGACTCTGTCACTGATGTGGTGCTACAGGGTATGGAACTATTTATTCCATTATCTGTGGTACCCATCGGAGGCAGATCTCAGCCTTGGTTTGGTCGCTCCTGTAAAACTGCATTACGCAATAAGCAGGAGTGTTATCAAGCCTGGGCTGCGGCTTCGGCGACTCGGGATGTAAACACCAGCATACTTAAAAAGAAGTATAACTTCGCCTCCAGGTCCTTCAAAAGAGTTATTGCCAAGGCAAAGTCAGAGCACATAGGCAGAATTGGCGAGAAACTAGTTCGCCTTCCTTCGGGAACCCATGCATTCTAGTCTCTCGCCAAGGCTGTCCAAGGGAATTTCTGTAAGCCATCACTACCATCTCTGCACAGGGAGGACGACTCACTGGCCCAAGACGCAAAAGACAAAGCCTAAAAAGGCTCCCTTTTTGCGTCCAACTTGACTCTTTATGACGGGGGGAAAACACTGCCGACCATCCCGCGGTGTCAGTGCTCCATGCCGGATGTGCTGTTCTCACATCGCTCGGTTCGCAAAGCACTTCTCTCCCTGGACATCCAGAAGTCGAGTGGGCCTGACGGAATCCCCCCAATTGTGCTGAGGACCTGTGCTCCGGAGTTGGCACCGGTCCTAACGCATCTTTTCCGGTACTCCTACTCCCAAGGCGTAGTCCCGAATTCATGGAAGACAGCTTTTGTCCACCCGATCCCTAAAAAAGGCGACCGCTCAGACCCATCCAACTATGGCCTATCGCGATCACCTCCTTGTTCTCCAAAATAATGGAATCCATTATTAACTGCCAGCTCATACGGTACCTTGAGGATCACCAGCTGATTAGTGACCGACAATACGGTTTTCGTCGAGGTCGATTAGCTGGGGATCTTCTGGTCTACCTGACCCATAGATGGGCGGAGGCAGTAGAGTCCAAGGGGGAGGCGTTGGCCGTTAGTCTGGACATTGCGAAGGCCTTCAATCGGGTTTGGCACAAAGCGCTTCTTTCGAAGCTCCCTTCCTATGGACTTCCCGAGAAATTGTGCAATTGGATCACCAGCTTCCTTGCAGATCGGAGCATCAAGGTCGTTGTAGAGGGTGCATGTTCTGACTACAAGCCTATTAACGCTGGCGTTCCACAAGGCTGTGTGCTATCAACAACGCTGTTTCTTCTGCATATCAATGATATGTTGCTAACTGGTAACATTCATTGCTATGCGGATGACAGCACTGGTGATGCTCTATACACCGCTCTATAATATTTCTCGGGAAAACGTCTCCGAGTACCGGAACAAACTTGTGTCTGAAGTCGAGTATTTGCTGGACAAAGTCTCGGACTGGGGGCGACCAAAACTAGTTCAGTTTAATCCTCAGAAGACACAAGTTTGCGCGTTTACCGCTAAAAAGAACCCCTTTGTCGTATCTCCTCAGTTTCAAGGCACTCCCCTAGTTGCCTCAGCCAGTATCGGAATCCTCGGCGTCGACATATCGAGTGACGTGCAGTTTCGTGGTCACTTGGAAGAGAAGGCCAAATTGGTCTCTAAAAAACTTGGCGTGCTCAGCAGAGCGGGACAGTATTTCATGCCGGCACACCGCCTGCAACTTTACAAGGCGCAGGTTCGGCCTCACATGGAATACTGTTCCCATCTCTGGGCAGGGGCTCCCCAGTGCCAGCTCCTTTCACTTGACCGCATCCAGCGCAGAGCGGCTCGAATCGTCGACGACCGAGCCCTTTCCGATCGGCTCGATTCATTGGCACTGCGAAGAGATGTTGCATCCCTTTGCATTTTTTTTCGCATCTACCATGGGGAGTGCTCTGAGGAATTGTTCGGATTATTCCCAGCCGCCAAATTTCACGAACGCACAACGCGGCAGAACTCCCGATACCATCCACACCATCTGGATGATTGGCGGTCCACCACTGTGCGATTTAGAAGATGTTTTATTCCTTCCGATACGACTTAGGGACCTTCAAGAAAAGAGCGTACTCCTTTTTAAAAGGCCGGCAACGCATCTGCGATTCCCTCCCTGGTGTTGCAGTTGTTCATGGGCGGCGGTAGTCACTTACAATCAGGTGAGCCGCATGCTGGTTTGCCCCCTCTCCTATAAAAAAAATAACATGTAAACACTATTAGTGCATTGATACCAAAATCCTTTTATCTGTGTATAATAACTAGCAGCTATTATATAGGAACTGTGGACGGCGAAAAACCGACAACAGGTAACTCGTCCACCAGCGCTGGTCAATACAGCCAAAACTATATCAAGGGGTTTGTGAAAGCTAAAGAGTACTTATTCATGGGAGATCACGCTGGACGAGGGCAACTAGCCTAGCACGCTTCTTCAACATCTAGGCATGCAATTGTAAATTCATCATCTAAATTAAATTGCAAATAGAATAGAATAATTTGTAGTAGTAGTAGTATATACTTTATTGTATACCACACATATACAACGAATAAATACATTACAGAGAAAACTTAATATATACGTATGTACAATAAGGCTGTCTTATCGCTAAAGAGCGATCTCTTCCAGACAACCTTTGGGCTAAAGAGAAACTGGAATTAAGAACAGTAGGAGGTGGTGCATTTTATGTTACACTTACATACTAATATCTAAATAAACTAAACTATATTTTGTTAATATACCACAATAATACATAAAAAAATAATAATAAAATAAACATACATATTAACAAATAGGTATATATATATATATATATATATATATATATATATATATATATATATATATATATATATATAAATATATACACATACATATATACAGGGTCATTTTTAATTTACTAAAGACCTTTTGGGAATATATTGGTTACATCATTACAACCAATTTTAGCGAGATCACTCTTCACAGAATATAATACATTTACGAAAAAACTACTTTTAAGGTTTTGTTGTCATGTCTGACTCCTTTTAAGTCTGTATTTTGTAGTAACTAAACAATGTCAGAATAAATCGTCAAAGAAAATGCCTTATTTATTTAACACTTGATATCAGTAGCAAACACTGTGTTGAAATCATCAAACGTAATTAAATGAGCAAATGACATTAAAAAAAATCACAAATATTAAAATTTATAATAAGTAAGTATGACCGCCGGCCGGGCCGGTCGACGCCCGCGATCAGCTGATTACGTTGCGAGTGCCTATTAAACCATTCATCACTGTGCCTATTGCACCAGGGCGCCACTTTAAATGACTTTACATTAACTTTTCATATACTTCTTTATTTTGCATAAAACCATTTGATGAACTATTTGATTCTTTTATTAATATCTTTAAGAATTAATAGACATTTAGGTAGTTTTTTTTACGAATACTGTTTGCTAGCAACGCTGCCTGTATCCAAGAGGCAACGTCGAATTCAACTAGTAGCAACGTCGCACATGCGGCGGCCCAAGGCCAAGCCAAAGGTATATTATGACGTCGACACAGGTGTCATCGTCATCAAAGGCGCCGCCTGCCCTTTTCGGTTTGCAGCCATCGATTTGGTGATCGATGTTTGTAGCACGTGCAAATTAAATGAGTATTATTAACTATTTTTTTAATTTAATATAAGTTGTATTTAAAAAATGGATGCAGGATAAAATAATTACAAATATTACAATAAAATATTTATAATGATTAAATACAAATTAACAGTAATTGAATAAAGATATTAAAGTATAATGGTTCAATAAAAATATTAAAATACAAATTAAAAATTAGACTTACCTAGGTACTTGTCCGCGGATGGCGGTGAGTATCGCGCACATAGCGTTCAAAATAATCACCTCCACATTCTATGCATAGGTGACACCTAAAACTTAACTGTTCACCGACACGAGATAATATTTGATGATTCATTTTGATTTGATCGAATGCCCAAATTATTTTTTCTTTCAACATGTCGCGGGTTTCGAACGCGCGACCAGTATACACTAATGTCTTTACATGCCCCCACAAATAAAAATCCATTGGTGTGATATCTGGCGATCTGGGAGGTCATGCACAAGGCCCGTCACGACCAACCCAGCGACCAGGGTATTCCCTGTTTAAATATTCCTTTACTTGGCGAGCATAGTGCGCCGGCGCCCCGTCATGTTGGTAATACATATTGCGTAGAGATGCTAGTGGTATGTCCTCTAACAACTCTGGCAGCGTGTCGGTGAGAAAACTATGATAGCTTTCACCGTTTAATCTTTCTATGAAGACCGGGCCCAGTAACGTTGTATTAATAATGCCTGCTCACACATTGACACTAAACCGGTGTTGAAAGCTATACGGTCTTGGTTCATGTTGATTTTCATAGCACCACAAGTGTTCATTGTGCGAATTAAATAGTCCTATTCTGCCAAATGTTGCTTCATCAGTCCATAAAATGTTAGCTCGTTCAGCAGCTAGTAACCAGTTACAAAATGTAACTCGCGCTGGTTTGTCAGCTTCGCTGAGTTCATGAACACGATGGAAGTGGAAAGGGTACTTCCCTTTATTGTGTATGACACTCCATGCGTAATACTGTGACACATTGAACTGTCGGGCTGCCTCATAAGTGCTCGCTGCTGGATTTTGTTCAAAAAACTGCAGTATGTCTTCCTCCTCACGTACTGTGCGCCGCGGTGGACGACCACGATCGATTGATACAGGCTGGAATTGCCCGTAATCTCGCAATCGCTGTGTAGTACCTAACATCGTAGCATAGCTCGGTGCACGTGAGTTGGGAAATCGCCTTGAATATTCGCGACAGGCTTCACTTACGTTATCATTGCAAATTGCTAAAATTCGCACCATTTCGGTATACTCAACATTTGAGTATCGGTAAGCCATCGTGTAACAACGCGTAACGTTCGCGATATTAATCTCACAACGGAAGGAGAAACGTCGCGCGCGCACCAAATCACCAAAGGCGACTGACGACACAGGTAATTAGGTCAAGTTCAAATGAGCAAGCGCTGCCTCCTACACCCCTCCAACCCTCCACCCCTACCCCGCCACGCACTTTATTTTGCTATTTAGGACTATTGCCGTTTAGAAGGTCCAATTAAAATATTTTTATTTTTGTATGAAAATAAAATTTGAAGAAATATATTTTTTTTTCTTACAGATGTTGTTGTTATGATGTAAATAATATATTCCCAAAAGGTCTTCAGTAAATTAAAAATTACCCTGTATACATAGATAATAAATAAATAAATACAAAAAAAAGAGGAAAAAAAGAAAAAAAAAACACAGAATAACTATCTGTTACTAGAATTGGTTATCAATAACCACAAAGTGTTAGGTAATGCTTCTTGACGTCACTTTTGAATCTTTCCAAAGTTTGTGCACATTGAATTTGGAGTGGAAGTTCATTCCATAACCTTATGGCTTGGCTCGTAAAAGAATATTTCATAAATTTTGTTCGAAATGAACATGGTTCTAGAATTAGTTCACCGGCTGACCCAAGAACTCTATCAGGTCGATCATGACCAAGAAACTTAAAGTTTTCCTTCAAGTAGCTTGGAGTCAAAGGATTGAACAACACAGTACAAAAGAGATACAGTTTGCAGATTCCGGCGAATGCGAATGGGTAACCACTTGAGCTGTAAACGATATTCAGATACATGATCATATTTGCACAAACCAAATATGAACCTAATAGCAATATTTTGAATTCGCTCAAGTTTGTTCAGTTGGTCTTCAGTTAAATCGAGATAATTTGTACAAACAACATTAAAAATAACTTTTTTTGAAAGTACAATATTTTACTTTTTCCACTGGTTCAGATAAAACACCCCTGTCCCGGGAAGAACCAGCAAGAAATTTATGTGTTGGTATTTTATATAAGGTATTTGGTGGTTTTATAGGTGGTGCTGCAGCTATATTAATAGCATAGTTGTAGTATGAATGGGTCGGCTCGACCGGGGAAAGAACCACACTCTCACAGACCTGTGTTTCGCATAGTAAGTGTAGAGAACCGGGTCCATTTTTACTGGAAAAGAGGCATTCTATCGTAGTCGTCACGGCTGACGACACATCTACAGGTAATTCGCAAACAAAGATAGATGTAGATGATAGACATCTATAGATGATAGATGTCTATAGGCCACAGCAACCACATACCATCAGGTGGACTGTGTGGTTGTTTGTCAGCCTTATTCTATAAAAAAAACCAACACAACTTAATTTCCCACAGTAACACAAAATATAAAATAGATGGCTTTTTCAGACTGTTAAAATCAATATCTAGTTGTCGCATGAGTGACTGGGAATTTGGGAAAGTAATTCCTTTTAGGTTAATTACTGACCATCTCACCATTTTGGATTAGTAAGACATGTAGTTTTAACAGTGGTAGAGCCACGCGGCAGCTTTTGCTGTCGCACGGATGGGCCGGCTCGAAGCAGGGTGGTACCACGACCTCACAGAATACCAGCATGAAGTAGAGGTTTACCTCTGCGTTTCGCTTGGTGAGTGCAGGTGGCCGGAGGCCCTTTTTACTGGAAATGAGGCATTCCATCTTAGTCCTCACAAGTGGCAACGCATCTGCATTTTGATTCGCAAACGAGGATAGATGTAGATGTCTATGGGCCGCAGCAACCACTTACCATCAGGTGGACTGTGTGCTCGTTTGTCACCATTATACTATGAAGAAAAAAATGTAGAAAGTTGGTAGATTCAGGTGCCTGAGGACTATGTTTTCCAAAAACATTTCTATGTTTAACAGTGAACTTCTCATGGGCTATAATGCTATATATGCTACATACATCAAGCAATAGAATTTTTTTTATTATCTTTATGTAAAAAGGATATGTCCTATATATCCTAAAAGCATTATCATTATATAACATACCTTGTTCTTCTTACACAGATCCTAAGTATTTAGAAAGGGGAAATCAATGTGGTACGAATATGGAAATTAATGATTTTTCTACCGCTGTGTGTGGCTAAGCAATAGGATAATAATCAAGATTATGTATATTTGAATTATACTCATACAGATGGGAGTCTCTGCTGCAGACAGCTTATTCTAGCTTTCATATGATAAATACTTATTTTGTGTAACATTCTATCTTAGGAGCCGTGATAGCTCAGATGGTTAGCGCTCGCTGTAAGCTTCACAGTACTCGAGCAACCCGGGTTCGATCCCCGCCGGCACCAATCAAATTGTTAATTGTAATTTTAAGTGCTGATTTACCACGTGCTCGGCGGTGAAGGAAAACATCGTGAGGAAACCTAAATGTCTGAAAAATAAAAAAATTCAAAGACGTGAAGTTCGCTAACACGCATTGAAGCAGCGCGGCGAACATTTCCTTGCCCTAAAACCCTCTCAGAAATGGGAGGAGGCCTGTGCCCAGCAGTGGGTCGTAAATAGGCTGCAACTTTACTTTACTTTCACTATCTTATAATATTTATTTGTACATGCTCATGTAAAAAAACAGTGGTAGAGCCACGCGGCAGCTTTTGCTGTCGCACGGATGGGCCGGCTCGAACCGGGGTGGTACCACGACCTCACAGAAAACCAGAGTGAAGTAGAGGTCCACCTCTGCGTTTCGCTTGGTGAGTGCAGGTGGCCGGAGGCCCTTTTTACTGGAAATAAGGCATTCCATCTTAGTCCTCACGGGTGACAACGCATCTACATTTTGAATTGTAATAGAGGATAGATATAGATGTCTATGGGCCGCAGCAACCACTTACCATCAGGTGGACTGTGTGCTCGTTTGTCACCCATATCCTATAAAAAAAAAAGAAAAAACATAGTACATTGCTCAATAATTATTAAGATTAATTAAAATATTATATTTTAATTAAAACAAAAGTGTATATTTCATTAAGACTTACTTAAATAATTTTTCTTATTCATAAAAACTAGCTGTCAGACACTACTAATGATCCCTTTAATTACTCCCAACTAATGCTTGGTTTATGAAAACAGTTGAATGTTATTTGTAACCATTAGGCTACAGTTGCTTTCATAGCTTATTATTCATTCTTCCATAGCTTTTGTACCCCAAAGTTTTACCTCATCTTCGCAGGCAGTTAACAAGTAGTTCTCAGTTGGGTGTTGGCTTAACGATACAACTGGCTTTTGTTTACAGTGCACCAATTTCTGAGTACAATTACTACTTATTAAGTCCCAATACAAAACCTCTCCGTTTGCGGAGCCCGAAATAATATGACTATCTTTCTCGTTAACAGCATTCTCTAAAAGTAAATCTTTACTCTCATACCCAGAGAATGTGTTAAGCAACTCTCCAGATTCTTTATCAAAAAGTTTTACTGTGCTATCAGCACAACTTAGCACAAAACACTGTCCATCATGAGTGATACTACCAAACGTAACTATCTGTCCAATATAATCTGAAGTCATTTTGCCAACTCTTATATCATATAAACGCACATGACAATCCACTGAACAAGTCAATATTTCATGATTAGTCACCTGTACAGCAGTAATTGTGTCTTTAGCATCCTTTAACACTTGCACTGGCTCTTGTCTTCTACTCAAGATGTCCCAAAATGCAACTGTATTGTCTACTGATCCAGAAACGGCCATTGTTGATTCTTCATTAAACTTAACACAGGTAACAGTGCTCGCATGACCACGATATCGCCTTATTGGTTGACCTGTGGTCACATCCCACAATATTACTGATTTGTCTGAGCTACAAGAAACAAAATGGCTACTATCACATGCGCCGGCCGCGTCAAGCACTTCGTTGGCATGACCACCATAAGTTTTTAAATGAAGTTGTTTATGCGGGTTCCATAGCTTGATTTTCTTATCGGCACCACACGTCAGGCAGTATGAACCATCCACATTAAAACGCACTGCTCTTATAGTCTGTTGTTTGCATTTTATTGTAACTAACGTTGAGAGCTCAGGTTCACTCATTATTATTTCATCTATTATGGCGCGTCTTCACCAAAGTTTTGTTGTCGACACAACATTTGCCAACACGTTTTGTCAACAAATGTTTATGTCAACAAGGGTCTCCACCGAGAGAAGAAATGTTGGCAACAAGCGTATTCCTTTGATGTTGCCGCCGAAAATCGAAACAAGTTTTGTTGGCAAATGTTGTTGACTTAGGAGTTTAGTGTTCTGTGGTGTTGACAACAAAACTTTGGTGGAGACGCGGCTTTATATCACGATTTATTTTTAATTATGGTACAAAATCAAAACACTCGTGGTATACGCAAGTCTTCTTTCGCGACAAATAATTAGATCACAGAAATGCATCTCATTAAACGACTGATATTTCATATGAGACTCCGTCGAAAACTTATATAGATATTTTTTATTCTACTTTCTCTTTTAGTCTTGTGCTACACATAAATCCAAAATATTTATATCTATTTTATATAAAAAAGAATGACAAAAGTTGTGAAATTGAAATTGATTGTTGTTGTTTTTATTATTCGCTCGAGAGCAGGCAAAGGAACTATTCCATACAGCCTTATCTTCTATGTATAATCAAGCAAAATCCTTCATAGTTCACTGCTTCACAATATGTTGATGCATCACATTGTGCAGCCCTTGGGAGATCTTGACGGCAACTTGAGCCAGCAGGCAGCTGACAGTTAACATGGTTTTACAAAATACTAATCTTCTTCGGTAATCTCAGAATCCTGAATCTGATGGACGTGCTGGATATGTTACGCATGGTACCCTTCTGCAAAACAAAGAAAATCCAAAAAATAACTCATAATTATCACAAGTTGAATCTTAATACTCGTGTTACAGCATTCTTTAAAGCTCACCTTTGTTAAGAATTTATTTATTTATTTATTCTTTATTGCACTCCTTAATTTAAAAGAATACAAAGGGCGGACTTAATGTCTTGAGGCATTCTCTACCAGTCAACCCAATTCTTAGAACCGAAGTTCGTGGAACTCCCGTTCGTGTAGCTATTCTTCTTGAACTTGTAAAAGGGTCTCTTTGGACATCTTCAACGACTTTGTCAACTCGATCCGGATTCCGGGGTAATGGTTCGCGAGATTAATTACGACCGGGGATACGTCCAGCCATCAGGATGTTATGCACGTTAATAAAAACCCTATGATCCGGGTAATAAACCAGTCCTTCTTCTCGTCTCTCCATTGCCTCTTGATAAAGCATTGCAGCTGAACAACCGTTGCCTTGAGCAAGGCCATAATAATAAACCTAGCAAGCTAACAGGATAGCAAAGTGGCGAAGCAATCAGCTTTGTAGCGGTTTCTAACGGAAAAAAAAATTAAAAAATAGGAGGTTCAGATGCCTGGGTGATCAGTAATCGATTGCTGAAAACAGAATTTGAAAATTGGAAACCGTTCTCGAGATAATCGTGGGACAGACGGACAGACGGACGGACAGACGGACAGACGGACAGACATCGTGAAATCAATAAGTGACTTCGCAAGCTTCGCCATTTAATAATGCATCTGTGCGTATTGGCTTAGTGAATAATTCATGGTACCGCACAAATACATTGTTCGTAAAGCAAATCAAGAGTCCAAAACACAAACATAAGTTATCTTTAGGCAAATCAGAGTCCAGTTAACACAGCAAAAGTAGTATAACGGAACGAAAATAATGTCAACGAGAGCAGTTTTAACAAACGCGATGGCCGTAAATGACTAAACTAACGAACTAGACGCATTAGGGATATGAGGTAGGGGTAGGAGGGTACGAAGGACGGTTCTATTGAGCAGATAAAAACCGGTCTAATTATTACCTGGCCACGAAGGATCCGAAACCCGTTTAATAAAGCTCAAATTATGAATAATTGTTATATGTACAATCTACCTCATGTTTTTTATTGGAATTTTGGTAAAAGTAATAACAAATTACATTTTCTTACTGTTACTTACATAAGAATGACTAACATAGGCAAAATAAGTTTTTAAAGCTTCAAAAATATTTGTGAATTTTTAGCGCATTCACTTTCGAAGGCTGATTACAGCGAATAATAACCCGTTAAGTACTATTTTTTTTAAGTATCAGATAACTTTGAAACCTGTTAAGTTTTTAAGGTCAGCTAGAACCCATTGAAAATAGTTTTTTGTATTTTTGAATTGAAGTTGTAAATTTAAGTCTACCCCACTAAAAACTGAAATTCTTAATTTGGATACTTTTTTGAATAATTTGCAGAAATGTTAAGAAGTTTATTATTTTATGTGTAAAAGTATCATTCAAGACAATTATGTAAAAAAAAAATATCTGAAAAAGTTTATGAACTCCATCGGGAGAAAACACTAAAAAATATATAAAAAAATTATAACTCGAAAACTATAAAAAAAAATTAACAGTGGTAGAGCCACGCGGCAGCTTTTGCTGTCGCAAGGATGGGCCGGCTCGAACCGGGGTGGTACCACGACCTCACAGAATACCAGCGTGAAGTAGAGGCTTACCTTTGCGTTTCGCTTGGTGAGTGCAGGTGGCCGGAGGCCCTTTTTACTGGAAATGAGGCATTCCATCTTAGTCCTCAAGGGTGACAACGCATCTGCATTTTGATTCGCAAACGAGGATAGATGTAGATGTCTATGGGCCGCAGCAACCACTTACCATCAGGTGGACTGTGTGCTCGTTTGTCACCCTTATCCTATAAAAAAAATTGGATAACATACATGGGGTATTTTCGGATACCCAAGGGTTGTGAGGAATATAATTTTTCTCTTGGACATCACTATTTGGACCCCCTGTATTTTATACCGTGTGTTTGTGACACGCTCCCGAAATTGAAGACAGACGATATTACTGAAACAGAAACTTTTTTATTTAATATAGATTATAAATAATACTTATTGAAAGTCACTCTTTTGTTTAATTACCACTGGTTCGGAAAAGAACGTCTGTCCTGGGAAGAACCAGCAAGAAACCCAACGGGACTTTTTTTTAAATAACAGCTTACAATCATGTATGTTACACAAATTAACAACACAACAAATTAGAAATAGCTTGGTAGCGATCACCTCATTTCCAGGGGTTATTATCATCCATAAATTCCTTAATATTATAATAACCCTTTTTATACAAACTTTGTTTAATAAAGTTTTTGAACTTTGAGCAGGTCAAATTTTGTATATTTTCTGGAAATATGTTGTAACGTTTGTAGTAACGATACATTTTTTTAAATTCATTTATTCATACAAAGGTAAGTACATATTTTTACTATTCTCTCGCCAAACTGCAATTAGTTTGTCGGCGGGTACACGCTCTTAAAACTATATATTATATATATATATATATATATATATATATATATATATATATATATATATATATATATATATATATATATATATATATATATATATATATATATATATATATCTCTTTTCACATCGTTTTATTAGCTTTATTCACGCTCCATCATGTTAGTACAGCTACATGAAAAGATAATTTCATAAAACAGGATTTATGTATAAGTATACATCGCAATTCTTTAAATTTCTTGTATCATTGCAAACCTCAAATGCAAAAATATTTTAAAATTCGTTCATCATTGTCTAATAAGTCTTCAAATAAAGTTTAATATTCTCCATACGGCGTTTTAAATTAAGATTGTGAATCCAGAATTTTATTTTTCTTCAAATTTTATGTCCTTCTTCCTCTGCCAATAAGCAGGCTACTACAACATTTTTTTCTATTTCGATCCATGCGATTCCGAGCGATCAATGTCACTGCACCTGTTTTTCACCAGTGGTTGGAAAAAACTGCACAAATTGTTGGCAATACAAAAGATTTGTGTATGTGCAAATTATGGAGTGTAGAGTAGAAGGAGAACCATCTTATAAGGGGCGAAAGTTGAAAAAGTGTCCTACTATTTACTGAAAATAGAGGTTCCAAAACTTACCACAACAGCGCTGGCGTCTGAAAAACTACGATATGAAGATAGCTGTTGTGAAAGGAGTGAAGTTAGGTAAATACAAATATTTAAAAAAAATCTGGACTAGAGTAGTTAGTAAAATACCAGTATATAAAATATCAACTATTTACGTAGTACAAAACCAAGCGGATTGGTCGGTACTTGTTTATTTCTCCATAATATTATTTTAATTACTTTTGGCGCTTTTTTTAAATTTATCCTATGCTACTGCAGCGCCACCCTTATTGGACACGTTTTTAGGGACACTTTTCATATATAGAGACGGTCCTCCTTCTACTCTACACTCCATAGTGCAAATGTACGAGGCCATCAGTTACAGTTAATGTAGAGCGTACGGCACGTGTGGTGCGTACGGTGCTGACAAATGTGCGTTCAGCTTTATGCCTTTATGCCACTTTAAAAAAAGTCATAGCTCTTTGGTTGTAAGCAGGGTTCCCAACGTAGGGTTTTTACATCTAGATTTAGGGTGTAAATTAGTAGGATGGGATATTTTAGGAGCTTTATACTTTAGGGACTTTTATATTTTTTCCACTTAAGGTGATTTTTGCTTAGAAGTTTACGATGATTCTCGCACAGCTGGCTGTAAACCTATTGAAAATATCTCAATATACGGATTTTGTTTTATCATATTCATATTCATATTATTTATTGCATCCATAATGTTACAGTTAAGGTGTTAAGATTTTTTTAAAATTTTAAGTTCTTTTAAGAACTATGAGATCATTATGGGGCCTGCAGGGTACGGCAATTAAGAAAACGAAATAATTTATGAAATATTAAATAATTTAAAAAAAAGAACAATGCAAATCATTGTACTTATTTTTAGGGGATTTCAAAGCAAATAAGGCGATTTTAGGGGTTATTGACTTAACCTTTAAGGGTAAATATTTTTTGGAGTTGGTAACACTAGACTTAAAACCGCGTTCATACTCATTGATATAAGAAAAGTAGTTCATACTAGAGTTTGTAGCTATGACCAGGCCCGTGACAGCTTAGTTCCATACTATGCCATTTGGCGCTACCGTCGCAAGTTTATTCTCTGTCTACGGACGCCATTTTAAAAAAAACGCCATATTGTATTGTCAAAGCAAATTGTCAAAATTATCGATATTGATTGCCGCCATTACGCCATTATTTATCTAATCTAATTGTCGCCCGAGTTATGAGTTTAGCGCAAGTGTATTGAAGTGTATTTTCTCGCATTTAATTTGCGTTGAGATCTTGGACGCAAAGTTTCCTCCGCTATTTGTGACAATAACAATATTCTGTTTTTGTGCTGGTCTAGTGCATATTGTATGGAATACGAAAAGTGCTGTCTTGGTGCAGATTCCCTAAAAACGATAATTTAAGAAACTTGTGGATGTATTTCATAGTATCCATGAGTCCCCAGATCATTGAACTTTCCAAAGAACAGTTTCTTGACAAGACAGAAAACTTCGATAGGTACTCTTATCCATGCTTGCTTACTAACGATTAAATACCTCATGGTGTGCCTCTGACAGCAACAGGTGAGTAATTTTATTACTTATCATGGTAGGTACTTAAATTTCGACTGCTGAAAGTTGTGATTTCTAAGTGGGTATCAAGTGGACTCCAGTAATGCAGTATTGAACCATGCATTTTTATTAAAAAACATTGCATCACTTTGTGATTACTTCACCAGCCATTTTTAGTTATCACTACATGGTATAAAGTGGCAGTCACTTAAAAAAATTGTCTCTGTAACTATTGAAAGACAAAAAATTGTATAGCTGATTGCTTAAATCGTTATAAAAATATCACAAGAACAAACCTTGCAAAAAAAAACAACAATTTATTACAAATTTTCAAAGATGCTGCTCGAATATGGTTAAATTTTAGTTCTGTTTTAACAAATAATGATGTGATTGACATCTTCTAAATCACAACACTTTTTACATTTATAAATTTTTCACAGTTATATTTTATTTCACTTTCTTTATTTTAAAAGGTTATTTAAATGTTCAAGATTTATTAAATCACTAATGTCCAAGATGATAGATCTGCTTTTCGGCTGGTACTGGAAGGCAGAAGCTCATACTATCTGAGAATGTCATTAAAGAATTCATACAAGCATCTTCAACTTAAAGTTGTGACTTGTCGTCATAGTGGAGGAACATAGGTAGTTGCAAGACTGAGCGAACAAGACTGTTTCAGAACCTTTTACTAGTAGGTATGAGTATTAAACAATTAAAATTATAGTTTAGAGGAAGTGGTAATGTGATGGGTATTAATTTTTTGTATAATTGGTATCTAAAACAAATATTATTTGACTTCCCTCAATTTTATATATTGTTCTATTTTTACTTTATTGTTATAACTTATGGGGTATATCAATTAGTTTGTTAACTCTGCTGATTTTAATAATTTTAACAATTCTTCAATATCTATAAGTAAAATTGCTAATTTGCTAAAGATTACAGAAGTTTCGATTTCATTCCATCTAGTGTAGAGTGATTGGAAATTGTGTAAAAATAAATTGTAAATATTAATAAAATTACATATCATTAACTCTCAAATATATCAAGAATTAAAAAATTTAAATTACTGTCATTTCCAACACTGCATATTTATCAAGATGTAACATTTATAAAAACTAATTTGGAAATATTTAATGATTATTTAGTAATTGACAGTAAAATTATACAATTTCATCAGACAGCTTTATTTAGATAAAGCGTTTTTGGCACGCTGTTTAAAATCAACAATAAAGTTCCATCTATGTTTCACAAACGGAGAATATTCATAAATTTAAAAATAATTTAAAACATATCTAAGAAATGTTATTACTCAATTAATTAATATTTAAGCAATGCATCAATAGGCACATTACAATGACATGTATCTTTTTCAAAGATGTTACCTGTAGTACCTATATTACTTGTATTCGCAAATAAAAATAAATTTGAATTTAAATCAATCTTGATAAAATTATTTCTTGTAAATGGTACTTATTTTAACAAGAGATTCTATTTATTTCATTAAGGTAATCTTGTTCACTAGTGTGTATCGACGAGTTTTTAAATTACCAATCTTATTTTCACACTTAATAGCATTTTTATAATCAAAGTTACCAGTAATAATCTTAATAATATATCTTAGGGAGTTTAGAATGCCTTGTTTGACTCTAAATTAAGGTGATAACTGTTCAAATTGTTCAATACTGGAATTTATTTCAAATTCAGTTTGAAACATTATATTAATTGAATGTTTAGTTTTTTTTTGTCAATATAATTCTAACATGCTTATTTAAGTATTTAAGTTCATGTATCTATTAATATTAAATTCTAACTGCTCATGCGTAACATTTAAATCTGAAACCTTAATTATAATCTACTTTTCATCACTTACACTAACATGGCCATCTCTAAGTATCATACCAATATTAAACCCTTTCGCTGTCCCGTGTACTATATATAGGGCACTGCTATTGTCTTACTATTGTGTCTGGAAAACGGACAGTGAAAGTGTTAATATTATAAGGCCATAGGAATTATTTTCTGCTCCATGTAATTGTCAATTTAATGTTGTGGTTAAATCTAATTAAAATTATTTGCAAAATGAATGGATATCTAAAACCTTCTGAACTATTATGCGTGGATTCTGAAGTTGGTTAACTATAATTTATTTAATTTTTTTAAGTAGCTATTGAAACCACTAAGAATATTTTCTAATTCAGTTGCAGTTTGATCTAGAATCACCAGAATCTTAAAAAGAGATGCATCTTTTCCTATAATGTAATTGTTACACAATAAAATATATAGTATATTGTTTGTATATGTAATTTTGTTTATGTCATGAAAAATCTTATAATATATTCACATTTCTTAATAAATAAACTTGAAATACATTGATCACCATCAAACATGATGATCAAGCTTGTTAGATCCTTAGGTCTAATTTGAAGAAAGTGACATAGTCTTCCTTGTTCCATTTTTATTTAAAAAAATCAATACATGTATATTTTTTTTATAGGATAAGGGGACACAAGAGCACAGTTCACCTGATAGTAAGTGGTTGCTGTGGCCCATAGACATCTACATTTATCCCCGTTTGCGAATCAAAACGCAGATGCGTTGTCACCCATGAGGACTAAGATGAAATGCCTCTTTTCCAGTAAAAAGGGTCACCGGTTCTCTACACTCACCATACGAAACACAGCAGTGTCAAGCTGCTATTTTACGCTGGTATTCTGTGAGAGCACAACTATACTACTAATATAGCTGCAGCATGCCTCTACCACATTATACGTACCACATATACAAAAATATTCTGTTAATTATTCTTTTTCTATAATTTTAACACTTCTTAAGATTATATTTACTTACTATTATATACTTTGTTTTTATTTAATCCAATTTATTTTATTTATAATAACATTTACTTAATTAATAACTGTCAAGTTTTGTGCAGAAGTCAAATAACTTTCAACGATTTTAGTTCAAAAGTTACAACATAGAGCCATAAAGAAATAACCACAGGAAATAACTAGAATGGGACAGGATAGTCAAAGCTTTACTTAAAGTCCGCTCACTGCCATGTCTACCCGTAGAGCTGCTCTTGTCTAGATAGGAAGGTTTCTTCAGCTCCTGATTTAATAAACTTATTTGATTCGAGGATATCCGGAACTGTGGACAAGACCAATTTGAGTGTACTTGAACTCAGCTGTAAGCTGTGTGCTGGCTGCGCCATATAAGTTTCGGGAATGGTGCTGAAGCTTTTTAAAAACTACAAATATGTCTCGATGACATTTAATAACTATTACATTACAATAATGTATTAAAACTAATTCAGTGCAATACTGACTTCCTTAACTACGTGATTACATTACTACGATGAGAACTATAATGAATCTTATTCTAAATGCAAGGGCTTTTATAGGGTGGTCAAAACAAGTCAAACACATCAAAAGTTCTAAATAATAAATTAATATTTCTATGTTTATCATTCAGTAACAAAATATGATACTTAATTATTTAATTTATTTCATTACAGGTTACATTAGTGAAGAAAATAGTATCAAAGAAGAGAAACTTGGTTAATATTTTGACAAAGATTGCACCTAACACTTTAGATGACTCAGTTTCACGAAGACTTGTTAAAGCCCAATCTCTGTCAAGAAATAAACATCTATCGGAAATTTTGAAAAAAAGAAATGGTATAAATTACATTTTTTTTAATAATATCTTTGCTAATACTAGGTAAACCAGATATAGAAATACAATTAATTACTATATCAAATTAATATTTTGTACAGAGAAATCCTATACAGACGTAACTTAACTTTTCTAATTTAAATTGTACCTAGATCCGGGAGTTATTCAAAATGTAAAATGGTTTCAAATTTTAGAAACAAAATTGTATTTCATTATGGAATATTCTAAGCCACTTAAAATATACTATAAAATAATCTTTGACCTTAAAAAAATGATATGTAATAAATCACATAATTTACTTTTCATTACACATTGAAATCAAAATAATCATGCTTAAATAATAAGGATATGAATATACAAGTAGCACCTGCTTTGTCTTAATAGTTTTCCATCTATAAAATGAGTAATGGTAAAAGATTGAAGACTATAGTTATTATATTTATTATATAATAACTATAGTCTTCAATCATATTTATTATATTATTAATTTTATGAAATTACAATTTTAAATGAAAATTTAAGATTACTCATCTGACATTTCAAAATATGTATTATACAAAATATAATTTGCGTTTTATACAGTAATTATTTAGTAGATACATCAAACATATATTTCACATTGTTTTCTATTGTTTTTTTGTTTCCTTGAAATTAACATTTTTCCTGTTTTCTTATAGATAAAACACAAAAAATTCAGTCCTCCTAAAACTGATCACTTGAATAAATTTTTCGATAATTTTTTAGGAACATAATTGATAATTATGTTCTTATTTGGTTTGCTCTATGATTGGTTTGATAATGTTATTAAATTCCCTTCGTGAATACCACTGTGTACTTCAATTTATATTCTCTCAACCAATATTCTTTTTAACCTGAGGAAAAAAAAGTAATCTCTGTCATCCATTTTTTAAGCGGTAGAGCTATGCTGCAGCTATATTAGTGGTTTAGTTGTAGCATGAATGGTTCGGCATGACCAGGGAAGGACCACGCTTTCACAGAATACCAGCGTAAAATAGCGGCTTAACGCTGTTGGGTTTCGTATGGTGAGTGTAGAGAACCGGATACCCTTTTTACTGGAAATGAGGCATTCCATTTTAGTCCTCACAGGTGAGAACGCATCTGCATTTTGATTCGTAATCGAGGATAGATTAGATGTCTATTGGCCACAGCAACCACCTTCCATCAGGTGGACTGTGTGCTCATTTGTCACCCTTATACTATTAAAAAGATCCTCTTTTCTCATCTCAAGTCTTCTTAGCTATCTCTTTGCGTTATAATTTTACATGTTTTGCTTTATTTTTTAAATATTTATTTTTATGGCTCTATGCAATATTTTCCTCATTTTGGTAATGTGTGTATTTATTAAGTCTTATATTTATTATGAGTTTATTACTATCGGTGGCTAGCTCGCCTGGCAAGGTCGCCATGTAATGACGTTATTAAATGAGACAACCTATATCTGCCAAGTGCTGTTTATTACTACATTAAATTTATAATTGGTATTACATTACATTAGTGGATACCGTGAGCCACACTACAATTGTATAAAGGTTAACAAAGTCTGTTGTTGTAAGCAAACAAGTGTCTTTTGGCGAAAGACTTGCAGGTGCAATAACTGTAAAAGTAATTCAATTAAAAAGTACTTTTTTTAGATGATTTTCACTATGCAAACTCTGGCGCAACAATGGCCTCAACAGCAGAAGTCGTTGAATTTTTCGACACACTGACAGCGTCAGTGGATAACCGGGTGGTGTGCAAAGAGGAAAGTTAAGACGAGTGATTAAACAAACTTCACAACTTCATACTTTTTGAATTGAAGCCATTAATAAAATAAAATAAAAATGGTTGTGTAGACTCCGTTCTATATAATAGCAAACATGCTATACAAGAAGGAAAACCTCGACTGGTGCGTGGAATACCATCCCGACAAGGATGGATAACTTGAAAGTTTTATAAGGGTCTACAAATTATTTAGAATATTATTATCTATTAAATATTAACCAAGACCCTTTAGAAATTTATTTTTGGATGTATAATAGCTATAAAACATAGAAATGTTGACCTAGATGCAAACATATTTATATATGCCTTTAAATATTTGATATTATCTAACATGGTTAGTCCACATTCTCTAATTGTGAAGAGGATTATGGAGACACATTATTAAATGTTAGTGTTGTCTCCTATCCCCTTCACCATCAAGTGCGAAAGAAAAATTGCTGGTGGGTGATGTAGTCATGGAAAAAATTATAGACCACTGCTCAGCTTACACTACTGAATACATTATGTCAGAAAATATCGAAAGGTATTCGTTGTAAGGATTGCATCAAAACATTACCACTAATGAAAAATTACTTATCTTGTACAGGGATGGTACTCACTTTATTCATAAGTATTTGAATTATAGCTGTATTGGAAGTAATGTAAAATGTAGTTTGAAAAGTAAAATATTAAGCACTTTGAGGTTTTCCTGGCTTGTTTTGAAAAAGTTTTTATTAGGTTACACGGGCACAATTGATGCAACAAATAATAAAATATTGAAAGGTGACATTCATGAAAAAATAAAAATATCAAAATTTTGGTGACTTAGCCTCACAAAGGCTTGCTTAATGTCCAATCTCTGTCGAAGTATAGAGAAGTTGAATGTTAAACAAATAACTTTATTATTAGTAAAATTAAAACAATTTAAAAAACAAAATTGCCAGGTTTACCCTAGATGAAAAATGAATAGGATTTCTAATAATGAAACAAAACTCCAAACACTACAAACTTAAGGAAAAAATGTTTGTCTTGTCTAACAAACAAATGTTATATAGACCAAATAATAATTTAGCATATCCTAGCGAAAAGTTCGTTATCTTATACAGGGAAGGTACTCACTTATACATAACTATTTGAATTATAGCTGTTTTAAAATTAATATAAAAAGTAACTTGTAAAGTAAAATATTGAGCACTATGATTAAATATGATTCCTGTGGCTTAATTTATTTAATTTGATACTTGCTTTATATAATGTACAATAAATATTGCTGTTTTCGTCAAATTGTACCTATAATTTAATCCTAAGACTATGTGTGTATGTATATGATGTTGGTGTGCTTGAATAAAAAATAAATGTTAATGTATTATAAGTGTTTCATTAAATAATAGTATTCCTGTATAATGCACTTGTGTCGATATCGATTAAATTAGAACACCACTAAACATCGATATCGATGATTTGAAGGATGTGTGCTTGCAATCTCTAAGCTATATTTTTTTATTTTTTTTATTACTCATCTGTCAAAATGGGCGACTGCAGCGCCAAAACGCATAGTTGGGAAACTTGACTAAAAGTCACTGTCGTATCTGTAGCTTGCTACATATATATTTATCTATGGCTATGACAAAAGCTAGTATGCCTGTGACACAGAGTACCTTCGTATAAGCTCTGTGGCTATTATGTAGTATGTACACGGCTTAACTTAACTGCTTAACTCTGTCAAAAACCGCTAGCGACGAATGATGTGAAGTGAAATTGTTTTGTTGTTGTTTTGGTGTTGAATGAATAGAGTAATTTCTTAACGATTTTAAATGTTTTGCATGCATTAAAATGAGATATTTATAGGAACTTTGATAAATAGAAATCCCATCTCATCGACATTAAATTGAAATGCTGACGTCATATTGCTACTTACAGCAAGTCCTATTGTGAAAAATGTCTATTGTTCTCTCGTGAGGACCAATGTATTTTATAGTGCATAGTACTAGGTAACCTGGAATTTACTGCGTAATGAAATAAACGGTTATGTTATTTGATGCAACTCTAGGAAGACCAGTTCAATGTAAGTACGTACTTATCACTTTGTTACGGTTTATTTAATAGTAATCAGTTATGAACAAACTTGCTTGTTCTTTTTTGATATCTGAAATGAATAAAAATTTGCCTTTTTACCGAAATCAAAAAAAGAAGGTTCTCAATTCGATTGTATTGTATAATGTGTGTCCGAACTTTTTTTAGGTTTTATTTGAAATGTGGTCTTAATTTGATCAAGATCTGACTTCTGATTTATACTCAAAATCCCAAAACCTTTCTTTCCAAAAATATTTTTTTTTGGATAACAGTTTTATGCCGAAGTTTTAATTAAAATGTAGTAGAGCAAAGATAAGCTTCAATTTAATGACACTTATTGAAAGTAAAAGAATAATTTTAGATCTGCTGGGTTTTCATTTAATTTCTACTTGGACAAAGCTGTGGGTTAAAGCTAGTGCTTCACAAATGTGGTAATTCATATAAAAATTAAACTGGTTCTTTTCTCGTTCGAAGGTTTAGTATAGTCATTCAGTGAGGAAATGGAGTCAGCATTCTTGGCACAATACCATAGGGAGTAGGACTTTATGATAATTTATGTTTTTAATTTTAGTTTTTTTATATTTTACACGTCTTATATATAAGATAAGGGTGACATACAAGCACACAGGCCACCTGATGGTAAGTGGTTGCTGTGGCCTATAGACATCTACATCTATCCTGGAATATGAATCAAAATGCAGATGTGTTGTCACCTGTGAGGACTAAGATGGAATGCCTTATTTCCAGAAAAAGGGGTCTCCGGTTCTGTACACTCACCATAGGAAACACAACATCATTGAGCTGCTATTTTATGCGGGTGTTCTGTGAGAGTGTGATGCTTCCCAGGTTGAGCCGACCTATTTGTGCTAAAACTATACTACTGATATAGCTGCAGTATGACTACCAAGTATAAATATAGTTTTTTTAATAATACATAACATATTTCATTGTTTTGTATATTCAATAAGACTACCTAAAAAAAAAGTCCAATAGGAAAGTACTTTAGTAGAAATGTGTAATCAGTAGCTTTTAGTGATTAGTACAATCCTAGGCCTTTCTACTAAAATCAAATAGAATCACTTTTTATTTCAATTTCTTGTGACACTTCCCACTGTGTTTCTATTTGTTTGGTTGTGATTAATTCATTCAGGATATGGAGGCAAGGGCTGTGAAGAGGTTGATCGGAAGAATGATATTTTTAACATATTTTGTTTTTAACCCACTTCAAAAAAGGGGGAGGTACTTTATTTATGTTTTTTCTCATTTTTTAGTAGTCTTTATTTTATCTCATAACTTTTTTATAGGTGAAGGTTTATTTGAAAGCTGGTGCTTCTCATGTGATCCCATATATAAATTTGATCAAGGTCTGACCAGTAGTTCTTGAGATATCCTTAATAATGCGTATTTAATAGACTTTTAGTACATTGATCATATTTTTATTTTATTTATATTGAAATCGATTGTACAACATTTTTTTTATTTTACGACTTGTTTAAAATGTTTTAGTGACATTTAAGTTGAGCAACATATAACTTTAAACTGGTGGGACTTGATTGATTGATTGATCTGAGCTGGTGTCTATAACTTCACATCTAAGCATGTATTTTGCGTGTTGGCAGGAATTTGATCTATCTGAGTCACCTGAGCTCCACAAAGAATGTTTGCAACTTTTAATGTTCCCAATAACCATGGGGAGCGACTGGTGAGGTACCAAGGTACTTAGCTATGTAGCTGGCAACTTCTGGAAAGTGAAATTGGGTGTTCTCTGCCATTCCGTTATGCTCCATATATGCTGTGCAGAGGGCTATTGGTGACACTTAGAGTAAAGAGATGTTTATTAAAAGAGCTGTAGCCTATTATGGCACTAGTAACTTGGTGGGGCATATAACCCCTAAAATATATTTAGTCTGCAACTTAGGATTGCAACTTGTCTAAAGGTCACCCTTATGCCCCTGCGTAATAAATCCCGGGCAACCATTCTCACCTCTACAGCCCCATTGTGTGGTGGCCTATAATCTTTGACTTTAAAATTTTTAGAAATGAATTACGTAAAATATTTCAAAATCTCCTGTAGATAGTAAATGTTCGCATTAAAACTCCACTAGTATGTTCCAAATCTAAAAAATAGTCGATTTTACATATATATATGAAAAAATAAATAATATCTTATAAACTACATGTACAGCCGTGTAGTGGCGGTCAAGAATATCCACTACCCCATATCCTCCCGTGGGTGTCGTAAAAGGCGACAAAGGGAAACAGGTGGGAGATGGGCAGCAGCATCTTTCTGATAATAGCCAAAGTTACAATAAAAAAACTGCGGTTGTCAACCCGCTCGCCAAGCGTGGCAACTATGGCAAATATCCCCCAATGACGAGAGTAACAAAGAGACGGCCCCCAGTCCCCGGCGGCCCCGCTATTCCTGGCTACGGTGGTGACCATGGTAACGGCGGGGCAGCGGGTGCTAAGAATCTCCGGTGGAGGTTCGGTTGCCACCTACGACGACTCGACCTGGTAACGTACAACGCACGCACCCTGAGGACTGACGAGAAGATCGTGGAGCTGGAAGAAGAGATAGACAAGTTGCGCTGGCATATTATAGGATTATCCGAAGTCCGAAGAGAGGGGGAGGACACGGTAATCCTCGAATCCGGCAACTTGCTCTATCACCGGGAGGGCGACCATCTGTCCCAAGGAGGTGTCGGATTTATCGTCCACAAGTCTCTCGTTAACAACGTTGTAAAGATCGGGAGTGTGTCGACGAGGGTTGTTATATCCCCGAAACTCTTCACCGCTGCATTGGAAGACGTTTTCAAGCTTCTGCACTGGAAAGGATACGGTATTAACATCAATGGCGAGTGCATCACTCACCTTCGATTTGCCGACGATATAGTCCTTATGGCAGAATCGCTGGAGGACCTAAGCACTATGCTCAATGACCTCAATAGTGTCTCCCAACGGATAGGTCTTAAGATGAACATGGACAAAACAAAGATTATGTTTAATGTCCATGTCACACCTATGCCGGTAGTTGTTGGGAGCACTAAGCTCGAAGTTGTTGACGAGTATGTTTACCTGGGACAAATAGTCCGACTAGGTAAGTCCAACTTCGACCGAGAGGTCAATCGACGGATTCAACTCGGCTGGGCAGCGTTCGGGAAGCTACGACACATCTTCTCGTCAGACATACCTCAAAGCCTTAAAACGAAATTGTACAACCAGTGCGTGTTGCCAGTGATGACTTACGGAACTGAGACGTGGTCCTTCCTGCTGGCCGTATGAGGAAGCTCAAGGTTGCTCAGCGAGCTATGGAGAGGGCTATGCTCGGAGTTTCTCTGCGTGATAAACTTAGGAATAAGGATATCCGCAGTAGAACCAGAGTAGAGTCCAACGGATTAGTAAGCTGAAGTGGCAGTGGGCCGGCCATATAGCTCGAAGAACCGACAACCGATGGGGAAGAAAGGTTCTCGAGTAGCAGCCTCATACCGGTAGGCGAAGTGTAGGGCGTCCCCCCACGAGATGGAGTGACGACCTGGTAAGACATGCAGGAAGTCGATGGATGCAGGTGGCTCAGGACCGTGCTTTGTGGCATTCTTTGGGGGAGGCCTATGTTCAGCAGTGGACTTGTGAAGGGCTGTAATGATGATGATGATGATGAAACTACATGTTACTGTGGTATGTTTTTGGATGACACTTACAAAAACAAGACCAACCCCCTGTAGAAGTTTGAACCTTCAAATCGATTGTAGGTTTTGACCTAATGAGCGAATATGCCTAAGAGCATTAGTCGTTATGATAACAATATGTTGTCTCTGATATAAGCTAACCAATATCTGCACACTAAAATGTATGGAGCATATCGTCGCCGACGGGTTGACAGCTACCACTTGTCGGTACCACATCGTAGATGGTTGCTGCGGCCCATAGACATCTACATCTATCCTCGTTTGCAAATCAAAATGCAGATGCGTTGCCACCCGTGAGGACTAAGATGGAATGCCTCATTTCCAGTAAAAAGGGCCTCCGGCCACCTGCACTCACCAAGCGAAACGCAGAGGTAAACCTCTACTTCACGCTGGTATTCTGTGAGGTCGTGGTACCACCCCGGTTCATAGAATCATCCCCATTAATTAAGAATGCGTGACGTAATAACTAGACTTGCAACAAATAGTTCATTTGGCCACACGCCGAATATTCGTTTAATTACGTGGTAGAGGCATGCTGCAGCTATGTTAGTAGTATAGTTGTAGCACGAATGGGTCGGCTCGACCGGGGAAGGACCACGCTCTCACAGAATACCAAAGTAAAATAGCAGCTTTACGTTGCTGTGTTTCGTATGGTGAGTGTAGAGAACTGGAGACCCTTTTTACTGGAAATGAGGCATTCCATCTTAGTCCTCATGGGTGTCAACGCATCTGCATTTTGATTTGTAATAGAGGATAGATGTAGATGTCTATGGGCCGCAGCAACCACTTACCATCAGGTGGATTGTGTGCTCGTTTGTCACCCTTATCCTATAAAAAAAAAATCTGCTGGCTTCCTGGTCGAATATAAGGCAATGTACTGTGCCCAGCGGTGGGACGTATATAGGCTGTAACTTTAACATGTATGTGACTGCGTGACATTCATTCCATTCATTTACTCATTACATAATAATCATTCACTGTTTGCCCTCACGTCTAAAGAGTAAAGTCTCAATTTGTTTATATTAATGAATATATTAATATTATATTAAGGCCAGAGTGCTTACTCCCGAAATTGTTTTCGTATTCGATTCGGATTTCGAATCAAAATGTCGTTTTCTCCACAATGATTTTAAAAGCTTCCTCCCGAAACAATTCGAATCAAGAAAAAACTCGATTGTATTGGGAGCAGGGGACAAAATATTTTATTTTGCCCACTAGCATTGAAACTTTTTGAAATAGTAAAATTATACGCGTACATGAAATACTCAATTAAATTCGAGTGGATTTTTAAAATACATATTTTTTGTTAATCGAGATAAAAAATAATTTTCGTCTTTTAATCGATAAATACATGTATAATATTTTTCGTTAACATAATAGGCACGTTGCTGAGATGGTTTGGGCATGTCGAGAGTCGAGACAATGAATGAAGAACGATTGACGAAAAAGGTGTATAAGGCGATTGTTAATGTAAGAGTTGGAAGGGGTTTTTTTTTATGGAATAGGGGCAAACGAGCATGCGGCTCACCTGATAGTAAGTGACTACCGCCGCCCATGAACAACCGCAACACCAGGGGAATTGCAGATGCGTTGCCGACCTTTTAGAAAGGTGTAAGCTCTTTTCTTGAAGGTTCCTAAGTCGTATCGGTCCGGAAAATTCGCTGGTGGTAATTGATTCCACAAGGAAGTCGTGCGAGGGAGAAAACTTCTTCTAAATCGCACTGTGGTGGACCGAAACATGGTTGGAAGGCGGACGTTTCTAGATCAAATCAGGGACGTCTTGAAAAAAGGCCAGGTCAAGAGTACCCTATACCGAAGAGCATTTATGAAGTGAATAATGAAAGTGGACGAAGCGAAACAAGTATGTAAAGATCGTAGCAAATGCAAAGAAGTGGTCTCTGCCTACCCCTACGGGAAAGAGGCGTGATAAATATGTATGTATGTATGTTATTGAATAACATTCTTAATCGGCTATATTTTTATTTAGATTATTTTCTGATAACAAGCAAACACGTTCGTAATAAAATAACTTTTTCTGCACAGAATGTCGCACGCTTACTTCGTGCTGGATAAATATGCATGCAGTGGACAAGTGAGCGCTATAAGCCTTTTCTCGTAGGAAATCCTCATTTACACACAGATTTGCCATTGAATGAAAAGGCCTTTATCCCGGCCCGTAACGCAGTCGCTTATCATTGAGTTGCATCGCTTTTTTTTATAGGAGAGGGGGCAAACAAGCACGCGGCTCACCTGATGGTGACTACCGCCGCCCATGAACAACTGCAACACCAGGAGAATTGGAGATGCGTTGCTGGTACTTTAAAAAGGAGTAGATTCTTTTCTTGAAGGTCCCTAAGTCTTATCAAGTCGGAAAAATTGCTGGTGGTAATCGATTCCACAAGTAAGTTGTGCGAGACGAAAACATCTTCTAAATCGCACAGTGGTGGACCTCCAATAATCCAGGTGGTATGGATGGTATCGCATGTTTTTTCGCGATGTTTGATGGTGAAATTGTGCGGCTGGAATTAGTCCAAACAATTCCTCCGAGCACTCACCGTGGTAAACGCGATAAAATACGCAAAGAGATGCAACATCTCTACACAGTGCCAGTGAGTCAAGCCGATCGGAAAGAACTTGGTCGTTGACGATTCGAACCGCTCTGCGCTGGATGTGGTCAAGTGGAAGGAGCTGACACTGGGGAACCCCTGCCCAGAGATGGTAACAGTATTCCTTGTGAGGCCGAACCTGCGCATTGTAAAGTTGCCGGTGGTGTGCCGGCATGAAATACTGTGCCGCTCTGCTGAGTACGCCAAGCTTTTTAGATGCCAATTTGGCATTCTCTTCCAAGTGATCACGAAACTGCACGTCACTCGATATGTCGACGCCGAAGATTCCGATACTGGCTGAGGCAACAAGGGGAATACTTTGAAACTGGGGAGATACGACAAAGGGGTTCCTTTTAACGGTAAACGCGCAAACTTGTGTTTACTGGGGATTGAACTGGACTAGATTTAGTTGCCCCCAATCCGAGACTTTGTTCAACAAAGTCCCGACTTCAGACACAAGTTTGTTCTACTCGGCGACGTTTTCCCGAGAAATACTGGCATGGCCGGTTTATAGAGCATTACCAGTGCTGTTATCTGCATAGCAATGTATGTTTGCAGCATATCATTGATATGCAGAAGAAACAGCGTTGGTGATAGCACACAGCCTTGTGGAACACCAGCGTTATAGGCTTGTAATAGGAGCACGCACCGTCTACTACGACCTTGATGCTCCGATCAGCCAGAAAACTGGTGATCCAATTGCACAATTTCTCGGGAAGCCTCGAAAAAGAAGCTTCGAAAGAAGCGCTTTGTGTCAGACCCGATCGAAGGCCTTCGCTATGTCCAAGGGGAGGCATTGGCCTCCCCCTTGGAAATAGCGAACTCGATCGCCTGATGATCACGCCCAACTATGTGTTAGGTAAACAAGAATATCACCAGCTGAGCGACCCCGACGGAAACCGCACTGGCAGTCACTAATCAGCTGGTGCTTGTCAAGGTACCGCATGAGCTTGACGCATGACTCTTTACGGCCTCGGGTTCGAATCCCGCGCGAAAAAGAATTTGTATGGTGTCCAAATAGTTGTTACAGGTCTGCATTTTTCCCTGTAGGAATGTATGTGTGTAAATTGACTCCGCGACGTAGAAAAAAATAGTTTTTTAAAAAACAAATATATGTATAACAATCTTAGTACTTTTTATTATTACTTTTTAGCACGAAAGTACTAATTGCAAACTTGACCTTGATGTTCGTAAATTTGACGATTAAAATAATTGTTTATTTATACAATTCTGCACTTTGAGAATAGCTGATATTAAACCCCATAAAAGTAAGAAAACTTACGGCGCTTGTGCACTACATGATGATTTTTGAAATAGCCCAATATTGCCAAATCAGTGTCAGGTTTAATAAAAAAAATAACGAGACATCTGACTACAAAAAACTTATTAGATTAAAATAATTTCTATGTATTATGTTGTGGTAAAACCCGCTTGCTAAGCAACTATCGCAAATATCCCCCCCCTATGAGGTAACTATGGGGGAGGTCTATTTTCAGCAGGGGACTTTAACCGATTCGTTGCGGCACCGATTTTCGACAACTTTTAGCTGTGGCGACTAACAAATATTTCATGACACGCCAGGCGTGTCGTACAATATTAACAATATTGAAATTGAAATATTGACAGCCACAGACATTGATGACTCGCCTATTGTGCCATCGGCCATGTGTAAAAATAATTATCTTTTTTATGCTTTTTTCACTTGTTTAGACCTAATTAAGTTTAGTTGATATCTAACATCAGTTACAAACG
Source organism: Parnassius glacialis (assembly GCA_033319125.1). Classification (NCBI taxonomy): domain Eukaryota; kingdom Metazoa; phylum Arthropoda; class Insecta; order Lepidoptera; family Papilionidae; genus Parnassius; species Parnassius glacialis. Next base: position 11,545,137 of record JAVANC010000015.1, on the reverse strand, counting down.
GAAGGATACTTGCTTTTAGTGGGTAACTACGTATTTTTATACGTGTTTTCTTTGAAATTGAGAGTAAGTGACTTTTTTTATGCAGAGATTACAAACATTTTGTACTATTTTTTGTTTTATAAAAAAATCATTTATGTAAGTAGGTTCAGCTAAATCACCCTGGAACACCTTGGTTTTTATTAAATTAAATTTTCACCTAATAATAATATTTGTAAATATCAAACAATCAAGAACCTTAATTTAGAAAAAAATAAGGTTTATGATTCATTAATATTTACAAATGTTAAATATTATTTAATGTTACACAAATGTAAAAGTAAAGTCGATTTGCAAACTTCTAATTAGTAAGAATAGTAAAACAAGTGTTTTCAAAAGGAAAAAAACGCCGGCGCTATACGGCGGCGGATTGACAAAAGACTATTTATTAGCGAACTTTTTTTATGCATGAACGATTTCAAACTGTTTCAAGCAAAAATAAACCTTATACCATATCACAAGAGCATATGGTACTTCGTAGGTCTATTCGGTCATATGATAGTAATAAGACGGCAGTTCAACCATTTTAAGCAAAATTAAACAATAAGACAAACTCATTGTTTTTTTTTAACAGGACACTTGTTTTCCAGAAATTTATTTACAACTTGAGTTTGTGAGCGATCGCAATGAGTGCAATTATTTGTTACTTATTAGACTATTTTTCCACAACATGATTGAAAACCCACAAAGTAAAAAGAGTACCATGTACAAGTTAAAAAAAGGTTGTCAACCCCTAGAAATTTCAGATTTTCAAAATATCCACAAACGAAGCCGCAGGCATGAACTACTTGCAAAATAATGAATATTTTGTTCTGGATAAATTTTCCAAGAACGCAATTTGAGCAGCGAGTTATAACGATTTTTAAAAAGACACGACTCGTGTGTCATACGCCACACACAAAAGTAATCGATGGCACGTCTGGCGTGCCATCCACACTGAATCGGTTAATAGGCTGTAACGGTAATGAAGAACAGACACACTAATCATTTTTAAAACTCATAATTCACTTTACAGTATATGACTTTCTTTACAAATTCCAGAACGGCACAAATCTTTAGGTACTTTCTCTCATATACGTAAATAACTGTACAGTTAATGTTATTTCATCCAATTAAAACGGTCATATGGCAAGGTTGTTCTCCTTTTAAGGCGTTCTAATTGAATTAATTTCGTTTGTAAGTAAATGTGCTCACTCGGAGGCACTGAGGCCGATAATTAGAATCAAACTCGAGTAAAGCCATAATCATAACCGCACGAAGTTCGAGTTTCTCCATTTTGCATACGAGTCAAATTCCCGCCAAATGTAAAGTTTGAAAAAAATATTGGGGTATAGTTTTTAAGTTAGTTTTTTCTGGCACTGGCCGCTAATGGATTCAAGATTCGAAAAAAAAAATAGAATGCATTTCTATAACTTAAAAAAGTGTCCTATTCCGAAAACTTATTGATCAACCTAGTAGAATGCCTGTTTAACAGTAAAAAGAGTTTCTGTGTTCGTCACTCACCATACTAAACACAGTAGCATTAAGCTGCTATTTCTTTGAATGTCTGAATCTTAACCATTCTCTAATCACACACACGAAGTTTCAATGCTCCAGTCGTTTACGAGGAGTTCAATCACATACACACGGACAGAAGAATTATATAATATACTAGCTGTTTTCCGCGACTTCGCCCGCGTATAATTTAGGTTTTGAAATATTTTTTGCGGGGAACCCTAATTCTTTTTCTTAAATAAAAGTAACCCAAATTACTCCTTATGACATCAGCTGTCTGCCAGTGAAAGTTCCATCAAAATCGGCCCAGCCGTTTCGGAGATTAGCCGGAACAAACAGACGGACGAACAGACAGACAGACAAAAATTTAAAAAAAATAGTGTTTTTGTTATAAGTACCGTTTATATTTTCATATTAATTTAGTGAAAAGCTGTTATTTTAACATTACAAACAGACACTCCAGTTTTATTCATTTGTGTAGATAATATGCACGTATACAATATATAATATGCACGTTTTATACATATAAACTTTTCTATTGAATCATTCTGTCTATTGAAATCGCATCCACAATCCGTGTCGTAGATTAAAAGATCTAACGTAACGTACAGACGACGTCAAGCGACTTTGTCTGCCGACTTCCAAAAAGGAGACGGTACTCAATTCGACTGTATGTTGTTTTTTATGTGTGTTACCTCATAACTTTTTACTGGGTGAACCGATTTCGATGATTCGTTTTTTATTTGAAAGCTGGTATTTCTCGTGTGGTCCCATATGAATTTGATCAAGGTCAGACCAATAGTTTTTGAGTTATTCTTAATAATTTATATTAAGTCGGCTGTACAACCTTTTTAATTATTTTATACTATGTCGAGACTATGCCGGAATTTTTGGCAGAAACTTGACACGATCGACGGATTGTTGCTCCTGTTTTATAGTTTAATTAATGGTTTGAAGTGCTTGTTGATACGTAAAAGTAATGAGATTTTATGTATTGCGTGTCTGTGCATGTTGTAATTGTTAGTGGTAACGACAAAACATAGTATTTACGTGGTAGAGCCATGCTGCAGCTATATTAGTACTATAGTTGCAGCACGAATGCACAGCTCGACCGGGAAGAACCACTCTCTCACTAAATATCAGCGTAAAATAGCAGCTTAACGCTGCTGTGTTTCGTATGGTGAGTGTAGAGAACCGGAGACCCTTTTTACTGGACAAGAGGCATTCGATCTTAGTCCTCACGGGTGACAACGCATTTGCAATTTTGAAGATGTCTGTTCAGGGTGGACAAAATACAAAAAATAAAAAGTTCTTCCGTTTCTCTACACTCACTATACGAAACACAGCAGTATTAAGTTGATTTTTAACGCTGATATTCTGTTATCCATATGCAATTAATATTAATAATAATAATGTCCTCCAGTTCCAGATTGACTTCCGGTCAGTCGATCAGACTTAACGAGTACTAGCTATCTGGGCAGGACAGGATTATTGTGTACGATACATAGTCTGATAGGACACTAACTTGCTTTCCGAGGCACAGGATTGAATTACCCTTAAGTTCCTGCCTCCGGACTATCACTGAGAATTCCGTGGACACTAAAAATCCATTATCCGTTTTTTATGTGACCCGACCGGAATCCGAAGACGGAACCACGTGATTTCTCACGCCGAGCACTAAAGGAACCCGGCACGTCAGTGCAATTTTCATATATGTAAAACGCCTCCACGATACAGGAGAAATTCCTAATTTAAAATGATTTGAATGATTACTTGGTTAGGTGTTGATACTAGATAGGTTTTGGCTTTTGGCTAAACGCAAGCGGCGCAAGTAGGCAGATACATGAGTACATTAACCTTTCCGCAGTGACTGTACTACCAAGCGATAAAAACTTTATAATTGTTCGAGTCTAAGAAACGGTAGGGATGACAAACCTCGAAACATCGATAAAAACAAGTTCATCGAGAAGCGAAAAAAATAGCCTAAAAACTAAACTAAAAAAATGCGTGAGTGTCATCGAACACTCGGTTGGAACCAAGTTCCTTGCGTAGTATATTATTATTGATAAACTTAGGTATTATACTATTGATTAACAAATACAAATCAATGAATTACTAGCGTCTATTAAAATGAAGCGTCATTTGAAATAAAATAATATTTATTTCATGGTAAGATAAGAAAAAGTGCGAGGGAGATGGTAATTATTCTATCTCTTCGCCGCCAAGACTGTCTACACTATGACGCAAGGGGTAGTGACGAAAAAATGTCACACTTTTTGTCGCCTAGCCCCCATCCACCAAACCCGTACCGTCCGATAAAGGACTTCGTTCCAATTATTTATTTTATTTTATAGAATAAAGGTCATAAACGAGCACGCAATTCACCTGATATTAAGTGGATGCATTTGCCCTTAGCCATGTACATCGGTCTTCTATTAAGAACCAAAATGCAGATGTGTTGCCACATCTGAGGTCTAAGATTGTCTCGGTTCCAGTAAAAAGGGTGATCGACTCTCTACACTCATACGAAACACAGTAGCATTAAGCTGGCTATTTTACGGTGGTAATCTGTGACAGCGTGGTCCTACCCCGGTCGGCCGGTCATTCGTGCTACAACCATAATATAGCTGCAGCGTGGCTCTATCACGTGTCCAATTCATCACAGCAGACTCAAGCCCTCATCCAGTAGAAATTGCCGTAATCTGCTTTTATCAGTAGGGGGGAGATGGTAATACCAGAAGTCTAGCTTCCTTGTTACCTACCAGTGGGTTTTCTTTTGTAAATTTTGTGACAAAAAAGTGACAAATGAACTTCTAGTTCACCTGAAACTATTCAAAAAAAAATGTAATCGATGATTTGTCATCTGTAAAAAATCGACACCAGATGGAGTGAGCGCTCCACGTTTGAGTTTTCCATCGCGGTAGGCGGTAAACATTTCGCGCGGCTGGAACGCGCGTCAATGTTTGACCTCTTGGAGCGCATAATCGATACGCAGCGACTTAAGGTACTTAAATAATATTTTATTTGAGACAAATTATTTTAATTTTCTTGCGAAAATAATTTCGAAGACACAAGCTTACTTATCGAATAGTAGCATTGCACATTGAATTGATATGTCAAGGGCAATTTACAAACAGTGGTAGAGCCACGAGGCAGCTTTTGCTGTCGCACGGATGGGCCGGCTCGAACCGGGGTGGTACCACGACCTCACAGAAAATCAGCGTGAAGTAGAGGTTTACCTCTGCGTTTCGCTTGGTGAGTGCAGGTGGCCGGAGGCCCTTTTTACTGGAAATGAGGCATTCCATCTTAGTCCTCACGGGTGACAACGCATCTACATTTTGAATTGTAATAGAGGATAGATTTATTAAATAAATAAATAAATAAATAGATGTAGATGTCTATGGGCCGCAGCAACCACTTACCATCAGGTGGACTGTGTGCTCGTTTGTCACCCTTATTAAAAAAAAATGGTATGACATATTTTCCATTTGTATCACACGTCTCTAAAAGGTATTAATTCAGAGTTGAATTTGATAAACATTCAAGCTAATGAATAGAATTGTAAAGTTACTTTGCAGAAATTCTTTATTTTAAGGATGTGAAAATGAATTAGCTTATCATTATCATTTAAATATGTAAGCCTTTAAGAGTACATAATAATAGTAACATATTTTTATTTATTATATTTGAATTAAAACGTTTCTGTTTTATCATAGATGATCTTAAACAAAACCGGTCAAGTGCGAGTCGGACTCGCGCATAAAGGGTTCCGTACCATCGTTATACACTTTTCTAGTAGGGGAGCCCCTTTTAATTTTGAATTTATTTTAATTTTTATTATTAGTTGTTATAGCGGAAACAAAAATACCCATTCTGGGAAAATTTTAACTGTCTTATTACGGATCATGAGATACAGCCCGCTGACAGACAGACGGACGCATGAACAGTGGAGGCCTAGTAATAGGGTTGGTTACGTTACGGATACGGAACCCTAAAGTTTCTGTTTCTGTTTCATCATAGATGATCTTAAATAAAAAATTAAATTAAATCATGACGTCCCAAAGCTGACGACAGGATTCCTCCTCATATCTGATTTCAAGTCTCTTTCAAATATTTATTCTAATTTCTCAGACAAGCTGGTTTTCGTTATCGTCGAGCACGTGGTCAATAAACACTTAAAAACAATTTCATTGGTGCCGGCGGCTTCGAACCCGGGTTGATCACGTGCTGTGAAAATTAGTGCGAAGTTTTAGCTTCCGAGCTACCACGGCACTCCTGGCCTCATAGGGCGGCTCGGCAAGCAGCAAACAAGACGCTGCTGCCCATCTCCTGATTTGTTTCCCTCTGTCGCCTCTTACGACACCCACGGCATGATACATGGCAGTGGATATTCTTACACCGCCACTATCCGGTAACTACGGCACTCGGATGAACTTAAATATTTTTATTTCATTTACAGAAAACAACAAAATGGCGACCGTACAGAACATGGAAAATGGCAGAACAATCTCGCTGATAGACAAAAGAGATAGCATGAACAATGAAATCTCGTCAACATCTAGCGATGATTGCCAGACGCAAAATTCAAATGATACCATATTGAAAATTAACAATTTCTACAAAGCACGGTATAAAGAATCCAACTCGGACAACGAGATCGTCGAGCCGAGAGTTCGGACGAACATGCAACACCGCAGTCACTACAAATCGATGGGGAACATAAACGAAGCGTACCGAACAATGGACTTCAATAGAAACTTAAGTACTGTACAAAATAGTATAAGCAATATAGATTTAAGTTTGCACAGCGATGAAATCAAGAAGTTTGACTCCTTACAAATACCTATAGTCGGATATGAGGTAATGGAAGAGAGGGCCCGTTTTACCATTTACAAGTTGAAAGTGGAGGATGATAAAAGGGACCAATCTTGGCTAGTGTTCCGACGGTACACGGACTTTGTGAGGCTCTACACGAGAATCAAATCCGAGCAACCGAACGTTATCCTTCCCCTGCCGGGCAAGAGGTGGTTTCGAGATAACTTCGAGCCCGCGTTCCTAGAAGATCGCGTTCGCGGCCTACAGGTGTTCGTCAACGCGATACTGTCGAAGTTACCAAATCACCCGGTTGTTAGGGAGTTTTTCTGTCTGGACGAGCCCCCTCAAGTGTTCAGTTATCAACCGGAAGTGCAAGCGGTGTACGGCGCGTTAGAGGACTCTATAAGCACGTTGAAAATGAAGTTGAAACAGAAGGATGCGACCATAATGCATTTGCAGAGACAGCTCGCTCAGTTAGAGAATCGGGTAAAGAACTGTCCCACGTGTAACAAGTCTTGATTAAGTGTTTTAGTATAGATTTAAAAAAAAAACTTTCGATAGTAACAAATATACAGTGAAAACTTCAATTATCCTTAATTTAATATCGTGTACTTTTTTCTCGCGTTATAACGTTTCGCGTATATTATGGCAACACTTATCGACTAGCTGGTAGAACTCCTTTCAGCCTACTGCCTTACTTAGGCTATTTACCAGCGTATGAAGTTCGTTAGTCACTTTGTTTTATAAAAAAAAAACCTTATGATAAGTTCCTACTGTAATTCATGAACATCTGCAACTAACTTCAAACAAAGAAGGTTACAAATACGTTATTACCTGTGGGATGTCTTACAGCCTGTAATAATATTGGCTATCTATATTCTTCAGACTGGAACACGGCAGTGAACGCAATTCTGCTTCACAGCCGGAAAAAAAAAGATAAAGCCTTTATACGTGGTAGAGCCACGCGGCAGCTTTTGCTGTCTCACGGATGGGCCGACTCGAACCGGGGTGGTACCACGACCTCACAGAATACCAGCGTGAAGTAGAGGTTTACCTCTGCGTTTCGCTTGGTGAGTGCAGGTAGCCGGAGGCCCTTTTTACTGGAAATGAGGCATTCCATCTTAGTTCTCACGGGTGACAACGCATCTGCATTTTGATTCGCAAACGAGAATAGATGTAGATGTCTATGGGCCGCAGCAACCACTTACCATCAGGTGGACTGTGTGCTCGTTTGTCAACCTCATCCTATAAAAAAAAGCACGAGTGAGTCGACTCGTACAGTTGAAGGACCACGCTCTCACAGAATACCAGCATAAAATAGCAGCTCAACGCTACTGTGTTTCGTATGGTGGGTGTAGAGAACCGGACACCCTTTTTACTGGAAACGAGGCATTCCATCTTAGTCCTCACGGGTGACAACGTATTTGCATTTTAATTCGTAATCGAGGATATATGTAAATATCTATCTGTCACAGCAACCACTTACCATCAGGTGGACTGTGTACTCGTTTGTCACAAATATACTTAAAAAAAAAGAAATAGGTGGTACCTATATAGACCCCTGGGCAGAAAAAAAGTTCCGCCACCTAGTAAAAGTAAAGTTTTCGTAATACGTCCCCCGATAAAACTTGCTAGCACGACGCTGGCGCTCGGGAACCTTTCTTTCTTGTTCGCTTTTCCATTGACAAATATTTTTCCTGGATTAAAAAAAAACATTTCGAAATCCTTCAGAAACCACATGAAAATTTTCGTTTAGAGTTGTATTATAATATGATTAAATATTTCCTTATATTTTTAACTTTTCATAGCTTTGTAACAATTTACGGAGAACAATGAAGTTTTTACTGTGTTTGACAGATTACTAACAAGGTGCTCATGTTTACAGTACAAAGTCCCCAATTTGTACTACCTAGATAATTATTATTACCTATAGTAAACACTAATTTATAAAGTTCTAAAATATTTTGAGTTTGGAAGCAATTTCAAATTTTAATTTTTAACTGGTATTTTGTAAAAAAAATGTCCATCGTGGGAGACAGAGTCCGTGGTTAGAGTTTAAGAGATATCACATAAGCTAGCGCCACGTGTTAAATTAGCGTATTTGGAACTAAAACTACCAGAAGCACGAATTTAATGAATCTAATTTTACGGATTTAGTCACGTTTTTTCAAACATATTTCGATATCCAGTGGCGTACATGGAGAGCAAAAAATGTCACCTCTCCTCATTTGATATCTATTTAATGGCGCGTTTATATTTGGTCCAAAGAGTATAGAATTCAATTCGTTTAGTTAGGTCAAATAAGATCGTTCAACTGAGTAAGTTCATGGGTGATTTCAAAAACAAGTAATTTTCAGTGCTAACAATAATACACTGTAAGAACAGGCACCGATTAGAGTTATAGCAAAATAAGTAATGTATATATCCTTTTTATACAGACTATAAAATATATAGTTTTTACATACATTGTCATCTGATTCTGAGCTGTGTTCAAAATTTCAAGTCTTTAGCTCACCAGGAACTTAGTTTAACGTCAATTACTAAATTGAATTCAAACAGACACACAAAAGCGAGTAAATGAAAATGTGGTGAAATATGGAAATTCTACATCGTTGATTGGGCACAGAAATCCCTTTGACAAAAATCTCATAATATCTTTTCCTTTTGTCAAACAAGACAAGGTGAAGGCTCAGTCGATTTATTTGTTGTTACTTGCAATTTTGTCTAAATATTAACGCGCCATTATTGACTCTTGCGATAATTTCGGCCTTACTTATAATCGTTGATTATCGCTTACTATTAATTATCTCTATACCTGTCTCTTTCTATTGTATTTTAGTGAAAAGAAAGGGAGCAACATTTTTTAAAAACTGACGTCGATTTTTATGAGTAAGGCCATAAATGGGCTACCTAGCGTACAACTTTATGTACAAATTTAAGTGATATAATTTACAATTATTATTTGATATTGATATTTATTTTTGTTTTAATACATTGATTATAATGTATGTAATTTTATGTTGCACATGTATGTAAAATACAAACTAGGTTATGTAAATTTGATACAATACATTTTATTTATGTTCAGTAATACTGGAGACGGCATGGTTATATAAAGGTTCAATGACACACAATAAACCTAGACATTCCATTCAAAATGTCTAGGTTTATTGTACTCATTCGTTAGTTTCAGTTCATTATTTATGTTATTGCATTCACAAGAACGAAATCCAAATGCCAGTTATTGGGTGTCTAGATCTTGGGCACACTGTGTTAAGAATAGGTGTGTGTTGCCAACTTAGCCTTGATATTCTGTGAGACGATGGTCCTTCGAGCCGACGAGTATCATCATCATCATTACAGCCTTTCACAAGTCCATTGCTGAACATAGGCCTCCCCCCAGGAATGCCACGAAGCATGGTCCTGAGCCACCTGCATCCATCGACTTCCTGCATGTCTTACCAGGTCGTTACTCCATCTCGTGGGGGGTTGCCCTACACGTCGCCTACCGGTACGAGGCTGCCACTCAAGAACCTTTCTTCCCCATCGGTTGTCGGTTCTTCGAGCTATATGGCCGGCCCACTGCCACTTCAGCTTACTAATCCGTTGGGCTATGTCGGTTACTCTGGTTCTACTGCGGATATACTCATTTCTAAGTTTATCACGCAGAGAAACCCCGAGCATAGCCCACTCCATAGCTCGCTGAGCGACCTTGAGCTTCCTCATACGGCCAGCAGTGAAGGACCACGTCTCAGATCCGTATGTCATCACTGGGAACACGCACTTGTTGTACAATTTCGTTTTAAGGTTTTGAGGTTTTTTTTTTGTTATAAGTACTGTATATGCCTTTATACATTTGCATTTAGTAAAAAGCTGTTATTTTGACATTACAAACACACTTCAATTTTATTTATTTGTAAAGATATTTATAATATCTACATCATGCAGTCTCCAGTCTTGTATAATATATTTTTTTATTAGTTTTTTGTCTGCATTAATGTGGGCTACACACAATCACTTTTAACTGTCAGTTTGGACTGACCAGTTTTAACTGACAGTGAAAACTGAGTGTGTGTACGATGAAAACTGTCAGTTTTTTTATTATCAGTTAAAACTGATGATATATTGTTGATACATATTTTTTAACTGAAATGACGGAACTGATCAGTTAAAACTGTGCGTGTGTAGGCGGTGTAAAACAGAAATAAACATATTTTTTGAGTTATTAAAAAATATATTTTCCAATGTTATAATGTTTATTATTACCATGTAAATACTTGTCATCCGTTGTGCCTTACACTTCTCAAATGTTGGTTTTAATATTTAAGTAAAAATGTAAAATCAAATTTCATTAAATACTTCTTAATGGAATACCAACTGTGGGATTTCTGTTTTTAGCATAATGTTGGTGCTAAAATGTTACTGTTATTAACTAATAAGCATTTGAAATGTGATTAATTTATAATTAAAGTGAACTCACGTTTAAGCAAGCTACGGATATTTACTACTACAAATAATTAAATTTTTTGAACAATAGATAATATTGTATGTGTTCAAATTTCGGGATTGCTTGTAAACCATTTAATACAAATTTATCTAATAATTTAGTTTATGAATTACTTTAGGAAGTGTGATATTTTACCTTTAAACATTTTTAATATTTTATTACACTATGTGTATAAATGCATTTTGGATTACAATAATAAATTCATTGTATTATATTTATTGTCGTAAATATTTCGACACTGAAATGTAAATTATTTTATAGCATCACAAATAATAATAATAATTAACTGTGAAATTTGTAACAAACCTTGGAGCATTTACATCAGAGATATCAAATGTTGGGTGTCCTTGTGTCAATTTCAAATCATTTAGTCAACTTGACCATAAGCCTGGTCGCTGTGACGACAATTTAAAAAAAATCGTACATTTTAAATCACATTTTGAATTACAATGTGTTATGTATTAGCGTTAATAGACAAGAATTCACATGTTTTTTTTAACCTTTTGTTTTAATGACGCGGATATTTGGTGAACTCGTTAAGTTTTCGTTTTTGATGACCTAATTCCATATTGCTAGATAGAGCATTGATTTTGAATGCAGTATTTTCTTAATTGCATGAACATTGATGCTATTTTTACTTATCTTTGACAGAAAATTATTTTGTTTTTACTTAAGCTGCCTACTGAGTAAACAGAGGCTACCTATTCTGTGCAGAAAGAGCATCATCTTGGCGGGTAAATTGAACTGACGTCATTCTTTATCCTTTAAAACTATAGTACAAATATACAACAGTCATAAAACATACAATACATTAAATATGGAAGTTAACAATGGAATCTATATAACCACTTAATAATAATTAACAAAACGGCACAAAACTATAATGACAAATTATCGCACCCGTAATACTGTTCCAAAAAAATATCGCACTGGACACAAACAGCTGAATGTAAATGAAAGAAATACTACATACTTTCAACAAAAGCTCTAATCTCTAGGGTATATGCTCCAAGTCTAAAGTATACATTGATTTAGTATTGATGAATGTGCTAAGGTTACAGACAGTATAGTCTTTTTTTTTCTGTTTAAAAAACGTTACCCCTACACTAGGATTTTCTCCTGTATCGCAGAGGCAGTTTACAAACACAAATTGCACAAGGACAAACATCCAGACCCGGAACAATTATTTGTAGGCCATACAAATACTTGTTCCGTGCGCGCCCCCCGCGCAGCAACTCATTGCTAAGCCACTGCGCCACGGAGCCGTCTGTTCGCTAAGATAGTGTCATTACACCAGGGGGCGCACTTATTATTTTGGTTTCATTTTATTGTTTTACTGTGTTTGTTGAATTAATGTTTTTCTATTCCAAGAATAAAATAGAATACTATTTTGTTTTTTCTAATAATATACGAATATAAATAATAAACACCAGAAGCAAAGAACCTTTCACTACGGCGCTTAGATTTAAAATGCAAAATTCTCGTGCCGGTGCCGTACACAGTACGCTGCGACTTTTGATGTCGCGGCGGCGCGTTTGACAAGATCCGGCACGTGCCAAGGCAACGCGATTCAAAGGTGACCGTATCTAAGCGAACAGACTATATAGCAATTATATCTAGCACGTTAAATAATAATTTGGTAGCCATGGTATCAACGGCTACTTTCCCCTTTTTGTGCGTTAGGTTGCTATTCGTTGCCGTTATAACGTAACGCCGCGTATTAAAAACGCAAGTTACTTTAGTATTGAGTTGCTTATGTTGTGAAAGTGGCGTAAAAGTTTTAATTATTTCGGGGTTAATAAATATGCTACAAAATGTTCAAAGAATATTTAAGTGCCTTAAGAGTTATTTTATAATGAAATAAATAGGGAAGTGCAGTGAAAAGCAATAGTATAAATTGTATCGATTTTACAGCATTTGAATAAATTTAATAAAAGTATTTTTACTTTCACTGTGTATTGTTTGTGAAGAATATTTCTCCTGATTCGTTTTACTGCTTGGTGCTTGGCATAAAAATTATTTTATTCTTTTTTGTTCTTTGGCTTTTCATTTATAAGGTACTGTAACTCAAAAGTAAGATTATAACTTATAGGATGATTTCGTTGCCCGTCTGTCTGTCTATCAAGACCCTTTTTTTCCAGGAACACGTGAATATATATATATTTTTATAGAATAGGGGGCAAACGAGCATGCGGCTCACCTGATGGTAAGTGACTACCGCCGCCCATGAACAACCGCAACACCATGGGAATTGCATTGGGAATTGCCGGCCTTTTAGAAAGGTGTAAGCTCTTTTCTTGAAGGTTCCTAAGTCGTATCGGTCCGGAAAATTCGCTGGTGGTAATTGATTCCACAAGGAAGTTGTGCGAGGGAGAAAACTTCTAAATCGCACAGTGGTGGACCGCCAATCATCCAGATGGTATGGATGGTAACGCGAGTTTAGTCGCGATGTGCAATGGTGAAATTAAGCGGCTGGAATTAGTCCGAACAATTCCTCAGAGCACTCCCCGTGATAGATGCGATAAAATACGCAAAGAGATGCAACATCTCTACGCAGAGCCAGTGTATCGAGCCGATCAGAAAGAACTCGGTTGTCGACGATTCAAACCGCTCTGCGCTGGATGCGGTCAAGTGGAAGGAGCTGGCACTGGGGTGCCCCGGCCCAGAGATGAGAACAGTATTCCATGTGGGGCCGAACTTGCGCTTTGTAAAGTTGCAAGCGATGTGCCGGCATGAAATACTGTCTCGCTCTGCTGAGCACGCCAAGCTTTTTAGAAGCCAATTTGGCCTTCCCTTCCAAGTGACCACGAAACTGCACACTATTCGATATGTCGACGGCCAAGGATTTCGATACTGGCTGAGGCAGCAAGGGGAGTGCCTTGAAACTGAGGAGATACGACAAAGGGGTTCTTTTTAGCGGTAAACGCGCAAACTTGTGTCTTCTGGTGATTGAACTGGACTAGATTTAGTCGGCCCCAATCCGAGACTTTGTTAAGCAAAGACTCTACTTCATACACAAATTTGTCCCGGTACTCGGCGACGTTTTCCCCGAGAAATATTGGCACGGCCGGCATATAAGGCATCACCAGTGCTGTCATCCGCATAGCAATGAATGTTACTAGTTTGCAACATATTATTGATATGCAGGAGAAACAGCTGGTGATCCTGAAGATACTGCATGAGCTGGCAGTTTATAATGGATTCCATTATTTTGGAGAACAAGGTGATGGCGATAGGTATAGCCAGACGGGTCTGAGCGATCGCCTTTTTTAGCCAGCCTGCAGAATGCAATCGCGATGTAGACGGAGATCTGATATCTATCTGAATAGGAGGTTAGCAGAAGGTCCAACAGGCAAGATGCATGATCTTCCACATCTGGAATCCGCGTAGGCGAAGTTAGCAGTTGTTTCAGACCATATGCCAAGGCAAAATCAGGAACAGATCTCCCCGTATGATTGTTTAAACATGAACCGAGCCTTTCGGCATCGTGGGCGTTACAATCGCCAAGTATCACAATCTCTGCGGGATCTGCTGTAGCAAGGAATCTGTAGCTATTTGGAAGTGGTCGATGAATCGGTCTATTTCGGCATTACCGCTATGGGATCTATAGAGGCACCCGTAAACATGCAGATGGTCGTCGCTGTCTACACGTAGCCAAAGGACAGGTCCTTCCAAACTGCCGAGGCGTCGAGAACAGATGTCCTCTCTGATGTATACGCAAACTCGAGCCCGAGACGTGTTAGGCGTGACGTAACACGTGACAAGGCGACCCCTGCCACGTGACTTGTCACGTGGTAGGGACCGCATTGGCCTTGTTGCTCAGCTTGCCCCGAGCAGTTTTTGTCTTGAGCGGAATTTTTGTGTTGAGTGAATTGATAGATTATCTTACTTTATCTTTAAACGAAGAGGATTTTTTATTGTTTGATTATGTAAGAAGTAGAAAGCGATATTTATGACGATATTTCTGCCCAAGCTTTTTTTCTTTTTTTATTCGTTAGATCTTTTCTTGAATATTCACTTAATGAATGATTATATAGACAAGGGAACGCTTTACCCAGTTTCACGAATTCAATCACTTTTAGTCACTCTCAGTCTTATTCATACCAATTGAAATTAAAAGCCGTAAGAAGTTAAAAAAATTAAAATTCTGTTAAATTTTTAAAGAAATTAATGAACAATTAATTTTTTACGCTTGCTTTTTTTACGCCAGCTAGTGCACTACGACTATCGTAATGACAATAAACACCTCCTACGATTCGCTGCAGCACCTCTTCGTGTGCGGACTTGTTTGAACATGTACGCGCTCGTATTGCTCTCATCCTACTCACGTATTACGATACGCTAACGGTACGATGCCATGTACGAAGGGGCTAATGCGGTCCGCGGATCATGCGTGTGAGCGGGAAAGGAAGTTGCGACGGCGACGCATCGACATGAACTCACGGCACTGCGGCGCGCCGGGGCGGCGCTCATATCTAATTGGTGTATGGGAGAACATTTTTACAACTATAAAGTTAAGTTTGCCTGTCAATCTTACTTATCGTTTCGTCAAAGTAATGTTTGGTGATTCCATAGTTTATGAACTTCACTACTATGTGATGCTAAATAGTTTGGTTAAAGTAGCTGTACAGTAACGTCGAAGATGGAGTACACTGATTCTGTAAATGCTAACGCACCTTCGCCTTAAAGATACCAATGTTTTCAGTTATAAATTTCGGGGAGATATTTAAAACATACTCGGAAAAAATCGAAAACAGATTCCCCTAATGGGCGAACTAACTAGGTATACATGCGAGTTTATAGGGAACCCTCGATGCGCGAGTCAAACTCGAACTCGTTCGGTTTTTTATTTACAATCTCATATTTGCCGTGCGAAGTAGTACGTAGGTACAGTTAGTGTAGTCAAGGATAAACAATCAGTGGAAACGATATCCCCTCAACAGTAAATAATTACGAACCCCCATCTTGATTTATACTATGGAGCGGATATTACAAGTTTACAAGTGCTCTGCTCCGATGGTGCCTTGAGATATTCATTAGGCAGACATTCGGTCTGCTGGGTTAAGCTGTTCTGTCTTTAAAACCTTTAAAATCTTTCCAAACTGATGCAACAACTTAATATTGTGAAAAATTCGTTTTATGAACAAGATACGCTGTATGGATAGATCCTTTTGTCTTTAAATAATTTAAAACTTGACTGCGTTTTTTTTGATATAGTGTCAAATAGTGATGTGACTCGAGTGATATTTTTTCACTTTACTCACTCGTCAGTGATAAGTTAGTCACTCGAATGAAGACAAATTTCGAGTGACTTTTTCACTCGAGTTACTCGCCTGTCAAAAACTAATAAAACGTTTCTTTTCTATACTTTGTAAAGGTTGTAGTCTTATATTATACAAAGTATCTGCTTCATGGTCTTGACAAATCATTTTAATTAGATAATTAATATAATCAGGCGTTACTTGCGGAAATCTATTATATTAAAGTTGTAAAAGATTAATTTGTTTATTTCCGCCTAATGAAATAAAATTATGTGTCTTACCTAGTTTAAAGGGCACCTCTCGCCCTCCCTCTATTGCATGCACTTTTCCCGTCACCACTACTCCCAACACCACTATACTAGGAAAGACACCACCGTCGAAAATACGACACATGTTTCGCTTCTACACAAGGCATCCTCAGGTGAAGTAGAATAGATAGCTTTTTTGGAACTATCGGTCATTTCTAATACGTACTAATAGCAAACACTCTTAGATAAACACTTTACTAAAAACAATCAATTCACTAAAACTTAATTTTTACTAATTAATTTTAAATGGAAGATACATCGGCTAAACCTGTCATAACTAAATTAATAATAACTGAATTTCTCACACGCGCGGTCCGAGTCATTCGAGTTGACTAGAGTCACTCGTAGTCCGAGTTGTCATTAATATTTCTCGACAGCGAGTGAAATAAAAGCTACTTGAGTGACTCGAGTGAATCACAGCTTGTGTCCCATCACTAGTGTCAAACAGCAGAACAGCTGACATTGGCGAACGAAATCAAAACCTCCATAAGAAAAATATGTAGCTTTAGCTTGCTACACTCATAGATAAGAAGGCTACACTACATATTTATTAAGAAGAAGAACAACAGAACAAAAACTGGCGATTGGTCGTAGATTTGGCGTAATCGTAAATTCTAAGAGAATTTAAGCTGCATACTAACGTAAGGAATATGGATTTGGAAACACTCTGTATTGTTTGTTTATGTAGCAATAGGAAAATGTTTGAAATTCCATTGCCCTTACATAATATTACCAAAATGATATTACCTGAATTGGAAATATCGAGACTATGTTGGGAGTGTTTAGCTTGTTTAAAACATTCATATAAGTTAAGGCGAAAGGCATTAAATGCTAAACAAATATTAGATAAAGTAGCAGAGGTAAGAATGATTATTTTAATTGCTTCAGTAAATATTAAATTTTTTGCTGAGAAGGTAATTCTTAGATCTCGGCAACAGTGCCACCTATAGGGTCCAATTGTGAATCTAAACCATTTTTTATAGGATAAGGGTGACAAGTGAGCACAGTCCACCTGATGGCAAGTGGTTGCAGTGGCCTATACACATCTACATCTTTTTTTATATTCTTTTTTTATATATAATATAAAAAAAAAATATCTACATCTATCCTTGTTTGTGAATCAAAATGCAAATGCATTGTCAGTCGTGAAGACTAAGATGGAATGCCTCATATTTTAAAATCGGTCCAGCTGTTTAGAATGAGCTACATACACAGGACAGAAGAATTATATATATAAATATTCATCATTTCATCATTACAGCCCTTCACAAGTCCACTGCTGAACATAGGCCTCCCCCAAGGAATGCCACAAAGCACGGTCCCGAGCCACCTGCATCCATCGACTTCCTGCATGTCTTACCAGGTCGTCACTCCATCTTGTGGGGGGACGCCCTACACTTCGCCTACCGGTACGAGGCTGCCACTCGAGAACCTTTCTTCCCCATCGGTTGTCGGTTCTTCGAGCTATATGGCCGGCCCACTGCCACTTCAGCTTACTAATCCGTTGGGCTATGTCGGTTACTCTGGTTCTACTGCGGATATCCTCATTCCTAAGTTTACCACGCAGAGAAACTCCGAGCATAGCCCTCTCCATAGCTCGCTGAGCGACCTTGAGCTTCCTCATACGGCCAGCAGTGAAGGACCACGTCTCAGTTCCGTAGGTCATCACTGGCAACACGCACTGGTTGTACAATTTTGTTTTAAGGTTTTGAGGTATTTCTGACGAGAAGATGTGTCGTAGCTTCCCGAACGCTGCCCAGCCGAGTTGAATCCGTCGATTGACCTCTCGGTTGAAGTTGGACTTACCTAGTCGGACTATTTGTCCCGTTTGAAATCGGTCTGTAGTTCTTCAAGAGAGCGTTGTCACCTTTCTTGAAGAACAAGACCACCGCACTTCTGCTCCACGCCTCCGGTGTAATGCCACCATGGAGGACGGAATTAAAGAGCTTCTGAAGGACTTCAAGTACTGGTCTTCCACCCGCTTTCAGAAGCTCCGCTGTAATTCCATCCTCGCCTGGGGCCTTGCCGTTTTTAAGGTGCTGGAGAGCCATTCTAATCTCGCTCAGACTGACGTCCGGGATATCTTCAGAATAGTGTCGAATAAGACTCGCTCTTGGATCGTTACTCACACTTGCGTGTGGCTCCAACGATGACGTGTACAGCTGCCCATAGAACCTCTCAATCTCACTCAAAATCTCAGGTGCCCCGGAAACGATGCTGCCACACTCTTTCTTCAGCTTTGACAGTTGGCTCTTTCTGGCAGACAGATCTCTGGCAAAGACTTTGGAGCCTTGGTTCCGCTCGATCGCTTCTTCAATACGAGCTGTATTGAAGTTGCGTAAGTCTCGCCGCATGCATTTGGAGATCTGTCTGTTCAGTTGCCTGTATGCTGTCAAATCTGTTGAAGAATGTAGCTTCATCTCCCGTCTAACAGCCATGAGATTAAGAGAGTGATCGGAGAGTTTTTGTGTTCTTCTGCGGCGGGTCTTGCAGAACTTAGCTCCGACCGCATGGACAGTTTCCACGAGCTTGTCATTCATATCGTCCACTTCATTGCAGTCTTCTAGGCACTGAAAACGGTTTTGTAACTCGAGCTGAAAGGTTTCGGGACTTTGGATTAGAGCACGAGGGGGACGGAGCGTTGACTTCATCAGACGAGACCTCTCCAACTTAACATTTAGGTTCAGTGTGCCTCTAACCATTCGGTGATCGCTGCCGGTTTTCACCCTCGCGATCACTGAGACATCACTGAACAGTTGTCGTCTGGTCGTCATAATGAAGTCAATCTCATTTTTTGTCGAACCGTCGGGGCTCGACCAGGTCCACTTCCTGTGGGGCCGCTTCTTGAAGAAAGAGTTCATCATAAAGAGTCCCTCTTTCTCCATGAAGTCGGCCAGCCGCTGGCCCCTTGGGTTCCGTTGCCCTATTCCAAATTTCCCTACTTTCAGCTCACCGTTCTCTCTTGTGCCTAGTTTTGCATTGAAGTCTCCCATTAACACCGTATATTGGGTTTTGGAGGAATGCATGGCTCTAGAGATATCCTCATACATTTCCTCCACCTCCTCATCGGGGTGTGCCGAAGTTGGTGCGTAAACCTGTATGACCTTTAGCGAATACCGTTTGGTGATTCTGAGTATAAGGTACGCAACCCTCGTCGACACACTCCCGATCTTTACAACGTTGTTAACGAGAGACTTGTGGACGATAAATCCGACACCTCCTTGGGACAGATGGTCGCCCTCCCGGTGATAGAGCAAGTTGCCGGATTCGAGGATTACCGTGTCCTCCCCCTCTCTTCGGACTTCGGATAATCCTATAATATGCCAGCGCAACTTGTCTATTTCTTCCAGCTCCACGATCTTCTCGTCAGTCCTCAGGGTGCGTGCGTTGTACGTTGCTAGGTCGAGTCGTCGTAGGTGGCAACTGAACCTCCACCGGAGATTCTTAGCACCCACTTATAAATATTAGTAGCACCGTAATATATTTTAGCAAACTATACCATAGAATAAGTGAACCACATGTCAGAGCCCGTTATGTAAAACACATGAAAACACTTTTGGAGTCTTCTGTAGTCCAAAAAACCCCAAATATATGCTGTTTAATCATTTTTCTACAGACTTCACAAAGGAAGAGGTACTCAATTCGACTGTATGTTTAAGTTATTTATTACCTCATAACTTTTTTCTAGGTAAACCGATTCTTTTTTATTTGAAATCTGGTGCTTCACATGTAGTCCTATATATATTTGATCAAGGTCTGACTAATAGTTTTTGAGTTATTCTTAATAACTTATATTGAAGTTGGTTGTACAAAATTTTTAATTTTAAATTATTAATATTCAAGGGATGTACATTGGATGTCTCACTACAAAGCAAAACTGATTTGGGAACATCTTACATATTTGCTGTCTCTATCTGTGATGATGATAGAATTAATACTGAAGACACTAAAGTTACCAATACTAACCTTTTAGATATAGAATCCTCACCAAAGAGTTATGATATTAAAAGATTGAAAGAAGATAAACAGTTTTACGAAAATGATTTGACTCAAGCATTAAAAAGATCTTCAAGCTTTAATGTCAATACTAACAGAAATTCAAAACTTCTAGAGAAGGGTGAAGCAAATAATTTGAAGAGAAGTAAGCAAATGAAATTAAAAACTAAGAGAAAAAAGAAAATAACTCCCTTTAAGCAGTACACATGCAGTGAATGTAAAGCTACATTTGAGTAAGTATTAATTTATAACAAAAATTTGAATGTATTTGGTATCAATTTAACAGGAAAATCGCACACATTATCATTATTATTATCATTACAGATACAGATTTACAGACAGATAATACAGCCTCTCACACATCTACTGATAAACATAGGTCTACATCAACAAATATTTCTAAATCTTCTGTATACATAAAAATCTAAATGTTTCTTTGTTCAAAATTTTAAATCTCCAAAACTTGTTCACTATCATTCCATCCACTACAGCATATAAAAATCCACTTCTGAACATAGGCCTCCCTCATAGATTGTCTCATAGGGAGGATACTTGCCATAGTTGTAATATTACTGTTAATTTAATATTTTCACCTCTCAGTGAGTCATGTGCTCCTGGTAGATTATCTTCTATACATCCATCCATTACAGCCTATTAAAGTCCACTGCTGAACATAGGCCTCCCGCATAGATTGTCTCATAGGGAGGATACTTGCCATAGTTGTAATGTTACTGTTAATTTAATAATTTCACCTCTCAGTGGGTCATGTGCTCCTGGTAGATTATCTTCTATACATCCATCCATTACAGCCTATAAAAGTCCACTGCTGAATATAGGCAGAGACTCCCATAGATTGCCACATAAGGATGATTTTCTCTTAGTTGTGTTACTTTACAGGCAGGTGGGCAAACATAGTTTTACGAAATATGTTGTTACCCATCCCATTTTTCAGTATTCCTGTGTTGCCTCTTATGACATCCAATGTTCTTAACCACTATGAAATTTTGATACAATATTGCATTCTAATATGTTTGTATTTTTATGCATTTTTGAGCCACAGCAACACATCCTGTTTAGGTACAGCTAGCTTATAATACATAACAAAAATATAACCGGACAGATAGTTTGTCTATAGTTATTGCAGAATTATCAGTGTTGTAGATTACCCTATAGTAATATGCTGAGCTAAAACATTTTTACTGGCTCGATTCACTCACCATCACTTTAATTAATAAACAGCGCTATGATTATTAGTTTTTTTTTATACCTACATGTGATTTATATCTTAATCGTGAATAAATGTCTATTCATTTATATATTTCATTAATAGTATTTATTGTCGTCTAGTAGTGGTAGATTTGAAACACCCAAGAAATAAATTTATTTTATTATCTACTGCACATCTCAAAATACAACAAATACTGATTACAAACTATATTCTAATTGTACAATTTAGATGGCCTTATTGCTAAATAGCAATCTTTTCCAAACAGATAAAAAAAATATATTTGCATAAACATTGTACATGGAATAAATCTTTCAAATACATTTAAAACAGTTCATAATATTTTACATTTTAAATGTTAATATGAAAGATTTTGGTTTTATCAAGTATATGTGTAATAGCATTATTGCTCCATAATGTTTATCATTTTATATTATTGTTGGTATTACAACTGTTAATTCACTTTATGTTTTTTTTATAAGATAGGGTGACAAACGAGTACACAGTCCACCTGCTGATGGTAAGTGGTTGCTGTGGCCCATAGACATTTACATCTATCTTCGTTTGCGAATCAAAATGCAGATGCGTCGTTACCCGTGAGGACTAAGATTGAATGCCTCTTTTCCAGTAAAAAGGGTCTCCGGTTCTCTACATTCACCATACAAAACACAGTAGTGTTAAGCCGCTATTTTCCGCTGGTATTCTGTGATAGCGTGGTCCTTCCCCGGTCGAGCCGACCCATTCGTGCTACAACTATACTACTAATATAGCTGCAGCATGGCTCTACCACGTATAGAATGTTATTGGTCCTTTGAGCCAGATTAAATAAAACAGAAGAAAATTCTAAAATTATATGAAGCCATTAACTTCCAATGAGAAAGTAATGGCTTCATATTATTTTAAAATCTGACCTATATTAATCACAGCACAATATCAGTAAAAATTTAATGTATTTAACTAGAAGCAGAGGCAAATATGAGTATCACAGGCAAAAGCATCGTGGGAGGGTTCAATGCTCGATTTGTAGTCGAGATTTTTCGAGCCGAAGTGCCCTTACAGCACACTGCAGTGTTGTGCACACTGCAGATCCTCAAAGTGATGATGGGTAAGGAAAATGCCATCACTATTCAATTTTTTTTTAGTTTTTCATAGTTTGCATGTAACATATTCCTCCTTCCTGTTCTAAAACTCATATACCGGATTTAGACTCTCGTGTTGTTACGAGGTAACAAGTGCCTGTTTACACTCTCGCGATACGTTCAGTTTGTTTGAGCCAGCAACGATGAAAGACGTCGAAATAATAGCGGCATCAGCTGTTGTCTTAATAAGTATATATCGATGCTTGACCATTTTAAAAAGAAGGAAATTGAAAAAATACGTCGTTGATGACGAATATGGTAGATGATATCTATTCATCGAAACAGAACCTTTTCAGTTTCATAATTTTATATAAATTGCTAGTACCAATTGTGCAAGATTAAATAATATTATTTTGTTAAAATTGTAATTTTAAAACAAATGCAATTCCAATGTTATTATGGAAGGGCGCCGTAAACAAACTAAACGAGACGCGAGTGTAAACACCACGCTCCCGTCCTTCGCGAGGCCCTTTGCCTCGTGCCCAAAGAACCGGGTCCGACGCGAGCGCCGCGAGTGGCGAGGCGAGCTGCGAGCCCCACGACTCGCCTCGCCGCTCGCGCCATTGTAAACAGGCTATTAGAAATGAGATGTTTATGCCTAAAAAAAAGGCACTGTAGTACATTACTTAATATTAGATTTTTTATTTTAATATTTAAATTATTTATTTTAAGAAATTAGAAGATACCTGCAGGGTTGATTTTGTCGTTTCTTCTCCGGACACATATAATTTTGAGACAGTAGTATATTTAAATTTTTTTGACTTTTGACAAATAAAATTTTAACTTGTGTAGTAAATAATTTTTTTTCGATAATTTTATTTTGCTACAGCCTGTCAAAAATCCATTGAAAAGCATTTGTTTAGGTGACAAAGGTGACAAACAAGCACACAGTTTACCTGATGATAAGTGGATGCTGTGGCCTATAGATACCTACATCTATCCTCGATTAAAAATCAAAATGCAGATGCGTTGTCACCCCCGAGTCAATTCCAACTCAATTCCAGTAAAAAGGGTATATTTTTAGGAAAGTGCCGCTGCCACAGCATCTGCATACTTATTATTAACATAGTATTAATTTTTTTAGCATACTATTCATTATTAATAACTATACACTTACAAATTATGAGACTTGCTATAATCACTACATTTAAATGAAAAAACATAATATTTTTCACCCAAGATCCTGGTCTCCCGCAGGATATTAAAGATTTTGTCATATAATTTTTTATAGAGTAATGGGCAAACGGGCTACATATATGTCGTAGTAAAATAATTAAGACCGTGATATAGTTATATCTCTAGGGATGTAACTATATACCGTAATATAGTTATATGAAAACGGTTCATAACTATCTGACTAGACTAATCTAGTGAAATAATTATAATTGTAACTTGTTTGTAATTTGTTAGTCAAAACTACTTTTGACTTACACTTTTTAAATTATTGAAATTAAAAAATTAAATTCTTTCAATGTTACATTTTATATCGTTATAATGTACGCGGCTTTAGGGTGGCCCAAGGGCCATACCAATCGCACCTGAACCTACTTTCAAAAATGGAACATGAACAACAACAAAACAGGAACGTCAATGTCGCGAAATTTGTTCATTCTGTTCATTCAGTTTACAATTATAATTATTTCACTAGATTAGTCTAGCAAGATAGTTATGAACTGCTTTCATATAGTTATATTACGGTATATACCTATATCCCTAGGGTCATAACTATATCACAACTTTTACTATCTTACTATGATGTATATACCTAGTCAGGTCATAAGTATTGTCACACAGTAAAAACTTTTCTTTTAGAATGCTGGCCACAAAAAAGTTTATTGAATTAGAATTTCGAATTGTTCAAGAAAATAAAACTGTATACTTTTTAGAATTTTACTCATTTTTAAAAATGGAGTGGACGCTTAAAGAAGACCGTGTTGCAGTTATTGCGTTGCATCGTTGCGGTTACGCGCCAATTCAAATTTTTGACATACTGAAAAATTTGAATATAACCAAAAGATTCGTTTATCGTACCATCAAACGATACAATGAAGACTCTAGTGTAGATGACAGGTCAAGAAGTGGTCGCCCTCGGTCTGTTAGGACTCCAGCAGTGATAAAAGCTGTGAAGGCGCGAATTCAAAGAAATTCCAAACGTAAGCAGAAACTGTTGGCCCTTCAGATGGGGTTAAGCAGAACCACGTGAAAAGGGTGTTAAATGAAGACTTAGGGCTTCGGGCATATCGAAGAAAAGCAGGACATCGTTTGAATGCTCGTCTAATGGACCTGAGACTGAAGAGATGCCGCGCTTTGTTGAAGCGGTACGCGGGAAAAAAATATCGGGAAATTATTTTTTTCGGATGAAAACATTTTTACCGTAGAAGAGAGCTACAACAAACAAAATGATAAGGTGTACGCACACAGTAGTGAAGAAGCGAGCAACCGTATCCCGCGTGTCCAATGAGGTCATTTTCCATCCTCGTTCATGGTATGGTTGGGAGTTTCTTATTGGGGCTTAACAGAGGTACATTTTTGTGAGAAAGGTGTAAAAACGAATGCAGTTGTGTATCAAAATACAGTGCTGATGAACCTTGTGGAACCTGTTTCTCATACCATGTTCAATAACAGGCACTGGGTATTCCAACAAGATTCGGCGCCAGCTCATAGAGCGAAGAGCACACAAGACTGGCTGGCGGCGCGTGAAATCGACTTCATCCGGCACGAAGACTGGCCCTCCTCCAGTCCAGATTTGAATCCGTTAGATTACAAGATATGGCAACACTTGGAGAAAAAGGCGTGCTCAAAGCCTCATCCCAATTTGGAGTCACTCAAGACATCCTTGATTAAGGCAGCCGCCGATATTGACATGGACCTCGTTCGTGCTGCGATAGACGACTGGCCGCGCGGATTGAAGGCCTGTATTCAAAATCACGGAGGTCTTTTTGAATAAACTTTAGTATCATAAAAATCTATGTTTTGTTAAGTTCATTTTGGTATATAAATGGTTACATAATGAATAAACTTGTTTCAATTATTTTATATTAAACATGTGACAGAATTTATGACCTGACTAGGTATAAGTGATAAACAATTTTGTGAAATTTTCTTATTATTATCTAAGAATAATTTTAGAAAACCATTAGCAGAAACGATGTGATGATTTCTCATACACTGAGGATATCATTCGTTGCTTTGCTTGGTAGACATCTTTGATATACGTCTCCCATATAAGTGTTACCGGGATTTTCTATAGTTTCCCCATATGGGCTATAAGTTCTCAACCTGAGAACGCCGTTTTTGGTACTTTAATCCTAGCGTAATAATGGTTATATCTCTATCGGAAGCCAACATTTTATATTTTTTTCTGGCATTCCATATATATTCCCGTTATGACACCCACGGGACGAAATGGGATACCGGATTCTTCTACGCCGCCACCAGAAGGCTAAACACATAATAATAATCTCAATTTTTAACCGACTTCAAAAAAGGAGGAGTTACTGAAATCGACTGTATTTTTTATGTTGAACTTTTTTCAACACATAAAAAACTTCCCACAGAACCTCAGAACTTTTTTTCTAGGTGAACCGATTTTGAGGATTCTTTTGTATTTAAAAGCTACTTCTCATGTGGTTCCATATATCAATGTGGATCAAGATCTAACCAGTCGTTTTTGAGTTATCCTTAATAATGCGTATTTAATTGATTTTGACTACATTGATGATTTTATTTATATTGAAGTCGGTTGTACAAAAATATTAATTATACCACTTGTGTCAGTTTCAGACATTACTGCAAGCCGTGTGCGAAATTCTTCAAAACAAGTTGCAGCTACCGGAAACATCTTCGAACATCCATCCGCCATGTAAATCCGGAATCTCTTCGGTGAGTTTATTTTATTTGAAATAATAAGAGATGAAGACAAGTGCATAAGTGTTTAGTACCAACCAATCAGCAACCCAGGTTCGACTCCAGTCGGCACCAATGAAATTGTTAATTGCAATTTTAAGTGCTGATTTACCACTTGCACGACAGTGAAGGAAAGCATTGTGAAAAAATACATAGATACACAATCAGTGACAAAAAATCTCCTTTCCGAATAAGCGCCTACACCTAACTCGAACATTTGGGTGCGCTTTTAATTTGTGTGTAGCTTTGTGAATACAACTTTAGGCAATGCCGTTAAGGTTGAATTTACATTAATGATAATTTATTTCAACTAGTCAATACAATTGGCGATAGTTCTTAGATAACTTTTGCATGAGGTTGTGTATCTAGTTTTTATTAGTGATCAATAATTTCTGAAGATTTAAGTATTTCAAGGTCACATGTCCTTCAACACGCACTAGAGTCGCACAGCAGACTAATTGCTCCAAAACCCTCTCTAAAATGAAAGGAGGCCTGTAACCAGCTATATACGACTTGAGGACTTTCAAGAAAAGTACCTACTCTTTTTTATAAGGCCGGCAAAACATCTGCAATTTCTTTGGTGTTAGTTCATGGAATGCGGTAGTCACCATCAGGTGAGCTCGTTGCACACTCATATTAAAAAAAATATGGGCCTTATCTAGCTTGAAATTTTTAATTAAAATTAATATTCAAAAACAACACCGGGCTAACTCTGACATCGGGGTTTCAAATATCTCAGGCCTCTTCATGGGTGGCGCACAGCATCCGAAACGTCGGAAATTAAAAATAAGACGCGATAAAATCCGTAAAAATTGCTTTATTCAATTTATAATTTTAGTTTTGACTGTTTCGTTGGTTAGTGGTCGTACACGCGATGGATTTTGTCAAGAATTTAATGAGGGCTAATAATCTTCCACTCACCAGATGTCGCTACTAGCGACTGAGGTAAAGTTTTTTGTTACACAGTGTCAGTTAATTGAGAAATAAGTTTTAAATAATAGTTTATCATTGTCTAGAGTATTATATTAATATATAACACAATGTGTCAGTGGTTTGATTTTTAATTTTGTGCACATTATAACTTTTTTTTTAAAAGTCGTCTTTTAGTTATATTTATAGTTTGGTTTATTAATTTCTAATGTAATGAATATTAAATATAACTAATAATACAGAAAGAAACCTTAAAGATTACATTTTCCTAAGAAATTATCGTCCCCGCTATGAAATCTGTCAAATATTTTACCTCAATCGAAAGTGGCGCCGCCCTGGTGGCAGAAAAAGTCGTGGATGCCCTCATTGAGTTTTTCTGTCGAGAAATTCTCCGTAGTAGTCCGGAGTCATGAAGTTGGCAGTGTTTCACCGCCTACGCCCGATTTCCCTCCGGTCGTGTCGGATTACCATTCCATCCGTATGATAAGTGAGGGAATAGAGAGTGCACCTGTGCTCGCGCACACACACGTGCACTATAATCGTGTCCTTCACAGATGGCGAGTCTCTATTGAGACAGAAGACAGAGAAATGAAATCAATTAGTTCTTATTTCTAGCCCATGCACCTTACCACACTGACGTCACGCGGGCCTGTGCACCTCTCATGGAAGGTGTACCTCACACTGAAAACATCTGGTCTATTGGATATTCACGTGTCATTGGATGTTTGCCCTTTTGAAATTTATGTACGTCAACTGCCCTCACGATACAGGAGAAAATCCTAGGCCCGTATTAATAAACGTTATTCAACGATGAACTCAAATGCGTAATAATTTTCATTACGATATCGGCATTTCAAGATCGTTGCTAATCAATAAACATATAAAACCAGTGTCTCAAAACGCTGTACTAGGAATACTGTATGTGGCTTGCACTCAAATACACACACTTGAGAGTCGAGTTCAGTTTATTAACCAGTGTGGCACTCAGCTGATATCGTAAACCTAAACCGCATCTTGAGATATGTTTATTAATAAGATCGTAACCTCAACATTGTACTCAAGTGCGTGTACTTATTAATACGGGCCATAGTGCAGAGGTAATATTTCTAAAATAAAATAGATTCATTTGCTGAAGATATGCTGCGAAGTGTATTTGCAAGCATACCCCAACTATTGCCATTCTGTGCTCTAAACTCGTGCCCGCTAACTGTACTCTCGTAACATTTTTTTACAGTTTCTCATGCCAAGTTTGCGACAAGCGCTTTGTCCGCTGCAAGGAGCGCGACGAACACCACGAGCGTGTTCACTTGCAACGCAACCGGCTGCAGTGTGTGCGCTGCTCGCGTCGCTACTGCAGCCGGCGCGCGCTCCGCTCGCACGTGCGGACACGACACACTGCTGCTGTTGTGAAGAAGGATTTCGTTTGCGAGATTTGCGGTGTAAGCTTTAAGGTAAGTCAGCTTATATACATATGTACCACAGTTTATCACTAGACACCTCTCATTTGTAAAATTGCTTTAAAGCGCCGGCATCGATATATATGTACTACGCACTAGAATTCGCATTCCGAACATTGACTTTGTTAAACTGCACTGTACTGCAATCCGTACACTAAACTAAATATTGCGTAAGTTGAAGATTTGTGAATTTCATAAGATAATTATTATTACATTTTATTTAGAAATATGTTTGTTTAGGTTAAAATTAAAGTATTTTATAGTAGTCTTCGCTCATGCGTGACTCTACTATAACCCGCGCATGCACGAAGACATAAGAGTAGCGCATAATTGTTGTTTGGAATAGCTTCTCTAGTACGTAGTACATATAAATCAATGAGCGCGGAAGAGTTCGTTACCCTGCTTAATTCTATTTTATATTAAATCCTTAAAATGTTTTTAATCTATTATTCGTCAGAGGTAGATCCCGTATAAATTTGAAGGAAAAATTGCACAAGGTGGATAAATAGGGGGTGAAAGTTTTAATACTATTTAGACCAAATTCTACTTGTTTTTTTTCAACTTCTGATAATCCTGAAACAACTGAAATCCTCGGCGTTAACATATCGAATGACATTCAGTTCCGTGGACATTTGTAAGAAAAGGTCAAGTTAGATTCTAAAAGCTTCGCGTGCTTTGTAGAGTAGGGACAGTATTTCATGCCGGCACACCGCTGCGACTTTATAAGGCGTAAGTTCGTCCTTACATGGAATACTGTTCTCATCTCTGGGCCGGTGCTCCCCAGTGCCAGCTCTTTCCACTTTATCGTATCCAGCGCAGAGCGGTTCAAATCGTCTACAACCGAGCTCTCTCTAATAGGCTTGACTCACTGGCGCTGCGAAGAGATGTTGCATCCCTTCGCATTTTCTACCACATTTACCACTAATTCCAGCCGCTGAATTTCACCATCACACATCGCGACAAATCTCGCGATACCATCCGTACCATCTGGATAATTGGCGGTCCACCACTGCGCGATTTACAAGTTTTCTTCCTCGCACAACTTCCTTGTGGAATCGACTATACCACCAACGGTATTTTTCCGGACCGACACGACTTAGGGACCTTCAAGAAAAGAGACTACTCTATTTTAAAAGGCCGGCAACGCACCTGCAGTTCCCCTGGTGTTACAGTTGTTCATGAGCGCTGGTAATCTTTAACATCAGGTGAACCTTCTCTTATATAAAATGGATGTTTATTTGAGCCTTAAGGAGACTAGTGTTGTTTCGGTCTGGACTGAAGTCGGTACGTAATTACAATTTACATGTCTACTTGCAGCTTTATTATGGATGTAGTACGAATGGGTCGGTCCGACCGGGGAAGGACCACGTTCTCACAGAATACCAGCGTAAAATAGCAGCTTAACGCTGCTGTGTTTCGTATGGTGAGTGTGGAGAACCGGTGACCCTTTTTACTGGTGACGAGAGATTCCATCTTAGTCCTCACGAGTGACAATGCATCTGCGTTTTGATTCGTAATCGTGGATAGATGTAGATGTCTATGGGCCACAGCAACCACTTACCATCAGGTGGATTGTCTGCTCGTTTGACGACACCCTTATTCTATTGTATATTAAAAATAAATTTAACGGATTTTGTCGCGTATATTAATCGAGGACAAGGGGTGCTGTAGAGTACTCGAAACGTCTGGAATAAAAAATATCCCCTGATCGTGGACGGCTTTTTCTTGCTCGCTACCCAGCTGAGGGTGTTTGTGTTTAGAAACAACATTAATTTTAATATTTGAAGCTAGACAAATTTATTTTGTTTTTTTTTCAGACGGCGCAAATACTAAAAGGCCATCAGCGTATTCACACCAAAGAAATGACATCAATAGAAAAGAAAGATACAAATTAAAATACTTAAAAAATTAAAATAAATATAAATAATGTAAAACAAAGTTTTGTTTTAATATACCCCATATTTAGTCATTCTATAAAAGAAAGTTATGGGCACTAACTGCGCATAGAATGATAATATATCATCATTACAGCCCTTCACAAGTCCACTGCGGAACATAGGTCTCCCCCAAGGAATGCTTAGTTTAATATTAATCGATTTCGATATACCAACAGTCACCTTGGCACTGTTGAAGGAACTAGCACCGCCACCCAATTTTAGACGGAATCAAAGGTTTTCTTATAGGTCACACATGCAGTACAAAATGGCAGATTGTACTCTTCCATATTCTGAACAATTTGTTGAAGGATGTTCGTAGTCTATGGTACTTAAACTTTTTCGGAAACCAGTTTGTTCGGAGGGATGAAAGGCGTCAAGTCTGCGAGTAAGGATTCGTTCGACTCTCAAAACAGCACGTAGACGAGCCAACGAAAGGCCTCGTTTCATCTTGAGATGAGAGCTTTTTAGAAGCAACTAACTGCAGAAATGTACACAGATTTCCATTCTAGCTAAGGCAATAAGTACCCTCAAAAAAAAAGAAGATAATATGTCAAAGGGTTTTTAGTAGCACTATACAAACAAACCTATGTCTTTTGAGGATTACACTGGATTAGATTAAATTCTGGGGTTCCAGCACCACTGGGGCGCCCCAGTTCCAACACTTGCCTTTTCACTGCAAGCAACGGAGAGCGGCTGGAATTATCGAAGACCAAGTTCTTTCCTATCGGTTGATCTATACCTGCATTTCCTATCGCATATACTACAGGGAGCGCTCCAATGAATTGTTTTGATTGATGCGTAGATTGCGACAGAATTTTTAATTTCATACTCGATGGTTGGCAGTTTACTACCGTGCATTTTAACAGGAATTTATCACCCAAGACCACATCGTAGAATTTGGAGAAAGCGTACTCCTTTCTAAATAGCCGTTTTTAATGTACATGGACGGTGATGATTACTATCAGTTGACCCGTATAGTCGTATGTCGCCTTGCGTTTGTTCTATAAAAAAATATCGTATGTCTAATCTCTAAGGATACAGAAGTGGCTTGTTTTCATCCTTACGTGGTAGAGCCATGCTGCAGCTATATTAATAGTATAGTTGTAGCACGAATGGGTCGGCTCGACCGGGGAAGGACCACGCTCTCACAGAATACCAGCGTAAAATAGCAACTTAACGCTGCTGTGCTTCGTTTGGTGAGTGTAGAGAACTGGAGACCCTTTTTACTGGACAAGAGGCATTCCATCTTAATCCTCATGGGTGACGACGCATCTGCATTTTGATTCAATATAGAGGATAGATGTAGATGTCTATGGGTCGCAGCAACCACTTACCATCAGGTGGACTATTTGCTCGTTTGTCACCCTATCCTATAAAAAAAAACCTAAAAAGTACTCCACGAAGTTTTTTGGGTTAATCATTTTTGTAACTTGATTTTTATTTTTTTAGAATATGATGGCCGAAGCAAACGGTAGCATTATAGAGATCTCTCGTTGTATTTTTGACGACTTTGCTAAAGCCTGCTGAAGAAATGTGAAGCACGGCGTTATTGTTAAATTACCGATGAATAAACGGTTCTCACATATTACAGTTTTTCACCGGTTATTTATGAAGCAGAATACACCCCTAACTTCGACATTTGGCTCTTTTCTGCAGACAAACCTCTGGCAGACGTCGAAGACATGGTTCCGCTCTATCGCTTCTTCAATACGAGCTGTATTGTAATTGGGTAATTCTCGCCGTATGCATTTAGAGGTTTAGAGAAATGTCGGTTCACTTGCCTCTATGCTGTCATATCTTTTGAAAACTGCAGCTTCATTTCACGTCTAACAAATTATCCGTTCAATCGGAGTACGAGTTCTGCGATAAGGAACTTAGCTCGGACTTAGTTTTCACTAGCTCGTCATTTATATCGTCCACTGTATTACAATCTATGTACCCTTTGAAAATAATTATGTAATTAGAGCTAAAGGTTTTCGGGGCTTTGGAGTAGAGCTTTGGTTCAGTGCGCCTCTCACCATTCGCTAATCGCTAAGTCTTCACCCTCGCGGTCACTAAACAGCTGACAAACGAGCACTCAGTTCACTTAACGGTAAGTAGACGCTGTGGTCCCTATCTATCTACATCTGTCTTTGATACAGAATCAATATGCGGATGCGTTGTCAGCTTTGTGGACTAAGATGGAATGCCTCGTTTCCAGTAAAAAAGGTCTCCGGTTCCCTACACTCACCATACGAAACACAGCAGCATTAAGATGCTATTTCACGCTGGTATTCTGTGAGAGCGTGCTCCTTCCCCGGTCGAACCGACCCATTCGTGTTACAATCATTATATTTAGCTGTATCGTGGCTCAACCACGTGTATTCGCTATAAAATGAGGTCTTTATATAAGTTCCCAATATCATCCTGTAGGTGTCGTAAGAAACGACAGAGGGAAATGAAAGAGACGGGCAGCAGCATCGTTTTGATAACAGTTTAAACTTTAAACTAATAAAAAAAATTTGCGGTTGCCAACCCTTCTGTCAAGCGTGACAACTTCATACAAAGGTACTCTGTGGTGACAACTATGGCAAATATTCCCTTAGAGGCAATCACTGGAGTGCCGGATTTAAACAAAGTACTCAGTAATAATGCTATCAGGTAGTAATAAGTAAAAAGTACTATATTTTATCTCTAATTCAACTGTCACGCTTTTAGGGTTCCGAAGCCAAATGGCAAAAAACGGAACCCTTATGGATTCGTCATGTCTGTTTGTCTGTCTGTCCGTCCGTATGTCACAGCCACTTTTCTCCGAAACTATAAGAACTATGCTGTTGAAACTTGGTAAGTAGATGTATTCTGTGAACCGCATTAAGATTTTCACAAAAAAATAGAAAAAAAGCAATAAATTTTGGGGGTTCCCCATACTTAGAACTGAAACTCAAAATTTTTTTTCACCAAACCCATACGTGTGGGGTATCTATGGATAGGTCTTCAAAAATGATAATGAGGTTTCTTATATCATTTTTTTCTAAACTGAATAGTTTGCGCGAGAGACACTTCCAAAGTGGAAAAACTTTATCGTTATACTTCTTTATCTTTATTTACGTGTACTGTACTGTTCGTATGTTGGGCGCTAGCAGAATAACAGCGTTGTAGGCAACTGCAACATTTATATGCTGAGCTAGAGTCCATTCATTACTACATTATGTAATTCTTGTAATTTGTGTATGTACTCATTTTAACTTTATTGGTGGTAATGAATAAATGCTTTTATTATTATTATTATTATTAAAAATGTGTGTCCCCCCACCCCCCTGTAACTTCTAAAATAAGAGAATAATAAAACTAAAAAAAAAATATATGATTTACATTACCATGTAAACTTCCACCGAAAATTGGTTTGGATAGATCTAGTAAGTAGTTTTTTTAATACGTCATAAATCGTAAATTATGTTATTTGCTGCTACGGAACCCTTCATGGGCGAGTCCGACTCGCACTTGACCGCTTTATTTTATATTAACGGTGACTGGAAGTCTGGAACAAGTAAATTTTACGGAAAGAATGTTTCCGTCATGAATGTAAAATGGAAAGAAAAAAATAGAGTATGGCCAAAGCGAAGAGCAATATCAACTAAGTACAGGGTTATTTTTCAAAGAGTAGCCAAATTTTAAACTTAAGTTCAAATATATAAGAAATGAAATACCGTCAGTGCAGTTTTTAAAAATACGAATAAATAAGGCTTCTATTTTTATTTGGAATTATCAAAAAATTAAAAATTATCGAAAAAGAACAGTTGTGTTTTTCAATGTTTGAGATTTTTTTTAATTAGTTTTTCTTCGCCATTTGCCTATATCACTTATTCTGAACCTTCTCTGCAAATTTGGCCGGTTATTGTATCATTGAAATCAAATCATCAAAGAACAATGGCAGACGTTCATACATAAAATTAGTTGAGAAGGAATGGTAGCGTCTATATATCAAAAATATCTTAAAATGTTAAGCGTCGGTCTCATAATAACTCTGTCAAAGAATTTTGTACTGAGAAGGCGTTAAAAAAAAGATATTTACATTTGAACTTTTTTAGGTTATGTCCTATGTCACTTGGAAAAAGTCATGCTTCCCGTGGTTGTTAGCTTGTTAGATGTTAGCTTAATACATAATTGAGAGTTTTTAGATTATTGTATCTCTATTATATATTTGCATACTATAAATGTATATTTCTGACATGGCTCCAGGGCTTTTGTGTCACAGTGACATTCTCAGAAGGGCTAGAACCCAGAGCCGTAAGGCCAGTAAAAAAAAACAGTGACATTTTGTTTTAGCTAGTGTTGTCATAACATTAAATGGAATTGTTACATAGTACTATGATTGAGATAATGTATTATTGTAGGAAGTGCTTTGTTTATTATTTTTATTGACTTATTCTCAACCATTTCACTTTTATTTTTATTATTACTGATAGTATAGTAATTAGTAATAATAACTTAATATAAAAATATTTTGTGTGTTGTGTTGGTATTGGTAGCCTCAAAAAGTTTATACGAAAATAGTATGAATATACTAAATGTCAACACT
Organism: Parnassius glacialis; assembly: GCA_033319125.1. Lineage (NCBI taxonomy): Eukaryota > Metazoa > Arthropoda > Insecta > Lepidoptera > Papilionidae > Parnassius > Parnassius glacialis. Next base: position 11,509,568 of record JAVANC010000015.1, on the reverse strand, counting down.
TGAATAGAGTAAAATGATTTAAGTTATTTGATATTCCCAAAAAGTTTGTTTTTTTCTGTGGCTTTAATTAAAATACATTTTTGTTTGAAAAATCATAGAAAAATAATAAAACTCATTTTATAAATAACTTATTTCTATTGCCATGCTATTTTTCTGCCATTGTTCTTTGGCCGGTTATTGTAAAATAACCCTATAATATAATGTATGGAAAAATACATAAAGATTAAAAATAAATGTGTACTTTTTTCCTGAATTTTCCAAAAGTAGGTACTATATTTTTTACATCTTTTTTGGGAAAAATACTATATTTGTTAAAAAAAAGGCAGCAACCCTAGTTACGTTCAAAAACTTTTAATAAAAATTAAAAGTAAAAATCAACTTCAAATAACTAAAAATAATAAAATAACTTCCACACGAAGCTTCTCAAGTCGACGCTTTGATTCTTATACACATTGTCTGAGCACCTACTTCTAAAGCTGTTATCTATAAATAAATTTATTATTTTTAGTTCTTTGAACTTATTTGGTATTATGATTATTTTTCATTTAGTATTGGAAACAAAATAAGGAGCAGAGTAAAAGAACATTTTATAAACATTTGGTTAATTATAACAAAAATATAAATCCTCTAAAAATAATTTGAGTCTGTGACACACTTAAATCAAAATTTACTTTTGACACTATAGTTGTAATAATACCATTTTTTTTTCAACTAGACTATTCATTTCATTCATTTCATTTCATTCTAGACATTAATCGCACCCGTAAACTAAAAACATAGAACTAAATATCATGTCCTGTTTTGCAAAAAAGTAAATGTGCCGTACAGAGTTTCTAAAGTAGATTAATAACATTAAAGAAATAGAGATTAAGATAAGCCCAATTAATAGCAGCCATGCTAATTCGCTAATTGGTTATGATCAAACGTTTTTATGTAGTAATACTTTGCGCAATAAGCTATCGTCAATGAGGGCATCCAAGACTTTTTTTCCACCAGGGCGGCGCCACTTTACAGTGAGGTAAAATATTTGACAGATTTCATAGCGGGGATGATAATATTTTAAGAAAATGTAATCTTTAAGGTTTCTTTCTGTATTATTAGTTATATTTTATATAAATTACATTAGAAATGAATAAACCAAACTATAAAATATAACTAAAAGCCGATTTTTTTTTAAAAAATGTTATATAGTGCAAATAATTAAAAATCAAACCACTGACGCATTATGTTGTGTATTAATATAATACTCTAGATAATGATAAACTATTATTTAAAACTAATTTCTCAATTAACTGACACTGTATAACAAAAACTTTACCCCAGTCACAACTAGCGACATCTGGTGAGTGGAAGATTATTTGCCCTCATTCTCCGTAACTTTTTTAATCGACTGCGAGCTGGTAAGTTACCCTTTAAGTAATGACGTGGGTGTCTCACAGACGGCGGGCAAACAAATTTGTGTCTTATTTCGTCATGTTTAGAAAAACGCCCGCGCCCTTTCCGCTAGCTTCGGGATTTTACGCGTTGATTGGTCAGTCGAGCGCTCGGAAGCGGCGCAGCAACACGTTCGGCTATAGAGCTTGGCAGTGTCTCTGAGACGTAAGGTCAGTATTAATGTTCGGGATCTGTGAAACGTCAGGTCATTATTAGTGTATATTTTTTTAAGTGTCTACGAGACGTCACCTCATTATTGATTTTTTAGATGGATCAACCGAGTACATCTAAAAATAGTCGCAAAAGAAGACGGGTGGTAGCTTGTAACAGTGAAGACTTCGAAAATACCCTAGAAACTTGGTTAGAGACAGAATTAGAGGGTGATTTTAGTGACGTTGACGATGAACAGGCAGACCCAGACTTTTTCTTGCAAAGCGATCACGAAACGGAATTAGAGCAGTCTGAAGATGAACAAGATAAGGAAAATGTGAGTCAGCAACAAAACAGACCAACCACAGGTTCTCTTCTTGATTTCGACCAAACTTTAAGATCTCAAACTGTAAGTCCTCCTTTAGTTTTATCTGGGAACCAAAAGTATTTTTACGGAAAAAATGGTTTCAAGTGGTCAGCTGAGGAAGCTGTAAACAGATGAAGTCGTACAACAAGTCACAACATTGTCGATATACCTCGACCTCAGCCCAAAACCTTCACTGACTCAGAAACTCTTTGGCTTGAGCTATTTGACACAAAAATGATTGATGCAGTTGTTACTTGTACAAATCAAAAATTATCAGAGGTTTGTATGAAGTACAAAAACCCTAATAAAATTGAACTGAGACCTACCGATCGCGAAGAAATGAAAGCTTTCTTGGGCTTATTATTTTATACATCAGTCTTCAAGTCCAATCACGAGAACACCAAGTTCATATTTGCTACTGATGGCTCTGGGCGTGAAATTTTTCGCTGCGTGATGTCTTAATTCCGATTTCTCACTCTCCTAAATTATATTCGTTTTGATGACATTAACAGTAGAACACAACGCCTTGAAACAGACTCATTGGCTGCAATTTCAGAAATTTTCGGACCGTTCATTGCTAATTGCAAGAAAGCATATACTCCCGGAGCGTATCTATGTGTTGATGAAATGCTAGTTTCATTTAGAGGCGGATGCAAATTTATAATATATATGCTGAAGAAGCCGGCCAAATATGGCCTGAAAATTTTGCTTGTGTGTGATGCAGAAACCTTCTACGTATATAATGCATACATTTACCATGGAAAAGATTCAGATGGATTGGGACTCTCAGAAACCGAGAGAAAGTTTTCCATACCAACTCAGTCTATATTACGATTGTGTAAGGATTTTGAAAAAACCAATCGAAATATTACTGCCGACAATTGGTTTAGCTCAATAGAATTGATGGAGCAGTTGAAAGAGAGAGGTCTTACTTATCTTGGAACGTTGAAAAAAAATAAAAGACACATCCCACCTGAATTTCAAGCCTCTAAATCACGACAGCCTGAATCATCGCTCCACGGCTTCACAAAAGACTTCACTATTGTCTCTTATGTCCCTAAAAAGTCAAAAGCAGTTTTGTTGATCTCTTCAATGCACCACACAAACGAATTGGATCCACTGACAAACAAACCTGTAATAATAATTGACTATAATAAAACAAAAGGCGGTGTTGATGAAATTGACAAAAAATGTTCAATTTATTCTTGCAGCCGTAGAACCCGACGTTGGCCTCTCGCAATTCTTTTTAGAGTCTTGGATTTGAGTGGGGTCAACGCCTATGCTTTATATAAGACCTGCACCGCTGTTCCTGATATTCCTAGAGCTCAGTTTCTCCAGAATCTTGCTCGGAGTTTGGTTTTACCACACTTGAAACGACGAGTATATAATGATCGATTACCAAGAGAGCTGAGATCGACAATAGCACGCGTACTGGGTAGGGATATGCTCCCAGAACTTGAAAGAGCTGACCCTGCAGATACAGAAGTAGTGAGAAAAACGTGCAAAATCTGCCCATCAAGACTCAAAAGACGTACTAAATACAGTTGCGTTGAATGTCGCAAGCCTATCTGTCTCGGATGTTCGAAAACAGTATGCATCGAATGCGTAGAAAATAAATGATTTATTCTAAAATGTTTACGATTGATGAGATGATTTTTAATTAATTAATTAATCTTATAATAATGACTGTTATTTTAGTAGAACAAATTTGCCAAAAAATATGTTATATAGTTTAGTATGGCCAAATTATAACGATTGTGTCTATACGAATGTCAAATATATGTTACCTAATTTGTACGAAATAAATGTTGATTTTATATGAATATTTTGTTGTTTTCTCATACAATCTTAATAAGTAAATAATAGATGGAACATATATTAAATAAATAATGTGGTTATAAGTACATAATCATACTATTAATTAATTATTTCTGTAGCCGTCTGTGACCTGGCTAAACCACGTCAGAACTTAAAGGTTAAGTTTGTTTTGTAAACCGCAAACGTTTCCGACAATTTAACATTAAAAAAAAACAACGCGTTAAAAAAAGAAGAACATTGATTTTGTTTGATGTGATAGCTAAGAAAACGCTGTTATTATTTATTGGCTGTTCCCCGCTATTTTATCCGCGTTTAATTTATTACGATTGGATTTCATGGGTTTTAATCTTTTTACGCGGAATCTTAATTCTTTTTTAAAATTTAAGTTGCCTAAATCAGTTCAGCCATTTCAGAGATTAGCCGGAACAAACAGACAGACGGACAATTTTTTTTGTTTTAAACATTTAGTAAAAAACTGTTATTTTGAAATTACAAACAAACACTTCAATTTTATTTATTTGTATACATTTGCGCACATTGTCAACGTGATTTGATATGTCTATACAAATAATTAAAAGTGTCTGTTTGTAATGTCAAAATAACAGCTTTTGACTAAATGCATATGGAAGTACATACGGTACCTATGAAAAAAAAACATAATTTTTAAAATTGTTGTCGGTCTGTCTGTCAGAAACGGCTAGACCGATTTTAACGGGACTTTCACTCGCAGATAGTTAATGTTATAAGGAGTAACTTAGGATACTTTTATTTTAGAAAAGGAATTAGGATACCACGCAAAAAATTTAAAACCCATAAAATCCAATCGTAATAAATTCCAAGCACGAAGTCGCGGGGAACAGCTAGTTTCATACATGTATGTAACCTTATACCGTACTGGCTTAACGTTCGTAACTAAGTACCAATTCGCGCGACCTACAGCTGTGACACATTTTTTATTCTTTCCTATGTATTAATTGTAAAATACCAAGTACAGTCGAGTCTCAATAATTTGACACTTGTTAATTTGAATCTCTCGACAGTTTGAACATTTTTCCCGGTTCCTTGAAAAATACTCGATAAATTAAATAAAATCTATATTAATTGGTGCCCTCGGTAATTTGAAGTTGAGGGAATAAATACTATTATATTGTCCGCCAACATGCAATAATTTGAAGTCTGGGCTTCGTTACTCTCGATAATTTGAAACGTTTTATCATGCACAGACATGTCATTTGTTTACATGTGTACAGACCGGTCGATTGTTTACATAAATGAGATTTTATTTTTCAAAATTAACATTTTTGAATAATTGTACAAATGTTTAAAATAATAAATCACGAATGTTGATCAAACTAATGTTTACTTGATTTTTTCCTCTCTCCCTCTTGGTTATCTCAACTCCTGCTATTTTGAACTCTTGGTAATTTGAAATTTTTCTCTGGTCCCTTGAGTTTCAAATTATCGAAAGTCGACTGTATTTTCTTTTCCAACTCTTACGAAGACGTCTTTTACGACACCCACGCCACAATACAAAATGCGGTGATGGATTCTCTTAGGCCGCATAAATATTAATTTTGTTCTGTGTAAAATATTTACAGCTAAAACTATTGAAAAGAGAACACATTAACACGATTTTTTTTTAAATAACACAACACAATTTTTTCCGTTAAATTAAAAAAAAATATCACTTTTAGTAACTCTAAATATTTTTCCCGCAAATTTGTATTGCTCACTTGTATTCTTATTGCATTAAACGTAACTGCTGTAGTCCAGATCCCGATAAAATCAAATGCTGCGACGTACGAATATGTTTCTGGGCAGATTTGCAAGCGAAGTACACATTACACATATATCACTTCTGTTTAATCTCAGCTTCTTTTATTTCTATGTTATTTAACTCTAATTGTTTTAAATTGTTCTTATGCTGCAAACCATCGTTATGCTCGTTAATGTTCGCGGCATTATTAGTCAAATGAACGTCGCGAATTTCACACAAATGACTTGCCACTTAATTTTTTTTTCTTTTGATTATTATTAATAAGTTGCGCGACTAAAACGTGTTCAGCTATTTTTCCCTTTATCATAACTATATTACAGATTTAACAAACGCTATTCGGTAGCGACTACGCAAGGGTGTTACGTGATTGTAGTTTTTTATGCTTAAATATATGTGCACGAATATCTCTTTTGTGAAGTATAACATGGCAGTCACTGCAAAAGAATTTTTTAGATTTAGTTCTGTCAGTTGTACTAGTGAAATCCAATACATCCAATAGTACAACACCCTTGTTCTTTTCAAGCGCTGACTGCGCGTTATCTATATTACTATCGGCAGTTTTACAAGCGCGGTCTTTTGCTTCTTGTTCTTCATTTGTACTTTCAAGTGCAGTAATATTTGGTTTTATTTGGCTTGTATTCCCCTCTTCAGATAACAAGATGGCATTTTTCAATAACGCTTCGTGTCTTTTGTTGTAAATTGCATGGAAATCGGCATTTTCGACTAACTCATTGCATAGAATGCAATGACTTTTTGTATTATCCAACTGTAACAACAAAAGCTTTTATGTAGGTATATCGTCTTACGCTATTGAATATCGCGTGGTGGAGGTGTCAGTATTATCCCATACCGTCCCGCGGATGTCGTTAGAGGCGACAGAGGGAAGCAAACCAGATGGGCAGCAGCGTTTTACTATAGTATGTGCCATATCGATTGAGAAAAACGGACAATGACCTCAGATATGAGCCGAGTGTCAAAAGGCGTAACTTACAAAATCTCAATTTAGATGTGATAACAATATTTAAATATTGATATTATTCCCACTTCTAGGTCAGCACATATGTTTTGTTTTTTTGTTTCTTAAATAATATTGTCTGTGGTTCCTATAAACATAGTAAAATCTTACGGTACATCGCGAAAAATGTGTTATATTTTATATTTCAATTTATGGTAAGTAACGCAGCAATTCATTTAATAACAGTTTCATATTAAAAAAATATTTGAAGCAATATAATCACCATATTGAGCTTTTGCAAATTCATCCCTTTAAAATAAACAAAACGCGCGTTACGTCAGTTCGTTCTAAAAGAAACGTGACAATGGCAGCCAGAGATGCGTCACCTTTTTTGGGCCGGTCCGCCATTTTGTTTTCATTCGTGTTCGGATAGCGCTTGCGTGTGTACGTCTCGGGTAATTCATAGCATTCATTGCATTGTTTTAGTTGAGTTTTTACTGTTACATTTGTTATATCGTTAAGTTTTTGTTTTTTGAATCTGTTATATTAGTTTTACTGTGACGGTCGTTACTAAATCGACATGAGTTCAGGAGAATTTGGTGAAGGACCCGGTCCTTCAACATCAAGTGGAAAGAGACGTCGCCGACCCATAATAAACGTAGCAGGTACGTACAAATAGGTACAAATGCGACGACGTAGCCTTTCTATTTCTTAAAGCGCTCTTTTTATGTGACCATGTGGTATTTATTTTCTAAAACAATATGTATTTATGTGATGTAGTACTATGGTAGTATATTTTTGTCATTTATTTACAGGCCCATCTTCTGGAGCACCTTTAACGTCACCAGTAAAAAAGAGAAAACCTACCACTTTGTCGGCCGGGGAACAAGAGATTATCATTAATGTATACAAATATGTCAAAAACACCTGGCCCGAAGACGTGTATCCTTCAAACGTTAATATGGTAGAAAAGGTTTCGGAGATCTCAGGAGTCAGCAAGAGCACTATATATCGCGTATTAAGCGTGTATAGAGATTCCCATAAAATACCAGAAAAGGGAATAATTAATAAAAGAAAAAAGTCTGTAATTGACAAGTTGGACGATTTTGATAAATCGGCTATAAGAGCGAAAGTGCATCAGTTCTTTCTTGCAGGAGAATTACCGACTTTAGACAAAATTTTGCTCAGTATAAATCAAGATGACCAGTTGCCAAACTTGAGCAAAACTTCCCTGCGACGTGTGTTGCGCCATTTAAAATTCAAATATATAAAGAGAAACAGAAAAAGTGGTCTAATAGATCGCCCAGAGATAGTTCTGTGGCGTACCAGATATTTGAGAGAAATACAAATATTAAGAAACGAGGGACGTAACATTTTTTACCTTGACGAAACATGGATTAACGCAGGTCATACTATGGGAAAGGTATGGGAAGACACCACAATTGAATCTTCTCGTCAATCACGGTTAGAAGGCTACTCTACTGGCGCGAAAGCCCCTTCGGGTAAAGGAAAGCGATTAATAGTTGTACACGTTGGCAATGAAAATGGCTTTTTGGAGGGATGTGATTGGGTATTTGAATCATCATCTACTGGTGACTACCATGAGAGTATGGACGCTCTCCATTTCGAGGACTGGTTTAGAAAAGTAATAGAAAAACTGCAAAGCGGCGATGTCATAGTTATGGATAACGCTAGTTACCACTCCAGACGTTTAGAAAAAACCCCAACAATGTCTTGGCGGAAACAAAATATGCAGGAATGGCTAGAATCTAAACAGATCGCATACGTGCCCTCGGACACAAAGACCCACTTAATGGAAAAAATAAAGGCAGTTAAAGATAACTATCGAAGTTACGTCACCGACGAGATGGCAAAAGAAAAAAGCATCACAGTGGTAAGGTTACCTCCTTATCACTGTGAGCTTAACCCCATTGAACTTGTGTGGGCAGATGTGAAAGGGTACGTTGCACGAAAAAATACAACTTTCAAGTTAAAAGATGTTAAAAATTTACTTAAAGATGGTTTAACTCAAATCACGCCAGATAAATGGAAAAACTGTGTTCAGCATGTCCTTAAGGTTGAACAAAAAATGCGTGGCATGGATGATAGAATTGACCAAACTGCAGATCGCTTTATAATTAATGTTACAGATAGTTCATCAAGTGAAGATACGAGTGATGATTGCACCGAATAAAAATAAAGTTCTTATATAATATTAAAAATAAAGTTTTATCTTTTGCATAAGTACGTACTTATTCGGTGTCGTTATCACTCGAATCTTTATATGTGTTATAAATTAATGTTTTTTGTTGTTAAATGAATAAAGTACTTTATAACAATAGATGTTTTTTCTTCTACAGCGATCTTTCACATAACTTTTTAATAATAGTTAATAAATATATATTATATCAATCATTATAAAAAAATCATTATAAATAAAGAAAGTACTACATATAAAATGTGCCTATATATTGAAGGTTTGTAACCCCTGGTTAAACGACCGAAAGGTCATTGTCCGTTTTTCTCAATCGATTTGGCACATACTATAATAACATCTAAAATCTAAAAATAAAAATTCATATCATATGTGCGTATTTTTTTTAAAGAGTAAGTGACAAACGAGCACATAGCTCACCTAAGTGTAGTCCAAGTAAGTGGATGAATTTTGTGGCTCATGGACAACTACATAATATATCCTCTATAAGAATCAAAATGCAGATGCATTATCACCCCTGAGGACTATATATTACTATATTTCATCTTCACGCACAATCCCTGACGGGGTAGCCAGAGAGAATAGATCGCCAAGTGTCACGATCCTTACATACCTCTTTCTTTATATATTACTATACTAGCTAATCAGGCAGACGTTGCTCTGCTCTTTTCGACGACACTTTGTCCTATAACAAATCCTTAAATCCGTAATAAAAATATTGAGGATCCACTTATCGAGGTAAAAACTATCATATCTCTCAAGTTGGACCAAACTGCACACAGTGTGCAAAGTTTCATTGAAATCAGTTCAGTAGTTTAGGAGTTCATCGCGGACAAACAATGTGACACGTAATATTTATATATTACTAGCTGACCAGGCAAACGTTGTTCTGCCCTTTCCGAACGACCATTTGCTTTCCCAAAAAACTCCTGAAATTAGCAATAAAAAAATTGAGGGTCACACTCATATCGGGATAAAAACTATCTTATCTCTCAAGTTGGACCAAAGTGCACACAGTCTGCAAAATTTTTTTGAAATCAGTTCTATCTGTTGAATACTTACAGCAACACGTGGTGGTTTTACTACTAAATTGTAGCTTATATTAAACGTTTGCGTTTTTAACATAGCGCCATCTAATAAATATTTACTCAATCCAGTCAACAGATATCGTCATCTGACAGAATCGTTTGGAGCTAACAGATAATTGTGACTGTCAAATAATAGACAAATAATTTTCAATAAAATAATATTGTATTGCGACTACAAATTGAGATGTAAGCTATCCTATCTTTTAAGTTGGACCAAACTGCACATTGACTAAAAATTTCATTGAATTCAGTTCAGTAATTTTGGAATCCATCGCGGACAAACAACGTGACACGTACTTTTTATATATAAATACTATATAAGGCTATATATACTATATAAGGTAGAATGCTTCGTTTCCGGTAAAAAGGGTCTCTGTTGTCCACACTCCACACTAATCTACACTCACCATTCGAAACACAGCAGCATTGAGTTGCTATTTTACGCTAGTATTCTGTGAAAGCGTGATCCTTCCCGGTCGAGTCAATTAATTCGTACTACATCCATAATAAAGCTGCAACATGGCTTTACTACGTAAAGAATTATAAAATTATGAATTATGACACAAGAAACGTATGTTTCATGTTTATGTGGGACTTACAACAAAATAGAATGTACCAACTGTGTTACTTGTCTAGAATGTCGTCAAAGATGACTACTGGGACGTTGGGTTTGTGTTTGTGTAGGCGAAATTCAAGACACCTGTCCTTTTTTCACAATTTTCCATCTGTATCCATCTTTTTTGACTTTGATGTCTGAGTACTTCACTACTTTTAGACTCACCCAACCCCTCGGGGAAGTGTTATGTTTGTATATGTATCACTATAGAATCTGCGCAGAAGATAGCTGCCAGGCAATATTTGGAAGTTGACGCTATGGTTGAATTGCCTAGGAATTCCCCCAAGGAATGCCACGAAGCATTGTCCTGAGCCACCTGCATCCATCGACTTCCTGCATGTCTTACCAGGTCGTCACTCCATCTAGTGGGGGGGGGGGGGTCGCCCTACACTTCGCCTACGGGTACGAGGCTGCCACTCGAGAACCTTTCTTCCCCATCGGTTGTCGGTTCCTCGAGTTATATGGCCGGCCCATTGCCACTGCAGCTTACTAATCCGTTAGGCTATGTCAGTTACTTTGGTTCTACTGCGGATATCCTCATTTCTAAGTTTATCACGCAGAGAAACTCCGAACATAGCCATCTCCATAGCTCGCTGAGCGACCTTGAGCGTCCCCATACGGCCAGCAGTGAAGGACCACGTTTCAGATCCATAAGTCGTCACTGGCAACACGCATTGGTTGTACAATCTTGTTTTCAGGTTTTGAGGTATACCTGACGAGAAGATGTGTCGTAGTTTCCCGAACGCTGCCCAGCCGAGTTGAATCCGTCGATTGACCTTTCAATCGAGGTTGAACTTACCTAGTCGGACTATTTGTCCCAGGTAAACATACTCGTCAACAACTTCGAGCTTAGTGCTCCCAACAACTACCGGCATAGGTGTGACATGGGCATTAAACTGATCTTTGTTTTGTTCATGTTCATCTTAAGACCTATCCGTTGGGAGACACTATTGAGATCATTGAGCATAGTGCTTAGGTCCTCCAGCGATTCTACAATAAGGACTATATCGTCGGCAAATCGAAGGTGAGTGAAACAAATGATGACATTATGATGTTATAATAAACTCACCATGCAAAGGTTAGCCCTTGCTCAGAGTTCCTCTGACCAACAAGTATATGGTGTGTCGACCTGATAAAATACGCAGGTCTAACTATGTCTAGGTATGTGTGTGTAGGTAAATCTATGGATGCAGGTGGCTCAGAACTTTGTGGCAATCTATCGCGGATGCCTTTGTTTAGCAGAGGACTTGTGATGGGCTGTGGTGATAGTGTAATAATGAATAAACACTTACCTCTCTAATACATTCCTTGTCATTTATTGGCAGTACTATCTTCTCGATATGTTTTTGGGAACAAATATGTTCGTCTAAATTTCTAACTATTTCTGTGCACAATTTGCACTTAGCATGACGCTTTCCCATAGTCAATACTCCATGAAAATTGTTGTGTGTCACTTTTAACTGACTGCCATCTTTTGTTTTGATAATCAGATACTCGCCATTGATATCTTTCAACTTGTGTGTGGAAAAAGTTTTAGCATTTAAAACATTTATGTATTCTGTTAAATTTGTACCACAACTGACAATAGCATCTTTATTTTTTGAAATGTAATTGATTTCAGATTCGCAACTATTTCTTTGGCAATATCTATATTGTTGACTGGCTTTTCGATATTGGATATGTTTGTGCCTTCATCATTACAGATTATAGTAGAATTAGCATTTAACATTTTATTGATAACTATATCCAATTCTTCATGATTAGGTGTTTCAATTTCAGATTTGGTGTTATCTGATTCTAATTCTTCATGTGTGTATATTTTTAAAAATTCATTTAATAATCTATCTAATATAACAGCATATTTGTGAGCGTTTGATTTTATATGGAAGGATTTGTCCTTGAGAGGTGTTGTTGTAACACATGTTTGACAAAAATACATCGACGGTACAGATTTTTATTGGAAAAGTTGTGGCCCATTTGCTTCTTTACTCTTTCTAATGCAACTTCTGCTATTTTTAGGAATGTCTTATGTTTAGAACTATCTACGTGTTCCTTCATATATGGCAAGGGAACTTCAATATTGCAGATATAGCACAAATTTGTACTTATTTCTGCATCGACATCGGGATTTGATGAATTCTCTGGAAAAGATAGAACATAATAACTTATTTTTCGTTTTTACAAAAAATAATTCTTCAATATCTGGTCGTAAAGTTTCATCACAACAGATTTGTCATTATTAAGGAACGTTTTCCCCCCAAAGGGAAGAAAACGATATATTTCATGTCTTGCCTAGGCTTGACCATAATGAGATAACACTTACTGTATCTGTCCATATCTTACCCATACATTCAAATAAATGCTTGCGTTCGTCTAGGTAGCGCCGTCGTGGGCGCTTCTCCCTCCGCGGGAGGCGGGACGGTGAAGCGACGGCGCTCGCGTTCTCAGTACCTCTCACTAGTCGTCAAGAGCTTATCCTGGTCAAGCCTAGGCAAGACATGAAATATATCGTTTTCTTCCCTTTGGGGGGAAAACGTTCCTTATTTCATGGTCTGTGCCGTCGGCTTGACCATAATGAGAGGTTTTTAGTTTCTGACGACGCATCATTAGCGTACTGTGAATAATATATAGTTTTAAAATAAAATAAACGTGTATGTAAATCAACTTGTTTTTTATTAAAAATGTAAACATTAAAACAATCTAGATAGCTTTAAAATTAGAACAAACTAAGTCATTAACTGGATGAGCATCAGATGACTTTTTAATTATCTCTTTAAAGTAGAACTTAAAGACATTTTTATCAGATTTCCAATTTCCATTTTTAATGATTATATCTAAAGGAACATTGTTCTCCTGTCTTGAGGAGGCTATGGCAGATCTTATACTTCCAGGCGAAAAATCAATACCAAGATGCTTAAAAGCAGATTTTACCCATCCTGCAATTGTGGCTCTAGTTGCAGACTTTAGGATCCCGCGTGTAGATACAAACAAAGATGTCAATTTGTTTCTTGCATGTCTTCTAGAGGCTGACAAATCAATCAGTCTTTTCGTCCAATATATGGGATCTAGAGACTTAATCGAACCTTTAGACAAATGCTAACCTGATTGTTGATGATTAATCTTATCTGTTTTTGAACCATATACAGGCCAAAAGGTAACGGAATCCTGACTCAGCTTTAGATGATCATCATCAATCCTTAGAAGAGTAAGATCGTGTATTCTTCTACCCGACGCCAGCAAAAGAATCAGTGCCACATGGCGGGATACTTCAAATAGACTATCTTCATTAATAACTGAGGTTTTCATCCAAGCAATCAGCTGTTCGACATCCCAGATACATTTCTTCGACGATGAAGGATGAGAATTCTCTATCGCTCGAATAATATGTTTCACCAAAGGGTGACTTGAAATTTCTTCCCTTCTTAAGGGATCAGCCATAGTGGCTATAACAGATTTGTGTAATTTTATTGTTCCAGGTGCGAAGTGTTTTACTCTATGTAAAAAACTAAGATATTGGGCTACATCAGCTGGATCAGGTTTCTTCGGATCCAGGTTCATTTTATTACATCTCGTTACCCAAGCTTTCCATGATGCGGCATACGTTTTTAAAGAAGACTTTCTCCAAGATCCTTTTAGTAATTCAAAGTCTTCTTGGGCCCATGAAGATGTGATTTCTGACCACCCCGTATCAACCAGGCCTCCAAGCGTAGATTTCGCGCGTCCGGGAGAGGAACGTTCTGTGTCGCGTCCGATAGATGATGCTGTAAATTTCGAATGCAAATCGGACGGTCCAGTGCTCTTCGTCTCAAATCCGTCCTCCAAAAAACACGTTCCCATCTTGGCGCAACTAGGATGTAAGTGCCCCTTGCTTTGTTCAAGTGTGCCAGCACACGAGGCATCAGTCCTGGCGGTGGGAAAATCCAAGCTAGATCGAAGTCCCAAATTCTGCTGAAAGCATCTATAAAAAGAGCACCTGTGTCTGTTGTGTCTCGAGACACATAAATCGGTACAACTTTCGAGAAGGCAGTGGCAAAGAGGTCGACCTGAGGAGTTCCCCATTTCTTGAATAGTAGGTCCGTCACTTTGTTCGAGAGATGCCAATCCGCCAGGTGCTTCTGACGAGAAAGGCTGTCTGCCATCTCGTTGAAGACTCCCGGTATGTAGTAGGCAAAAATTTCGATTTCGTTCTCGTAGGCGAGTTCCAGAATCTTTGACACTAGTTCTGTCAGTAGAACAGATCTGGTTCCACCTTGATTCCGTATGTAGGAAACCGCTGTTTTGTTGTCCGATTGAATTACTACGCGTTTCCCCCTCAGTTGAGCTAGCGTCAAAAGTACTGCTTGATAAATTGCGTATAGCTCCTTGCGATTTATATGCCACAGAGTTTGATTGGTCTTCCAAAGTCCGCTGAGGAGTCTTTTGTTGACCTGGGCACCCCAACCCGTGTCCGAAGCATCTGTTGTCACAAATATCGTTTCGAGGCTGGCGAAGATTGGTCGATATTTCTGAAGGTTTTCCAACCATCAAAAGCATTCCTGGAGTGCTTTCGTCGGGATAAGATATTTGTGGTTCTTTTGATGTTGGGGTAAGTTTCTTGCTGCACGTTGCAGATGTCTCGAATGTAGTCTTCCTAGAGAAACTGTGAAAGATGCAAAAGCCAACTTTCCGACAAGTCTTTTCCCGCTGACCCAACTCCAGGTTCCCGACCTTGTTATTTGCTCTAGATCCTTCTTTAAAAACACGATCTTTCTGTCGGGCAAAAATGTTTTGTTGTTCTGAGTATCCCACATTAATCCCAAGTATTCTAGGCAACGGGTTGGTGGATTCAGAGATTTTTTCATATTTAATATCCATCCGAGATCCTGCAAAAACCTGACTGTGAATTGGATATCTTTCTCTAATTCGTTCGGGTGTTGATTGGCCAAGAGAAAGTCGTCGAGGTAAACTATTAGTCTTATTCCTCTCTCTCTGAGCTGGCCTGCCAGCCAGTTTGACACTCTTGCAAATGTAATGGGAGCTGTCGCTAGGCCGAAAGGTAGGCAAGTGAACTGAAGTATCCTGTGACGATGAAATATTGCCAAGAACTTTCTGTGTTGCAGTTTTATTGGTAAGTGAAAATACGCCTGGGAAATATCTATTTTCGAGAGGTAGTCCCCTTCTTGGAGAAATTCTGGCACTCGAAAATGATTTAGAAGACGGAATTTCTTTGGCCTTAGAAACCTGTTTAACCCTCGAAGGTTTATAATAGGGCGAAAACTGCCGTCTGTTTTTAAAACTGGAAACAGCTTGGAAAGGTATCCTAGGGGTGAAAGACAGGGTTCCAAAATGTTCTGAGAAATCATGACCTCTATCTCTGCGTCCAGTCCCTTGGAAGCAAACTTCTCTAAGCAAACTCCTGTCAGAGGGGTAAAAGGAGGTTTTACCACGAAGGGGATAGAATATCCCTCTAATATTTTCAGAATCCCTGGAGGTGCCCCCATTTTTTGCCAGACGCTCACGAATTTGCTCAATCTCCCCCCTTTGAAATCCTGCGAGTCAGGATTGTCTTGGTTTTTTAGAACTTGACTCGTTGTAGAATGAGGGTTTATCCTTGGGGCGAGCATTAAAACTTCGCTTTGGGGCTCTCTTAGAGTTAGTCTTCCAGGATTCCATTTTTGAACCTTTAAAATGCTGTGAGCGGGGTTTGAATGTCGTCCTGGACGATTTATGGGCTTTTTTACGTTGTTCAAAACTTGAAGTTTCTTTTGGTTGAAATTTGGGCTTAAACGAGGAATATGATGTGGTGAAACCACGAAAAAATCCTTCAAACGAGGGTTGTTTTAAGAGCTCTGAAAATTTATTCTCATCGAAAAGGTGTGTCGATAAAGTTGGAAAACATGTCCTTCATATCACCAAACTCTTGTTCCAACTTGTCCATTCTTGACAGCTTCTTTGACTTAGATGATGAAGAACGAACTGTCGATAACTCATCAGCATCGTCGCTGTCAGCAAGCTCTTTTGAAGCGTCTTTTCGACTTAGCAAGAGAGGCTTGAGTTCAGTAAGTGAGGCTACGATTAATTCATTTTGTACAGCAGAGCCTCTTATTCTAGCACCGATGGACGGTGGACCAATAATAAGCCCCACACAAAAAGGCCATTCAAGCATTTTAATTTTGATGTCTTTATATACTTTTTCCGGAAGCGAGGTGCAATCTGGACAAAAAGCTCTAGCAAGCTCCACCGTAGGCAGACTGAATCTAATTTTGTTTAAGATCTGGGAATCAAAAACTTCACCCAATAGCTCCGCTCTAGAATGAGTAACGACTTTCCACTGGCGCCATCCATCAGGTAGATACAATTCTGCCAACCTTTTCACTCTCTCTAAAATCTCCCCGTCTTCCGAACTGTCAGGTTCCCATTCCAAGAGAGACTCTAATGTCACTGACTCATTTGCGACTGCCATCTGCGACAAAAAAATAAAAGAAGTTATTCAATTGTCTGCTCGAAACATGCCACATCTGTGCTTAAAATGAGCCGTCTGGCTGCTTAAATCGAGCCGTAAGACCGCTTAAATCGAGCCGTAAGGTCGCTTAAATCGAGCCGTAAGGCCGCTTAAATCGAGCCGTAAGGCCGCTAAAATCGGGCCGTTGGGCCGCTCAAATCGAGACGTGAGCCGGCTAAAATCGGGCCGTCGGGCCGCTCAAATTGAGCCGTGAGTCTCCTCGAAAGGAGCCGTTAGGCTCCTCAAATCGGGCCGTACGGCTGTTGCCTTGAGCCGTAAAACTGGTTTAAAGGAGACCGAGTTTTAACATTGTTACCCAGTATAAGGCAGAAAACATAAGTCATACCTCTCGTAACATTAAATTATGTAAGTAGGCACCCAAATACAGGTGTAACAATCCCACAGACGTGATTGTCGTATGGAGATTTCAGAAATAATTACGTAGATACACTTAAATCTACTACTTACAAAGTTACGAGAGGAGAACACTAGAAACACATAGTATTTATTATAAATATGGAAGCAAACTTACCATTAAGGTAGAATTTTTATTACACACACAATATTTACACAGCAACAACAACAATTCGACTAAATATTATACTTTAACAAATAGTCTCGAACGACACGCGTCATTAATATTTTATTTATTAAAATGACGTACGTGTATTCACATGGATAGAAGAAGCGTACTGAGAACGCGAGCGCCGTCGCTTCACCGTCCCGCCTCCCGCGGAGGGAGAAGCGCCCACGACGGCGCTACCTAGACGAACGCAAGCATTTATTTGAATGTATGGGTAAGATATGGATAGATACAGTAAGTGTTATCTCATTATGGTCAAGCCGACGGCACAGACCATGAAATAGACAGATTTTTGAAG
This sequence comes from Parnassius glacialis, assembly GCA_033319125.1. NCBI lineage: Eukaryota > Metazoa > Arthropoda > Insecta > Lepidoptera > Papilionidae > Parnassius > Parnassius glacialis. The sequence continues at coordinate 11,491,786 of JAVANC010000015.1, read as the reverse complement.
TGAAACCTTCTTTAGCATCCTTGTGATTTGAAACAAATGAAACGTAAAAACGACACTAAAAATGAGATAGAATCTATATTCATATAATAAAGCGGAAGAGGTTTTTTGTCCGTTTAGACACGCCAATCTCTGAAACTACAAGACCGATTTGATAATTTTCTTTTTGTATATGATAACCAGATACACGAGAAATAGTATAGACTATTTAACATCAGGCGTCACCACTCAGCTAGCGTTAAAAATTGATTTTTCTAAAGCAAGTCGGCAGAAAAAGCGCTCCCGAACTACTTAATCGGCGTGCGCTGGCATAATGGTTAGTGATACGTTACTACTATGTTCTACAAAAATATAGATCTTTACTCCATCTAAAAAAAAGTCCGCAATACCATAGTCCTATTTCTTATGATAAGCTACAATAAGGTATTTTGTGACAAAAAAGCATGGAAAATTAAAAAGTGATTTATGAGCGTTATTATTAAGCATAGCATCCTTACGAACGAAAGTTACTTCATAATCAAGAATATTTTATGAAGACAAACATTGCTCTTTAAAGCATGTTATTTGGATGCACAGTTTAAGAGATAATGATAAATGACGACGCACCCGGTGAGAACCGAAAGAGAATATGCGAGGTGTCATGACGCGCGACATGTCAGAGCGTGGAACAGCTAGTTCAGTATAAAGTATTTCCTATTATCTCGATAACTTTTAAATATTAAAATAAAGAGTTAATAAATTACAAATTTATTATCAAATAAATAAAATTAATTATCTCAATATAAACATAAAAATTAATTTTTGTTTGTTTGTATTTTATATGCTGCCATAACGTTCATCTGATTGCGGTAAAATTTTGTCAACTTATTGCTTGCATTTCTCAACTTTAATACATGTATTACCATTCCTAATTAAAAAATATAAATCTTCCAAATTTTAAACGATATTTCCACAATTATTTTGGGTTGGATTTAGAATCGTTTGCCACGAATTTGGCGGAGTAAGGTGTTTTATTTGGTAGAGATTTGGTCCCCGATTATAATAATACCACTCACATTAAAAATGCGTAAAACATGGAAAAATTACTGTGAAAGCTGGATAGCATACAGAATTTTGTGTAAGTGCGATAAGGACGTAAGACTATTGTCACATTATTCTACTGTCTATACTCTCTGTCAAGAGATATTTCACTAAAGACAACTATAATAATAGAGAAAATTTAACGACTTGATATATGAATTTTTATGGAGAAGAGAAATTATAAGGAATAAACGAGATCCTTTTGAAAAATTAATAAAAAAAATTATGATTACAGACAATAAAGAAATGATTACATATGAAACAGAATATTAACTGTTTTATTTCTGAATTGTTTAAAACTGCCCAGAAATACTTGAACACCCAGAAATATTTTCAGTTGTAATAGGTTAGAAGGTTGTGGCGGGAGCGAAGGCAACCTGACTTTATAAATAAGATATCTGATCTGATCAAATCTGTACTAAAATTAAGCCAGCACGCCCTGATTCCACGTAGTCTTGTCTGCCCTACTGCTAGAGTGTTTTTGTAAAGCCGTAGGCGCGGAGGGAGAGCAGCCCCCGCCCGCTGTAGCAAATCGCAGACACCTGTGCGAGCCGTAGCGGCTGAGGCTGGTCGCCAAAGGCGACCAATAATCCCGCAGCGCCGAAGCCGTTGTAGATGTAACTTTGGGTGAATATTCCTGTGTAAAAAAGTGAGGATATGATTTTACGAAAAAAAAAACATTCCGCAACGAGGGAAAGGTAGAGGGGCTTTCCCTGATAGGGCACACTCCTGCTACCCTCTTCCCCCCCCCCCCGGCCGGAGACGATAAATGTTACTTTCAGGTTAGTTCCATGGGATTTTCTTTTCTTTTTGATTTTTAGAACGAACTTTAGAAGAACGGTGTATTACCTTTTAATGGGAGTGGTGTCGGGAGTAAGGGGACTCTCCCCCTTCCGCTCCCCTCAACCCCTGCCCCCTTGTCCTGCCAAACGATTCTAAATTTAAACCATTATTTTTTCTGCGGCAGCAACAAACAGGGTACCAGCTAGTATTGAATAAAATTATCATACCCGAACCATGCTTAACAATCCACTATTACATATCTTACCTATTTATATTAAATTAGTCTATTTTACGGACCACCTTGAGAGTCAATCAATTTTAGTTTCCTTGTTCGATGAAATAAATTTATCTATAGAATTCACTGTACAGGTAAAATCATTTTAACGATCAAAAATTGATTGACTTCAGTAGATGTCGCTATTACAAAGCAATTTTAGTCGAAAGAAAATATTGTTTTGATTTAATACACTAAAATTTAGGCTCTACATGTCTAAAAATAAGGAGTGTAACATTTATTTGCTATAAAATTAACAAATTAAATACCTAAATAATTTGCTGTGAAATGTTTTTGTTTTATATTTCATTTCATTTAAAGGTTTCACTCACGGTTTGCTCCATGGTTTCACTTCTACCGCATGTGAACTGCACACATGTTTTTTTTAAATGGTTATATATACATCTCAATAGCATGGAAACATGGAAATAAACTCCTGAACTTAATAAAAGCTAGTTATTTCAATATTATGGACAGACACTTCAATTTAATTTATATGTATCAATTATGATTACCTGTGGGACTAACATATGTGGCCTCCGACTCCGAGATATCTTGTTCATCATCTATTTCAAATTCAATTTTATTATATATATCCATATCAGATATGTCCTGCTTATCTTTGATTTCACATTCTAAATCTTCATTCCTCAATGTTAAGTTGTTTTTACTCCATAAGGGCAACAAATTATTGTGATGCTTTGGAGCAACATTAATTGTTGATAGAAGTGACAACTGACAAGTCTACAGTATATAATGGTATGACATATTTTCCATTTGTATCACACGTATCTAAAAGGTATTAATTCAGAGTTGAATTTGATAAACATTCAAGCTAATGAATAGAATTGTAAAGTTACTTTGCAGAAATTCTTTATTTTAAGGATGTAAAAATGAATTAGCTAAGATCTTTGTAAAAAATAAGTGTGTAACCTATTGAGAAACACCTCTGCCTTCCACAAATACATGCACAATGCACAATTAACTACAATATTTAACTCCACTTAGTGTGCCATCTTAAAGTCTATTTTCCCCTGGCGATGTCTTGTTTACAGAAGAAACATATTTTCTTCCAACTTCAAAAAGGAGGAGATACTCAATTCGACTGTTGTTTCTTTTTATGTTTATTACCTCATAACTTTTTTTCTGGGTGAACCGATTTCAATATTTTTTTTATTTTATTTGAAAGCTAGTGCTTGTCATGTGGTCCCATATAAAATTAACCAAGGTCTGACCAATAGTTTTTGAGTTATTCTTAATAATTTATATTGAAGTCAGTTTTACAATTTTTTTTTATTTTAAATTATGTATTATGAACAGTGGCACAGTAAATATATAGTAGGAACAGTATGGAAACTTCGAACAAACGCTCGAAACGGCACACTCACACAAACATGCGCACCGACGAGACTTCTAAGCGTTCGTCGCGGTGTTCTCAGTAGCGAGTGTCGCCTCAAGACTTTAAAAATGCCACGAACGTATTGCGTAGTATACGGCTGTTTGAACTCGGCTTCATCAAAACCGGAGCTATCTTATTGATTTTTCTTGCTTCTTGCTGATTTTGAAAGGTAAGAATGATTTTTATTGTCATTGTTATAATCGTTATCGAATTTATAAGTCCGTGTGATTGATCATAATGAATTCGTGAACTTATTTGTACATCCAGAAAGCTATTAAAAAGCTGATAGTGCAATAGTGGTAACAAAAAGTAAATCCAAGATGGCGGCTGCAATAGGTATCATTTTTTTCGTCACGGGTGCCATTTTCATGGGTTTCGAGGGTGTTGAAGCCGATAGTGCTGTCGAAGTATAAATCCAAGATGGCGGCTGCAATAGGTATCAATTTTTTCGTCATGGGTGTCATTTTCATAGTTTTTGAGTATGTTGAAGCCGATAGTGCTGTTGAAATGTAAATCCATGATGGCGGCTGCAATAGGTATCAATTTTTTCGTCATGGGGTGCATCGATCACTAATAAAAAACATGGGTATCATTTTCATGGTTTTCGAGAGTGTTGAAGCCGATAGTGCTGTCGAAATATAAATCCAAGATGGCGGCTGCAATAGGTATCAATTTTTTCGTCATGGGTGTCATTTTCATAGTTTTTGAGTATGTTGAAGCCGATAGTGCTGTTAAAATGTAAATCCATGATGGCAGCTGCAATAGGTATCAATTTTTTCGTCATGGGGTGCATCGATCACTAATAAAAAACATGGGTATCATTTTCATGGTTTTCGAGGGTGTTGAAGCCGATAGTGCTGTCGAAATATAAATCCAAGATGGCGGCTGCAATAGGTATCAATTTTTTCGTCATGGGTGTCATTTTCATAGTTTTTGAGTATGTTGAAGCCGATAGTGCTGTTAAAATGTAAATCCATGATGGCGGCTGCAATAGGTATCAATTTTTTCGTCATGGGGTGCATCGATCACTAATAAAAAACATGGGTATCATTTTCATGGTTTTCGAGGGTGTTGAAGCCGATAGTGCTGTCGAAATATAAATCCAAGATGGCGGCTGCAATAGGTATCAATTTTTTCATCATGGGTGTTATTTTCATAGTTTTTGAGTATGTTGAAGCCGATAGTGCTGCTGAAATGTAAATCCAAGATGGCGGCTGCAATAGGTATCAATTTTTTGGTCATGGGTGTCATTTTCATAGTTTTAGAGTATGTTGAAGCCGATAGTGCTGTTGAAATGTAAATCCAAGATGACGGCTGCAACAGGTATTAATTTTTTCGTCATGGGTGTCATGTTCATGGTTTTTGAGGGTGTTGAAACCGATTTTTCGTTGTTGCTTTAAAAAAGAACACATAAACTGCAAAGTAGCTGATCTAATTTACAAAAAAATAAACAAAATCGGTTTCATAGTACCCTGTCCTTGTTTCCCTTCCCAACAGTTTATTAAAAAAAATCATGTTCATTAGAATGATATTTTTTACACAGTTAAATTTAATAATAAAGAATTCCGAACTTGTCGTAGCAGACGAAAATATTTTTCTGTAAATAATTTGTTATATGTCTATATAAAATAATATGTCTGTTTGTAATGTTAAAATAACAGCTTTTTACTAAATGCATATGAAAGTAAATACGGTACTTATAACTAAATAACAATTTTTAAAATTTTTGTCTGTCCGTCCGTCTGTTTGTTCCGGCTAATCTCCGAAACGGCTGGACTGATTTTGACGGCACTTTCACTGGCTGATAGCTGATGTCATAAGGAGTAACTTAGGCTACTTTTATTTTAGAAAATGAATTAGAGTTCCGCGCTAAAAAATAAAAACCCTAACACGCGAGCGAAGTCGCAGGGAACAACTAGTGAAGAATAAAGGTACGTTTTCGTCCAGTGCGTTCCTGCCGAAACTTTCAAAAGTTTACGCCGTAATGACAAAGTTAAAGATCTATAGTTCTACAAGTTGTTGTGTGTTAATATTAAATTGTTTTCCGTATTTAAATTATCGTGTTTTGCTGAGATTATCTATTTAGATTGTAAGCTAGTTATTTAAATTCGATTGATTGATAAAAAAAAGCAATATCAAAACATTAAAAGTTACAACCCTATTGCTTCAATGGAGCGTAGGTAATTATATCCTCAACTAGGCTTAGTTTCCATACTGTTCATATTTATACTGTGACAGTGGTATGTATTTCCTAGAGTAATGATGTTGGGGGAAGTGCTTGGTCTAGGTAAGTACAGCACTTTATTTTTCATGACTTTAAAAAACAAAAAAATATAAAGTAATTTACACATGATTGAATAGCTTCTGAAAATGGTGTTGGGAATTAGTGTATCTGAGAATTAAACCATTGGGGCTTCAGTAACTATTAAATTATGTGAAAAATATTTTATTTATTTTAGTATTAAGTTACTTTTTACTTTTTATTTTAAATTAAGGAATCAACTCATGAATGTGCAGATTCCATTAGCTAGCTAAAATAATACCATAGTATAAAGAGAGGCCAAGTAGGTTATCTGCGGCCTAATCCGCGATATAATTACCTACTGTCTCAGGGTTGTCACTGTCACCAAATCATTAGTTTAAAACCCGGCCCTTGCCAAAGATAATACATCTCTGTATAACTAATTCAGTGATCATTAGTCGATAAAGTTCAACAATGGTTTTCCTAACAAATACAGAAATGTATTAAGATTCAGAGCAGTATAATAAATATATATAATAATAAAAAAATTGAATAAAGCGACTAAAATATTGTAAAAAAAACATCGTACAAAAACATAAAATTACTAACGCCTGCCTCTTAGACTGTAATAAATTTTTTGTTCTGTTGTTATTATTCTAACTTTGCTCTATTTATCTGATTCACAATTAGTCAATTACTTATTTTTAATTACGATTTTATAACCGTAAGTAGGTACTTAGTTACTATTCTTCCTCTGTCTGATAGACAACTAATACAATAAAAATAAGTAAGTAGCTATCTCATCCTCAAGTAAAAATTATATGCTATAATAAGTGACTCGCTTACGTGACGCGCGAACCTCGTGCGGTGTTAGCCTCGCCTGGCGCATTGAGAAATACTTCGAGATTGTGTTTAAGTGTGCGTGCGGCGCCTCATAGATACTATGGCGCACACATACAAGCCGCGCGCAGTGCGTTTGTATGAAGATAACGTACTTCCCATCTCTTTATACTATGGTAATACTTACCTATAATAATAATTTACCTGGGGAAAGTACTTACTAAGCTTATTAGCATCACATTATATTGATGAAAATTTAATGTATGTACACCAAACTTGACCTAGATCGTGTAGTGGGTGTTGTAAGAGGCGACAGATGGAAACAAACCAGGAGATGGGCAGCAGTGGCTCCCTAATAAATAAATAAAAACTGTGGTTGCCCGCACACAAAGTAAGGCAACTATTACAGATATCTTCCCTATGAGGCAATCTATTATATAACTTCGGCAGTAGACTTCAGATAGGCTGTAACAGCAACAGTTAGCAAGTAGTGAGTCAGCCCAAGGGTTGTTGTATGATACACTATGAGAAATGCCAGGAAGGTATCATGGACTAAAGTAAATAATGAAAAACACCATCCACTGTACATGAGAATAGATGTGGTTGAATTAAATATCTTGTTAACTTGTATATTATGTATAACATCTTACATTAAATTACTTTATTGTATTAATGATACAATTTTAATTTATTACTTAATTAGTATCCCTTAAATGTAAGATTTCAATACTTGTTACACTTACACTTAGTGAGCAAATAATTTTTTAATCTATAGGGGAAAGTATTAAAAGAATGAATGAAAAGGTGACAAACATTGAGTTATAATATGTACTACGTATTAGAGAAGCCTTTCTAAACAAAAAATGTGCACTACTCTATGCTTTCGCACATGCGCGGGAGTTAGTAAAGTCGTGCATATGTGGTGGATTTCTTATGTAATATTACGATATTATTACCCATTTATTCACTTGAACAAGAAATAAAATTTTACTTACTTGACTACTGAATTGTTATTTACGTCCAGGTTTAAACTTTAATTTGAAATCTTGTATTATTAGCGCCGCTCCACACTGCATGAATATTGAAACCACAGACTAACTAGTAAATTGAAACCACACTAAATGACACACTGTACGGATTGCAGTACAGTTCAGTTGAACATAGTGTATGTTCAGAATGCACAATCTAGTACGCAGTACATATATATCGATGGTGACAAATGAGTGAGTTAGTAGTGTTGCAGTACATAGGCACCTATGTCTATACTCAATTTATATTAATGTAATTATTGTCTCTCTACATGCTACAGTCCAGACCAGAGCACAGAAGTGTAGGATGGTATCAACACAGAGGAGCTCATAAGCAGAAAAGGATGAAACAAAGTAATACTTTGAAGCTACAGAAGCCCATTGGTAAAGGGACAGAAAAGCAAACTGGGTGGTTCAAATCCGCCATTCAACTACTGTCGTAAACCTTGTAACAAGCATTTTAAGCTTACTTGGAGTGATTAACTGGGAGTGTTAGTAATGTTAATAGTATTACTATTGTTATTATTTTTTAACAAGGCAAAAATATAGCAGCTAATACGCACAAGTGGACAGCGAGCAGTTGGCTGTCTTCATGTGATGTGCAATTTTTTTTTGCTTTATTAATACACGAAACCTTTTTGCTTTTATTTTTCAACTAGTCTATGTCCTTATATTTTGGATTATCGAAAGCATAAGAAGAAAAAATAATACCTATGTTCTAAGAACTAAGCATTTTATACTTACCAGCACAACTTATCAACATAACTTTTTTTACGTGTTTGTTTACCTAATCCTATTCATTTGCTATTGTTCACATAAACTTAGTAACGAAATTGAAAGTGATATCTTACTAAGAATGTATTATTCAGTCGTTATATTCAAAAGCACGCACTATCCTTCGGTTTTTATTTTTATACAAAGTACTCACTGGTAATATCCAATAGTCCTGGATTATTATATATTTATTAGAGACTAATTCTTATGGACTATAAATTCCCTGTTTATACTTTAATAAATATTATAACCTCTGATAAAATATCTAAAAATCTTCCAGTGAAACTTACCAGAATCCATAACATATAAATTAATGCCAGAATCGCTCTGTTGTAAACGGATGGCTACTTATATTTTGAATTATTTTGTCAAGAAGTTATGTAGATTGCTACCACAAACTATATAGATAGAAACACTACACAGAGTACTTTTTATATACTGAAATAGAGACGAATCTCAAGCCCAAAAATGAATTCACGAATGTGCTGCCGTCTGGTGGTGTCGGATGGAACAATTTATATTTATCATATAGCTATACTATATACGTAGTATATATAACTACTATTATAGTCCTTTATACTATACTAAATTATTGTTTCCTTATGTTTTTTTCTTTTTACTTATTGTAAGAAATTATTCTTACAATAAGTATAGGTTTTGAGGTAAAAATAAAAACTCATTTCAGAAAGTTAAGTAATTTATTGAATAAAACGTCTTTTTTACATTTGTGGAAATATTTTTTGGCTTTCATTTGAAACACATCTTCATTATTGTGACACATACAACACATAATTGAATATGAAAAAGCAGCAAGACAAATGTAATAAATACTTATTTTATTGTACATAGCAAAAAATCAAAATCTACATGAATTAGTATCAAGATTTTTATTAATTCTTCAATATTGTTCTTCAGCTCCTGAGGCATGGACACTGGACATATTGTTAATTAAAAGTGTAGTGTAGGCACTCTGAAAATGTTCTGGTGTTGGATTAACATTGCGGCACTCATAGTTTCTAATGGTTCCAAAAAAGTTTTCAATAGGGTCTTGGTTGAGGTGTCGCATCCAAACAGAAGTAATACCATACTTAGTTTCCAATTTTTTAAAACAATTTATACACCAAGTAGTGTCCATACCCATTTTTTTATTGTTGATACACTCTCATGATTATTAGACATTTTAATTATAAATTTCATGTTATTTAATATAACTTTTGCTTCATTCCACAACTTAAGGTGTTCTGAGTTTGGCCTTGCTGGTCCAAGAAGAGGCTTTACATATAGTTTTTTCTTTATTATAGCTGCCATTAACAGAATCGAATACCTTGTCAAAAAAGAGGAGAATTTCGGCAGTTTCCGCATATTCTCTTGGAAGAATGCCTTTTTCTGAAAAACAAAAAGCTAATTAATCCATTAATAAACACTTGTATTATCAGAGCACAACAAGTTTTTAGTGACTTTTTTCTTCTTTATTGGCCTATTAAAGTTTACTGCTGGACTTGAGCCTGTCATGCTTGGCAGGCGGCTTGACAATCATAGATCATCGTCAATTTGGATTTTACGTCTGGCGTAAAGGAGATGGTTATACCGCCGACTAAACAGAACTCATGAGATTATTTGACATATCTCTTATAACATAACACCCATGGGACGAAATGAGGTGATGGGTTCTCTGTTTTTATTAACATACAATTTTTAAGACTAAATACATAATTTAATTTAGTCATGAATACATAACACTTAAACTGGACTGATTAAGAGTAGAAATATTTTTATTATTATTATTATAATACAAGTACAATCAATTGTGTCAAATACAAATTATTTATTAATAAACTGATATTTTAGAGTACACTATTATTATGGTGACGAATTTTTTCAGCATGGACTATAACATTAAATAAAACCAACAATTAATCATCATCATCGTTACAGACTAAACATAGGCCTCCTGCCTCTTCAATAAAAATCACAAAGCACGGTCCTTAGTCACCTACATCATATACCAGGTCATCACTCCAGTGGAAGCTCACCTAACTTCAAAATCACAATCTTACATTTATTACATATAATAATATATTAATATGGATATCAGCCTACAGCCGTCCATACCAGGCATAGCAGATGCAAGAAATTTTTGATAATATGTTTAGTTTAAATCTTATCTTACGGATCTATCTTATCTTATATTACGGAATATACTTACTTCCAGAGTCCAAGCAGCCGTGAACACAATACTTTTTACTAGTCATATTGAGGAGATGAAGAGTCCCTGTCTCTAAAACAACACTCAAAATATAAGAATCTTTGTCTCAAACTCCAAACTCAAAAACGCAATAAATGATGTTTATAAGTCAGATTGGAGGAATTTGCACTCAACTTAATGCGACCATTTTAAAAATGTTGTCAAATAGGTTGTTCACAGAACACCAGGGTGAGGCAACTTTGTATGAATGCTGAAAAATCTGCACACAATCATGATTTTGTCAATATGCGTGTTGGGCTTGTTAAAATAAAGCGAGATAAAATATCACTGTCTCTTTCTTTAATTTTGTTTTAGATTGCCATTTTAAAAATTAGATAAACAAATTCATATTATATGGAAAGAAAATAAAAGTATTAATTCGGTGTTAAACTTTTATTGGTTTGCTTTTTAAAGTATAATTACATACATATTACTCTAAGATTCGCACAATTAGTTTACCTATTAATTGATTTAAATTAAATTATTAAATATTAGCAGAATTTTATCAAAAGAAGCCATGAATTAATAGAAGAAAAAAAATGACATTTGTTTGTCAACGTCTTTCATATTGAAAATATTTTCTGAAATTTATTAAAATTTATTTCATAGGTTTAGTTTTTAATATTTATTATTCTTTTTTGCTTAAATTCAGTTAGATGGACTTCATTTTCGTATGTACGCAAATATACAGTCATAATATCGTCGTGAATGTACAGTAAAGATTTTTTGTGCGATGTTAATTCTGTATAAGATATTGACTATAAATGAATTCATTATTTCAAAGTTTTATGCACGATTTGTGATTATCATCGAAAGTAAGTTAAGTGTTGTGTAAATAAAAACCACAAAATCATCTGATCACTTTCTGCAAGTTTCCTGTGATAGGAAAAGTAAAACTTATGACAATATTGTGGTAAGGCTATAAACATTTCGAATTTATTGGCCGTTATTTGTAGGGTTTATAACTATATTGACTCGAATTGTATCTGTTTCAGATGACGTATTTGGGCTGAGTAAAGTTTTCATCATGAGAATTTTGCTGATCTAAATTTACGTTAATGTTCTGTGAAGAATAACTCTCTGACAATAACATGTGTTATATATTAGTAGCGTGCGTGAAAATATTACGTGTAAAAGCAATAAAAAACATCAATAATAATGTGTAGTTTATAAAACAATCTGTCTTCCAGAAAATAAAATTACATAACTATACTTATTTATAGTTTTATTTTATCCCACATACTAATCTAAATTATATTCGAGTAATTTTGGTGCAACCTCTCAAATATATGGGAATTCAGTCCATAGGTTTGTGAGGCTTGAGCCAAAATTACTCGAATAAGCCTTAAATAAAAAGTTTAAAGTTACAGAATACAAAGGTTTGAAATTCCCGCTAAAAAGTTTTATATGGGCGTCCACCGTAGCGCTTTTCGTATACAAACATAAACACGTGTTTCCGTTTTTTAGTATGAAGTTGGCGTTCTTCTCTTGATAAAGAGTAATTGTGTTCTGTGCAGAACACAATTACTCTTTATAGTAGCGATGAGCGTTGAATCAACGAACTAGTTGAATCAACCGTTGATCTCCTGTCAACGTATTAACGTTTATCGTTTATGAATCAACTAGTTGAATTCGTCAACGACGTTTATAAATTTAACTCGTGCGCCGCGTTAACGCAACGAACTGAGCAAGTTAAAAAACTTACGTTGATAGTAACGTCATTGATTGTGAGCAATGGTCATGTCATACAATTTGAACTCTAAGTAACCTAAAAAAGAGTTTATTTTCGAAATTTTTATTTTAAGAATGGTACTTATGACGATATTGGTGGAATGGCGCGCCCCGCTCGTGCCTTTCGAGAGAAATAGGTCAATACTAGTTTGTTTGTATATTATGCAACGATAGGAAGTTCGCTTTCTTTAATTTTTTGATTGACGGTTAGTTACAAATTGCGCGGAAGGTCAGAAGTTATTTTGCGGCATATCGTAAATGTTTAGAGTTTAGACTTTTTAGTTAATGTTTATAATTACAGTGTAAATTTGTTTGTGTTAATATAATTGTGTATATTTGCATGAAATAGGATTACTTAAGGTACAAAATTTAAAATGTCGGGACATACTAGTGCAACAGTGAATCGTGACTGTATTTGGAAAAATTAAAAAAAAAAAAACTATAATAAAACATATTGTAAATAATAATTGATTTGCGCACATAGAAATAGACGATCTTTTAAATACGCCTGAGTAGAATATGATTTATAGATAATTGTATTCAATCAGTCATAAACCTTAAGAAAAAGTATGAAGGGAAGGTCATCTAAGTAGAACCATCAATCAAACGATTTCCAATACATGCATTGAATCAAATTGTTTCTAAAATTAAACGTCGTAACGTTGAATTAAACCGTTCAATGAATTATCTTTTTATGTTGCAAGTTGACATTAGTAGTTCGTTAATCCGTTGACGAATTTAACTAGTTGATTAACTAGTTGACAAAGTTAAATCAACGTTAACGTTTCGTTAACGGAGAAACCGTCAACGACCCATCGCTACTTTATAGGTTGTTGAATCTCATAACCACATAGCCTTTTAATTTTATCTTCTTACATCAATATAGGCGACATCTGGTGCCAACAGATGGATCTAGTACATTATAATACGACAAAATCTAAACGTTTGATAGACTTTAAACGTTCTTTTGGTTCATCTAAATTTAGTATAATATTAATTACGTTTTTCAAGCATTAATGTACTAAGATTCTATGCCCTGGAAACACTACTTGCTACCCTATTGCTACATATTTATTTATCTATGAGTTATGAATACACTCTTATCTATGGTTATGAAAATTTAATTTTTTTTAAACTGGCTTTACGGCTCTGGGTTCTAGCCCTTCTGAGCATTATGAAAATTTAAAGATTGTGAAAATCATAGATAAGCTAATATAATCAGGAGGTGAAGATGTATAAATAAGTGGAGTTATTAGTATATAAAAAGTACTATGTGGTTGTATGAGCGGGGCTGTGACGTCAACGGCTAGTGAGCCCCCGCCATAGAGATAATATAGATAGAGTAGGGAAGCCAGCCGCAAATGTGACTTCTCGTTAGAAAGAGAGAGAAGATCAAGATTGCTATCTGTCTCTCTCTAACGACGCATGTTGTCAAACTAACCTAACATGACAAAATAATACCGCGCATGCGCTCTGTTGTTGTTAGAGAAGGACAGACAGCAACTCTCCATCTTCTTTCTCTTTCTAACAGCGCGTCAGTTCCACTTGCAGAAAAGCAAATGGCTTCTCCACTCTATCTATATTATCTCTATGGCCCCCGCCCGCGTTTCTAAAAATCTTCGTTCGGAAACATGCACTTTGATCGTTAATATCTCAGCCAATTTTTAAGATATGAAAAAAGTAAAAGCACAGTTTTTCTCGTATTATTTTGTAGATTTATTTGGCATCTAAAGTAAAAAACGTTTGTCAAACCCATTGTATATAATTATTTAGATCTATTAATTATTTTAGATCTTAATGCTTTATCATTAGATTGTTTTTTAGTCTACTCACAAAACTATTCGGAACGATTGTAATGCCGAAAGGTAGAAAGTCGATATACTATTTTCGACCTTAATATATTTTCATTAGGTTGATTTATAATTTATAGTCTCATGATATCTACTTTTCGGAAGGATTATGCTGAAATATGGTTTAAGACATTTATTTCTCTAAACAATATTACCATTCGCTTTTTGACAGAAAAAAATCTATTAGTTGCAGTATAAAAGTAAATAAACATGATGAGTTGTTTTAAACTCGAAAACAAAAACAAAAAATGTGCTCACAAGAGTCGCCTGGGAAACAGTGTGTCATTTTGTATGGAACTTATTACCTATATTTAAAATTAAACAAAATGTTATAAAATAATAGTTACATAAAATAGGCAATATGCATGTTATTAAATTAAGTTTATTAGGAACTTAAGACACTTACTCCACTGAACTTTTCAGGTAATTATTCAGATTCCGAAAATTCATCATTATCGACGCTTTCCAAAATGCGAATGAGTTATGAGGAATCGTTCATGTTGCACTTCACTACTTTTCCCGCTAATCGCTTATGATGTCATCAGGGTGACGTCTATCCTTGACCACGGCGCCCAGAGAACTGATTTTCGATGACGCGCTAAGGATGCGCCAGAGTTGAGATATTAGATTTATTAAGCGAAGATGATAACATTTTTTTATTCAAGTAGCTAATTATAGTTTTATGTTTCTAACTTTTTGTTTTTTCAAATATCAATAATAATAGAAAAAAAATAACACGTTTGAGCTGAATTTTGGCTAGTTTTCAAGAAATCTATACCTCCCGCGCACGACACTAGCGGTCAAACATAGGCGACTTTGGCGTGCTGGACATTGTATTTGCTTAGATAAAAATCCTTTATTTTTAGTTCAATGTTTCTCAGTACTTGTGGCTCTAGGAGACTTGTTTTTTTATACTCACATGTTGCTGGGCTATTCTTTTTTGAGGAGTGTGGAATTAAAATACCAGTAACAATTTTCCAATATCTATATTTCATATTTTTGTGGGGCGGATTTTTCTCCAACTATAGACGTCGTTTGCGCTCAGGGCCCGCAGGTGCTGGTTAAGTATAGGCGACTTTGGAGGCCAAAAGGTTAAACAAAACATTTGTTAAATAGTTTTATTATTCAGTATGATAGAATACCTTACAAATTACTTACTCTAATAATTTTCTTTTCATATTTTTTTTTAATAATTTATTGTTCCTTTTAATGGTGTGGTAAATTCTGAATCTAAGAAAAAGTTTTTTCAAGTAATCTAACGGGAAACACTCACATGGCATATGAAATTTACAATCTTTAATACGTTTAAGTATTTCGTTGACAACGTTAGAAATATTTATTTTAAGATCGAAATATTCGTGAAACTTTTGCTCGAGCAATTTAACAAATGCGATAAAATTATCAGAAAATATAATTAAAAAAACCCAATTGTACGTTACCATCATTAAAATCCTTGGAATGGCTGAATAGAGAATCTTTGCCCATATTTATAGGTTGTTCAGGTCTCTTAACGTATAAATTAAATTAATTTACAAAATTTCGTGACCCTGCTACCACCCGTTGAAGAGTTCCTTAGTGAGGAGACAATCCTGACTGCAGCATCAGGTTATATCTATCATAGTGTTGCGCACCACTATTAATGTCTTGTACATGACAACACTAGTTACACTAGCGCACTCTAGTGTCGAGTAGTAGAACTAGGAGAGTCAAGATCCTTCCAGAAATTTCGGGACCGATATGTACTCGAACATTCTGGATGTCGCTACAGTAGAATGTTCTGGAAACTATCTGAGGCCCTATATAAGGCTGGTATAGACCACGACCGAGACAGTATTGAATTGGCGATACAAGAGAATACTTCGAAGCGAAATATCGGCGAACTGTGTTTCATTATTAGTGTGATTTTAAGTTGTAGTGTTGCGTAATTAAATAGTCAATTTTGGTAATTCAATCGGCAGTTTGTAATTGTCTCGAACCCCAAGCTCGTAACAATTTTATTGCATTGTCACTGAAGTTACGGTATACAAAATTTCAACTCAATCAGATATCGGGAAGTCGTTCAAATTTTACTTTCAATATGTAAACTTAACACACATACATACTACATACAACAATAAAAAGATACGAACACACCGTGTAGTACCCTCTTCTTATTAAAAAAAGGATCATAATTAAATAAAGGTACTTACTTGAAAAAGTAATAATCAAATATTTACTTACCTATTGTACTCCTTGGGATAGTTAAAGTATGATATATTTTTTTCTGCCGACTTCCAAAAAGGAGACGGTACTCAATTCGACTGTATGTTTTTTTTAATGTGTTACCTCATAACTTTGTACTGGGTGAACCGATTTCGATGATTCTTTTTTTATATGAAAGCTGATAGTTCTCATGTGGTCCTGTATAAATTTTATCAAGGTCAGACCAATAGTTTTTGAGTTATTCGTAAATATATTGAAGTCGGCTGTACAAAATTTTTAATTTTAAATTATTTCTAGTATTATTCATACACACAGTACAATAAACAACGATTATAAATAATACCACGTTTTTACATTAAAATATTCAAACTTGCAACCAACAAAACAAACAACGTGCGTCGCACTGACCCTGAGATTGTTGTCCACTGGCTGTGCCAACGTAACCGGTTTTTTCCAGACTCGCCGCGTACGCGACAAGCGGCCAGTGGTCACGCACACATGCCCCGCGTGTTTGTAGTAGTGCAACCGATTCGCACGGTTGTATGAAGCTTTACCTCTGTTCCGTTTATTTACTCATGTGGTATGAGTGTTATAAGGGGCAGGACAAATTATAAGTCAACGCCGAGAGCTACTAAACCTAATAAAGTTTCCATATTGTTATTTTTACACAGTAATATGTAATGAAGTACTCTCTGAAGTTCTTGGCGTGTAATAAATATTGTGATATCTATTATGATTGTAATATCTTATAAACAAGGCTTATCAATAATCTAATTATAGTTGAACAGTATGGTTTAATATTACATTATCATCATCATCATTAGAGCCCTTCACAAGTCCACTGCTGAAAATAGGCCTCCCCCAAAGAATGCCACAAAACACCACCTGCATCCATCGACTTCCTGCATGTCTTACCAGGTCGTCACTCCATCTCGTGGGAGGACGCCCTACACTTCTCCTACCGGTACGAGGCTGCCACTCGAGAACCTTTCTTCCCCATCGGTTGTCGGTTCTTCGAGCTATATGGCCGGCCCACTGCCACTTCAGCTTACTAATCCGTTGGGCTATGTCGGTCACTCTGGTTCTACTGCGGATATCCTTATTCCTAAGTTTATCACGCAGAGAAACTCCGAGCATAGCCCTCTCCATAGCTCGCAGAGCGACCTTGAGCTTCCCAATACGGTCAGCAGTGAAGGACCACGTCTCAGTTCCGTAAGTCATCACTGGCAACACGCACTGGTTGTACAATTTCGTTTTAAGGTTTTGAGGTATGTCTGACGAGAAGATGTGTCGTAGCTTCCCGAACGCTGCCCAGCCGAGTTGAATCCGTCGATTGACCTCTCGGTCGAAGTTGGACTTACCTAGTCGGACTATTTGTCCCAGGTAAACATACTCGTCAACAACTTCGAGCTTAGTGCTCCCAACAACTACCGGCATAGGTGCGACATGGACATTAAACATGGTCTTTGTTTTGTCCATGTTCATCTTAAGACCTATCCGTTGGGAGACACTATTGAGGTCATTGAGCATAGTGCTTAGGTCCTCCAGCGATTCTGCCATAAGGACTATATCGTCGGCAAATCGAAGGTGAGTGATGTACTCGCCATTGATGTTAATACCGTATCCTTTCCAGTCCAGAAGCTTGAAAACGTCTTCCAATGTAGCGGTGAAGAGTTTCGGGGATATAACATCACCCTGTCTTACACCTCTCTGCAATTGGATGGGTTTCGTACTCTGGTTCTGTACTCGGATAACCATCGTAGCCCTACTGTACAAACACTTCAGCACTTCGATATACCGACAGTCAACTTGGCACCGCTGAAGGGACTGCAGCACCGCCCAAATTTCGACGGAATCAAAGGCTTTCTCATAGTCCACATACGCCAGACATAGTGGCAAATTGTACTCTTCGGACTTCTGTACAATTTGCCGTAGGGTATGTATGTGGTCTATGGTACTAAAGCCCTTTCGGAAACCGGCTTGTTCGGGAGGCTGGAAGTCGTCAAGTCTGCGCGCGAGACGATTCGTAATGACTCTCGAAAACAGCACGTAGACGCGGCTCAGAAGGGAAATCGGTCTGTAGTTCTTCAAGAGAGCGTTGTCACCTTTCTTGAAGAACAAGACCACCGCACTTCTGCTCCACGCCTCCGACGTTCACGCTTCTGAAGGACTTCAAGTACCGGTCTTCCACCCGCTTTCAGAAGCTCCGCTGTAATTCCATCCTCGCCTGGGGCCTTGCCGTTTTTAAGGTGCTGGAGAGCCATTTTAATCTCGCTCAGACTGACGTCCGGGATATCTTCGGAATAGTGTCGGATAAGACTCGCTCTTGGATCGTTACTCACACTTGCGTGTGGCTCCAACGATGACGTGTACAGCTGCCCATAGAACCTCTCAATCTCACTCAAAATCTCAGGTTCCCCGGAAACGATGCTGCCACATTCGGTCTTCAGCTTTGACAGTTGGCTCTTTCTGGCAGACAGGTCTCTGGCAAAGACTTTGGAGCCTTGGTTCCGCTCGATCGCTTCTTCAATACGAGCTGTATTGAAGTTGCGTAAGTCCCGCCGCATGCATTTGGAGATCTGTCTGTTCAGTTGCCTGTATGCTGTCAAATCTGTTGAAGAATGTAGCCTCATCTCCCGTCTAACAGCCATGAGCTTAAGAGTGTGATCGGAGAGTTTTTGTGTTCTTCTGCGGCGGGTCTTGCAGAACTTAGCTCCGACCGCATGGACAGTTTCCACGAGCTTGTCATTCATATCGTCCACTTCATTGCAGTCTTCTAGGCACTGAAAACGGTTTTGTAACTCGAGCTGAAAGGTTTCGGGACTTTGGATTAGAGCACGAGGGGGACGGAGCGTTGACTTCATCAGACGAGACCTCTCCAACTTAACATTTAGGTTCAGTGTGCCTCTAATCATTCGGTGATCGCTGCCGGTTTTCACCCTCGCGATCACTGAGACATCACTGAACAGTTGTCGTCTGGTCGTCATAATGAAGTCAATCTCATTTTTTGTCTAACCGTCGGGGCTCGACCAGGTCCACTTCCTGTGGGGCCGCTTCTTGAAGAAAGAGTTCATCATAAAGAGTCCCTCTTTCTCCATGAAGTCGGCCAGCTGCTGGCCCCTTGGGTTCCGTTGCCCTATTCCAAATTTCCCTACTTTCAGCTCACCGTTCTCTCTTGTGCCTAGTTTTGCATTGAAGTCTCCCATTAACACCGTATATTGGGTTTTGGAGGTATGCATGGCTCTAGAGATATCCTCATACATTTCCTCCACCTCCTCATCGGGGTGTGCCGAGGTTGGTGCGTAAACCTGTATGACCTTCAGCGAATACCGTTTGGTGATTCTGAGTATAAGGTACGCAACCCTCGTCAACACACTCCCGATCTTTACAACGTTGTTAACGAGAGACTTGTGGACGATAAATCCGACACCTCCTTGGGACAGATGGTCGCCCTCCCGGTGATAGAGCAAGTTGCCGGATTCGAGGATTACCGTGTCCTCCCCCTCACGTCAGACTTCGGATAATCCTATAATATGCCAGCGCAACTTGTCTATCTCTTCTTCCAGCTCCACGATCTTCTCGTCAGTCCTCAGGGTGCGTGCGTTGTATGTTGCCAGGTCGAATCCCCGTAGGTGGCAACCGAACCTCCACCGGAGATTCTTAGCACCCCCTGCCCCGCCGTTACCATGGTCGCCACCGTAGCCAGGAATAGCGGGGCCGCCGGGGACTGAGGGCCGTCTCTTTGTTACTGTCGTCATTGGGGGGTATTTGCCATAGTTGCCACGCTTGGCGAGCGGGTTGGCAACCGCAGCTTTTTTTTTATTATAATTTTGGCTATTATCAGGAAGATGCTGCTGCCCATCTCCCGCCTGTTTCCCTTTGTCGCCTTTTACGACACCCACGGGAGGATATGGGGTAGTGGATATTCTTGACCGCCACTACACGGCAATATTACATTACGTGTACGTATATTTACTTGGTAGAGCCATGCTGCCGCTATACTACTGGTATAGTTGTAGCACGAATGGGTAACAGAATACCAGCGTAAAATAGTAGCTTAACTTTACTGTGTTTCGTATGGTGAATGTAGAGAACTGGAGACCCTTTTTACTGGAAACAAGGCAACCCCACACGGGTGACAACACATCATCATTTTCATTCGTAATCGAGGATAGATGTAGATGGCTATGGGCCACAGCAACCACTTATCATCAGGTGGACTGTGTGCTCGTTTGTCACCCTAACACTATATAAAAAATATTCTAAGTTATGGGTTAATATAAATTATATGGTTTGATGAGTTTATTTTTTTCATTATTATTTCTTTAAGCGATTTTATGTGCCATAAAATAGTAAGTTCTCCATCTATTGTCTAAGTATTATAATGTATATTAGTATTGTAAAGAAATATGTTAGTTACAAATAATATAAATAGTATAAAAAGTAATATAAGGTACTACTTCTATTCTAAGGCCAAACTAAGTGCGTGCGTGCGCGCGCACCTGTGTGTGTGTGTGTGTGTGTTATTAAGTGGTCTTCGTGAACAAAACTTCAGTCGCATCGTAATTCAAGCCGTTAAGAGTTTGTTTTAGGATTTTCTTAAATTCGTGGTTATTAAGATTAATAAAAGTTTTAACATTTCTGTTAATAACAGTTTTAACTTTGTTAAATAATTTATTATAGAACATCGGTGCACAAAAGTTGTAGCTTCTTCTTGCAAACACGGTCCGGACCCTAGGTACGGGTAATATTATTGTAACTTGTTTGATACTTTTGGGAAGACCAGGCACAAAAAGACGGTGACATCTACGGAGACACTGATATACAAATAATTTACGTACTGATAACATACCTCACTGCTTGTACAGTTCATATGTGGGGTGTTTAAAAGGCAACCGCATCATAACTTTTATGACGGTGCTTTGTGCACGCTCTAGTAGTATGAGGTGTGTGTTTGCTGCGCATACCCAGACGCAAATACTAACAATAATCGATTAATATGGTTTACTATAAATTATATTCTAAAAAGAGTTTATTTTCTCATTATTATTGATTTTATGTGCCATAAATAGAAATGTCAGCTTATGTTGTAATACTTCGTAGCTTCGTACTTTTTAAATAATAAAAATCAACAGAATTTGCAATATTTAAATAAAACTAGTTTTACAGATTTTATCGCATATATTAATTTATTTTATGTTCCCGACGTTTCGAGTACTTTATATTTTTGTTCCGATCTACGACCTAAAATTAATAATTTTTAATCTGGAGGTAGCCGTTGTTAACTATGACTAGTGATGCCCAAATGCAAGAACAAGACGAGACTTAGCAAGTTTTGGTCTTGATCTTGCGCAAATACACCGGGTCTTGGTCTTGGTATTGCGCTCCCAGTCTTGGTCTTGGTCTTGCAGCAAGAATCTCGAAAGTCTCGCAATGACCTATTAGCCTATTAATTCCGAGCTAGCGGCTCTGGGTTTACTTAGGTACTCCTTCAACCCGTTAATAACTAAGCCTTGAAGACAAGATCCAGCTCTACTTTTACACATTTCAAGTGTTTTAAAAGTGTCTACAATATTTATCAAATATTCGACACTTTGTATTCAAAACACACCCTTCCAAAAGTCGAGATTTGCAGTGAAGTTATTGAACATTATTTATCTATTACGTAATAATAATAATAGTAAGTAATTATTATAAACCCATATAGTTAATATTATAATAATTACTTACTAGAATAAATTATTATGATATCTATTTATCCCTACATCCCTTACATCATCCTTACATCTAATTACAATATTCCTTGCCAGATCAGCATAATGTATTCGAGTCCATTCTGAGCACTCGGAAATTTATTTTATTCTTTGGAACATGTACTCTGTGGCGGCAATCAAACATTGTCAAATGTAGTGCGTGCGGAGCGGCGGCGAATATTGTATGCGATATCAATAGTAGCCGCCGGCACGTGTATCTTGACCTTGTACTTCCGAATTGCTGCAAAATTTCTTTGACAGGTTATATCTGACCTTTGATAACGCCGACAACAAGATGCCGAGCACTATCAAAATGCCGTTGGTCAAAACTAGAGATGCACTCTTTTTTCTTTTAGTGGATATTTTCATTCGCTATGTATGTTTATGGTATTGTTCGTAATGCGCATAAGTCCAATTTTTCATTTTTTTATTATATTTTTTTTCGTCTCATAGAGTCTCTAAGCGTATACCCGAACTCCTATACTCCCCGAAACGATACTCAGTCCTAACTGCAAGAAGGAAGTCTCGCAAGCTTAGTTTTGTTCTTGCGCAAATCTTGCATGGTCAGTCTTTGTCTTGGTCTTGCTAAAAATACGCAGTCTTGTTCTTGGTCTTGCAAAAATGCAAGAACAAGACCAAGACTGCAAGACCAAGACCGATTTTGGGCAACACTAACTATGACATTGGGACGTCAAACACCTCAGCCCCCCCCTCCCCGTGACCATGGGTGCTGTAAAGTACTCGAAACGTCGGGAATATAAAATAAGTTAATATACGCGATAAAATCCGTAAAACTAGTTTTATTTAAATGTGTAGTGTTCGCGTAAATATAAGAAATCATTAAGAATTTGCAATAAAAATAAATATACATCTTCTTTTTTAATTGGATCTATTAAACAATGAGGGCTAATAATCTTCCACTCACCAGATGTCGCTAGTTGTGACTGCGGTAAAATTTTTTGTTACACAATGTCAGTTAATTGAGAAATTAGTTTTAAATAATAGTTTATCATTATCTAGAGTATTATATTAATACACAACACAATGCGTCAGTGGTTTGATTTTTAATTTTTTGCACATTATAACTTTTATTTAGAAAAAGTCATCTTTTAGTTATATTTATAGTTTGGTTTATTCATTTCTAATGTAATTAATATAAAATATAACTAATAATACAGAAATAAACATTAAAGGTTACATTTTCCTAAGAAATTATCATCCCCGCTATGAAATCTGTCAAATATTTTACCTCACTCTAAAGTGGCGCCGCCCTGGTGGCAGAAAAAGTCGTGGATGCCTTCATTAAAAAAGAACTAACGAAGTAAATGAGCGAACTAGTTCGCCATAGGGCTGCGAATTAAATTGAGCTCACCCAATGGCGACTGACTGCGTCCAGTACCATTTTGGAGACTAATTTGAGTTATTTAGGAAAATTGTCAATAAAATATAGCGCAAAATTAGAACTTGACAGTGGAAACACAGGAATTGATTCATGTTTTGACCGGCTTAAAAATCTCCCATTTTCACTAAAAAATTATATAAATTGAAATGCCGATAGAAAACTAGGATTTATGATAGTGACGCGGCTTCTTTTTTTTTATATGATAAGGGTGACAAACGAGCACACAGTCCACCTGATGGTAAGTGGTTGCTGCGGCCCATAGACATCTACATCTATCCTCTATTACAAATCAAAATGTAGATGCACCGCCACCCGTGAGGACCAAGATGGAATGCCTCATTTCCAGTAAAAAGGGCCTCCGGCCACCTGCACTCACCAAGCGAAAAGCAGAGGTAAACCTCTACTTCACGCTGGTTTTCTGTGAGGTCGTGGTACCACCCCGGTTCAAGCCGGCCCATCCGTGCGACAGCAAAAGCTGCCGCGTGGCTCTACCGCTGTTCTTCATCTTCACTTCTACAAATTAACTAGAAACACTCACGCTTGCGGCTTCGAAAAATTACTGAGCTAATGAGGTAATGAGCTCTCGGTGGATAGTAATCTAAGTATAGGCTTGGGGAAAAATATCGATATATCGACATTTTCTCATATATACAAGTGAAGTGCAGTTTCGAAGTCACTTGGAAAGGAAGGCCAAATTGGCCTCTAAAAAGCTTGGCGTGCTCAGCAGAACGAGACAGTATTTCATGCCGGCACACCGCTTGCAACTTTGTACAAGGCGTAGGTTCGGCCCCACATGGAATACTGTTCCCATCTCTGGGCTGGGGCTGCCCAGTGCCAGCTCCTTCCACTTGACCGCATCCAGCGCAGAGCGGTTCGAATCGTCGATGACCGAATTCTTTCCGATCGGCTTGACTTACTGGCACTGCGTAGAGATGTTGCATCTCTTTGCGCATTTTATCGCATTTACCATGGGGAGTGCTCTGAGGAATTGTTCGGACTAATTCCAGCCACTCAATTTTACCATCGCACATCGCGACAAAACTTGCGATACCATCCATACCACCTGGATGATTGGCGGTACACCACTGTGCGATTTAGAAAATGTTTTGTTCCTCGCAGAACTTCCTTGTGGAATCAATTACCACCAGCGATTTTTCCGGACCGATACGTTTTAGGGACCTTCAAGAAAAGAGCCTACTCCTTTTTAAAAGGCCGGCAACACATCTGCAATTCCCCTGGTGTTGCAGTTGTTCATGGGCGGCGGTAGTCACTTACTATCAGGTGAACCGCATGCTCGTTCCTATAAAAAGAAATTATGGTTTCTTGGTTTAAATGACCAACTGCTGGTTCAGAGTTATAAAAGGATCATTTCACGTAGATTATGGACTATCTTAAAACTAACATGTCATCTTTGTTGCACGACGCATTTCTATCTTAATTTCTAAAAAAAAACAAGTTACTGTAAAATTGTTTATTTATAAACAAATTCTCAAGTACCTTATTATATAAAAATTATGTACAATTGCAATGTAAATATAATTAATACATATCATATTTCCAGTTTTTCATAGCCTCGATGATGTAAATATATAAAAGTTTCTAAAGTAAACCTCCACACTAATAAATATATGGTATCAGTACAATATAATTGTGTTACGGATTTTTTAATTAAAAAACCTAAATTTTTTAATGTAAAAACACTTAACGATTTAAAAAAAGAACAGGTATTTTGAAGATAACGATTTCAAAGGGTATCTACGGCTTTTTCTACTAAGCACGGTCGCAGAGCAGGATTTTTTTTATTGCTTTGCATTTATAAACTTAATTCCCATCATAAAAAGTTTTATTTCTATTGCAACTAAGATAGTTTTAGGACCTTTTGGACAGTATTTGTGATTCGAAAACCGAATTTATTCCAAAGTTATTAAAGTTCACATTTATATGAATTGCAATAATTTGAAATTCTTCCTGCTCTACGATCACGCCATAATACCAGGGCGGTGCAACTTTGTCATGAGGTGAAACATGTGACAGATTTCTAAGCGGGTATGGTAATTCGGTAGGAAAATGTAAGGGTTAATGTTTCTTTCCGTAATGTTAGTTAAATTTTATATTAATTAGATAACAAATTTTCCTAATGGTAGAAAAATTAAACAAAAGTTAAAATGTGCAAAAACAAAATGAAGAGAAACCACTGAGGCATTGTTTTGTGTATTAATATAATACTCTAGAAACTGATAAACTTTCAATTAAAACTACTGTTCGCGCAAAAGCGTTAGTGTCAGGCATCGACGTTAGATGGCGCTCGGCTCGGCCGATACGGGATGAAGTTCGTGCGTGTTGAACGTCCGAGCTTGCTGAACGGTGGGAGTCGAGAGCGAAAAATGAGAAGTCTTTTACTTCGCGTCGAGAGCGAAGGCGCGGTCCGTTTTGTTCGGGAGCTCTTAGATCTATTTTTATGATAGGCGCGTATAGTAAATATACCACTGGGAATTGTAGCGCGTGCCGAGAGTTTTACCCGGGACTTTTAGGGTCTAATTCAGAATCTGTATAAGTGGATTCGACCGTATTAGTTACTAGTGCGGTAGTTGATATTCTGGAAATAGCGGTGACCTTTGATCCGTGCGTTCTGTGTTCATTTTCGCGAGTCAAGCGTTATAACAAACAAAGAAAGTGACTGCGGAAGGATACCTTAGTTAACAACTACCTTTTCAATTAAATAACATTGTTACAAAAAAAGTTCACCTCAGTCCCAACGAGCGACATCTGGTGCGCGGGAGAATTATTAGCCCGCATTGGACGTAATTATGCAATAAGGCTTCAACCAAATCAAAGCTATTTTTGAGATATGAACGTTTAGGATCGCCATTCAGACTACAGGAGAAATTGGGCTTTGTTGGAAGTAAAGACTAGAAATGAGTTGGGGGATGATTCGAACTTTAGGCCTAGTCAGTTTGAATAGCCTATCATGTAGAGGATGTCATGGGGGTCTTGGTTGAATAGGGGCAAAAAGTTCTCATTACACTCCTAAGGGGTCAAAATGACCAAAAACCAAAAAAATTCAATTCTTATTTCGGCTATAACTCCGCCTCTTTCGGAGGTTCTTACACAGTCTCTACATCCCGCATCCCACTTGATTGTTAAGTTTTAAATGGCTCACTTTGATTGACTGCAATTTTTGTTGAAATAATGTCATTTAAGAGTACCGGCGTGGTACTGTAAGAGCCGTGTAAGAATATCCACTATCTAATATCATCCTGTGGGTATCATAAGAGGCGACAAATAGGAAAAAAGCAGGAGATTATCAGCATCTTACTAATAACTAAAAAGAAATTGTGGTTGCCCTAAGGTTGGATTTAGTGCTCGACTGACGGTGAGCGTTGACATCGGCTGAGCGTAGCTATATCAATGAAAACCTATTAACGGCTACAGTGCAGCGTTGATGAAGTACTACGCGCGTATGGCTTCGTCGCGCGTACGAGGACCGTCGGTCCGACGCACGTCGGTTGACTTACGCGCTATGGCGGTACATGCGTGCGCTCAGTGCGACGCTGACAGAGCGACCGACTGTACGCGCGTACGCATTATCGCGAACAAAAATTAACATTGATACATAAACATGTTCGCACAATTTAGAATACAATGAACGAAATTCTCCTTCATTTAAACGGTCTGCAATTATTGGGTGCACATGATAACTTCTCCGTCTTTTATGCCGTAATCGTTTGCGTAAATACTACGCACATATTATAGAGTTGACAAATGGATTCATTTTTCTTCGTAATTGTACACGTCTAACAAAGCTTGCCGTCAGTTAAGTACGGTTTACGACGGTTGCGCAGACGGTCGTCCTAATGGACGTACCGTCTGCGCGTACGGTACTTGCTGCCCGTCGGTCGAGCACTAAATCCAGCCTAAGATGCAATCTATAACGAACGCCAAGTTCATCAGTGGAATTTTGTTAGCCTGTAATGGTTGTGAGCATACTCATCAGAATTATTTTGGCATTTTTAACTAGACTGGGTTGCATTGTCTGCGTAATTATATCCAATTATATTTAACACTGGTAATCTTTTTTTTTCTTTTTTTTTTATAGGATGAGGGTGACAAACGAGCACACAGTCCACCTGATGGTAAGTGGTTGCTGCGGCCCATAGACATCTACATCAATCCTCTATCAAAAATCAAAATGTAGATGCGTCGTCACCCGTGAGGACTAAGATGGAATGCCTCATTTCCAGTAAAAAGGGCCTCCGGCCACCTGCACTCACCAAGCGAAACGCTGAGGTAAACCTCTACTTGACGCTGGTTTTCTGTGAGGTCGTGGTACCACCCCGGTTCGAGCCGGCCCATCCGTGCGACAGCAAAAGCTGCCGCGTGGCTCTACCAATTTAAAATTTAGTTGATCTTCAACTAAATTTTGAACTGTACAGACGTATACGTTTGTCGGGATAAACAACGTACATGCGTGTGTGAGAGCGAACATGTGTACGGACGTGCGTGCGCACACATTCGTACGTATCTACTTTTATTCAAATTTTTGCGCTACAATATTACCGAAACAATATGTTATACATTGCTTATTGGTTGGATTCACAGTTTGAACATTACGTAGAATCAAGCCTTACATATATTTGCAATATAATATATTATGTTTGATTTTACAATTGTATATTATAATATGAACATTTATTAAATGCAATGTCAGATTCCGTCTCCATTCAAATTCAAAACTTATTTGTGCACGTTTTATAAATTTCTAATCAACGAATCACAGGATTAAAATATATCTGCGTCGGTGCTAATGACTGCTGCAAAGTTTGAATATACTATACAGGGTTATTTTGCAATAACCGGCCAAATTTATAGAGAAGGTTCAGAATAAATAATACGTGGTAGAGCCATGTTGCAGCTATATTAGTAGTATAATAGTAGCACGAACGTAGCACGAAGGTCCTTCCCCGGTCGGCTCGGCCGGGGAAGAACCACGCTCTCACAGAATACCAGCGTAAAATAGTAGCTTAATGCTGCTGTGTTTCGTATGGTAAGTGTAGAGAACCGGAAACCCTTTTTACTGGAAAAGAGGCATCCTATCTTAGTCCTCACGGCTGACAACGCACCTGTTTTTTAATTCGCAAACGAAGATAGATGCAGATGTCTATGGGCCACAGCAGCCACTTACCATCAGGTGGACTGTGTGCTCGTTTGTCACCCTAATTTTATAAAAAAAAGGCAAATAGAGAAAAAAAATGTCAAACATTCCGACTATTTTATCTTTTAAATTCAAAATGCGTGGTAATGAATTATTTTAACTGATTATCATTCATAAATATCTAAAGCCTACTGTTACGGCCGGCAGCTGCCTATCCCAGGAGTAGAATCCTTCGCGGCCCATAGACGAAGAAGCTACAGGCAGATGATGGTCGGGCGTCCTAACGCCAAGGGTTAAAGTCTAATTACACTAAACAATCCGGGGGGAGCGTTACAATTATTGAACAGAGCTTACTTACCTCTATTCAAGGCGACTGGTCCCTCAGGATTCGGTCAGGTCTCGTGTGGATGTATTGTGCTAGAAAGTAAAGGTCAGTGATGTGTATTTGGGTGTGGCTGGTAGTGTTATTGACCTTATTTGACCGTTCCCCCTGCAGCAGTTCGGCCCTCAGCTCCTCTCCAAGCTAAGGTCGCCTTCCGCAGTCACTTTCTTCCTTTGTTACGATTGACTCGCGAAAATGAACACAGAACGTACGGGTCAAAGGTCACCGTTATTTCTAGAATATTAACTACCGCACTAGTAACTAATACAGTCGAATCCACTTATACAGATTCTGCGTTAAACCTAAAGTCCCGGGTAAACTCTCAACACGCGCTACCATTCCCAGTGGTATATTTACTATACGCGCCTAACATAAAATTAGATCTAAGAGCTCCCAAACAAAAGGACTGCCTTCTCTTTCGACGCGAAGAAGGCATCTAATCTTTTGCTCTCGACTCCCACCGTTCAGCAAGTTCGGACGTTCAACACGCACGAACGTCATCCCGGATAGGCCGAGCCGAGCACCATCTAACGTCGGTGCCTGACACTAACGCTTTTGCGTGAACAAACCCCCGTCCCGGACATAAGGATTTAGGTCCGCGAGCAAACCGGTCAGCGTGACAGGGTCGCGACGGCAAGTTGCAAGATCGAATCTACAACCAAACTAGGCCACCCTACGCACCCAATCAGATCTTGCAACCCTGACCAACGCCTCAAAATTACAGCCCCAACGTGGGCTAGCCGGAGAGTTGAACTGGATGCCCTTCCTGGTCATCGCAGCACATAAATAAGTCCTATTCCTAGACAGAAGTCAGACGACCTCCTTCAAACACCTATCTGCGCTCCTATGATTAGTTCCGCAACTCGACCGGATCAGGTCTGCAAACAGCGACGCGACACGAAGCGGCCCAGAGGGACCTTCAAGCTTCAGTGCAGAGAGCACCCCAAATTCCCCATGAACGTCGTCTGTGGAGAGCTGAACGAAACGCACAGATGGTCCCTAGCAGGTGATCCTATGCTCATATTTCAACTAATTTTTCAAAAGCATCAATGTTCAATTACAGAATTAATTAAAACAAGTAATCACCGATACACATAGGTCAACTTGGCAAAGTAAACAAAAATAAACGTAAGAGACAGCCCTATTTCTTATTTCAAATAAATATCTTAGACAGTGCCAACAAAATCTAAACCAAAAGAGAATTGACTTCTATTTCCTTCGGCAACCACAGGGTTATCTAATTTCAACCTTCCTTATCACAAAGCAAAATGATTAAACACTATCACAAGCATTAAAAAAGGGCACACAATTTAATCTCAATTTTCCGTGCAACAACAAACGCAGTGATCAAATGTATTTACAAAAATATGCAGCAGCATTTAAAGGAGTATTTTAAATTCAATTCTCTTAATCATAACCGCTACAATATGAATTTCGCGGAAAACCCAAAAGCATTTTAATTTAAATTTAAAGAATTTTTAACTAAGTGCTCGACCAAACCAAATCCAGTACCCCTTGAGAGCGTGATTCAACTCTCCAGGGGGCCCTAATCTTCCCACCACCAAGTGGAGGCCACACCGCGTGAACCCGATACTAACAGAGCGCAACCGCTAACAGTCGCCACTCGGGTTGTACGCCCTCACTGAGGCCGTCGGCAAAAGAACAGATTGACAAGTGGACTGTTGACGGCTTAAGGCTCAGTAGAGGCAGCCATAGTGGGAGCTAAGGCGGCAGCTAGCTAGGGCCGCCTCCATCAAATGGGGTACAGTGGTCCACCAGTCGCGGCCACTCCGCTAACGGGAGTGAGAAGGGTCCAGCGGACTGATGAGTGGCCGTGAAGTTCCTCTCCGCACGCTGAGGGGGGGTGATGACACCCCCGCCCCTGGGGGAATTACCCCCCGACTGGTCGGGGGAGGGACCCCTTTCAAACCTAGGGGCCTGGTGGCTGGCCGGCGGGCGCCGAGCGTCGCCCGTCAAAGGGTATGGCGGAGCGCCCCCGCCCGTGGGGGTCGAGGGCCTGGCAGCGCCCCGAGAGGAGACGCCGTTCGCACCCAGGCACAGTACGACATGGTGATTGCCCTGGCAATGCAGACAGGGCCGCTGGTGCGGACAGTCTCGCTGGAGGTGCCCCTCCAAACAGGAGTAGCACCAGCGGCGCTCTTTGGCGATAGTTCGCCTCGCCGGAACCGGCTTACTTAATAAAATTGGGCAAGACGTTACCCGGTGATCCGATGCTCGACAATAGGAGCAGGGGGGGGTTGACGACGACCTGCCCGGCGGATTTCGCCTCTCACTGGGCACGGCTCGTAAGTCGTCGACGGTGCCCGCCGCGTGCTCGATCTGTCGGCACTGCTCCTCCAAAAACCGCAGCAGGTCATAGAAGGGCGGAATATAGGAGGCCTCGTCCCCGCCGTACCTCTCCTCAAAATGCATTTGAAGGTCGAGAGGTAGACGGGACAGCACGATGCGGAGCAACAAGAAGGCCCATTCGCCTACTGGTAAATCCAGCCGCCTCAACGTATTACAGGCCACCAAGACTGGATCCAACAGGTCCGGACGTAGTCGGGCCCGGTCACTAAGCAGCGGGAGGCTCAGAAGCTGCTTAACATGTTCGTCCGCAATTTGCCGGACGTTGGCGTATCTTCTGGCTAGGAGGTCCCGAGCAGTCTGGTAGGCGTCGTCCGACAAGCTCAAATGGCTGACAACGCCCAGGGCCTCCCCCTCCAGTGAGGCCAGGAGGTACGCCATCTTCTGGCTCGGGGTCAAGTCACTCCGGGCGTGCACTAGACCGTCGAAAAGACCAACGAAGGTCAGCCACTCGGAAAGGACCCCGGAGAACTTTGGCAAGTCCAGAGTTGGGAGGAGTCCCAACAGCTCCGGCTGAGGCTGCTTCCGAAAGGACTCGGGCAGGCCACTCGTCCGAGCTTCACGCGCCTCCTCGGCATACCTGCCTTCAGCCTCGATCAACTCGTCCGTGAGCGAAAAGAACTGCTCATAGTCTGCGAAGCAGGAGTCCAGGACTCCCTTTTCCACATCCGAATCCTCGAGCTCAGCGTAAGCCTCCTCCACTGCAGCCCTTCGAGCATCGACTTGCTCGAACCGGTTCATCAAATTATGGACCCTATCCGGTCGACCTATCAAAGCCTGGGCGCTGGTGGCCCAGCGTAACTCAGTCCGCAGGCAACGGATTAGCATCTTGGGCGAGGACATCACTACTAAATACAAATTACGACGCCGCTCGAGCACAATTACAAAAATAACAAATAAAAAATACAAAAAAAATTAACAGCTAACCAATGCAGTTCCTATCAAATCGAGTTGAATAGAAATTACACAAATAAGAACCGCTATTTATTAAATCAAACACAAGTTAGTACAAAAGAAAAGGCAAATCAAATTAACAATAACAAATACTAGTGCGATCAAATCAAGTTAAATTCAAATTACGTAAATACAAATTACCACTCTTTAGTTCAAATACAAATTACAATACGAAAGATACATAACGAAGATACACATCAACAAAAAATGCCTTGCTCGGAAATCGACCCTTCGATAAGTAATACACCACAACTATCCGCAACGATAATTAACCGATTACGCAAAAATAACCATCTACCTACATGACGCAATCTCCCGCTTGCGCGCTAAACGGGCGCGGTTTTTTAAACTTACCCGCAAACAACAAAGCAAGCTAACAAAGAAAGGAATTTTATTATTACGTATATAATAAAAAAAAATATTTTTACGTATTACGGACGGACGTGATTGTAGACACAAAATCAACCCAACGCTCCTGCCACCAAATTATTTAATTTTTATCAAATACTATGGTCGGTGGATCGACCGGGAATCGATCCCAGCACCGCGTTCTGCTACCAAATGTTACGGCCGGCAGCTGCCTATCCCAGGAGTAGAATCCTTCGCGACCCATAGACGAAGAAGCTACAGGCAGATGATGGTCGGGCGTCCTGACGCCAAGGGTTAAAGTCTAATTACACTAAACAATCCGGGGGGAGCGTTACAATTATTGAACAGAGCTTACTTACCTCTATTCAAGGCGACTGGTCCCTCAGGATTCGGTCAGGTCTCGTGTGGATGTATTGTGCTAGAAAGTAAAGGTCAGTGATGTGTATTTGGGTGTGGCTGGTAGTGTTATTGACCTTATTTGACCGTTCCCCCTGCAGCAGTTCGGCCCTCAGCTCCTCTCCAAGCTAAGGTCGCCTTCCGCAGTCACTTTCTTCCTTTGTTACGATTGACTCGCGAAAATGAACACAGAACGTACGGGTCAAAGGTCACCGTTATTTCTAGAATATTAACTACCGCACTAGTAACTAATACAGTCGAATCCACTTATACAGATTCTGCGTTAAACCTAAAGTCCCGGGTAAACTCTCAACACGCGCTACCATTCCCAGTGGTATATTTACTATACGCGCCTAACATAAAATTAGATCTAAGAGCTCCCAAACAAAAGGACTGCCTTCTCTTTCGACGCGAAGAAGGCATCTAATCTTTTGCTCTTGACTCCCACCGTTCAGCAAGTTCGGACGTTCAACACGCACGAACGTCATCCCGGATAGGCCGAGCCGAGCACCATCTAACGTCGGTGCCTGACACTAACGCTTTTGCGTGAACACCTACTATTTTACTACGCACGCACACATTTTAAAGGGTCGATCGATCGGCAAAATCGTTGTGAATACAATCGCACACAGATGTACACGCGTTGGCGTAGTTGTTACTTATAAATCACATTCAATTTGGGATAATTTCAAATAAAAGTTGAAGCCTTAGTTATCGGTACGAGGCTGCCACTCGAGAACATTAACATAGTATAAAGAGAGGCCAAGTAGGTTATCTGCGGCACAATCCGCGATATAATTGTCTACTGTCTCAGGTTTGTCACTGTCACCAAATCATTAGTTTAAAGCCCGGCCCTATATATAGGCATCTATAATAAAAAAATTGAATAAAACGACTAAAATATTGTAAAAAAAAAACATAAAATTACTAACGCCTGCCTCTTAGAATGTAATCAATTTTTTGTTCTGTTGTTATTATTCGAACTTTGCTCTATTTATCTGTTTCACAATTAGTCAATTACTTATTTTTAATTACGATTTTATAACCGTAAGTAGGTACTTAGTTACTATTCTTCCTCTGTCTGATAGACAACTAATACAACAAAAATAAGTAAGTAGGTAGCTCATCGTCAAGTAAAAATTATATGAGTGACTCGCTTACGGGACGCGCGAACTGTTAGCCTCGACTGGCGCGCTGAGAAATACTTCGAGATTGTGTTTTGCGTGCGGCGCCTCATAGATACTATGGCGCACACATACAAGCCGCGCGCAGTGCGTTTGTATGAAGATAACGTACTTCCCCTCTCTTTATACTATGACATTAATTCCCCATCGGTTGCTGGTTCTTCGACCTCTATGACCGGCCACCATAGTAAGATAAAAGAAAACTAAAACTGGAATTAACTCCTTGAAAAAAAGTTCCGCTGGGTTTCTTCTTGGTTTTTCCCAGGACAGAGGTATTTTCCGAAGTAGTGGTAAATTGAACATAAGAGTCACTTTCAACAAGTATTATTTACTAGCCGATACCCGCGACTTCGTCCGCGTTGCTTGATATATCAACAAAGTTTTCGTATGTGGGAAGGAAAAAACATAAAAAAGACAAAATTTATTTGTAAATAATGTTATTCGTTGCTCCGTTAGTATGTAGCTAAAATATATAAATTATCTGGGTTAGTAACGCGAGAGCCAGCGACATACAGGCATAGAGATAATATAGATAGAGTAGGGAAGCCAGCCGCAAATGTGACTTCTCGTTAGAAAGAGAGAGAAGATCAAGATTGCTATCTGTCTCTCTCTCTAACGACGCATGTTGTCAAGCTAACCTAACATGACAAAATAATACCGCGCATGCGCTCTGTTGTTGTTAGAGAAGGACAGACAGCAACTCTCATCTTCTTTCTCTTTCTAACAGCGCGTCAGTTCCACTTGCAGAAAAGCATATGGCTTCTCCACTCTATCTATATTATCTCTATGCATACAGGACCGTGTGAAAAACACCCGTATCAAAATCGTCGTTTCTTAAAACTTTAATAACTTTATAATAAATGAAGATATCGCAATAATTTTATTTTTAAGATAAGGTCCAAGTGTCTCAGAAATAAAACTTACAAAAACCTAATTGAAATCTATCCAGTAAATTTTCCATGATGCGTGCTCAACTGCATACCTCTATTATTTATTTATATAGATAATAATCTATATTGAATAAAAAAGTTTCAGTTTCTGACATCGATAAGTGCGAGGGCTCCGAAATTATCACGATCATAGAGAAATATGAACAAAAGCACCATAACTATATTTGCTAACAAACTTTAGTTTATTCCACGTATGAAATTCCGGTGAACGAATGTAAGTCTATTTGAACATGTCCTTTTTTTTTAATTTCTTAAGACTTTAGACGGCGGTACTGCATATATTGAATAGACTATAATTATTAATTTTAATGTAGCTCATATTTATAATAGACCTTATTTCTTAGGTATTAAATAACAATATCTACGTACTATAAAACAAAGTCGCTACCCGCCGTCTGTACGCTCAGATCTTTTGAACTTCGCAAAGGATTGTGTATGCGGTTTTCATCAACAGACAGAATGATTCGAGAGGGAGGGTTATATGTATAATACATGCATATTATATACTTTATAATTCTTCTGTCCATGTGTATGAGTGAACTCCTCCTAAACCGATTTTGATGAAATTTTGTGTGTGTAATTAACCCTTTCGCTGTCCCGTGCACTACATATAGGTCACTGCTATTGTCTTACTATTGTGTTTGAAAACCGGACAGTGAAAGTGTTAAGTTGATTAGAGAATGGTTTAGATTCACAATCGAACCCGGTAGGTGGCGTTGTTGTCGAAATTCAGAAATCAACCGTGCGAAACCGGTGCGGCTCGCCAGTTTTCTATAAGTCCACTATATCAACACTAATGCAACACTATAGCGTCTATTTGACACTGTCAAAACACAACAGTGAAATTTTTGGAGCTGTAGGTAAGGTCAGCATTTTGTAACACGCTTTCATTAACTTCACATGTATGTATGGTATGTATGTATGTATGAATGTAATGTAATTTGAAACTTCAGTTTTCACCCAATTCCAGATGTCTTAATAATCTGAAATTTTGCAGATGAATTAAGAACCGTTGACAATATAATAATTTCATTACTGTGACCTTCTTTTCTTGTTTTTTTTTTTGTTTTTAAGCTTGCTTGTTTAGTCTTTTCACCCAACTGCCTTAGATGTACGTATTAGATATGAGCGCCGAAGGCCAATTCCACGGCGGCGGCGTGGCCTGAAAATTTCCTCGGCGGCGGCGGCGTGTCGTGGCTGGCCGTGGGCCTTAGATATTGTTTTATCAGAAAGAGATTTCTTATAAAAAATTAAAGAAAACCTTATTGTTGTTACCAAAAACAGCTTTATATTTTTTAATAAAGCCCTGGGGAGCCCCAACTCAGTGATTGGAACAATATTCCATCTGAAGCCAAACCTGCGCCTTGTAAAGTTGCAGGCGGTGTGCCGGCAACCGGCACGAAATACTTTCCCGCTCTGCTGAGCTCGCAAAGCATTTTAGAGGCCAATTTAGCCTTCTTTTCCAAGTGACTACGAAACTTGCACGTCACTCGATATGTCGACGCCGAAGACTCCGATACTGGCATAGCTAGATGGGTCTGCAGAATACAATTGCGATGTTAGTGTGAGTGGCATCACATTCCGGACTAGACAATGGTCTGAGGAGCCAAGAGGGGAGTCGACGAAGACCTGATATCTATCTGAATGAGAGGTCAGAAGAAGATCCAACAGGGAAGGTGTATGATCTTCCACATCTGGAATCCTCGTAGGCGAAGTTACTAGTTGTGTCAGACCATATTCCAAGGCAAAATCATGAACAGATTTTCCCGCATGATCGGTTAAACGTGAACCGAGCTATTCGGCGTGGTGGGCGTTACAATCGCCGAGGATCACGATCTCTGCGAATGGGATCTGCTGTAGCAAGGAATCTGTAGCCATTTGGACGTGATTGATGAATTGGTTTGTTTCGGCATTACTGCTATGGGACCTATAGAGGCACCCGTAAACATGCGGAAACAGTCGTCGCTGTCTATGCGTAACCAAAGAAGGCGTCGAGAACAGATGTTCTTTCTAATGTATACGCAAACTCCAGCCTGAGATACAAAGGAGTGTTCCAATTTGTACCCTGGGTAAGAGAGACACGAAGTATTGGCCGGAGAGGACACCTGCCTCTCGGTCAGAAAGAGCAAGACTGGCTTCGCCGTCTCGAGATGGTAGTGGACGGCGTTTAGGTTCGAGAGAAGTTTTCTCATGTTGCAGAAAGTCACGTGGCTGGGGTCACCTTGGCCTTGTTGCTCAGCTTGCTCCGAGCAGTTATTGTTTTGAGCGGAATTTTGCCCCTACCCCCCAGAATACGTGGGGCAGCCTGAGCACCCAGGAGTGGTAAGTCCCTTCTCAGGAGTGGAGTAGCTTGGTCGTGGATGCTCAGCAAGGGATTCTCCATTACCAGGGATGCTGGTACCCTCCTGGGGTAGTATTACACTTGACGCCGGTATTCTGTGAGGTCGTGGTATGTGTAACAGTCGAAGTTGCTGCCATTGTTAACACCACACAAAATACACGTTCACTTGGTGAAATATTCGACTCGAGTGAGTGAGCGACGAGCGTGGCGGGGCGACAAGGTGAACTAATGCGGGCTGCCGCGCGTGGGAGCGGGAAAGGAAGTTGCGACTCGTCGCGCCGGCGCGCCGCTCATATCTATTACGTATGCATTAAATATATATATGTGTAAATGTATGTAGTAATATTTTCGAGTGTACGTGTGTATATTTATATATGTATATTTAGTTGTGAAAGTGACATAATAGATTTGTTTTTTGTTATAAGTACCGTATATACTTTCATATGCATAAAGTAATAGTGGTAACAGTTTAACAGTATGGTAGAGCCACGCGGCACCTTTTGCTGTCGCACGGATGGGCCGGCTCGAACCGGGGTGGTACCACGACCTCACAGAAAACCAGCGTGAAGTAGAGGTTTACCTCTGCGTTTCGCTTGGTGAGTGCAGGTGGCCGGAGGCCCTTTTTACTGGAAATGAGGCATTTCATCCTAGTCCTCACGGGTAAAAACGCATCTGCATTTTGATCTGTAACAGAGGATAGATGTAGATGTCTATGGGCCGCAGCAACCACTTACCATCAGGTGGACTGTGTGCTCGTTTTTTATTTTTACATTACATAGAGACACTTTAATTTTATTTATTTGTATAGATGTTGTAATCGCGTTAAAAAAAACGTCAGTAAAGTAAATTTCAGTCTATATACGTCCCATTGCTGGGCACAGGCCTGCTCTTTTTCTGAGAGGGTTTTAGTGCAAGGAAATGTCTAGTGCTGCCCCGTCTGTTACCAGATTTTATATGTCTCCCAATTATATATTTTTTTCAGACATGCAAATTTCCTCACGATGTTTTCCTTCACCGCCGAGCGTGTGGTAAATGTGAACGTGGAAAAGTCAATAGTATCGAATAATCGATAAATAGGAAAGCAACTGACAGCAGTATGCGTAGAATGGACTTAGCTATCTCTATAGTTTTGTATGATAAAATATGAATGAACAAGTGAGAGAGAAATCGTTTATCTCTTTCTAGAGTAGTGATTATCCGACTTCACAGGTTAGTCTGGCTTTAATATCTATGGTTATTATAATACTAATTAAGTGAGAAAAGAATTGGTGTTACAATTGTCTCCTTTCAGAGAATGATCTATTTTTATAAATGCTCAGTCTATATTCACACACTAATAAATAATACGTGGGCGTAGCTATATAATTTAAAATTAAAAATTTTGTACGGCCGACTTCGATATAAGTTATTAAGAATAACTCAAAAACTATTGGTCTGACCTTGATCTAATTCATATGGGACCACATGAGAAGCACCAGCTTTCAAATAAAAAAAGAATCATCGAAATCGGTTCACCCAATAAAAGGTTATGAGGTAACACACATAAAAAAACCTTCAGTCGAATTGAGTGCCGTCTCCTTTTTGGAAGTCGGTAGGGCACGGCACTCTCGCACTCATCCCCCCCCCCCCCCTCCCAAACCCGCAAACGATGCATCTCCAAATCCACATCCACAAGAGATCAGATTTCTAACAGGTGTCTAACAGTGCTTCAACAGTGACTGTCCTTTGGGCTCACCCAAAAAGAGAAAGTTGTTTATGCCCATCTTACATTCACTCTACTCTCTCGGACTTTCAAATCTACCCACTTGTCGTTTTCCGTCATTCTTTTACGATCCTGCTTTCTGCGTGTCCATGAATTCGACAACTTTCTTCGCCGGCACTACATTGTGAACTCTCTTCTTATGTGTGTATAAGGACGCTTTTTGCTTGAACGTCTGCTGACAGATATCACAGGACAGCGGCCTCTCGCCTGAATGGATGACTTCATGCTGGTTAAGGGCTTTTTTGTCCTGAAAACGGAATTTATTCTAATAATTATTGAAATGAGTGGGGAGTATTTTATACGTTAAGAATTATCAAATATCTATAAATGCAGCTTAAAACTGCTATTTAGTGTGATGGGAAGAGAACCGGAAACCCTTTTTTAAGAAACGAGACACTCCATCTTAGCCCTCAGACGTGACAACACATCTAATGATTCTTTATCGAGGGTAGATGTAGATGATTATGGGACCCAGCGTCCACTTATCATCAGTTGAAATGTGTGCTCGTTTGTCAGTTTATCACACTGATTTAACAAAAAGTAAGTTTAAATTGTTTATTTATTTCGGCCGTATTATTTTGAAAGAAGATGTAGTGACAAAAAATGAGAAAGGTATGCTGACATGGTTTGGCCATGTTGAGAGAATGAATGAAGAACGATTGACGAAAAAAGTGTATAAGGCGAGTGTGAATGAAATTGTTGGAAGGGGTAGACCTAGGCGGACGTTTCTAGACCAAATCAGGGACGTATTGAAAAAAGGCCAGGTCAATAGTACCTTAAACCGTAGAGCATGTATGAAGGGAATAATGAAAGTGGACGAAGTGAAACAAGTATGTAAGGATCGTAGCAAGTGGAAAGAAGTGGTCTCTGCCTACCCCTACAGGAAAGTGGCGTGATTATATATGTATATGTATTATTTTTAGCGTTAAATTAGTATTTTTTTTTGTTCTACAAGCATTTTTTCTTTCTTCTTCACCGATCTGTATAAGTCCATAGCTAAACATAGACCTTAGACCTGTTGTAGGGTGGGTTTTCCTTGATCGTCAACTTGGCAGACGGTTTGACCAGCACCAGAAGTGAGCACCTCTGACATTCCTGCCCGTCACGATAATCTTTGGACGTTTCCGTAGTTGCTTCTTACGACACCCACAGAACGAAAGATAGGATAAGATAACGACGGGCTGTTTTCCGCAACTCCACGTCGAGGCGCGTATTTTGCGTGTGGGTAGGAATAATGTGATTATTCGAGCCATGAGATCTGCCCGAAGAAGTTCAACAGTCCTTTGATGTTCCATGCACTTCAGGGAGTGATCCCGGCGTGCCGAGATGTTTAGCCCTGTATGCATCGACCTCCGGACATGTCAGCAGCATGTGGGCCGCCGTTTCTCCCTCCCCCCTTAGCACTTGTTACTTACTATCCTGATCTGCGGCTTGTTCAGTCTCATTAGAACCTTGGTTATACGACTGTTTATTTCAGGCAGGGCCTCCCTAGCTTATCTACAGTCTACTAAATTTTTCCAAACCCGAGCGTGTTGTTTAGTGACCCACAGGATGAAATGGGGAAACGCAATTTCTTCCACATAGTATACAGGGTTATTTTGCAATAACCGGTCAAAGCAAAGAAGGTTCAGAATAAGTACTATAGGCAAATAGTGAGGAAAAATTATTTATAAAAATCTCAATAATTCTGTCCTTTTTATCTTTTAAATTCAAAATGCGTGGTAATGCATTATTTTCATTAATTTTACTGAGCACGCACACATTCGAAAGGGTCGATCGGTAGGCAAAAACGTTGTTGCCCATAAATAACATTAAATTTGGGATAATTTCAAACTAAAGTAGAAGCCTTATTTACTCGTATTTTTAAAAACTGCAATAATGGTATACCATTATTTATATATCTGAACTTACGTTTAAAATTTGGTTACTCATTGAAAAATAACCCTGTATAGGATTTATTACGGGAACCATAATTTTGAATCTTAAATTCAAGACAATAAGGCTGAATTTAACTACTTACAGTGAAGGCCTTCCCGCATTGTTGACAGACGTGGTTCCTCGGTTTCTCCTTCTTCTCACCGTGGACCCTCATCATGTGTTTCTCTACGTTGGCTTTCGACGCTATCGGCTGGAAGAGTTACCAATCAGCTTTATTGATATGGCATTTCCATCATCGCGTAAATAGTTCACTGTCCAAATAGCACTTCTCTAAAGTGCCGTAAGGTTAGGTTAGGGCACTTTAGAGAAGTGCCCTAAGGTTTTTAGTGATTGACACATTATAACTTATTATTACATTACTTATTGAAAGTAATTTTTTTATTTGCCACTGGTTCGAAAAATACCTCTGTCCTGGGAAGAACCAAAAAGAAACCCAGCGGGACTTTAAAAAATATATTATACAATAATTTTGTTTGTACAATTTTAAAATGAATTTCAATAGAGCGTAAAATAGTGACTTAATGCTGCTGTTTCGTATGGTGAGTGTACTGGAGACCCTTTTTAAATCCTCAATCTTTTTAAAAGTCAATCCTCACGGGTGACAATGCATCTGCATTTTGATTCGCAAACGAGGATAGATGTAGATGTCTATGGGCCACAGCAACCACTTACCATCAGGTGGACTGTGTGCTCGTTTGTCACCCTTATTCTATTAAAAAAAATCCTAACTGATGGTAAGTAATGATGTAGCTCAAGTCGGTGAAGCGCACGGACTTCACAAAAGCCTATTCACTCTTGCCTTGAAGACACCCACATTTTGATCGGATGGAAAGACAGATGATGGCAACTTATTCCACTCCTTTGCTGTACGTATGACGAATTATTTTTCTTTAATTAAAAAAGAACTAGCCATGTTATTAACATTACACACTTGGTAAGCTTAAAATGTTTGTGTTAGGAATGGTTCACGACAGTAGTGGAATGGCGGATTCGAACCCACGACCTCTTGAATCCGCGGTCCTGCACCCTGCCATTAGGCTACTGTCGCTTCCGATGTAGTAGTAATAATAATAAAAAACTTTTGTTTGTTTACATACAAACAGAATACATACGGACTTTCGTATTATAATTTTGTTCTCTCAGATCAGAGTACATGTTATAGTGAGGTGAACAGTAAGTACCTTGTCGCAGATGGGGCACTTGTGTGACGTTTTGCCCAGATGCTGGTAGTTGAAGTGGTCCTGCATCGCTTCTTTAGTAGGGTAGCCCTTGTTGCACATCGGACATGGAAACCTGGGGGAAACGGTGTAAACATGGTTGAAAGGGAGAGCATGCTCCATTGCATTAATTAATAGTAATAATAATTATTATAAATAATAAATTTATTGATAAATAAAGGCTTAAACTTAACACAATGTTATTGTAGATAAATTGTAATAATATGGCTAGCATATATGTCCTAGAAATAAGTTGATCCCTTGACTTTCATGCTAGGGTAACCTGTGTAATGAAAGTCAGTGGTTCGGTTCTTTAAAAGTTATTCTATATAACACTATAGCGAGTTGATTTAATTGGTGATTGATTACATTATGGCAAGCAGTTTAAAAGCAGACAGTTAAAGAAAAAAAACAGTTTGGTGATGATTATGTATGGGATGGAGAGTGTGTATGTGTGTGTGTGTGTGTGTGTGTGCGTGTGTAAGTCTGCCATAAGTGCTACCATGTGCATTGAAGTATTTTTTTTATAGGATAAGGGTGACAAGCTAGCACACAGTCCACCTGATGGTAAATGGTTGGTGTGGTCCATAGATAGGTATCTACATCTATCCTCGATTACGAATCAAAATGCAGATACGTCGTCACCCGTGAGGACTAAGATGGAATGCCTCATTTCCAATAAAAAGGGTCTCCGGTTCTCTACACTCACTATAAGAAACACAACAGTATTAAGCTGCTATTTTACGCTGGTATTCTGTAAGAGTCTGGTCCTTCCCCGGTCGAGCCGACCCATTCGTGCTACAACTATACTATAAATATAGCTGCAGCATGGCTCTACCACGTATAAAAACTTATATATGTGAACTCTATACTTGTTAGGTTAGTTTAATGACTAGGCCATATGCACAAGCGGGCCTTTGCACCCTCAATTCTGCCGAGGCACGACGCTAACACATCTTGGCAAGGCGCTAACTGACTGCGCCAACTTAGTAGTTCTGTCACTTAACTTTTACGTCAGCGGGCTATGGCTTGTCAATTCCCTACGCCATTTTACTTTATTTTAAACTGTGAAATTGAATAATAAAACCAAAATAACAGCACAAAATTGAATTAACAATCTATACAAATAAATAAAATTGAAGTGTCTGTTTGTAATGTCGAAATAACAGCGTTTTACTATATGCATATGAAAGTATATACGGTACTTATAACAAAACACGATTTTTAAAATTTTTGTCTGTCTGTCTTTCTCTCTGTCTGTCTGTCTGTCTGTTTTTTTCCGGCTAATCTCCGAAACAGCTGGACTTACACTGGCAGATAGCTGATGTTAGAAGAAGTAACTTAGGCTATTTTACTTTAGAAAAAGAATTAGAGTTCCGCCCAAAAAATTAAAACCCATGAAATCCAATCGTAATAAAATTACGCACGGGCGAAGTCGCGGGGAACAGTTAGTTATGTTATAAGAGTGCTATCATGTTCAATGAGACCCAATATTGACCCTGATATTGACTTACTTGAATATCTGCTCGGAAGCGTGGGCCCTCGAGTACTTGAGATGCGCCTGGTAGGTGGTGAGGTGCGAGAACACCTTGTTGCAGTCGCTGCACTCGTAGCGGCTCTTGTTCTGGTGCCGCTGGATGTGGTACTTGAGCTGGATCACGCGCACCATCTTGTGGCAGATGGGGCACTCCTCCCGTGGGAGAGGGCCTTCGTGCAGCCTGCAAGGGGATAATGTGGAGGTATAGAAATGGCAAAGAGGTGTCTTACATATAACACCGGTGTACTGACGACACCTGTTTAGATTGCCAAGTGGTAAAATTTAAAGTTTTGTACAATCGATTTCAATATAAATAAAATGGGAACATCATCAATGTAGTCGAAGTCAATTAAATACGCATTATTAACTCAAAAACTACTGGTCAGATCTTGATCAAGTTTACATGGGACATGAGCTATCAAATAAAAAGAGAGATTCATCAAAATCAAAAGCGGTTCACCTAGAAAAAGTTCTAAGGTTGTTACCTAAAAAAATTCAGTCAAATTGAGAACCTCCTCCTGTTTTGAAGTCTGTTGAAAAAGTGTATTTTTTTTATAGAATAAGGGTGACGAACGAGCACACAGT
The DNA here is from genome assembly GCA_033319125.1 of Parnassius glacialis. Lineage (NCBI taxonomy): Eukaryota > Metazoa > Arthropoda > Insecta > Lepidoptera > Papilionidae > Parnassius > Parnassius glacialis. The sequence continues at coordinate 11,447,052 of JAVANC010000015.1, read as the reverse complement.
CCACCTGATGGTAAGTGGTTGCTGTGGCCCATAGAAATATACATCTATCTTCCTTTTGCAAATTAAAATGTAAATGAGTTGTCAGCCGTGAGGACTAAGATATATACTCTTTTCCAGTAAAAAGTCTCTACACTCACCATACGAAACACAGCAGCATTAAGCTACTATTTTACGCTGGTATATATATATATCGAAACACCAAAGTATCCTGAATTTTAACGATTAGTACAAGTAAACGCAACTTTAAACACTTGGTATTATTGTATCGATTCATTTATACTGGGTGGCGCCTAGGTTATCACGTTAAATAATAATATCTATATATAATATATATAATCCTATATAATAGCACAGCAGTTAATACAAGTTGATATATGTCTGTTAAAATAATAAAATAAACAATAATAAAAGAAAATAAAAAAAACATTTTTCAAACAAAATAAATAGCTTAAAAATTGACAAGAAATAAATCATCATTGATAATATAAGTTTACTGACCTGAAGCGACCCGTAAAAGTGGCAAAAGCGCTCAGTGCTCACGTGACATCGACATAGGTAATTATAATACATACACTAGACCATACATAGATAATTAGGCGCGCTTTATGCAAATCCGATGTTATCAACGAATCATAAATTTCATGGTATTGTTTTTATCCAAATAATCACTTTAATCTTGAAATCACTCAAGTTTAATAATCAAACAAAACATATTTTGAAAAAAAAAACATCATGTCGGTGTATTCTGACGACGTGAAATTGTGATGCAAAGCATCTTAAAATTTAAAAAAAGTTAAGACGTTAAAAAAATAAAAGCGTGCAATTGCGCACGGGCTATCATACCACTAAGTTATTAAATATCTAATCTAGCGTATTATTAACGTGTCCTATCACAAACAAATTAAGAAACTTATTAAAATGTCCACAAAACCAAAAAAATAATAATAATTAAAACTTAAAGGACGTGTTAAAACTTAAAAACGAAAATTAGGTCAAGCGATTCATGAACGATCCCCAAGGACGCCGGCGTCGGACTATCAGTCGCACGCGCCAGACGTAAATATGAATTTTGACACTCCGTTCCATTTCTTGTCACTTCGCGCATAGAGAATTACGCCTTAACTTCTTTACATTAAGTTAATTTTTCGCTTGAATTTGTTTTCACACAAGTGCAGCGCGCGATCCCTTTGTTTTTAATTTCGCGCATAATATTATGCCTTAAATTGTTAGCCGTAAGTACATTTTTTGTTTGACTTTTTCTTTAGTAGTATTTTGAATTGGCAACGTTTAACTAGATACCTATATTCGCCTTCGAACGCCATGGGTCTTTGACCTTCTAGTATTCATCAGGTGATATCTGTGTGCATTTACATGACGTTATTTAAAATTAAAACGAAAAAATGCTGCGGCGACTAAAATATTAATTGTTATATATGTTTTTAATTGTGTATGTTTAAAGAAATATATGTAGGATACGTCTTTTCATTTAATGCGATAACTTTATCGTCACTCGGTATAAAATTGAACTGTCCGTCTGTAATATAGAAATTACTGGCTTCGGTTAAGTTCAGGGAATTATTTGCGTCATATATTACATGAATATTTTTTTTTTAATTTTTGTCTGTCTGTCCGTTTGCCTGTCTGTCCGAGCTAATCTTCGAAATAGTCGAAACAATTGAGATGAAACTTCATGAACAGATAGAGAGAAATGTCAGTAGGCTTTATTATTCCGAAAACGATTGAAGATTTTTTGGGAAATCTAAAAACTGATAAAATAAATGGTCTTTGATTTTATTATAATAATTATTTAATTGGTCTTTGATGAAAAACTCCTTATCTGATCCGAAAGGGTGACATAGATAGTTTAGTAATGACATTACTAAAAAAACATATTATTAATGAATATAAAAATGTTATTGTTATTCGAAATAAAAGTATTTTTTAAATTAGCGTAAAATTCAGCAAATTTTCAAAATCTGGCAACATTGCCGTCGGTGACGATATCTTTGAACATTTGGCGGTACTGTTACCAGACAGTCAAAACTGATTATTTTGGCGTAATTGTTTTTAAATTATTCTCTGACTAGGTTTACATTAACAGAATTGTATACCGATGACTAAAAGTTCACCATACCTCCACGGATCATACAGGGTTTTTGTTACAGATTGTAATTTTTACTTTATTCATTTCATAAAAACAAACAGTCTTACCTGAGATGAGTCGCCAAAGTGGTCCTATTTACAAATCGTTTCTTACAATGATCGCACTCCAGACCCTCTCGGTGGTACCTCGCCACGTGAGTCTTACGCGCCCTGGAATTCCTGAAAGAAAAGTTCAGCTTTGAAACCGGTCGATTTCAAAATAAAGCAACAAATTTCTTCATACAAGTGAGACGGTAAATTAGCAGTTCAGATGATGTTAAGTGGTTATTGCAGCCCATGTATAATTGTAGTTAACTTCAGTTAGAGAAGTCTTTTTTTGTAGAAATAGGGTGTCAAACGAACACACAGTCCACCTGATGGTAAGTGGTTGCTGTGACCCATAGACATCTACATATATCCTCGTTTGCGAATCAAAATGCAGATGCGTTGTCAGCCGTGAGGACTAAAATGAAATGCCTCTTTTCCAGTAAAAAGGGTTTGCGGTTCTCTACACTCACCATAGGAAACACAGTAGCGTTACGCTCCTATTTTATGCAGGTATTCTGTGAGAGTGTGGTCCTAGCAGGAATGGGTTAGTGCTACAACTATACTATAAATATAGCTGCAGCTTGGGTCTACCACGTAAAGAAAGTCTAAAGGCAAGCTGTAACCTCTGAAGTTTAGTATGAACCCTCTCACGAACGCTCACAGCCACAAAACCAAAATGGTCCGTATAGCTGCCAGCTCTTTTAATGTCGTTTAAATAATAATATGTTAAATAGTATAGTTTTTAGTGGAAATTTAAAGTGACAAAATATTTACATGCATAACAAAATTAACAGGTTAAAATTTGAGAAAGGTTTCCTAGACTAGTATTTATACGTGGTAGAGCCATGCTGCAGCTATATTAGTAGTATAGTTGTAGCACGAATGAGTTGGCTCGACCGGGGAAGGACCACGCTCTCACAGAATACCAGCGTAAAATAACAGCTTAACACTGCTGTGTGTCGTATGGTGAGTGTAGAGAACCGGAGACCCATTTTACTGGATAAGGCATTCCATCTTAGTCCTGACGAGTGACAACGCATCTGCATTTTGATTCGTAATCGAAGATAGGTGTAGATGTCTATGGATCACAGCAACCACTTACCATCAGGTGGACTGTGCGCTCGTTTGTCACTCGATCTTATAAAAAAAAGACTAATAGGTGCTGTTATAACAATCTCGTATATCAGCCGTTCACAGCAACTAATGTTATGTCGAAAATTCGAATCGTATGTTTGGTCCTTCGAGCTGGATATAAAATTCCCAGTTCTTAAAAATACTTAAATTTAATACATATATTGAATTTTAGAGAATTTACATTTATTCCAAACAAATCAGTGACCAGTTCTTTTTCATTTCAGCAGTTGCAGCATGATGATGGCATCCTTATTTTAACTGAGGCTACAATTTCAGAATGTTATTGAAATATACAAGAAATATACAATAATAATACACAAATATACAAGAATAAGCACTGAATCTAAGCGTACTGGGGATAAATATGACTAACATATTTAAAAAAATATATGATTATTAGTGTTTAATACTCACTTAAAAAACATATCACATTCTAAGCACTTATAACCAACTATTGTAGTTTTAGATAAAAGCTTCCTCAAGTCTTGCTTTCCTGATCCAGTCGGCGGTGAATCTTCCTTTTTCCGTTTTCTCTTGCGGCCCTTTAAAAAAGCAATTATTATCCATGATCACATCTCGTTTCGTAGATTACGTAAGAGTTCACTTTTTTATATAGGATAGCGTGACAAACGAGCACACAGTCCACCTGATGGTAAGTGGTTGCTGTGGCCCATAGACATCCTCGTTTGCAAATCAAAATGCAGATGCGTTGTCACCCGTGAGGACTAAGATGGAATGCCTCTTTTCCAGTAAAAAGGGTCTCCGGTTCTCTACACTCACCATACGAAACACAGCAGTGTTAAGCTGCTATTTGACGCTGGTATTCTGTGAGAGCGTGGTCCTTCCCCGGTCGAGTCGACCCATTCGTGCCACAACTATACTATTAATATAGCTGCAGCACGGCTCTACCACGTGCAAAAGTGACTAAAGGATATTCGTCGACTCTAATAATGGCGTTGTAAGAATCTAGTATATCAATCATAAAACACTTATACCAACAATGTAAGCCAGCGAAGAGATCATTAAAGTTACATATACCACGTATTAGAATGGATACCGCGAACAAAATGTGTGCGGCAGTGCGGAGCACGTAGAAGGAGGTACAGTGTACTTTTTAAGTTAAAAATAATATTTCAATGGTACAGACTAAGTAAGTTTGGGCCTGCGGGTTCTAACGAGTGTTACAAACGACTAAATCTCGACGTATCTTCTCGCACGTAGTACACATATATTACTTTAATGGATGAGATGCGAATGTGCGCGAATACTGCACGATAACTGTGAGCACTGACCTTGTTCACGGGCGCGACGTCGCCTATCTTGATGAGTGCGCTGGGCGGTTTCTTGTCGAGGTGTTGTTGTGCGTGCACTTGCGCGAGGCGGGCGCTGGCCTCCGTGTGTCCGCACAGCCGGCACACGTGCCGCAAGTAATGCGACTGCAGGTGGTGAGACATCCGCTCCTCCTCTATGTACGCGAAGCATATTTTGCATGCCGTCGTGCCCGCTCTCTGTCAATATAAATAATAATAATGTCCTCCAGACCGAATTTCGGCCACGGCGGCCAGTCTCAACGGAGACTAGCCAGACAGGATTATAGTGCCTAAGTGTATGCGCAAGCACAGGTGCACTCTCTATTCCCTCATTCTCATAGTCCGATGGGACGGTAAACCGACACGACCGGAGAGAGATCAGGTGCAGGACTAACGGCTTTACGTGCTTTCCGAGGCATGGGGGTGAAACACCGCCAACTTCCTGACTCCGGGCAGCTACTAAGAATTTCTTGATGGAAAAACTCAATAACTGATTTTTTGGTCCGACCCGGGATTCGAACCCGGGACCTCATGATCAGCAGTCGCACTACTACAACCACTACACCAACGAGGTCTACTGCGAGTTCATACATAGTTTGCCATAGATCTTGCATTACATCTTCTATCGCTCGTTTTTTATTTTTATACTTTACCCTATCCAATCCCCGTATGCCACTGAACCTTATTAATTAAATTTGGGCTAATTAACCATGTCCTCGGCGGTGATACAAACAAACATACATACAAAAATAAAAATATTTAGGTCATCAGTTATTAAAGAGTGTCCCTCAGGGCACCATTCTTGGTCCCGTTTTGTTTCTTGTCCTTATATTAATGCCTTAATTTGCTTATAGTGTATCACAAGTACAAAACCCTATGGACAGACGTCAAATAACTACACTAGAGAATGATTTATTTCAATACATATTATATAAGTTGATTGCCGATTATTAATATCAACACTAAGTTACGAATTACTAGATCGATTAAAACGTTTTTAGATCTTAACATTTTATTAGAATTACAACAGTAAAAAAAAATAATAACGCAATGTTAAATGGTGGTCCCTGCACACAGGAGGTGATGATGACCGCATGGTCTCCGGTATTACAATTTCATGGTCCACCATTTTCGAATGCAAATATGGCCTTTGGTCGACCATTAAAACTTTGTTCGTTAGACGTGTGCATCACGACTAGGTTAAGTTAGCATTTGGAGAAGTCATTACATCCTTTAACGATGTACTCGAACCAACATTTATCGCAAACAAAACGTGACATCTTATACTGCTTAAGGCACTGTTAGATAACATTTAACCAATTAAAAACCAAACATCATGTTCCTTAATTGGAAACTTAGCCTCAAATACTTTTTCCACTCTCGTCTGATCTCTTTCGAAATATAGGAAGCAGCATAAAATACCTTAAGACCAAAATTGACAAGGAGCAGTTTCTCTACTTCTGCTAATGGCCTCAACTCGGACTGGTCTCATGTTCAGTAATTAACTGAATAACTCATAATGTTAACTACAATAAATTATATACAATATTATTACACATTAGTCCTCAGGGGTGTCAACGAATCTGCATTTTTATGGCGAATCTAAGATAGATGTGGATGTCTATGGGTCACAGCATCCTCTAATCACGTGGAGCTTTCCACTCTTATTCTAGAGAAAAAGTCCCCCACCGTGACCATGAATTGCTGTAAAGCACCCGAAACGTCGGGAATAATATCCGTAAAAATAGTTTTATTCAATACTACCTGTACCCCGCGACTTCGCCCACGTGGAATTTATTACGATTGGATTTTATGGGTTTTATTTTTTTCTGCGCGGAACCCTAATTTCTTTTCCAAAATAAAAGTAGCCTAAGTTACTCCTTATAACATTAGCTATCTGTCAGTAAAAGTCCCGTCAAATTAGGTCCAGCCGTTTCAGAGAATAGCCGGAACAAACAGGCAGACTAAAATTTTAAAAATTGTATTTTTGTTATAAGTATTGTATATACTTTCATATGCATATAGTAAAACGCTGTTACATTGCCATCACAAACAGACACCTAAATTTTATTTATTTGTATAGTTTAAACTTTGTGCAGTGGCACTAATTAATTTTGATTTATTAAAAAAATAACTTACAGCCTTATGCGCCGACACATAGTGCTCCTCGACCTGCTGTTGACTGTAGAAGCCTATTATACAAAGTTCGCATTTATACACTGCGCTGGCGTACTGGATTTTCTCTTTTGCCTTTTCTCTAAAAGTAAGAAAAACAAACTTGAAATGTGAGGATATTCTCTTAGCTTTAAATTATGTAAAATATTTGTTTTGAAGGCTGGCCACATTTAACTTCACATATCTGAAGGCGTGCACTAGCGACATCTCCGAACCGGAGACAATGAAAAATTTGCGCGAATGTTCTAGTTATTTGAATAATTTACCATCACTAAAAAAGGAAATAATTTAAAATTAAAAATTTTGTACATCCGACTTCAATATAAATTATTAAGAATAACTCAAAAGTTATTGGGCAAAGCTTGACCAAATTTATATGGGACCACATGGGAAGCACCAGCTTTCAAATGAAAAAAAAAATCATCGAAATCGGTTCACCCAGAAAAAAGTTATGAGGTACACAACACAAATAAAAAAAAAACATACAATCAAATTGAATAAAGTCTCCTTTTTAAAGTCGGTAGGAAAGAGAGAAATGACCCGTCAAAAGATTTAAAATTTCATTTACACCTTTTGAATGTTGTATGCCATAGCACAAGATATCAAGCCATCCCACTCCAGCCGCACCTTAACCTACTCTCACTGATATTGCGAGTTTTTACCGATAGTCTAAACTTTAAATGAGGTAAAATTACATTGACCAACGTATTCAGTCAAGACTACTTTGAACTGTAAAAATTCAGTTAAAAGGACTAACATTCTTAGTCAAAACAACGTTTGCCAGATTATTCGCAGTCAAAAGTGTTTTGACCGGTTGTGAGTTTTGACTGTAACATACATAAGTATTAAGCTTATCTTCGTAAATGCTAAGAGTTTTAACTAGGTTATGATCGTAAGATAGATGCAAAAGAAATCTCTTCTGTATCCCCTTCTGATTCTATATGAATAAATATAAATATATTTTTTTTACGTGGTAGAGCCATGCTGAAGCAATATTTATAGTATAGTTGTAGCACGAATGGGTCGACTCGAGCGGGGAAGGACCACGCTCTCACAGAACACCAGCGTGAAATAGCAGCTTAACACTGCTGTGTTTCGTATGGTGAGTGTAGAGAACCGGAGACCCTTTTTACTGGAAACGAGGCATTCCGTCTTAGTCCCACGGGTGACATCTGCATTTTGATTCGTAATCGAGGATAGATGTAGATATCTAAGGCCCACAGCAACCACTTACCATCAGGTGGACTGTGTCCTCGTTTGTCACCAGGGGCGTAGCTACCGCCGTATCAGCCGTATCAATGATACGGGGCCCCCGGACTACAGGCGCCCCGAACATACGTAAGCAAAAATTCTAATAACTTCTATGGGACAGGATGTTGTTTTGAATTGTTTGGCTAGCTTAGTTCCTAGGAGTATTAATTGTAAGTAATAACTTATAATTATATAAATTCAAAGCGAGAGTTTTTGTTCCTTTTGTGAAAAATCTTTACCCTACATTTGGGTCCACCTACAAATTTTGATACAGGGCCCCTCTAAGGCACGCTACTCCACTGTTTGTCACCCATATTCCATAAAAAAGTGAGGATTACACACAATGCTGCTGTATTCTAAAATATTCATACAAAAGCTGAGTAAATAATCATTGCATACATCGAACGCGAAGTGGAGACGTAGTGCTCTACTGTCATCAAATTAAAACATCGCGATCCACTCAATTTAAATCAATTTCACCAGCTTTATATTGCACTTATATAATAAAAAAGTACACCAATAACAAGACGAGATTTCAATACTTCTGACGTAGTTATAACATTATTTATTTACATTATTATTAAAATAAAGTTAATTGAATATAATTTGACTTGGACATCACTTGGTCGGTATGGATTTGAACAAGATATCTTTCAATAAACTTAACTTTTTTTATTAGCTTTATATTTTAATCCTTAGCCACTCAACCGTCCGCCCCGCGCGAGTGATTCTCGCCTGACCTATCCGCGAATTAATTGTCACTATTTTTTACGACCGCGCGAGACAGTCTTAACAAAAACGATTACTACTGAAAAATTACTATAGCTACATTGAAATAAAAATATTCTCAAAAGACTCAAAGAAATCAAAGTTTTATTTTGTTAAAAGAAAATTAGTCAAATTAAATATAATGCTTAAAAATGGGAATATCAAAAAAAATCGTATTTATTTTTTATTTCCAGTTTTACAAGAAAAGTGTAATACTTACTGGAGACAATTATTTTATATTATAATAGTACATGATATTCCCTTTAAAATGACACCAATATCAATAAAATCTTATATACTCAATATACATAAGTATAATATTTACCCAATATAAATTTGAAAAAATAAGTAAATAAATGAAAAAAATAGGTTTTAATAGTTTCTAGACACATCTCAACAGATATTTCGTTTATAAATTGCTATCAACGTGTTAATAGTGAATCATTATTTTATATTTTGCATTCATTTAACACAAAAAATCTGATTAGAATAAATTTTAAACAACATATAATCAATAAACGATGATCACGTATAGTGATTAAAATTTAGAGCTAAAACATTATATGTAAACGTTTTGGAATTGTCGTAATGATACATATTTACTAAAGAAAACATCTTCACAATTAGTTTGATGTATGTAACGTATAAAAACAGAAAAGTTATCACATTTTTGATCGAATTTCACACACGTTAACATTCCACAAACAAAAATGGCGATTTTAACTTTTTTTTCCTAAATATTTTGTTACTGTTATACAGATAAAATTCACTTTCGCAGACGACAAATTTCATATAGCACTATCTATAATTTTTTACTGTATTAATAACAGCTATTTTTTGCGCTGTACGCGTTTAAACCGAAAGATATCGTTTGGTGCCTAGACAGGTGAGGCAATAATGGTTTCTGGGGACTGTAGTCACCGTGGACGGTTGAGTGGTTAGGAAGCCTTTTGAATTTCACAATTGTAAACTGTTCCGTTCGAGGTGGGCAATTTTGGATTATCCCAATTTTATAACTACTGCTACTTTAACTTACGGATCTCTCGGGTAACATCGGTTACTCTGGTTCTACTGCGGACATCTTTATTGCGTGTTCATCACTAAAATGTTATAAAAGACTTGTTAAAACTCACCTAAAAGCTAACATGTCCTCCTCGTTCATATACTCAGTTATATATGTGTCCACAGCATCCTTAGGTCTATGACTTGGTATTATTAACACATCTGTTTTATCTTCAGGCAGCGGTCCGGTACTTGAAAATATGAATATAAGTTTTTTACGTGGTAGAGTTATGCTGCAGCTATATTACTGGTGTAGTTGTAGCACGAATGGTTCGGTTCGACAGGGTAAGGACCACGCTCTCACAGAATACCAGCGTAAAATAGCAGCATAATGCTGCTGTGTTTCGTATGATGAGTGTAGAACCGGAGACCCTTTTTACAGGAAACAAGGCATTCCATCTTAGTCCTCACGGGTAACAACGCATCTGCATTTTAATTTGTAATCGAGGATAGATGTAGATGTATAGACCACAGCAACCACTTACCAACAGGTGGACTGTGTGGTCATTTGTTACCCTTATCATATATTAAAAAATTCGCTTGGCATTCAAAAGATGGCGAAATTTAGAACAAAATAGCAGGGTATTGTCGTGTAGTGGTGGTGTAAGATAATGCACTGACCCATATTATTCCGCAGGTTTAGTAAGACACGATAGAGAGAAATGCAAAGTTAAAAATCCGAAATAATTAAATAAAATTGCAGTTGCCAACGAGCCTGCCAAGCGTAGAAACTATGGCAAAATCCCCTTTATGTGGTAATCTATGGCGGAGGCCCATGTTCGCCAGTGGACTTTTATAGGCTGTAATGGACGAATGGATGGTATTGCACGGCGGCGTATGGGTATCCATAACCTCATTTTGTCCTGCGGGTTTCGTAAAAGGCGCCTATAAGAAATGCCTGAATAATATAGTGGTATAAATCTTGCTTATTAAGTGGCGAAGCTTGCGAAGACACTTATTGATTTCACGATGTCTGTCCGTCTGTCCGTCTGTCCCACGATTATCTTGAGAATGGTTTCGAATTTTCAAATTCTGTTTTCAGCAATCGATTACTGATCACCCAGACATCTGAACCTCCTATTTTGAAACTGATTGCTCAACGGCAACCGTTAGAAACCGCTACAAAGCTGATTGCTTCGCCACTTTGCTATGCTGTTAGCTTGCTAGGTTTATTGATTTCACGATGTCTGTCCGTCTGTCCCACGATTATCTGGAGAACGGTTTCGAATTTTCAAATTCTGTTTTCAGCAATCGATTACTGATCACCCAGACATCTGAACCTCCTATTTTGAAACTAATTGCTCAACGGCAACCGTTAGAAACCGCTACAAAGCTGATTGCTTCGCCACTTTGCTATGCTGTTAGCTTGCTAGGTTTATTATAATCATAATTACATCCCTTCATAAGTCCACTGCTGATAATATTTAATTAAGTTAGTTTAACTATAGCCAATAATGGGATAACCCGCAGGTAATTATTTGGTATAGTTTATAAATTTATTCCATGTTTTATCGTAAAAAATATGAATTAACTAATTTATTATTGATATATAATATATTTTATTTTAGTCTGTAGTATTAATTGATGTGGCACACGACATGGAGGTGTTATTTTCGTTACTTTCTTAACGATGATTATTAAAATTGAATTAACTAATTTATTATTGATATACTAGCTGTTCCCCGCGACTTCGCCCGCGTGTAATTTAGAGTTTTAATTATGTTGCGCGGACCCTAATTCTTTTTCTAAAATATAAGTAGCCTAAGTTAATCCTAATAACATCAGCTATCTGTCAATGAAAGTCCCGTCGAAATCGATCCGGCCGTTTCGGAGATTAGGCAGAACAAACAGACAGACAGACAGACAAAAATTTTAAAAATTGTGTTTTTGTTATAAATACCGTATATACTTTTTGACATTACAAACAGACACTTCAATTTTATATATTTGTATAGATAATATTATGTTTTATTTTAGTCTGTAGTATCATTAATTGATGTTGCACACACACAGGGGACATTTTCGTTACTTTCTTAACGATGATTAACAAAAAATTATGTTGTTTGAGTTTAAATAAAAATCCTGTTAATAACTTCGATTAACTGTAGATAGGAATTCTAGCAATAATACAAGTACTCTCCCGAGGAATGCAACTAAATATGAGTCATTTAATTAGCAATCTACCTACCGAGGGTGACAATTAAGGCAGTGGACTTTTGAATACAAATTATACACAAAGAAAGTTACACAGATACTGACAGTTTCTTACGTCTCCTATTCTCTGGTAAGAAGGGCTATAGAGTTATATGAATTGTTTTATAAGTAAAATTTATCTTACCTGATAGTGAGTTCAGGTAGCACAGCCTTATCAGATACTGTATACTGCTCCTGATCTTTCAAAGGTTCTGCGTTGATCACAATGTGAGGGGTCATCATAGCGTTCGGATTCTGAAGAACCATGGCTAGAAATTATAAATAACAAATAATGACGGTATATAAATAACTAAGAAACAAATATAACAGACTAGCAGTCCCTCGCGACTTAGCCCGCGTGTAGTTTAGGGTTTAGTGTGGCGCGGAACCCTAACTCTTTTTCTAAAATATTAGTAGCCTAAGTTACTACTTATAACATCAGCTATCTGCCAGTGAAAGTCCCGTCGAAATCGGTCCAGTCGTTTCTGAGATTAGCCGGAATAAACAGACAGACAAAAATTTAAAAAATTGTATTTTTGTTATAAGTACCGTATTTACTTTCATATGCATTTAGTAAAAAGCTGTTGTTATATTGACATTACAAACAGACACTTCAATTTTATTTATTAGTATAGATAATATTGAGTAAGAGAATCCACGACCCCATTTTGGCCCGTGGTTGTTTTAGCTTAGTTTACGAGACGGAATGGACAGGCTGTTTTCCGCAACTCCACGTCTAAGCGCTATTTTGCGTGTGGGCAGGAATATTGTGATTATTCAAGTCACGAAATCTCCCCAAAGAAGTTCAACAGTCATCTGATGTTGCAAGCAACTTCGGGGAGTGATCCCGGAGTGCCGAGATTAGCCCTGTATGTAGCGACCTACAAAAATGCCAGCAACACGTGGGCAGCCGTTTCCTCCTCACCCATACCTGCCCTGCACATATCCCGTGGTCGTTTTAGGAGGCGGCTATAGGAATGTGTAAACATTTTTACGTGGTAGAGCCATGCTACAGTTATATTAGTAGTATAGTTGTAGCACAAATGTGTCGACTCGACCGGGGAAGGACCACGCTCTCACAGAATACCAGCATAAAATGGCAGCTTGATACTGCTGTGTTTCGTATTGTGTGTGTAGAGAACCGGAGACCCATTTTACTGGAAAAGAGGCATTCCATCTTAGTCCTCACGGGTGACGACGAATCTGCATTTTGATTATTTATTGAGGATAAATGTAGATGTCTATGGGTCACAGCAACCACTTACCATCAGGTGGACTGTGTGCTCGTTTGTCACCTTATCCTAAAAATAAATAAAATTCTGACTTCGGATAAATGGTGGTGTCACCATCTCGTGGCGATTGGCTGCTGCGTCAACGCACCTACCAAGCATGACGACCAAAAGCACATGTCCATCATGGGACTAAGCAACTTAAGGGTGTACCGATTCTATTTCTTAACGGAAGAAACACCTGTGCACATCCTAACTGATTGTGGACTCTAACGCAAACGTAACACTCATCTTATAATTAAGGCAAATCCTCCCCTTACAACGAAGGGCCCGTGTCCAGCAGTAGATTTTCTGTCCAGCAGAACAATGAAAGAAAGAATGAAGATCATCTAAAGATAGCAGAGAAGAGAAAGAAAGAAGAAAATCGCAGAAAGAAGCGATGAGTGAGATGAGAGAGTCTGTAGTTCAATTAAATGTACCTATATATGCAAGAGAGTGGTAAGTGGTAGGAGCCGTGGTAGCTCAGATGGTTAGCGCTCGCTGTAAATTTCACAGTACGCAAGCAAACCGGGTTCGATCCCCGCCGGTACCAATGAAATTGTTAATTGCAATTTTAAGTGCTGATTTACCACGTGCTCGGCAGTGAAGGAAAACATCGTGAGGAAACCTGCATGTCTGAGGAATAAGAAAAAAATATATTTCGAAGACATGTGAAGTTCGCCAACACGCATTGAGGCAGCGCGGCGAACACTTTCTTGCCTTAAAACCCTCTCAGAAATGAGGAGAGGCCTGTGCCCAGCAGTGGGACGTATATAGGCTTTTATTTACCTTTACTTTACTTTTTTTTATGCAAACGCCAAGTTCTTTTTTTCTTTATCGGCCTAACAATTGTACAATTTTCAAAAAACTTCAAAAATAGGAGGAGGTTTTCAATTCGATTGATTTTTTTAATGTGTTGTATCAAAACTTTTTTCGAGGTGAACCGATTTTGATGATTCTCTTTTCTTCTTTTTATTTGAAAGCTGATGCTTCTAATGTGGTCCCATATAAATTTGATCAAGATCTGACCAGTAGTTTTTGAGTTGATAATGCGTATTTAATTGACTTTCTACTACATTGATGATGTTCCCTTTTTATTTATGTTGAAGTCGGTTGTACAAAATTTTTAATTTTAACACTTGTGCTTAGACGAGTTCTGATTAGGCCACGTGCGTTGAATTTACTTTTAACGATACGAACTAACAAATGATCAGATTACCATCAAGGGAGAGACCCACATCTAAATTAATTTACTCAATAATACAATTTTTCCTTTTGAACTCATTAACTACTTCAGTTTAAGGAATCATAACTAAACCATACACTTAATGGTCCTTCGAGCTGGATTTGTACCAGCGACCTATGAATGAACATCAGACCACTGCTGGACATGGAATCTCTGCTGTTGTAGGGAGGATTTGCCACCATTAAATAATATATTGTAAATCTAACACAAAAGCAATCTTCAATGCACACAGCGTTATAGCAGGTTACATAACGAATTTCTAGACTGAACTACAGGTTAAATAATTTATGTATATGTATATAAATAATCGGAGTTTCTCTGCGTGATAAACTCAGAAACGAGGATATCCGCAGTAGAACCAGAGTGACAGACATAGCCCAACGGATTAGTAAGCTGAAGTGGCAATGGGCCGGCCATATAGCTCGAAGAACTGACAACCGATGGGGAAGAAAGGTTCTCGAGTGGCAGCCTCGTACCGGCAGTCGAAGTGTAGGGCGTCCCCCCACTAGATGGAGTGACGACCTGGTAAGATATGCAGGAAGTCGATGGATGCAGTTGGCTCAGGACCGTGCTTTGTGGCATTCTTTGGGGGAGGCCTATGTTCAGTAGTGGACTTGTGAAGGGCTGGAATGATGATGATATAAATAATATGTGTAAAGTGATAAATATGTATGACAGGGTGAGAAATAGTGTGATAAGAGAAAAATGTGTGTGTGGTGTGCAAGATGATGTTGTGACAAGGATTAAGAAAGGAATGCTTCGGTGATTTCGTCATGTAGAAAGAATGAACGAGGAAAGAGTGACAAAGCAAATTTATGTTGCAGAAGTGAACGGCAGGGTCGGGAAGGGACGCCCTAGACGAAGGTTTATCGACCAAATCGGCGATACATTAAAAATGGGCCAGATTAGGAGTACCCTTAACCGACGAGCGTGTATGCGTAGATATATGGATGTAAAGGAGGCGAGGGAGGTGTGTCAGGATCGCGCCAAATGGAAGTCCGTAGTCTCTGCCTACCCCTCTGGGTGACAGGCGTGAGTGTTTGTGTGTGTGTGTTGTGTGTGTAAAGTGATGCGGCCGAGGTCTTAACACACAGATTGGCTCCTAGGCATTTCGTCTGCGCCTTGCCAAAGATCTATGTCTGTATCTATACAATAGTAGTTTTGACTCAGCGGAAAGACATGCTTTTACCAATAAGCACGTCGACAACGCAACGACGCTGACAAGATTGGTTTCAACCAAATCTGGTTTTGGTAAACCAGATTTGGTTGAAACCAATCTTGTCAGCATCGAGCACCGGCACAAACAGAGCAGCTAAGCTATCGGTATTCTATAAGATGCATTTCGGAGTGTGCGCAGGAAACACATGCCTGAATTTCTCCCTCCCTTTGGTGCATGGTATACCATTGGACATTCCAGATCATCTGTAAGTCTTCCCCTTCGTTGTCGATATTGCACGCAACCCAACCAAACAATTAGCTTTGTCTTTCGTAATGCGTACAATAAAATATAGAAGGAAGGAAGGAGACAAACGCCGTAGAATAATCTTCCGGCGTTTGTCTCCTTCCGATTACAATATCAGCGTCTTCAAGTCAAAAGTGAATAGGCTTTTGTTACGCAAAAGCGGTACGGTTTTATCACCCTTTACCGCCAGGCAGGATTGTAGTCAAGCCCTGGCTTATAATAAGTAAAAAAAAAATACAAAATCCTTGCTATATTTTGTTTTTATTCCATGTATATAAACATGTAACATAATTAAAGCACATCCTGAAAGTATTTTGTTCAGAATCGTTTACTGGTTCGATTTCTATAATTTTTAATATCGGTAATTTTTTATCCCAAAAATAATTACCTAAATTCACCACATTTACAAAAATAATTACCTAAAACTACCTAAATTACAGTCACATTAAACCTGTACAGTCAAAACAAACTGAAATGGACTGTAACTCAAGGCAATAAGACTGTTAAAAGTGCAGTCTTATTTGTATTAATACAAATTCCGTCATTCAATACATAATAAAGAAAAACGAACCTTATTTCAAGCACTTTAAAGTCTTTACAAATACAGAGTTTGGAGTGCGCTGGATCGGTCGCGGCGGCCCTGTCCAGTGACCTCCCAGATCAGCTGATTTGACGCCTCTTGATTTTTTTTTTTGTAGGGACGTATTAAATCATTAGTTTATTTTAGTGAGACAAGTGCCGAGGACCTAAAAAATAGGATAGTGAACGCTTTTGGAATAGTGAAAAATGACACTGAAGTGCTTTCTAAATTAAAATACCAGTTAAGAAAACGGGCATTAAAATGTATGGAACAAGGTGGTGGAGATTTTGAAAGTGTATTAAAAACACAACGTTGCATGAGTGTTTAGACTGTCAGTAAGTTAAGTATTTGATTTTTTTTTAATTATTGTAAATATTTTGATTCACATCTTTTAAACACGCCGTCTTTGAATTACGGTGTCGTATCGCCTCTTATTTTTAATAGTTCGTTATTATTCATAATTACAATTAAAATGTTGTGCTAATGCATAACATAATTAAAAAGTCAGTGTATGTATTATGATTATATCAATATAGTAATTGGGGTGTCTGACGATGTGCTTTAATTGCGTTACGTTTATATACATATTCACAACTAATTTTAATACTCACTTCCTAAAATCTGATCCTCAATGTCTAGACTAATGTTTTCTCGCACAACCTGAGCTATATCATACTGCTCATCTTTGACAGATCTAATTGCGATGATTTCTGGTGGCCACACCGTCTGAATTTCGTTACTGCAGTCTAAATAAATCTTGTCGTAGCCAGTCTTTATTGTGGACTCCAGAGTTGATAGGGACTGCGACAAGTACGTGTGATCTGTAGTCTGAAAACAAGCATAAACGGAGATAAAATCTAATGTGTGTGGTGGACATTTAGACATAGCAAAAGTTTATTAAGAAAACTCCTACAAAGATGTGTCTGTAGAGAAATTCATCATCATTTATAAAGAAAATATCAAAAGTAATGATGTAATCAGTGTTGTGATCTTTCCAAGGCTGTCGATTGTGTTCATCATGAGATATTAACCAGGAAACTACAACATTACGGTGTCAAAAATATTGCGCTTAGACTTATTATTTCATATTTAAATAACGGAGCTTAAAAAGTCGTTATCAATGGTAAAGGTTCCTCCGGATCTGTAGTACCAACGGGCATTCCTCAGGGGTCGATTCTTGGCCCACTCCTGTTCTTAATCAATATTAATGATTTACCTTATCTTGTAGGGGAAAATCACGATTTTGTATACTCGCTGAAGATACCTCTTTAATTTTCAAATGCGAACGGCAGTCAATTAATTATAACGATGTAAATAATGCTCTATCGAAATTAATACATTGTACTAGACAAAATTTTATTAAATTTACAATACCTAATGTTAAACATAAAGAGTTCTAATGTGCTCTTAAATGGGGAGGAGTTTTTGGATACCACTGTTTTTCTTGGTATTACTATTGACGCGAAGTTACAATGGGGGTCCCATATAGTAAGAAAGATTAAAAGTCTCACCAATGTTGACACAGCTAAATTAGTTTATTTTAGTTATTTTCATAACGTAATATCTTATGGCATTTTGCTATGGGGTACAACTGACATTGAAGCCATATTTGTTTTGCAAAAGAGAGCCGTATGGGCGATTTATAACTTAATTGTTAAGAGTCCTTCAGAGAATTTTTTTTATAGGATAAGGGTGACAAACCAGCACACAATCCACCTGATGGTAAGTGGTTGCTGCGGCCCATAGACATCTACATCTATCCTCTATTATAAATCAAAATGTAGATGCGTTGTCACCAGTGAGGACTAAGATGGAATGCCTCATTTGTAGTAAAAAGGGCCTCCGGCCACCTGCACTCACCAAGCGAAACGCAGAGGTAAATCTCTACTTCACGCTGGTTTTCTGTGAAGTTGTGGCACCACCCCAGTTCGAACCGGCCTATCCGTGCGACAGCAAAAGCTGCCGCGTGGCTCTACCACTGTTTAAAGAAATAAACATAACACAATAACCTTTCGACTGCGGAGACTCTAACCGCCCTACTCCGTTGACTGCGGAGCTGTTTAATAAAATGGACGGCTGATTGGGCGCAGTCCATCTTAACGCAAATTTCTCGATTCTGGTATATCAAATACTATAACATTTATACATTTCTGAATTCTATATGAAATTTCCTACAAATGTGTAAATAAATTTAATAAAGTCCCAGAATAATGTTAGTTCTAAGATAGCGGTTTGCTTCATACAAATTAAAAAAACATTTTACACTTACAAAATGAGATGAAATACAAAATGAGGTTACAAATAGGAAGGTTAGTTACCCAGGCGTTGCTTTAACATAATTAACCACACAATCAATCAAGATATGTACGAAATAATTGCAAACAACTTCGATGTTAGCGCGCGTCAATTACATTGATGGCTGACCAGTGGCGTAGCGTGCCTTAGATGGGCCCTGTATCAAAATTTGTTGGGGGCCCCAATGAAAAGTGAAGATTTCATAAAAGGAACAAAAATGCTTGCATTGAATTGAAATTATTATATATTGATTTTAAATTATTACTTACAATTAATACTCCTAGGAACTATAAGCTAGCCAAACATCATCATCATCATCATTACAGCTCTTCACAAGTCTACTGCTGAACATAGGCCTCCCCCAAGGAATGCCACAAAGCACGGTCCTGAGCCACCTGCATCCATCGACTTCCTGCATATCTTACCAGGTTCCCCATCGGTTGTCGGTTCTTCGAGCTATATCCGATCCATTGCCACTTCAGCTTACTAATCCTATGTATATGTGGGTCACTCTGGTTCTACTGCGGATATCCTTATTTCTAAGTTTATCATGCAGAGAATCTCCGAACATAGCCCTCTCCATAGCTTGCTGAGCGACCTTGAGCTTCCTCATCCAGCCAGCAGTGAAGGACCACGTCTCAGTTCCATATGTCGTCGCTTTGGTGGTGAAGAGAGTCAAGCCACAACTTTGTTCAAATTGAGTTTAATACTCTAGCATAATCAAAAGAATACGATTTATACGATGGTGAAGAGATCTATCTGCCAAATTATTTTATCTGTCCAATAGTTTTGAAGTTATGGATTAATTGTAATTTTTTGTGTAGTATCGCATCTTAAATGCTTATTATCTCAAAACTTGTTAAGTGTGGGTTGACTCTCTTCACTACCAAAGCGACGTGTAATCACTGGCAACGCGCACTGGTTGTAGTTTCGTTTTCAAGTTTTTAAGTATACCTGACGTGAAGATGTGCCGTAATTTCCCGAACGCTGCCCAACCAAGTTGAATACGTCGATTGACCTCTCGGTCGAAGTTGGACTTACCTAGTCGGACTATTTGTCCCAGGTAAATATACTCGTCAACAACTTCGAGCTTAGTGCTCCCAACAACTACCGGCATAGGTGTGACATGGACATTAAACATGATCTTTGTTTTGTCCATGTTCATCGTAACACCTATCCGTTGGGAAACACTATTGAGGTCATTGAGCATAGTGTTTAAGTCCTCCAGCGATTCTGCCATAAGGACTATATCGTCGGCAAATCGAAGGTGAGTGATGTACTCGCCATTGATGTTAATACCATATCCTTTCCAGTCCAGAAGCTTGAAAACGTCCTCCAATGCAGCGGTGAAGAGTTTCGGGGATATAACGTCACCCTGTCTTACACCTCTCTGCAATTGGATAGGTTTCGTACTCTGGTTCTGTATTCGGATAGCCATCGTAGCCCAACTGTACAAGCACTTCAGCACTTCGATACACCGACAGTCAACTTGGCACCGCTGAAGGGACTGAAGCACCGCCCAAACTTCGACGGAATCAAAGGCTTTCTCATAGTCTACATACGCCAGACATAGTGGCAAATTGTCTGGCGTTGTACTCCTCGGACTTCTGTACAATTTGCCGAAGGGTATGTATGTGGTCTATAGTGCTAAAGCCTTTTCGGAAACCGGCTTGCTCGGGAGGCCGGAAGTCGTCAAATCTGCGCGCGAGACGATTTGTAATGACTCTCGAAAATAGCACGTAGACGCGGCACAGAAGGTAAATCGGTCTGTAGTTCTTCAAGAGAGCGTTATCACCTTTCTTGAAGAACAAGACCACCGCACTTCTGCTCCACGCCTCCTACACCGGAGGATACCATCATGGAGGACGGAATTAAAGAGCTTTTGAAGGACTTCAAGTACCGGTTTTCCACCCGCTTTCAAAAGCTCCGCTGTAATTCCATCCTCGTCTGGGGCCTTGCCGTTTTTAAGGTGCTGGAGAGCCATTCTAATTTCGCTCAAACTGACGTCCGGGACTCAGACTGACGTCCGGGAAGCTAGCCAAACAATTCAAATCAAATATATTACAATTTTCTTGCCTTTTGTTCGGCGAACATAGCTGAAGACGATTCGGCGGCATTCATAGCTGAAGACGATTCGGCGGCATTCATAGCTGAAGACGAATTCAGTTATACTAAATCCTTTGCTTATATAGACAAAAGTGATAGCCTTTCCTGTCTAATAGAAGTCCTAAGAATTTTTGCTTACACGCGTTCGGGGCCCCTGTAGCCCGGGGGCCCCGTATCATTGATACGGCTGATACGGCGGTAGCTACGCCCCTGTGGCTGACTCAAAGGACAGACGAAATCAACACATGATATAGATATAAAATCCTACTAAAGTGTGTAAGCTGTGGGGTTTTTATGCTATCCTTTTTTATCCTGTATACATGGACATATGGAAGAATGAGTTAGAAATAGTGCTTAATGCTTTATTTCGTCATTAAGTTTCGTCATAAAAAAGCGAGTAAAAATGTCTAACACTTGGACACCCGCAGTCAACGGAGATATTTTCGTGTCCAAGTGTTAGACATCCGCAGTTGAGAGGTTAATAGTCTTTGGCGTCACAATATATTTATGAAAATATATGTACATAAAAAGCTTTGATAAGAATAAATATGTTCACAAACATGAGCTTGTAACACCAGTTACTACACTCTACAGAATTAGTAATTCATTTCTGGGGCAATGTACATTTTTACGAAAAAATACAAAATTTGTCAATAAACAAGTTTAAATATTTAATTAAAAAAAAATTCTAAAAGGGTTATTATAATATCAAAGAATACATAGATGAAAAACATCGTTTTATTAAAATTCATTTAACTAAAAAACTGTACAAAATTATTGTAAAGTGAAATATGTTTAATGAAAATAAATCTTGCCGAGGTTCTTGCTGGTTCTTCGCAGGACAGAGGTATTTTCCGAACCAGTGGTAAATAAAAAAATACTTTCAAATGTAATAATCTATCTATATAAATAAAATTACACTCCTGCTTATCACGCTATAAGCAGGAGTGCTACCAGGCCTGGGCTGACGCATCAACGTCTCGGGATGTAAACACCAGCGCATTAAAAAAGAAGTATAATTCCACCTCCAGGTCCTTCAAAAGCGTCATTGCCAAGGCAAGGTCTGAGCACATCGGTAGAATTGGCGAGAAGCTAGTTCGCCTTCCTTCGGGAACCCGTGCATTCTGGTCTCTCGCCAAGGCTGTCCAAGGGAACTTCTGTCAGCCATCTCTTCCATCTCTGCACAGAGAGGACGACTCACTGGCCCATGCCGCAAAGGAGAAAGCCGATCTGTTGAGCTCTCTTTTTGCGTCCAACTCGACTCTAGATGACGGGGGGAACACACCGCCGACCATCCCGCGATGTGAGTGCTCCATGCCGGATGTGCGATTTACACAGCGCTCGGTCCGCAAAGCACTCTTCTCCCTGGACGTCAACAAGTCGAGTGGGCCCGATGGAGTCCCTCCCATTGTGCTGAAGACGTGTGCTCCGGAGTTGGCACCGGTTTTAACGCGTCTTTTCCGGTACTCCTACTCCCAAGTCGTAGTCCCGAACTCATGGAAGACAGCTTTGGTGCACCCGATCCCTAAAAAAGGCGACCGCTCAGACCCGTCCAACTACAGGCCTATCGCCATCACCTCCTTGTTCTCCAAAATAATGGAAGCCATTATAAACTGCCAGCTCATGAGGTACCTTGAGGATCACCAGCTGATTAGTGACCGCCAGTACGGTTTTCGTCGGGGTCGATCAGCTGGTGATCTTCTAGTCTACTTAACTCATAGATGGGCGGAGGCAGTAGAGTCCAAGGGGGAGGCATTAGCCGTTAGTTTGGACGTAGCGAAGGCCTTTGATCGGGTCTGGCACAAAGCGCTTCTTTCGAAGCTTCCTTCCTATGGGCTTCCCGAGAAATTGTGCAAATGGATCACCAGTTTCCTTGCTGATCGGAGCATCAAGGTCGTAGTAGACGGTGAATGCTCTGATTTCAAGCCTATCAACGCTGGTGTTCCACAAGGCTGCGTGCTATCACCAACGCTGTTTCTCCTGCATATCAATGATATGTTGCTAACTGGCAGCATTCATTGCTATGCGGACGACAGCACTGGTGATGCCTTATATACCGGCCGTGCCAATATTTCTCGGGAAAACGTCGCCGAGTACCGGGACAAACTTGTGTCTGAAGTCGAGTCTTTGCTTAACAAAGTCTCGGATTGGGGGCGACTAAATCTAGTCCAGTTCAATCCCCAGAAGACACAAGTTTGCGCGTTTACCGCTAAAAAGAACCCCTTTGTCGTATCTCCTCAGTTTCAAGGCACTCCCCTTACTGCCTCAGCCAGTATCGGAATCCTTGGCGTCGACATATCGAATAGTGTGCAGTTTCGTGGTCACTTGGAAGGGAAGGCCAAATTGGCCTCTAAAAAGCTTGGCGTGCTCAGCAGAGCGGGACAGTATTTCATGCCGGCACATCGCTTGCAACTTTACAAAGCGCAAGTTCGGCCCCACATGGAATACTGTTCTCATCTCTGGGCCGGGGCACCCCAGTGCCAGCTCCTTCCACTTGACCGCATCCAGCGCAGAGCGGTTCGAATCGTCGACGACCGAGTTATTTCTGATCGGCTCGATACACTGGCACTGCGTAGAGATGTTGCATCTCTTTGCGTATTTTATCGCATTTATCACGGGGAGTGCTCTGAGGAATTGTTCGGACTAATTCCAGCCGCTCAATTTCACCATCGCACATCGCGACAAAACTCGCGTTACCATCCATACCATCTGGATGATTGGCGGTCCACGACTGTGCGATTTAGAAGAAGTTTTCTCCCTCGCACGACTTCCTTGTGGAATCAATTACCACCAGCGAATTTTCCGGACCGATACGACTTAGGAACCTTCAAGAAAAGAGCTTACACCTTTCTAAAAGGTCGGCAACGCATCTGCAATTCCCCTGGTGTTGCGGTTGTTCATGGGCGGCGGTAGTCACTTACCATCAGGTGAGTCGCATGCTCGTTTGCCCCCTATTCTATAAAAAAAAAATAAAAAAAAAATAAAATTATAGAGGTTTACACTTGTGCACGCATCATGGAAAAACTAATGGATAGATTTTAATTAGTATTTCTAAGTTTTATTTTTTAATACACTTGGCCCTTATCTAAAAAAAATTATTGCAATATTTTCATTTAATATAAAGTATAAAAATTTAAGAAACGATAATTTTTATACGAAGTTTTTCACACGGTCAACTATACGTCGCTTGCTCTCGCGTTACTAACCCTGATAATTTATATATTTTAGCTACAAACGGAGCAACAAATAACATTGTTTACAATGAAATTTTGTAAGCAAAGTATATTTTTGCTAGATGCAATCTTTTTGATGTTTTTTTACTTCGCACATACAAAAACTTTGTTAATATGTCAAGCAATGCAGACGAAGTCGTGGATATCAGCTAGTATTGAACAAAAATCATTCTATTCTATTCTATTACCTAATAGGGGAGATATTTGTTACTGTTACCACCAACTTACTCCTTTTTAAAAGGCCAGCAATGCACCTGCAATTCACCTGGTGTCACTTGTAACTTTTACCAGGAAAAAAAAACTGATACTTAGGGCTAAAGGTTTATTATAAATTGTACACTATGAGAGTAAGCAGGGTATGATTCAGGCACCAATGAAATTGATAAGTGCTGATTTACCACATGCTCGTTTGTTCCCTCTTAAATATAAAAACAAAATGAACATGCTTTCTGGTGTAGGAATATGTATGTCTGTTTGTCTAAAAAAGAAACTATTTGCAGTAAATGTGAAGTCCATTAACCTGCACTGAAAGAGCACAGCAGATTAATTGTATCATAACACTTTCAATTTTTTTTTATATATTAAGGGTGACAAACTAGTGGACTGTACCACCTGATGGTAAGTGGATGCTGTGATCCATAGACATCTACATTTATTCTCGACTAAGAATCAAAATGGAGATGCGTTGTCACCCCTGAGGACTAAGATAGAATGCCTCATTTCCATTAAAAAGGGTCTCCGGTTCTCTACACTCATCATATGAAACATAGCAGCATTAAGCTGCTATTTTAAGCTGGTATTCTGTGAGAGCATGATCCTTTCCCAGTCGAGCCGACCTATTCATGCTACAACCATAATATAGCTGCAGCAAGGCTCTACCACACATAATAAGAGGCCTCTGCCTAACAGTGGAATGGATAGTCGTCAAAATATAGTGATAATCATACCTCATGGTTTCCACTCAGGCCAAGTACACGGAGGTGCCCCTGAGCTATGTGAACTTGCTTCTTAAATTTATGGATCTTTCTTAATAGAGCAAGGCATTCCCAACAAACTTGTAGTGTTTCTTCTGATAATAGATCTCCAAGCTGAAAATAGATTATAGTATTACGATATGCAGATACCGGCGATTGTATATCCGTCTCTATTTGAATGTTAAACTTCTGAAAAAATATATTAAAAAAAATCCAGGCAAAAATAGTGAGGCCTAAATTGAGATATTTAGATAAGTCTAGATTTGTAGAAATCTTTACAAGCTGAAACAAATTTAGTAGCAGTACTTTACACCTTTGGCAAGTTGGAAGGAAAATCCATGTGTGAGTGTTGTGGAACATTTGGTTGGAACAAAGTTCCTTTCTTAGTATATTATTATTGATAAACATATTATATTATTGATTAACAAATACAAATAAATGAATTACTAGCATGTATTAAAATGCAGTGTCATTTAAAATAAAATAATATTTCTTTTATGGCAAGATAAAAAAAAGTGGGGGGGAGATGGACATTATTCCATCTCGCTTCCTTATAGCCGCCAAGGCTGTCTACACTATGTCAGAAGGGAATGTGACGGAAAAAATCGTAGACTTTTTCTTGCCTAGCACCCATCCACCAAATTCATAACTTACGATAAGGAACCTCATTCCAAAACTTATCGGCAATCAGCCAGCTACCGGGTCCAATTGTAAATCTAAACCATTACCTAATCAATTAATCATACATACTAATTTTCTTCAAAATCGGTCCTGCATTTAACTGCTGTTCAGTCATACACACGGACAGAAGAATTATATAATATGCATGTATTATACATATAAAACTTCCTCTTGAATCGATCTGTCCGATAAAATCGCATCAAAATCCGTTGCATAGTTTAAAAGATCTAGGTGTACAGACGGTGGGATGCGACATTGTTTTATAATTTGAAGAGAAAATCATAGTGTCCTGAACAATAAAACTGTTAGGACTAATATTTTAAGTAACATTTAATATTCAATACATAGTAAATGTAAAGCTTAGAAAGGTTCCTTAAATTGTTAATGATTGATTGAACCTGATTATTTAAATTTTATGATAGATATAATAAATTAATTTCATGACCAATACTTTATAATGCGACCCAGGTCAAATGACCGAACCGTCTACGATTTCAGTTTCTATTGACACATGACAACAGGTCTCCGACAATATTATAATTTATTAAACTTAGAAAATAAAAGATACCACTTTAAATAAAGTAATAAATATTATAAAGGGCGTTGACCTACGCGAAAAGTTAACTATGCATACTATTAAATACTTAGTAACATTTATGTAACAAGTGTACTTGCTGTATTTTTAATAAAATATTTTGAAACTAAAGCCCCCTTTTCACTACGGGATATAATATAATATATATTACATCTCGAGATATAAATTAATATCGCTCACCATACATTTCATATGGAACCGTTTACACTTAGCTATAATATATATTACATCTCTAGCTATAAATATTTTTTCGATCAACCGAGCGATATTTTCATATTATATTTTGCCCCCTGTACCCCGCACACCGTTCCGCGCCCCCGCAGAACGGTGTACGGGGTAAAGGGGGGTAATCCAATGACCAATGACGAACGCACTCTGGTTAAAAGATATATCTCACAGTGTGAACGCCAATTGCGGGATATAATTTATATTTCGGGATATAATATATATTATATCCCATAGTGAAAAGCCAGCCTAAAAAAGTTTTAGATACTTACTCTGTCACCCGCGAAATCATACATCAGTAAACGAAATGTTTGATATATATTTGATTCCCCGATTATTAATACTAAATCACGATCTGAACTGAGGCAAGTACTACATATTTTATTAAAAGTATTATCTACGTCTTGCTCCATTTTAATGTATGTAAAACAATTATTTTACGAACTTTAAACAAAAATAATCATTACCAATTAACTTTCAAACCAAAACAAAAAGTAATACTCCCATGTAAAATAGACAAAAATTGATGAATAACTTTCAATGTTATTAGGACACTACAAAATGGCTGCGTAGCTGCTTTATTCTGGGCTGCAAGTACAAAAAAATAAATGTCACTTTTCTATTCAGAGTGATTATATACATATGTTTGCATATATTGAACTACAATAATTATAAAAAATTATATAAATTGAGGCGACCATCGCCTCAATTTATATAATTTTTTAATGCGAGCTAAGAATCTCCGGTGGAGGTTCGGTTGCCACCTACGACGACTCGACCTGGCAACGTACAACGCACGCACCCTGAGGACTGACGAGAAGACCGTGGAGCTGGAAGAAGAGATAGACAAGTTGCGCTGGCATATTATAGGATTATCCGAAGTCCGAAGAGAGGGGAAGAACACAGTAATCCTCGAATCCGGCAACTTGCTCTATCACCGGGAGGACGACCATCTGTCCCAAGGAGGTCTCGGGTTTATCGTCCTCAAGCCTCTCGTTAACAACGTTGTAAAGATCGGGAGTGTGTCGACGAGGGTTGCGTACCTTATACTCAGAATCACCAAACGGTATTCGCTGAAGGTCATACAGGTTTACGCACCAACCTCGGCACACCCCGATGAGGAGGTGGAGGAAATGTATGAGGATATCACTAGAGCCATGCATTCCTCCAAAACCCAATATACGGTGTTAATAGGAGACTTCAATGCAAAACTAGGCACAAGAGAGAACGGTGAGCTGAAAGTAGGGAAATTTGGAATAGGGCAACGAAACGCAATGGTCCAGCAGCTGGCCGACTTCATGGAGAAAGAGGGACTCTTAATGATGAACTCTTTCTTCAAGAAGCGGCCCCACAGTAAGTGGACCTGGTCGAGCCCCGACGGTTCGACATAAAATGAGATTAACTTCATTATGACGACCAGACGACAACTGTTCAGTGATGTCTCAGTGATCGCGAGGGTGAAAACTAGCAGCGATCACCGAATAGTTAGAGGCACACTGAACCTAAATGTTAAGTTGGAGAGGTCTCGTCTGATGAAGTCAACGCTCCGTCCCCCTCGTGCTCTAATCCAAAGTCCCGAAACCTTTCAGCTCGAGTTACAAAACCGTTTTCAGTGCTTAGAAGACTGCAATGAAGTGGACGATATGAATGACAAGCTCGTGGAAACTGTCCATGCGATCGGAGCTAAGTTCTGCAAGACCTGCCGCAGGAGAACACAAAAACTCTCCGATCACACTCTTAATCTCATGGCTGTTAGACGGGAGATGAAGCTACATTCTTCAACAGATTTGACAGTATACAGGCAACTGAACAGACAGATCTCCAAATGCATGCGGCGGGACTTACGCAACTTCAATACAGCTCGTATTGAAGAAGCGATCGAGCGGAACCAAGGCTCCAAAGTCTTTGCCAGAGATCTGTCTGCCAGAAAGAGCCAACTGTCAAAGTTGAAGACCGAATGTGGGAGCATCGTTTCCGGGGCACCTGACATTTTGAGTGAGATTGAGAGGTTCTATGGGCAGCTGTACACGTCATCGTTGGAGCCACACGCAAGTGTGAGTAACGATCCAAGAGCGAGTCTTATCCGACACTATTCCGAAGATATCCCGGACGTCAGTCTGAGCGAGATTACAATGGCTCTCCAGCACCTTAAAAACGGCAAGGCCCCAGGCGAGGATGGAATTACAGCGGAGCTTCTGAAAGCGGGTGGAAGACCGGTACTTGAAGTCCTTCAGAAGCTCTTTAATTCCGTCCTCCATGGTGGCATTACACCGGAGGCGTGGAGCAGAAGTGCGGTGGTCTTGTTCTTCAAGAAAGGTGACAACGCTCTCTTGAAGAACTACAGACCGATTTCCATTCTGAGCCGCGTCTACGTGCTGTTTTCGAGAGTCATTATGAATCGTCTCGCGCGCAGACTTGACGACTTCCAGCCTCCCGAACAAGCCGGTTTCCGAAAGGGCTTTAGCACCATAGACCATATACATACCCTACGGCAAATTGTACAGAAGTCCGAAGAGTACAATTTGCCACTATGTCTGGCGTATGTGGACTATGAGAAAGCCTTTGATTCCGTTGAAATTTGGACGGTGATGCAGTCCCTTCAGCGGTGCCAAGTTGACTGTCGGTATATCGAAGTGCTAAAGTGTTTGTACAGTAGAGCTACGATGGCTATCCGAGTACAGAACCAGAGTACGAAACCTATCCAATTGCAGAGAGGTGTAAGACAGGGTGATGTTATATCCCCGAAACTCTTCACCGCTGCATTGGAAGACGTTTTCAAGCTTCTGGACTGGAAAGGATACGGTATCAACATCAATGGCGAGTACATCACTCACCTTCGATTTGCCGACGATATAGTCCATATCGCAGAATCGCTGGAGGACCTAAGCACTATGCTCAATGACCTCAATAGTGTCTCCCAACGGATTCAACTCGGCTGGACAGCGTTCGGGAAGCTACGACACATCTTCTCGTCAGACATACCTCAAAACCTTAAAACGAAATTGTACAACCAGTGCGTGTTGCCAGTGATGACTGACGGAACTGCGACGTGGTCCTTCACTGCTGGCCGTATGAGGAAGCTCAAGGTCGCTCAGCGAGCTATGGAGAGGGCTATGCTCGGGGTTTCTCTGCGTGATAAATTTAGGAAAGAGGATATCCGCAAAAGAACCAGAGTAACCGACATAGCCCAACGGATAAGTAAGCTGAAGTGGCAGTGGGCCGGCCATATAGCTCGAAGAACCGACAACCGATGGGGAAGACAGGTTTTCGAGTGGCAGCCTCGTACCGGTAGGCGAAGTGTAGGGCGTCCCCCCACGAGATGGAGTGATGAACTGGTAAGACATGTAGGAAGTCGATGGATGCAGGTGGCTTAGGACCGTGCTTTGTGGCATTCTTTGGGGGAGGCCTATGTTCAGCACCGGACTTGTGAAGGGCTGTAATGATGATGATGATGATGAATTAACTTTCAAACCAAAACAAAAAGTAATACTCCCATGTAAAATAGACAAAAATTGATGAATAACTTTCAATGTTATTAGGACACTACAAAATGGCTGCGTAGCTGCTTTATTCTGGGCTGCAAGTACAAAAAAATAAATGTCACTTTTCTACTCAGAGTGATTATATACATATGTTTGCATATATTGAACTACAATAATTATAAAAAATTATATAAATTGAGTCAATATACTTGTCTCGCTTTTTCAATTTAAATTTCTAATAAAGTGAAAAGAGAAACACCATTGAAAGATGTTGAATGTAATTACCGAAGAGCTTTAAAGACAAGTGTTCATCTTTGATCTCTTTATAATATACCAAAGATAAAAGTAACTCGTATCTTCTTATTTAGCTAAGTAGCAGCACATGAATATACTCGTAAAACTGAGCAGAACAGAATGAAAGCTTCGTATAAGAGTTAAAAATTCTTACCTACTTTAATAGGGCTGTCACTCGGTTGTTGAAAACTAAAAACCGGGCAAGTGCGAGTCGGGATTTAGCTATGAGCATGGACAGATGGATAGACAGAGACTGTGATTGAGGTAAGCCCATACGTTTTCCGTTTTCTAAATTTGGTACGGAATATTACTAAAAGTGTATAGGCAGCTTTGAAAGACGAAATGGTTGACGAATGGTATTATTATATTATTAACACAACTAAACGTCCGCGTCGTGTCGCTGCCAGTGGCACACTTAAATTTTGTCCGTTCACTGAGCGGGCTAAAATCAGTTTATAACCGGTACTACGGTTAGTATTATTCAAACCATCAAGTGAATTGTTTTCGAAATCAAGTCATGATGATAATACATAATATAATACATTGCAAATATTCGTGTCACATATTTTAAAAACTAATAGTTAGTGAGGTATGAATACTAGGTCTTAACAGTCATACGGTACATAAGCGAGTAGGATCCCATTTGAATCCAAATTATAAATGCTGGTTAGCGGAAAATAAAACAACCGAGAAAGCTTTATTTGTTTGGATGAAAATATTTCGTAATCTTGAAGTGAAGGCAGCATCTTGATAATCGATAATAAAAGATACCGTGTAGCGACGGCGTAAGTGAATCCACTATCTAATACTTAAAAGATTTTTTTATAGGATAAGCGTGACAAACAAGCACACAGTCTTCCTGATGGTAAGTGGTTGCTGTGGCCCATAAACATCTAAATTTATCCTTGTTTGCGAATCAAAATGTATATGCGTTGTCATCCGTGAGGACTAAGATGGCATGCTTCTTTTCCAGTAAAAAGGGTCTCCGGTTCTCTACACCCACCATACGAAACATAACAGTGTTAAGCTGTTATTTTACGCTGGTGTTCTGTGAGAGCGTGGTCCTTTCCCGGTCGAGCCGACCCATTCGTGCTACAACTATACTACTAATATAGCTGCAGCAACTCCCGCCAAAACTCCTCTCGATTTCCATATGGAAACACTGCACATTTAAATCTGACAACTCTCACAACTACACAAACTTAAATATTAGGCAATTTTAACCATTTAAAATTCGCCCTTATTGTTTAGGATCTTATAATTATATTTCACTACGTGCACCGTTTTATGATAACTACCAAAACATCGCAAGGAATTCCATATTCGCTTCATCTCTTTCATACGTATTTATAATACCGTCGCTACATCGAGAAACAACGAATATCAAAGATATCGGTTAGTTTTGGGCCGTGTTGGCATATCGTTATGGTTTGCGTTTTACTTTTCGTACGTTGGTTAGTTGGTTTTGGTTGGATATGTGATAACTTTTATGTACTTAGGTTTATCGATATGATATGATATTTGATACCATAGCGTTATTAGTTACGTTTAGATATATCGGTCTCATGCCTACTGTGTTGTGTGTGTCTTTTTCCTGTATAGGACAGTTACTATACTCTTTGGAGTCTTTGCTCTTTGGTTTAGCTTGCTACCGCTTTATGGAGTGTAGAGTATAAGGAGAACCATCATATAAGAGGCGAAAGTTGAAAAAGTGTCCTACTATTTACTGAAAATAAAGGTTCCAAAACCTACCACAATAGCGCTGGCGTCTGAAAAACTACGATATGAAGATAGCTGTTGTGAACGGAATGAAGTCAGCTGAATTCAAATATTTAAAAAAGTTCATGACTTGAGTTGTTAGTAAAATACCAGTATACAAAATCTCAACTATTTACGTAGTACAAAACCAAGCGGATTGGTCGTTCCTTGTTTATTTCTCCATCTTATTCTAATTACTTTTGGCGTTTTTTTTTTATTTATCCTATGCTACTGCAGCGCCACCCTTATTGGACACATTTTTAGGGACACTTTTCATATATAGAGATGGTCCTCCTTCTACTCTACACTCCATATACCGCTTGCGCTTGCTACATATTTAGGTATTTATTTTATCTATGCTTTGGTTGTATGTCTGTCTACTATTACTATGGAGTTTTGGCGGGAACTTGACCGGCGACGGTTTGCTGCTCCGGTAGTATTGTTTAAATAAAGGTTTGAAGTAGACTTTGATATGTAAAACTGGTGCGATTTTGTGTATGAAGTGTCTGCGCATGTGAACTATTAGTGGAAACTGTGAAACAAGTACTCTGATGATGATGTGATTCTCAAAATAAGGTGTCTGTCTGCTTAGGCGCTTTGAGATACCATCGCCAACCGTCAGCTGTCTGCTGGCTCAATTTGCCGTCAAAATCTTCCAAGGGCTTCACAATGTGACGCATCAACATATTATGAAGCGGTATACCATGAAGTAGAAGTGGGCGTTGAATCAATAAACTGTGTTTTTAACGGGTTTTCATTCGTCAATGTGTCAACTGTTATTCATTAATGAAAAAACAAGTTGAAAATATTAGCTGTCAATTTACGTAACACACTCAACTCATTATTTCAATATTATTTTATTCCATTATCTGAATTTAGTCTCCTTCTTAGACGTGTTAAAAAGTTATTTCTTAATTTTTTTAACAGATAAAATTAACAGTTAAAAATATTATTTACTTTTATATTGAATTTTTATTTTTAATCGGTTGATGTTAATTTTATTACTTAAATTTTACGCCGGAAATTTTAATTGAATGAACATTTCTTCATACTTTAATAGGCACAGGACTCTCTAGTGTTAAAAGTCTTATTAAGCTAAGCGTATTTCAAAATTTATTAATTCAATATTTACATTATATTATAATTCACAATAACATGTTGATTATTTGCAATGATTATTAGGTATTTTTTTTTATAGG
Organism: Parnassius glacialis; assembly: GCA_033319125.1. Classification (NCBI taxonomy): domain Eukaryota; kingdom Metazoa; phylum Arthropoda; class Insecta; order Lepidoptera; family Papilionidae; genus Parnassius; species Parnassius glacialis. Next base: position 11,413,571 of record JAVANC010000015.1, on the reverse strand, counting down.
ATAAGGGTGACAAACGAGCACACAGTCCACCTGATGGTAAGTGGTTGCTGCGGCCCATAGACATTTACATCTATCCTTTATTACAAATCAAAATGTAGATGCGTTGTCACCCGTGAGGACTAAGATGGAATGCCTCATTTCCAGTAAAAAGGGCCTCCGGCCACCTGCACTCACCAAGCGAAACGCAGAGGTAAACCTCTACTTCACGCTGGTTTTCTGTGAGGTCGTGGTACCACCCCGGTTCGAGCCGGCCCATCCGTGTGACAGCAAAAGCTGCCGCGTTGCTCTACCACTGTTATACTGATATACTGATTATACTTTTAAATATAAATGTTTAGTAATTTATATTTTCTGCGTCTAATATTTTTTTTTTGATTCTTTTATTAAGCAGACATGGTTATAAGTTATATTTTATTAATGTTCAGAAACATTATTTGTTTAACAAAGTTTTTTTTAACTTAATTACATATTGCCTCCGGCACATTTTTCAAAATGATCCCACAGCTATGTGTTACGTCTCGGCATCATAAACGGTGTAAATTAAACTCGTAACTAAAATCTTATGTTTGTATTACCGATTTTTATTATTTAGTGTTGTGACACTAAAAAACACAATTAAACAAAATACAATTAAACAATAAAAAAAACAATTTCACAAAAAATTTATTACCTTCCCAAGTATTTATTTTTCCAACTTTTTATATAAATCCCTTGTAATATTTTGATGAAAATGTAAACTAAACCATTATCAATCTAGTTTTTGATCGAAAACGTTGAAATTTTAAATTGACGATTAACACTAAGGATTGAAGTTTTAAAACCTGTTATTTATTTAACAGCTTTTTTAACCTGTTGACCATTAATAATTAACAGTTAAATTACATTAACTAAAAAAACTGTCAATGACCCATGCCTACTATGAAGGATAATTATAATATATTGTAACTTTAGGCGCAGAAGGGCTAAATCCCAGAGCCGTAAAGCCAGTTATTAAAAAAAACCTGTGTACTATTATGATCAATTTTAATTCTCCGCTAGGAGTAAAGTATTCTGTGATTTTGCTAGAGTTAGTCACTGGCTTAGTGAGAATCTGCTTACTCTTAACACCCAAAAAACAAATTATGTATGCTTCACTCCCTATATAAATTCACAGCCGTCACCTAATTTTAAAATCAAAATTCATTCCTGTGGTATCCCTTTCCCTAACACATGTAATTGCCCAACAATTCAGAAGGTCAGCTGTGTTAAATACCTCGGAATTATTGTGGATCAGAGATTAAGTTGGTATCCACACGTAGAACTTACTATAGGGCGGTTAAGGAAGCTCATGTGGGTTTTTAAATCTCTTAGACACGTGATGAGTACTGAATTATTGAACAATATATATATCGCACTAGCCCAATCTGTACTAACCTACTGCATCTCGGTATGGGGAGGAGCAGCTAAATCATATTTTATAGATCTAGAAAGGGCGCAAAGATCTTTGATTAAAATAATGTACTGTAGGCCCTATAGGTTTTCTACCGAAACCCTATACCAAACATCCAAGCTGCCCTCCGTTAGGAAACTTTATATTTTACACATGATATTAAGATATCACAAAACCTTACCTTTTGACCATACCAAACTTATAAAAAGACGGTGCGATATCGTGGCTCCCTTATACCCTGCACGTACAGTTTTTGCCAAACGGCAAAATATAGTTCAAGCCCCTCATGCCTATAACAAGATCAATAAATTAATTAGGATTTACCCCATGCAAATGTTTGAGTGTAGAAAAACTCTGACCGAATGGCTCTTCACTCTTAATTATGATGACGTGGAAGACATTTTGGTAAGAAAGAGTTGAGCCTGCTATAAATAACACACATACACAACACAAATCAGTGGGTGAGACACATTCATAAACTTGCACACATACACAACCGTTCACATACGTGCACATACACACGCAGAGATAATCACACACATGCACACGCTCACACACACACACACACACACACACACCCACACACACACCTGAAACTAACACACTACGGATTCAACTACTCAGGTATTCATTTCTCATAAACTCCTTTCCATCTATTAACTATGTAACTCTGTTCTATTAATAAAATTTGGCTATTTTGATATTATAATGTAAATCGAAGTGTTATGATTGCATAGGAAGAGCGAGGCACTCCCAACACAAGTATCTTAGGATTACTTTCTGGGAGGCCTTGGCAAATTAATTGTAAAAAAGATTTACTGAAATAAAACATTTTTATTATTATTATTATTATTATTTTAATACATTATATCGATTATATTCACAGAGTGGTTTTGGCGGGAACTTGATCGGCGGCGGTTTGCTGCTCCTGTATTATAGTTTAAATAATAGTTTGAAGTGGATTTTGATAAGTAAAAGTGGTGCGATTTTATGTATTAACTATCTACGCATGTGAACTATTAGTTGAAACGGTGAAACAAGTGCTCTGATGGTGATGGATTCTCAAGATAAGTTGTTTGCATAGGCGCCTTTAGATACCATCGCCAACTGTCAGCTGCCTGTTGGCTCAAGTTGTCGTCAAAATCTCCCTAGGGCTGCACAATGTGACGCATCAACATATTGTGAAGCAGTGAATTATGAAGGATAATAATAATACATAAAGACAAGGCTTGGGGAAATTATAATAAACCGAATAAAAATACTCAAGACTTGGCCTAAAGGTCAAGATACCAGGCCATAAACTCAAAAAAAAAAATCACAGAGTACTTTTTGGATTATAATCAAATATTATTATATATATTATATACACGGCTGGTAATCTTTGAACAAAAATCTTTGACCGTATGAAATGCAGTGAGCAATCCAGAACATGACCGTAGATAGAGGATTGACTAGATAAAGCATTCGCGTATGCTTTTGAGATAGAAATAGGCGGGAGGTACTTTCACTGGGTTACCAGATATTGTTCCATTTCCCCCGTTATGGGTTTATTTATATTCACAGCACTTACATTCATACAAAAAACTTAATTGTCACCATAAAAAAAATGTTCTTTTATAATTCAGATGATTAATTCATTTCTCTTAAAAATATATTCTGTGACTAAAAACTACGGGCGGAAACGGCGTAAAAACCGAATCATCATTCTGTATTCAACGGCGCATCGACGATTTTACTGGACATTCAATAAACTCTGGATTTCGACGGCACTATGTTACGAAATCTGTTATAGAGTGTTACTCTGGATGTCGAAGACGCTACTGGCACAAAGTGTGATATTGCTAATAAATAACAATCTGTTATGTACTTAAATATTAATTAAGAGTAAAAATATTAAATAATAAACAAAAATTTCCTCGTGTCGAGTTTTGTTTTTACAAAAAAAAAAACAATAATGTTTTAACATCACCATTTCATCACAAGTTCAGTGCTGAACACAGACCTCCGAAAGGAAAGGCTTTCCAAATAGGTATTGTAGTACAAAACACGGTTATGAGGCTACTCCCGCGATTTCCTGCATGTTTTGGTAAGTTAGTGTCTTGTGTGCGGCAAGTTGTGACGTACAAGAGAATTTGTCTGTACACGGAATGATATTACCCCGCGTCGTAAGCAATAATACAAGATGGGGATGGGGCAGTAGCACTTTCCCGATGAAAACTTAAAATAATAAATAAATGCGGTGGCCAACCAGTATAACGCATATTTTCACGCAGGCGTGGCAACTATGGTAAAAGTCATCCTATGAGGATATCTAGGGAAGGCGTTTTTTATATGGTTAGGTGGCTTAATCACGTTACCTAATGGTTCAGGTGGTAAAATGTTTTAGTTAATATACGTTGTAAAGCATCAACAAAGGGTTTGTTTTTGTAATATGTTGGTATATAAAATAAAAACAAATGTTTTATAATATTCTATTTTAATTTACCATGCAGTGTAAGATTATCTGCTACCTCATATCATTCCATGGGTGGTGTATGGAAACATTAAAGAAGATAAACAGCAGCATTTTCCTGATAACAGCTAAATAAAAACAACAGTGGTTGACAACCCGCTTTCCAAGCGTTGAAACTATGTCAAATAACTATAATCATGTTTATGTACAACAGCGGACTTTTGATAGACTGTAAATATATATATTCTATTCAAATGAAAATATATAGAAATATAAAAAGGAAAAAGAACTAAATTTTGTGTATTTAGAAATATTAACAATGTTACATTAAGTAATACAAATGAAAACACAATTATATATCAAATATAATTCAATAAAATTAAAATAAATAAACGATTATTTATTAATTTTTCATCACATTAATAAACAACAAAATTAACAAATTTTTTGTCTTCATTCTAGAGCATTCGTTGTTATTCTTGGTTTGAGCAGAAATTCTTGGGGGCTGGTTGTTAGAATCGGATTAGAAAGGAGTATATATATTATATGCCTTGTATAAAATATATTTTAGTGGTATAAATAATAAGGTACAACTCCTAAACTATACTTAAATAGGTAATACCTATCTCTTGTCAAAACATCTTTATTACATTATCTATGTCAATTAAATGGAAATTATCATAATTACATATTACATTTATTTCTTAATTTATTTACACATTATTGTTTATAACACACAAATGAAAATATATTGAAATTTAAAAAGGAAAAGAACTAAATTTTGTGTACTTACTCAATATTTAGAAATATTAACAATGTTACATTAAGTAAAACAAATGAAAACACAATTATATATTAAATATAATTCAATAATATTAAAATAAACATACGCTTATTTATTAAATTTTCATCACATTAATAAACAAATTTAACAAAATTTTGTCTTCTTTCTAGAACATTCGTTGTAATTCTTGGTTTGAGTAGCTTTAGAATTTCTCAAAAATATGCATTTGTAAACTTGATTTATACTTTTGCATGGCAGAAATTCTTGGGTGCTGGTTGTTAGAATCAAATTAGAAGGGTGTATATATATATTATGCCTTGTATATAATATATTTTAATTGTATAAATAATAAGGTATAACTCTTAAACTATACTTAGATAGGTGATACTTATCTCTTGGCAACAACATCTTTATTACATTATTTATGACAATTAAATAAATGTAAAAAATAGACATAATCATAATTATTACATTTATTTCTTAATTTATTTACACATAATTGTTTATAAATCCTTTATAAAAGGGTTTAAGGGTGGACTAAATGTCCCATTGGTAGGCATTTCCAGTCAGTTTTACAGTTATTATTGCATAATAAATTATTCATTTGTATATTTAGGTCAGGACTTTAAATTATTTATTTATTTCTTTTATTTAAATCTTTATTTGCATAAAACATGGTAGTACAGATAAAGTTCCAACATTTGTAAAAGAGGATTCCTGTTTAATCAATCCATCTATAAGTAAATATTTTGTCATTGTCATGCAACCAAATTATTACAATTCATAATAATACAGAATGTCAGCATATGAAAATAAAATAAGCAATGCTAGTCAATTTTTAATACATACAGAACAATGTCAAACTTATATCACTTATGGAGAAACAACAAGATACAACAAGAAATTATAACATTTAAAAAAAATATCTTAATTATATCATAAATTACATAAGTTAAGTATATTTAGTCCACCTAAAACAATGAGGCTCATAATGTTTTGAGCATATAAATTATCCAACAGTTATGGATAGCTGATTCCTTAGAAAAGCTGTGAAATAATATATTTAAAAGAAATAAATATATTAAATATACACTTTTATATCAAGGCAATTAACAAACAAAAAACCAAGTATGGGTATCTGTGCATAAATACAATACCTATAACAATTAATACAATATCAATTGATTTAATTAAATAGCAAGTATATGTAAATGTAATGATAATATTACTCATACCAAACATTTAAAAAAATTATGTACATATTAAGCTTTAGATATTGTTAATTAATACATTTACAGCCTAACATAGTTATGTCCTCCACAGCTGAACATATACCTCCCACACAGTTTGTCTCCAAATAACTGCAGTTGCCAATTCTCTTGCCAAGCTAGGCAACTATCACAAAACCTAAAACATTTGATACACTTTTGATACTGACTAATGCTAACGGTGAGTATATTATCATCACATTTTTCTACATCATTAATTGAGAATATTATCTTATATTGTTGTGTTATTGTGTACCTTAAGATTAAGACTTATTTATTTATTTATTATTTTATCAATGTTTATATTTATTTTTATATTAGTATGACATATTTATTTATTTTTTTAATAAATATTGTAATGTAACTGTTGCTAATGTATAGTAGAATTAATGGAATTCAATAAGTTTTGTGCATCTGATTTCAGGCAATACATATTTTGTGAAATTAAATATACTTTGCCCAATGTTTATGTACTTGAATCCAAACATGTTTTCAAGTTGATACTTACATATTATTTATGACGTCTATGTAAATGGAAAATGATTGAAAAGTTGTAGGGCAATAAGGAGTTTCCTTTAAAGCTGAACATAAAAGTGTATGTAAATGTACATTATGTGATTCATATTTATGGACATAACTACTAATCACAATAACAAGTATTATTAAACAATGCGAAAACATTATTGTACTCGCTGATATCCCTAAAGTTTCTATAATCCTACCAAATCAAAAAGTACACGTTTGTTATGACTTTAAGCCTTCGAATGACCGTTCAAATTAAGGAGCATTATCATGAAGAATTTACAATTCGGGAGTCCAAATATTTGACAAAATACATCACAAAGTTCATTAAACACATGAAATGTTACACTTTATATTCAAAACAATACATATTAATCAGTACAAGTAGCAAATGTAAGCACAAAACAAACTTACCGATGAAAGGTTATATTATCAATTTTTCGTTGACTGATGCGGTTGCATCCTAAAATGCTGCAACTTAACATCTTTTTAACCTCACTTAATAACTAAAACCCACAAAAAACACTAAATTCAATTACCTGTTTGCTTATAATATCATATGTTATTCACAAGAGCTTGACATCGTTAATGTCAAATAAAGGAGGGAAAACAATCAAAAACGCATACCTAGAAAAAGACAAGAAATATAGATTTGCTTCTCCCTTTCTCTTATGTGTAACTATATACGTGCATTCCTTTCACACGCTGATGACGTCACGGAATGTTTAGTCTATAAGATACAAAGTCTATGAACATGACGTTTCCCTCGTCCCTCCCACCTCTTGCCCCTTCCCGCTGCCGCCATTTTGTCATGTCATGTTATTTTTTTTTTTTTTTTTTTTTTTCCCCTTTCTTGGCCTGCACGGTTTGTGCGTCAGCCATGCAAAAAGGTTAGGAAGTAAGATTTATTTTATTGAATTGGAAATTGGAACGGAAATTGGAACGGAATTTGGAAAAGGATCAGGTAAATTTAGTATATAAGTACATAAATAGTTATAACTTTATATGGTTATGTAAAATGAAACTGGCTAAAATTCTATATACATCAATATTTACATAAGATAAAAGGACAGAAATTGAAGTAGGAAAAGGAATTTTAATGGACAAAAGCGAGGAAATAAAAGCGGAACGGTCATGTCGCGGACAAGCAAAGAATATATGATTAAAATCCCCAACGTCATTGCCACAGTCACATATATCGCTAGGCAAAAGTTTAAGCCTTGCCAAATGCAAGGGAATGCATGCATGGCCCAGCCTCATACGAATAAGGGTCGAAGTAATAGCTTTACCAAACGTCAGATTTGAAAACCACGGTTTAGAAGGTATATCCACCTGGATCGTGCTATAATATCGACCTATAGTTTGACTTGAAGAGCGCCAAATGTGTGTCCAAGAATTCAATAACTGGGATTTAGGAAGGAGAGCCAAATCACAACAAAAGTTTTTGTACGGAACTAGATCTCCGTCATTGACTGCAGCTTTGGCAAGGCTATCGGCCTTGGTATTGCCAAAGATACCTGAGTGCCCCGGAATCCAAGCAAAAGAAACTGTGTAATTTTTGATGCAACATTGATACAATAAATCACGACATGCAATAATAACTGGATGATTATTTCTGTTACTGCTAAAAGGAAATCTTTCCAAGGCTTGGAGAGCACTTTTAGCATCAGTAAAAATTATCGAGTTTTTTAACTTCATGATTAAAATGTACTCCAAAGATTTCAACAGACCAAAACATTCTCCAGTAAATACTGAAGTCTCTGGAGGTAATTTTATTTTCTGTACAATGCCAAACTGTTGATGGAAAACGCCAACTCCCACACATTCCTCGGAACCGGGTTTGGAAGAATCACTAAAAATTAAATGGCAATGTTTCCATCGGCTGTCACTGTCAATAATATCAATAAATTTGACGTTGTTAGAAGGATCTTGTTTACATACACCAAAATCAAACAAAATAGATGGTTTTAAAATTAAGGCATCATAGTTAACACAAAATATAGGAAGGAATTGTGATCTATGTGTTGGAGCTTGAAGAGCTAAGAATTTTTGGAGACTAACAACAATGCATGGCGGCGATTTATGAGCCCAGTACGGATAGTCCATACATTCCAACAGAGACCGTAACTTAGAGTAAAGGGGATGATTATAGACTTGTAATGCTCTAAACAGGAACCTGTCACAAAGAAATTGTCGTCTGAGATTCAGGGGCGCTTCAGAACATTCAACCTGCAAAGCGTTAATAGGGCTCGAACGCATAGCCCCAGCAATTATTCTCAGAGCCTTAGACTGGATAATGTCTAACTTATGGAGAGCTACTGCATTACAGGGTTCAAGAATAAATGTTCCATAGTCTAAAATACTCCTTATTAAGGCATTATATAGAAGCTTTAGAGAGAAAGCGTGGGCTCCCCACCAAACTCCAGAGAGGCAGCGCAGTATATTTAGAATCTTCTCACATTTAGCACTTATATAGTAGCAATGAGGGATTCCTGTAAGTCTTGAGTCTAAAATTACCCCAAGAAATGTTGATTCACCTTTAACGGGAATTTTAATGTTATTATAAAATACAGACACTGGTGGAGGAATCCTCATACGTGAAAATAAGACTATACTACTTTTAGGAACCGAGAGGCTTAGACAGTTATTGTCAAGCCAAACTTTTAGCAACTTAAGGGAATATGTCATAGTATCAGACATGTTGTCAACAGAATCACCAGAGACATAGAGGAGTAAATCATCTGCATATTGGAGTGTGTTAACTTTACCCTTAAGGGAGGCTTCCAGATCATGAGAATATATGTTGTAAATTAAGGGACTTAAAACTGAGCCCTGGGGTATACCTTTCCAGGCAATACGGGATTGGTAGGAGTCTTCTGATATTACTTTAAGCATTCTACCAGAGAGAAGATTGATTGTGAATCTTATAAAAATTTGTGGGATATCCAAATTAATCATTTTTTGTTTCAGAATTGAGAGGTTGACATTATCATAGGCTGCAGATACATCTAAGAATGCTGCTAACACAGACTTATTGTACGAGAATGCCAATCTTAAGTCCGTCATAAAAATGCTGAGACTATCCATCGTACTCCTACCTTTCCTAAATCCAAACTGGTTTGGAGATAGTAACCCCTTACTCTCAATAAACCATTCTAGCCTATTTTTAACTAAATGTTCGGAAATTTTGGAAATAACTGAAGCTAATGCAATTGGTCTGTATGATGATGGATCATTAATCGGTTTGTCGGGCTTATGTATTGGGATAATTTCATGAATTTTCCATGATGGAGGAATATTACCTGATGTTAAGATTGAATTAATTAAACTAAGGAAATAAGAAAGGCAGGAGTCATTCAGGTTTTGAAGAAAAGAATATGGGATTCCATCACAACCTGGGGCTGAGTCCCTAAGTTTTGAAAGAACCCCTTTGAGTTCTGAAAGGCTAAAAGAAATTAATGAATCGCTACTATCATGCTGGGAGAGGAGAGAAGGCTGTGGGTCAGAAGAAATATTATCTATAGATGGGACAAATGGTGGAGCTAATTTGTCAAGAAACAAATCAACTGTACTGCTATCCATAAAAGGAGATCTTGGAGGTTTAAAAGCAGATCTGAATCTACGAATATTTTGCCAAACTTCAGATGGAGAAATGTCTGGTGAAATTGAGGCACAAAAAGATTTCCAGCCATGGAATCTTTTTTGTTTTAATAATTTACGTGTTTTAGTTATAAGGTTACAAAGAATATTAAAATTTTGTGTTGTAGAGTTTTTTCTGTAATTTTTTTCAGCTATCTTTCTCTCAGCTATCGCAGCAGAACACTCACTGTCCCACCAAGGAGGTGATGGAATATACCCGTTGCCACTATTATTTTTTATAGGAAAAACTTCCTCAGCAGCCTGTAGTAGAGCCTGTGTAAAAGCTTCAGCACAAAGATGATTATTGTTGTCATTTAGTGGAGGTATAGTTGATAAATTTTGTTGAACTTTATCTCTAAATAATGACCAGTTGGCATCCTTAAGTCTATATTTTAGCCGGGGAGGAGCCTTTGACATCTTTTCGCCAATTTTTTGAGGAAATGATATAATTAGCGGAAAGTGATCGCTTCCATATGAAGACGATAGAGGCCACCAGTTTAATGTAGGAGCTAGGGATGGACTACAGAGGGTAAGATCTGGTGCACTAATACCCTCCTGGGGCTGAGTCCTTCTAGTAGGACAACCAGAGTTTAGTAGGCATAAATTATTATCATCTAAGATGTCTAAGATTCTAGCCCCATAATGATCAGACTTAGAACTTCCCCACGTAGAATGTTGTGCATTGAAGTCTCCCATGACCAAAATAGGGCGTGGGAGGGAAGATAGAATGCTACGAATATCGTCAAAGACTTCAGTGGAAGGGTGAGGTATATACATATTTACAAAACAAATATTATTTACACTAACAGCAATAATTGAAAATTTATTACTGTGATTAGGAATGGGTATGTGGACAAAGGGCACACCACCCTTAAGAATTAGTGCAACTCCACCATACCCATCTGTTCTGTCTTCTCTAAGACAGATATGTCCTGGAATTCTAAAGTTGAATCCGGGACGAAGCCAAGTCTCTTGAAGAGAGACTGCAAATGGTTTATAACTATTCAATAAGAAAATTAGGTCACTTTTTTTACTATTAATACTCCGGCAATTCCATTGAATCACCAGAGACTGGTTTCGTGGATGGTCCTGACTGTCCATGAGTTAAAAAACTTTTTGAAGAAGCGGCATCGTTGGGCGGTATTTTAATTAGGTTAGATTGTGAAAGGTACTGAATTATAGAAATGATGAGATCCTTTGTTATTATTTCTGATAGATCTTTGTAATTTTTGAGACAACCTGTAGAAAAGGAAGGAATGTTGCTGTAATCTTTGATAAGCTCTGCATGCACTTTTTGATCATATCCCTTACTAGCATTTCTGGGACGAGCTTTGGGTTTAGAGAATACTGTTTTCCTATATGACTGTGTGTGACTCTTAGAAGGGCTTGTTGAATTATAGGGGCTGGAATAAGTAATAGTTGGACCAGAAGGGGCCAATGAAGCAGAAGCAACAACGTCAGCATAAGATTTCGAAACTGGTGGATGGACTTTACTGGCTTCTGAATAAGATATAGAGTTTCTAGCCATTGTTTCTTTTATAACTTTTTGCCTAGCGTACTCCGGACACTTTTTGTCTGTTGCGAAATGGGAACCAGAACATAAGATACACACAGCATCATCTCTTTCAGTCTCGCAGCTTATACCTGAATGGTTGTCACCACATTTGTAACACCTTGGAGAGCCTCTGCATTGCATTTTGGTGTGACCAAAACGGCAGCAATTAAAGCATTGCAGCGTGGGGTAAATATAAAGCTCTACAGATAGGGAGTTGTAACATATAAATACCCTGGGAGGTAACACCTTCCCATCAAAGGTTAAAACTACGGTCTCAGTTGGAATGAACTTGGGTGTCTCGCCGTCATATACCTTTCTGTTTAATCTCCGAACCTTCAAAATACTTCCACAGTTCTGCGGAAGGTCAATATTTTCCATTATATCTTTCTCGTCCCAGTCACATGGAACACCTCTCACTATTCCCATACGGGTGATAGTGAAGGCCGGAATAAATGCTTTGTATTTATTAACATCAAGAGATTTGTGATTTAGAAATGTGTTAGCATCCTGAAATGTTTCAAATTGTAAAGACAATCTGTTCCTTCCAATTTTTTTGATGCTTCCCTCTACAATGCTTTTTATTAAAGTTTTTTTAAGGAAAAATCCAAATTGTACTGGGTGAATAGATCCGGTTTGATTTGGTTGTAAGATTTTTTGAACATGGACAACATAAGGCGCAGGATCTGACGCCTGGTAAAGCGACCTAGCAGCGCGAGGGTTACTTGTGATATTGTTAGAGTGAGCGGCCTCATTATGGTGGATTTCAGTGTTTTTATCATCAGACTCAATCACTTTAGTAATAACATTATCCTTTAAATCATTAGGGGAAAGTTGGCAATCTGATATACCCGTATGTCTGTGATTCCTTCTCTTCTTTTGGTTTCTAGCTGAGATTCTCTTTCTTTTAACCGATTTCGTGTTTTCCGAACAGTCTGTATCTATAATTGAACCTTCCGTTTCCATTCCCGACGCATCGATTGTGACTACATGAGACACCTGGAGGGATGTCCCTCCAGGGTCTTCGGGCTCCAACATGGACGCCAAGAGAAAAATCCTATTTACATATAATACAATGAAATGACTTACCAAGTGAAGAAAACAAACTAAAACTATAAATAATCAACAATAACTACTAATATATATACTTTACAACTTAACTGATCCTGTAATATCAAATTAATTTAATTTTCAAAAGTTTAGCCAAAAAAATGACGCCCGCCTACTTCAAAACTTCCCGCGCTTTTTTCATGTCATGTTATTGTCGCGTAGCTGTCAAGTTAGAAGTTTTCTTGGAAATTTTATTTTGTTTTTCTATGAAGTATGAACTAACTATAAATTATAAATAAAGTTTTATTGGCATTTTACTGCTATTTTACGAAAGGGTATTTATTGTTTAATAGGTTATATATTTCGACGGGACGTTTTCTTTATAGCTTTAGTGTATTTTGTATATAATTTTTAGTTTTAAAATGTATTTTTAAGTGTTTCATTCCCAATTGTGCAAGTAACAGAAAAGAGTCTGACGAAGGCCAAAGAAACAAGTGGTTGGACTTAATAAACTGTGACAAACTTAAAAGTATGCTGCATTCTAGTAACCTTTTCAAGAAACTTGCTTAGTAACAAAATTTTTGAATAAAGGGTTTCATATTGCTAAATCTGACATTAATAAAGCTAAAAAAGGTTGGATAAACTCAACACTATTCGTTGGAGTAAGTTGAGTTAGGTTTATCATCAAAGATGACAAAGGTATGTACATTTAATTATTCCTTAAACATAACTGCTCAGTATATTCAGTATTCATATAAAATTAAAAAAATTGTAATAAAGATGTACGGGAGTATTGTACATTGAATAAAACTACTTAATGCCTGGCATTTCAAGTGATCTCTTTGATAACAACTTAGTAATAATAATAAACTGGTTACCAACTTGTCTGCCAAGTGTTACAACTATGGAAAATGTACACTTTATACGATAACCTATAAAGGCCTATATTTACCAGTAGCTTTATGATAGTCTGCAATGAATTAATGATGAATGAAACATAATAATAAATTCTTTTAATAATAATTTATTAAAATTTTAAGTTAATGGCTGAAGTATTTTTATAGAATTCTATTATTTTAAATAATTAATTGTCAACATTATTTTAACCACAATAGCACACCAATAGTCTTAATAATTACAAAATCAAGGTTGTCTGAATGACAATGACAAACAATCTTTTATGGTTTTATTTCAGATGATACAGTTCAAATAAACTTAGTGTGATATTTGATCAGCCATCATAAAGATATGAGGAATAATTTTGCTGTCAGAACACATAATAACTGATGAAAACATATCAAAATGGCAAGATGACGTGTATTAAACAGACTGCAAGCATACTCAATTGAGCTTGTTACATAAACTAAATGATGAACATGTGATGCCCAATGAAGTAAGAAAATTAAGGTAATAATCATGTAAAATTTAAATTGCAAAACAATTGCCATTCTAAAACTTTAGTTCAGATAATATTTTTATTAGGATTAGTAATATGTTTATATTTTTGAGCAAATCTGATCTCTGTCTACGCAACTGAAATAAATGAATTAATGTTAATTCCAATTTTAAGTGCTAATTGCATGTCTTAAGCGAAAGCGCAAGATATGTTCTACTATGGCCTAAAAATAAAGATTCCAACGTTTTATCGAATGAAATTGTATCTAGCAATCATATTATACATATAAATGATATAAAAAGCACATTGTTAGAAAGATAAATGATTGTTGAACTTTAATATTTTTTTAAATCGATTAATTGCTATTTTTAAATAAAAAAGGGGTTTTAGTGGCTTATGGTGTGGATTTATTAAGTCCGCGAGGCTTAAAAACAATGTAAATGGCTGTGTAATTTTGTTTTGTTTAGCCATAATTAATTTTTATCGGCTCCAAAATGGTGAAATTTTCGTTGATTTGGTAGCCTTGTGTTAGATAGATGAAGATGGTAGATGAAGATATTAAAAAATAGATTGAGTTAAACAATTGATATTTTCAAAAGTTAGTGTTTACAAGCCTTGCGGACTTGATAAATCCACACCATAAGCCACTAAAACCCCTTTTTTAATGTGAAAATAGTAATTAATCGATTTAAAAAATATTAATAAGTTCAACAATCATTTATCTTTCTGACAATGTGCTTTTTATATCATTTATATGTATAATATGATTGCTAGATGCGATTTCATGCGACAAAACATTGGAATATTGATTTTTAGGCGCTAGTAGAACATACCTATGTGCTTTGCGTTCGGCATGCAATACTTGATTATAATAATAATAAGAGATTTTTTTTATTACAATATTTTAAAAGTACAGAATAAATAATAGTAGTACATACTAAAAGTAAGTAGTATAAATTTTTTTGTCATGGGTGACATTTTCATGGTTTTCGAGGGTGTTGAAACCAATAGTGCTGTCGAAATGTACATCCAAGATGGCGGCTGAATTAGGTACCAATTTTTTCATCATGAGTGTCATTTTCATGGTTTTCGAGGGTGTTGAAGCCGATAGGGCTGTCGAAATGTAAATCCAAGATGGCGGCTGCAGTAGATATCAATTTTTTCATCTTGGGTGTCATTTTCATGGTTTTCGAAGGTGTTGAAGCCGATAGTGCTGTCGAAATGTAAATCCAAGATGGCGGCTGCCATAGGTATCAATTTTTTCATCATGAGTGTCATTTTCATGGTTTTCGAGAGAGTTGAAGCCGATAGGATTGTCGAAATGTAAATCCAAGATGGCGGTTGCAATAGATATCAATTTTTTCATCATGGGTGTCATTCTCAAGGTTTTCGAAGGTGTTGAAGCCGATGATGCTGTCGAAATGTAAATCCAAGATGGCGGCTGCAATAGGTATCAATTTTTTTCATCATGAGTGTCATTTTCATGGTTTTCGAGAGAGTTGAAGCCGATAGGATTGTCGTAATGTAAATCCAAGATGGCGGTTGCAATAGATATCAATTTTTTCATCATGGGTGTCATTCTCATGGTTTTCACGGGTGTTGAAGCCGATGATGCTGTCGAAATGTAAATCCAAGGTGGCGACTGTAATAGGTATCAATTTTTCATCATGGGTGTCATTTTCATGAGTTTCGAGGGTGTTGAAGCCGATAGTGCTGTCGAAATGTAAATCCAAGATGGCGGCTGAAGTAGATATCAAGTTTTTCATCATGGGTGTCATTTTCATGGTTTTCGAGGGTGTTGAAGCCGATGGTGCTGTCGAAATGTAAATCCAAGGTGGCGGCTGCAATAGGTATCAATTTTTTCATAATGGGTGTAATTTTCATGGGTTTCGAGGGTGTTGAAGCCGATAGTGCTGTCGAAATGTATTTAAACTACTTTAAAAAAATCCGTATAATCATGATATACGTAATTTTATTAAAGCGCTTAAGGCATGCCGAATTGGATTTACCAATTTTTTTATCGTGTTCAAGGAATAAAAATATTTTAAAGATGGAGTCTACCAATAAGCACCTTGCCCAACTCATTATTTCATACCCTTCTGAGAAATGAGACAGAGTCTATGCCCAGCAGTAGAACATGAATGTAGATTCGAATAGATAATTGGCTACTTTACAAATACTTTTATCCTCCCAACCTTCTATCAAAAATTGCTACAATATACTTAATTATCTTAGGTATGAATGATAATTATGTTCAAAAATTATTGGAAATTTGTGTATAATTGTGAAAGCTTCTTAGATTTATGTGAAAGTAATTTTGTCTGATTACAATGGCCTCTTCTTGTCTTGACATTTTCTATGCAAACATTTATAAACGACAACAATTACAATTAGCGCACATATTCAAACTTGTAATTTATATATTTAAATATTCCTTTTTCCAGCTCAATACACTGGATATCGAATGTATTGAAGAGAACCTTTCCACTGAAAATATTCAAGTGCAAGCAGCAAGAGAGCAATTAAATGTTTACTCTATAGCACATACCACAGATGGGATTCTGAAAGGCACGGACATCACTAGAATCGAAAAGCGTACATTGCCACCAATGCAAAAAAAGCCTTAAACTATTATAAAAAAGGTTAAAGATAAATCATATAATAAATAATATATACATTGCATTTTATTTCTACGAATCCTCCTTCTTCATAATAAAATAATAATAAAAATAGTAATTAAAATTATATATACAAAAATATTATATAGGTATATATATATATATATATATATATATATATATATATATACTAGGCTGAAATAAAATTATTCCTTTGCCTATATCCAATTCATATTAAAAAAAACGAAATGTCATGTTCTGATTTGCTCTACGGTCCAAATTAAATGTACCAGAGACGTCCGTCTGAACGCGTAGCGTTTCTATATAGTTTGTGATTATATATTATATTATTCTATTGGTGTTGGTTTTAGTAGTTGTAAATCCGTAAGTATTTAGTAATTGTGCTGTTTTATATGTAATTAGTTAAAATAAAATGGAGGAAGATCCTCCTGATCCCGACGGGATTCCATGTGACTCCCATACTGTTACCAAAAAAAATAATAATATGCCTATCGAAATTGATCAGTCGAAGCGTAAAAGATTGCAAGTAACCAATAACTCAACTCATCCTCAGAAAATATTAATTACAGATCCATCTCAACCTGTACCATCTATCCAGACCTCTTATACCCATCCTGACTACATAGAAAAAAAACATAAATATTCTAATAACGACAATGCGCCGTTTATTGTACATGTAAGTAAGAGAGTAGAGGATTTATCAAATGGAGTAGTTTTAAAACCAATAAAGTTTGGTCATTTTCTCTACCATAATAATATTAAAAATGTTGTTAGTGATGGTGTTAAGCGAATAGGACGCAATAGAATTTCTGTCGAGTTTAAAAGTGCAGCTGATGCAAATTGTTTTATTGAGAACCCAGCCCTTGCAGGTGCTAAATATGATACTGTAATCCCTTCCTATAATGTCACACGCATGGGAATAGTGAGGCAGGTCCCTGTAGAGTGGACATTAGAGGAACTCATATCATCAATCGAGGTTCCAGCTGGTTTTGGCCCAATTATTAAAGCTCGCCGATTTAATAGAAAGTCAGTTAATGAAAACCAAAGTACTGTGTGGATTCCCTCTCAAACAGTTGTTTTAACTTTTTCCGGCCAGAAACTTCCTTCTAACATTTATTGTTTTTTCACCTCAATGCCTGTTGAGCCCTACATTTTACCTCTTATTCAATGTCACAAATGTTGTCGTTTTGGACACGTAACCTCACAGTGTAGGTTATCCTCCCGTTGTTTTGTGTGTGCTCAAAATCACGAAGGAATATCATGCACAAGACAATCTCCCACTTGCCTATTTTGTTCAGGATCTCACACGGCTAAAGATCCTTCCTGCCCTGAACACTCTAGGCAGAGATCTATAAACTTACCATGTCACAGGAAAATATTTCCTATCTAGAAGCATCTGCCCGTTTCCCTCAAGTCCGAAGATCTTATGCAGATGCTGCTAGAATCCTTCCTTCGTATGATCATCAGAGTCTCTATCCTATTTCAAATCCCACTTTACCTTCAGTTGTCCCCTCACAATCTCATTCTTACAGGAAGACTATATTTACTCCAAGACTTCCGCCAAATCCAGCATCAAGTCATGGATATGATAAATATGCCCATGAGGCAATAATAGATACCCCTTCTTCTTCAACAACTAATGGTTGTGCTCTAATAGGGCGGAGTATTTCCCCTAATGACAATCTCTGTGAGTTAATGATCTCCATGCTTATAAGTATGCTTTCCCGTTTCAACTATATGGATCTCCCACTTGCCCTCCGCCAAAAACTTACTGAGCTCATTTCTTTAACAAATAACCTTCCCTCCAATACTTCAGTGGAACTGCCGGAGCATTAATAATAAGAAAAATGAATTAATTTACCTTATTAATAAATACCATCCCCTCATCCTAGCCATCCAAGAGACATGGCTTAAGCCTGGGTCCCATTTTAGGATCTCAGGTTATTCATGCCTCAGGGATGATAGGAATGATGGTCATGCTAGCTCTTTCATTCTTATCTCAAAATCAATTACTTATACATTAATTTCCCTTCCTTCTCATAGTCCTTCAATTAATGCTGTAGCAGTTAGAGCTCATAACACTTCTTTTCTCTCTATTTACATTCCCGAACCTAGTTTAAATGTTTTGTCAGGACTTACGAGGATTATGTCCTCCATCCCTCCTCCTATGGCAATTCATGGTGATTTTAATATGCACCATACTTTATGGGGCTCCCATTTTTGTGATCCCTGGTCTTCTACATTTTTAGACATCATTGATGATTTAGATCTCTGCCTCCTTAACGATGGTTCACCTACACGTAGAGTATCCCCCCTCCAAAATCCTAAAAGTGCAGTAGATCTGTCACTCTGTTCTCCTGCCCTGTTGTCCCTTCTGTCTTGGAGAATATTACCCTTTTCCCATGGCAGTGATCATTTCCCTATTGTTATTAATCCCCCTAGCTCCTATACAGTCAATGTTCCATTTAATCCTAGGTTAATAACATATCCAAAGCAAACTGGCAACTCTATTCCACAGTTCTAGAGGAAGAACTATCAGCCCTTCCTCCTGTTCAGAAAGATAATGTTCTTCAGGTGTATTCTACTTTTAAAAATGCAATTTTATCTGCCGCCAATAAGACAATCCCCATCAAAAAACCTTATAAAAATAATGCTCCATCACCACCTTGGTGGGATCAAGATTGTTCTGTAGCCTGTAAGAAGAGAAAGGAAGCTGAAGTAAGATATTCCCTCTCTATGAATTTCGACAACTATATTTTTTATAAAAAAAACTGCTGCTGAAACATTAAAATTATTATCTGGGAAGAAGAAGGCTGGATGGCTTAAATTCTGTGAGTCACTGTCGCCTAGGACTCATCCATCATTAGTCTGGAAAAATATTAAAAAATTCCGATGTTCAGTTATGGTCTCTGAAAACACAATTTCTAATGATCAGTCTTATTGGCTAGAAAATTTTGCTAGTAATCTTGCTCCTCCTTCAGTACCATCTTACAATGAAAGTATAGCATTTCAATCACAGTCCTTGCACTATCAACACAGTTTTGACTCCCCTTTCTCTTTTGAGGAGTTATATGCCGTTCTTAGTGTCCTTAAAGACTCTTCACCAGGAATCGATGGAATTCCTTATTCTTTTATTACTAATAGCAGTGAATCTACTAAAGCCCATCTTCTTTCTATTTTAAATTGTATTTACTTGTCCAGTATTCCTCCTGAAGAATGGAAATCCCAAGTTATTTTACCTATTTACAAACCAGGTAAGCCTCACACTGATCCCTCAAGCTACCGCCCTATTGCTCTTTCTTGTACCATGGCCAAAATTCTTGAACACCTAATAAAAAATCGTTTGGAATGGTTTCTTGAAAGCAAAAATCTTTTAGCAAAAAGCCAATTTGGATTCCGAAAGGGCTTAAGCACCATGGATAGCCTTAGTACTCTAGTTACTGATATTCGTATAGCTTACTCTAAACATGAATACCTTGTTGGAGTCTTTCTCGATATCTCGTCTGCATATGACAATGTACTTCTTCCTGTGCTCAGGCAAAAAATGCTTAATCTGAGTATTCCAGTGAGGATAGTAAATTTTGTCTCTAACTTTCTCTCTTCTAGATCCATTTATATTGATAGTCAAAATTCTCTATTCCCGCCAAGAATTGTATGGAAGGGTCTCCCACAAGGCTCAGTACTTAGTCCTTTGCTCTATTCTATCTATACTTATGATCTAGAACTTTCTGTTAACTCATTCTGTAACATCCTCAAATATGCAGACGATATAGCTATATATATTTCCTTGGATAACCTCGCTACAGCCTGTTCCCGCTTGAATTTATCAATGTCCTATTTACAAGATTGGTTAACTGATCATGGTTTGTCCTTGTCTGTTCCCAAAAGCAGTGTCCCAAACTCCCTGAAATCGACATTCTCTATAATAATGAACCTATCCCTATTAGGGACAATGTAAAATTTTTGGGAGTTATTCTTGACTCCAAACTAACCTTTTCTCAACATATCAACTATGTCTCAAAAAAATGTGAAAAAAATATAAATATTCTTCGCGCTTTATCAGGAGTTTGGTGGGGCTCCCACCCATTCTCTCAAAAAATATTATATAACACCCTTATTCGTAGTCATTTGGATTATGCGTGCTTTGTCTTGGAACCATGTAATAAGTCTTCCCTAAAGACCCTAGACAGGATTCAGACAAAAAGCCTTCGTATAATCATTGGGGCAATGAAATCTTCCCCAATAAATGCTCTCCAAGTCGAATGTGTAGATCCCCCTCTTTACCTAAGAAGACAATATCTTTCGGACCGATTCTTTTTTAAAATCTATCAACTCTCTTCCCATCCTCTCATTTCTAAATTACACGTTCTTTTGAAATATATTTCATCAAAGCATTACTGGACTCATAAAGATTCTCCCTGCTTATCCAACAGTTTGGTAACATTACTCCATCTACCACACCCAGTATCACAATGCAAGTCCTGTCCCATCTTTGATATCCCATATGAAGCAATTATTTTCCAACCAAATATCCACCTCGACCTTGATATTGAGAAAGATTGCCCTATAGCAAATAGTAAACTAAGTAGAGTCATAGATAATTTATGGAAAGGCTGGCTCATTATACACACTGATGCCTCCAAAAAGTCAGGTGAAAGTTGCACTGGAGCAGCAGTTTGGATTCCCAGATACAAAATAATCCTCAATTTTAAATGCCCTTCTATTTCTTCCACTTTTACTGGCGAGGCCACGGCAATTTATGAAGCTTTGATTTATATAGAAGCACACAACCTAAATAAGTCAGTTATTCTTACAGACTCCAAAAGTTGTTTGTTAGCTATTTTGTCAAACCAGTTCCAAAGTAAATATAAGACACCCTTGATCCTCAAAATTAAACACACATTGTATAGATGTCATCTCAAGGGCATTCAGGTTTCCTTAGCTTGGATTCCAGGTCATAGTGGCATCAAGGGCAATGAAACAGCTGATCTGATGGCTAAAAATGCAAGTCGAAATGGTTTGCCATGTAATTTAATTTACTCTTCAGACATAGTGTTACTTGCAAAGAACAAGTTAAATAATAATTGGAACACATTATGGAAAGCCACTCAAAATACAAAAGGTAAACACTATGCTGCTATACAATGTGCCATTCCTCCAAAACCATGGTTTTTCAAATTTAATAAAGCTAACAAACAGTCAACATCAACTATTTGTAGACTTAGAATTGGCCATGCTTGTACACCAGTACATTTAGCCAAACTGAGGATTAGGGATAGTTCCCTCTGCGAATGTGGGTTAGATGAGGGAACCGCTGACCATATTTTTTTTAACTGTCCTAAATTAACTTATTCACTCTATGATCATCTCCCTCCTGACATCCCTCGTCCTATAAACTTTGATTCACTTTTAACCTACACAAATACTCCTTATGTATATATTCTGTGTGATTTTATTAACACTAATAGTATAAAAGTTTAATGTTTGTCAATACTAACATACTAATGTAGTTATAGCAACTGTGTTTGTCATTTGTTCTAGGTAATTCAACAGTACAACCACTAGTGTTACAAGATAAAAAGGAAAATTTAATTGTTTAAATAAAATAAGATACTTGTATTATCACCATCTTCAGTACAGGGGCATAGTATTTGTAACTACTGAGCTTGTACTCAATAAACACTTCCACGCTGACATTGGCGAATAATCAAAAACCGCCATAAAAAAAAAGAAAAGAAAAAAAAAACTTTAAATAATGATATCATAATTTGGTTGATTAAATAATATTTAACTCTCAGTATATAACAATAATCTGCTTCTTTTATTCCCCGTGTACATTTTACAAAGTGGATACCTGTGCAGAACCTGAACTGAAGATTGTGTGGTTAGAAAATGATTGTAACGTAACATCATTCGATAAATAATAATTTTCGTGTATAAAATGAATCAAGAAGTGGATATTGCTTACAATAAAGTTTGTAGTGCTTGCCTTAGTTCGGATCGTGATTTAGTATTTATAATAGGTCAATCAGATATTTACCAAATATTTCGACTACTAATGTATGATTTCGTGGGTGACAAGGTGAGTACATTTAAAACTTTGCCAAAGTATTATTTCTTTAATCCTTGTCACAAATTCATAAACCACAATTTTATCATATTTTTTTTTATAGATTTAGGGTGACAAACGAGCACACAGTCCACCTGATGGTAAGTGGTTGCTGTGGCCCATAGACATCTGCATCTAACCTCGTTTGTAAATTAAAATGCAGATGCGTTGTCAGCCGTGAGGACTAAGATAGAATGCCTCTTTTCCAGTAAAATGGGTCTCCGGTTCTCTACACTCACCATAAAAAACACAGCAGTATTAAGCTGCTATTTTACGCTGGTATTCTGTGAGAGAGTGGTCCTTCCCCGGTCGAGCCGACCCGTTCGTGCTACAACTATACTATTAATATAGCTGCAGCATGGCTTTACCTCGTAAAAATAATAATTTCATAATTCAAAATTACATAATTTCTCACGCTATTAGAGATGGGTAGCTATTCAAGTAACTAACTAAATTGCAGCTATTCACAAAATAGCCACAGCTATGATATTCGTCAACACGATAACTAGCTATTGGCTACTTTGGCTAGAGGCGCTTCGGTTATCCGCCAAGCTACGGCGCAGCGGGTAGCTGCTAGCTGCTACTGAGGACGCTACGTTATACAGCCGACAGCTACCAGCTACTAGCAAGCTGACTAGCTGAATAGCCAAGGCCAACCAATAGCCATTAGCTAACGGGCAACGGGAAAATACACGCGCAATCGATGAAATCTTCATTCGCATTTCACATCGCCCTTATCTTTTATACATTCACGATATAACAAAAAGGTTAGGTTTATTATTTGTAATATGTACATAATAATTGTATCTTTATCCGTTGTCTTAATTAAAATGAACTTCCCTTCATACTTTCTTCAGGCTTAGGACTGACGATGAAATATTAGAGTACAAAATTAAATTATAATGAAATATCATACAGTATAAAATGTTACATCGGCGTATTTCAAAGTTCATTTGATTTTATGCACAAATTTGAACTTAGTCTATTTACAATTATTTTGTTTATATACAGTCTTAGATGCTATAATATTATACACTTATTTAGTTACTGTTAGTAAGTACCTATTTGTATTTTTGTTTATTTATACACTTTTTTTTAATGAATATAAAAGTTTATATGATAATGGTTTACATCCAACTAAAACGTTATTTTTTAACGGATTAGTTTTTGCACTTTTTGAGTTGTAAGCCTTGTTCGCCGATCGTTTAATATTAATCCTGATTTCGAAAACAACATTTCGCAGGGAACTGAGGTGGCGACTATGTTGCAGTGTGTTTTAACGATTGATGCTAAATTTGGGTATATTTGACGATGAATTTTCCACCATTTAAGTGGATCATTCAATTCTCCCGATGACATTTTAAGGGCAAGTGGATCATCATTTAAATACATGTCGACTTCTTTGACAGCCTTCGATAACGGAGTTCCTATGGTATAATTGCTTACAATTATACTGTCTAAAATATTAAAAGGAGAGTATTTGTCATTTTTTTCTTTTTCTATTGATGTTTCCTTTGGAACTGGTTGGAAATTAAATTGTTTTGATATTTGGCATTGTATCATTTCAATCAACTTGTTTTTTGTTAATAAACCCGTTGCCTGGTCTTCAAAAGCCTTTAATTTAAATCTGGGATCTAAGAGAAGGCAGAGAGAAAAAGTTCCACTTTTTTTCTATATTTTTAAATCTTTCTTCTAACCGTTTCTTTAAATTTAATGCAACCAAGTACACAACATCACATAGGACATTGTCATGCATCAATAAAAATCAGGCTTTCAGCTAGACATCTCGTATAAATGACTACTGAACCTGCTGTGATGTACTTTTCACCACTCACAGATCGTGTTATTTCTTCGAAGGGTCGCAGTACCTGGCACAGCACTTTAAATGCCTTCCATTCTTCTAAAGATATGATGGGTAGATCTTTATTTATTACTGCCATGGTTAGCACGCAGTGGTTCTTCTAGTTCAATAAACCTTTCCAACATATAAAATGTTGAGTTCCATCTGGTCGGACAGTCTTGTTTCAACCGTTTTGGTGGAAGTCCGTGGTCCACTAAATATTTGGTTAATTTATCAGCAGTGGTGGTGCTCTGCTTAAAATAACATGCTATTACTTTTACTTTATCAATGGAAGATTCCATCGTTTTCAAACTAAATTGCACAATTAGGTTTAACGAATGGGCGTAGCATCCATAGTGCTTTAGTTGTAAAATGTCTTGCATTGCTTTTAGCATAGCGGACGCATTATCAGTGATAGAAAAGTTAATTTTTTTTAATATGCCCCATTCTTCACATATTCATTTGATCTAAGCTGCGATGTTGTCGGCAGTGTGATTCCCAAAAAACTTGCAGCAGTCCAGCAACACAGTTTGGATTTCCATATCATTATTTATGTAGTGTCCTGTAACTGCTATATAGTTATCCGTAGAGGTGGATGTCCACAAGTCGGTTGTTATGCAAATGGTTTCAGCTTCTATTGATACTTTGCTTTGAATAATCATCTTAGTTTTGTGGTAGATTTCTGGAAGCATGCTATTACTGACAGTTTTTCGGGTGGGTAAAACATACCCTGGAATCCACCGAGCAAACTTCCTAAAAGATCTTTCATCTACTAAACTAAACGGATGAAAGGCATCAATGAAGAGATCCATTAAGTTAGCGTCAGTTGCTTTTTTTTGCTCTGCAGATATTTTTTTTGGAATATAAGCATCAATTTGGCGTTGCCTCTTCGTTGGAGGAAAGGGAACGAATGCTTCCGCTGGTACATTGTCATTCGATGACGCGACAACGATATCAGCGTCACGATAAGTGCTCGTAAACGGTACAGCACCAGCAACGCACACATTTCTGGATGTATTCTGAGAAGCCTGCAAAGATCTTGGCGGTAGAGCTGCCGGGTGTTCCGAATATTTTTTTTTAATTCAGCGTAAGCAGCAATGTGTTTAGATTTTAAATGGGCGGTTAGATTGCCTGTTAAACTTTTATAACTAAAAAAACTTTTACATATATTACATTGTCCTTTTTGAGTAATATTATTTTTTTGAAAATAAGTCCAAATACTACCTGGCATTTTTACTAAATTAAATTATATTGAAGTTCTAGAAAGTTCTTATTATTTACACTAATTATTTCTAATATTTACATAGTATGTACACAGCACTCAAGTTCCATAGTGTCAGGGCATAAATTCGATAAGCAGAACAATTAAAGCAAACACACTTTTGAATAAATAAACACAACCAAAGCAAAAGTACCTATTCGTCTGATGTTAAATTCAAATTAGGTCCACTGAGTGAAATGCAAGAGCAAAATGTTAATATTGTTTTAAATTTCATTTAAAGCTTTGAATCAACATAAGTGAATTATTAACTACATGATTTAAAACATTATCGAGTATAAAATAAGGTTTACAATCTATGGTATATCTTTTAATTTACTTGTACTGTTGAATGTTGTATAACATAATTAAATCTGATACTACAGCAGCATTTATAGATATAGATGGCACTTTAAAATATAGATGGATATGATATTTCAACAGTTTTTAATAATTTAATTTAATAATATGTACGACATAGTTATGAGGGAAATTAATTTCTTTTCAAGAAAATATAAAATCAGCATACTGTAGGACATTAGCTAAGTAGTTTACAGATCTATCAAGGTCATATGTATAAGGGCTGTATAACAAGGGGCTCAGAACTGAGCCTTGAGGTAATCCCTTCCAAACAGGTCTAAGTGATGAGAGCTTGCCTTCAGAGCGAACTAATATGCGCTTCTGCGAAAGCAGGTTTGACACGAAATTTGTGATTCTCTCCGGGATGTTCAGCTGTTGCATTTTCTGCCTGAGCAGCGGAAGAATAACATCATCGTAGGCCGAACGAACATCCACAAAGACGCCTATAAGATACTCATTGTTGGAAAAAGCAAGTCTTATGTCTGATACTAAGATACTAAGGCTATCCATTGTGCTAAAACCTTTTCTAAAACCAAATTGAGTCCTTGACAGAATGCCCCTATTTTCTAATATCCACTCCAGTCGATTCTTTACGAGATGTTCCATGACTTTAAATAAGGTTGATGAGATAGCAATAGGGCGGTAATTTAATGCTGAAGAGGGGTCTTTTCCAGGCTTTAAAATGGGTATAATAATATGGGTTTTCCAGTCATCTGGGATAGGACCTGTCGTAAAAACCTGATTAAGGATGCTAAGAAAGATCTGTAGACATGAAGAATCCATATTAACAGAAATGAATATGGAATACCGTCAATGCCAGGTGAGGAGTCCTTGAGGTGGCTGAGCACTAACTTTAATTCTTCTAAAGAGAATGGTTCATTAAGGTTATTTGGAATAGTGGGAGAGGAAACATTTTGCAGTTGGAAATATCTCTTCCTCCATAGGAACCCATGGAGGAGCCAGTCTGCAACAGAAGTCGTTTAGCCATTCTGAAAGATTTACACAGGAGGAATTATTGACATTTAAAGTTCTGCGAAAACGTCTGATACTTTTCCAAACTAAGGAAGAAGGAGATCGAGGGGATAGACTCTCACAAAATGAAAGCCATCCCTTTTTTTTCTTTTCTGAAAGAAGTTGTTTGGATTCAGCGGCAATTTTTTGGTAACTTAAGAAATTTTCCATTGACATATTTGAGGAATATAACCTTTCCGCTGCCTTGCGTTTTCTGATGATCGAGTAGCAGTCAGAATAACACCATGGAGGTGAAGATAGTTTCTTAGGGTATGTGTTTTTCAATGGAAAAATTTTGTAGGCTGAAGTATTTAATATTGCTATGAACTGATTATATACAGAATGTAGGTTTTGGGATGTAACAGTAGGCAAATTCTGAATACTACATTCTGATTCTGTGGCAAATCCTTCCCAGTTGGCATCCGACAAATTGAATTTTTAAAGAGGAGCTGTATTTCTGGGAGGAGTACATCTATTGGACAGGTTTAACAGGATGGGATAATGGTCACTTCCAAAACAAGAAGGTAGTGTTTGAAATGACATACTGGCAGCCAAGGATGGAGAGCATAATGATAGATCGACTGCAGATCTAGGATTTTGGGAGGGGTAACACATTCTGGTAGGAGAACCATCATTTAGAAGACAAAGATTGAATTCATTAAAAACCTCAAGCAGTAAGTATGAAAAAGAGTCAGATTTATGGGAGCCCCACATTACGTGTATATAATGTAGGAAGGGGAAATGCTAGATAGGATCAAGTTTATTTCAGGGATACATAAGGGAGTGGGGGATGGTACATAAATTGAGACAATGGTTATATCCATAGCTTTAATGGCTACGGCATTAATGTTATCTTGTACTTGAGGAAGAAGGGCAGGAGTGGAAGGAATGGTCCTGTTTAGTAGTATCATAGTGCCACCATAACCATAATTCCGATCACTACGATAACAGGAGAAGCCTGGGATCAAAAACGTAGAGCCTGGCTTGAGCCAGGTTTCCACAATTGCAAGGATTGAAGGATTGTAAGTGTTGGTTAAGTAAATTAAGTCAGATTTCTTGTTCCTGATGCTCCGACAATTCCATTGAAGGAGGTTTAGGGATGGGAATTTTGTACAATTTTGAGAAAAGGTTGTCAAGTTTATTTTTCACGTTAAACGGTAGATATACAGCATCAAATATGCCGACAGTATCCGAAAGGGATGCCACAAGGTTTTCTAAAAGGTTGTCATTAGGAGTAACATTGGATGGACTGCAAAGCATGTCCATTGGGCAAGGAAGGGGTAGGAGTTCTTGTTATGTTGGAATGAGAAATTCTATCATAAACAACTGTGGATCTCACTGGAATGGTTTTGGCTTTTAGAATGGTTTTCCTGTAGAAGGGCGAGAGGAGGGAGTGATAGGAGCCTGGGTAGAGGAATTGTTACTCATGGAGACTTGAGAAGAAGCAACGTCCGCATATGGTCTTCTGACGGCTGGAAAGCGAGCAGAAGCCACCAGATACGAGACATTCTCTTGTGACATTACTAACTTAATTGCTTTCTGGCGAGAATGTTCGGGGCAGCTTTTATCATATGTTTTGCCATTGCCATATGTTTGGCAGAGCAGTAAAGACAGGTTGGTGTGTCTGTAAGACAGTTTTCCCCAATGTGTTCCTTTGTGCATTTATAACAACAAGGTTTTGATCGGCATTGAGCCTTTACATGTCCAAAACAACAGCATTTCATACATTGAATGGTGGGAAGGAGCTAGGTTTCCACCGGGATTGATGCATAAAAACAGTATAAATGTGAAGGAAGCACTTGACCGGAGAAGGTGAGGACAATAGTTTGGGTTGGAACCCACTCCACTTCATCACCCTTTTTAACTTTTCTGTGGAGCCTTCTGGCTTTAATAATTTCCCCTCTCCCAGAGGGGAGCTCTGACTCTGCAACTAATTCCTCCATTGAAATGTCAGTTGGGATTCACCTAACCACACCCATACGAGTTACGTTGAAGGTGGGAATAGTTGCGGCAAGTTTATGTTGTATCAGGAATTGAGAGTGAATGAAATTGTTAGCATCAGAGGCAGTCTTGAATGCAATTGATACTCTGTTGCGGCCTTCATTTTTGATACCCTGCTTTTCTATATTTTCTACTTTGTTTTGTGAAAGTATATGACCTATTTTCACGGGTCTAATGGTATAACCGGCCGCTGGGTCAGGTTCTGCGCGGGTTAAGTGGATAACGAAAGGTCCTTTATCGCTATCTACGTACTTTTTTTCCTGGAAATCAGGGTGAGCATACACATTTTGTCGTAAGGAAGATGGGTTGACGTCTTGCTCAGTTTTTTTCCTGGGAATGTTATTAATTAATGAGTCCGCGGGTTTTCGTTTGGCAACGCCAGAATTCCCAGATTTATGCGGGGGTTCTGGTTCCCCTCCATCAACATCCATCATTACCACACTATTCTACATACACTATATTAATATTTCTACTACTCACCGGTTAATTTGGACAATACGAACAAAACAATCACAGACAACACAAAAAAAAATTGTAAAGCCTTGCACAAAATTGCCAAAAAGTAATCAGTAATCTAGATAACGAAAAAGCACGTGTGACAACCAATCATTCTGACAGCAGTAGCCTACTGATGACTTAGTCTTATATGCATCCGACATTTCCTTTGACCAAGCTATCTCCCGTCTATCCCAAGCAGTTAAATTCCTCAACTTTTGGCTTATAGAACATGGTTTGTCCATTTCAGCTAGTAAGAGTAACTCAGTAGTATTTACTAGACGAAGGTTTTCCCCAGATGTGCCTATCCATATTGATGGCTCTCTTATACCTTCTCAGACTCAAGTGAAATTTTTAGAAGTATTTCTAGACAGTAAAATGACAGGTATCCCACATTTATCCTATGTAGCTGCTAAATGTGAAAAAAATCTAAATGTCATCCGATCTCTATCAGGCGCCTGCTGGGGCTCCCATCCTTATTCCCAAAAGCTTTTATATAATGATTTAATAAGAAGCCATTTCGACTATGGTTGTTTTTTACTGGAGCCATGTAGCAAAATGGCACTTAACATACTGGACAAAATCCAGTCAAAATGCCTTAGAATCATAACAGGAGCAATGAAATCTACTCCTATCCTCGCTCTCCAAGTGGAATGTGTCGAGCCTCCTTTTTTTCTCCGAAGACAGTATTTATCAGACAGATTTTTATTTAAAGCTGCCTGTTATTCGCACCATCCTCTCCTATCCAAACTCCATTCCCTTAACCAGTTAGTCAAGCGATCCCAATATTGGTCACATAAAGATTTGCCATGCATTATAAAAAGCTATTCCAAACTTGTCAATCTTCCTTCTCCAATCTCCAAGTCACTTAGGAACCCTCTCTACAATATTCCCTATGAGGCCCTAATATATAAGCCAGACATATTTTTAAATATTGGCGTTTATAAGGACAGCACTGAACCAAATATTAAATTAAACATGATTCTAGCTGAAAAGTGGGCTGACTGGGTGATTATGTTCACTGATGCCTCAAAGGTCAGCGAAAAAGGTTTAGTAGGATCCGCAGTGTGGATACCTAAATATAAAATTATTTTAAATTTTAATTCCCCTTCTGACTCTTCTGTATTCACAGGTGAGTCGTTGGCTATATTAGAGGCAGTTTTGTATGCTGAATCTCATAGCCTGAAAAAAAACTCTCATATTATCAGATTCCCTTAGCTGCTTACAAAGTATTGCTTCCAGCCCATTTCAATTAAAAGTAAAATACCCATTACTTTTAAATATCAGAGAGTCTCTATTCAAATGTTATAAAAAGGGACTAAGGATTGTCTTGACGTGGATACCTGCTCACTGTGGGCAACGAGGTTGCTGATCGGTTAGCTAAGGAAGCAGCTAAATCTGGATTGCTACCCAAACACTATATTAATTCATATGACCTCCTGTCGAAGGCTAACTTAAGTTTACACTCCTCATGGCAAACCATTTTGCATCAGTCAAAACTTATAAAATGCAAAAATTATGCAAATGTCCAAAATAATATCCCCCTAAAACCTTGGTTCTTTAAAACCCGTCACTTTAGTAAAGTGATTACCTCAACTGTTTGCCGTCTCCGATTCGGTCACACCTGTACACCTGTACACTTAGCTAAATTAAGGATTAGGGATACGTCAATCTGTGAATGTGGGTTAGGCGAAGGAACAGTTAACCACCTGTTTTTTGAGTGCCCCAAGGTCTCCTTCTCCTTTTATGATATACTCCCTAACTACATCCCTCGTCCTACTAATTTCTCATACTTATTGTCCCTGGTGTTTACTCCCTTTGTAAATATTTTGTGTGATTTTATTAGAACTAATAAAATTAAGTTGTAAGATTACTAACATGGTGATGGTTATAAACTTGTGGCGTCTTTTGTAGTAGATTGTGAAGACCTACACAAACAATAATAACTTGTAACTATTGTAAACACTCTCTTGTCACTCCCATGACTGACTTGACATTGGTAGAATTCTAAAAAGAGGGGCCATAAAATTAAGAAAGAAGAAAATATAAAATTAATAAGATAATAAAAACGAAAGTCGTTATTTTTTATTTATCTAAATATAAGTACCGCGGCGAGATTCGAACGTAATTCACAGGGCAGTTGAGCATTGAATTCCTAGCCTAGCTACACTACAGTGGCACGCTAACGGTATCAACTATCGGTTGGTTAGTGAGTCATTTATCCAAATAGCCAAATAGCTGGTTGTCTAGCCGGCTATTCCACCACAAATAACTGACTAGCTAGGGTATTGCAATTTTGGCTAGTTACCCATCGCTACAGGCTATTCAGTCACACCTAGGGTTACCATATGTAAATAGAGGGATGCCTGTCTATGGTACATAAAATGCCTGAATTTTCAGAAAAATGCCTGTCTAAAGCAAAACGCTGTAGGTAATAAGTAAAAGTCAACAGATAATAATGAAGAAGGATATTTATTACTGATATTTGTCAGAGGACATTATTTTTTTTAACTGTTCTTTCTTATCTAATACGTAAACGCAAAAATCTTCACAAGATACAGTTTTGCAATTTTCCTGAGTAATCAATATTGCTTTTACCGATTCAATTGTCAGCCGATTTCTTTCTTTACTCCACTGGGCGTTGACGAGAGAAAACGTACGTTCTACGTTCGCATTGTGTGCCAAAATAGAGAACACAAACTGGCAGATTTTCATGAATTCTGTAATGTTTGTCACCATTCACTTCAGAATTTGAGAAACTTTTCATTTCTTTTTGTAAAATCATCCACAGGAAGGAAGAAAATTCTTCGATATTTTTCATCCATTTCTCCAAATAAGCTGTTAAATCCATATACAGGCACAGAATCTCGGTTTTAAAATTATCGGTACTTATTCCATTGTTTTCCAAAGTGTTCAGTAGTCGAATAACTGTCAATGATTTAAAATTTTCATCTTTACGAGATTTGAGTGCATTTAAAGTTGCGTTTAATATACAGTTAATTTCTACAATAGTAACTTCTTCTTTCTCAATAGCTTGAATTTTAGATTGAAACAAAGGCATTAATGAGTGAATATGCCATAAATACTACATATTACTACAGTGGTAGAGCCACGCGGAAGCTTTTGCTGTCGCACGGATGAACGGAGGAACCGGGGTGATACCACGACCTCACAGAATACCAGCGTGAAGTAGAGGTTTACCTCTGCGTTTCGCTTGGTGAGTGCAGGTGGCCGGAGGCCCTTTTTACTGAAAATGAGGCATTCCATCTTAGTCCTCACGGGTGACAACGCATCTGCATTTTGATTCGCAAACGAGGATAGATGTAGATGTCTATGGGCCGCAGCAACCACTTACCATCAGGTGGACTGTGTGCTCGTTTGTCACCCTTATCCTATAAAAAAAATCTCTGAGAATGGGTTCTCAAAAAATCGTTTGATCAATGTTAGAGTTCCTTCGACAGATAAAAACTACTCTTTTAATGCTGGGATTAATTTTAGGATCCTTTCTATTGCTGGAAATAAACTCAGCCATCGTGTTTTGCTGTGGTATAGCAGTTGCTGATATTGTATTTCAACAGCATCACAAAATGATTTTACCTTCTCTGTGCGAACTGTGTAGACTGAGAAATAATTATAAATTTTCATCACCGTGGACTCGATGTCTATTTCCAATTTATCTGCACCGTGTTTAATACAATTATGCAGTATAATATAAAGTATATATAAAGCAAATTGTAGGCGTTGGATGTCCTGCCCAACATCCAACGCCTACAATTTGCTTTTGGGAGTTCTTGTTTCAATAATACAAAAACGTTTTGTCTGGCCTCTGAATCATTCACTCCGTCAACGCTCATAGGTAGGTCTGGTTTTACATTTAATTTATTAGTTTCTTTCCAAAATTTCCCAAAATTATGTTCTATATGATGTGTAGCTATGATATCCATTTTAATTCTATCTTTCTTATTTTGACACCAACGTAATTTTGATTTAAAAATTCTTCTACATTCTACCATTTCATCATATATAGACCCATAAGTAGATCGATTATATTGCAACCAGATATGAAATTTTAGCCGAGCCTCCCTATGTGCGTTACTGACATGCTTATTCCACCCAGTTATATAATGTTCCTTTTGCATACCTTAAGCGAAAGCGCAAGGTAATGTTCTACTATCGCCTAAAAATTAAAATCCGACATTTTATCGATTAAAATCGTATCTAGCAATCATATTATACATATAAATGATATAAAAAGCACATTGTTAGAAAGATAAATGATTGTTGAACTTATTAATAATTTTTTTAAATCGATTAATTGCTATTTTTAAATAAAAAAAAGGGTTTTAGAGGCTTATGGTGTGGATTTATCATGTCCCTGTGGCTTGTAAACACTATAACTTTTGAAAATATCAATTGTTTAACTCAATCTATTTTTTAATCTCTTCATCTATCATGTGTGAAGCCACTGAATGTAAATGGCAGTGTAATTTTGTTTTGTTTAGCTATAATTAATTTTTTTCGGCTCCAAAATGGCGAAATTTTCGTTGATTTGGTTGCCTCGTATATAAATTGTTTCTGTAAATGGGGATCTACAGCCACAGAGTAGTTTAGTTCACAGAGTACCTTTGTATTAAGTTTAGTTCGGCTCACAAACTATATAGAAACACTAGTTCGGCTCACAGAGTACATTATATATTACAGACATCAGACAGTTCGGCTTCAGTCGCCGTCGTGAGTGGACATTGTTTCGGTTGCTTTCAGCGGCTCAAAAAGATCGCTTTACAAATACACAATATTCGAATAACCAAATTTCTTAAATACTTGATTATAATAATAATAAAAGATTTTTTTTATTACAATATTTAAAAGCACAGAATAAATAGTAGTACGTACTAAAAGTAAGTAGTATAATTTTTTTTGTCATGGGTGACATTTTCATGCTTTTCGAGGGTGTCGAAACCGATAGGGTTGTCGAAATGTAAATCCAAGATGGCGGCCGCAATAGGTATCATTTTTTTCATCATGGGTGTCATTTTCATGGTTTTCGAGGGTGCTGAAGCCGATAGTGCTGTCGAAATGTAAATCCAAGGTGGAGGCTGCAATAGGTATAAAATTTTTCATCATAGGTGTAATTTTCATGGTTTTCGAGGGTGTTGAAACTGATAGTGCTGTTGAAATGTAAATCCAAGATGGCGGCTGTATTAGGTACCAAATTTTTTCATCATGGGTGTCATTTTCATGGGTTTCGAGGGTGTTGAAGCCGATAGTGCTGTCGAAATGTAAATCCAAGATGGCGGCTGATGTAGGTACCAATTTTTTCATCATGGGTGTCATTTTCATGGTTTACGGGGGTGCTGATGCCGACAGTGCTGTCGAAATGTAAATCCAAGGTGGCGGCCGTAATAGGTATCATTTTTTTCATCATGGGTGTCATTTTCATGGTTTTCGAAGCCGATAGTGCTGTCGAAATGTATTTAAACTACTTTAATAATTCCGTATAATCATGTTATACGTAATTTTTTTAATGCGCTTAAGGTATGCCCAATTGGATTTACCAATATATTTACTATTATGCCCACTCTTATCCTCTCTTGTTCGTTCTGCTGCCTCACTTAGAATATTAACAAAACTATTATATAACTTATCAAAACAAATTTTATGATATAAATTATTACAAAATTTATCACCACACTCTAAAAATTCGTCAGGAAAATTCATTTCTCTTAATTTATTATTGCAGATCTCTGTATATACTTTAATTTGATCTAATTGTCTCGTCCCCCATATAACTTTACTATGAAAGTTATTTACATTAAGCTGCACTTTAGACCTTATACATTTTTCATTTATTTCTACTATGAGTGGATAGTGATCCGACCAAAAGACACCATAGTCAATGTTAACATTTGCTATTGTTTTTAGCGCTGACTGAGTGACGAGACGAGTGAATGACGAGACGTTCATTTGGATGCGCATTAAAATCTCCTAGAATATAAACAGTTTCTAATTCAGAGTTTTCAACAATGACATTTATTTCACCTAGGCACTGTGTTATTTCCAACAGGTTTTCATTATATATATATATATATATATATATATATATATATATATATATATATATATATATATATATATATATATATATATAATGAAAACCTGTTGGAAATAACACATAGACACAGATAATAAGAAAAGATCTGTAATCAACAGTCATTTTCACTGCCGTAATCCGTGAACTAATACACTTAATTACCGATACACTCTGGAAGACACTTTTTCGCCATAAAATAGCGACTCCTCCAAATGGCCTTCCTCGAAGTATTTCAGCGCCTACATCTATTGCCGAATTTCCCGTGTAACCAAAATCTTTATGTATTTTCCCTAAAATCGGAATGTCCCATGGCAGTAACCAGGTCTCTTGTAGAATTACACAATCAGCTTTCTCACATAAATCTCTTACATCTTCAAACGATCTCTTAATACTTTTGCAATTAAAAGAAATTAGTGTTAAATTATCATTTTTACAATCCATTATGATTTATTTTAAATTATCAACAATGGTGGACCGCTTATCGCTACTTTCCCCAACTAGCTCTCTTTTATTAAAATATATATAACGTCTATAATAATAATAATTAATGCCACCAAAATCGACGTTGGTATTATCAGCAGTAAAAGAAACTAATTTTTGTTCAATCCCGTGTTTTTTCAAGGTGTTGACAATATATTGCGTGATTGTTTCGGTAGTTTCGTTAGGCAATACATCGAGTTCTAAAATTTTAGTCTTTATTCCTCTATCGCGATAATCAAAATATTGTATTACTATTGGAAACATTTTTTGAGCTCCGTGATTGCTGGCATCAGTTGATAGACCAAAATATAATACTGAATCAGATTTCAATGTTTCCACAAGACCTTCCATTACATGGGGGGGAAATAACATTGTTAACAATTGCTTCGGTTTTTGTCCGGGCGCAGGTTATCGTCTTTCCCACCTCTGAGTCAGAAAATAATTTCCTCAATAATCCTCCTGTGCAATCCATAGACTTATACGACTGGTGATGTCTTAAAGTATGGTAAGCTAACGTAGCTTCTGCAGCGGCTTTTCTTTCCGAAATAATATTTAGGGTTGGTTTGAAAAATGTATTCATCTTACTATTGGAAGACACTGCTTTAGACATTTTCTTATGTTTTTCAGATTCCATGTGTCTTTGCACATCCTTAATACCTCTAGAACCAAAATTAAAATAACAGTCGCATACCTTACACTTAGCTTCCGACTCATTGCGGCCTTCCATGAGACAAGGAAATTTACTTGCTATAATCTCCGAAAACTTACAAAGCTTTCTATTTTTATTATCCATTGTAAAACAATAAAACAACTTGAAAATCACAACAATCTAACACACCTTAGCTTAGAAGCTAACTGATTGAACTAATCATGCAGACTAAATATTGTTTTTAGTTCATGAAGTAAACAAATAATAGA
The DNA here is from genome assembly GCA_033319125.1 of Parnassius glacialis. Classification (NCBI taxonomy): domain Eukaryota; kingdom Metazoa; phylum Arthropoda; class Insecta; order Lepidoptera; family Papilionidae; genus Parnassius; species Parnassius glacialis. The sequence continues at coordinate 11,376,277 of JAVANC010000015.1, read as the reverse complement.
ACGCTCTCATTCGTGAAGTGATAGGAAATACCGACGCCCGTCCTGCTATATAGTATCCATAGCGTCAAATTTTATAAAACTGACATCTAGGGGCCCTCTGCGGTTCTTTTTGTGAGTTTTGTTTATGGAATCGATAGCTGACGAACTATTTTACGTACTAAATACGAGATGGCAGTGTAACAAGCCTTGACGAATGAACAAATAATTATCTAACTTCAGTGCTTCAGCCTCCTTTACACTCGGTATTTTGTGTTTTCGTAGTGTCGTAATTCATTTAGTTTTATTTAATATTTCTTAGATTATTATACATCATAGTAAACTAGATGATTTGGGCTTTATAATTACGTATACATATCACAGTTCTAAGTGTAAAATCGATTCATATTTTAAATAAAAACTATAACTGTTTAAAAAAATGGCCATTGTGAAGTCGACAGCCTAATTTTAATTTTGTTTACTTTGTTTTTCAGTATAATTATATTTAATCAACGAGTGATAGTTCGTAATAAATACTTGCACTTTAAAAACAGAATTAAACTGTATTCACTGAAGATTCCTTAAAAATGTTATTATGTTCGTTGGGTCTTTTGTTGTGGATAGTTTGGTATCCATGGACGTAACCACAATGGTTCTAAATAAGGGTCGGTACAAACAGCAAAATATGTTTGCAATATTTTTTGCATTATGATTTCTTATATTTACGCGAACACTACACATTTAAATAAAACTAATTTTACGGATTTTATCGCGTATATTAACTTATTTTATATTCCCGACGTTTCGAGCACTTTACAGCACCCATGGTCACGGGGGGGACTGAGGTGTATGACGTCCCAATGTCATAGTTAACCACGGCTACCTCCAGATTAAAAAATTATTAATTTTTGATCCGATCTACGCAGTATGAACTTACAGTATCATGAAGTCTTGCAGTTGTATGCTTGGGTTGAGATTTAATTTCATTAATTATGGGATCCCAAGCAGATGGTAGCACCCAGCCATCTTCTCTATTGAAATTAGGATGTTTCTTGATTTCAATAGCCTCGCGAATCATCCTTGTAAGGAATCGGTGTTCTTTAGCGAGGATTTGTGGTCTATCAAATCTAATGTAGTGACCGTGACGGGAGGTAGCCGTGATCCAGTGTTCTTCAACACATCTTGCTTTAAGACCTCGAATGTTGGTTGGATTAATCTTCACTTTTTATGTTTGTTTCAGACACATCTCGTTGGTGATGTTGCATAAGTCATAGCGACTAATGCTTGCTTAAGATTAAGTTCTTTATCTTTATCTTCACTTGGGAGCAGCTGACTATTCTCTTAATGTTCTTTACTTTATCTTCACTTATGAGCGGTTGACAACTCTTTAAATAAGCCTGAATGTCCTTTTGAAAACACACTTTTAGAGTGGTGTCTCTTCGACTAATTTATTTTTTTTCCACACAGGAGCGGTTGACTACTCCTTAAATAAGCCTTAATGTCGTTTTGAAAACACACTTTTAGAGTGGTAGTCATTGAATGTGAACTCCACCCTTACCTGAATGCAGATGATGAATGTAAGAGATAGTATATCTGATTTTGACTGGTGATGTCTGTTTCTGCAAAGCTGTGTTTTTATGGTTTATTTTAGAATGTACATGTCAAAATTTTTGCTGAGTCAAAAATTTTCCAAGGTCGGGGGGAAAATGTAGTGTTATACTACTTACATTTCATTGTACACTATTTCTCCATTCTGTTCTTGATTTTCTGCATTCATGTTTTGCATCACTTTATACTATTTTTCCATTCTGATTTTTATTTTCTGCATTTATATTTAGCATCACCTTTATTTCCATAGGATCCTGTAACGTTTTTACACAATAACATATCATTTTACTGCGTATTTTCACACTATTTAGTACTTTTAAAATAGCTGTCAATGAAGTCTTACCTTTTTCGGTCTTTTATTGAATTCTCTGTAACTCTACAATTTCAGGCTTCATGTACGCTGCCGTGCATTGGTTTTTCCTATCTGAATAATATCTCATTTCTTACTTAAATGTAATGATTTTCCAATTATATTCCTAAAAACCAAAAATTTTATATTTGACAGCCGTTATTTATTTCGTTGCTATGGTAACTTTTATTCAAATTCGTCTCTGGTATGATGTTCTTCCTACATAAATACTCTTTGGCTGTAGGTCATTTACAATAAATTTCGTTTTAATTTAAATAATTTCTCGTTCTCTCTAAAAAGGTATAAAAGCCAAACAATTGGAGAGTACAGGACAGTCTCGCTTCAGTTCTCAAAGGAGAAGCATCTACTAAAGGCCTTATCCCGGGGCCGCTTTGCCCCGGGATCCTGTAAGCCTCCATCTACATCCGGTGCATCCTGAAGTCGTCGGCGCATTCTGCTTCAAGCCAGGCGCCGGGATCCTGCAAGCCTCCATCTACACGTAAAGTCGTCGGCAGTCTGCTTCAAGCGCGGGGCCACACTACCTTCGGGCGCGCCACGACTGCTTGCTCCAGGCGCCGAGTGCACCTACTGCCCGCGCTACCTTCGGGTACGCTACGACTGCTTGCTCCAGGCGCCGAGTGCACCTACTGCCCGCGCTACCTTCGGGCACGCTACGACTGCTTGCTCCAGGCGCCGAGTGCACCTACTGCCCGCGCTACCTCTGGGCGCGGCGACTACTTCTCCAAGCACTGAGCGCACCTACCCCAGGCGCTACGTGCGCCGGCTCCGGACGCTGCGTGTGCCAGTCCAGGCGCTGCGTGCCGTCGCCGCTGAGAAACTTCAAGCTCTGTGTGTGCCTATTTCTACAAAAGCAGCGAGGCTCCAGGCTCCACTATAAAACTATCTTGTCCTATTCTCCTACCTTTATTTTTTAAAACTAATTGTAATCTCATTTCATCCATAATCTTCATATTTCATTTTTTTATAAAATTGTAAATACTCTTTTAAAACTTTATTTTCTTGGTCTACTTTGTTGTTTTGCTGTTCTTAGGTTAGGTTATATTTTTCTTTCTCTTTTAATTGTCGCTACACGACATTTTGGCGCCCAACGTAAAAGTCCTCTTTCTCTCTTAATTCTTCACCTTTACTGCGCCTTGTCTATTCCCTTTTGATTTAATTGCTTTCCCTTTCGTTCTTAACTCATTATTCATCATTCATTTACACATCCTTTTCATATCTTCAAAATTCTAAAACAAAACTTCTTCTAGTTTTTCAACTTATCTGGATTATATTTAGGCCTACATATAACACTTCCTTTACATTCATCACTCTAAGTTACATTCATCACTCTAATATTTTTATTCTAGGTAACTTAAAGAGGTACAATTTTTAATAATATTTTTATTTCTTAAACTTAACTTTACACTTATTTATAACAATGAAAAGGGTTGTTAAGTACGAATTCCTTAACAAGGCCGAACTTGAATGCGAAGTGAAGATTAGATGTGAGGAACCAGCTAATACTGTTTTGCTTCTAAAAAAACAAGTTTTACGTTTAGTTGCGAATTCTCACCCTGAAGATATTCTGACTTCTCCAATTCCGATCGAGGATGACTTGTCTCAAATTGATTCTACTTTGACTTATCTGGACTGTAAAATTAAAAAATTTTTACAAGGTGAAACCAAATACTTACGACTAATAGAAACTTTTATTAACCATGTTTTTTACAGATTAGAGCGAATAGATACTGACTTATATCCAGACTTTAAAGCTAATTTCGATACTTTGAAGATGAAATTTGACGCTATTGCTAAACAATTCGAATCCTTGACTCCACCTTCAACTGAAAATGACTCTTCATCACTTGACCCTCCTGTTGACCCGACTGTCATGGAACCTCCTCTTGTTTCTCAAACTTCTGTTATGATCCATACCCCGTATCCTTCACCACCACCTCAATCTTTTTCTCCAATTAACGTCTTCAAAGATCTGAAAAGACACACCTTCAATGGTGAAAGCTGTCCAAGATCCTTTCTTCAAAAACTTGAAGAATACTGCTTAGCTCGTGGCTTGTCCAAAGACTTGTTGATTTCTCAAGCGTTCGAAATTTTCACCGACAATGCTCTTCATTGGTTCAGATTTAAATATAATCAGAATCCAAACTTAACTTGGAACGAACTTTCCTCTTTATTAATTAAAAACTTTGGTGGTTTTGACTATGATCATAAACTTCTAGAAGCGATTAGGAATCGAACTCAAGGCCGTGATGAACCTATCGTCATCTATATTTCCATTATGTCTGGAATGTTCTCTCGTCTTTCGAAGAAACTTTCTGAAACAGAACAATTGGAGATTATTTTGAGGAATATTCGCCCATGCTATTCAGTTTTCGTAGCCCTAAAAGACATTGACTCTATCGACTCTCTTCTGGCTACTTGCCAAAATTATGAAAAGTTCGTAGACAGAGACAAACAATTTAAAGAACCAAATGTACAACAAAATCCTCTTATTTCTGAATTCAACTACAAACATTCCACTTCAAGTTCAGTTGACTCTCCAAATTCTTCCAATAACTCACGACCTTCTCCTCCATTAATGAATAAATTCACTTCATCATACAAATACCCTTCTAGACAAATTAATAGTCTCTCTCAAACTAAAGCCCCTCAAGAAAGCTCCTTTTGTGTTCGCTGTCGCAAACAAGGTCATACTTTGAACACTTGTACTCAACCACGATTCGTGATTTGTTTCAAATGTGGTCTTAAAGGTTTTAAACTGCAGATTGCCCTACTTGTTCTCCCAAACCACATACTAGTTCAAAAAACTAACTGCTGACTTGAAAAGTAACTTAAACTTTGATAAAGACGATTGGACTTGTTGGATTAAAACAATTCAAAACTTCTTTTCTTGTTACAAAATCTCTTCTACACTCTACTCCAAAGAACAAGATCTTAATCGTCCATTCGTTAATGTAAAAATTTACGACTTAACTTTATCTGGTTTACTAGATTCTGGCAGCTCAGTAACTATTCTGGGTAATAATTCTCATTTAGAAATTCTTAAACTGGGCTGTAAACTTTTCAAGTCAGATCTTATTACTGTCTCTACTGCTAATAATCAAAAAGTTAATTCCTTGGGTTATTTTGACTTACCTGTTCATTTTAATAATCAAACTCATTTAATTAAAGCTTATGTTTTCCCTGAAATATTTCCTTCACTAATACTAGGTATTGACTTTTGGAGAAAATTTAATCTTTTACCTAGTGTTTTATCTTCTCTTAACTTTACAGAATCTAAATGCTCTGCTATCGAAACTAAAGATATTAAAGTTTTACCTTATGAGCATTTAACTCCTAACCAAAAGAACATCGCTAACGACATCATCCAACGCTTCAAGACAATTTCTTTTGAGGAAAAAGGTATCCTGGGAAGCACACATTTAATCACCCACAAGATTGATACTGGTGATTCTCTTCCAATCAAACAAAGATGTTATAGACTGTCTCCTGAAAAACAAAAGGCGTTAATTAATGAAGTTGACAAGATGCTGGGATGGAAGGTCATTGAACAATGCGAAAGTCCTTGGTTATCTCCAGTTCTCATCACTCCGAAGAAGAATGGTGAATGGCGTTTCTGTGTAGACAGCAGGAAGCTTAACTCAATTACACGTCGTGATGCTTATAAGTTGCCACTAATAAGCGAAATTTTGGACAACCTGAAGAATGCCAAATACTTATCAAGCATTGACATTGCGAAAGCATTTTGGGAAATTCCCTTGAATCCTGCGGATAAAGATAAAACTGCATTTTATGTACCTGGAAGAGGTATGTTTAGATTTAAAGTAATGCCTTTTGGCCTCACCAACTCACCTGCAACTCTACAAAGATTAATGGATATGCTGTTTACTCCTGAATTTGAGAACAAGGTATTTTGCTATCTGGATGACATTGTTATTATTAGTGAGACTTTTGATGAACACATATCGCTTCTCATGAAAGTTCATGAAAAACTTTCATATGCTAATCTAACTATCAACTTTGAGAAGAGTCAATTCTTCAAGAAAGAACTGAAATACCTTGGCTTTTTAGTGGACGAGTATGGTCTACGTGCGGATCCAGATAAAATAAAAGCTATTTTAGAATATCCTGTACCTACTTGCAGAAAAGAAGTACGAAGATTCATAGGCACCTGCAGCTGGTTCAGAAGATTCATTCCAAACTTTAGCACTATTGCCTCTCCACTCAACCAACTAACCTGTTCCGGGAAGAACGCTCCTAAATTTTTATGGAATTCACAAGCTGCAGCTGCTTTCCAGAAACTTAAAGAAGCTTTGGTAACTGCTCCTGTCCTTGCTTGCCCTAACTTCGAACTACCCTTCTCTGTACATTGTGATGCATCAAATATCATAGGAGCAATGCTTACTCAACATCAAGATGAGAAAGAAGTCGTGATTGCTTACATGAGTAAAGCACTAAATAAAAATCAACAGAACTATTCAACTACTGAAAGAGAAACATTGGCTGTAATAACTGCATTAGAACATTGGCGATGTTACCTAGACAATGGTAAAGAATTTACAATATATACTGATCATGCTGCACTTAAATGGTTTCAGAACTTATCAAATCCATCAGGAAGACTTGCTCGCTGGACTTTACGCTTATCATGCTTTAACTTTGTCCTAAAACATAAAAAAGGAAAGGATAACGTTGTTCCAGATTTATTATCAAGACATAAGAATCAAGAACGTCCTGATACACGAGAAACTTCACCTCAAGGCGTACATCCCATTTCGATTGAAGAACCACCTGATCGTAGACTTGAACACTACAACAAAATTTTTCTCGAATGCTCCAACAACCCAGACGCATATCCCAACTACACTATCAGGGATAACAAACTTTACCGCTGTATCCATTCTCCCGATCGTCTAAACGATGACTTTATTTGGAAAGAAGTTCCACTACCTCAAGATAGACTGCACTTATTGAAGCTAACCATGGTTCCCCTTCAGAACTCCATCTTGGTATCTTCAAGACATTCAAGAAAATATCTTTAAAATACTATTGGCCTGGTATGTTTAAGGACATTGCTGAATTAATCTCGACTTGTGAAACCTGCTTAACCTACAAACACCCTAATCATTCTCCCTATGGTCTTATGGGTAAACCCAAACTTTGCTCCAGACCTTTTCAAACTATATCCTTAGATCTTATGGGTCAACTACAACTTTCTTAATAACTTTGCTGAATATAGCACTTTTTAAATCGAAGTTATACTATTTCCATTAAATTTTTATAATTTTTTTTTTATAATTCTTTTATCGTAAATAAATTTAAATTATACAAAATGCCTATCATGAGAGATGACCCAAACCAGACTTTTGTGGTACCTCCTAGCACCTCAGGAAGTAACGCGCGGCTGCCTGCCTCCTCTGGGGATGTGACCAACTTGCCATCCTTTACGGAAGTAATTAAAAAGCTTACAAAATTTATTACTGCAACCATACAAGATGGGCGGAGCGTGACGGCTATTAATAAAAAACTAATTATTAGGGCCGCAGAAGAAATTCAGAGTGCAACTTCTGTTCTCACAACTTTGCAATTGCCTTCATCTGCATCACCACCTCTACAATCTGAAAGTGAAAAAACGGACTACATTAAGAACATGAAAGATGATATTATTTCTGGAATTAAGATCGAGCTAGACAAACTTAGGCAGGAGACTAACTCTATCAAAGAATTTGTCACATCCACTCTCGGGGAAGAAGACGGCTTCACTAAGGTAATGAGCCGAAAAAATAAAAGGAGGACCTATGCTGCAGCTGTAAATAAAGAATACGTAGAACCTCCACAGAACGAATATACAATAATGGTAGATTCTACAAATCCCAGCCATACTGGCGAGGACATTATGAGCGAGGTCAAAAGTAAAATCGATGTGGTAAATATGGGAATAGGCATTACGGGAATACGGAAAACAAAATCACAAAAGATAGCCATCACTTGTGACACTGATAAGGATCATGAAACATTCAGCGCCGCTATAAAAGCCAACTCTAAAAATCTCAATGTCTCACTTCCGACAGTAAGAAACCCGATGGTACGTTTGATGGGAGTCACACCGGACATAAATGATGACAAAATCATTGATGCTATACTAAAGCAAAATAAGAATATCGTCGATAGTATCATTGAAACTGACATCTCTATGAGGATCATTAGGAGTGCGAAGGGTCGAACTAATTTAGTTAGAAATGTAATAATGGAAGTAAGCCCAACCCTATGGAATGCTATGATCAATAAGAAAATAAAGCTTGGATATCAGATGATAACAGTTATCGATCAGTCCCCGGTACTCCAATGTTATAATTGTCAAGGTTTTGGCCATAAATCTAGCACATGCACGGCAGAAATTAAATGTGGTTACTGCGCAGAAAATCACGACACCAGAAGCTGTCCACGAAGGAACCAAACCCCATGTTGCGCAAATTGTCAAAAAGGAGAGGAATATAAAAAGGACCACCCAGCATATAGCCAGGAATGTCAGGAGTGGCAGAAGTGGGACAGAATAGCCAGAATGTCGGTAAGGTACTGCTAAGGGCACCTCTATAAAGATCAATAGCAACAATGCGCTGCAAGCATGTTCTCCGGATCCCCTATGCTGGGGCGAGGCCGAATCACAATGCTTCAGTGCAACTTAGGCAGGGGATATGCAGCGACACATGAATTAAAACAATACATCGTTAATAAAGGATATGATATAGTCTTTATAACTGAGCCATATGTCGGCAAAAACAACACCCTCAGTCAAATAAACGGCTACAGTTTGTATCAACATTCAAAACACGGCAGCAGAATCAAAGCATGCATAGCAATAAAAAACAACTTTGGATCTTGGCTTGGTATAAACCAGTGCTGCACCACAAACCTCTGCACCGTCCAGTTGTCCCTAAAAGATTCAAAACTGCTACTAATCTGTGCTTATGTTGAACCAGATGTTGATGAGGAAAACACGCTTAACCACCTGGAACAAATTCTTAAGACTAGCGACACAACGAGACGTATCATCTGTGGTGACTTTAACGGCTGGCATACGACATGGGGATCAAATAAAATCAACAAAAGAGGAAAGGAAATAATGGACCTCATTATGGCTAATGAATTAAACATCTGCAACACTGGCTCACACCCAACTTTTGAAACAACTACACACGGACAATTAAGAACGTCTATAGTTGATCTCACATTAGCTTCCGATAATATTGTATCTAACGTTATAAATTGGAAAGTTAATTGCGAAGCATGTCCTACATCAGATCATCACGCTATAGACTTTGTTTTTGAACTGAAACACGATAAACCAAAGAAGAAAATGTCAACTACCACATTTAGATATAAAACAGATAAAACAGACTGGAAAAGTGTAACAGAAGAAATCAAAAAACACATGCAAGCAGCCGAACTAGACCAGACAGACATAAATATACTAAACGCAGAACAAATAGACAATTACGTTGATAACATCACCAAAACTATTATCAGTGCCTGCGATAGGACTATCCGTCGGAAAGTGCCTAGCAGCCACATCCCTTGGTGGAATGACGAACTTACTAACCTAAAAAAGAATGTAATACACATACACCATCGAATCCAGGACCTTAAAAAAGGTAATAAAAATATCAACAACATTCTAAAAGAGCAAGAAGTTGCTCGAGCACAATATTCAACGGCCATTCAGAAAGCTTCAAATGAACACTTTCGCAACTTCTGCTCAAAGCAAGGAAAGGAAGACGTTTGGTCTCTTACAAATAGAATTCTTAAAGATCTGCCACAGCCACAACCGCCTACTACTTTAAGAATAAATGGCAACGAATACACAAAGTCAAGTCAGGAATCTGCAAATTGTTTGATTAACACCTTTTTTCCCGATGACAATCAAGCTAATGACAATCAATTTCAGCAACAAATCAGAACGGAAATCATTTCTCCCCCAAATACAGAAAATGAAAAAGATTTTACAATAGACGAAATCATGGAAGCGATCAAATCAATGAACCACAAAAAAGCACCTGGACCAGACCATCTCACATCTGACATTTGTCAGCACTTTATTGAAACGTATCCCACACAAGTCACTAACCTCTTCAACAGGTGCATGCATCTTTCACACTTTCCTACCTCCTGGAAAACAGCTTTTATTAAAACAATCCCTAAGCCAAATAAACAAGATTACAACGACGTATCATCATACAGACCCATTGGACTTATCAACGTTTTTGGCAAACTCTTGGAAAAGTTAATAGCTAAAAGATTATCATATTACATGTACATTAATAACACAGCAAATGATAGACAATACGGATTTAAAGAACAAAAGACCACTACGGATGCATTACGAGATGCAATAAACCACATGAAGCAAGCAAAGGCACAAAATAAACTAGTAGCCGCAATTTCACTCGACATAGAAGGCGCTTTCAATCATGCATGGTGGCCAGCACTCCTATATAGATTAAAAAAACTAAAATGCCCAAGAAACCTGTACAGAATTATTCAAAGTTATATTCAAAATCGAAAAATTAAATTAAATTATTCAGACGCAACTGTATCTAGAGAACAAACTAGAGGATGCATCCAAGGATCGGTTCTTGGACCCATCTTCTGGAATATTATAATGGACGATTTACTAGACATTACCCTACCCACTGGCAACCACATCCAAGCCTATGCAGATGATGTATTTTTAATTTGCACTGGTAAAGATGTAACTGAACTGGAAAATATTGCAAATCATATATTACACGAAATATATACATGGGGACTAAGGAACAATCTAAGATTTGGACACCAGAAAACTCAAATGATAACTTGCACACCAAAAGCAAAAACCGCTAAAATCACTATGAACAATAACGTTTTACAATTCACAGAACAAGTTAAATTACTCGGCGTTATAATAGATCAACATTTTAAATTCATAAACCACTGCAAATATGTAATAAATAAAGCGCAAAGAATTTTCAAGAAACTAAGTCTAATCATTCGACCTACATGGGGAGTTAAATCCGAAAATGTGTCAGTCATTTACAAGCAAGTCATAGAGCCAATCATAACTTATGCCGCTGAGATATGGGATAGCGCAACAAAATACAAATCAGTTACAAAAGCCTTACTTAGTCTACAGAGGGGATTTGCAATTAAAATAATAAGAGGATTCCGGACACTTCCTACAACTGCAGCCATTGCATTAGCTGACCTGACACCGTTACACCTAAAAATAAAAGAAATAGCTGACAACGAACGAACGAAAATAAATGGAATAAGTAAATATTTACCTGACGACATAACCTTGAACAAAAGAATACCTCCTAAAAAATTATTGCACCCCGCGGAACGTGTTACAATAGCTATACAAAAAATAACAAACTTAGAAGACCTAAAACAAAATTGTACGACTAATAGTGTTAAAATATATACGGACGGTAGCAAACACGATGAAGCAGTAGGCGCTGCATACGTTATATATTTTCCTGATGGAAAGGAAATCGTAAAACGCCTAAAATTACATAGCAGTTGTACTGTTTTCCAGGCCGAATGCTTAGCGATCGAAAGGGCATGTAAAGAATGCATAAAAATGAGACTGACAGACGTTTGCATTTTCTCTGACTCCATGTCCGCTCTCCTAGAAATAGCAAACCGCAGCAGCACCCATCCGATTATAAACAATATACACCGAAGCATAAAAATACTAAGAAATACAGGAAGAATAGAATTATACTGGATCAAAGCTCATCATGGATTACTGGGGAACGAAAGAGCGGACACGGAGGCAAAGAAAGCAGCGACACTTCACAAAACTCCAGACTATGATAACTTCCCTATCTCATACGATAAACGGCTACGGAAACAGGACACTGAACAAGCACATGAATTGGAATACTCGAGTTCAACAACTGGCGCTCATCTAAAGCAGTGGTTGCCCAAACTGGAACATATTAAAGCTTTAAGAGAGAAAGCTAATATCACCTTCGAGCTAACCCAAATACTCTTAGGACACGGATACCATAAGAGTTATTTATATCGTTTCAAAATCACTGAGAACGACATGTGTCCTTGTGACAACACAAGTGTGCAAACAATAGAACATATATTAAAATTTTGTCCTCAGTTTGGAAAACATCGATGCGACCACGAGATGCTTTGCGGAAATTTACGTATAGAACCTTATAATATCTTAGACCTCATGAAAAAAGAATCCGCTTTAACATCTTTCCTAAGACTAATAACATTTATAGTAAATAATTTAAAGAAACTAAATTCGACGTGAATAAAATAAACACAGCATAAGTACTGTACAAAAGAAAAATGACAAATATAATTTGTAATTAAAAAGCCGAAGCCGCCCGTATCCATCGCGGGGACTCCAGCTTAAAAAAAAAATTTAAGCAATAACAAAAAAAAAAGATCTTATGGGTCCATTGCCTATGACTCGAAGACGAAATCAGTATATTCTAGTAATTAACTGCAATTTTACTAAATATTCTATGATTTTTCCCCTTAAACGTGCTACTTCAGCTAATATTATTAATGTTTTGGAAAATTCAGTTTTTCTAGTTCATGGCATTCCTCAAACTATTATAATGGACAACGCTGTTCAATTTCAGTCGCGAGAATTCCACTCATTTTTAAATTCTTATAATGTTCCTTGTATTTTTCACACAGCTTTATATTGTCCTCAGGTTAATCCTACGGAGAAGTTTAATAGTACAATTATTACAGCTCTAGCATCTCTAGTAGGAGACGATCATAGATCCTGGGACAACCATCTTGCTAAGATTCAGTACGCAATGAACAGCGCTACAAACGTAGCTACTGGTTTTAAGACATAGACATAGACATAAACACTCACGCCTGTCACCCAGAGGGGTAGGCAGAGACTATGGACTTCCATTTGGCACGATCCTGACAGACCTCTCTCGCTTCCTCCACATCCATATACCTACGCATACACGCTCGTCGGTTAAAGGTACTCTTGATTTGGCCCATTTTCAATATATCGCCAATTTGGTCGATAAACTTTCGCCTAGGGCGACCCTTCCCGATTCTGCCGTTCACCTCTGCAACATAAATTTGCTTTGTCACTCTTTCCTCATTCATTCTTTCTACATGACCAAACCACCGAAGCATTCCTTTCTTAATCCTGGTCACAACATCATCTTGCAAACCACACTCTTGTCTTATTAAACAATTTCTCACTCTGTCATTCAGATTCATCCCTAACATACTCCTTAATGACCGCATTTCTACAGCATTTATTCTACTCTCGTGCTTCTTCTGCCACACCCAACTTTCACTACCATACATTAAAGTAGGCTCTAACACAGCACTGTGAATTGCCATACGTGCCTTTTTGGACACGTTCTGACTTTTCACAATAGAGTGTAGAGCCCCATTCACTCTATTTCCTGCATTCACTCGTCGTTCTATATCCTTATCATATCTACCATCCTTGCTAAACACACATCCAAAATACACAAACTCATCTACTTGTTCTACCAACTCCCCTTCTATTCTTATTTCACATATCGTTTTACTTTCTTCTCTTTCAAAAACCATAACTTTCGTCTTACTTGCGTTCACTTTCCTTACTTACTTACTACTTTCACTACTGGTTTTACTCCAAATTTTTTAGTCTTTGGTAGGGAAACAATACCTTGTGGTTCCTTCTATACTCCAACTCAGAACCTCGAGGAATTGGTATTTATGCCTCGTGATATTTACGCGTCTAATGCTGGTCTCCTCTCGTCTATATTTCACAAAGTTCAAACTAAACTTCACATAGCTCACGCTAAAAATAGCGCTCGCTATGATCTTCGCCGGTCTTTTAAAGAATTTAATGTGGGAGACACTGTTTGGCGTAAAAACCATGTTTTAAGCGATGCCGGCGCATACTTTAATGCTAAACTTGCCCCTAAGTTCATCAAGTGCAAAGTGATAGCTAAACTGTCACCACTAGTCTATGTGCTTGAAGACCCTAATGGAGTTAGAGGCAAGTGGCACATCAAAGATGTAAAATCATAAATTTTCTTAACTTTTATTTACTGTTAATTTGTATATATGTATAAATATCACCACCATTTTCACCTTATTATTTTTATTTCTTTTAATTTGTTTGTTTGTTTGATGATCCAGTGTTCTTCAACACATCTTGCTTTAAGACCTCGAATGTTGGTTGGATTAATCTTCACTTTTTATGTTTGTTTCAGACACATCTCGTTGGTGATGTTGCATAAGTCATAGCGACTAATGCTTGCTTAAGATTAAGTTCTTTATCTTTATCTTCACTTGGGAGCAGCTGACTATTCTCTTAATGTTCTTTACTTTATCTTCACTTATGAGCGGTTGACAACTCTTTAAATAAGCCTGAATGTCCTTTTGAAAACACACTTTTAGAGTGGTGTCTCTTCGACTAATTTATTTTTTTTCCACACAGGAGCGGTTGACTACTCCTTAAATAAGCCTTAATGTCGTTTTGAAAACACACTTTTAGAGTGGTAGTGATTGAATGTGAACTCCACCCTTACCTGAATGCAGATGATGAATGTAAGAGATAGTATATCTGATTTTGACTGGTGATGTCTGTTTCTGCAAAGCTGTGTTTTTATGGTTTATTTTAGAATGTACATGTCAAAATTTTTGCTGAGTCAAAAATTTTCCAAGGTCGGGGGGAAAATGTAGTGTTATACTACTTACATTTCATTGTACACTATTTCTCCATTCTGTTCTTGATTTTCTGCATTCATGTTTTGCATCACTTTATACTATTTTTCCATTCTGATTTTTATTTTCTGCATTTATATTTAGCATCACCTTTATTTCCATAGGATCCTGTAACGTTTTTACACAATAACATATCATTTTACTGCGTATTTTCACACTATTTAGTACTTTTAAAATAGCTGTCAATGAAGTCTTACCTTTTTCGGTCTTTTATTGAATTCTCTGTAACTCTACAATTTCAGGCTTCATGTACGCTGCCGTGCATTGGTTTTTCCTATCTGAATAATATCTCATTTCTTACTTAAATGTAATGATTTTCCAATTATATTCCTAAAAACCAAAAATTTTATATTTGACAGCCGTTATTTATTTCGTTGCTATGGTAACTTTTATTCAAATTCGTCTCTGGTATGATGTTCTTCCTACATAAATACTCTTTGGCTGTAGGTCATTTACAATAAATTTCGTTTTAATTTAAATAATTTCTTGTTCTCTCTAAAAAGGTATAAAAGCCAAACAATTGGAGAGTACAGGACAGTCTCGCTTCAGTTCTCAAAGGAGAAGCATCTACTAAAGGCCTTATCCCGGGGCCGCTTTGCCCCGGGATCCTGTAAGCCTCCATCTACATCCGGTGCATCCTGAAGTCGTCGGCGCATTCTGCTTCAAGCCAGGCGCCGGGATCCTGCAAGCCTCCATCTACACGTAAAGTCGTCGGCAGTCTGCTTCAAGCGCGGGGCCACACTACCTTCGGGCGCGCCACGACTGCTTGCTCCAGGCGCCGAGTGCACCTACTGCCCGCGCTACCTTCGGGCACGCTACGACTGCTTGCTCCAGGCGCCGAGTGCACCTACTGCCCGCGCTACCTCTGGGCGCGGCGACTACTTCTCCAAGCACTGAGCGCACCTACCCCAGGCGCTACGTGCGCCGGCTCCGGACGCTGCGTGTGCCAGTCCAGGCGCTGCGTGCCGTCGCCGCTGAGAAACTTCAAGCTCTGTGTGTGCCTATTTCTACAAAAGCAGCGAGGCTCCAGGCTCCACTATAAAACTATCTTGTCCTATTCTCCTACCTTTATTTTTTAAAACTAATTGTAATCTCATTTCATCCATCATCTTCATATTTCATTTTTTTATAAAATTGTAAATACTCTTTTAAAACTTTAAATATATTATTTTCTTGGTCTACTTTGTTGTTTTGCTGTTCTTAGGTTAGGTTATATTTTTCTTTCTCTTTTAATTGTCGCTTCACGACAAACTATGACATAGGGACGTCATACACCTCAGTCCCCCCCGTGACCATGGGTGCTGTAAAGTGCTCGAAACGTCGGGAATATAAAATAAGTTAATATACGCGATAAAATCCGTAAAATTAGTTTTATTTAAATTTTTTGCATTGTTATTTTTTGCAGGCTGGGTCTTGGTTGGTTTGGGTTATGAGTTTTTTTTTTCTTGGTGTTTCGTCATGCTCTTATATCATAGGTTTTGTTCTTGTGTTATAATAATGTTATTTTTGTTTACGATTGTCGACTTTTATTCTCTTTTTTATTTAACTTCACTTAAGTTATATGGAGGATGTGTTCTACGATTTTAACTCACTTGATTTTCCTTGTTATGTATTGACAATAATTTAATTCTCATATTTAATAAAAATCATAAATTTTTTAGGTATATGGTTTTCGCTTGGCACAATTTGTTTTAAAAGTGGATGGTAATAATATGGTTTTGTGAAAATAAAAATGTTTATTATGTCAATAAACTTAATTTTATTATTGGTATTTAATTTAAAACCACATCTAAAAATACTCATAACTACCTTTTTTAAAGTTTCTTAAATTACAAAGTGTGTTTAAGACCTTAGATAGGCGGCTTGATTACGAGGAGTAGGTGTTTTGTTTCGATTTATTTAACTACTTAGTCTTAATTAAACATAAACATCTATGCATTATAAGACAGGTAAATATGTCTAGTTTTTTGTGACAATGAATTATTCGAAAAAAATACAATATTTCTTGGTTGTGATGTAAATTAACAAAATTGATACGTTTATTTTTCTCCGAATTCTATGTTCACACCAATTTTTAATATCTTAAATTATTATTTTAGATCTTAAAACCTACATAGGTTTAATGTGTATTCTTCTATCAATTTTTCGTAGCTTTTTTCTTTATTCTAGCTATTACAGTTAAGTAGCTATGTAGGTTTTTTGTTACTACATGCGAGCGCAGTAGCAGCTGAATCAGGGCCGCGCGGGCTGGACGCTTGAGTGGATAAAGTAGTGTATATTGATGTATACAAATTACATTTATTTCATTAATGAATGATTTTCTTGTTTAATTTTCACGAATTATGTACAGAATACTATTAAAATTTCGGTTGCCTTATTTTGAAATTAGAATAATAAAATATCTTAGGTGGTATACAACTTAGATATCTACAGATTAATAGTAAATAATATAACGATTCAAATGACATAAGTTTTATACATAGCTTCCATACAATATTTTAGAAAAATTACTAATTTAATCGCCAGGCGCCGATATCGCGTGGATTACGTGCTAAGGCCCTAACAGACGTCACGTTCTTGAAAAATGAGTTCCACCAGGCAAGGGGTTATGAAATCATTAAACAATATGAAGTTTAGGATTCTTATAATATCAATAATACATAGGCCTTATAATAGATTTACTTACGTATCTCGACGTTCCTGGGCGGTGATTGTTGAATTTTATCTGCAACAAACAGCATCAGGTTAATGAAGTCATAAAGAATCAATTTCTGACCAAGTTAAGGTTGAGTAAAATATTTGCTTACGTATCTCGACGTCCCCGGGCGGCGATTGTTGAATTTGGTCTGTAACAAAGAGCATTCGGTGAATTAAATCATAAAGAATAAAATTGTGAATAAGTTCTGTTCTAGTAAAATATTTGCTTACATATCTCGAAATCCACGGGCGGCGATTGTTGAATGTTATCTGTAACAAAGAGGATTCAGTTAATTTTGACATAAAGTATAAGATTCTGAACAGGTTCAGGTCTAGTAAAACATTTACTTACGTATCTCGACGTTAGCCATGATTTCGGCGTCCCTGGGGTACACCAATTGTGTATCCTCTAAAACAAACAATATTTATTTAAATATACAACAATAACAATATCGTAAAATTATTAACTACAAATCACTCTTTACCTAAAATAATAATTTTTTTACGCCGGCGATCAGATTCTGATTCCATGAACTCGTATGGTTCACGCTCTGGCGACGCTAATCTGCCAGAAAAAGAAAACTGAGTAAATACGTGTTGCTAAATTATGGTATAGTATGTAGTTAATACACTAACCGGGCACGCCTTTTGCACGGAGGTGTGTCAGGCATTATAACTCGAGCAACCTCAGCGGCGCGCTTGCGATTTAAAAGTTCCTTTTTCACTTCCGCTGGCAGCGCTGCAACACGCTTTTGGGTGAGCTGCCGCTGAGCGCGAATTATGTCTAGTTCACTGCTACAAAGAAATAATATCATGTAGCATCAAAAATAATAGTCCCATAGTAAATCTGTCAAATATACTTACCTCCCTGCTTGGGAGGGCTGATTGCCGTGTCCACGGCTTTCAGCATCCACCGTCTCTCTACGTCCTCGGCGCCCTCTTTGGCCTTCCTGGCATCCTCGGCTGCTAGGGCGTTCTCCACCATCATGGTTGCCACGGCCGCCACGATTGCCGTGGCCTCTATGGCTCCCGTGGTCAGACGGTAGATCATTTTCGGTATGTGATCTACAATATAATATAACTACCTATACAAATCTTGACTACACATATAATATAAGATCAGAAAAATAAAATGTACGAAAGTAGTTTTTGTAACAAAATTAGAAAAAATAGAAAATACCTCCTAACTTGAGATGGTCCACTCCTACCTCTAGTACGAACCCCTCGGCCTCTACGACTTCCACGAGCCAAGTTAGTTTTGGTCGGTGATCTAAAATTGTTGTAAGTATCAATTTAAACCATCAATATCAACAAGGAAAAAAACAATGATAACGTGGTAAAGAAGCATTAAAATTACCCGCGTCAACTTGGAATAGATTTATTTTAAATGAGTGGGTTACGGTGCAATTTCTGGCGTCGTTTTTTTATAGAAGCTATTATTTTTGGCAGTATAGACCCTTTTTATCATACGAGGGCGGCACTGAAAATTTCGGGAATCAAGGAAGTGACACAACATTACTATTTAACCACCAACCGTGGCCACCATTTTTTTGCAACACTCCGTGAACGAACAATTTTTGTTGGCCTTAACTCATTTTCGAACACCCAAACTCGTGACTGGTTTTTTGTTTCGGGTTCGTACGAGTATATCCAGGATTCGTCACCTGATACGGTGTTGTATACAGCATTTGAGGATCCTGCGTGGAATCTTTCGAGAGTTCTGACGCCCCCAAGTAACGCGAGCCGCTTTTTGCTCTTCACAGAGCGAATGCGGTATCCATCGGGAAAACAATTTTTTACACCTTTGTTCATGCAAGATTATTTGTATTTGACTCATGCCAATGTCTAAAGTTGCCTGAATTTCGCGGTATGTCACATGTCGATCTTCCTCAATCAGCTTACGCACAGCATCAACGTTTTCTTGGGTGACTGCAGTTTTTGGACGACCTTGACGAGGATCATCACTGAGCTTGACACGTCCACATTGAAATTCAGCAAACCGGCGATAAATTGTGGTTTTGGATGGGGCAAATGCAGAAATCATCCGGTCAACACACTGTTTTTGTGTTAAACCACTTCGAAAGTCATAATAAATCGTCGCTCTTGAATTTTCTCGAGTCAATTCCATTTTCTCAACGACTAAACAAGTTTGACAAAACCTTGTGACAAGACCGAGAATCTTTTTCTAAAGAAATAAATGGTATTCGATTTTTAAAACCAAGGAGTTTTCAATTAAAAAGATTTTAATATGACAGGAACAGTGGAAATATTCCATTCCCGATACTTTTAGTGCAGCCCTCGTATGATAACATAAAAAAGTTTTTTTTAAACTAGGATTTTTGCTCGGAAGTCATGAGGTTTCTCAATGCATTTTTTTTTTGTATAGCTTTCTTCATGAAGAGATCTACATGAAAAATAAATACAACGTCTAAACAGGTGCCAGACATTGCGCAAGTAAAGTGAAGTTAAATAAAAAAAGAGAGTAAAAGTCGACAATCGTAAACAAAAATAACATTATTATAACACAAGTAAAATCTATGAAATAAGAGCATGACGAAACACCAAGCGAAAAAAAAAAACTCATAACACAAACCAACCAAGACCCAGGCTGCAATAATATAACAAAGCAAAACATATTGCAAACATATTTTTCCATTTGTACCGACCCTTATTTAGAACCATTGTGGTTATGTCCATGGATACCAAACTATCCACAACAAAAGACCTGAGGAACACAATAACATTTTTAAGGAATCTTCAGTGAATACAGCTTATTTCTGTTTTAAAAGTGCATTATTATATTTATTACAAACTATCACTCGTTGCTTAAATATAATTTTACTTGAAAACAAAGTTAACAAAATTAAAATTGGGCTGACGTCTTCACAACAGCTATTTTTTTTAAACAGTTATACTTTGAATTTAAAATGTGACTCGATTTTACACTTGGAACTGTGATATGAGTACGTAATTATAAAGCCCAAGTCATCTAGTTTACTATGATGTATAATAATCTAAGAAATATTTAATAAAACTAAAATACTTACGACATAATTCGCGGGCACTACAAAAACACTTGTTCACAAAACACCGTGTAGACTCAACAAAGACTGTAGCGATGAGGTCTGTCAGTCTCATAAACTTAGTAAAATCAACCAAAAAATTTTGTAGAAATTCACACTTAAGATATGAACTGTAGTTAATGCAGTATTAATTATTTTACTCGTTAATCAGTCTCATAAATATGTTGTATTCATACACTTTTAATCCTACTTGTCAAAAAGTGATACCAACTCGTGAATTTCAAAATATACAAAAAAATCAATAAAATCAAAAAATCAAGATTTTTTTATATAAATCAGTATGATTTGATTAAAATTAAAAAAAAACCGCCCAAGTGCGAGTCGGACTCGCGCACCGAGGGTTCCGAACAAATCCGTAGGTATATAAGCTTAAAATTATTAAAAATATTTTTATTATATGATGTAATTAAAAATTTGTGCTTCTCGTAATTTTTCCTTTATCTGTGCTATAATACGTTTTTTCGTACCAAATTTCAAGATTCTGATTTCACGGGAAGTACCCTCTAGGTTTTGATTCCCTTGCGAATGTCGAAAATTTGCGGCATAAACTGCTGTATCTTTTGATTGCGTTGGCTTAGAAGTTTGAATTTTTTACAGCTCCAAGGGACCGTAGACTTAAGTATTTGATATGAATTTCAGCTTGATACCTCCACGCGTTCCTGAGAAAAAGGGTCTTGACAGAGAGGAAGTTGGGGTCTCCAAAATGGCCGTTTTGTAGGCGTCCACAGCTTCTTCAGGTGATGAAAATCTCTGTCCACGCAATTTATTCTTTATTTTAGGGAAAGTATAGAAATAATTAGGGCTTAGGTCGGGGCTGTACGGCGGATGGTCTAATAATTCTATGTTTTCTTGCTCTAAAAACTCTTTTGTTCTGTGTGCGGTGTGAGAACTCGCATTGTCGTGATGGAGGATGATGCGGCGGTTGCAGTTCTCTTTACGGAGTTCAGAAACGACCTGTGGCAAACAAATGCTAGCATACCATTCTGCATTAACCGTTCTTTGTCCCTCAAGAGGAATATTCGTAACATGGCCGGTTTTGGAGACAAACGTGGCTACCATTTTTTTTGCAACACTCCGTGAACGAACAATTTTTGTTGGCCTTAACGCATTTTCGAACACCCAAACTCGTGACTGGTTTTTTGTTTCGGGTTCGTACGCGTATATCCAGGATTCGTCACTTGATACGATATTGTATACAGCATTTGAGGATCCTGCGTGGAATCTTTCGAGAGTTCTGACGCACCAAGTAACGCGAGCCGCTTTTTGCTCTTCACAGAGCGAATGCGGTATCCATCGGGAAAACAACTTTTTTACACCTAATTGTTCATGCAAGATTATTTGTATTTGACTCATGCCAATGTCCAAAGTCCAATCTTCCTCAATTAGCTTACGCACAGCATCAACGTTTTCTTGGGTGACTGCAGTTTTTGGACGACCTTGACGGGGATCATCACTGAGCTTGACACGTCCACGTTGAAATTCAGCAAACCAGCGATAAATTGTGGTTTTGGATTGGGCTTCATCACCAAATGCAGAAATCATCCGGGCAACACACTGTTTTTGTGTTAAACCACTTCGAAAGTCATAATAAATCATCGCTCTTGAATTTTTTCGAGTCAATTCCATTTTCTTAACGACTAAACAAGTTTGACAAAACCTTGTGACAAGACCGAGAATCTTTTTTTAAATAAATAAATGGTATTCGATTTTTAAAACCAAGGAGTTTTCAATTAAAAAGATTTTAATATGACAGGAACAGTGGAAATATTCCATTCCCGATACTTTTAGTGCAACCTATGTAATTCATCAATGTACAAATTCTTAGCATCAGCTTCAAAAGCTATTGTGGGAAAATTTTGTTTTGTTCTTTGCTGTTTCTAATTATATTTAAAACAATATACTCTTAAGTTTATTGTTTCAATATTAATAAGGAAGGCCGTGTAAGAATGTCTACTATCCCGTAGTTTTCCGAAGGTGTCTTAAGAGGCGACATAGAGAAAATGAAATAGTTGATGGACAGCAGCATCTTCTTGATAAAAACTCAAAATAATAAAAAAAAACGGTTGCCAAACCGCTTGCCAAGCGTGGGGGAGACACCTACTCACTAGATGGCGTGATGATCTGTTAAGTGATATCAGAAGTTGATGAGTGCAAGTGGCTCAGGAACACGCTTGGTAGAATTCCTTGAGGGAGGCCTATGTTCAACAGTGGACTTTTATAGGCTGTAATGAAATGGAATGGAAATAAGAAAGGCTCTTTACAATAAAATGCAATGCAGTTCAACTAAACTGTCATATTACTGACATCACAATATAAGCATGCATTGCATGTGTTTCAAGCCACTCTGCCTTGAAACACATGCAATGCATGCTTGTATTGTGTTTTTTGATGCAAGAATTTTACAGGCAGACCATTTAACTTAAAGTTAACTAGTATTATTTACACATCAACTACATGGCCCACAGTTTTGTCTGGGTTGTCTGTGGTCAGGCAACAGAGGGAAACGAACTAGGAGAAAAGCAGCAGCAGCTTCCTAATAATAATATGAAAAAACTGTCAGCAGTAGGACTGAACGTAGGAAGTGAAAATTTCTTAGTTTTACAAAATTGTAAATATTATTTTTGAGTTAACAAAAAATTTTTTTTAGGAAGTATTTTTACTAGAAATTATTTTTATCTACATATTAATATACGAGGGTGTGTTTTTAAGTTCGCGGAATGGGTAGATAGGTAATAAGTGGGGACGTCGCTGAATTACGTGCTAATTGAGCAACTCATTATTAATATACATACTGGGTTTTATTGTAATTATATCATTAGTCTTTGAGTTATCATCAACCAAACAAGTCAATCGGGAAGAAATTGTGAAATATGGAGAAAATTGAGTTCCGTGCCGTTATAAAGTTCCTTACCAAGCACGGAAAATCAGTTCAGACTATACTGGAAGAGATGTCATCCGTTTACGGAGACTCTTGTCCAAGTATATCTAAAGTTTACAAGTGACATACCCTTTTTAAACAAGACAGAGAGTCACTTGAAGACGACCCACGGCCAGGAAGGCCGATCGAGGTGACCACTTCGGAAATTATTCAAAAAATCGAAATATTTATATTAGAAGATGTCCCCAAAAAAAAAAGCAGCTGGCAGAAGTGATTGGAGTATCAGATACAATCATTTTCAAAATTCTTCATGAGCATCTTGGCATGACTAAAGTCAGCGCAAGATGGGTGCATAGAATGCTCACGCTGCCTCAAAAGCAACAGCGCGTGGAGTGTTCTAGTGCATTTTTGGACCTCTGTATGGAAGACAAAGATGGAGTGTTGGCTCGAATTGTCACTGGTGAAGAAACTTGGGTTCACCATTATGAACCTGAGTCCAAACAGGACTCTATGCAGTGGCACAAACAGGTACACACCACCAAAGAAATTTAAGGTGACACAATTGGCTGGGAAAATCATGGCGACAGTTTTTTGGGATTCAGAAGGAATCCTATTGATTAATTATAAAGATAAAGGTGTCCCCATAACCGGAAATTACTACGCTTCAATCCCAGAACAATTGAAGGAAGCCATAAAGGAGAAAAGAAGGGGAAAATTGACCAAAGAAATCCTTCTTCTGCACGACAACACGCCTGTTCACAAGTGCCATGTAGTGATGGCTGCCCTGCAGAAGGTGGCCTTTGAAATTTTGCCACACCCACCTTATAGTCCTGACCTGGCCCCCAGTGATTATTATCTATTTCCAAACTTAAAAAAGGAACTTTGTGGGAAAAAGTTTTTAAATAATGTAGAAGTGAAGGAAGCAGTTTCGGCGTATTTTTTAGATAAAGACAAATTTTTTTTTTTTGAGGGTATACATAATTTCATTGAAAGATCCGAAATATGTATTAGGGTAGCAGGTGAATATATTGAAAAGGAAAAATAAATTTGGATTTTTATTTCCACTCCTTACCCTTCATTCCGCGAATTTAACGAGCGCGAACACACCCTCGTAGTTACAACATTTTCATATATTGCGATATACATATATGTAAAACATAAATAAGAATGATTATTGTCCATATAATACAAACAATATCTTCCCGTGGGTGTCGTAAAAGGCGACGGGCAGGAGATGACAACAAACTTACAATAAAAAAAACTGCGGTTGCCAACCCGCTCGCCAAGCGTGGAAACTATGGCAAATACCCCCCTATGATGACAGTAACAAATAAACGGCCCCCAGTCCCCGGCGGCCCCGCTATTCCTGGCTACGGTGGCGACCATGGTAACGGCGGGGCAGGGGGTGCTAAGAATCTCCGGTGGAGGTTCGGTTGCCACCTAAGACGACCCGACCTGGCAACATACAACGCACGCACCCTGAGGACTGACGAGAAGATCGTGGAGCTGGAAGAAGAGATAGACAAGTTACGCTGGCATATTACAGGATTATCCGAAGTCCGAAGAGAGGGGGAAGACACGGTAATCCTTGAATCCGGCAACTTGCTCTATCACCGGAAGGGCGACCATCTGTCCCAAGGAGGTGTCGGATTTATCGTCCACAAGTCTCTCGTTAACAACTTTGTAAAGATTGAGAGTGTATCGACGAGTGTTGCGTACCTTATACTCACCAAACGTTATTCGCTGCAGGTCATACAGGTTTACGCACCAACCTCGGCACACCCCGATGAGGAGGTGGAAAAAATGTATGAGGATATCTCTAGAGCCATGCATTCCTCCAAAACCCAATATACGGTGTTAATGGGAGACTTCAACGCAAAACTAGGCACAAGAGAGAACGGTGAGCTGAAAGTAGGGAAATTTGGAATAGGGCAACGGAACCCAAGGGGCCAGCAGCTGGCCGACTTCATGGAGAAAGGGAGACTCTTTATGATGAACTCTTTCTTCCAGAAGCCGCCTCACAGGAAGTGGACCTGGTCGAGCCCCGACTGTTCTACAAAAATGAGATTGACTTCATTATGACGACCAGACGACAACTGTTCAGTGATGTCTCCGTGATCGCGAGGGTGAAAACTGGTAGCGATCACCGAATGGTTAGAGGCACACTGAACCTAAACGTTAAGTTGGAGAGGTCTCGTCTAATGAAGTCAACGCTCCGTCCCCCTCGTGCTCTGTTCCAAAGTCCCGAAACCTTTCAGCTCGAGTTACAAAACCGTTTTCAGTGCCTAGAAGACTGCAATGAAGTGGACGATATGAATGACAAGCTCGTGGAAACTGTCCATGCGGTCGAAGCTAAGTTCTGTAGGACCCGCCGCAGAAGAACACAAAAACTCTCCGATCACACTCTCAATCTCATGGCTGTTAGATGGGAGATGAAGCTAAATTCTTCAATAGATTTGACAGCATACAGGCAACTGAATAGACAGATCTCCAAATGCATGCAGCGGGACTTACGCAACTTTAATACAGCTTGTGTTGAAGAAGCGAGCGTGCGGAACCAAGGCTCCAAAATCTTTGCCAGAGATCTGTCTGCCAGAAAGAGCCAACTGTCGAAGCTGAAGACCGACTGTGGCAGCATCGTTTCCGGGGCACCTCAGATTTTGAGTGTGATTGAGAGGTTCTATGGGCAGTTTTACACGTCATCGTTGGAGCCACACGCAAGTGTGAGTAACGATCCAAGAGTGAGTCTTATCCGACACTATTCCGAAGTTATCCCGGACGTCAGTCTGAGCGAGATTAGAATGGCTCTCCAGAACCTTAAAAACGGTAAGGCCCCAGGCGAGGATGGAATTACAGCGGAGCTTCTGAAAGCGGGTGGAAGATCGGTGCTTGAAGTCCTTCAGAAGCTCTTTAATTCCATCCTCCATGATGGCATTACACCGGAGGCGTGGAGCAGAAGTGCAGTGGTCTTGTTCTTCAAGAAAAGTGACAACGCTCTCTTGAAGAACTACAGACCGATTTCCCTTCTGAGCTGCGTCTACGGGCTGTTTTCGAGAGTCATTACGAATCGTCTCGCGCGCAGACTTGACGACTTCCAGCCTCCCGAACAAGCCGGTTTCCGAAAGGGCTTTAGCACCATAGACCACATACATACCTTTCGGTAAATTGTACAGAAGTCCGAAGTCCAATTTGCCACTATGTCTGGCGTATGTGGATTATGAGAAAGCCTTTGATTCCGTCGAAATTTGGGCGGTGCTGCAGTCCCTTCAGTAGTGCCAAGTTGACTGTCGGTATATCGAAGTGCTGAAGTGTTTGTACAGTAGAGCTACGATGGCTATCCGAGTACAGAACCAGAGTACGAAACCTATCCAATTGCAGAGAGGTGTAAGACAGGGTGATGTTATATTCCCGAAACTCTTCACCGCTGCATTGGAAGACGTTTTTAAGCTTCTGGACTGGAAAGGATACGGTATCAACATCAATGGCGAGTACATCACTCACCTTCGATTTGCCGACGATATAGTCCTTATGGCAGAATCGCTGGAGGACCTAAGCATCATGCACAATGACCTCAATAGGGTCTCCCAACGAATAGGTCTTAGGATGAACATGGACAAAACCAAGATCATGTTTAATGTCCATGTCACACCTATGCCGGTAGTTGTTAGGAGCACTAAGCTCGAAGTTGTTGACGAGTATGTTTACCTGGGACAAATAGTCCGACTAGGTAAGTCCAATTTCGACCGAGAGGTCAATCGACGGATTCAACTCGGCTGGGCAGCGTTCGGGAAACTACGACACATCCGACGACACATACGACGGCTCCGTGGCGCAGTGGCTTAGCAATGAATTCTGCGCTGGGGGGCGCGGGTTAGAATCCCGCACGGAACAAGTATTTGTATGGCCTACAAATAATTGTTCCGAGTCTGGATGTTTGTCCTTGTGCAATTTGTGTTTGTAAAGTGCCTCCACGATACAGGAGAAAATCCTAGTGTGGTGGTAACGTTTTAAAAAAAAATCTTCTTGTTAGACATACCTCAAAATCTGAAACGAAATTGTATAACCGGTGCGTGTTGCCAGTGATGACTTACGGATCTGAGACGTGGTCCTTCACTGATGGCCGTATGAGGAAGCTCAAGGTCGCTCAGCGAGCCATGGAGAGGGCTATGCTCGTGATTTCTCTGCGTGATAAACTTAGAAATGAGTATATCCGCATTAGAACCAGAGTAACCGACATAGCCCAACGGATTAGTAAGCTGAAGTGGCAGTGGGCCGGCCATATAGCTCCAAGAACCGACAACCGATGGGGAAGAAAGGTTCTTGAGTGGCAGCCTCGTACCGGTAGGCGAAGTGTAGGGTGACCCCCACGAGATGGAGTGACGACCTGGTAAGACATGCAGGAAGTCGATGGACGCAGGTGGCTCAGGACTGCTTTGTGGCATTCCTTGGGGGAGGTCTATGTTCAGCAGTGGACTTATGAAACAAGAAAGGACTAATGATGATGATGATGAATACAAACAAATTTATAAATACGTATCAATTTTATATTTAATCAGTAAAATTTTCAACATTACTTTTATCAATTTTATGTATCTGAGCGTGACGGTCACGCGAGTTCAGTGCTTTTTCCCTATCCCAAAAGTGTCCAACGTTTTCTAAAGAAGTTTTCACTTAAAAATTTTCACTTTAAAAATTTAAAAAAGACAATAGTTTGATTCTTATGCAATGGTAGCCTTGGAAGTCTATAGGCCACAGGCTTCACTTACCATCAGGTGGACTGTGTGCTTCTTTGTCACCGTTACTTCTATAGATATTGCTACTGTTATTTAGGCTATGTATTTGTTTTTCAGTTTGAAGAACTGCAAGAAACGTTACAAGTGTGTTGGGAATGCCTTGCTCTATTAAGGAGGTTTGATAAATTCAAGAAGCAAGTTCACACCGCCCAGGAAACTATCCTTAGCTTAAAAGAGAACCACGAGGTATGCTTTTCATCTTTTTCTCAGCCCGTAATAGTCTACAACTGGACTTGAGCGTCTTTTATAATACGAAGGATTGGTCTTGACTGTCACTGATTGAAGATCGCACTACTGATGAGACGTCTCGCTCCTTTAAAGCTGATATAAGTAACGGCACGAAAGTCTAGCGGTGACCGTTATTGCGCATAGGTCGCGCTGATTGGCTACGTAGTCGCATTTGTGCAATTCAATTCGTGCGCGTCCCCTCCACGTTTCGTTCAGCCCTAGACTTACGTGCCGCGACTTGTACCTGTCGCTAATTGATTAATTTAGGCCTGGAGTAAATAACTGGTTTTACTGTGCCGTGTAGTGGCGGTTAAGAATATCCACTACCCGGGGGTGTCGTAAAAGGCGACAATGGGAAACAGGCAGGAGATGGGCAGCAGCATCATCCTGATAACAGCAATATTACAATAAAAAACTGCGGTTGCCAACCCGCTCGCTAAGCGTAGGAACTATGGCAAATATCCATCCCCCATGATGAAAGTTACGAAGGAACGGCCCCCAGTCCCCGGCGGCCCCGCTATTCCTGGCTACGGTGGTGACCATGGTAACGACGGGGCAAGGGGTGCTAAGAATCTCCGGTGGAGGTTCGGTTGCCACCTACGACGACTCGACCTGGCAACATACAACGCACGCACCCTGAGGACTAGGAATGCCCGAGTTTTTGTTTTGAATCGATCTACTGGATCGTATTGGATCGTAACCTCGTGAATCGATTCACGATTTAATCATATTGCATGGAATCGATCTTATTCAATCTCGATAAATCGCATCGTAATTTTATAAAATAGTCGATAGTAGAGGACGCTCAAGGTCGCTCAGCAAGCTATGGATAGGGCTATGCTCGGAGTTTCTCTGCGTGATAAACTTAGAAATAAGGATATACGCAGTAGAACCAGAGTAACCGACATAGCCCAACTGATTAGTAAGTTAAAGTGGCAATGGGCCGGCCATATAGCTCGAAGAAACCGACAACTGATGGGGAAGAAAGGTTCTCGAGGGGCAGGGCGAAGTGTAGGGTGACCCTCACTAGATGGCGTGACGACCTGGTAAGACATGCAGAAATTCGATGGATGCAGGTGGCTCAGGACCGTGCTTTGTGGCATTCCTTGGGGGAGACCTATGTTCAGCAGTAGACTTATGAAAGGCTGTAATGATGATGTCATCATTATGACTGTTATTTATTATAAGATTTATGTGATAGAGACATGCTGCAGTTATAATTCATAATTCATTTATTGCATGTCACAAAGTATAAAGTTGTTACAATATATCTACAGAGCATGTGACAGCCCTGTACGTAGCATATTAAGATGGATTTTAATTGTCAATTAATATAAAATCAAATTAAGTTACAATTTTCAAGGTACATAATCTATACATTATTATTAATTAATTTATTAAATATCAAACTAAATAATACACACATATATTTCAAATTAAATGTCAATAAATATTTCATCTCAACTATTGATCATTTTACTTCATGAAAATAAGATTTAAAACTTTGGTGAAAACATTGTTAATGTCATTTAAGTAAATAGAAATACTCGTAATAAATTTTGTCAATATAATTTATAATTTATCAATAAAATATTCATTCAAATTGTAATAGCTTTTTACAATAAGCATTTTTTTAAGTGCTATTTCAAATTTACGACACTGGAGGGCTTTTATATTATTAGGTAAATGGTTGTAAACTTTTATAGCCATGTAGTAGGGACCATTTTTAAATATCGTTAGATGTGTGGTAGGAGCAACCAGATTATAACCACGGTGACGTGCGCCGTATCGATTGGGTCTATCCCCAATTCGTTGAAAATAAGAAGGATTTTTCCTAACAAATCGGCATAATTCAAAAATATAAATGCACGTCACAGTTAATAAGTTGTATTTAGGGAACAACTTTCGACATGAATCTCTCTCTCTTCTCTCTTATATTATATTACTGGTATAGTTGCAGCACAAATGGGTCGACTCGACCTGGGAAGGACCGCGCTCTCACTGAATGGTGAGTGTAGAGAACCGGAGACCCTATTTACTGAAAAAAAGGCATTCCATTTTAATCCTCACGGGTGACAACGCATCTGCATTTTGATTCCTAATCGATGATAGATGTAGAGGTCTATGAGCCACAGCAACCACTTACCATCAGTTGGACTGTGTGCTCGTTTGTCACCCTTATCCTATAAAAAAAGCTATGACATATTCTTGGCATTTCCCTTAGTCACCCTGAGGACTAAGATGGAATGCCTAATTTCTAGTAAAAAAGAATCTCCAGTTCTCAACACAGCAGCATTAAGCTGCAATTTTACGCTGGTATTCTGCGTTAGTGTGGTCCTACCCCGGTCAAGCCGACCCATTTGTGTTACAAGCTCAAGATAGCTGCAGCGTGGCTCTACCACATATTACTGCAATAGTTAATCCCCGGCCCACCATGACAATTAAGGAACATCCTCCCTACAACGGGAGAGGTACCAAGTTCATTATGGACTGGGCTGAAGATAAAGATTATGTACGGATTGGATGGACTTTATGAATTTATTAAATGTAAGTGGTAAAATATCATTTGTTATTTTTCAGAATACAGACCATACCTATAGTTTTTCACAATCCCTATCGACATTGGGACCCGCAATAAAGAATGACTATGACTTTTGTTATGACAGTACGAATACAATTCAAACAGAATGGACACCAAAGATTGTAGCTGTGAGCTGCGAAAGTAACGTCAAGAATGAGCTGAACAATGATGAACAGATGTTGGAAAGTGAGTATTAAATAAAATATTATTTTCCATATAATAAGAGTGACAAACAACCACAAAGTCCCCTTGATGGGAAGTAGACGTGGAGGCTCCGTACTCATTTATGCTACAACCATAATATAGCTGCAGCATGACTCTAACTAACATATAGTTTAGCCACAACCTTACTACACTGTATTAATATTTTACTGACATTTTAAAGGTACGCAGATGCTCGAGGATCCCAACACAATAGTAAAACCTCAAATATTGATTAAACAAGAACCTATAAATCTCGAAGAGCATAATGAAGACGATAATAAAACAGTATTACCAAAAGTTACAATCAGGTTTGTAATATTTAAACTTCAAGTTAAAAGTTACAGCCTATATACGTCCCACAGCTGGGCACATACCTCCTCTCATTTCTGAGAGGGTTTAGTGCAAGGAATTGTCCGCCGCGATACCCCAATATGTGTTGGCGGACTTCAAGTGTCTTCGAAATATTTTTGATGTGAAACATCTATAGCGGCGGATCAGACCGACTGTTTGCGTGGCAACGCGTCGTCACGCTATATTATAGCACAGTATAATAAACGTACAGTAGGACGACGCCTTTGATCTCGTGGTAAATGCCTACAACGTCTAGACAGCGTATGGAGGTTAGGGTTGTCACAAATTAACAACTTTTACTAATTTAATTATTAATTTTAGATCTACATCGTCATCAACAGTATGATTAGTAATATAAAAAATAAGTAACAATTTGTTCTTAGATTTTTCCTGAAAGTACTCAAAACGTTAATTGCACGCCTCACAACGTGAGAGGTGCTCTACTCTCGATATGTGGCCATACCTCAATTTCGCTACATAAAATCGTTCTTATACTCTTAACTAGACATCAAATCCATATTATTATTAACGTTACAATGACTACAGATATTGAATTATTAGTTTATTTTATAATTGATTCCTTAGGCTTTTGAAAGTTCTTCCAACTAAATCAGGTCTTCCAATAACTTCCATCCATAATTTGCATCTGAAATTTTAAATACAATACTTATTAATATACTTTCATAATTATCACCCCTAGAAACCTTAAAATTGACATCCTTATTGTATTATTAAAAAATCCACCATCTAGGATATGAACATTGATGCAGTTTTTGTAATTGGCACCCCTAGAAACCTCGAAATTGACATCCTTAACATTAAAAAAAATTGTGTCCACCATGCTGGATTTAAAAATGAATTCCATTTTTGTAATTCACACCACAGGAAACCACGAAATTGATACCCATATTATATTACTAAAAAAAAATTCCGCCATCTTGGATATAAAAATGGATGCCATTTTCGTAATCATCACCCCAATAAACCTTGAAATTGACATCCACATCATACATATATTAAAAAATGACCGCCATCTTGGATTTAAAAATAAATGCTATTTTCGTAATTAGCACTAAATTATATTTTATAAAAAAAACTTCGAAAAACCGAAGACGAGGCGCTATAGTATGGTCTAAAACCTTAGCCTGTCCAACCACACGATTTAGATGAAGAAAAAAAAATTTAACTTCGAAACAGTAATGCTCAGCGACTAGTACCTATTTTTTACGTCCGCCATTTTTTTACGTTGGCAATTTGGCATGACATGACAAAATATACATAATGTAAAAATAATAACAATATTTATTTACCTTTCTTCCGTGTGCGGGATTTGATGAAATCGCAAATCTTTATTTATGTGAGATGACGACTTGCAATCTCTCACACCACACGTCGTATGAACCATTTTAATTATAATTATAAGTATCAACACTAAATTTAAAAATTATAAAAGCAGACGCGCGTTAACCCTGGAAGTCGTGTCCCGAGCTACTAATACGATTGGCATGAGCAGCTCGGGCTCGTCCTTCCCGCGTCTCACCCCTCACACCCCGCACGATTGCCCTGTCTAGACGTCTTCGTCGGACAACTGTATGGATTTCTAGACTGTGATGATAGTATGTATGTGTGTAGTATGTATTAGAAATGTGTCATTCATTCCTTTCTAGTGACCGAATCATTCAAGTACTTATGCGTCACACATATAGGGTCATTTGGATCGATCATTCAAATGGATCATTTCAGGTTCAGTACTCTGTGATCTGTGTAGTAGACCAATACATGAGATGCTCATTAACCAAATATCGCCTTTGTAGATCCCTCAGAACAATTCTTTTTTAAATGTTATTTATAAGAATTATACAACGAAAATTTAATTTTCCTGATTCAATCGAACGAATCATTCACGATTGACACATGGCTGGTATGTATGTATGTAGTACGAAACATCTAATACGACTGCGACTGTGCGACTCTCCCCACTCGGTTCTCGTGCTACGTCATCAACGTGCTCGTGGTATCACTGAGCTCGTACCTATAGTGAATACAGTGCTGTTTACTACGGTACACGTAAGGGTGGCTCCATACCGAACGCACGGGCTTGCGCGGCAGCCTCGCGAGCCAATTGCTCCGTCTGTGTGCCTCGGGGTCGTTTGGGCGCACGTTGCCTCGACTGAGCGTGCCTCGGGGTCGAGCCGTCGGCTATCGGTAATCGGGACGCGCTCAAAGTTGTCTCAGTGTACGCTGTTCGATGGGGACGGGGGTGTCGGCTCGCGAGGCTATTCTACAGATGTATTGTGGGAATGTTTCAACATCATGAACACTCAAGAGCAGTCGATTTGTTTTAATCCACAAGTGTCTTGGCCTTTTTTTAAAACGTGACTGTTTCCTTTTTCTTAATAAGATACTATAAAAGTAGCTGCAGCAGAAATGACATAACTGTCCATTTTGGATGCCCGAGGGCTTCTAATGGCTCGGCCGGCCTCGCGAGGCTGGCCTCTGTGATATCGCGTAAACTACTGAGGCTGCCTCACGAGACCAAGCTCGCGAGCTACAAATCGTGTCTGCGCGCGAGCGCGAGCCCGTGCGCCCGGTGTGGACCCACCCTAACCCGTCTCTTACTTCAAATAAATAATTTTAACAATGAAATATGTCTGATAGTGATAGATTAGAAAGTGAAAGTGAGAAAGAAAGCAAAATTACACTATGACACACTATCAAGTGATTCAAGTCAACAGTAAGTTAATTATCCCCTTGTCTGGCGATCGGCTAGAATCAGGCCGATGAATTATCATGCGCGTCAGCTAATCGACCACATACTAGCCGATCCATGGCTGAGTATTTGGCAGGTAAAATTAACGGTGACAATGATTGCTATCCCTTTTTCACTTATAGAAAATTATAGACCATAGAATGAGGACCCGATACAAAGCTACTACATTACTTCACTTCAGTGTTTAGAAATTTCGAAAAAATAACATGTGTCGCAGTCGTATGTGAACGTCGCTTTCATGTGTGCGCCCGTCGCTGTTTTCGCGCGTTTTTATACGTTAATCGAATTAATAGTAAAGTTTGGTGCTGTTTTAATATTAATTGAATTTTTACTCAAAAATTTTTATTTTTTCGAACATCAACGGCCATTGTACTTCATCGACCTTACATTTCTGTCTGATGAAAATTACATTATTCATAGTAAAATACTTTTAGCAGCATAATTTAGCATAGTAATTACACACGTATTGTGTTCAGTGTGTCTATCTTTGACTATATTTTACAAAATATCGAAATTAGAAACACGATACACAATAGGCCAGTAACTGGCTGCTTGCCACACAATGTATCTGGGTCAAGGCTACCGAGTCAGCTATTTTATTTGGTAGCTCAATTAGTATGGATATGACTTGTACATTCGATGTTGGTCGAGGTACCTTCTTGTATTTTTTTAATCTTAGTTATTTCTTTAATGGTAAATATTTATAAAATATGTATTTATGTATATCGTAAAATATACATATCGGACATAATATTTGATTTACTGGACGTTTTATTTACTGGTAATATATTTTCATTTTAATTGCTTTACCATTTCATTGCATGTTTTCCGGCTCAGTGTACCAAAGTGCCGCGGCAGAGGCAGGGGTGTGCGTGTGATGGGTGGTCGAAGTGCACAGGTTGTGGTGATGGCGGGTAGTGAACGTGGACGTGGTCGTGATTGGCGAGGTGGTGATCGGGCCTCGGGAAGACCCCAAACAATTAACGAGCACGTATCATACATTAATTATTTTTCACAATTTTTTTTTATTACATAAATAATAATTCTCATGATTGGTTTTGGTATTTAGGATGGAGATTGTTGATATTAACAGCTTGCCAGTTGGCCAACCGATAGAGCGGTCCCTACATCTTATGAGGATGCGCGCTTGGAGACCGTAAGTAGTTCTATTTGAGGTATGTTAGATGTAAATATTGTTCTGATTGTATTAATAACACTATTTTTTGTTCTATTATCAGGAATCCAAGACCCTATCCAGAAGTGATAGTTCAACCCCCAGCGCCACTTTCCCCAGCCCTTTCACCTTCTCCTGTACTGTAAGTATCATATTTTACTATTTACGCGGTAGAGCCATGCTGCAGCTATATTAGTAGTATAGTTGTAGCACGAATGGGTCGGCTCGACCGGGGAAGGACCACGCTCTCACAGAATACCAGCGTAAAATAGCAGTTTGCCAGTGATGTGTTTCGTATGGTGAGTGTGACAACCCATTTTACTGGAAACGAGGCATTCTATCTTAGTCCTCACGGGTGACAACGCATCTGCATTTTGATTCCTTATTGAGGATAAATGTAGATGTTTATGGGCCGCAGCAACCACTTACCATCAGGTGGACTGTGTGCTCGTTTGTCACCCTATCCTATAAAAAAATTTACGCAACACGTAAGATTGCTAATATAAGTATTTTACTTGTAGAAATTGTTCTAATCGTATTACTGAAGTATTTTTGTTCTCTTACTAGGCCTCCAAGACTTTGCCCTGAGGTGATGGATCCACCGCCTTCTAGTGCCGACGCTGCTATTGATGAATCACAACTTTCCCCAGCTCTTGCACCTTCACTTGGACCGTAAGTCACTTATTTTCTATTTACATATTACTAGCTGTTTGTTTCCTGCGACTACGTTGCTCTTCGACACATTAAATTTATAATAACTCTCTAATCTTATGGGGAAAATTATTTAAAAGCTTTTTGATTGATGCCTACATCAAAACTATTTTTGTTTTAGGTTTGTGGAATGTGGTGGTAGTTCAATCAGCAGCACACCATCTAGAACGCCGGTACACCGTATTCGTCTTCGTCAGCCGCTCCAAGACGATGATATTAGTTTTCATTTAAATTATGGTAAGTACATACTGAATTAAGTTTCTGATGAGGTTAACTTTTGCTGGGGATTGTATACATATTAAATTTTGTCATTAGGAAGCGAACCGGAGTCTGACGAAAGCGACGATGATGAGGGGGTGATACCGGCGTCTATACCGAGGAAGTTCCGGTTGATGATGGACACGCCAGAAACTGATGATTATCCCATCGATTTGGAACGGCCCACCGTCACCTTGGCAGGAAACTCTACAGGCGCTGCCATCTCAGCTGAGGACACATCTGATGGCACTGTCCACCAGCCTAGCAGATTATTAGATTTTCAGTGGAGATCGTTTCCAGATCATCCAGTTCCATCTGAACTGAGGAGGGAAACATTTTCCAATAGAGATGTTGGGCCAACTACTCCATGTGTTGATCCTTATGAGACTTTCACTGCCATTTGGGATCAGCAAATTATGGAGCACATTGTCACGGAAACAAACAGATATGCACAAGAATTGGCACACCGAATGTTGATTGACAACAATATTCATCTCAATAGTAGGATTTGCGATTGGATAGACACTAGTACTGACGAAATGTACACCTTTTTTGCCCTACTATTGGCGATGAAAGTTGTTGTCAAGTCAAGACTTGAAGAATACTGGTGTGCCAATTCCGACGTATTCTGCACACCCGGTTTTAGAGTACACATGTCTCTGAAACGATTTCAACTTTTAAGCAGATGCCTGCATTTTAATAATAACCAGAACATGTATGCTCAAGAACTGGCGGTTTCCGAGGCAAAATTGTTTAAAATTCAGCCAGTGGTGTCACATCTAAACAATAAATTTGAAAATATGTATAAAATGCGCCAAAATATAGCCCTTGATGAGTCGCTGCTTCAGTGGAAAGGTTGGTTGGACATCAATCAATTTATTCCAAACAAAGCCGCTTCAGTCGGGATCAAAATTTATGAGGTCTGTGAATCTCAAACAGGCTATTTGTGGCGGTTTGAAGTTCACACCCATAAAAGATCCACAACGCAAGCTCTAGATCCGTTAGATGCGTTTACGCCGACTACTGTTTTAAGATTGCTCCATGGTCTTGAGTACAGAGGTCACACGGTATGGATGGATAATTTTTATAATTCTCCAGCACTCGCCCGGCGGCTAAAAAGCTTCGGGTTCGATTGCGTTGGAACGCTTCGAACCAATCGCCAGTTCGTACCCGAAGCTTTGGCCCGAGTGACAATAGCGCAAATGCGCCCTGGTGAAATAACTGGTTTTACTTCAGGTGATGTTGATGTCATGGTATGGAGAGATAAGAACAGAGTTGCGACGACTTCTACATACCATGGCAACTCAATCACCATGGTTAATGGTGTCCCCGAACCCATCTTGATATCAGATTATAATATCATGATGGGTGGGCTGGACAAAAAACAACAAATGTTGGCAATGTACCCCATTGAAAGAATAAAAACAAGAGTGTGGTACAAACAATTTTTCCGTCGTCTCCTTAATGTTTCTGTTTTAAATTCATATATATTAGTTAAACAGTCTTCTTCTTCTTTCTCTCATCGTAGTTTTAGGATATCTCTTATTAAGTCTCTTTTAGAAAAACATTCCTCCCGTTCCGTCGCACCTACCATTGAAAATGTTAGCAGAGATGTGCGACACCACCACCTCGCAGAGTTCCCGTTTCTGCCCGGTAAAAGTGGCCGACAACGCCGCGTATGTGGCGTGTGCAAGAAACGGGTACAAACGTACTGCGTAGGTTGCGACAAACCTGTATGTATGACCCCTTGCTTCCTCGCTCTACATTCATAACTAGTTCATACCTCACTTTGTATTTTTTTTTATAGTATAGGGTGACAAACGACCACACAGTCCACCTGATGGTAAGTGGTTGCTGTGGCCCATAGACATCTACATTTATCCTCGTTTGCGAATCAAAATGCAGATGCGTTGACACCCGTGAGAACTAAGATGGAATGCCACTTTTCCAGTAAAAAGGGTCCCCGGTTCTCTACACTTACCATACGAAACAGCCGTGTTAAGCTGCTATTTGACGCTGGTATATATATATATATATATATATATATATATATATATATATATATATATATATATATAATTATTATGTACATACTATCCCTTTATCATCTATAGCGTGATATGCGTAAAACATTATCAATGCGACTTCCTTGCGGTGATTTGACAAGCGATATATTTGGGCAATTATTTTTGAACAGTTCTCGTAATAGTACCTAAATAATTTCTATTTCACGAGAGTCTTACAATAAGTCATGAACATGAAAGGCACCCAGACGAAACAACAATCTAAGAAATTTAAATGTGACACCACTGGGTCTTATCCATATTATGTTAGCACTATTTTTTAGCTACTTGCTCTTTTTGTTGTGAAATTATCTGTTTTTATTCTTGATTTCTACAATGTTTTAGTATGGCAGCATTCCTTTTATTTGTATAGTTTGAGTTGTAAATTTCATGTGTTTGTCGAAAGTTAAATAATATTTAGAATAAATCTAATACCATTTGCTCTGTGATACAAAGTTTTAGAGGACGACTCACAGCGATTATTTTTATATGTTTTGTTTATAATATATAAATATTAAACCAAATACTTTTTAGTATTAAAACTTTGTCTACATTAAGAATTTGAACCAGACGTTAATGTTAAATATTATCGCATGCCACTTGACTCGCTCCTTTCTCAAATTTAAAGAAACAATATACCCTATTTTATGTGCGACGCTCGGGTCAACGTCTATGTGTCAAGATTTTGAAAAGCTTGCGGTGAAAAAAAAATGTATAGGAATGTGTGGTTTTTTGCTTTCTTATTATAAAGTAGTTACATTTATTTTATTATTGAATGAATTTTTTGTTTAATTTTCACGAATTATGTACAGTATACTATTAAAAATTCGGTTGTCTAACAACTTGGAATAAGATTAATAAAATCTCTTAAGTTGTACTCAACTCAGGTATCTACATAGTAAGAGCAAATAATATAACAATTCAAATGACATAAGTTTTATACATAGCTTCTATACTATATTTTAGAGAAATTACTAATTTAATCGCCACGTGTCGATATCGCGGTGATTACCTGCTAAGAGCGTAGCAGCGACGTTATCGCAAAATGGCCGCCACCAGGTGCGGTTTTAAATTTTAATAATTAGAGTGTGCATTTATGTGTGTACTGAGCCCGTGTATATTTGGTCAGTATCAAGCGTAGGTAAATGTAAAATCTACTTAGCAAGCGCACGTCTTCAATTCAAGGACTATGGCTATTAAAAAAAAATTACTTATAACATATTTATAAAATCAGGAAACTACACAATTTTCATTGCATATACTGTTTTTAAAGCAATTATTAATTCATTTTAATTTAATTCCTATTGAAAATAATGCACTAAAATAATAGCTTGAAAAATAAATTTAATAAAGACTGACAACGTTGTATTTCAAAAGCAGCTGATAGTTAGTGGCGCAATTTTCTAATCATGCTAGGACTGATATTGCACGCCTCATAACGCGCCCATATCTTCCCGTGGGTGTCTGGCAGGGAAACTGAGGCAGAAGATGGGCAGCAGCATCTTTCTGATAATAGCAAAACAACAATTAAAAAAAACCAGCACATATGCTTGATAATTTTGTAATGTTTCCTCTACACTATTCGCGAAGTAACTTCGACGAAGTGCTCGTCGAAGTCGTTCGCAGTCCGAAGAACGTGACCACACACTCGTGCTACTTCGCGAAGAGCTCAGTCGTCGTGAGTCTCCCGCACCCTTAACATGAATGACGTTCAAGAGGGAGCTGCTAGGTACCTAATCGTGTGAACAGTACGACGTCAATGCGTTAACTAAATAAATGATTATGTAGAAAGCTACATATTTAGTATTTATATATATAAAAAAATATTCATAACTGGCGTAAGCCGAGTAGTGTAGTGAGACGCTTCGTGTAACTACGGGGTACTTTGCGAAGTCCTTTGACTCTGGCACAAAAAACCGACAGCGATCGGAAGTCGCCCGAGGCGAAGCGAGGTTGGACGAAGTGAATCGAAAATTCTGTGCTCGGATGGTGTGAGGTATACAAGTGTTGTTCTGTTTTTGGCTATTTCGTACTTTTGAGAGGTGTTGATTTATATTTTTGTTATTATTTCTGTCGGTGTTGGTTTTAGTAGTTATAAATCCGTAAGTATTTAGTATTTGTGTTGTTGTATATGTAATTAGTTAAAATAAAATTGAGGAAGATCCTCCCGATCCCGACGGGGTTCCATGTGACTCCCATGCGGGTACCAAAAAATAAATGCCTATCGAGATTGATCAGTCGAATCGTAAAAGATCGCAAGCAACCAATAGCTCAGTTCATCCACAGAAAAGATTGATTACAGATCCATCTCAACCTGTACCACCTATTCAGACCTCTATCCAGACCTGTACCCATCCTGACTACATAGAAAAAAAAACATAAATACTCTAATAACGACAGTGCGCCCTTTATTGTACATGTAAGTAAGATAGTAGATGATTTATCATCTGGAGTAGTTTTAAAACCGATAAAATTTGGTCATTTTCCTTACCATAATAATATTAAAAATGTTGTTAGTGACGGTGTTAAGCGAGTAGGGCGCAATAGAATTTCAGTCGAATTTAAAAGTGCAGCTGATGCAAATTGCTTTATTGAGAACCCAGCCCTTGCAGGTGCTAAATATGATACTGTAATCCTTTCTTATAATATCACTCGCATGGGAATAGTGAGGCAGGTCCCTGTAGAATGGATCTTAGAGGAACTCATTTCATCAATCGAGGTCCCAGCTGGTTTTGGCGCAATCATTAAAGCTCGCCGATTTAATAGAAAATCAGTTAATGAACACCAAAGCACTGTGTGTGGATTCCCACTCAATCAGTCTTTTTAACTTTTTCCGACCAGAAACTTCCTTCTAACATTTATTGTTTTTACAACTCAATGCCCGTTGAGCCCTACATTTTACCACTTATTCAATGTCACAAATGTTGCCGTTTTGGACATGTTACCTCACAGTGTAGGTCATCTTCCCGTTGTTTTGTGTGTGCTCAAAATCATGAGAGTCTCCCACTTGCCTTTTTTGTTCAGGATCTCACACAGCTAAAGATCCTTCCTGCCCTGAACACTCTAGGCAGAGATCTATCAAATTTACAATGTCACAGGAAAATATTTCCTATCTAGAAGCATCTGCCCGTTTCCCTCAAGTCCGTAGATCTTATGCAGATACTGCTAGAACCCTTCCTTCGTATGAGCATCAGATTTCCTATCCTATTTCAAATCCCCCTTTACCTTCAGTTGTCCCCTCACAATCTCATTCTTACAAGAAGACTACATTCACTCCAAGACTTCCGCCAAATCCAGCATCAAGTCATGGATATGATAAATCTGCCCATGAGGCAATAATAGATACACCTTCTTAATCTACTAATGGTTGTGCTTTAATAGGGCGGAGTATTTCCCCTAATGACAATCTCTGCGAATTAATGTTTCCATGCTTATAAGTATGCTTTCCCGTTTCAGCGACATGGATCTCCCACTTGCCCTCCGCCAAAAACTTACTGAGCTCATTTCCTTAACGAATAACCTTCCCTCCAATACTTCAGTGGAACTGCCGGAGCATTAAAAATAAGAAAAACGAACTAACCTATCTTAAGTTTGAGAACCAAGTAATTTTTTTAATATAGAATCGTCCTTGCTTATGTGAAATATGCTTTTTTGTTTGTAAAAAAATATTTTTGTTTAAAAATAAATACATTTTTGCCAAAAAGTTTTTTTATTATAAATAAACCCAACAGTTTTTGCTACTAACGCAGGTACTTTAGGCTTTTTTGTGTTCCAATGAACAAATTGACACGTATCCCATGACTCTTGTAGGGTGGGGACGGGGTTAATACAAAATCCCCCATGTATTTTTATATTTATAGTGCGATATGATGGACTGCACATTTAATTAAAAAACTTAAAAAGCTTTTTCAATCTGAGGCTCGAACCAGTGACTTTCGCCTTCGTAATCAAGGAGTTGCCTGTTGAGCTATTTAACTAAGTTTCTCGGATGCGAAAATGTTAATCGTAATAACACACTATTTACATATCTTCGTTAGTGGGTACTCACAAGAAATCTCTTCATAGTTCAATGGCTGAGCACAAAATTTGCAATAACAGAATAACGTAACCATATCATTTGTCTACCTTTAAAAAATTGTGATATCAATATTTTGTACCGGTAGTGTAACCTCGTACCTTAACCGCAATCAATCCCTGGTGCGCAGGAAACACATGCCTTAATTTCTCCCTCCCCTTGGTGGATGGTATACCATTGGACATTCTAGATGGTCTGTAAGTCTTCCCATTTGTTATCAATATTCCATGCAGCCCAACCAAATAATTTGCTTTTGTCTTTCGCAATGCGTACAATAAAGTAGTGGAATAATCTGCCGGCGTTTGTCTTTCCTTCCGATTACAATATAAGCGTCTTCAAGGCAAAAATGAATAGGGTTTTGTTAAGCTAAAGCTGTGAGGTTTTAACACCACTTACCACCAGGTGGGATTGTAGTCAAGCCCTGGCTTATATGATAAGTAAAAAAAATACAAAACCCTTGCTATCTTTTGTGAATTCATTTTTGTTGATAATATTAAATGTATGTATATGTTTCTGTAAAAGCCCGAATTTTGGTGAATCTTAGGTTTTACTTTTAATT
This sequence comes from Parnassius glacialis, assembly GCA_033319125.1. Taxonomy (NCBI): domain Eukaryota; kingdom Metazoa; phylum Arthropoda; class Insecta; order Lepidoptera; family Papilionidae; genus Parnassius; species Parnassius glacialis. The sequence goes on along the minus strand of JAVANC010000015.1, from coordinate 11,333,136 downwards.
CCTAGGATTTACCAACATGAGCTGGTAAATGTAAGGATTGATATGAAATGCGACGATTTTTCGCGCTTTTACCGTTAAGAGTTTGGTACATCCTAGGTTTAACCAAAGAGAAATGAAACAATATATTTATATAAGTAGAAAGTATTTATTAAACATTGAAGCATAATACCTTCATAATTTTAAAACATTTTTATGGTGATTTTTGAAAAGAGATTATAGAAAAATAAAGCTTTCCATTGACGTCGGTCGAGTTGGGGTTTAATATTTTTTACATAAAGGTTACATTATTATAAGCACACATGCAAAGTTTCAACATGCGGAAACGCGTATTTTTGAGAAAATCAATTATTTTTGCAATATTTATGTCAGTTCCTACGGTAAAACTGACGCCATTTTGTCATCGTCAGTAGGGATGTCGATTATTTCCGAAGATGTTTTCGAAGAATTAATTAAAGCAATACAATATGTGTATAAAATTGATTAATAAATTATGTCAAAGAACCGAATTGATTGACCCCGACTCCACCTGGTACGAGTCTGTCCTACCCCTAGAGTGTTTTTATAAAGCCGGAGGCGCGTAGGGGCAGCAGCCTCCACCTGCTGTAACAAATCGTAGGCATCGGACGAGCCGGAGCGGCCGAAGGCGACCAACAAGCCGAAGCTGAGCAGGCGAGGAGGGATGCCTGCGATTTCTTACGCAAAGGCGTAGAGGCTGCTCTTCCCGCAGCGCCGGAGACGTTGCAGTCTTAAAATAATAACAGAAGGTGACACAGGTAGCGGAGAGGACTGCACACTGTTCGCAAGAACGATAATGCGCCGAACACGCGTCTAGATTATTTTTCCACATTTTCCGTGTCTTAGAGGTAAAAACTAATATTTACTGAGTGAATGCTTGTAAAAGTCTGAAATAAACGATTACCATAGAACACTCTTTTACCTTATGGACTTGGTAAATCTTAAGTTTTACTGCAAAATCTTAGAATTTACCGTACTTCTAGCTTTTACAGTAACATATATAAAGTTTTCACAAATTTTAATTTTCATTTTCGGACGGTCTAGACTAACGTTTTCTCGCACAACCTGAGCTATATCATACTGCTCATCCTTGACAGATCTAATTGCGATGATCTCTGTAACCCATCTCGTCTGAATTTCGGTACTGCAGTCTAAATAAATCTTGTCGTAGCCAGTCTTTATTGTGGCCTCCAGAGTTGATAGGAACTGCGACAAGTACGTGTGATCTGTAGTCTGAAAACATGCATGAACGGAGATAAAATATCATGTGTGGTGGAAATTAAGACAGCGAAAGTTTAATAAGAAAACTCCTACAAAAGATTGTGTCCCTAAAAAATTCGTCATCATTTATACAGCATATATCAAAAGTACAGCTGAACATAGACATAGATAGATGCCACACCCATAGATTGGAAATTGAGAAAATTGTGTTTGTTCCGATTAATGCAAATCTTCTGGAGAGATTTACAATACAATACAATGTAATATAATAACTTTATTTCATACATCAAGGACTTAAAAATTAAGAACATTGACCCATAGCAATATATCCCTTAACCTAAAAATATATATATAAAATATAGACAACACTATTTAGGGAACTTTCTTCTTTGGGGCGTCCCTGCATCGGAATAGAATAGAATAGAATATTTTTTTATGCAATATAGATCACATGTGTAATTCTTATTGAAAGTCATTTTTACTTTACCACTGGTTCGAAAAAAAAAACCTCTGTCCTGGGAAGAACCAGCAAGAAACCCAGCGGGACTTTTTTTAAAGCATATTTTACATTAATGGTTGGTACAAAATTTATTTTAGAAACAGCTTGGAAGCGACCACCTCATTCCCAGGGGTTATTATGATCCATATATTCATTTATACTATAATAACCCTTTTTATACAGTTTCAACTTAACAAAACAATTAAATTTGGTAATAGAGAGAACCTGTAGACTTTCCGGGACCCCGTTGTAATAGCGTATACATTGCCCCAAGAATGAATTACTGACTCTGTGGAGTCGAGAAACTGGTATCACTAGCATGTGTTTATTCCTAGTGCTTACAGAATGTACATCACTTTTTTACTAAAACTACCTTTGTTTTGTGAACATACATTAAATTTTCGTAAATATACTGAGAGTATAAAGTTAATATATTTATTTCTTTAAATTTATCTCTAAGAGACTCTCTCGGTTTTAGATCGTAAATGGCTCTAATGGCACTCTTCTGTAAAACAAAAATAGTTTCTGAATCAGCCGCATTTCCCCATAGCAAAAAAATCTAGCTGTCTCGACACTAGTGAGACCTCTAATCTTTTTTACAGCATCGGCTGCAGAACTTAGTCTGCTTGCTAGTTTGGACATATGGGGGCCCCACTGAAGCTTTGCGTCGAGAGTGATGCCAAGAAAAACAGTGGATTCAACAGGGCTCAGTTCATTCCCATTTAAAAACACATTGGTACTCAGATTTTTAACATTCTTTGTTGTAAATTTAATACATTTAGTTTTATTTCCGGCGAAACACTACCCCAGAGGGCCAAAAATCGACAGCGAGGAAAATTCTCTTCATGTTTTGCAGGAACCTGGAATACGTAGGAGTTGAAGTTCGTTGACCTATTAGACTCCAGACGCTGCCAGTGTGGAAATCGGATCCTCAATGCGACATCGGCTTTATTGTTCCACGAAATGCAGGTAGTCTTCTCCCGACGTACTTTTGTCAAAATGGGAGATGTAGAAATGTATGGTTGGCTCCACAACACGCAGCGTTGTACTAGCGTTTATTTTGGCGGTCCCAGCTGGTTACAAACGGGTTTCGACCGACGACTCTTCACAACAAGAGTCAACCCGTCCTTATCAATTGGGTCACCACTGGAACTGATTTTATTTCCACATTCTTTCGCTTTCGACCACAAGAGGGTGTGCCGGTTGTAAAGATTTTCGGGCAACATCCGCTAACGTTTTCCCTAGTTGTGAGGTTGACTTCGGCAGAGGAGTACTCATGGGTTCAGTCAACGACTGAGGTTGCCCTAGTTTCACGGTCATCAAACCGCTGACAGACGGTGTTGCGTGACGGAGTCACAATCATCGGTGAAATATGACTACTATTACGGTTACCGCGTGTTGAATTTACATTCTGCGACGGCAGTGAATTTGTAGATGTTGCAATTATACTGCGCAACATAGTGAGTGACTTCGTTCCTCAGCTCTGGTGCGGCTCGTTCCGATTCTTCAAACTTGAAATTTGTGGAATTTGTGGATTTCGGCTTTCAATGTGATGTCTTTCAACAATCTGGTCACATCTACGTGATCGAACGTCACGGGAGGCAACTTGTTGAGATCACGCGCGACGAAAGTTGGGATGTCATCAGGGTCGGTTTCATTGAACAGTCTGAAGATGTCTTGCAGGTCTTTCTTACCGCGTCCATCCTTATGACGTGTGATAAGATATATAATTATATGGAGTATTATTTATCCTTGTAAGTAATGAATTTAATAAAACATTTACATTCTCCAGAAACAGTCGCAAGGCATTTAATGAGTGGGCGACAGTAGGAATTCATAAGAGCAGACGAATGTTATAATATGCACTTTACCATGAAAGATCATATAAATTTTACTTTTAGAGAATATGTCAAAAATTATTCCAAAATGATTAAAACAGTGTGCTTGCTCCACAGTCAAATCTTTACATATGAGTAACAAAATTAAGACATCTAAGAATAAAATTAAAATGACGTGAAACTTAACAATGTATTGATTAAATCAAATCAAGTAGGTAATCGCGGCGGTGTTTAAGAAATATTTCACTGATATTCCTATCTTGACAACAGAGTCATCGAATACTTCTCCAACTGTCGCCGAGTCATTACTCGAACAGAATGTTAATACCTGTTTAAAAGAATTTAGATTTGAAAAAGTATTACCACAAGATATTGTAAAATATTTCAAAACCCTTGTTTTTACAGTTATTGCGATCATAATAGATTTAATTGCACCTCATATTGCTATTATTTTTAATACTAGTATCGTATCTGGTATTTCCTGCTTTCATGCTATGTTGCATAGTAAAGTAATAAATACCTTTATTCAAATCTGGAAGTACATTGGACCCCGCTAATTTTAGACTTATTTCTGTATCACCAAGCCACCAACCTCTCCTGTGAGATGCATATAAAAAAGATAAAATACTCCCAAGATCTGTCGTATATAGCCCTCTAAATGATATTCCGCTCGAAAATTTTGAACATGATCTCCAGCTAATTCCATGGAAAAATATTCAGTATATTCATAGCGTAACTGTAATGACGGAACCAAATAATTCGCTCTCTGCAGTCACCTAACCATAAAGCTTATTATAAAGAAATGAAGCATCAAGTAAACATCGCAAATAGAAAACTTTACTTTTACCGTCAAAAATGGTTTTTTTAATAGTATAGGGTGACAAACTAGCGCACAGTCCACCTGATGGTAAGTGATTGCTGTGGCCCGTAGACATCTACATCTATCCTCGTTTGCGAATCAAAATGCAGATGCGTTGTCACCCGTGAGGACTAAGATGGAATGCCTCTTTTCCCTTTTTACGCTGGTATTCATGATGCAGAATTACCTTCAAAATTAATAATACCTGACAAAATTAATGCTCATTTTCTTAACACACCCAATTTAAAATCCAGGGATTAATAACGTGACCATATCAGCTCTGTAATTGTTTTACTCAAAACTGTTTCTTCAGATGATATTTCAAAAATAGTAAAAACAAATCTGTCAGATGGTATTATTACATTTAATTTTTTTTATAGGATAGGGTGACAAACGAGCACAGTCCACCTGATGGTAAGTGGTTGCTGTGACACTAGACATCTATATCTATCCTCAATAAAGAATCAAAATGCAGATGCGTTGTCACTCGTGAGGACCAAGATGGAATGGCTCTTTTCCAGCAAAAAGGGTCCCCGGTTCTCTACAATCACCATACAAAACACAGCATCATTAAGCTGCTATTTTACGCTGGTATTCCGTGAGAGCGTGGGCCCTTCTCCGTTCGAGCCGACCCATTCGAGCTACAACTATACTACTAATATAGCTGCAGCATGGTTCTACCACGTATAAAATACTAGCTTTTTACCCGCGGCTTCGCTCGCGTTGGTTTCAATTTCGAAATACTATTGATACTAATTAAAGTTAAAATTTTATAAATGTAGTTCTAATCACGATGAACGTATGAGAGGAACTATATTCATGAACGGGAGTAAAAATATAGAGAAGATGGGCAGAGGCATCTTTCTGATTATAGCTTAAAATAATAAAAAGATGTAGTTGGCATCCCACCTGCAGAGCCTGGCAAGAACGGCCAATATCCAACTTGTTTTGTAATCTATGGAGGGAATCGAAATGATGAACGGGAGTAGAAATATATTAGCAATATAGAGGCGGCGAAATAGAAACCAATACCACGTTTTGTCTCGTGGGTGTCGTAAGAGGCGACAGAAGGGAAACTGAAACAGGAGGTGTATGGCAGCATCTTCCTGATAACAATGCAGCGAAATAAAAAGCTGTGATTGCCAACCCACTTGCCAAGCGTGACCACTACTGCAAATATTTGGCCTATTTGACCAACAATGGGAGAAGCCTATGATCAGCAGTGGATAAGCCTATTAAAAGTAAAAAAGTAGCAGCCTATAAACATCCCACTACTGGGGACAGGCCGCAGCGAGTTTTAGGATAAAAAAGCGTTGGTTGAGTTGACTCCAACGCGGGTTGACCGACTTCACATAAGTATACCTAAAAATGATTTCCATAATATTTTTTTAACTTTTCAAATATGCAGGTTTCCTCGCGATATTTGCCTTCACCACTGAGAACATGGTAAATCGAAAATATAAGAAGTCATTAATATAAAAATATTAAACAACATTTGTATATACAAATGAAACAATGTGGAAATTTAATGTTTTTACCTTACTTACCTTGTTTTATTTTCAATATAAAAAAAATAATTTTGCAAGTGACTATTATTTGGGACGTCCTTTGCCTGGTATAGCTACTTCAAATTAGCTTGCTACATATATATTTATCTATGCTTCAAATAAAAACAGAAATGTCATATATCATCTTTAAACATAATCCTCTATCTACGAAACATAATTGACAATGACAGCTGAGTAGCTGAGATGCGTCTTTTGGGCTTTCGACTTTTTGCTTATTATTTTATATCAATCTAAAGGTCTTTGACCAGTGATTTTAAAGATAACATGTCCTGAGTGGGCTTAGCCCACGTAACTGGCCTTTTACTTGTTTTGCTATAACCAATCAGGATGCAGAAGCTAAGTCGAGTAAGTTTAGTTCGTGACATGTCCGTCTGATTCGCACAGAACACTTACTCCTCACTACTCTGATTGGGGTAGAATCTACTAGTTAGTCTGTGATCGCTGCTCCTGTATTATTGGTTAAATAATGGTTTGAAGTGGAATTTGATATGTAAAAGTGGTGCGATTTTTTGTATTAAGTGCCTGCGCATGTGAACTATTAGTGGAAACGGTGAAACAAGTGCTCTGATGGTGATGTGATTCTCAAGATAAGGTAGACACCTTCCACTTAGGTGCTTTGAGATACCATCGCCAACTGTCAGCTGTCTGCTGGCTCAAGTAGCCTTCAAAATCTCCTAAGGGCTATACAATGTGACGCATCAACACAGGGTGAGGCAACTTTGTATGAAAGCTGAAAAATCTGCACACAATCATGATTTTGTCAATATGCGTGTTGGGCTTGTTAAAATAAAGCGAGATAAAATATCGCTGTCTCTTTCTTTAATTTTGTTTTAGATTGCCATTTTAAAAATTAGATAAACAAATTCATATTATATGGAAAGAAAATAAAAATATTAATTCGGTGTTAAACTTTTATTGGTTTGCTTTTTAAAATATTATTACATACATATTACTCTGAGATTCGCACAATTAGTTTACCTATTAATTGATTTAAATAAAATTATTAAATATTAGCAGAATTTTATCAAAAGAAGCCATGAATTAATAGAAGAAGAAAAAAATGACATTTGATTGTCAACGTCTTTCATATTGAAAATATTTTCTGAAATTTATTAAAATTTATTTCATAGGTTTAGTTTTTAATATTTATTATTCATTTTTGCTTAAATTCAGTTAGATGGACTTCATTTTCGTATGTACGCAAATATACAGTCATAATATCGTCGTGAATGTAGAGTAAAGATTTTTTATAAGATGTTAATTCTGTATAAGATGTTGACTATAAATGAATTCATTATTTCAAAGTTTTATGCACGATTTGTGATCATCATCCAAAGTAATTTAAGTGTTAAGTAAATAAAAAGCACAAAATCATCTGATCACTTTCTGCAAGTTTCCTATGATAGGAAAAGAAAAACTTATGACAATATTGTGGTAAGGCTATAAACATTTCGAATTTATTGGCCGTTATTTGTAGGTTTTATAACTATATTGACTCGAATTGTATTTGTTTCAGATCACGTATTTGGGCTGAGTAAAGTTTTTATCGTGAGAATTTTGCTGATCTAAATTAACGTTAACGTTCTGTGAAGAATAACTCGCTGACAATAACATGTGTTATATATTAGTAACGTGCGTGGAAATATTACGTGCAAAAGCAATAAAAAACCAATAATAATGTGTAGTTTATAAAATAATCTGTCTTCCAGAAAATAAAATTACATAACTATACTTATTTATAGTTTTATTTTATCCCACATACTAATCTAAATTATATTCGGTAATTTTGGTGCAACCTCTCAAATATATGGGAATTTACCCCATAGGTTTGTGAGGCTTGAGCCAAAATTACTCGAATAAGCCTTAAATAAAAAGTTTAAAGTTACAGAGTATAAAGGTTTGAAATTCCCGCTAAAAAAGTTTTATATGGGCGTCCACCGTAGCGCTTTTCGTATACAAACATAAACACGTGTTTCCGTTTTTTAGTATGAAGTTGGCGTTCTTCTCTTGATAAAGAGTAATTGTGTTCTGTGCATCAACATATTGTGAAGCAGTGTGCTATGAAAGATAATTATACATTGTAACTGCAGGCTCAGAAGGGCTAGAACCCAGAGCCGTAAAGCCAGTTATGAAAAAAAAATGTTATTGTGATCCGTTGTGATCTAGTCTTGTGCATAGTCGGTCGCCATTGGGAACGCTCAATTTAGTTCGTAGTCCTATAGCGAACTAGTTCGCTCATTTAGTTCGTTAGTTCTTTTTTTAATTTTTTATTAGATCTAATTAAAAAAGATGAGTTAATTGAATGTCCGAAAACGAAAATCAATTGATTTTTAAAAAAACTATTAATGATTTAATGCGTATTTACTACATAATATATAATATATGCATGATACTTATCAAGAACTATTTGATGATACAGAAATTAAAATAAACGAAACTAACATGTTTTTATATTCTAGAAATGTATTGAATTAATGAAAATAACACAACTGCAATTTAAAGATTGCATGTCGCTAATTAATGTAACATAGTAATACAGTGTAACCTTGATATAACAATCATCCGTATAGGTAACGAATTCCTCGATTCAACGAACTTTTCGAAACACCTAGAAGTGCCTTCTTCTTCTTCTTCTACCTAGCGTTTATCCCGGTTGCTCATCCCGCGCTGCGCGGGAGAACCCAGGGTCCGCTTTCTTACACTTCCTCCTCCACTTTGCCCGGTCTTCGGCGTCCCTCGCAACTAGCCCATTGGCGCGCATGTCATCCTGCGTGACATCAAGCCACAGCGTTTCTTGGGCCGTCCTCTACTCCTGGTGCCAGGTAGGGTCATGTCCAGGCATTTGTTTCCCACGTAGCTTGCCGGTCGTCGTAAGACGTGGCCGTACCAGCGGAGGCGACTTTCCTGCAGCTTGTCAGCAATGTCACGGACATGGACGCTGCCGCGTATGTATGTATTCCGTACACGGTCTTTCCGTGTGACGCCACACATCCACCGCAGCATGTTCATCTCCGTGACATGTAACAACTGCCGGTATCGCTCCAGCACCGGCCACGCCTCACTGCCGTACGTAAGGACAGGCCTTATGATGGTCTTATAGACCTGTCCCTTCAGCTTGACCGGCATTTTGGGGTCACAAATTACACCTTCACCTCGTGCCATTTCGCCCAAGCCGCTTATATACGGGCCTTGATGTCGCGATCGATGTCCCCGGACGCATCAAGCACAGATCCGAGGTACCTGAAGTTGTCCATGTGCTCGACGGTGTCGTCGCCTATACGGAGAGACGTATCATCAGCGTACATAAGCAGCGAAGACAGGGGTAGTTTCTGTACGCTGGCTGACAGTTCGTCTAATATCACACTGAAGAGATAGGGGCTTAAGACGGAGCCCTGATGCACGCCTACAGTTATGGGGAAGGGGGTGGTATCACCAACAGCGGTCCTGACTATGGAATCGGAGTTGCGGTACATGTCACGTACGATTTCCACGTAGGTCTCTGGTACCAACTTCGACCACAACGCCCACCAGATCATCTCCCTGGGAACACAGTCAAAGGCCTTCTGCAGGTCTAGGAATAAAAAATGCAGAGGCATATTCTTTTCCCTGTGCTTCTCCATGAGGATCCTTAGGGCGAATATAGGGTCCATGGTACCGCGTCCTGGTTGGAAACCGTACTGGGAGTCCGACACTGTACACTCCTGTCGGATCCTGGAGTCAATAATGCGCTCGAATAGCTTCATGGTGTGTGACATCACCTTTGTACCGCGGTAATTACCGCAATCCTGAACGAACCCTTTACCCTTGTGGACCGGCGTTATTATAATAAGCCGCCACTGATCGGGCATTATTCGGTCGCTCAGGATTCTTTTAAAAATATTAGTAAGAATGCACACACCACGAGCCCCTAGCGCTTTCCACGCTTCAATTGGCACCTCGTCCGGTCCGACAGCTTTCCGATTCTCCATGTGCCGAAGAGATGCGAGGACCTCGTCAGGTGTAATAGGTGGAACGAGTCCATGGTTCGGGAGTTGTCCAGGAGGGTTCACTTCCCGGTGCTGAGTATTCAGCAAAACGTGGAAATAAGAGCGCACTCTCCTTCACCGCACGATCATCGTACAGGAGCTCGCCATTACGGCCGTTGACGCTGCAGCAGCGAGTAATATCTTGCGCTGCTTTGGCCCTAGAGCGCGCCAATTTATATATGAGATTGTGCCCCTCAGGAGTGTCCAACTTAGCATATAATGGTTGCAAGTGGTCACGCCTGGCTCTGGCTACAGCATTCTTGGCAGCTCTTTTCGCTGTCTTGTAAGATGCGCGAGCTTCAGGAGATTTGGTCGCTTGCCACGTCTTGAAGAGCGCTTTCTTCTCCCGTAATGAACCCTAGACTGTGGCGTCCTACCACCAGGTCTCCTTGTCGATTTTGCGGCCCCCTTTCGCCACGCCGAGAACTTGCTTTGCCGTCTTTGTGATTGCTGTCTGAATGGTTTTCCAGCACTCTTGGACGGACTTGCCTGCTGTGTCGAGACTAATATCCCCAGCGGCAGAGTCAAACTCTCAGTATCTGGTTTGATCCAGCAGCCACCACTTGATTTGACGGCGGCAACGTTCGGCGTGTCTGCGACGGGGTTTTACGCAGAGGTCCATGATAAGAAGTCGGTGTTGGACAGTGAGACACTCACCGGGTATGACCTTAGAGTTGGCCACGCGACTGATATGACTTCTCCTGGTCAGTAGATAGTCGATTTGAGTGGCGTTCCGACCACTCCTGTAGGTAATCAGGTGCTCGGTTTTCTTTTTGAAGAACGTGTTCACCACGGCCAGGTCAGCTGCAGTGTAGGTTCTGAGAATGGTTTCCCCCTCTGCGTTTCTTCGGCCGTAACCATAGCCGCCGTGAACACGTTCATACTCCGCCTGCACCTCGCCCACATGAACGTTCAGGTCGCCACCCAAAACGACATCGTGGGACAACGGTATGCCGCGTAGTACATCTCCGAGCCGATCCCAAAACAGCGTCTTATCCGCGTCGCTGCAGCCGACCTGTGGGGCGCAGACACTTATTAAGTGGGTCACGACCCCCTCAATAAGCAACCTTACTACCATAAGTCGGTCGCATATTCATCTAACTTCCAAGACGCTATCGTGGAAATGCTCGGCGAGCACCACTACCACACCGTTCTCCCCACCAGAAGAGCCTGTATAGATCAGCTTGTAGCCGTGCCCAATATTCCGGCTCCTGTTGGCCTTCCACCGTGTCTCCTGCAGGAATGCCACTGCCACTTTACGCCTGGCAAGTATGGCCGCAAGTTCTGCGGAGCGTCCCGTAAGCGTGCCAATGTTCCAGTTTGCAAAGCGAATCTTCGTAGTTGGTGCTAACGTCTTTAGCCGGGTTCGCACGGGGCCCGGTAGCCCTCGCATACTTGTCGCAGGGTTAAGGCGATCCCCATGCGCTTCGTTATGCGGTGACGCCCTAGTCCTACTTCGTATAACCAATACTTTCTAATTCCCTTCAATATCGTTATTAGTACAATTAGTAGAAATAGAAAAGTAAAATTTTAATTTTGAATAAACCGTAAAATCGAATTTTCACTTTAACTTTCATATTAATATTGTGAGCTAGCAATATTTGTTATTTGTTGTGAATTATGCACTAATAAAACTTTAACCATAGACTATTAATTATATACTTTAATAAGAAATTCTGGTAAGAGCGGTAAGAGTAAAAATAAATCAGTCGGTTAGCCATGCAGCGACACTCCATAATGCCCGGGCTACACTAACGAGAAATGCCGTTAATTATCGCGTTGATGGGCGTTGAATGTAGGTGTGGCCACCACTTAACGCGATAACTCTACAACGCCAAGAACAATGCCGTTTCCCGTTGAACGATAACTCGAGTGTCGGTACATCAAAGAGATTAACGCACGAATTAACGCGTTGAAGCGCCCACACTACGTTTGTCTCATTGTGCACGGTGAGCGCAACGGAGTCGCACGTATGGTTACGATAGAGTGGAATAATGAAAAAATTATTACGTTTCTTGAGATTCTGCAAACAGAGCCATGCTTAGGCAATGATAAAATATCTTCATATAATAAAAATTTACATTCATCAAACATAGAGTAGCAGCGTCAACGTTCATCTTGCTTGAAATTCAAGGAATATTAACGTAAAGTGACCATACGTCCCGTTTTGAACGGGACTGTTCCTTTTTTCGGTCACCTGTCTCGTTGTCCCCAAATAAAGATCCGGGATGCAAAATAGTCCCGTTGTCCTAAACCGCGAGAAAATTTAAAACTATGAAGTTCGTCAGACACGAACGGTGCGAGAGCGGGACCGACCAAAAAATAACTGAATGGGATAATTTCAAAGTTTTCGCAGAAATTCGTTGGGTGGAAGTATTCAAACATTTCTCACTAACAATCTTCAACATAAAAACTACCTGGTACAAATGCTCCAGTAGAAAACGTATTTTTCTATTATGAATAAATTGTGAACGTCTGAAAAAAAATCACTTACAGGTTCCAGGTCTAAATGCGATGTTGATAAAAAAACTTAATGTAAAAAAAAACTTGCCCTTATTTAAAATCATCACCAGCTTTGTTCCACTGACAAATATAAATATAATTAAAAAATATGTTGCATTTAATAATTACTGTCTGAGGAACCCTTGCTTTAATGAAGCTGGTGAACTGGTGATTAATTTTTATTTTTCACAATTTGTTAAAATAAAATTAATTATAATTAATGTGATTATAATTATAGTGAATACTAATTGTATAAAGTTACAGTTTTTTAAATAAATAACATAATATTTTTTTTATTGTTAACCTGCTAACTGGGGAGTAAAATAAAAATAAAAATAAAAATAAACCCATGTCCCGTTTTGAGTTAATAAATAAATGGTCAGTTTACTTTAACGCCGTTGAACGGCATTAAAATTGAAATGACGTCGACCGTTCCAAGTGTGGCCACTCAGTTTATCGCATTAAAATTAAGGCAATAAATGTTGCGTTTATGGGCATTGACGTTTCTCGTTACTGTGGCCCCAGCATAATAAAGCGAACGCCAGAAAAATAAATATAGGTATAAAGATCTAAGAGCGAGATTGTCGACGAACTAGTTCGCATAGTTTCCTGTATAGGACAGTTACTATAGGCGCCTACTACACACTCGATAATTATCACGATATTTAACGTGATTTTTATCTTGCAATATTTTGGATCGAATCTACATACTACACACTCGATATCGATACTAATCGCGTCAGTACAACGGTAGATTTCATTCACTAAAGACGTGTACGTTCCATAATTCGATGCCAGTAACGTAATGAGTGACTATAAAAATAAAGCTCGCGTTGCTATTATATTAGCGATAGCATTAAAAAGGCGTATAAAGAGAAAAAATGGATGAAGCATTGGCTCCATCCATATTTTTCTCTTTACACGTCTCTCTCACGTGAATTCTTTCAAGGTTTTTTGGTCATTCGTTTGAGGCACGGCTGGCGCCGCCACTGCATCAAAAAGCGCATCCTCCACCATCGCTGACAGTGAATCCTGACGATAAATATCGACCAGAGACTAGACACTCGATATTTATCGACGATACTTGATACAGATCGTTGGATTTCTGGATTTTTAGAAATCCAGCGATTCGTATCACGATCCAAGATATGCTATACTACACACTCGATAAATATCGTAATCTTAGATCACGATCCAAATATCGTGATAATTATCGAGTGTGTAGTAGGCGCCCTACTCTTTGCACATAGTGCACCTAAGCCGCGGCGCCCACCTAAGCTACATGATTTCGACATGGCGTGTAGCATGACTCTGACGATACTCTGACGTGACAACGAGTGACACGGCTTGCACCAACCTGTGCGACTATAGCAAGTAGCAGAATTCAGTTTGAGCCAAAATGACGTCTGAAGAGGATGAACATGCCCTTGCTTTGCTACAGATTATGAATATTCAAAGTGCTAGCAGAAGATATTGGGTACATCCTTTTTGGAGAAAAAAATTGAAAAGTGGTGGTACGTAATGAAGGAATTAGAATTATACCCAGACAGGTTGCAGACATTTTATAGAATGGAAAAAGAGACTTATAATATTTTGCTTAATAAATTGAGAACTCGTTTAACGAAACAGTGGACCAAGTTTAGAGAACCAATAAGCCCGGAAGAAAGATTACTCATCACTTTAAGGTAAGAAACTAATTTATGTCTTAATAAAACTCTTCGTAGAAATCGTTATTTATTATTAAGATTCTTAATACAAATTACTTCACTCATTAATTTACTTAATGGACAATGTACCGTCATTATTAATATATATTTGAGATCGTTCTTCATTGCCTTCCGGCAATGAATTTTCATGAATTACATGCATAGGATGAATTGATGTTGAATTTACTACACTGATTGGTGACTCCGGACCAGTAGCTATGTATGTAGCTTTTGGAACCTCCATATACGGTTTGAAAGTTGACATTGTTGCATGTTCTTGAGATATATTTTCTTGTAATATGTCATTGGCTAATTTAAGAACACCCATTTTAAATCTTCTTTTTTGGTCACGATTCATATCTTTGACATCAGGAATTAAGCTATAGAAAAATGCAAAATCTGGATCTTGATTTTCATTCTGTTTTGAAATTTTTTGCCTTGACTGAAAATATTCCTTGGCAGCTGCGTTTACTTCGCTCAAAGAAACTTTTTTCCTTTTTACTTTATTTGGTCTTGAAAAATTGTCAGTTTCCTGGCTACATGCTTCTATTTCATTAGTTACAGAAATAGCAGGAGGAGGGTTATTAAATTCATGACTTAATTCATGTTCATCATATATTTCACTTGGTGTTTCCTGGTGTATTTCGGTATTTTGCTCTTCTTTATTAAATATGCCTTTTGATTGCCTAGATTTAGTGTACCGATCTAAAAACTGAAGATGATCTGCTAAATAATAGGGCTTTACGTGTTTTGCTGAAGAACCAGAAGGTTTGTTGTTGTTTTTTAAATGTCTCGTATAGCAACCTCGTAGGTTCTTCCATCTTTCTTTGCAATCAGCAACTGAAAATAATCATGTTATGCTTTTTATATTTACAGGTATTTTGCATCAGGCAATTCATTTAAAGCGCTGTCATACTATTTCTTGAGAGGTCCGACAAGCATTCGCAGAATTGTTTATGAGACATCACAAGTGATTTGGGAGCTATTACAACCAGAGTACATGCCGATACCGACTACAAATAAATGGATAGAAGTAGCAAATCGTTTTTATGACCTATGGAATCTACCTAATTGCATCGGAGCAGTTGATGGGAAGCACATTAGGATACAATGTCCACCAAGATCAGGATCTGCTTATTACAACTATAAAGGATATTATTCTATAGTTTTACAAGGAGTAGTGGACGCCGATGGCATGTTCATATGTATCGATATTGGAGAATTAGGTCGAAATAGTGATGGTAGAGTACTAAAAGAAAGCAGTTTCGGGAACGCACTCGCACATGGCAATCTAAATTTACCTGAACCATCTCCTTTACCTGGTGAGGAAATAAACTTTCTCTTTTATTTTGTTGGAGATGAAGCGTATGCTCTAACCAAAAACTTTATGAAACCCTATGCTCGTAATCAACTGACAAATGAAAGAAGGATGTTTAATCATCGTCTTTCACGTGGTCGCAAATCAGTGGAGTGTACATTTGGAATGTTAACTAGTAAATTTGAATTATTGAACCGACCCATTAAATGTGATGTAAATAGGATTGACGTAATCATTCAAGCTATTTGTGTACTTCATAACTTCATCCGCAAGCATGATGGTGTTAGATCTTCTCTAACTACGGCCAACTTAATGACAAGAAGTATCAATGAATTTTCACGTCTAAACACAGCCCAACTAGTTAGAAATCATCTAACGAAATACTTCGTTGAATGCGCTCCAATACCAAGTCAATATTTATATTGTACTGATTGAACCGCTCTGGCTTCGCACGGGTATTGTGGAGTAAATTATACACCATTTCTGAATTCGACAATAGCTTCTACCGGTTGAAACTATATCTTGACAAAGTTTTACCACAATCAGATGAACGGTATCGCAGTGCATAATATACAAACAAACATTGATTTTTATATGTGAAATGGTAAACGAGACTATTAAAAACAAATAATCCCTAGTTAAAGCATTTTTATTCGTACCTACTCAAATTAGAATAATGAAACCACAAACTATAGCCCGTGTATGAAACATTATTGTTATTATTGTATGTTGGTGTAGGTACTTACCCGATTCTTCGACAGTTTTCGCTATTTCTAGCCAAGACGCATCCTGCGCGTTCCTGTTACTGTAATCGGGTCTAGTGTAATCGTATAAACAAGGTCTTTCATGAACTAACTCAATGAATTTAATATTAAAAGCTAGGTCGTCTTTCATTTTGCATAGAAAAGTTACTTCAAGTTTCGTGTTACGCGCCACTTCGATGCGTCACTAGTAGCAAGCTGAATGGCACGGCACGTCATGCGGCGTCACGCCACGCTAATGGGCGCTGCTACATACAATCCCTTTGAATGTTGAGGCGAGTTACAAGTTACGCGTCAAATCACGCGTCAGATCACGCGTTACGTTACTTATGTGGGCGCCGGGCCTAAAGGAGCGCTCTAGGGATGGGCAAAGGGAAAAAATATATCGATATATATCGAATCCATATTTTTAAACAGTATCGATATATATCGCGTGATAAATATCGGTATATCGATATACTTTTAAAAATATATCGATATTTCGATATATCGATATTTTTTACCCATGCCTAGAGCGCTCTTCCCACCTAGGTCGTTCGCGAACTACCCAAGATTATTGTGATCAATTTTATTATATTATTATTTTTATTTTCACTAGTGCTTAAGTTTCTATATAGTTTGTGTGCATAAGTTTATAATTTTAAATAATGATATCTTAGTTTGGTTGGACTAATATGTTTAACTCTTTCAGTATATAACAATAATCTACTTGTATTATTCCCCGTGTACATTTTACAAAGTGGACCCCCGTGCAGAACCTGAACTGAAGATTGTGTGGTTAGGAAATGATTGTAATGTAACATCATTCAATAAATAATAATTTTCATATAAAAAATGAAGCAAGAAGTGGATATTGTTTATAATAAAGTTTGTAGTGCTTGCCTTAGTTCGGATCGTGATTTAGTATTTATAATAGGTCAATCAGATATTTACCAAATATTTCGACTACTAATATATGATTTCGTGGGTGACAAGGTTAGTACATTTAAAACTTTGCCAAAGCATTATTTCTTTAATTAATTACATATAAACATTAATCTTTGTCACAAATTCACACAAACAACAATTGTATCAAATCACATAATTTCTCATGCTATCATTCAGTCATACCATACTTCACAGTGATGAAATTTCTGTAGGATTTTAATTCTCACGCTTCTTCTGTCACATCCAACTTTCACTACCATTCATTAATAAGGGACAATCAGCTTTGTGAATTCAGATGTGTGAAATATATTTTATATTATAAGATAAATTTATTTATATAACATTTTGTGATTTTATTAGAACTAATAAAATTAAGTTGTAAGATTACTAACATGGTGATGGTTCTAAACTTGTGGCGTCTTTTGTTGTAGATTGTGAAGACTTACACAAACAAAAATAACTTGTAACTATTGTAAACACTCTCTTGTCACTCCCATGACTGACTTGACATTGGCAGTATTCTAAAAAGAAAGAAGAAGAAGAAGTACTTACTTACTTACTAATCATCACACACAATACCTGACGGGGTAGCCAGAGAGAACAGATCGCTAAGTGTCACGATCCTTACATACCTCTTTCGCTTCTTTTAGATTCATTATCTTCTTCATACATGCACGTCTAGGTATCTGAGTACTCTTGACCCTCCCCTCTTCGAGCAGTTTGCTCACATGGTCTTCGAAAGTTAGTCTCGGTCTACCTCTACACCTTTTAATATTAACTTTCGTGCTATATATTTTCTTCACCATTCGGTCTTCACTCATTCGCTCAACATGCCCAAACCATCGAAGCACACCCTTATCAATTTTTGTGATAAGGTCATCTTTCAAACCTGCCATATTGTGAATGTCTTCGTTTCGCTTTCAGTACGCCATAGTAACGCTGCACATTTTACGAAGAGATCGCATCTCCACTGCATTCAACTTGCTTTTATGCTTCTTATGGCATACCCAGGTTTCGCTGCCATATAACAAAGTCGGTACCAACACTGCGTTATGTATTGCATGGCGTGCACTCTTCACTACGCCTTGCCTTTTGACTAACGCAGTCAGGGCACCATTGACTTTGTTCCCGGCAGCGACACGCCTGTCCACATCTAAATCACATCTTCCATCCAGGCTAAAAGCACTCCCCAAGTATACAATTTCATTTACCTGTTCTAGACATTATAACATAATATACAATATTTTATTTAAAAAAAACTATAATATAAAACCTAAAACTAATAATTAACATCTAATAATTAACGTCCTACTCTCCGTGGTATCGTGCCAAGAATGCTGGCTGTGTTTCCTTGCTGAATGGCTATACTTAGAGCTTGAGCGAGAAAAGAACCGGCCCTCTTATCACCAGCAGCAACAACCAGTTGCAGGTAAAGTTCCTTTAGGAACTTCATCGCACATGGACCACACGGACCGATAGTCTCTACAGCAAATGGCACAAATATGTCATTTCTCAGAGACTCATATTTGCACCACTTACTCAGTCCAGCTGCCTCTGATGCCAGCCTGGCTTTAAACGAGGTACCCCTGAGATGAGAGGCCACCTTTTTACCTCTCTCTCAAGGGATCAATGTTATATTGTCAGGTCTCCTGCCATCGTCTCTAAATATTCCTAACATCTATAGAGACAAGAACTCTTTGGATGACATTGTTAAAAGAACCGTGCCGTGAAAACCAATCAGTACTTTTCGTACATGAATCTGTGTGAAAAAATTAATCTCCATGAAAATCCAATCGTAATAAATTCCACGCAGGTGAAATGAGGGGAAAAGCTACTTTATAGCATGACTTAGTATTCATATGGATTATAGTATAATATGGACCCTGTTAAAATGTATTATGATTACCCATCTGAATACAATTATAATGTAAGTGAAGTGCAAGAGGTGCCTAATCACTAGATGGTGTGTTCAACAGTGGACTTTTATAGGCTGTAATGGATGGATGTATAGAAGATAATCTACCAGGAGACATGACCCACTGAGAGGTGAAATTATTAAATTAACAGTAACATTACAGCTATGGCAAATATCCTCCCTATGAGGCAATCTATGGGGGAGGCCTATGTTCAACAGTGGACTTTTATAGGCTGTAATGAAATGGACTGGAAATAAGGAAGGCTCCTTACAATAAAATGCAATGCAGTTCAACTATGTGCATGTGTTTCAAGCCAGTCTTGCTTGTATTGTGTTCTTTGATGCAAGAATTTTGATTAATATGGCATGAGATCCGTCAAAAACATACTCTACAAATGTATAACATGTGTGCAACTAAATGCTTTTATGGTGCATAGCAGTTAATGGGGTAACATGTAAGAAGTGAAAATTTCTTAGTTTCACAAAATTGTAAATGTTATTTTTGACTTATTAAAAAATATTTTTTAGGACGTTTATTTTACTAAAAATTATTTTTATCTACATATTAATATAGTTACAAAATTTTCATTTATTGTGCTGTTTTACATGAATAAGAATAACAAAAAAATTATATTTAAGAAGTAAAATTTCTCTCATCAATTTTGTGTATCTGAGTGTGACGGTTATGCGAGTTTATTGCTTTTTCCCTATCCCAAAAGTGGCAAATGTGCCTAAAGAAGTTTTCACTTAAAAAGATTTCACTTTAAAAATATAAAAAACAACAGTTTGATTCTTATGTGATGGTAGCCTTGGAAGTCTATAGGCCACAGTCTTACCATCAGATGGACTTATTTAGGCTATATTCTTGTTTTTCAGTTTGAAGAACTGCAAGAAACGTTACAAGTGTGTTGGGAATGCTTTGCTCTACTAAGGAGGTTTGATAAATTCAAGAAGCAAGTTCACACCGCCCAGGAAACTATCCTTAGCTTAAAAGATAACCACGAGGTATGCTTTACATCTTTTTTCTTAGCACTTAAAAGTCTACAACTGGACTTTAGTCACTCTCATAAAAGATTGCACTACTGACGAAACGTCTCGCTCCTTTCAAGCTGCTATAAGTATCGGCACGAAAGTCTAGCGTTGACCGTTATTGCGCATACGTCGCGCTGAATGGCTTATTGCGCATAAGTCGCGTTGATTGATTCGTACGTATCGTTCGCACGCGCTGATTAGCTCTGCAGTCGCATTTGTGCAATTCAGCCTTAGACTTACGTGCCGCGACTTGTACCTGTCGCTAATTGATTGATTTAGGTCTGGCGTAAATTATTGGTTTTACTGTGCCGTGTAGTGGCGGTTAAGAATATCCACTACCCGGGGGTGTGTTATTTATCAGAAGCCGTTAGCTGTATAGTTGTAGCACGAATGGGTCGACTCGACCGGGAAAGGACCACGCTCTCACAGAATACCAGCGTAAAATAGTAGCTTGATGCTGCTGTGTTTCGTATGGTGAGTGTAGAGAACCGAAGACCCTTTTTACTGGAAACAAGGCATACCATGTTAGTCCTCACGGGTGACAATGCATCTGCATTTTGATTCGTAGTCAAGGATAGATGTAGATGTCTACGGGCCACAGCAACCACTTAGTTTAGTTTACTTTAGTTTACAACGGGCTGTTTTCCGCAACTCCACGTCTATGCGCGTATTTTGCGCGGGAATATTCAATATAATTATTCAAGTCATGCGATCTCCCCGAAGAAGTTCAACAGTCCTTTGATGTTGCATGCAACTTCGAGGAGTGATCCCGGCATGCAGAGATGCTTAGCCCTGTATGTAGCGATCTTCGGACATTTCAGCAGCACGTGAGCCGCTGTTTCTTCCTCCCCCATACATGCTTTGCAAGGGGACTGTCTGTAACACCTATGATAAATAAATGTTTGTTAAAGGAGCCGTTTCCTGTGATAGCACTTTTTACTATTCTTATCTGCAGCTTGTGCAGTCTCAGAACTTTGGTTAAACGACTGTTTATTTCAGGCAGGGCCTCCCTAGCTTGTCTACAGTCTACTAGATTTTTCCAAAGCTGAGTGTGTTGATTAGTGAAGTGTCTAAGTACCAGTGAATGAATGTTACCAAAGGGGATTGGTGTGATTGGTATTGAGGATAAATTTAGATGTCTATGGGTCACAGCACTTACCATCAGTTGGACTGTGTGCTCATTTGTCACCCTAATCCCATAAAAAAGCTATGACATATTCTTGGCATTTCCCTTAGTCACCCCAAGGACTAAGATTGAATGCCTCGTTTCCAGTAAAAAAGAATCTCCACTCTACACTCTCCATACGAAACACAGCAGCGTTAGGCTGCTATTCTACACTGGTATTCTGTGAGAGCGGGTTCATTTTTTTTAATTTTTTAATTAAGCTGCAAATATATGCTGGTATTCTGTGGAAGTGTGACCCTACCTCTGTCAAGCCGACCCATTTGTGTTACAACCACAATATAGCTGCAGTGTGGCTCTACCACATATTACTGCAATAGTCAATCCCTCTGCCCACCATGACAATTAAGGCATATCCTCCCTACAACGGGAGAGGTACCAAGTTCATTATGGACTGGGCTGAAGATAAAGATTATGTACGGATTGGATGGACTTTATGAATTTATTAAATGTAAGTGGTAAAATATCATTGGTTATTTTTCAGAATACAGACCATACCTATAGTTTTTCACAATCCCTATCGACATTGGGACCCACAATAAAGAATGACTATGACTTTTGTTACTACAATACGAATACAATTCAAACAGAATGGACACCAAAGATTGTCGCTGTGAGCTTCGGAAGTAATGTCAAGAATGAGCTGAACAATGATGAACAGATGTTGGAAAGTGAGTATTAAATAAAATATTATTTTTATAAAATAAGGGTGACAAACAACCACAAAGCCCACTTAATGGGAAGTTGACGTGGAATAGTTTTAATGTGACATATGAGGAAGCTCAAGGTCGCTCAGCGAGCTATCGAGAGGGTTTGCTCTGTGTGTCTCTGCGTGATAAACTTAGAAATGAGGATATCCGCACTAGAACCAGAGTAACCGACATAGCCCAACGGATTAGTAAGCTGAAGTGGCAGTGGGCCGGCCATATAGCACGAAGAACCGACAACCGATGGGGAAGAAAGGTTCTCGAGTGGCAGCCTTGTACCGGTAGGCGGGATGTAGGGCGACCCCCCCACTAGATGGAGTAACGACCTGGTGAGACATGCAGGAAGTCGACGGATGCAGGTGGCTCAGGACTGTGCTTTCTTGGGGAAGGCCTATGTTCAGCAGTGGACTTGTGAAGGGCTGTAATGATGATGATGACGATGATGTAGAGGCTCCGTACCCATTTATGCTACAACCATAATATAGCTGCAGCATGACTAACTAACATATAGTTTAGCCATAACCTTACTACACTGTATTAATATTTACTGACATTTTAAAGGTATGCAGATGCTCGAGGATCCCAACACAATAGTAAAACCTCAAATTTTGATTAAACAAGAACCTATAAATCTCGAAGAGCATAGGGAAGACGATGATAAAACAGTGTTACCAAAAGTTACAATCAGGTATGTAATATTTAAACTTCAAATTAAAAGTTACAGCCTATATACGTCCCGCAGCTGGGCACATACCGCCTCTCATTTCTGAGAGGGTTTAAGGCAAGGAAATGTCCACTGCACTACCCCAATTCGTGTTGGCGGACTTCACGTGTTTTCGAAATATTTTTAATGTGAAACATCTATAGCGGCGGGTCAGACCGACTGTTGGCGTGGTGACGCGTCGTCACGGTATATGATAGTATGTATGTGTGTAGTATGTATTAGATATGTGTCATTCAGTCCTTTCTAGTGACCGAATTATTCAAGTACTTATTCGTCACACGCAAGGGTCATTTGGATCGATCATTCAAATGGATCATTTGAGGTTCAGTACTCTGTGATCTGTGTAATCCCAGACCAATACATGAGATGCTCATTAACCAAATGTCACCTTTGAAGATCCCTCAGAACAATTCTTTTTTAAATGTTATTTATAAGAATTATACAACTAAAATTTAACTGTCCCGGTTCAATCGAACGAATCATTCACGATTGACACATGTCTAGTAAATATCTAGTACGAGACATCTAATACGAATGCGACTGTGCGACTCTCTTCCCATTGGTTCGGCGATCTGCCATCTCTCTCGCTGCACTCGGCTCGTTCCTATAGTGAATGCAGTGCTGTTTACTACGGTACACGTAAGGGTGGCTCCACACCGGGCGCACGGGCTTGCGCGGCAGCCTCGCGAGTCAAATGCTCGGTCTGTGTGCCTTGGGGTCGTTTGGGCGCACGGTGCCTCGGCTGAGCGTACCTCGGGGTTGAGCCGTCGGCTGTCGGTAATCGGGACGCGCTCAAAGTTGCCTCATTGTGCGCTGTTCGATGTGGAGGGGGGTGTCGGCTCGCGAGGCTATTCTACAGATGTATTGTGGGAATGTTTCATCATCATGAACACTCAAGAGCAGTCGATTTGTTTTATGGCCTTTTTTTAAAACGTGACTGTTTCCTTTTTCTTAATAAGGTACTATAAAAGTAGCTGCAGCAGAAATTACATAACTGTCCATTTTGGATGCCCGAGGGCTTCTAATGGCTCGGCCGACCTCGCGAGGCTCGCCTATGTGATTTCGCGTAAACTACTGAGACTGCCTCGCGAGGCCAAGCTCGCGAGCCACACATCGAGTCCGCCTCGTGAGGGCGAGGCTGTGCGCCCGGTGTGGACCCACCCTAACCCGTGTCTTACTTCAAAGGAATAATTTTAACAATAAAATATGCCTTATGCTCATAGATTAGAAAGTGAAAGTGAGAACGAAAGCAAAACCACACTATGACACACTATCAAGTGATTCAAGTCAACAGTAAGTTAATTATATTTTTATAATTAGAGTGTGCATTTATGTGTGTACTAAACCCGTGTATATTTGGTATGTTTCAAGCGTAGGTAAATGTAATATCTACTTATTTAGCAAGCGCACAAACAATAAAAACAGATATTTAAAAAAAATCAGAAAACTACACAATTTTCATTGCATATATAGAACCTATATCGATTTTATACTTTGTGTAATCGATTTGTTTTGGTAAACATTATTAATTTTTTTCCTGTAGATGAATTATAATAATAATAATTATTATTATTTTGTCCGTGCAGTTTGGATCATAAATCATCGGAGTATTTCGCTCTCTCTCCCACTCACGGGCCTTAGGGGCGAGCATAGTGATGCGCATTATTGTTGTCGATAAGCGTTATCGATAGTGTATATAGTTATGTCATTATGTGGGTTAGTGATAAAAAAAATAGATAAAACAACGTATTTATTAAAATAAACTATTAATTAGGTATCTATGTATTAAAAAAAAACTATAAGTACAAATGTTTGGAATGTAACAAGTTATATTAAAAATAAATATAAAGATAATAACTTATATCTAAAATTAAATCTAAAACTATTTACATTAAAATTCTACATCAGAACCATCAGAGTTATCGTCATCCACATGAATTGCGATATCTTCTGCCAGATGAGATTACTTCAAGTCTTCTTCTTGGAGTTTTTCTGCATACTAGAATACCAGCGTAAAATAGCAGCTTAACGCTGCTGTGTTTCGTATGGTGAGTGTAGAGATCCGGAGACGCTTTTTACTGGAAACGAGGCATTCCATCTAAGTCCTCACGGGTGACAACGCATCTGCATTTTGATCCGTAATCAAAGATAGGTGTAGTATGTCTATGGGCCACAGCAACCACTTACCATCAGGTGGACTGTGTGCTCGTTTGTCACCATTATGCTATAAAAAAATGCTTCACACAATCTTCCCAGTTCTTTTGCGAAACGTTTGAAATTGCTTCATGTCGTAACACTTCGACGTCTGCAATTTTAAAAGTGCTGTTTTTGGTGGCAGCTTCTTTTTTTGCTTGAGCCCATACCAACTCAATTGGGTTATATTGGCAACGGTAAAGTGGTAAGCGAATCACTTCGTGTCCTGACTCCAAAGCTAACTGATCCAATTTTTATATTTTTTCTGGTCGGTTCCGTTGCACGTGTAAATATAATGTTGTTTGTATATTCGACTAAATACTTTAAAGAAAATAAATGTATTGCAAACTTTAAATAATAAAATCTGAAATACTTTTTATAATAGTTCCGGCTTGAGCTCACTATCACTAAACTCAATCCCGTGTTGGCGGAGCCATTCCTGAATTTCACTCTTTTTGTTAGCTGATGTCGGTGCCCGATTTATTTGCTGGGAGTGGTAGGGTGCGTTGTCCATTACGATGACTGTTGTTCAAGACTCTGCAACAGCTTTGTAGGTCAGTCTGTGAAGCCTTCGGCATTCATTTCTGAATGGTAGTCCTCGTTCTGAGACTTCACAGCACGGAGTACCCATCTGGCTTCGGGTATAAAACCATATTTTGCGCAGCCTGCATGACAAACTGAAACAACATAATTAAATGAATATCATATTTTGTATTAAATTATTATTAAGTCGTATTTCTTACATAAAAGATGAAAGAATATTTACCAATTAGTCTGCCCCCCTATCACATTTTTGTGAGCCAAAAAAAATGTTAAAACAGTTGATAGCAACATGTACTTGTGCTGGTATATTGGTGCCAACAGGCAAAATCATATTTTGCATAAATTCCGCCATTTTGGTACAAAACAAAGGAGTAGTCATTGTCTCACTAAAGAAATTCAGAGAGCGAAGGCGCAAAAACAAATTTCTCTTCGATATATGTACTAAATTATCATTGCACTAATTTGCAGGTATTAGGCGGGGTAATAATGGAAAAGAAATGACTCATAACATAACAATGTTGCACCAACCTTTGTATACCGCACCGCCGCCGTGTACCTGCCTTCGATGATTCATTTGTTGTTATCGATAATGGTGTTGCGCCCGCGCAACAAGCTCACCGTCCTAGCTGGGCTGAGGATGAGCTATGATTTATGACCCCAACTGCACGGACAAAATAATTTTACTATACCTGTCAAAATAATGCTAAATTTAAAACATGTAAATAATATATATTAAAAGTCAGGAATACAATTAATTTTTTCATCAAAATTAAATGAATCACTCATGAGGCGTGTACTTTTGGATTTTCCAAACTATTTAAACATTTATTATTGATAGTTCTTGAGTTTACTAGTATATTAAAAGCACATTAAAGTTATTTTCTGTAAATTTTAATTACATATTTTTTATAAATATTTCAGTACCCAACAGTCATCACAAAATATTATTATTGAAACTGGACGTAACCAAGATGAGTTAAACACAAGACATACTAGGAATGTTATGTAATTTTTACCATTTTTTATTAATCTGATAGTACCAGAATATACTAATATTCATTTTGACTTTCATTAACACTAATATTCCTTTTAGAGTAAATAATAAGAAAAAAGAACGTCAACAACGATACAGGGAGAAGAACAGAGAAAAATTAAAACAGCGTGAAGCGGAAAGAAGAAAACGTATACAATATTTACGAAGTATTGGAGGACCATCTACCTTTTCAAACACTAATAGAATAGAATTGAATAATAGAGAAAAAGCAAGCAAGCCAGATGAACTTTGAGAAATAGCTCCTGTTTCTCAAAGTTCATCTGGCTGGAAAGGAACATAAACATCATCTATTCAAAGAAATGAGGAAGCTAAAGAAAATAATGCTCTCCAAAAAAGAAAAAAAGGAAGAAAATGTCAATAAAGATACAGGGAGTAGAACAGAGAAAAACTGAAGCAGAGCGAAGCGGAAAGAAAGCAACATCTACAAAATGTAGAAATAATTACAGAATTATTTATTCCTTATATACCCTTTACCCTTTTTTTTTTCTATACCCTTTCGAATATAGAAATTGCAGAAATAATAATTGCACCAATAATAGGTGAAATAAGTACAAATTCTCGAAGTGTAGCTAGTTTGGAAGAAATGCAGCGTCTATTTGTTGAAGTATCTCAGCGAATTGAAAAAGGTCAATCAAGCGCAAATGGCACAGAAATTCCGAATAACTACAATAAATTTTAAATTTACTGTAGTTATTTGGATATCTTTTCATTTTTACATGAGAGATTATTTCCGTACAGTTAGTCGCAGAGGCTCAATGATTTTTAAAACCAATAAACATAAACTACCGTTGACTTTAGCTGGGGATTTCAATGTAAATGTTGCGAAAGATGAATCAATGCCATTAATTACGTTCCTCCAAGAAGAATTTCAATAGAAAATTAACAACAATCCTATAGAACATACTACCAGATATGGAAGATACCTTGGTAATGTTATGTCCAACACTTTTGTAACATACTTCAGTTATCATCGACCAATAATTGTCACAGTAATATCGTTAGAGGCAACATCGAATGCAATTATTACAGAGGTCACTGATTAAAAGAATTGAGTTCTCAATTAAAACAAATTCTTACATTTAAAATGTTTTTTATTTAATGAATATAAATGTTTATTAAATGAACAGTTGTCTTTTCTTGAAAAAAAAATATTTTTCATATGTTATGACATTATTTGCCATATTTATGTCCTGTCGTGAATTATCCTTTTATGCACATTACCTGTACAAAATAATATCGATGTTTCACATCTGTCAGACGTCCCACGATAGATCACAATTTTTTTTCTTATTTCTCAGACATGCTAATTTCCTCACGATGTTTTCCTTCATCGTCGCGTACGTGGTAAATCAGCACTTAAAATTGCAATTGGCAATTTCATTGGTGCCGAACCCGGGTTGCTCGCGTACTGTGAAATTAACAGCGAGTGCTTAGACCCTGGGCTATCAGGGGTGCCGTCTAGGAAATGTCACAAAATCTGCAGTTTGTGATCATATTCTGGACGGCCCCCGCCATTACATTAGATTTGATAAACCACAAATTCTCGCGAAAGAACATCGATTCCTGCCAAGGATGATACTTGAGGCTATTGAAATTAAAAAACATTCTAATTTCAATAGAGAGGGAGGCTGGGTACTATCACCTGCTTGGGATCCTGTAATTACTAGAATTAAAACTAAACCCAAGCATACCACTGCAAGACTTCAAGACACAGTAAGTTCATTCTGCGTAGATCGGACCAAAATTAGAAGGTACTCCGAGTTAACTCTGATATCGGGACGTCAATCACCTCAGTCCCCCGTGACTATGGGTGTTGGTGCTCATTTCTAAGTTTATCACGCAGAGAAACTCCGAGCATAGCCCTCTCTATAGCTCGCTGAGCGATCTTGAGCTTCCTCATCCGGCCAGCAGTGAAAGACCACGTCTCCGTTTCATAGGTCATCACTGTCAACACGCACTGGTTGTACAATCTCGTTTTCAAGTTTTGAGGTATACCTGACGAGAACATGTGCCGTAATTTCCCGAACGCTGCCCAACCGAGTTGAATCCGTCGATTGACCTCTCGGTCGAAGTTGAACTTACCTAGTCGGACTATTTGTCCCAGGTAAACATACTCGTCAACAACTTCGAGCTTAGTGCTCCCAACAACTACCGGCATAGGTGTGACATGGACGTTAAACATGATCTTTGTTTTGTCCATGTTCGTCTTAAGACCTATCCGTTGGGAGACCTATTGAGGCCATTGAGCATAGTGCTTAGGTCCTCGAGCGATTCTGCCATAAGGACTATATTGTGGGCAAATCGATGGTGAGTGATGTACTCGCCATTGATGTTAATAAAAATAAGTTAATTAAACGCGATAAAATAAAAAAAGTAGTTTTATTAAATGAGAGAACGGGTTGGCAATCTCAGCTTTTTATTTTTTAGTTGTTTTAGACAAGATGCCTACGTCCTGGTTTGATTCCCTCTGTCGCTTCTTTCGACACCCACGGAAAGATTTAGGGTAGTGGATATTCTTACATCGCCACAACATTGGCAAACTACTCTCCTTTGCTAAAGCAATTATGAACGACGAAGCAAACTGTGTACGTCGATGACGTGGAATGTCAATAACAAAGGACTGTACCCGGCGAGTGTTTTTTGTCTGATGATGGATAGAGGAGGGAGAAATTATACCAATAATATTGATAAATTTAGTATGTTTCAAGCATTGGACCGCCGCCTGAGGACAGAACAGACTTGTCGCCGGTAGAAGACGTCCAGTCAAATTATTACACAGAGGAAAAGCCAGACTTAAGGCAGGCTCAATGGAATATATGAACGATGAGAACACGTTAGCTATCAGGTGAGATTTTAATACTCTTTACAAGTAACTAGTTGACTGGGTGAACTAGGTGGTGGACTGCAGTCTAGGCCGTAAGTAGTCCTACCATAAAAGCACTCCTAGGGTATTCATTACTCAGTCTGTTTATATTATTTGTGCTAGAGCCACGCTGTAGGTATATTAGTTGTAGTAAGAATGGGTCGGTTCGACCGCGGTAGCACCACGCTCTCAGAATACCAGCGTAAAATAGCACCTTAAGGCTGCTGTGTTTCGTATGGTGAGTTTTTGATGTTATATTTATTTTGGGGCGTTTGGGAAAAATGATAAGAGTGAATTTTTACGATGCGCGCGCACACTGACACCTGAAAGCGACAGCTTCACTGGGTAATTGCCTCTCATGTTTTTTGTTTTATTACGCTAAAGAAGCATAACTTGCTACGTGCGTACATAAGTACACACACACTTTTTTTATAGGATAGGTGTGACAAACGAGCACACAGTCAAAGTCAAAGTCAAAATCTTTATTTGCAGAATAAAATGTTTAGATAATACAGGTATTTAGTATAAGAGTAAGTCTCAATAATATTCTACCGAGAGTTGTACCGGTGTGCAAATATATCTTAAAATAATCAAATTTAATTGTACATAATGTCAAAAGCTTAAAAAAATTATATAATACATTAAATAATATTGCAATTAATTAAAATTTTCCTTAACACTATAATAACACTTGTCAAGAAGCCATTTATTAATCTCAATTTTGAATTTATTCAAAGGCATTTCTTTTAAGTTACCGGGTCCACCTGAAGGTAAGTGGATCCTGTGGCCCATAGACATCTACATCCATCCTCGATAAAGAATCAAAATGCAGATGCGTTGCCAGCCCTGAGGACTAATATAGAATGCCACCACGTTACCAGTAAAAAGGGTCTTCGGTTCTCTGCACTCACCATACGAAACACAGCAGTGTTATGCTGCTATTTTACGCTGGTATTCTGTGAGAGCGTTGTCCTTCCCCGGTTGAGCTGACCCATTCCCGCTACAACCATAATATAGCTGCAGCTTGGCTCTACCACATACGCAACTTCTCTTGACTATTGCTGCCGCCAGATACTAGTACGTGTACTGCTGTGATCAGGTCTCAAGGGTTTTGACTCAATATAATTATAGCCTTTAAATCTACCTGCTAGTTATTGGGTTTTTCTATCCAGAGAATACTCAGTAGCAGCCCGGAGTCAGGAAGTTGGCGGTGTTTCACCCCGTGCCTTGGAAAGCACGTAAATCCGATGGTCTTACGCTTGATCTCTCTCTCTGTACGTGTCGGATTGCCTTGTTTTTAACCCCCGACGCAAAAACCGGGATGAACCAAGTTAGATGCGGTTTTGTAAATTTAAAAGCAGGTTTTCTAGCGGTGGTTCTTCGACAGGTTTTATCAAAGTCGGTATTCAGCCGTTTCAAGGTCGTCAGCTGTTTTGTTGGCTCACACTACTCCGTGCGCGCAATATGTGTGAACGTGGCGGGGGGGGGGGGGGGGTCAAAGTATTCCCTTCACATATTAATATACTAGCTGCTTCCCGCGACTTCGCCTGCGTGTTATTTGGGATTATAATTTTTTTGCGCGGAACCCTAATTCTTTTTCTATAATAAAAGCAGCCTAAGTTACTCCTTGTAGCATCAGCTATCTGCAAGTGAAAATCCCATCAAAATCGGTCCAGCCCTTTCGGAGATTAGCCGGAACAAACATACAAACAGACGGACAGACAGACAGACAGACAAAAACTTTAAAAATTATATTTTTGTTATTACTATCGTATATGATTTCATCTGCATTTAGTAAAAAGCTGTAATTTTGACATTACAAACAGCCACTTCAATTTTATTTATTTGTATAGATAGATAAATAAGATTACTTAAACCGTGCACAAAGGTTAATACTTCAATTACGCAAGGTAATTTTTTTAGCAAATGTAATCTATGTATTAGCTTTTCAAACAACAACCCTCACAAGCACCTCATTTGTAACTGTGTAGTCACAGAATGGAATAAGTTGTCAGAAATCGTACCAGACCAAACATCAGAATCTCGGCCTAAAATGTTAACCAATTCAATAGACCTACTACAAAAGGAACTACAAAAGGAGCAACTAGTTGGCACATACAGAATACAGGCATTATTAGTTGTCTCAGCTGCCTGCCTGATAAAAATAGTAATAATAATAAATTAAGGATATATTTGGTCAACAAAATATCTGGACCTGGCTCACGAGGTGACCGACATGTGGGGTGGCCTGCCCACCGAAATTATATCTGTAGTTATTTCTGCGAACGAGCTAATTCCAGTCAGCGTCTCGGGTCATCTGAGTTGACTGGGACTCCGTGACGGACCGCTCCGAGCTTAAATGCAGAAGGCGGCGCTCCTCGATACCGCCTACATTGTCCGCCGGTTTCTTTTCCTTTCCCTCTAACCCTCGGCCGTTTGGTGGCCCCTGCCGAGGGCTTTCATCTGGGTAGCTTTTTATTTATTTACGTATTGTTTATGAATTTATTTCACTATATTAATGTACATTTATACAGCCCAACCGGATGAGATAACTATGTAAATACCCCAGAATCATAATAATGATTGTCCTTTACGGTTTTATAATGCTGAACGAAATATTATGAATTTTCAAGTATCGGATCGCTGTCTGGCGACAAAGCAGATGCGTCAAAGGATCCCGTGGAAGAAAAGCCAGACTGGAATCTATACTCCTCATTCGAGATGAACCCATATATAACTGAGTATATGAACGACGAGGCCATGTTAGCTTTTAGGTGAGTTTTAATTAATCTCTTAAAAAGCATTCTAGTGATAGAACTCGCAATAAAAATATCGGCACAGTCTAACTAATACTAACAGTCGGTCATCGAAGGTGTCTAAACGGGGCAATCGTGCGGTGTGGTGCGGGACGAGACGCGGGCGGAAAGTTTCCGAGCGGCTGTTAGTAGCTCCGGAACTGTCCGCTAGGGTTGTCCTGTCACGCAAATAAATTAAAATGGTTCGCACTACATGTGCTGCATGCGGTAATAAACTGGGTCGTCTTCATTTAGAGATACTGATTTGTTTCCCTTTCTCGCCTGTTACGACACCCACGGGATGATGTTGGGTAGTGGGTATACTTACACACATTACATCTATACTAATATAATAAAGCGGAAGAGTTTTTTGTTTTTTTGTTTGTTTAAACGCGCTAATCTCTGGAACTACCAGTCCGATTTGAAAAATTCTTTTTGTATTATTATAGCCAGATTCATGTGGAATAGTATAGGCTATCTAGCATTAAGCTATATTACTCAGCTAGCCTTAAATATGGATATTTGTTAAGCAAGTCAGAAGAAAAAACACTCCCGAAATGATTTATCCGCGTACGCTGGTGTTATCGTTAGGGATACGTAAACACAATGTTCTAGAAAAATATAGACCTCTACTCCGTCTAAAAAAAAGTTCTCGATAACATATGTCTATTTCTTATATATAAGCCATAATTTGGTATTTTGTGAGAAAAAAATATTGAAAATTTAAAAGTGATTTATAAGCGTTATTATTAGGCATGGCCTATTTATCCTTACGAACGATAGTTACTTCATCATCAAGACAATTTTTTGAAGATAAACTTTGTTCTTTATACCATGTTATTTGGACGCATAGTTTAAGAGATAATGTAAAATTAAAATAATTCAATACTTGGCTGGGCGCGCGAACGACGCTTAAACCCTAGCCGTTATAAAATGCTTGAATTAGGTCATGTCGCGCACCTCGAACACTGGCTTCACTCGGTCACTGTGACGTAGGCGCGGGACCCGAAGCTTAAAGTTAAAGTTGCAGCCTATTTACGTCCCACTGCTGGGCTCAGGCCTCCTCTCATTTCTGAGAGGGTTTTAGGGCAAGGAAATGTCCGCCGCGCTGCCCCAATGCGTGTTGGCGAACTTCACATGTCTTCGAAATACATTTTTTTTCTTATTTCTCAGACATGCAAGTTTCCTCACGATGTTTTCCTTCACCGCCGAGCACGTGGTAAATCAGCACTTAAAATTGCAATTAACAATTTCATTGGTGCCGGCGGGGATCGAACCCGGGTTGCTCGAGTACTGTGAAGTTTACAGCGAGCGCTAACCATCTGAGCTACCACGGCTACCCGAAGCTTGTTGTCTTGCAATACTTGCTTGACGTGCTGAAGCTCGGCGGCCAGATGTTTTCTGTCACAGATCCCTCGTGCTCTCTGAAACAAAGATTTTCCCACGGTAGCTAACTGTGAAGGATGATGGTGCGAATCACCATTTAGATATCGGTTGGTATGTATGGTATGGTACAGAGAAAAAAAAATATCCATACCAACCGATATCTAAATGGTGGTTCGCACCATCATCCTTCACAGTTAGCTACCGTGGGAAAATCTTTGTTTCAGAGAGCACGAGGGATCTGTGACAGAAAACATCTGGCCGCCGAGCTTCAGCACGTCAAGCAAGTATTGCAAGACAACAAGCTTCGGGTTCCGCGCCCACGTCACAGTGACCGAGTGAAGCCAGCCACAGTCGAGCGTGTGCCTGCTGTACTACCCTATGTCAGAGGAGTCACAGACAAGGTTGGCTACATCTTGAAGCGAGCTTCCATTAAAACATACTTCAAGCCGCTGAAGAAGATTGGTCAATTTTTACCATCCGTCAAGTGTCATATCCCTCTACAAGATGCAGGAGTGTACAAGCTGGATTGTGAATGTGGTCTCTCGTACATAGGACAAACAAAAAGATCTATAAAAACCCGCGTTAAAGAACATATAGCTGACGTGAAGCACCGACGTATCGGGAAGTCTGCAGTTTGTGAACATGTTCAAGATCGTCCCCGCCATTACATTAGATTTGATAGACCACAAATCCTCGCAAAAGAACACCGATTCCTCCCAAGGATGATTCGTGAGGCTATTGAAATTAAAAAAACATCCTAATTTCAATAGAGAAGATGGATGGGTGCTGCCATCTGCTTGGGATCCCATAATCAATAAAATAAAATCCAAACCCAAGTATACCACTGCTAGACCTCAAGATACTGTAAGCTCATTCTGCGTAAATCGAACCAAAAATTAATATTAAAAAACTGAAGGTAGCCGGGCTAACTATGACAGCAGGACGTCAAACACCTTAGTCCCCCGTGACCACGGGTGCTGGAAAGCACCCGAAACGTCGGGAAGATAAAAATTAGTTAATATACGCGATAGAATCCGTAAAATTAGTTTTATTTAAATAGTGGTGGTAAATTATTCAAATAATTAAATCATTCGCATTTGCGCATTGTGTGCATAGTGCCCGTTTCCGAGATATCATTTTTTTATTCAGATTTTTGGCTTGGATCCTTGTCCTTTCAGCTATGTCTTCATTTATCTCTGCATCAAGTGATAATAATCCTTTATAGTACACTGCTTCACAATATGTTGATGCGTCACATTGCGTAATTTTTGTGAGGTTTTGATAGCAACTTGCGCCAGCAGACAGTTGGCGATAGTATCGTATATAGTATTGCTAATAGACACCTTATATTGAGATTCACATCAGCATCGGAGCACTAGTTGCACACTTTCCACGAATAGTACACAAAATTGCACCACTTTTACATATTAAAATCCACTTCAAACCATAATTTAAACAATAATACAGAGCAGCAGCCACCGCCGGTTAAGTTCCCGCCAAAACTACTTTCCGAGATATCGCTTATGCATGCCCACAGATAACCTGTTGTTAAATGTAACCAAAGCTAAAAAAAGAATATTTTATATAATTTAAAATTCAGATTGTAAGACACAGTCAAGTTTATTTTTCTTTTTCCTTTTTAGAGAAAAGGCAAAAGAAAAGATCCAGTACGCCAGCGCAGCTTATAAGTGCGATCTTTGTATAATAGATTTTGGCAGTCAACAGCAGGTCGAGGAACACTGTAAACTGGTGCATAAAGCTGTAAGTGAAATGTTTATAGTTTTTAAATAATTCTTACTCTTATGAACCTAAGCACCAAATATCATGAGTCTACGACTGGACAGGGACGTTTCTAAGTTGGAAAGATTTACCGTAACCTAAGTACATCGACAAAGACAAAGAATTCGGACGCCACGTCCGAATTCTTTCTGATCGCCTTGATTCACTGGTGTTGCGAAGAGATGTTGCATCTCTTTTCGTATTTTAAAGATATTTTATACACTTTGCATGGGCAGAGATATATTCTTGGTGTTAGTGTTGTTAGTATCAACATGTCTTATCAATATTCGACGTATAAAATTTAAAGTGATAGGTTGTTAGTTTTCCTTTAACATTAGAAAAGTCTATCAATATAAAAAGTCAGTGCAATTATTACTTACAACAGTCATAATTAATAATTGAAAATTAAAAATTTTGTACAGCCGACTTCAATATAAGTTGTTAAGAATAACTCAAAAACTATTGATCTGACCTTGATCAGATTCATATGGGACCACACGAGAAGTACCAGCTTTCAAATAAAAAAGAATCATCGAAATCGGTTCACCCAGTAAAAAGTTATGAGGTAACACATAAAAAAAACAAAAACATACAGTCGAATTGAGTACCGTCTCCTTTTTGGAAGTCGGCAGGAAATACATGTATGCGTAAGGCAACTATTTAATTACAAAATTTATCATTGAGAAAGTCAGTTACAGTGTAGTAGCATTTTTCAAATGAAATATTTTTGAACTTTTTTTTGAAAAGATTGCTGTTCAGTGATTTATACATCTGAGGAATTTTATTATAGATTTTAGGAGCCATACATACTACACTCTTTCTTAGCACAGCCGTTCTTGCTTCTTGCAAGCACAATTTACTTCCATCGCGACGGTTGCTCTTTATCGCATCTACCACGAGGAGTGCTCAGAGGAATTATTCGGACTAATTTCCGTTGTTCAGTTTCACACTCGCATTTCGTGACAAAACTCACTATACCATCCCCACTGTGCGATTCAAAAGAAGGTTTCTTCCTCGCACAACTTCCTTTTGGAATTGACTACCATCAGCGATTTTTCCTGACCGATAGAACTTAGGGACCTTCAAGAAAAGAGCCTACTCTTTAAAAGGCCTTCAACTCATCTGCAATTTCCCCGGCGTTGCAGTTGTTCATGGGCGGCGGTTGTCACTTACCATCAGGTGAGCCCCATGCTCGTTTTCCCCCTCTACTTTAAAAAAAAGTCACAGATGTTTGCAAGTTACATAAACAGTTGTGTCACTAGTCAATTCTCATAAATGCATTATGTGATAATCATATCAAGTCTACTTTATTCTAGATAACCCTTTGTGAGCTACACTCCGTCTAGCCATTTATTTTACTTTTGACATAAGCACACCTATGAAGTTCCATAATTATTGATAGGCAACCATAGACAAAAATTCAATATAATGTTTTTTCCTAACAATAGTTAAGTGACGTACTCTTTAGCTCCAATATTTATCGATATCGATATTATTGAGTCCACAGATTATGTAAAGAAGATTATTCAAGTTGATTAATGGCAGAAAAAAATTAAATATTTTTTTTTACATAAATATATTGGTCTTACCAGTAACGGTAATTTCTTCGATAAAGATTTAGTGGACTATATTGGTATATACAATAAGTATAGTGAGAAAAGTGGATGAGAATGCATGTAACAACCTTGCGAGGGCAGTCTTGCCTTGCTCTTTGAGTAGCAACTAGCACGGCAGGCCCGCTACGTAGTTCAGGGTACGATCACTTAGATCAGTTCCGGGATATAATACACTCATTAACTCTTGACTTATTGTAATCGCGGTAGGGCGCATTCACAGGAAGGACTAGGGAACGGAAAGGAGGGGTTAAAAATAACCTGTTATATAATACTATTCTTTTTCTTCGAGCTTTAGTTTATTAGCCTTCTAGAGAACATCAATAAAAACTTTTAAAAAAATACCAGGAATGCACCTTTGAATTACTTCAGACGATATACTGATTCTTTTATGGTTTGTTATGAACTTCAAATAATAAGTGACTTTCAATAAGTATTCTTGTAATCTATACAGAATAAAAATTTTATCTATAAATATTATCGATGGCTCTTCGAGTGATGTAAGCGTTTAGTCAATTATCACAGACAGGTTTATAGTGGCAAATAAACCTGACATTGTTGTGATAGAGCGAACTACACGCAAGACGTGGTAGAGCCACGCGGCAGCGTTTGCTGTCGCACGGATGGGCCGGCTCGAACCGGGGTGGTACCACGACCTCACAGAAAACCAGCGTGAAGTAGAGGTTTACCTCTGCGTTTCGCTTGGTGAGTGCAGGTGGCCGGAGGCCCTTTTTACTGGAAATGAGGCATTCCATCTTAGTCCTCACGGGTGACAACGCATCTACATTTTGATTTGTAATAGAGGATAGATGTAGATGTCTATGGGCCGCAGCAACCACTTACCATCAGGTGGACTGTGTGCTCGTTTGTCACCTTTATTCTATAAAAAAAAGGCAATATTAGTGGATATCAGTGTTCCTCATGACGAGAATCTCGTGAAAGCAGAGAATGATAAAAAAATTTAATATATCTACTTGGCTCATGAGATTGTCGCTATGTGGGACGTTGATTCTACTATTATTGTACCAATAGTTGTATCAGTCAATGGACTTATTGGTGAAAATATGGACGATTATCTGTCCAAGTTAGGTTTGGGCAAATGGTTGAAAGGATTAATTCAAAAATCTGCCTTATTAAATACTGCTCGAATAGTAAGAAGGTTCCTATCTTTGGACGCCTAACTTCACCGATGGCTTAGGATTCCTCGCCGCGGTGGATAATAGCCGAAATAATAATATTATTTATATAGATTTTATTTATATTTATAATATTATAGTTTTGTGACAATATATGTGATAATATAATGATTTCTTTATTTGCTTAGGAACACAGTATTATAAGCTGGTGCAAGTTTGACAGAGCACATATGTTTCGCCATAGTGAATGATATAGCATGCAAATAATACATTGAATTTAAGAATATTATAATAAGATTACATGTCAATTCATACTATTAATATAATAATTATTACCAAATATGTCAACGAATAAAAATTGAATAAAATAAGAATTTATAACTATATTAATCTATGTTAAGTTTTTGGTACAGAGAAGTGAATCTATGCTGTAAAAGTTATTCTGACTTAGCCATTTGTACAACCTGTGTTTAAACATATTGATATTGAGCATTTTAATATCTCTAGGAATTGTGTTATATATGTTGACACCCATACAGAGGCAACTTTTTGCATACTTATCCGACCTTGGAATGTCATTACATATCATTCTGTGAGGATCTCTCAATCTAAAATTATTAGCTTTGTTAAATAATTCTGTGTTTTTGTGTACAAAAACTGCAACTTCATAAATATAAAGTGATGGTAGTGGCAATAATCCTAGATTTTTATACAGTGGTTTACAGGACA
The DNA here is from genome assembly GCA_033319125.1 of Parnassius glacialis. Classification (NCBI taxonomy): domain Eukaryota; kingdom Metazoa; phylum Arthropoda; class Insecta; order Lepidoptera; family Papilionidae; genus Parnassius; species Parnassius glacialis. The sequence goes on along the minus strand of JAVANC010000015.1, from coordinate 11,294,245 downwards.
CGTCAGGTAAAACTCCACATATGGCCCTAATGCATTTTTTTTGAGCTATAAATGCTCTGCTTTTGTACTGTGGCCCCATAGTAAAATGCCGCAGCGCAATATCGATTCTATGTAGGCGCGATAGGACATAATACTGGTCTTTTTGTCAGTTACGTTCCTAACACGTTTCAGAGCGTATACGAACTGGTTAATTCTGTTACACAAATGGTCTAAATGTATTTTCCAGTTCAAGTTCTCGTTAATAGTTATACCTAAGGATTTCAATTGTTGTACTTTATTTATCTTTGTCACATTTAGATTAAAATTGTGCTGCTTATGTTTTGATTTATTGAATTGTAAATAATATGATTTGTCAAGATTAATATTTAAATTATTTGCTTTAAGCCATTCGATTATTATGTCAATAGTATTATTAATGTCAATTTCATGATTTTGTAAAGAGATATTGTTTTTAGATTTATTAGATGTAACAATTATGGATATATCGTCAGCATATAAAGTACATTCATGTTTTATTACTTCTGTTATGTCATTAATGTAAAGTATAAATAGAATGGGTCCTCGTACACTTCCTTGTGGGACAACAGAGCTGCATTCTCTATATTCAGACGAAATAGAACTCATTTCATTATTAATTATTTTATTAAGGACAACTTTTTGTTTACGCCCACTTAGATAAGACGATATCCATAATGATGGGAGTCATATACGTCCGCATTCATTTCCTCATGATAGTCTCCTGGTTTTTCGTATTTGAAAGCTAACAGAGCGTATAACACGAAATTTCTCTCTGTTCTCGCGTGGTAAGTGTTGAGGCGTTAACTTTTTTCTATCTACAGTTTGCACTGCGGAAATGGAGGCAGCAGTTTTGTCAGTCCAAGTTTCGTCAGTGACGTCAAACACATTTTTATATAGGAATCCAATTTTTTCAACATGTTTGCTAAAGAAGTTTTTTGAATACTGGGCTTATTGGTTGCAATTTTCAGCAGAACATATGAGTTGACGCCCACTATATTCAGAAGACCATAAAAAATGGCCAATGGCCATCTTTTGGACGGTCTGGACACAGTGTATAGATGACATAATTGATCCATAAAATCGACGCCGCATTTAGTCCTGTTTTATCAATCTTATTCATCTTGAAGATACCAATAGTGTTTCGTCCTATGTGCGAAGGACTATATAATTAATTCGAAACACTCACGATATGATCGAATAGCTCTCTTATTGTTGCCAGCTTATCATTATGCCGACGTTCTTCACTGGTAAAGCCTTCATCAAGACGCAAACAATTAGGAAATCAAATCTTGCTTGAGTCATGGTAGCACGAAAATAGCCATACTCAGGTATTGGCAAGTTCTTGTCAAACAATTCTATGGGTCACATGGTTCATGTTGAGAACACATGCTAAGTAGAAGCCCAAATAAAGCTTTGATCTCCATCACATTAGTATTCTTGACAAACGAAGGACGCACGATATCATTGTTGGAACTTGATGCATCTTTAATTTCTTCGTCATCCATCTTTCTTACAACTCTGTCTTTCTTGTAATTTTGTCTTTGTCTGACGATTTCATTATTTGTATAGGTGAATATTGCTACTAAATATTCGTCAGTAAAAAACAAATACCACGCCTCTTCCTCTGTTGGTATTTTAATACCTGTGTCTTTCGATCCTGAAGGATGAAGAAAAATATCTGTGGGATTCTCGGCCAATAATTTGATAACACAGTCATCAAACATACAGTCAAAGTAATATATGGGCGTTTGAAGGTGTCTTCGCCCATAGTTTTCTTGCCATTGCGGTCGGTCGTGAGGATTATGGCGATTTCTCCATGTATAATTTTGATTTTTTGGTACGGTTGGATCAAGAATTCGTTCCTTTTCGTGAACGTGACGTGCTGCTAATAACTGGAGCTGAATTAGATGTAGATAGCTCAGGTTGACGACCTTCCACAATCACGGGTTCTTCGGTGGTTCGACTTCTTTTTGCTAAAGAAGACAAGGGTACACTGTCCTTGTCACTGTCGGAACACATGTATTCCTATCTCAGCAGGAGCTCTTAGCTGAGAACCTAGATAGAAAAATATAAATATATATAGGTATATAACAACTGACATGAGAAAATAACGTAAAGTTTTATACGTGAGATATATCAAACCTGGAAGATTGTTCAGAGTTACAACCTCCACATCACCAGAATCTTCATCTGTGATATCAGCATCCGCGTTATCTGGTTGTAAATTGATTATATCTCTTGAAAGTGGGGCATCATCATCTAATTGTTCCAATTCTTCAATGATTTGATTGAGAGACAATGGTTTATTGGTATCCCTAGGTCTGAAAGTCATAAATACATCCAGAAAATTACTACCGATCGTTAAAACGATCATAAATTATAATATCATTTGTTTTTTATAAAGGATATAATAAGATCAAATTTTATTTCACAGTTTTGTTAGACAGGTTATAAATTTATAAAAAATGTGCATAAAATAAAATTCAAAGTCAAGCTAATTTGTAAACATTTACCGTTTTGAAGACTTGTGAAAGTTAATTACGCTAATACGAATTAAAATACAAAATCACTTCAAAATTATGATCATAAGATAATTATCTATGCATCGAAACACTGTCAAACGATCACTGCGGCGATTGCTAAACAATAAACAAGAGTTATCCGCTGGTTATTATTTTTAAATTGAGGATATTCCCCATACGTTTTTTTGATCTTTATAACGATCTGTCGTATATATAATATAACTTTCTTTGATGTTAAAATTTTTTTTCATCCGAAAACAAAATTTTGCGGTATTTTTTCCCCGCATACAGCCGTAACAAAGCGCGGAATCTATCCAGCCTAATTTTTTTTCAAACAATTCACGATCACTCGTAGATCCACCATATGCATCGGATACAAATGTAACGCAGCCTGATGCTGAAATCCCAACAAACTTAGAGTATTTGCTGATTTGTAAGTAGAATATATAAGCTGTTGTGTAAGTGGATTTTTGGGCTTCTCTATTTTTATTACCGTGCAATCTACTATCACATTTTTTTTTCATTACAGTCCTTCACAAGTCCACTGCTGAACATAGGCCTCCCCCAAAGAATGCCACAAAGCACGGTCCTGAGCCACCTGCATCCATCGACTTCCTGCATGTCTTACCAGGTCGTCACTCCATCTTGTGGGGGGACGCCCTACACTTCGCCTACCGGTACGAGGCTGCCACTCGACTATCACAGTGCATGGATTAATCTGCATACTAATAGGTTGCAAAATATTAATGTTAGTTAGCACCATTACTATAAAGTAATGGTGCTAACTTTATAGGTGCACGTGTATTATAAGGGAAAAGAAATACTTTAGATATAATGAACTTACCGTTTTTCCGTCTCTGAATCACAGTTTATATTGTTATTTTTGGCGATTAATTTTTATGAAGAACAAATACAACGACACATCAATTTACTGTGTTCACGCATCGACGCCGATAACTGAATTAAAGCGAAAGCTTGCGCCGGCGTGTTGCAACAAAGCGCACTATCCTTCTCGTCCTTCACGTTCGGCTTTGATTTCAATAAATCTAGTAAATTAAAAAAAAACATTTTAAAACCTAGCAAGTCTCAGAGACTTTCGGTTTTGAAATGGTTAATGTGACTTACTAGGTTTTTATGTGGTTACGAGGCAGTGAATGGTACACTTACTATACTCGTGACAATCTAAGAGGCCCGATTTGACAGCTATAAAAATACTTTGTGTAATGATGGGGAAAAAAATTGGTTGCTTTAAAAACCGATTATCGAGACATATCGATTATTTAGTGTTTGTAATGGACAATTTATCTACATCGTTTAAAATTGATTCTCAAGGCATATCGTTTTAATACGTTTACGAGTTGTAATATTTAAGAGTTATTACATAAATCCAAATTAAGTTTAAATTTGGGTCAGTTTTAAAGCCAAGACATAAACTAAAACCCGACATATTATGTAGGCACGCCACTGATATGCACCCGAACGAATCCGAGGCGGGTCGCTAGTCAAGAATAAAACTAACAATAAATAAGTATGGTTGGGTCAGATAAATAAATAAATTCACTGAATTTGTAACATTTATATTCACTTTCGTCACTGGATGATTCAGAAAAATTATCACCAGTTGAACTGTCTTCATCGGTTAAGATAATAATTTCATTTTCTATCAAATTGTCAAAATGTACGTCTCTACTAAAGTCTTCCGTTATATTGAATAAAACTGTTTTTTTACGGATTTTATCGCGTTTATTTTATTATTTTTATTCCCGACGTTTCGAGTGCTTTACAGCAACCCATGGTCACGGAGGGGACTGAGATGTTTGACGTCCCGATGTCACAGTTAGCCCGGCTACCTTCAGTTTTTTAATATTAATTTTTGGTTCGATTTACGCAGAATGAACTTACAGTATCCTGAAGTCTTGCAGTGTTATGCTTGGGTTTGGATTTAATTTTGTTATTTATAGGATCCCAAGCAGATGGCAGCACCCATCCATCTCCTCTATTGAAATTAGGATGTTTTTTAATTTCAATAGCCTCGCGTATCATCTTTGGTAGGAATCGGTGTTCTTTTGCAAGGATTTGTGGTTTATCAAATCTGATGTAATGGCGGGGACGATCTTGAACATGTTCACAGACTGCAGACTTCCCAGAGCGTCGGTGCTTCACGTCAGCTATATGTTCTTTCACGGGGGTTTTAATGGATCTTTTTGTTTGTCCTATGTAAGAGAGACCACATTCGCAATCAAGCTTGTACACTCCTGCATCTTGTAGAGGGATATTACACTTGATGGATGGTAAAAATTGACTAATCTTCTTCGGCGGCTTGAAGTATGTTTTAATAGAAGCTCACTTCAAGATGTAGCCAACCTTGTCTGTGACTCCTCTGACATAGGGTAGTACAGCAGGCACACGCTCGACTGTGGTCGGTTTCACTCGGTCACCAAAAATTAATATTAAAAAACTGAAGGTAGCCGGGCTAACTGTGACATCGGTACGTCAAACATCTCAGTCCCCCCCGTGACCTTGGGTTGCTGTAAAGCCCTCGAAACGTCGGGAATAAAAATAATAAAATAAACGCGATAAAATCCGTAAAAAACAGTTTTATTCAATGTGTAGTGTTCGCGTAAATATAAGAAATCTTCCGTTATAATTTTCTTTGTCATTTCTACTACATTAATCCAGTCGTCTTTTGTGACGTTTGCACATGCTTCTTTAAGCAAACCTAGCATTTTTTTTTGTGATGAAAGGAGTTTTTGTGTTGTGACGTGCAGCATAGCCTGTAAAAGAGGTAAAGGTATAATGACTACATTGTTTATTCCCTTGTGCAGTCAAACGGCTAGATGGGTTCTAATAAATATGCCATTTAATTAACTATGAAAAGACGACAGCAGTCAGCCGCTCTATTAGACGAAAAATATCTACTAATATTATAATGTTCCTAGATTATTTTTCTATAAATACGTATACAATCGTTCGTTTTTGATTAAAATATTTTAAGACTAACCTTTAACTTGAGCCCAAATCATCTCTATAGCATTGTATTGACAGTGGTATGGTGGGGTCCTTATAATTTTATGCCCATGTAAGGAACATGGAACATAACATCCAACTTATCGATGGCGTATTTTGGCTTCACAGGTTTATTTTGTTTGAATAATTTTAATAGTTCTGCTTTCAATAAATTCATGTCAGCATCCACACCATGATTGTGTAGCCATGCCACTAGATCCGCCTTTTTGTTAGCTTGTGTGGGAGGTTTATCTAGTTGGATAGAGTAGTAGGGAGCATTATCCATAACTATCGTACACTCTTTTGGAAGGTTTTGCATAAGGGTCGTAAATCACTCAATTTTTCGGCATTCATTTCTTCGTGATATTCTTTTGTACTTTTCGATTCAAATGCCAACAAACAATTTTTTATAAAACCAGCAGATCCAACGTAACAAATAATAAGGCGTCCACCTTTCCCATTGGAAATTTTGAACTGGATGCTTGCGTATCATTTTTTCCAAGACTGGCACAGTATGATTAGCATTTACCCATGTCTCATCAATAAATATTAATTTTTCTCAGTTCGTTAATTTATTAATTTCTCTTAAAAAGGATACTCTTTGGAGTATTATGTCATACCTTTCCATCAATAATTTCCTTTTGTGGGTTTTTTTGTATGAAAACCCAATATATTTTAGAATTGTTTTAATAGATGTTGCACTGCCATCATATAAGTTTGTAGATTTAAGGGACACAAGTAATTCTCTTACAGTGGGGTATTCTTGCCTAGTGTAGTAGCCGTACACATGTGATCTAATAGCATCAGCGTTAACATTATCGATACCTGTCACAGGTTTTTGTTTTCTTTGCTTTTTGGGTGTGCGCAGTACATTATCTTCACAGCCAGAAGGCCCATCCTTTTCCTTTATAATATTTCGAACAGTTTTTATGCCAATTCCAAGCACTTGTGCGACTTGTTCTTGTACTTGGGTAACTTCTAAAAGAGGTCCTCTATTTGCTGACTCTCGTTCAAAGTACTCGTGCAACTTCAAAACCAAGTCACGAGACTGGCTGTTAAGAGTACGTCCCCTTTTATACATGTTATCTATTTCACACGATAACACCAAAATCACGTAATGCGTAATCAAAGTTCGGAATTAGCAAGCAAAGGTCAACGAATATAGTAGAAACAGTCCAAGAGTGATAGCCGAGTCAGAAAATATAATAATAACCAATAACACAAAAACTTCCAAGATAGCGAGAGACCGAGAGACCGCGCGAAGCATTGACGAATCAATGAGGTAGAGAGAATAAATGGTGGTTAAAATACATTTTTTCAAAATCAAAGTATGGACTCCGGCCTTTTTAGCCAAACTATTACCAATATTAACATATTAAATATCAAAATAAAGCTAGAAATATATGTGGTCAAATTTTGTTTTATATGTTTAAACATTAAATAATACGTTTCTCTCTTTTCTAAATGTAAACGTGTCGATTTTTTAGAACATCGATTTTATTTTGTCAAAAAACGGTTTATAACCGTCACAACACTGCGGCAACGAAACCAAATATATAACAGACATGTCATTGTAATATCGTCTTGTCGAAATATTAATCAACGATTAATTCATGTTTTTGAGTGCATTATTCCAATATAAAGTAAAACTTGGTGCTTATGAATGATACTTATTGTTATACTGTATGGATAACATGTAATTATTTAGGATTATGAATTTGATTTTTCGATTTCTTACGTAGACGTTCATGCAAAGTTATCGCGGCATGTATAATGAGAAACGTCAAATCGGGCCTTTTAGATTGTCGCGAGTATAGTTATTGATGTTTTAATTTGCCAGCTTTTTGTGCAGGTTTTACCCTACCCGTTATAAAAACGCTAGCGTTTTTGTAATGGGTAAGGACTTACTAGGTTAGGAAGTCTATGCAATAAAACGATTTTTGTAAAAAGTGTCCCTTGTTAGGTTTTGAAATAGGACAGCCGTTCTTACCAAGTACTGAAAGTACTTTTGGCGGTTTTGTAGACGAGGTCTCCACACCTGTCTCATCCATGTTATATATCATATTAGGAGTGTTATGAAGCTTTTCGACAATGGTCTCCAAAAATCGTAAAAACGTGCCACAGCTGGTTTGTTAAAAGCTGATAATCTGGCTATCGACGTGGGCTCCATGCTTCCTAAAACAATATCAGGATGACGTTTAAGAAAATTTTTAAAGCATTGTTTACCAGCCACATCGTTCTTAAATGGTTTTGTGTTTTGTCACTTAGCATACTCACCAGCTAATTCCATAAATTCATTTCTCGACAGACTGTAAAACAGTACACCTTAAAGTACCCTTAAATGTTTTACTATTTTTTTTTCTTGTCCTTCATTAAATATAAGCTTAAAACTGCTGATACTCTTTGTACTACTATTCTATTTCACATGACGTTGCAGCGTAGTATACGGTATTCCATATTGTTGAGATGCACTATTTAATGATGAATTTTTTGCTTCTGCAATTGTTTTTTCATTGTTTCCTCCGACCAGAGGCCTTAGTAGTCTTCAGTATGTAGTTGTTATCCATCTGCAAGTAACAATAACCCAAATTACATTTATTTAATATTGAATAAAAATAAACTGAACCTATTCGTATTTAAGTATTATACTCTTTTATAATAAATAACCTAAACTTTGTTCCACCCAGTTACTACTTTTTATCAAAATTATCATTATAATAATCTGCATGTGTAAGTAGTTGGCGCATGGTAGGGCCAACTGGAAACACCGGGTTCTAATACATTTTCAACTACCGGGCATATCTCCTTTTTTCTTATATCTATGTTGGTAATTTTCTTGAATAAGCCGAAGTTTTTCATTTGTACCTTGCACAATATTATCCAATATATTTAAGGAGAAATTTAAGCCCCATGCATCGAAAGGCTTGTCGATATCCCACGAGTTATATTTCGCGGACACGGCAAATGTGATATGATATTGTGCTGCCGTGTTCTTACAGAAGGAATAGGAGGAGTTTTCTTCCAGTGATACACAGTTTCAAATTCACCATTGCATAGTTTCCGACGAATAACATAGTGATTTAATCTCCTTAAATGTTCAAGTGGAACATCGCTGTCGTCAGAGGACTCCATATTTAGTTCTTGAACTTCTTCAGTGTCAGATATGCAGTCTTGCTCGGAATCTGATTCGTGTGAACTATCTTCGTGCTCGTTTTTTCCATAATCCAATGGTTCTTCCAAATCATCGTCTTCTTTATCTTACCATCTAACTATTCGCTGATTTCTCAGAGAATCCACTTCTACCGTATATGTTACAGTTTATACTTTATAAACTTCAAATGAAATATGTTACATGATTGGTCGCATGAAGGCTCCCGCGCAAAACATACATTACTCTAACGCAGCGCGCGAATTTTACTAACCCTATTTGCTAGCTGGGCTAGCAACAATGTACTATTTAATTCTGACTGACGTATGGTGAGCGTTTTTGCCAATGGTGCAAACACGAAATTCAGAACACACTAAATTAACTTCAATAATCCTGTAATTTATTAAAACTCGTAAACAAAGGCAGCATCCATATGCTTTCGATGATGCATCAGCATAACCTATTAACAGACACAATTATAATTTTTTATATATTTGGGTACTACAATTTTATTCACTGACCTCAAATTACTTTAAAAAAAATCTCATTGCTTTCCAAAAATAACGCTACGTAATACGTTCGATTGTCATCATCGAACCCTTGTGTCCAACTGTGGCTTCATCGTGATATGTTTGTATGGCTTTAAGCTGTTGTTGTTTCGGAACACCTAACTGGGCTTCTGCGGTGTTATTCTCGGTTCCGTATCGATACAGTAACCCTCGATTCATAAGATAACCTTTTTGGTTCCAGTATCTAGCTTTTTCCTCATCCGTTTCTTCTAAACTTTCTACTATCTTGACTTTTGTTCATCCTTTAACTGTTCATCTCTTATTTCTTCGGGTCGTTTTCTTGGCAAATCAATAACGACGGCGCAAACGCCACAATTTACTTCGTTTTCACAAATTAGTTGACATGCAATCGGTAACTACATTTGTATAACCACTGATGACGGTAGAGCCCGTCGTGCCAACCGTCCTGTAGGGAACTTAAGCCACTTAAGAGCTTGATGGTCAGTCAAGATTGTTAATTTGTTACTTTAGCTCCTTCTATATAGCCTCTAAATTTTTCTACAGCCCACAGTACAGCAAGAGCCTCTCCTTCTGTTGTTGAATAGTTGCGCTTAGCCTTCGTTAAGAGTCGACTGGCATACTTGATAGGATGTTCTTTTTCGCCCTCCCCATGCACTAATACTGCACCGATAACATAACTGCTGGGATCAGTTTTGAGGATGTAGAGATTTGTTTCATATGCTTGTACAAGTACAGGTGAAGTTGTCAATAGCTTACACAATTCTTCAAAAACCCTTCCTTGTTCGTCTTCCCATTTCCACTCAACATTCTTTTTTGTTAAACGTGTTAGCGGTTTAGCAATCTTAGCGAATTGGCGCATGAAGCGCCTGTACCAGGAGCACATTTGGATAAAAGATAATTTAGATTTCGCGGAGTTGGCATCTTTAATATAGAATTGATCTTATCAGGATCTACTTCTAATCACTTAGGGGTAATATAGCGGTCTAAGTATTTGACACTGGAACAACAGAAATTACACTTTTCTCTATTAGCGATTAATTTAAATTATTTGAGTCTATTAAATACACTTTGTAGGTGTTTAAGGTGCTCTTCGAATGTTGCAGACATCACCATCAAATCATCTAAGTAGATCAAAAATTTAATATGGCTCAGGGTTATCCGCAACCTGTCCATCATTCTTTGAAAGGTTGCAGGAGCGTTACGTAAGCCAAAAGGCATTCTTTTGAATTTATACCGAGTGACGAAAAAGTTATCACATAAAATGAAAAGACGTATACTACATAAATTTCTTTAAACATACACAACTAAAAAAATATATAACAATTAATACATTAGTCGCGGTAGCATTTTTTTCGTTTAAATATTAACTAACATCATGTAAATGCATACAGATATCACCTGATGAATTCTAGAAGGTCAAAGACCCATGCCATTTGAAGGCGAGGCCAGGTAGTTTAAAACTGTGAAACGGATGTGTGAAAACAAATTCAAGCGAATTCTCTATGCGCGAAGTGATAAGAAATGGGACCGGGTGTCGAAATTATTATTTTTCTGGCGCGTGCGACGTTTTGTAAGTCACTTCAGGTCAGTAACCTATATATTATCAAGGCTGATTTATTTCTTGTCAATTTTTTACGCTATTTATTTTGTTTGAAAAATGCATTTTTTATTTTCTTTTATTATTGTTTATTTTATTATTTTAACATACATATATCAACTTGTATTAACTGCTGTGCTATTTAACATGATAACCTAATCGCCACCTAGTATATCCCAAACGGCGTAACAAATGCTGTATTATTCTGATCAACTTAATTGTCCTTGATTTGCCAGTATCCAGCTCAAAGGGCTATGGTACTCATGTAGGGTGTAGGCTTAGCGTCGTGTAACAAATCATCGATTCTGGGTAGCGGCTAATTGTCTGGAACTGTTATGGCATTAAGTTGCCAAGGTGAAGTACAAGGTTTGATAATACCTCCATCTAGCATTTTGGCAATCTCTTTTTGCAATACATCTTTTTTAGAGGTGAGTGCCGATATGGGGAGACAGAAATTGTTTTATGGTTACCAGTGTCAATTGAGTGCTCAAAACCATTTACAGGTTGTCCGTTTGGTGTAAACATGAACGCATTTCGAATGAGTAGGACATCCAGAATGGATGCAACCACTGACGAGATTCCTGTATCTGGGAAAAGATCTGATTCGAAACCATTTTGATCGTACTCCATAAGACTATTTTTGGCATCTGCGTACAGTGAAACCATTATATGTGAGTAACCATCAAACAGTTAAGTGCACTGTTTCTTTGGAGGAGGAGAAGAGATTATCAATAAGCCTCAGTTTATAAGGTCCCGTAAATCATACCTCAGTAGCAATACTCTTTGGCAAGTTAGGCAATGAATTTATGTCCACTCTGACTGGTGAAAGTTTAACGTCATTCTCGAAACCGACGAAACTCTTCCTATAAAGTTTATATTCTTTATGAAGGACGTCCACGAAAGAGTAGTTGTAGTAAAGGTAGAAGTAAAAGTAGCTTGAGGCAAATTTAAAACCAACTAGGAGTTTTGTATGAATCCTACACCAAGACGAGTTCGGACATTGCGTGATTCGGGCAAGACTAGCATTGTAGTCGGTATGGTGCGGTCATTAAATTTAATAGGCACAGTTGCTACCAGTACTGCTTGGTTCATTTTATTTCATCTGCTAAAGTGATGTTGACAAGAGTCTGTGCAAACTGATACCCTTTCTCTTTGAGCTTACAGGATACGAGTAGGTCGTGCAAAGCCACGCTGGATTTCGCACAAGAATCTATGTAGACCGCGGTTGACATTCCTTCCACCTCAATGAAAACCACAGGCGGGTCTCTGGCATCAATTGAAGATTCAATGGTATTAACAATGGTAAGCTTTGTAGGTGGTGGCTGGTTTTTTTCTGATGGCACATTAGGCAATTAGTGCGAACAACACCAAGAGCTCCACATCCATAACAACTGAAATTTGGTGAATTTTGTGACGGAGCTTGTGTATTTGCCTCCTTGGAGAAACCCATCTTTGAAAGATCAGTAGTGGTAGCAGAAGAGTTCTTGGTTTTATTCTCTGCAAATATTATTTTCCTGCAGTTTTCGACTATGTGTCCCATATTTTTGCAGTACTTGCATTTCTTTCTTTGTCCGTGGATATTTAGCTGCTTGGTTGTTAGTTGTTTCAGGTACTTCTTCTTCATTCAGTACATGCTCGACAGTACAGTACGAGCAACCCTCAATTCACTCGGTGAAATTTGCTAACGTAAACACCTTCTATGAGTCCACTGGACTCATATATTTTCTTAGCGTGGTTTTCTCAAATAAAACACTTTTTATAATTTTTTTAAATATATAAATAAGGCACTGGAAAAATGTAACAAAACTGAATAAACTTCTCAAATCCTCTTAAAAATTAAAGAAACGTTTTTCTAACAGTCTCAAAAACAAAGGTATTTTTAGATCTCTACAAAAATAACAAATATCTTTAACTAATATATCTTTTTATCTTTATAAGCCTCTCATAGGTATACAAAACAAAAATAATACAACAAAAATAAAAAAAAACGTGCAATGGGTCTCGCCACCGCTTACAGGCAAAGACGGCATACCTTTTTTGAGCAGCTCAAACATACGGGCTTCAGACATTTGGTGCATAAATGTGCAGTCTTTGTTCTCTTTTCGTAGTGACATAAGTAAAAATATTTTCTTTCTGTCCTGGGTAATTTGTCTTCGGTTTCAGGCTTGCATCTTCAGGAATGTCTTTTCGAATCGACTTACGAATTTGGCGTGGCAAAAGTGTACTGTTTGATTTTCTCAAAAGCATTGCAGAAAACATACATAACGTAAAATAATTACTTTTATTTAGGTTTTCTGCGATGCTTTTGAGAAAATCAAACTAAAAGACAAAACAAAAAAATCTTTTCAGCTTTGGTACATCACTTTGGCTTCCATAGATGACTTGCGCATTGCAAACATGCCATATCAACAATCTCGAAGAACACAGCCAACGCGTTGTTCTTCTACTGCACGAGTACACCGAACATTTTTGGTCAACTATATCAACACCTCCTTTGGTTAAATTGTTATACATAATTACTTTAGATTTTCCAATATTGCTGTCAATTGTGTGGTCATGGTGCATGGAGGAGTATAGCACAACAGCTTTATTTTTTTGGGACATATTGAGCTTGTTTTTGTGCGGGAGAATTTCTTTCGGAATGATTCTTTTGTTTTTTTCTTCAGCGTACTTACTATTGTCAAACCTCTTTTCTTCAATTCTTGAAGTAATTCCATTGAGGAATACCAGTTGTCTGTGGTAATATTGATGTTTGTGTTGAAAATAGGTTGACACAAGCGGAGCGTGGTCTGTGTTGGTACCGATTTCTTTTTCTCTTCTTCAGTCTAACCAAAACCAAAACAAAAGATGTTGTAACCATAAAATTTTTCAGAATATTTCCCCGGCTTATTGGGCATGTACATTTTGAATCTTGATCATCTTCTAAATTCTATGAGCATTTCATCGACGGTCGCGTTAGTGCCCATCGAATGATTGTTCTGGCTGTTTTCAACAAATGTCTGTAATATGTCAGTGATAAGACAAGCAGGATCAAATTGCCTTCGGATGTCACGTTCAGAAGCATCATTCTTTTTTTTATATAGGATGAGGGTGACAAACGAGCACACAGTCCACCTGATAGTAAGTGGTTGCTGCGGCCCATAGACATCTACATCTATCCTCTTTTACAAATCAAAATGTAGATGCGTTGTCACCCGTGAGGACTAAGATGGAATGCCTCATTTCCAGTAAAAAGGGCCTCCGGTCATCTGCACTCACCAAACGAAACGCAGAGGTAAACTTCTACTTCACGCTGGTTTTCTGTGAGGTCGTGGTACCACCCCGGTTCGAGCCGGCCCATCCGTGCGACAGCAAAAGCTGCCGCGTGCCGCCAAAAATCTGTTCTTAGACATAGATGCTCTGAATATTTCACACCCAGTGCCGTCAGTTGCGAATAATGACAGAACGCTTTCTCTGTTAGATTTGAGAATAGCGGAATAAATAAACAAAGCCAGAAACCCTAAAGGCAAAATCATTTGGATATTTCGTTTGAAATTCCGCAAGTTTTTTATTTGTATGAATCAAAACGATGTTTAGCATTTCAAATATTAGCTGGAACGCATCAATTGGAGAAAGAGGTCCTTCAGCTGCAGGCTTTACTCTAGGAATTTGAACCACATTATGTGCTGCAGTACGTACATTTCGGGCTGGAGGTAATCGTGACCACTTGAACCGATTTTTCCCCTAGTAGTAGTTTAGATTTTGCACGGGTATCGATTAGTCGTCATCACTCTCGTCAGATGAATTTTCTTGAGCTGGCGAATTAGTGCGCAATCTGCGAGATAGCTCCGACAGCGTTAATTTGCACTTACTCGATGACTCACAATCATCGGTCGCAGGTACCTCAGGTTGCTTTTCATTATCAGATTCCGAATCAGTGTTGTGTTCACTGTGAATGAACTTACCATCTTCCCTATCCGAGTTGTGTATGTCGTCATTTGTGGGCATCATGAAACTGTGTGACTAGCCAGCATCTTCATCGTCAGTCTCTTTATTCATAATTTGTGTGATCCATGATTCCACAACAGAATCCGCCTGGTTTTCATTCATATTGTTACGAGCTTGGGGTTTGAGACAATTAAAAACTGCCGATTGAATTACCAAAATTGACACTTTAATTACAGAACACTAATTACAGTTTAAAACCACACTAATAATAAAACATAATTGTACTACTGATCACTATAGTTCGCAGTTATTTCGCTTCGAAGTATTCTCTTGTATCGCCAATTCAATACTGACTCGGTCGTGGTATATACCGGCCTTATATAGGGCCTCAGATAGTTTCCAGAAACTTCTACTGTAGAAACATCTAGTATGTTCGAGTACATATCGGTCCCGAAATTTCTAGAAGGATCTTGATTCTCCTAGTTCTGCTACTAGATACTAGAGGGCACTAGTGGTAACTAGTGTTGTACCAACCATGTACAAGACATTAATGGTGGTGCGCAACACTGCCCCCTTCTAAGACATGCTCGTCCCTAGCGTTATTGGCCCCATAATAACGCGCCAATCGATCCACATGGACAATCTTAGGAGTACCTCTTCTAACATCAGTCAGCACTCGCCAGTTTCCCTGCTGCTGCTGGGCGGTGCTGTTAGCCACACAACCCTCTCGAGATCGATCACCTGCCCTTTCTACAGTTTGCTTAGGGCAGCTGTATCGAAGATGGCCCCTTTCCCCACAGCCTTAGCACCTAGGGCTGTATCCTTTATTGCGGCCGCGAACTGTAGCCGCTGCAACCTCCCTGACGCGATAGGAACGATGATTCTGTCGCACGGCTTCCACCTCCAGTGCATGGGCCAACGCGTCCTTAAGCGTCTCGTGGTGCCCGAGCCTCACAGCAGCTCTGACTTCAAGGTCGCGGATGCCGTCGATGAATGTCTGCACCAAGTTCCCTACAATGAGCACAGGTACAGACAGGTATGCTTTTCGAACCAGCTTCTCCACCTCAAGGGCCCACTGCTGCAGGTTTTCTTTGCTGCGTTGCACGCGGTCTTTCAGCTGCGCACGAAAGACATGTTCCAAGTGAGCGTCGCCATATCTCGCCTCCAACGCCTCAAGAAGCTGCTCATAAGTCGTCACTTCCCTACCGAGAGCTTCCAGAACAGTTAAGGCCTGGTCACACAGGCCTAGGGTGAGAGCAGTTATGGCCTGACTTTTATTCCAGCTGTTCGCCTTCATGACAGCCTCGAATTGGATTTTGTAGGCCGACCAGGAAGAAGTCCCGTCGAACGGCGGCACTTTGAATCCGCGTAGCGAAGGTGTTGTAGCTACCACGGGAGCTGTTACTCCATACCTAAGTTTGAGGTCGTCCAGCGTTTTCTTCACGTCAGCCATCACGTTGTCAACCCGATTGATTGTACACTTTGTCGATTCGGGTTTTAGCTTCCGACAGGCGGTTGTCATGTTGAGCAACCGTATCCTTCACCTCCTTTATCTCTTTCCCGAAAGTAGCGTGAAGGTCCTTCCTGAGGAGCATCTGCTCTTCTATATCGCGCTGCAGCTGCTCTTCCAACCGACGGGCCCGTTCCTCCTGTCGGCAGGCCTGTTCCTGCAGCATCATCATTAGAGCACCTAAGTCAGTTGCTGCAGGTGCAGGAGCTTCTGACGGGCCGGCCTCCGTGGTCGGCAGCTGGCTCTCCGACGTCTGCGACGTTGCACCACTAAATCGAACCTGGTCCGTCTCCTGTTGGCGTTCACTTCCGGTACGGATACCCACCGTGTCGTCTTTAGGTAAAATCGGCATATTTGATCCCACTTCTGACACTAATTGTTACGAGCTTAGGGTTCGAGACAATTAAAAATTACCGATTGAATTACCAAAATTGACACTTTAATTACTTAACACTAATTACAATCTAAAACTAGATTGTTTTTGATTTTTATAGTTTGATTAATATAATATAATATGGCTATGAAGATATTTATAATATTGTCAAATAATTCTATTTCTTTTTAATAAATTGTATTTATTAAATGATGTAATTCAGTTTTTATTCCTTACAAAATAATCAATGCATGTTGTGATTACCGATAAAAAGAAATACAATTATAATGTTTCGAATTTGTTAAGAAAATGATCTTTGTATTACTGTTGTAATTTCTGTTTGTAATCCTAATAAATAAATAAAACCACACTAATAATAAAACACAATTGTACTACTGATCACTATAGTTCGCAGTTATTTCGCTTCGAAGTATTCTCTTGTATGGCAAATTAAATACTGACTCGATCGTGGTCTATACCGGCCTTATATAGGGCCTCAGATAGTTTCCAGAACCTTATACTGTAGAAACATCTAGTATGTTCGAGTACATATCGGTCCCGAAATTTCTAGAAGGATCTTGACTCTCCTAGTTCTGCTACATGATACTAGAGTGCGCTAGTGGTAACTAGTGTTGCCATGTACAAGACATTAATAGTGGCGCGCAACAATATTTACAACTTTATGTTGTTTTAGATCCATTTTACAAACCTACAATAAAAGAAATCAAAATATATATGTTTTTATATAAATAATACGACAAATAAGCAACGTTTGAGAGTCGTAACTATTAAATAAAAATATTAACATAATCCACTAGTATGAGTGCATGGGGCTCACTCGACTTGATAACTCACCAATTACGCGTCACAGGCGCACGTTCTCTCGCTACCGCGGCGCCTTCGACACTATAGGAAGGTACTAAGGCGGGGGAGGAAACCAGCAGCTAGAGCTAAAATTTATAACGGTTTATAATTTCGATGTGAGTCCAATGGACTCAGGTAGTGAATTAAGGATTAAGTAATTCATCAAAATTCTTAATATTTGAGCGTGGTATCTTGTCTTTGATGTTTATCCTAAGCAAACCATAAATAATATCTAGTTGCTGTTTTTCCGTGTGTATGGGGTCTGGGAGTTGTGGACAAAAAAGGCGCTTACTACGCACAAATTCTTCAGTGGTAACACCAAAGTCTTGTTTTTCTTGAGTAATTTCTAAATAGATCAGATAAACGTGTTTAACAGGAGCGAAATTTTCGCGCAAACCTGCTTCGAAACTTAACCAGGTAGTAATTTGCTTGCTTACTCCTTGCCACCATATCCCCGCTTCCTTCTTGAGTAATTAGAGGGAGTTCTTCTAAGGCTTGCTTGTCATCAATACCTTCCTTCCGCCGGAAAATATTCATCGCGGTAAAGAAGGCCTCTACAACCTATGGACTTGTGGCCATTGTATTGTGTAGCTGCACATATAGTGAAAGCGGTGACAAACGAGAAAGCAGTCGCTCAAATTGTTCATCCGTGAGTGTGATAGCTTTCTTATCCGTCATCCTGGCGATATGGGGTTTCCTTCCAAATTTTGTCGTGTGGCTTTGTCGCTCTAGATGATGATCGTTTACAAGATCGTAATAGCTCTCGTCACTCATCAAATGCCGTGCTGGGGAGTCCTCTGCAGAGCTGTCGTTGTTCTTCTGACCTTCCAGTTGGGCGTCAATTGAAGTGAGACGGAATGGCAGTTCGAATGGTGAGTGGAGTAATAGACGGAAATACGAAAGCTCGACTTTAATGTATACACGTTACACTTTACAATATTATAAACTGTACTTCGCTCCTACAGACAGCTTACAACATCAAGTTCCATGAAGGAAGCAAACGGTTTGCCACCTCTGCAGGAGCGTTATTCCTTAACGTTCAAATATACTGCCCCACCAGGTGGAAGCAGCTATTTTGTGATCTAGAGATCCCTAGTGAAGCTATATAAACAAAAGCAGGCTTCGGACCCAATAAAGCAAATCGGAGTAGATTTTGCGGGCGCGATTCATCTGCTTTCAGCGCCATCTAGTTTGGTTTGTGGGAATTAATGATGTAGTTTTACAGTACTTTATTTTGTTGTTACAACTGATCTTTTCTAATTCTAAATATCTCGAAAATAGTGTTCAGGTTTCTTGCAGTAATTACGCCGCCACTCTACACGGTTAATTTATTTAATGGACAAAGTTAATCTGGAACAAAATTTAATCAAATCACACAAAAATGCACTTGTATACACCAAATACCACTTACAGAATTTATCTTTGGCATTTTCGTAGCAATTGATACACGAAAAAAATCAACAAAACGTCAGTAATATGCACAGATGCACAGATATACCAGTCAGAGACGGACAGTTCTCTCGTTGACGGTTAGTTCCAATAAATTCGCAAAGCGAGTTACATCACTATACGACACCAGGTCGTATAGTGATGTAACTATGTCTAATATTTAAGTGTCGATTTCTTTCAATATTTAAGCTTTAAATTTATTCAAAGCCTCATGTTGGGGTACACCATTTGTTTTAAAAGTCTTTCTTGCACACATCCTCTCAAAATTTTATTTAAAATATCGCACCAATTATGAATGTGAATTCGTAAAATTAAATTAAGGAAAGTTTTTGTTACGATTTCTTTGTTAATTTTCATATCCTAGCCAAATAAAGTCATATTTTTTAATTATTAATCGTTTTAAAAAACTTTTTCAAACATATTTTATGGGCGTTGTTATTCATATTACCATGTATAAAGCCAGAGATATCCATATACAAAAATAGAAACTGTTTTGATGAGTAATTTAAATTACTATTATTAAAAGATTTTACTCTCGTTGCTCGATCCATTTCTGGAATACACCTTTTTCTTTTTCAATATATGTGTCAGAGCATTTCTTACAATAAACTTTTCTTGTCACCATCGTGCATATGTATCTTGCTATTTATGCAGGAGAGTGCACGCGAAATTCTTTCATTTGTAGCATTTATGGATTGGTTGCTACTGCAACTCACGTTATAATTTTTTTGGACCAATGCTATGGGTGTAATATTTTCTTTATCCTCATCAGTTACTGTCTCATATTGATTGTAGCTTGATATTAGTTTAATAAAATCTACCACTGTGCCTCCTCCATCATCCTGCACAATTTGCATATATTGAATGTGGACCGATAACATTGGACATTAACAAGGATTTGAATGAATTTTTATCAGGATTGATGTTCCTATAATTGATTGCTCTTATTCTGATAAAAAAAAAAAATTAAAAACTCCCGATTAACATTTCTGGGATAAAAACAAAGTATTCCTATATTTTTCGTACAACAATTTAGACAATCTTTCAAAACATTCCGTTGATGTAATACATCCATCAAGAGAAGGAACTCTGGCCTTATAGTTTTTATTAGTTCCTCGCGCTGTCTTGCTTTTTGTTTAATAAATCTAACATTTTTCAATATATCTTTGGCGTCTCGCCTACATATAATTACAATGGTTGCCGTTTGGTTTTATTGGCCCTCGTAATGTTACCTCCACAGTACACCCCCAAGACCCATTCACACTATCAAAAAGTTTATCAATGAACTCTACAGTTTCCCCGGTAGTGGCCATTGTCGTGCTGACATTTTCGCCCATCTTACTAGTTTCTGAAATATTACATAGATACATATATTAAACTAATGTATGACAAATATTATTAAGATAGTACGTATTGATTATAAAGTTTTTAAAAACTTAATAATGCGGTGTATCTAAGCATTGCACTAGTTGTTTTACTTATAAGTAACAGTGTAACATAAAATTTAACTTAAAACAAATTTAACAGGTTCATTGCCGGAATTTAGCTTCATACAAAAAAAAAAATTATCCGCGATGCCAGTTACTATTTTTTATGTAAATATGCATCTATAGATATAAGAACAGTACCCACGTGGAATCGTCGGCAGAGCGCAACGGTTTTTCCAGAGCATGACGCCATGAAACTCGATGCGGAGTCGACTCCACGCGCAGTCGTCGGTAGAGCGCAATGACTTTTCCAGTGCATGATGCCATACAACAATTACTAAAAAAATTACAATTTTTTTAGTGTCCATTAGTATCACTTTAGAAAAAAAAATTGAAAATTGAAACAAATCAAAAATTACACAAAATAAAAGTAATCATAAAATTTAATTTAGAACAGCATGATATGCATTGAAACACTCCTGATCACAAAGCCCAGGCTGCCCTTGGCATGAAACACTGGTAGCGTGTCTGCTTACGTATTTTTCTTGCAGCGGTACATTGCCGACAAACCTTTCGATCTACTTTATTGGTTTTTCTAACATGTCCAGGCGCATCTTTTTTAGTTTCCTCGGTTTTGTTTTCTATTTTAGTTAGTTTGTGAACTGGTTCCGATGCTTTGGCGGTAATAACTCATTTATGAGGGACATCCTGAACTCGTACATATTCAAGCGTTTTCCAGAATATCTGTTATATAAGATAAAGGCATTCAAAATCTGTATTTGAAATATATGTATAAAGAACTTTTTATACCGGCGCAGCGTTTTCCTTTCACACGGGTAATACGACAACATTTGATCTTGCCTGTCAATGCCAGACCATGAACCGATTATAAAAAGCTAAAGCTTTTGGTTTGTGTTTTGAGATTCCCCTTTTGTTGGTCACCGTAACCATTTCATTATCACGTTTTGTCGATATGTATGGAATGTATCGTTTATACCTATGGCATCCAATGTGAATTCCATTATGAAAAATGGATTTATTCTCTCCCTTTTTCATTTTACTACTCACAATCTCAGGATTGAATTCGCGTTTTTTTCTTAGAGTTCTCGTGCTGTAAATTTTGTGAGTAAGCAACTTCGAGCCTAATTATACCATTGTAGAAATAGTCCATATAAACTGAATGGTCTTTCTCTAGAAAATCTTTCAATAGGTGTACCACAACCTTTTCTGTGTGCCCTTTTCCACTTGTTATATCGGCGGAGCCTCCATACAAATGCAGTCTCAGAACGAGGCCATCGGGCTCTGTGAGCATTTACAGCTTCATCTCACATTTATGCTTCTTGTTTTTTATAAATTGTCTAAGAAATAAACGACCTCTGTCGAGAATCATACTTTCGTCGAGTGATAATTTCTTCTGAGGGCATATCAGATCATTCATCTTGTCATTAAATTGCTTGATCGATTCGTCGACTGTTCAATCCCCCTACTGACCAGCTGGAAAAATGCAAGCATCTAAACAGCAATAAAAACCTGTTTCGCGATATACATATACTGTCTGAAAATTGGATTGTTGAATAATTGATCCTTTTTCCAGTAGTCCGTCAAACGATGGAGACGAATAATACCCATTCGCAAAATTATGCCAAAAATACTCTCATCTCGGCAACACTTGTGTCATTCAGTCCTTTATTCTTGATTTCAGCCCAACTCCTGGTTTCATCAAAACATTAGCAGCGTGCTTATTAGTTTCTCCAACAATATATGTAACAATAAAACGATATGTCTGCGTGAGCGTGTAAATATGCAGCTTTGATTTGTGTGATAGTGACGCGGCAGTCGTCGTCACGCACACTGTATCTATAACAAGCTTTACGCACACATAGCGCCGCGCGCAAAGATGTAAAAAACACTAAAGTTACCTTTGCAATGGTCGGTGCCTCATTTGCATAAAAAAATAGGTGTACTTTTCGCCCTATAGCCGCTAAGGTGAAATCGTCTAATTTATTCTTGAAATTATGTTTCGGTCCAAGTTTTTCAGGAGTTTCCAAGTTCTAAGACATATTTTTTTCCGGTACTTTAGTAGGTAATACCGAAGCAGTTTCCTGCTCAAATACGTGTTTGTAGACATTGCGTACCATAAGCTTTTCGTTAACCTAAGAGAAGCCCGTGGTCTCTTCTTTTTTGGGGAAAAAGAGTTTTGCTCGATGTGCTTGGTTGAGGTTCCATATCGCTTGTACGAAACTATATAAAAACACAATAACTCAACAATAATAAACAACACAAACACAGCGTAACAAAAAACTTAAAAAGAATCTAAAGAAAAGCAACAGGAGAACAGCGCGCAGAGAAAATATTACCAGAAGTTAGAAGCTGAATAAATGACAAGGTTAGTTGGTAGAGAATGCCATATAGCATTAAGCTCGCCTTTTGTACAAATATTTGGTGCAATAAAGAATAAATAAATAAATAAAATAAATAACACATTTTCACAATGTCAATCAAGATAGGTTAATTTAATTTTAGTCATAATCATCAAGTCATCGTATACTACCTGATTGACTGAACGCATCACTATTACAATGAACCCGGCAACATTATTTTACAAAGTGACATTAGCATCTGTCAGGCAGCTTCGTTTAATTAAAAATACGGTTTTAGTTCAGTGCAGTGCGACGTTGACAGAGCGATCGACCGTACGCACGTACGCATTATCGCGAACAAAAATCAACATTGATACCGAGCGTGTTATTTCTGAGGTGCATCTTCGCCCGCCGTTGTGGGATCTCTCTTGTGAGCACTACAAATGCCGTGATGCGAAAATAAAAGCTTGGCTAGAAGTTTGCCAAGCAATAACCCAAAACTACGACGAACTATCAGACAATGAGAAAAGACGAAAAGGTAAGTGAGTAAATAAAACTGCATTTTTGTATATTATGAGTTTAATAGAAGATATAAGCATCTTGCCATGATACACTACCGCCAGGAGAAACGAAATAGTTTGCAAATTTATCTCTTATCATATCGCCTGACCTGATGTCATGGTTTACGTTGCGGTTATGATATACGAACCCTTCAACAGTGTGTTCTCTAGTCTGTAACCATCGCATTCCCTAACGTAGTTATGTAACACACAACATGCCTTTATAATTCTATTGTATTCGACAAGGAAGTATTCATTGGTCTATGAAATATCTTAAATTTATTACTCATTATTCCAAATGTAGACTCAATGTACCTTCTAGCACGGCGTAATCTATAGTTAAATATTTTCTTTTTATGTGTCAGATTACTTCGTGCGTAAAGCCTTAACATTTTGTTCGATATACCAAATGCAGAATTGCCAATAATCTTGAACGGAAGTGGTTCTGTAGTGTTAGGTAAAGGTCTTGATGTAGGTAGAATAATTTCTCCGTTATTTAATTTGGTAAAGAAACTGCTTTCCTTAAAAATATTTGAATCGGAATCTGTTCCACATGCTCCTACATTTATATAGGTGAAGCGAAAGTCAGAATCACACAAGGCCAATATAACAACAGAATAATATTTTTTGTAATTTGAAAATAAACTTCCGCTGTGTTCAGGACAGATTATTCTTACGTGCTTCCTGTCTATACTGCCGATGCAGTTAGGTAAGTTTGCCATTTTCTTAAACCCGTCACCGACTTTAAGCCATTTTCCTGTGTATTCGTTAAGAGCCCTCACATTTCGGCGTTTCGCAAATTTAGGTATTTTACGCACCAAGCGGGCGGCTAGCTACGCGACCGATACTTTCTTTCATATCTATTCACTCGCTCGCACTATATTACTGTGAGTATGGCGATTAAACGATCTTGATCTTCCATAATACAAAGTTTTCTTAGGATGGACTTCAGTGGATGGAATATGTTTTGGTGTGTCATTTTAATGTTATCTTATTAATTTATTATTATATAATTATATAATTTATTATTTATTATTATATACCATTTTGATATATTATTCATTATTTATAAAATTTAGTGTCAAAATAAGTACACATAAATATTTTAATTGTTACGCCGTAATCGAATGTTAATCGATTCGTTGCGGCACCGATTTTCGAAAACTTTTAGCTGTGGCGGCGAACAAATGGAAGGATACTTGTTTTTAGTGGGTAACTACATGTTTTTTTACGTGTTTTCTTTGAAATTGAGCGTAAGTGACTTTTTTTTATGAAGAGATTACAAACCCTTTGTACAATTTTTTGTTTTATAAAAAAATCATTTTATAAGTAGTTCCAGCTAAATCACCTTGGAAACCTTGGTTTTTATTAAATTAAATTTTCACCTAATAATAACATTTCTAAATATCAAACAATAAAGAACCTTAATTTGAAGAAAAATAAGGTTTATGATTCATTGATATTTACACAAATGTTACAGTAATATACAAATGTAAAAGTAAGTCGATCTGAAAACGTCTAATTAGTAGGAATAGTAAAATAAGTGTTTTCAAAAGGAAAAAAACGCCGGCGCTATACGGCGGCGGATTGAGAAAAGACTATTTATTAGCGAACTTTCATGAACGGTTTCGAACTATTTTAAGCAAAAATAAACCTTATACCATATCACCAGAGCACATGGTACTTCGTAGGTCTATTCGGCCATATGATAGTAATAAGACGACAGTTCAACCATTTTAAGCAATATTAAACAATAAGATAAACGCATTGTTTTCTTTTAACAGGAGACTTTTTTTCCAGAAACTTATTTACAACTTGAGTATGTGAGCGATCGTAATGAGTGCTATTATTTGTTACTTATTAGACTATTTTTCCACAACATGATTTAAAATTCACAAAGTAAAAATAGTACCATGTACACGTTAAAAAAGGTTGTCGACCCCTAAAAATTTCAAATTTTCAAAATATCCAGAACGAAGCTGCAGGCATAAACTACTTGCAAAATAATGATTTTTTTTGTTCTGGATAAATCTTCCAAAAAAGCAATTTGAGCGAGTTATAACGATTTTAAAAAGGCACGGCTCGCGTGTCATACGCCACACACAAAAGTAATCGATGGCACGCCTGGCGTGCCACCCGCACTGAACCGGTTAATAATCGATTACGTCTACTATCTGTAGAATAGTGGTATAAATAAATAAACGGTTGCAACCTGTTTTACTAAATGTAACAACCAAATGTAACTAATATTTTTTTAATTGGTACTTACAGTGAATTACCATATTTTTTATTAGAAAAATATTTGCTGCGACGGCATTGACTGAACTTTTCTCGAGTTGATAATTTCAGGCAGTACACACTTTTCATAGAAAGCTTGTAACTTGGGTAACATATTGAAAATCTTAAATTGGTCGCCTTTATAAATTTTTAGTACTTTTACTGCATAATCTGGGCCAATACATATTATGGCAAGTATCCAGACATTTTTATTTGCTAAATGAAGCTGGCCTTGAATTTGGTAAAACCAGTCATTATTTTAATTTAATGTACACTTGAATCACTGAATTTATAACCTTTAACTTTTTTTTTGTCGAAAGGTCGTGTCAAAATCTATTCCGAAAGCTACAATAGGACATTTAACTTCAATAAGACCGTCGCTGTAGAAACCATTAGGTGAAGCCCTCAAATAACAATGATCTGGGTCAATGAATAGACCACATTTTTCAATAATAATATTTTCTTGTTTGCTCAATTGTGCCAATACGCCTACAGACTCGTTGTCCCTACCATGTTTAATGGAAGAGACGTGATCTAAATTATAACTATATGAAATAGTTTTAAACCGATCGATCAAAAGTTGCGGTCGTAGTTGGCGATGTTCTAGCATGCAGGCAAGCGACGCACAATCCTGTAGTATCGAAACGATGCAGCGTCCGAAATCAACTGACGCAGGTCCACCCTCGGCAAGCGCTCGCGCGTTAATGATCTCAGATGGCCGGCACAGTGAAATATATAGTACTTTTATTTAATTAATTAAATTATAATAGTAACGATTTCAAAACTAAAAATAATAGTATAGTTTAAGCAAATGTTGATGATTATTTTGGTATAAATTTTACGTCTAAATGATGTAGAACTTCGGAAATATAGAGGCTTGTATCGTAGCTTTTTTGGTCGTTTTTTGAATTATGTCGATTTTTTTTCCTAGCGTGAAAAGCATATAACGAAAATGTATTCTACTATTATTAAAGTGTAGGATATTTGGGCCATAAAAATATTTTTTTTGATGGTCGATATAATAGAATCTACAAATTAGAGCTCCCAAATCATGTCTTCGAGAGTTTTTGCCTAAACATGCATCGGGAGAATGATTATTACTGATTAAATAAATAAGTTATCTAAAATCCGCTCGGGGCTTATTTGAGGAGAGAAAACGAACTATTTTTACCAAGTAATTTTTATTTCAAGCAACGAACGATAAACATACAATTTCAGCGAGGAAACCTTGTAATTTCGCGTTTTTTTGTAATACGCCTCTTAACGAAAGGCATTCTTTATGAAGTAGTCCCCAAATATTTGCACACATTTTAATGATTCCGCCGATAGTTACCGTACCTAGACGGCAACTAAAATATATCTGTAGCATTGTCCAGTTACGATGTATCTGAAACAAATTAAAACACTTTAAAAGTTATTGTACTTACAGAAAAACAAGTACAACAGCGGTGGAAAACCGCGCGCGATGCCTACGTAAGGAACAAAGCCACATTGAAGAATATAAAATCTGGATCTGGAGGTGGAAACATTAAGAAATATATATTTTTTGACTGTATGCAATTTTTAGACAAAAAACAAGTAGTCAACAAAGAAGATTCAATTTTAACAAGTCAGGACACAATTAATGAATCCCGATCAAATAGCGAGACTATTGATACAGGAGAAGGTTCTTCGTCAAACACTTCATCAATCCAAAATGCTCTGCCTTTATCGTCTGAGAGTCTCAACACTTCCCAAACAAATAAAACAGCTGCAAGTAGACGGAAAAATGTGCATAGAAAGCGTAAGAGAATTCCTGTTGAAGACGACAATTTCGAGAAAGAAATGTTGAATATTTTTAAAGAAAACACAAAACTGATGCAGAACGATGATATGTCATTTTTTTCTTCGCTTCTGCCGATCATGCAAACTTTTTCTATCCACCAAAAATTACTGTTCCGTTCAGAAGTACTAAAAAAAGCGATAGAAATTTCATCTGCTAACAGCTCTAGTGAAGGCCGGTCTGGGACGTCCCATACTTCTTCTACGAATAGAGTAGAATGGAATAGAATGATTTTTATTAAATATTGATTATTACATAATACTTATTGAAAGTCATTTTTTTACGATGTTGGAACATTCAGATATACAGTGAATTTCTGATAGAGAATTTTTCGGTTATAGCGACTTCGGATATTACAAGACATTTTTTAATAGGATAAAGGTGAAAAAGGAGCACATAGTCCACCTGTTATATGGTTGCAGTGGCCCATAGACATCTACATCTATGGGACTATGATGGAATGCCTCGTTTCCAGTAAAAATGCTCTATAGTTCTCTATACTCACCATACTAAACACAGCAGCATTAAGTTGCTATTTTACGTTGGTATTTCATGAGAGCGTGGTCCTTTCCCGGTCGAGCCGACCCATTCGTGTTACAACTGTACTGCTACTATTTTGGGTATAGCGACCAGTTTTAATGAGTCATTCATAAGAAATTCCCTAAAATTTCTTGCAGGTATTACGACCCATCTATACACAATGAACGAGTCAACAAACAAATACACAAAGGTTCATTTATAGAGTCATTAAGCTTTCTTATTTTTTGTTCGTAATCCCAGATGGTCGGCAGCTGTGACAATACGCGTAAAATTAGTTACTCAGTGATTTTTGGGATGTTAGATTCTTTGTTCATCACAGCACCCGTTAGAAGAACGTTTACGGTTGAAGAAAAAGTAGATATTATTTCGAGGCTTCAGAATGGTGAAAGCAATATTAACTTGTGCAAAGAATTAAATATTTCGCATTATACAGTGTCAACAATGTGGAAAAACCGCTCTGAAATTATGCAATTCTTTAATCAATTATGGAAATCTTTGACTGCAAAAAGAAATTGTAGACAAACTCATGAAGATTTTATAGATATAGAAAGTGCTCTTCTAATGTGGTCCAAAAATCAAAGAAGCCAAAAAGTATTTTTTGACAATAAATATTATTTTCATGCTTTCTTAATGTCAAGTTTTCTGTCCTCCACACTTTTACCTACAAGGCGTAGTGGATATAGTGACTTACGGATATAGTGGCGAAATTAAATCTCGATCTTGTATTAACTGATTTACCAGTATGTAATGTCACATTAGCTTTAAGTAATCTCTCCGTTGTTGATCCGCAACATCCTCCAATAGAAATTGAAATTGTGCTTAATACGAACTACATACTTACTAACAATGTTAATAATAAGAAAAAAAAATACTATAAAGCTAATTATGATGCTATAAATAACTGTCTTGCGCAAATAAACTGGGAGGAATTGTTTTCCAAATGCCTCACTATAGATGAAATCATGGATAAATTCTACACCGTACTAAATAATATTATTAAGATTCATGTGCCCTGTACTGGGTTTAAGCAGAGCAAATATCCTCCGTGGGTTAATAAATCACTCCTACGACTGCTTCGAGAAAAAAACAATTTACATCGCAGGTATAAAATATATAACAATCCTTTAGATGAGGTAGAATTTAAATTACTTAGCAAAAGATGCGAAAAACTGGAACAAAACCTATATAATAATTATATTGAAATGACTGAAAAGACGCTTAACAAAAATCCCAAACACTTTTGGTCGTTTATAAAATCGCAAAAACAGGGAAGTAATTCTTATCCGAATATTATGACAGATGGAGTTGTTTATGAATCCGACGGAACAGCTATATGTAACTTATTTCTTAAATCATTTTCGAAATCATTCGCTATAACAGACTCAAGAACTCAGAATGTAGCCAGTCCAACTTCTACCTATCTCAACTATATAGCACAAAATAGCTTCAGCCTTGGGACTCTTTCGATATCTCGGGAATCAATACTAAAAAAACTACAATCACTCGATACAAGTAAAGGCGCAGGCCCAGATGAAAACCCACCTATCTTTATCAAAAATTGTGCTGTAACACTGGCCGCACCTTTAAAATACATTTTCAATCACTCCTTATTGACAGGTGCCTTTCCAAACGTCTGGAAGGTAGCCAAAGTAGTTCCAATACATAAATCTGGCGCCAAGAACTTAGTATCGAATTATCGACCAATCTCAATCTTGTCGACATTGGCAAAAGTTTTTGAATCTGTTGTTTGCCCCTCAATACAAAGCCATTTTCAGCAATACGTCAGCGTACATCAGCATGGTTTTTTAAAATCGAAATCCACTTGCACAAACTTAGTCACATTTGTCGAAGGTATTGCTGAAGCTCTAGATAAACAGGAGGAAGTAGATGTTGTGTACACAGACTTCAGCAAGGCCTTCGACAAAATACCCCACTTACCTCTTGTAGACAAACTTGCTGCCTATGGCTTTACAGGAAATTTTGCTAACTGGATTAATTCTTATCTAACGAATAGACTTTTCTTCGTTGTTGCTAAAGGCTATAAGTCTGAAGCTCATAAGATAACTTCAGGAATTCCTCAAGGATCCCATTTGGGGCCAATTCTTTTTAACGTATATATCAATGATATGCCCAATAGTTTCCTTTCATCAACGCCCTATCTATTCGCAGATGATTTGAAAATTGCCAGAACTATTAAGTCTCAAGCCGATGTTCTTATGTTACAACATGATTTAAATAGGTTAAACAATTGGTGTTGTACAAATGGAATGGAATTAAATATAGATAAATGTTTTTTTATTAAATTTACACGCAAACATAGTAAAACTAAATCCAAATATTATATTGATGGTAAACCGTTAAAAGAAGTTGAAAGAATTAAGGACTTGGGAATAATTTTAGATAACAAATTAACTTTCGTACCTCATATTGAAAGCATTGTTAGGCGCTCATCTAATATGCTCGGTTTTATTATTAGAAACAGTAAAGTGTTTAAAAACTTACAGACACGTATCACTTTGTACAAAGCACTAGTACGCAGTCTTCTTGAATATTGCCCTGTTGTATGGAGACCACACTATGCCACTCACATATTAAGAACAGAACGGGTCCAAAAACGCTTTTTGTGGCATTTATCTCACATCTCCAAAGTGTCAAAGCAAAAGTTATCTTATCATGAAAACCTCAAACACTTTAAAATGTCCTCGTTGAGCAAAAGAAGGACCCTTTTAGACCTAATATTCATTTATAAAATTTTTAATAATCAAATTGACTGCCCTCAGCTTCTACACCTTTTTAATTTCAGGATCCCCCTCAGCGTTCCAAGGAAACCCGTTTCTCTATTTTATCCGCCATTCCGCAGGACTGTTTTAGGAAAACATTCACCAGTTCCTCGTTTGTGTAACGCATTGAACACATGGTTTATTAATGATCCCAAGGATGTTTTCTCTCTTAAACTTAACCAGTTCCGTGCACATTTGTCAAAAAAAATCCCAGATTAATTATACCTATCTATTATCTGTTATAACTAGTTTAAAATTAACCTTATATCAATGTAAAAGGTACTTATGTCACATGTTAAAATAGCACGCTGTGTTTATCTGTAACTGATTGTGCATTTAGCTCATAATAATTTATTACAATGTAACTATTAAGTTTCTGTAATGTAACAGTCGTTGGTAGACCAAATAAATAAAATAAAATAAAAATTACACTGGTTCCTTCATCGTCGTTATAAGTGAAACCTAGTGTACTTACTTTATACTCATCAGAACAATCCACATTGCAAACCCTTCCCGAACAATGTTCTCATTTTATGGAAGAACCTCAACAATTGGTAGCACCAAGTGATTCATCGATCCCAGCCTATACATTGCAAGAATATAATACTTTCAAAAAAACTGTAAATTGATTACCTACTTTTGTACTTTTAATCAAAGTACCTACTGATAATATTATTTTTGAACTATTCTTTGTCCTATTATGAAATATATATATAAGAAAAAACAATATTAATAAAAAGGTACTTAAATACAATAAGTACTTACCTTAGGGTAACCGTTAATCTTTCTACTGGTGGCACTGGAACTCGGAACATGTTGTCATTCTTCAAGCTAACTTGAAGTTTAGTCAGTAGCTCGTCAAAACTTCGGATAGACATCCTGAAGTACTCAAATAATATTTCCTCGTGTTCTCACAATTTTGAATACAATAAATAAATTCTACTTCAATTAAACGGTCTAAAATTATTGGGTGCACATGATACCTTCTCCGTTTTTTGTGCCGTAATCGTTTGCGTAAATAGTACGCACATATAATAGAGTTAACAAATGGATTCATTTTTCTTCGTAATTGTACACGTCTAATAAAGCTTACCGTAAGTTAAGCACTAAACGCTTGGCTTCGACCGACGATCAGGACGTACCGCTAGCGCGTATGGTTAAATGCTGACCGTCGGTCGAGCACTAAATCCAGCCTAAAACTATTAATTTTTAAAAGTCAGTTTAAAAATTTTCCTTGTAAAAACACTTAGGTACTTTTTATGAAAACAATATTAGTAAAAATTATAAAAAATCAACGATCAATATTTTTGATTTTGGTTCTTAATAATTTGTCAATTATCAATTGAAAAAGAAATATCTCAAAACAAATCTTTTGTTTTAAAATCAACTATACATAGCATAGCATTATTAGTTATTATCAATGGTATAGTAATACTTAATTTTATTTTTGTAATCTGGGCTTGAATCATCATCTTCACAATGAAAAGCTGTTAATACGGCATTGGTAATGGGAGTAGACATTAAATTTTCATTCATTGGAGGAATGTCAGTCTAGAAGCTGTCATCAGACGGGAAATCAATGTTTGGTCGGTCTTGGACTGAATTCAATGATCAATAACTCCTTTTCTAAAATGCCCGATTCTACAACTTCCTCTATGGAAACATCCGGGCATCAAATTTAAAGTGGCTGATTAAGGCTTCAATATTTGGGATATCATTCCCTTGAGCAAAAATTTGATCAGCAGTTCTTTTTAATACTTCTCCCACACCATCTGGAGCTCCCTTTCCATGCCCTTTTTCGGAGTAATTCCAAACCACGCGACGTAAACTTGAATAGTTCTAATGAAGTTTGGCCATCACGTAAAACATTTTACAGCTACGTTACTGTGAAGATGGGGAATCAGACTTAAAATTCAAAAATTTCATTTCAGAAACCGTCTTCTCAATGAAGTTCAGGATAGGAATCAAGTGCTCCCAAATTGCCATAGCGTCGTGTCATAAGCACTCGCTCAGGGTGCAATATGATTTGGTACAAATCTCTTAATTTTTTACATAATAAATGACAGAAGTTTGTATGTAGGTCACTTGTGTTGAACTCCAAAAACGCCAGGACTGTATTTTAGAAGCGTATTTCGTATAGTAATTTTCGCTGAAATCACAGTGTACAATGAATTCTCCTGATTTCAGATTTGACTTCAAATTTTTGATGTATTTATTCTGAGCAACAATATTTGCGCAACGGCACATATATGGTTCGAATAACTTCTCGAAATGTTCTATTATATTTTTAGGATATACCTTTCTTGTCCATCCTTGATATATTTATTTTTAGACTCTGTCCAAAACCAGTGACCTCCCTTGGAATTATCAAATTCCTGGTAAATGGTCGCAACGTGAAAAAAAATATTATTACTAGTTTTATACTCAGGATAGTGCCTGAGGAACTTTAGATGTAACTGATGCTCGCATATATTTTGTAACTTTATGCCGTGTTACATATTCTTTCTTTCCGAGGCACAGTCTACCATTTTCATCATCATTCAAAAAAAAAATTCTATTGCTGTTTTCATTTTAGTTTTTGATGTTTGAATAAATAGTTTTTGAGTGTCGAATCTTCCTTTTTTATTTTGACTTTTTTGAGTTTTAGTCATTTCAACTGTTTTTCTTTCAGAAAGTATAAATAAAAATTAAGTATTTTTTAATCTATTTGTCTGTTTTCTGTACTTCTCATGTATTAGTTTCAATTCTTGAATATTTTCTATCTTTTATTAGCAATTCCTTATCTGCCCTGTATTTCATTTTTTAAAAGGTATTTCTATCTGCCTTCATAGTATGGGAGAAATAAAATGCGATGGGCTGTTTCCACTTATTTCTCAATCCAGTGAGAATAAATACCGGTGCCTTAGAGGCAATATCTTCGGTCCTACCATGGTTGCCATGGTTTTGAAGTCCTTTTATTTCATCCAGATTTTGGTTGTCATACATATTGTCTTTAAGAAGACATATTATGTCTTCTTATAGATATTTCATCAAATGATAAAATGCAAATATTATCTTCTTTATCATAGTTCCGGCTAATTTTTTCCAATGAGTTAGATATATGTTTGTTTATGCCTGGTTTTAGTGGCACTTTATTGAGGAGTTGATTTAAACTTGTTTGACATGGTAAAGCAAACATTCTCTTCAGTAATATGTAACAGGCTGGGGACTTTTTATAAATTAACAAAGCCTGAATTTTTTATCCTCCTTTTTAATTTTTTGGGCAATTTTGTAACTGGCTTTGTAATAAAGTTATGAATGAATTTCCAATATTGAAATTACACAATTCTTCAACATATTGATCTTCTAAAACTCTCTCTATCTTCGTTCTCTTAATATTCTTAATTTTGTTACGTAATCGTATTATCTCATGCATCTTATTTCTGCATATTTTATATAATTTTATTTCCCTCGGTGTCATTTGGCTTACTTTTGTGACACCTAGGTTAGCTAGGATTTTAGTTAGTTTCTTGGCCAAATTTGACTTGCTACAGGTTACCACATTGAGGTTTTCAGTTATTGGTGCATTCTGAATTAAAAATTGTAATGAATTTGTCAGTTGGTAGTAAATATCTTATGTAGAATCACAAATTTGTTTGAATATTAAAATTTTAATTTAAAGCCAAAATAAATTATCTGTATGACCTACTACACCCATTAATATGTAAAAAATTATTAATATAAAAGAATTTGTTTTAAAAATGTATAGTCAAATCATCAGAGTTCACACAAACACATAAATACTCAAATCACATATTTAGTACTCTTCTCTATCTTATTATTTAAAAAAATTATAAAACAAAAAATCGAAAATGTATTACCTGCACGCTGTCAATGAATCCAGTTGTTCTCAGGACATCCTCTAAAGTTTGTGTTAATGCATTGCACTGGTACAAGATTCCTCTACAATATTTTCAATTTCCAACAGTGGCACTCTTAACTTTGGCTGTGCAGCTGCTTCACTGGACTGTTCTACATTCTGAAATTAATCATTACAATAACTTTATTACTTAATTTCACATGAAAGTATTCAAGTCTCTAATGTAAGACTTATCCTAATTATTATAATCCCCAATACCTATTTGAACCAGCTGAACAGATTTTGATGCATTACCTGAATAATTGTATGCCATGGACTATATTGTTATTTGATCTTTTAAGTTTGTGAGTATGCAATCAAGTTTTTTGATAGTTTATATAATTTGGAACAAAAGGTTGGTAAAATTTGAGAAAATAAGGGACACTGAAGATTTGATTTTGGATTATATTATATTGCAATTTAACAGTTTCTATACCAAGCATCCAGCATATGGATCGAACAAAAATTCATTTGTGTGTGCACAACCCACCTCCCGAGACCGGACAGGGCAGGACCTGACTAGCGTGTCCAAATATAAGTGTGCTTTAACTGTTGTCGAAAATTATTTGAAAGGTCTTTTTTTTATAAAATGCCAATAAAATCATCACCTGTTCAGTTTAAGAAAAGGTCATTGAGCGTGACTTGGGGACATTCCAGTAAATATTATAATTAGTCGGGCTATGTACGCATATTAAGTGTTTTGAAATAATAAAAAAATTGTTTCTTTTCTGTTCTTTATATATTTTTCCGAAAATAATGGACGTTTCATTTATAAATTTTGATTGGTGGTTATAAGCATTATTTTCGGTTATAAGTGATTAAATTTTTTATGCAAATGGTAATGTTATTATAACAAATGGTGATTGGAATGAATTATGAAGTACATAGGTAATTAGGATTAAAACGAAAAAAAAACATAGCAATTTATTAAAAAAAAAAGAATTTTAGGAACATTTTTAAATCACTAAGCTTAGACAAATAAGTGAAATAAAAATGTAAATATTTAGCATTATGACAAGCGTCTAAAAGTTCTCAATAAATCACTTCTAAAAAATATTAATAACATAGGAACTTAATTTAAATCAGTGTATTGTTTTTTTAGTTATGTATTCGTAACCAAGATTTTGAGAATTTAAAAAACTGAAAATAAGCAAAGGTGGCATAATATAAGAAAATATAGCGTAATTAAAAATAATAGGTTAATCACTAATTTTAATTATGTAACTTAACTTAACTTAACTTATCTTCACGCACAATCCCTGACGGGGTAGCCAGAGAGAACAGATCGCCAAGTGTCACGATCCTTACATACCTCTTTCGCTTCTTTCAGATTCATTATCTTCTTCATACATGCACGTCTAGGTATCCGAGTACTCTTGACCCTCCCCTCTTCGAGCAGTTTGCTCACATGGTCTTCGAAAGTTAGTCTCGGTCTACCTCGACACCTTTTAATATTAACTTCCGCGCTATATATTTTCTTCACCATTCGGTCTTCACTCATTCGCTCAACGTGCCCAAACCATCGAAGCACGCCCTTATCAATTTTTGTGATAAGGTCATCTTTCAAACCTGCCATATTGCGAATCTCTTCGTTTCGCTTTCGGTCGGCCATGGTAACGCCGCACATTTTACGAAGAGATCGCATCTCCACTGCATTCAACTTGCTTTTATGCTTCTTCTGGCATACCCAGGTTTCGCTGCCATATAACAAAGTCGGTACCAACACTGCGTTATGTATTGCAAGGCGTGCACTCTTCACTACGCCTTGCCTTTTGACTAACGCAGTCAGGGCACCATTGACTTTGTTTCCGGCAGCGACACGCCTGTCCACATCTAAATCACATCTTCCATCCCGGCTAAAAGCACTCCCCAAGTATACAATTTCATTTACCTGTTCTAGACATTCCTGATTTACCCATATTTCACACTTCGTTCTCTCTTCGTCCCT
The DNA here is from genome assembly GCA_033319125.1 of Parnassius glacialis. Taxonomy (NCBI): domain Eukaryota; kingdom Metazoa; phylum Arthropoda; class Insecta; order Lepidoptera; family Papilionidae; genus Parnassius; species Parnassius glacialis. The sequence goes on along the minus strand of JAVANC010000015.1, from coordinate 11,257,689 downwards.
TTCAAATACCAGAACCTTAGTTTTATTAGCATTCAATCGGAGACCTTTAATTTCACATTTCTCTTTCATACACGTGACTAATGCCTGCAGTTCTGCCTCTGATGGTGCAATAAGCACTGCATCATCAGCATACAGCAGACAATTTACTTTTATGTCACCCAATTTCACACCCAAACAGCTATCTTTCAGCTTCTGTAAACAGCTGTCGAGATACAGTATGAACAGCCAGGAAGACATGACACAACCCTGTTTCACGCCCGTTTGGACGCTAAACATGGGTGACAGGTCATGCCCTACCCGCACACAGGCTTTACAGTTACAGTAAAGTGACTGCACAGCCCTTAGCAATCGACCATCCACACCGTGCCCCGGCAACAGTTCCCACATTTTCTTCCTTACAACCTTATCAAATGCTTTCTCAAGATCCACAAAAGCACAGAAAATCTTCTGGTTAGCAGCCAGAAGCTTTTCCGTGATCATGCGTAGAGAAAACATTTGATCCGTGCATCCTCTTCCAGGTCTAAATCCGCATTGTGCCTCCCATAGAAATCTTTCCGATTTCTCTTGCATCCTACGTGTCAAAACCTTCGAGTAAACTTTACTTGCTAAACTGGTCAAGCTGATCGCCCGATAGCACCCGCAGTCAAAATGTGAACCTTTACCTTTATATAAAGGCACAATGACTGCGGATCGCCAATCATCCGGGACATCCCCCGCCCGCCAGCACAAATTGCACAGCAGATAAAAGCTGTCCCAGACGCGAGGCCCACTTGACCATTTCAGCAGTAACTCTGTCTAGTCCCGCAGCCTTACCACATTTCAAACTTCGAATCGCACGTTCGATCTCTTTCATACTGATGACCTCAGTGTCATCGAGGTCCAGGTCTGGCGTACCAGTCACGGCGTCATCCCCGGATCCCTCACTAAGATCATCACACGCATACATTTCTCTATAAAATTCGCTCCATCGCTGCATGACGTCCGATTTTTCTGTGAGGACGTCATTAGTTCTCGAAAGCACTTTGTTCATTCTTAAGGCCGTCGCACCACTTCGGGTCCTTCCAACCTCTTTCCAGAAGAGTTTGGAGTTCTCCTTAAAGTTGTGCGACAACCTTTCGTCCGCTTCCATTCTACACCTTTCACGCATTTCCTCAATCAATGCTTTCGTGTGAACTTTCTGCAGCTTATATCTTTCTTTCATCTTCTCTCTCATATCCTTATCATTACTAGAGGACAAGTAGTCTAACCATGCTTTCTTCTTCTTCTCTACAGCTTCTTTCACTTCATCATTCCACCATGCATCTCTTCTTTTACTACTGCCTCTTTTTATTGTTCCACACACTTCTTCCGCTGCACTTACCATTCCATCCCTAAGGTTCTGCCATGTTCTTTCCACACATTCATTTCTGCCATCGATGGTGTCAAGCTTTTCGGCTACCCTCGCATGATATTTGTCCCTAGTATCCGCTTCCTGAAGCTTCCAGCTTCGGATGCGACAGACCGACTGTGGTTCTGTTACCGCCGTCCGGTAGCGCCAACCCGCGAACAGACCCCTAAATCTAGTAATCACTAGATAGTGATCCGTTCCCAGGTCAGCACCCCTGAACACTCGCGTATCCATCACCTGTTTTCGCAGTCGGTCATCCACCAGAAACAAATCGATCATACTTCTCTCATTCTTTCTTTCTCTAGTATACATATGGATTTTCTTGTGATTAAACATAGTGTTTGTCACAAGAAGACCCTTTTCCTTGCATACCGCCAGTATAAGCTTGCCAGAATCATTAACCCTTTTATCGCCAAACTTTCCAAGCACCGACTCGTACCCTGGTCGAGCGGTACGATTAATTATGTAGGTATGAACATTTATTTTTAACCAAGCACTAATCAAATAAATGCAAAAATTAGGTATAAGTATCTCAATATAAGATGATAATAACCTAAGATGATAGTAAAAGAAATAAACTGTAATTAAATATTAATCATGGCACAGCTAAGGCCAGAAATAAAATATAACCAGTTTACTTAAAACAAAGTAGGTTCTTACTTGACTAATTATAATATGTATTAAAATAATATTATAAAACATGAACTAATCTCTAAGATCTAATGTCATCTATCAACGCTGGGGGATGATGACTAAATCTTTGGTAATATTTAAAGCTATATAACTAGTAAAATTAAATAATTAAATACGATTTCTGGATGTAAAACTCACAACATCATAAACAACTTTCATAAATTCTACTTTCGTAATAATAAATGAAATGGCAATAGAATTAAAATTTGGTCCCAATCTTACAAAAAAACAACATTTAAACTATACTTAATACTTCTGTCTTTTTGGAAAAAAATTTAAATCGTCACCGTCAGAATCCGAAATTTCGCGGAATTCTATTTTATTAAGATCTGCCTGTCGAGACTGGGTTTGAGCAAAATTTTCAAAAATTCCAGAAAGTTAGCACTACTAGTTGTGCTAATATTATAAATTTTAAGCATGTCCAGAGTACAGTGAATTATCTCCAGATTCTAGGTGCGTTTTATTATCTGGAGTTAAATCAGAAAGACGTGTCAATTTGTCATTAGTTTTGAGTGGTAATGGTGAAAAAATATTAGATGTTATCTGAATATTTTCCTTGTTTGCAGATTGAGATGAAAGTTTAGCTCTCAGCGTTATTTTCCGTGGCTTTAGAAGTAGAAAATTATTAGGTTGCACTCTATATGTCTTTACAGGAGCATCATAATTTTTACCTCTTTCTGCATAACTCAGTGTACCAACAAACTTCATGTGAGTACAAACAGTATTCAAATACTGAAAACAGCTAAGGTCTCGAAATATTAGGTCATCTCTTTTTCGCAGCCACAGTATTTGATACACTTTAACCTTACCTACCGTACCTTTTAAAATTTGTAATTGATCATTTGGAATCAATAAGTCTTTTTCAAATATTTGATAATCTCCAATTCCAATCCCATTTGAATGTTTTCTGCACTTTGGCGTAAGGATTGGATGAAACTGTTAATGTCAGCTATGTCTCTACCTTGCGCAATAGCCGCATCAGCAATCCTTTTGACTGCGTCACCTACACAGTAATTTCAGGTTACTAGTTGCAGTCTAGGAAAATGCCAATATAACTTTGAAATAATGTAAAACATTGTTTTGTATCTCAATTGACTGCTTGGTGAGTCTAATATGAAATGTACAGTGTTAATATTTTTATCGAAGGCTTGAAAAAGCAAAGAAACAACGTGCGTCAATACGGCAACAGCGTCATGACGCATATTTTTATTTATGGTACAAAAGACTTGCATATTATCGATTTGCCCGTATTACTAATACAGTACAAAACTGCTGTATGGAGTGTTTATTCTTCCCTGCTGCCGCCGAAATGAAACTCTTGGACTTCTGACCCATAAGCATAATTCTCAGTGAAATCAATATGTACTATGGCTGCATTAGATTTTAAATTTGATTTGAAATTCTTGATTGCGGAAAACAGCCGTCTACGTGTACCTTCATGCTTGAGGAAAATTGGGATCGGTTTTACAAGGTCTACTTCAGCTTCTTTAGGTGCCATAGTTTTTTTAGTTTTAGTTACAATGCTATTTTCTTTTTCTACCCCTTGCGATATATATTTTTCTGTTTTATTTCCCCATTTATAAAATACTACTTTATTATCATTCTCGTCGTCAAGTACATAGTCAAGATTTTTAGAATTGCAAGCATCACACCGGTTACTTAAACACTGGTTTAGGACAATAAAGGCTGTTTACAACATCTTTATAATCTTTCTCTTTAATTATTTTCTTCTTGCGTAAAACTTGAATTATTAGATCTATTTGAGCGTGCATTTTGCATAAACAAGTTTCTGTCATTGACGTCAGGTATTAGTACCCAAAATGGCATGTGCTTACAAAAATATGAATAACTGATCTTGGAAAATTCTCGTTCAATGGATTAGTGTAGATATTTCAAAGAATCCAATAAATATCGTTTTTGTTTTCAGTTTGTTACGTATAATACTTTATTTTTTACCAGCAGTCATCCGAGATACACCATCTCTCTCTAAAAATTTACTACATCGGCTTTAAGCTTTTCGTAATGATCTTGGTTTTAGCTTCTTTCTTATTTTTCACAGTAAACTTTTTTGTCTCAGATAGAATCTTATGTTTCTTAAGAACTGACTCATGTTTCATTACTGTATCACTAAATGTTTTCTTATCTTTTTTAACTGTAACTCCATATAACTGGCTTCTAAACTGTTTTTCATTGCTTCTCCAAATAATATTTGCTTTTTGGCTTCGTTTATCTTTGACTTATCCCCCAGAAGCTTAACTGCTTTTGTAATTGGGCTTTGTAATCTTTTCTTTAATTTCTGGATAATTTTTCGCAAACATACAATTTTCTTCTTCAAACATTCTATCTGGGACTTATACATATTTTCTCTTTTAAGAGTTAAATATTTTAAATTATGAAGTTTCTGCTTAGTTTTTTCTAAGAGGGTATTATCCAGACTGTTAGGTATTCTTTCACAATGAGATTGTCCAAGTGTTTTGGCAGAGCTAGAATTATTTGAATTACGTTGCCTTGGTACATTTTCTTGATGTGTTTCTAGGGGTCTTTACAGTCTCCTTCTGGATTTTCATCATCGCTACCGCTAGGAACATTTACATCCATCAGCTCTAACCATTTCTTTGTAACATCTTTCTTCGATAGTGTTTCTCAAAATTTTCTCTCCATTTTTGCTTTGTTGGAGTCATCTCGTGAATACTTAATATCTTCTTTTGTTCTTTTCTTTGTATATATTTTTGTCTTTCCTTTTCTTTTTCTAATTCATATAACGCAGGATCTGCTTTTATTTTTGCGTATCTCAACCTTCGTGCAATTTTAGCTTTTTGTAATATTTCTTCCTTAGACTGCTTTGTACGCGGCATTCTTCAGTTAATAACTAAAAGAAAAAAAGGTCTTTTTGAAAAAGACTTAAAGTCGGTGCGAATCAACTGGCTTCGATTGGTTTCTATAGGATTGGAAAGTATGGCGTGCATGACTTATACCCTGAAGTCGTTAAAAGTAAAAGCTTACTGCTTGTAATAATTCCATGTATCTATTTCAAAATTTAATTTATGGAGTATTAATTTGATAATATGATATAAGCCTTGCATAACAACACAAGATTATAATTACCTACTTAAAATGTTAGCAACATTACCTATATATTTTATTAAAAGGTGTAATAAAAAAAATTAAGTACCTACTCTATCGTAAATATTACAACGATTCTGAGGTTTTACTATCTGTCACCAAAAGTGCATAAAAATCAGCTGGAGATTTGTTAGTCATTGACGTGCGAATAGAAACTGGCATGCCACAACATTCTGTGAAAGGAATCACATTGCGTTGATTACCTCTGGGTTCTGTCCACTTAGATGATGAACTACTTTGTAAATCTTGGATAGCGCGACCAATTTCAGCATCACTACCTTCACTTGTTGACAGGATTCCCAGGCGCCTCTTACTCGATCGGAGGAATAGAATATTTTCTTCGTCGTCATCAGAATTTAGGCTTAGAGTTTTGTCGAGAAGATTGATTTCTATGTTTTCGATCTGAGTCTGAGTCTTGAGTAGTCTCAAAATCTTCGAAATCGTCCATAATGATAATAAATTCCAATAAACAAATGAATACCCTATGTAATAGTTGTTGACGTAACGGCACAACTCAAGGTACGGGCATCAACTGCGTAAACGTGGGTGAGATCACAAACTCGGGAGCTACGAGAGGAGATCGATACCGCGACCCGCGCGGCCCCCTTAACGGAAAGTCGATTTTTTTGTCTCCAGGGGCCGAAAGATCAAGCTGTGTTGTACAGAGTATAACAAAATTAGCCGGTTGGCCGATAGCTAATTAGCTGAGCTAAGCTAGATTAAACGGTTAAGCCGCTAGCTAATTAACTAGGCTAATTTAGTTAACTGGTTAAATTTTTTTTTATAGGATAAGGGTGAAAAACGAGCACACAGTCCACCTGATGGTAAGTGGTTGCTGTGGCCCATAGACATCTACATCTATCCTCTATTACAATTCAAAATGTAGATGCGTTGTCACCCGTGAGGACTAAGATGGAATGCCTCATTTCCAGTAAAAAGGGCCTCCGGCCACCTGCACTCACCAAGCGAAACGCAGAGGTGAACCTCTACTTCACGCTGGTTTTCTGTGAGGTCGTGGTACCACCCCGGTTCGAGCCGGCCCATCCCTGCGACAGCAAAAGCTGCCGCGTGGCTCTACCACTGTTAAATTAGCGAAGTTGATTGGTTAGTTAGCTAATTAACTGAACTAACTTTTTCAGCCGTCTTAACCAGCTAAATTGTACAGTCTTAGCTAATCAGCATTGTACACAGTTAATATATCGTTCCAAGTGGCAACTTTGCCTTTAAATAACACATCCTTGATGAGTAGCTTGTTTCTACGGCTTTTAAGTAAATGCGATAGATCATACACAACATTAATTTTTGACCTGATAACAGTTCCATCTGTAAACAAAAGATTCTATTTTAATTGTTGTAATCTAAGGAATGAAATTGACAAAGTTTGTAAAGGTGGACAAACAGACAGCTCAACAATTTAGAGACCAAGTTTGTCAAAGTGGATCTTTTTTTTTATATGATAAAGGTGACAAACGAGCACACAGTTCACCTGATGGTAAGTGGTTGCAGCGGCCCATAGACATCTACATCTATCCTCGTTTGCGAATCAAAATGCAGATGCGTTGTCACTCGTGAGGACTAAGATAGAATGCCTCATTTCCAGTAAAAAGGGCCTCCGGCCACCTGCACTCACCAAGCGAAACGCAGAGGTAAACCTCTACTTCACGCTGGTATTCTGTGAGGTCGTGGTACCACCCCGGTTCGAGCCGGCCCATCCGTGCGACAGCAAAAGCTGCCGCGTGGCTCTACCACTGTTCTTTGGCTATTATATTTTGCAACTGTTTCATCTAGCTCGACTCGACTCCTTAAATTAGTCCGTGTAAAGCTGCCGCAATAAATAAATAGAGTTCATTTACTTACCATTATATTCCTCATTTAAATTACTTTTTCGTTCGATGTCCTTTTTTAACATGGCTATAGTCGTTCTAAATGTATGTAGTAGATTCTTAGTCACATACAAGGGCTAAAGAAATCAAGTCCGATTGTGAGAATTTAGTTATGACTTCTTTTAAAATCCGTACAACTGCAGTAGCAGCAGCTGTTCCCTCACAATAATAGTAAGCAATAGGCTGTCGCCAGTTTGAACACGCCTTTCATCACAAGCGCTAAGGCATGATCGCAACATTTTAATTCTCTTTCATTTCCAATGTCTTTGAAGCCTCTGATTTCATCTAGTGATTCGTCATAATTAAGATGAGGTGTGAGAGCCACACCTTCAAACAAAACAGAGCATAATTTCTTCTTCGTCTCCCATTTTTTAACTATGTTTTAAGAACTTAAAAATATTATCATTTAAACTCACATTGAATTTGATGTTTTCAGCAAGGCGGTTTAATGTTCTTTAAGCAGACAAATTAAAAATTCTTTGTGAGAGTCTGTATTCTTTGGGGCTTTCCTTCATGAAAGATATTGACAAGAGCTTTTCATTGGTGGTACGTTATTGCTTTCTTCGTTTTATTTGCCATTTTCAACTGCATTAGAAGAAAGTCTTATGCCTTTTGTGTCATTTTGCCAAAACTTTTATTAAATAATAGGTTATGGTTTAGACTTAGCAGCATGTTAAGAAAATCAATGAGTGTTTCTTCGAGTAACATTGTCTTTTTTAAATGAAAGTCAGTTCATTCTATCACATGTTATGGTTATAATTTTGAAGTGTAGATACGAATATTTTTCAAGGAGATGTTGAGTCAGTCCTTAAGTGCTTTTCAGCCTAATCTCAGAAATTGTAATTAATAGATATGAAATAATGTTCTATAACGATATCCTTCTAACTGAAACTAAGGAAACCAAAAATAACATGATTTCTCACAAATATTATCATATTACCATCATGTATAATATGAAAAATGTATATATATATGTTTTGCGAAATCTTTCTTTCTGGCTTTTCAACGTTATTTTCCTGTATAGCAATATTTTGTATATTGGTTGTAAAAGAACAACATAAAATTATATTATTTAGTTCATCAATCGATATTATAAGCTTTTAGATAATAATAAATTAATTTATCTATACATATAATAAAAAAGTAAATTGCGGGTGTCTGTACATGTTATTTTCTAATGATAAAAATTATCTAGAGGGACTAAAGATAAGTAATTAAATACATTTCTCTCATTTTTAAAAATGTCTGTCTTTCTGTGTGTTTATGAACTTATTACATCCAATGTACTAATTATTTTCAAAATAATTGTTAAGAAAATCATTAAGTATATCATCCAGTAACATGTGGTTTTTTTTAATGAAAATCAGTTCAATCTATCACAAGTTATGGTTATTACTTTGAAGTGTAGGTACGAATATGTTTAACCTTCTGCAACTGAGGTGACTTTGTCATTAACATTCTACTGAGGTGTAGTATATCAGACGTCACGTTATACAGCATGATAAGGGCAAAACTTTTTTGAAATAATAAAACTAGTTTCATTTTATGATTAACAGATTTATCTATAATCCGAAACAAATGAATACGTATTCTCAAAATAAAAATGACGAATTACTTGCAATCATTTAATGAGATCAATTTTTTAAAGATATTTACGCTTAAACATACAAAACTATTAAAAAAAAACGAAATAATCAAACTTATATAAAACTATTATTGTTAATCTTTAAAACGTTCTTCTGTAGCGCTAAATCAAAAAACACAAGTTCCCATGGATCAATAAGGCACAAATCAGTCTCAAAGTTGACCCTAAATGTATAAATTAAATCTAAAGTCTTGACAAATTGGAGAAGAACATTGCAGACAAATTGGATTTTTGCACGCACAGTAGTAGTATATTGTTTGCATTTTCAATTTACTTGAGCATATGCTGCATAGCTTCCTTCCAGCAGGTCCTGGAAGCTCAGCCACGGGCTAAGGGGGAGGCAAGTAATTGCCTAAAATTCGCGTTATAGTAAGACGGAGTTCTCTGGGCAGTCTGTCATTATAAACGCGTTCTTTTAGCTAGAAAGAACCAATTCTCGTGGAAAAGATAGCAAAAAGTCCCCTCTTCGCAGTTTGGCACATGGACAATTTTGTTATAAGATAATGCATTAGTACCAGCTATATGCAAATAAAAAACAATTCTGAAAAATATTGCCATAGGCCATCGACTTGTTTTGCGACTGCTGGAATAGATCGAGCATTTTTTGTCAATTTCATCGACTCCACATTTAGAATGGTTATAACTAGTGATCATTGTTGGCTTCTTTGTCTTATCATCTGTACTTTCAGAATGATGAGATGATGAAATCAATACTACGGCCTTGTTTTTTTTTTTTCGTTCGTAGGAAAGTAAGGTAAAGTCTTTAGTAAACTCATATAAGGAGCTGCCTTATTCTCTTCTTTTATCTGGCCAAAACTCCGGCGGAATCTCCCTTTTATTCTACTTTAAAGTTCCCAGGTAAGTCAAGTTCTTATCTTTCAAAAGCTGCATCAGTTGAATGGAACTGAACCAATTGTCGGCAGTTATATTTCTGTTGCTGTTTTTGATAGGTTTCGATAGTCTGAGAACGGATTGAGTAGGATTCTCCAAGATTTTTCTCAGCAAGTGACAGGACTTCTCCATCAGGACCTTTACCCGTGTAAATGTATGAATTGTATGTATAGTACGTTTCAGCATCAGACAATATAAGAACTTTTATCCCATACTTATTAGCGCGGGCTTGTTAGGCATATGTATAACAAACTTGCACCTGCCGCTGAATGGTATAAGCATCTCGACAATACAAGTATTAGGTCCTGGGACGTAGTTTTGTTGAGAGTTTAAAACAAATTTGTCAAATAACCATGATATAGCTGCTAATCGATCGGACTTCAAACGTTCTTGGCGATCGATTCCATTGTCAAATCTCAATCAGTTTTTTAATGTACAGAATCGTAATTATGGGCAACATAAAATTCATTTAAGTTACGAGACGCCCTAGCAATCATCACAGGCGACAGTTTAATGTGAGGGCTAGGGTTCGAAACGAATGCTGAATTGATTTAAACAACCGCTCGATAGACGATATTGGGAGAACATTATGTTTGTTATCGTCGTTTATAATTTATTTGTAGGGAGTTTTTAACATCTAAATATTACTTAGTTCGAATTGCATTATGACAATTTGTGCAGATATTTAACGACCTTATAAATTCGACGTCAATGTAAGATAATATGCTAAAAGTTGTGCTCCCTCTTTTTTTACTAAATGACAGTGAAAGAGACAGGTATAGAGATAATTAAGTAAGGGATATAAATTGATATAAACAATATTGATGTAAGTAAACTGGCTATTACCACAATTCATTTGTTATTCAGATCTTGCTCGGTGTTCAGTTTGACTTTCTTGTCTTGAAAGTTAAACTTCTATTTTTTTTAAGTGTATAATATGATATTCAAAAACTTTAAATTACTGTAAAATATCGAGCTTCGAAACGGGCGTTTATATTAAATTCTTATTAATTAAATTGTTATTGGTTATTTTATTAAGTAAATGGTTATTAATAGAAAAGCTATATTCTTTTTACTATTTGGTGATACATGGCGGTAATAAAAAGGGTTATGTATTTAGAACGTTGATGTAAACTTACAGGACGCAAGCAACAAGAAGTTCGATTTCCGCCGGCACCAATAAAGTATTTCATTGCAATTTTAGTGCCGATTTATCACATGCTCTGCGGTGAAGGAAAATATCGTGAGGAAACCTTCATGTCTGAGAAATTAAAAAAATATTTCTAAGACTTAAGAAGTATCGCCAACATCCATTATTGTTAAATGTTCATATTTTTAGTGTTTCTATATTTATTGGCTTATAATGTATTTAAATAAATAACACAAGGTTTAGTAAGTAAGAAAACAAGTATATTAATCAAAACTATTAAACATAATAGCAACTTCTAACGCAAATAACAAAACAACCTAGTATTAATTAAATTTTTTGGCACGTTTCATAAAAATCACAATAAAAACTGTTACATAACAAAAACTAAAAAGTGTTATTCATCCATTAAATCTACACTAATGTGCCTCTCGAAACACACTGAACACATGTATTTTACATGTTCGGTGCAAAGTAATTGCTTGCACGAATTACATGGTTTTTTTGACCTTCTATTTTTACGTCTAGGACATATTGCACAAAATCCGCTTGGTCCTGGCTCCGCAACAGGCACAGGAGCCGGCACAAATCGCTTCATTAGAAATTTGAGATCTGAGGATATGTTCTCCATGCGAATCCGGCGTGAAATATGTGGTTTCACCAGCTCGAGAGCCACCTCTTTCAAGAATGTTCGTCTCTCAATCAGAGTGTTTGTGTTGGCTTTGTATATTATTTGGGCATTGATCCCAGTTATATTCAAAATGGAGAAGAATAAGCGCATTGGCTATCTTGATGTGATTCTGGCAACGGAATAATCCTCTTTCTTTTCTTCTACAACATCTACGCCTCCTTTTGTGGAATTGTAAAATGTTACAATCTCAGGTTTAGCTTCACTTCCAGTTTCTTGGTCTATAGCGTCGTCATTGTGAAGTGTTGATAGCATAAGGACAATCTTCTCTGTTTTTTTCTTTGGCACATATGATAAGATTATGTTGTCTTCACCGAAACCAAAAATTGAACTTGGCATTGGCCTATCCTTTGTTGACAAAAAAGAAGGCGGAATCTCTTTTTTATTTTTTCGCAGTGTTCCCACCGCAGTTGTTCTGTAGGTGTTTTTCAATTCATCAAACAACGGCATGGATGTAAAATAATTGTCCATAGTTAGATTTCTTCCCGTGTTCAATATGGGTTGTGCAATTCTCTTCACTACATCAGCAGCGGAGTTACTCCTGAATGGCCCTGCGGGTTGTTTCCCGGCGTAAATCTCCAAATTACTTGTGTAGAAGGTTTTGGAATCTACAAGTGCATAGATTTTGATGCCGTACTTTGCGGGTTTGTTGGATATATAAACTCTAAATTTACAGCGGCCTCTGAATGATTCCAACATTTCAACCACTGTGCAGTATTCCCCGGGTGTGTAATTTTGATTACAATGAGCAACAAAGCTTTCAAAAATTTCTCGGATTGGTGCCAGGTGGTCGGTTTCCTTACTGTTATCACGAGTATTTATGTCATCGAATCGCAAAACCCGTAACAAAAATAAAAATCTTTTTATTGACATGGTTGCTCTAAAAAAATCACATGCTGTTCCATCATCTAGTCACATTTCTTTTACATTTAAATGACAGATCTTTTTCAAGCCCGCCATGTACAAAACTCAGATCAATGCTTTTATTTCAACTGCATCTGTAAGTTTGCAATCCCGTTCACGTGAAAACTTTTCTTGTAGTTTAGTTATGTACACATTCGTGTACAGGACTATTTTGTCTATCATGGTATCATCCACAAACAATGAGAAACATTGTAAAGGTTCTTTGGAATTCTTACCTACATTTTTTACTCCTGGCAGGTGAATAACTATGTTATAACTCCTAGTACGTACGTTACGTAAAGGCTTGTGGATAAGCCATTTTGTGGAACGATCTTTGCTAATATAGTATGGGATCCTACCTCTTTGTTGTTGAGTCGCGGGAGTAGAAATATCAGCATCGTTCTCATCCTACGATTGCTTCGTATCAGTTTCGTGAGGACTACGGATAACAGAACTATCGCTTTCTATGGTGTCAACACGATATTGTTCCCCATTTTCAAGATCTGCATCCAATTCATCACCAGAATCCTCTTCCAACCACGAACGAATTTGTGCTTGCATTCGATCGTCCATTTTTTATCTGTAGTGTAGCTAGAAGAAAAATAAAAATAATAACATTATTACTAAAGAGTTTTTACATGATAATCAACTAATATAAATCAAACAAATAATAATAATAATTTAATAATAAGAAAAAACATGGCAGAAATAACAATCTAACTTTTTTAAACCACAAAAATAAATACTTACACGGATGGGCGCGTGATGAGCAAATTGCCGCACGTTGGTTCACGGCCTCCACAAACGCCTTGCTGCGCGGTCGCAACGCCACTGAGCGGATCGAGAATTGCGTCAGGGGAGAAGGGGTGAATATTTAGGAAGGTACTTAAGTGCTTGAATTGGTGTGGCAAGGGAAAGACAAAAAATTTTTTAATAAAATTTTTGTGTGAGCAAATTGCTCATAGCGCGCCTTCTCACGGGTTAATTAAAAAAATAAGAATCATATTTTAACCACTTTTTAAAAATAAACTTAGAATAAGAGAGAAAATTTTAATTGATACGTTACCAAAAGCTTTATGACTATATCGAGATCGAGATTTAGCCCTAGATATTAAAGAATTACCTTGTTATCAGTCTCAACAATAATTGCATTAATTTGTATGCCAATTCTTACTTGATAAAAAATCAGTTCTAAAATCAGAGAAACAAACGATATATTATTACTATTTCTAGATTAGTAATCAAGTAATCATTGTGTGTAGCTGCTTCTACGTTGCCGAAGCTGCTACTCGGCGCTACTTCAATCCCATCCCGTATGACTGGTCCCTGCGGTATCGCTATTTCTGGCAGGTTAATCGCGATCTCCTTTCCATCCTGGGTGATGGCGGTGGTGACGTGAGATATATAATCAGCCACAGGTTGTGGCAGGATCTGAAAATCCGGAAGTATCTCTCTGACGTCATTACGTTGATTCAGAACATTTTGCCCCGATCTACGCGCTTCCTCTAAAATTTCCAGGTTAAGATGGGTTGCCATCGCATGCATATACATGCTTAAAGGCAAATTCTCATGCAAGCGTGGGTCTATCCCCCGTATCTGCTCGTACGTCTGGTTCATGAGAGGTATGAAGCCAGAGTAATCAAAGTTCTGGCAATACCTATCCCGCTCGGGTACTAACGTCGAATGCGGGCCGATATCGTAGAGCGGCTCATCTCGGATCCCAACTTCTTCCGTGTCGGGTTTCACGATGTATTGTTGGCGTGAGGTTTCCTCTCGCACTGGAGCCTTTCTTTCCTTGTAAGCTTGCGACCTCGGGGTGGGGCGCCGGTTCTCTTCGCTCCTTGGGTCGTAGCCGTGGTAGCTCGGATGGTTAGCGCTCGCTGTAAGCTTCACAGTACTCGAGCAACCCGGGTTCGAACCCCGCCGGCACCAATGAAATTGTTAATTGCAATTTTAAGTGCTGATTTCCCACGTGCTCGGCGGTGAAGGAAAATATCGTGAGGAAACCTGCATGTCTGAAAAATAAGAAAGAAATATTTCGAAGACATGTGAAGTTCGCCAATACGCATTGGGGCAGCGCGGCGGATATTTCCTTGCCCTAAAACCCTCTCAGAAATGAGAGGAGGCCTGTGCCCAGCAGTGGGACGTAAATAGGATGCAACTTTAATCAAGTATTCAATTTTAGTATTCGTAATTAAAAATTCTGATATTGTATGCCAAGAAAAGCAGTTTTTCGACATTTTCACCTAGTAAGTTACTTCGGCGATCTGCGTAAATTTTTCTAGCGGCACTGAACAGTTACTCCCTTGGTACAACTAGTAGGTGGAGCAGAAAGATACTTTAAGACCACTTTTCTCGGAGTTGAATATGACTGGCATTCCGTTGCAATAATGGCTCCGACAGATAAGACTGATTTTTTCCATAATACTCAAACACCGAGTTACGGCGCCGCCGAAGGTGCAGCAATTTTTTTTCCAAAAGCGAAACTGATACCGAAACTAAATTTTTTTGCCGAAACTTGCCGAAACCGAAATTGAATCTTCGGTCGGTCACTAGTTTCAACCTAATCTCAGAAATTGTAATTGATGTGAAAGAATATTCTATAATGATATCCTTATAACTAAATCTAATGGAAAAAAATAATTATGTTTTCTCACAAATATTATCATAATGCCATCATCACTAGGGAAGGACAGACAAGTGCTACTGGGAGTTGGAAGTAGGTGGATCTGTAACAGTTTTAGAACCAAATCCACAAGCTGTAAAAGCCAATAAGCCACTAATTTCAGATATATATAAAAAGAGTTTTAATTCGAAGATATAGTGTATATCTTAGCACGAATTTTAAAAGCTGTTATATAGAATTCATTAAAATTGGTTAAAAATGTTTAATTCCATGTTAAGTAAAATCTTTTGTCTGATAAAATTATTATTATTACACTATTGTATATATAATATGAAAAAAGAATAATAGTTAACGAGTGTCATCAATTGACTGTTTTGTGCAAATGTAATACGAAAAGGTGGGTTGTTGTTTTCTTCATAATTACTGCTAATTTTTACATTAATCATAAGTGGAATAACTCATATGGTAATAGGGATGCAAGCTTTTTTATGTATTTCGTAAAATATATAAAACCTAAAAACGTTGTGTTGTAGAGCTAGGATGTCAATAAAATAAAATATTTAAGTTGTATTTTTAAATAGCGTCGATCTATCAGAAGAATAAAAAGTAAGATGTTCTACTTCAATTAAAAAGTAACCATCATATTTCTGAGCGGGTTTATTTTAACGTTTATTACAACGAAACGCCTATGATAATAAACAACGCGACTTGCAGGAGCAGATTTAAAGTTTGTATTACTTTATGACCAAAACTTGTCTAAAGGAACTAAAACTATCCTTTTTTTTCATCAATGTTAGCCTGTAAAAGTCTACT
Organism: Parnassius glacialis; assembly: GCA_033319125.1. Lineage (NCBI taxonomy): Eukaryota > Metazoa > Arthropoda > Insecta > Lepidoptera > Papilionidae > Parnassius > Parnassius glacialis. The sequence goes on along the minus strand of JAVANC010000015.1, from coordinate 11,241,890 downwards.
GCAAAACATGCGCCTCTCCCACTGTAAGGGTGAGTTGCCACAGATGTCACGATTGACAGGCAGATGCCTGTAGATAAACAACTAACAAAGATTCTATGTAGCCGAAGTCGCTGGCACAGATAGTGCATATTATTATTATTTAATTAGCTCTTATACGGTATGTGTTACAAAATACTATACCTCCACTCTTAATACTTTTTGGTGCATTTCTATTTTGAATTTGATCAACATTGCGAATCATCGATGCCACAAACTAGCAATTTCAGTAGCTTTTAGTAGGTTTTTTAACTTTTTAAAGTTTAATTATTTGGCCTTGTTGAATGGGCTAAGCAATATCGCAACCTCAAAGTAGGGTACTGACCTATAATATTTAGGGTCTATAGGCGTTAGAATAAAACAATGTATTTTTTTTGCGCCCGAAGCAATTGGAAATGGGCTACCACAGAGGGAGCCAGAAAATGCATTACGCATACCACGATGGCCGGTCCATCGTGGTTATGGGGGACTCACTGCCTACAAGGGGAACCTAAGTGATACCCCCTAAAAACTGCCTTTGGGGACTGGCAACCAGCTGTTGAAAGCTTCTTATGCCGTATCTAAAGCGACCCTCTTTTGGGAAAAGAGGGCGCAGACGGCTAAATGCCGTTTAGGGAGTGCCTACGAAGGCATATTATTAATTTTAAATAATTTTTAATTTAATTAGACTTGGCCTGAGCCGCCAGGAGGCAGTTCAGGTCGTTTGACAACTTATTTGGCGGGTCCGAGAGAGTGTTTCTCGGCCTGCGGACGCTGTAGCGGGAGGGGAGTGGGGCTGTATAAGTAACTGCCTCACGAATTAATGTGTTGTTATGCGACTCTGATACTTTAAAGAAGTTTTCAGAGATTTTTTTAAGAAATTTCTGGATTGTTGGGATTTCTAAGTCCCGGTGAAGGTCGGCATTACGGACGTACCAAGGTGCGTTCGTAACTCGACGACAGAATAGGTTTTGAACTACTTGGAGTTCGTTAATAATTTTATCGTTAGCGTGTGCAAAAATAGGAGCCGCGTAAGACATTACCGGTCGTATACAAACCTTATAAAGGGTTCGCTTATTTCTTAATGACATTTTACTATGTCTGCCTAACATACTGTTAAGCCTACCTAGATAGAAACGAGCTAGACGTGTTACTCTTTTGACATGAGGCTCAAAAGTAAGCCTATAGTCAAGGGTGACACCTAAATATTTTGCTGACATTTGCCATGGGACAGGAGTCCCTAGCATTCGTATAGGTGGAGTATTTTTCTTGTTTTTGTTACGGCGTCTCTTAATATCGAATTGAACTGCGGAGCTCTTCTCCGGGTTCACATCGATACGCCATTTTTGGAACCAATCTCCTAGGTCATCGACTGACTTTTGGATTTTGTTCCTTGCGGAAGATATCCTAGGACTTTTGAAGTATAGAGCAGTGTCCTCTGCGAAGAGTGAGAGCTGTACACCATTCGACGGGATTGGAATGTCGTTGGTGTACAAGATGTACAGGAGGGGAGCTAGTACTGATCCCTGAGGAACACCAGCTTTAATGGGGTGCTGAGAGGATAACGTGCCTTCGTGTCTAAAACGAAAGGTACGATGTTGTAAGTAAGAGGCTACGAGACGTACTAGACGATCGGAGAGTCCTATCCTATATAATTTGTAAATAAGGCCTACATGCCAGACTCGGTCGAAGGCTTTGGCAATGTCGAAAAAGACCGCGATTGTCTTTAGTCGACGTGGATAAAAACCGCTGAGGATATATTCCACAATGCGGTGTACTTGCTGTGGACATGAGTGTTTCGCGCGGAAACCAAATTGGTGTGGGATGACAAGGAGGTCACCGTCTGTGGGAAACAGATGGCACCTCATTCGATTTAGAATGACTCTTTAAAAGAGTTTGCCCATGGCCTTTAGAAGGCTAATGGGACGATGACTGGAGGGGAGGTTAAGAGGCTTGCCTGGTTTGGGAATACCAATGACAGTTGCCTCTTTCCAAGTAGTGGGAAAATAACTTAGATTGAAGCAGGCGTTAAAGATAATAGATAAGAAGGTTAACACCTGCTCTGGAAAGTGTTTAAGGGCTTGGTTAGATATGCCATCCGCGCCCGGAGACTTTTTGGGCTTAAGTCCTTTGATGAGGGATGAAATCTCATCATTGGACACAGTGATAGGGTCAGAGGTTGTGGGGGGTGAGTTCCGGCGGCGGACCTCATCCTCCACTTCCTGAATGTGTGAGGGGTCGACAGGTTGAGAGCTAGGAGAGCATTGTGAGGCAATGCTGTCTGCAAAGCACTCAGCCTTCTCGTCGTCCTCGAAGGCAACCGTACCGTCGGGGCGGGAGAGAGGGGGTGTGTGAGTTGTAGCGTCTATATGGAGGGCTCTAGCTATCTGATAGGACGCTGTATGGGAGGGAGATATATTCTCCATGAGTTCACTCCTTTGGAGGTCTCGAAATTCAGAAAGGTGTAAACGGAGTTTTCGTTGAAGACGATTAGCCGTATGCCTATATTCGGGGGTGGGATATTTAGCTGCTCTCCGGAAAGCAGCTTTTTTAGCTTTTAATATGTTGCTAATATATAGGGGAAGCCCATTAGTATTAGCAACCGGGACAACCCTATAGTTCTCCTTAAGGGAGGATTTAATTAGGGTTGAAAGTGATTCGACCGCGGTGTCGATTTTTACGGGACTGTCTAAGTCTAAATTCGACGATAGGTAATTAGGGGAGTCCTGCGAGTCCATAGCTTTTGCTAGGGAGTCCTTGAAGCCCTTCCAGTTAGTGAAGGTTTTCGTAGTTATAATAGGGGGTGGCTGATAACCAAGAATAAGAGAGTCCGGTCGGTGATCGGATCCTATATCATCTAGTGTCTCAATAGACCTGAGGTTGAGTGAAACTCCCTTGAGTAACGCAAAATCTAGTACATCTGGGTTAAAATCGGTTGCATCGGGATAGTGCGTTGCACCGAGCGGACTGTAAACGGTTATGTCAAGAGACTGCATTATATCACGCAGTATCCTACCACTACGGTTAATAGTACGGCATATCCATTCAGTATGTTTAGAGTTAAAATCTCCAAACATAATGACTGAATTACTTAGAGATAAGATTGCCTCAAAATCATCTTTGAGGGGGAGGATTTCAGGGGGAATGTAACAGGAGGCTATGACTAAAGACTGATGTCCCGTCATAGATAACCTGCATAACGTAGCTTCCATATTGGTAAGCTGCGGAGTATCAATAAGAGAGCAATGTAGTGTCTTCTTGTAATAAATGGCCGTGCCACCGCCTCGGCGGTCGTGCCTATCATTACGAAGAAGAGAATAATTTTTAATGGATAAGCCTTTATTGTCTTTGTATTTAAGATTGGTTTCCTGTAAGAGGAGAAAATCAACTTCGCGATCTTTAAGGAAGAGCTTAAGCTCTGGGAGGTTATTTCGCAATCCGCGAATGTTAAATGAAATAAGCGATAGCCCTTTGGGCTTGATACGACCGTGACTTTTAGGCAGAACAGAAGGCTCTGTCATTGTAAGCTAAGTTAATTAAGTTAACTTAACAACGAACGCAATAAATTACTGTGCTCTGCTAGAGCCAAAAGTCGGTCCTGAGGGGACCGGGCGGCGCGCAGTTTACTCGCTAACACCGAGATTTCGTTTATGTCGATGTTCCTTATCGCGGCGTAAACCGTGTTAAGGTCATCTCCGATTGATGACTGTTTCTGCTGCGGAGCAGAAGCTACCTGTGGCGGTGGATCTACCTTTTTGGGGCCCCAGGGAAAAACTGGAGCCTGCATAGGCTTTGAGAAGCCCGGAGGTGGTCTTAGCGGCGCCTGTGGAGGTCTCGGGGGACCCTGAGGGGGTCGTGCAACTCCCTGAAATGGCTGTGCTACGCCCTGACGGGGCTTCCTAACATACAATGCCGGAAATGAACGGTCATTTACCGGCGGCGGGACCTGTCTGAATACGGGATTGCGAGGGCGAGGAGCGCACGGGCATCCTCTGTAGCTCGCCGGGTGGCCTGTCTGTTGACACAGGACGCACGCGGGCGGGGATACGGCATCTTTAGGCCGGGGACACTCTTTCGTGATGTGTGGATCTAGGCACTTAATGCACCTGGGTGGGGCGGAGCAATTGGCCGCCGCGTGACCATACAATTGGCAGCGGTGGCACTGCGCCGGGAAACCGCGCCTACGCGGTGACTCAACCTTGACTCCAGACAAGCCGCACACCGTGCGTACATGCCGGAAGATGGTTTTTGCCTCCGGGACGTTACTTAAAATGACTAATGTAACCGGGTATCTCAACCCGGTCCTGCTATGCATCTTATGAACCGCTTCAACGGGGAAACCTTGTGACTTAAGGTCCTCAAGTATCTCCTATTAAACAGCTAGACTAGTTTACTTTAGCTATTTCCATAGCATAATGTCGTATGGTATTTTGCTATGGGGACACGCAGCTGACACTGAAATTATATTTGTTTTACAGAAGAGGGCCATAAGAGAAATTTATGATTTGAAGCCTAAAGAGTCGCTGCGACAAAAAATTAAGGAAATTAATGTATTAACTTTGGCCTCTCAATACATTTATGAAAATGTAATGTACGTACATAAAAATAAAAGTAGTTTTACAAAAATAAGTGATATTCATTCTGTAAATACTAGGAACAGACACAAGCTAGTATTATAGTACCGGTTACTCGACTCCATCGAGTGAGTAATTCATTCTTGGGGCGATGTATACGCTTTTACAACAAAATTCCAGAAAATATACAAAATTTGACCTGCTCAAAGTTCAAAAACTTTATTAAACTAAGTTTGTATAAAAAGGGTTATTATAGTATTAAAGAATTTATAGATGATAATAACCCCTGGAAATGAGGTGATCGCTACCAAGCTATTTCTAATTTGTTGTGTTGTTAATTTGTGTAACATACATAATTGTAAGCTGTTATTTTAAAAAAAAAGTCCCGCTGGGTTTCTTGCTGGTTCTTCCCAGGACAGAGGTTTTTTTTTCGAACCAGTGGTAATTATACAAAAGAGTGACTTTCAATAAGCATTATTTATAATCTATATTGAATAAAAAAGTTTCTGTTTCTGTTTCTGTTTCCTCGTTGGAGAGTTCAAACGGGACGCCTCGGATGACGGCCCTAACTTTTCGCTCTTCCGGAAGAGCGTATGTGTGATATGATACACGTTCGTACGTAAAAAGTTTAGTTATACGACGAAAGTCGTCGATGGACTGAGGGACTATCTTAATAGCTATGCCCACGTTAGTAGCTAGATCATATTTTATTCCCGAGTCGTAGCAGATCTTGCTAAGCCTGGTGAATTCAGCCTTATCTCTTAAGAAGTCAGGGGGCGGGACTTGCTTTTTGGCTAATTGCGGAGCGCAACGCGTGGCCGGTTTAGTTGGCGCCGAGGTATCTAATGCGGCAGCTAGGGCTGCGGGGGCTGAGGCAGCGGTGGAGGCTGCGGGGGAGGGGGGAGCGGCACGGGCCGCTGCGGCGGTTGGCGAACGGTTTTTAGCGGCGCGCTTCGCCGCGCGCTTTGACGATACCGTGGTGTATGATACGCACGATTCACCGGTGTCATCCGAGTCGGACTCTGATGTCCTGGTGCCGGATTTTTTGGCGGGCCTCTTTCGAGAGGCGGAAACTGACGACGCGGCGTCGGACTCGGAGTGAGAGCACTCCATATGGATTTCTAACGAGTAACTAACTAACGAGTTCTGGGACTCTAAGTGGGCCGCTAACACGGGCGGCGGGATGGTTGCCATACGGGCGGGACAAGCCAGAAGGGCTAGGGCGGCGGCAAGCGCCTGCGGGTCGTCCATCCTAGAGACGGCCTCGATAATGGACGATTTTAAATCCTGAGCGGACATTTTAATTGATTCTAACTTAAAAAAAATACTAAACTAAAAAAAATACTAAAAACTACTAAAACTATCGCAATGACGTGGGGATCACCGCACTGAAAAGTACGGGACGTTCAGTTACTCTGAAACTCTCCCCTGTCCTCAAAAGGACGGGGGCTAAGTCAAGAAACAATATAATATACACGTTATATATATTACACAAATAATTATAATAAACTAATAAACATATACAGTACTAGTGTACTACAATAAAAAAAAGCGTTCAGTCAGACCTCCCCGACCGAGGGCGGGGGGGTAAGAACTGAGAGTTAGCGACTAAACACTCACCTAGCTTCAGGGCTTAATTAGCCCCAACACTGTGGAGCGCGATTCGCGGAACTGGGGGCACTAACGTTGGGACGTTAGGCGCGCGGACTACCTGAGACGACCGCACGAGAGCGGTGCCACAGGCGGAATCAAAACAATGTATATACTTGATCTGAGTTCATTTTACTGGCGAGACAAATGATAGTTTGTCTTTAAATCGCTTAGCGCCATCTTCATTTCCTTATGGTTACTAATTAATATGGTCTTAAAAAAATGCAGAAATCCCCAAAGATAGAGGTCTGGTTTTTAAACGGTGGTCCTTAGACTATTTAATAAAAAAGGATCATTAAAATAGGTTCACAATTGGCGAAGGTAACGCGTAACTTCCATACAAAAATATAGTGCAATTGAAAACATTCTCCTTTTTACACGACTGCCCAACGCAAAGGAGGGTAATGTGTTCATCAATCTATAATCTATATGTATGTGAGTATGTATGTTTGTTCCTTTGTGGCTCTCTAGATACCTAACGTGACCATACGTCCCACTTTGGGCGAAACAGTCCCGCTTTCAGGCTGTGTGTCCCGCTGTCCCCAGCGAGGGCAAAATGGTCCCGCTTTCGCAAACAGACCTTACGATAATTAAAAAAATATTTTTCCCGCTCACAACGCGTGGCGCGGCGCGGCTATGGAGGAGCGCCGCGCTGACACGCGATAGTAGAATCGAGTTGGATAGATAGATCCCACTCGCCGGCGCTCACTCGCTGTTCCACCGATGACTGCAAGTTTTGTTTTAGTTCAAGTCGAACGAAACAAAGAGTAGAAGTACGTACACGTGTGATTGTAACATAACAATAATGCCTAAACGCAAGTGCTCGTTTAATATTACTTTACAACACAAGTATTCATTTGTAAAACAAAGAATTGATAATACAGCAGACGTTACGTGTGAAAAGTGTTGTACTGATTTTTATGTTAGACTTTGTGGTGCCAGTGACATTAAAAAAGATTTAGTCAGAAAGACACAGGCTTTCTGATCAAGCTGCTGCTTCAAGCTCGCCAATGCTTCCTTTTTTGAAGAGAACTGATTAGCCGACGTCCAAAGATATGGACATAGCTGCAGCTGAGGGTGCGTGGGCATTTTACAATGTCCAAAGTACTCACAGCTTTCGCGCAAATGATTGTTCTTCTAATTTAATTCAAGCAGGTTTTGAGCAAAAATTTAAATGTGCTCGTACAAAATCTCAAGCTATTGTTGTAAATGTGCTGTCACCTATGGCAACCGATGAATTAAAAAAGCATATTTGCGAAGCCCACTGCATAACTTTATTTACGGATGCTTCAAACCATGGCTCAATAAAATTATTCCCAGTTTTCATTCGCTATTTTTTACCATGCGAAGGCGTAAAAGTCAAGGTTTTAGAGTTTCGGGAGCAGCCAGGCAAAACATCGGATATAATTATCGATTATTTGAAGGAATGATTATCTTGCAATGATTTGAATAAAAAAATTGTGGTATTTTGTGGAGACAACACGAACTGCAGTTTTGGAGGAAAGAATAGAAAAGGGAGTAATAATGTTTACGCAAAATTGAACCATTGACTCAGAAGACAGCTCATTGGGATTGGATGTGGAGCCCACATAGTCCACAATGCGATCAAAACTGCCGCTGATTGTCTACCTGTTGACTTTGAATGCAACATTGTGAAAATTAATTCATTCTTCTACATCTACAGCGTTCGAGTCGAAATTTTGAAAGAGTTTTGTGATTCAACTGACATAGAGTATCACAAACTGCTTGGCTACAGTAAAACAAGGTGGCTTGCGTTAGTTCTAAAAATGTTTCAGCCTTTAAAAAGCTATTTCCTAAGCATCGACAAATGCCCAAATATTTTAAAAATGTTTTTCGAAAATCCCTGCTTAGAGTTGTTTTTATATTTATTGCACGCACAAGCAGCGACATTTCATGAAGCTGTGTTAAAAATTGAGGGGGCAAAAGGTGTCTGCAATAGAGTTTGCGAAGGAAATTAATCGTCTCCGAGATAACTTGGCACTTAAAGAGAGCACGATTTTCCTTCCTCACACCGTCCGTAACCTACTTGTAAAATTACAAGAAACTGAAATTGCTGTTGACCAGCAGAATGTTAAAATTGCAGCGGCTGAGTTTTATAGGACAACCAAAGAATATTTGGAGCAGTGGTGTCAATTCAACACAGAACTAGAATTGTTTGAATGGGCAAATTTAACAAAAGCACCTACTTGGGATGAGGTACAAAAAGTAATGGATTTGCTGACCACGCAAGGATTTATTAGCAGTAGCCAAGATACGAAAGTCTTTGACAAGTTTTAGCTTATTTCCAACTTTGCGATAGATGAAAAAATCACTGGCTGGAATGATGAGAATATTTCTGCTAAAAACCGTTGGGTTGAATTATTCCAGCACTTCCTTGCCAACATTCTCCACTTAACGAACTTTTGTACAATTATTGAGTACATTATGTGTCTGCTAGGAAGTAATGTGCCGGTCGAAAGAGTTCTTTCTCAAATGAACAAAATATGGACCAATGATAAAACTCAGTTAAGTGTAGCAGTAGTGAAAGCCATTTTAATTACAAAAATAAATATAAATAAATCCTGTACTGAACTCCATATGTACCTAAAAGCCAGACCCGATATTTTAAAACTAATTTGTTAAGCCAACAAATACAAAAATACTATGTAGAAGTCACACCACTACTAGGGCAACCTATTTAATTATTTTGTAATAAGTGCTTTGATTATTTTTTTAATATTGTTATTACCTTCCATAACAAAAAAAAGACTTGTAAACCTCCAAAAACTTTTATTTACCAATTTAAAAAAAAATGGTCACGTTATAGATACCAAACACGTGAGTCGATTTTGATGATTCTTACGCACATCAATATATAATATGTATTTTGAACAAGTGTCATTAAAGACAGTAATCAAAATTCAATATGCCGACAGCCAAATGCGAATATTGTAAAGAAAAATTAAAGTTGACGAACTACGTCACGTGGGGTACCATTGAATAGGTCTTGGAAACTCATCTTTAGGTTACTTAATCTTAACGTTATAAGATAATAATATAGTCGGCTACAAATATACAAATAGAAATCTTCTGTTGACAGAGAGCGGGCACAAAGGTCTGCAAGATATGCTTAGTGTACATAGAACAGGAGAGGATGTCCTACCACATGCAGTCGCATTACGTGCGACATGTGTGCCGGCTGTGCGGACACACAGAAGCGACTACTCGTCTCGCACAAGTGCACGCACAACAACACCTCGCCAAGAAACTGCCCAGCGCGTTCATTAAGAAGGTTAGTGCTGACGGCGCTGATAGCGCTAATTGTGCAATGTTCATGCACAAAAACACTTCGCTAAGAAATCGCCCAGCGCACTCATCAAGCATCAAGATAGAACAATGTCAGTGCTGACAGCGCTCATTGTGAAATGTGCACGGACAACAACGCCTCGCAATTCTTGCATTTATATTATACTAACATATAATATAAAATATCAGTCTAGACTTAATCTTAGGTAATCACAACATAAACGTGAGCGTGAGATTGAAAAAATAAATATTAAAATTATTGTTTTTGTATCAGAAAGTAGCCGATTGTTTTTTTGTATTTAGGTAAAGCTCTACAATATTACATCTGAACTTTTTACACTAAACGCATTCATCAGGGGTCTTTCTTCACACACCAACACCTGCTTCCTTTTATCAATCTGAGTATTTTAAAACTGACGTATACGAGGTCAACTCGGATTCAAGTCAGCTGGGCAGCGATTGGAAGATTACGACACATCTTCTCGTCTGGTATACCTCAAAACTTGAAAACGAGATTGTACAACCAGTGCGTGTTGCCAGTGATGACTTATGGATCTGTGACATGGACATCCTTCATAACTGGCCGTATGAAGAAGCTCAAGGTTGCTTAACGAGCTATGGAGAGGGCTATGTTCAAGGTTTCTTTGTGTGATAAACTTAGAAATGAAGATATCCGTAGTAGAGCCAGAGTAAACGACATAGCCCAACGGGTTAGTAAGCTGAAGTGACAATGGGCCGGCCATATAGCTCGAAGAACCTCAGCAGCCTCGTACCGGTAGGCGAAGTGTAGGGCCGATCCCCGCTCGATGAAGTGACGACATGGTAAGACATGTAGATGGATGAGAACCGTCCTTTGGGGCATTCCTTGGTTACCTTACCTATGTTCAGCAGGCGACTTGTGTAGGGCTGTAATGATGATGTTGATGTATACGAGATTGCTGTAACACAGTCAAGAGTCTGCGAAATCTATTTCAAAATTCTTTCAGTCGCCTCTTAAAAATCTATACAATGACATGCGATGGTGAATTATCTCTCTTATGTCGTATAGTACATTGCATAACATTTGTTTTTCTTTATTAAAGGATCTCAAGAAAGAAATGAACGAGGAAGATTTACTATCCAACATACCCTCGGCTAATTCTGAAACGCAAGTCTTGACGAAGCTTTCCAAAAATGCAGTGGTTGCTTTTAAGTGCTTCGAATGTGATATTTTCTTCCAGTGAGTAATTGATTTTTAACTAAATTCATTTAAATATTTGACTTTCCATTTGAAAATAGTTACATAGATAGATTGACTGAAGCAGTGAGAGTCCAAGTAGCCCATGGTTATTAGTTTGGACTTTGGACATAGTGAAGGCCTTCGATTAAGTTCATCACAAAACACTTCTTTTGAAGCTTTCTTCCTATTCCTAAGAAAATTATGCAATCGAATCAACAGCTTTTTTACAGATCGAATCATCAAGGTCTTAGTGGACCGTGAATGCTACAAGGTCTTAGTGGACCGTGAATGCTACAAGGTCTTAGTGGACCGTGAACTCTAAGTCCACAAGTGTTCCACAAGGTTGCGTGATATCACCTACACTATTTCTTTTTCATATCAATGATATTATTACAAATCAGTAAAACTAATTGCTATGCGGATGACAGAACTGGTGGTGATTTTTACACCGGATGTGCCAATATTTATTGGAGTGTCGAATGCCGGAACAAACCTGTGTCTTTATTCGAGTCTCCGTTAAACAAAGTCCCACATTGGGGACGACTAAATCTGATCCAGTTTAATCTTTAGAAGACACAGTTTTGCTCGTTGACCGTAAAAAAACCCCTTTGTCGTATCACTTCAATTTAAGCCACCTTGATGCCTCAGCCAGCATTGTAATCCTCCGCATCAACATATCGAGTGACGTTCAATTCCACGGTCACTTCGAAAAGAGGACTAAATTGGTCTTTTAAAAGTTATGCGAGCTCAGTAGAGTGGCACAGTATTTCATGCCTCCACACCGCTTGCAATTTTACAAGGCGCAAGTTCGCCCTCACAGGAACACCACTCTCATTTCTGGGTCGGGGCACCCCTGTGCGAGTCCCTTTCACTTGACCGTATCTAGCGAACAGCGGCCCAAATCGTCGACGACAGAGATTCTACTAATCTCGCTCAATGGCGTTGCGAAGAGATGTTGCATCCCTTTGCATTTTCTATCGTATTTACTACGGGGATTGCTCAAAGTAACAGGTTCAAATTGATTCCAGTCGCTAATTTTTACCACCGCACATTCCGACAAAATTCATGACACCATCCCCGCCATCTGTTTTCTTGGCGGTCCACCACTCTGAATCAATGTATCATGCTTTAGTACTTTTCATAGCTAAAGATGGTATTTTAGTTGAATTTTACATACTGTCACAATTTGACAGTATGTAAAATGAACATAAATGGCTACCAAAAAGCAAATAGTGAAAGAGAAACCAATACAGACTATAATTTATTTAGTTTACCCAACAACAAATTGATTTGGTTTTATTTACTAGCTGAGCCCTCCTCTCCTCCTCTCATAGTTTCTCCCAAAGAATAATATTAGGGTTAATGCTTAAAGTCTAATTTACGTTACAGGACAAACAATACACGAAAAGCCCACATGGCGAAATACCACAACGCGTCGAGTCTAGAGTGTGATATTTGTAATAAGGTGTTCGCAAATAAGTATACTCTCATCAGACATCTCAGGTAAGACTGATTTCATTCATATCATCGTCATCTTCTTTTCTTCTTTATCTGTAAAAGTCTACTACTAGACATGGAACATCATGGAATCGTCACGCATGTAGGTATTAGATTTATTAAAAGTGTAAAGTCAGAAGAAAAAGCTTTAAAACAAAATGTATTGTTTTAATATTAAATCTAGGGTTAGCGCAAAAAGGTTAAGAATATAAATAAATTATCCAGTTAACTATTCACTTAAATTAAATAGTTAGTTATAGTAAGGGCACTCCCCTATATCAAGCTATTTTACACTATTAATATTTTTATATTAACACTTTTATATTAGCAGTTAATATTATTATCTACGCTTTATCGATGGCAGAAGTAAGTAGGAAAACATACAAGGAAAAACTTTTACAGAATATATTTATTGGGTCATAAACAATAAAACACATAAATGTGTAAAAAGTATGTCGGGAATACATTAGGAGGTTAATTGTTAAAAAATAAGTGTAAGAGCGGATGTTCGACTTACTCTCTTGCTTACACAATTAATCATTATCGACAAAAAAAACAGCGTACTGTACTATACATTCAGTATATAGCAATTACAGTTCGATCATACCGTAATATGTCACCATCACAATCACACAGTAGCGTAACGTGAGAGACGTAGTTACATGATAACACTAACATGCAAACCAACAATACATGTACACGTCGCAATATTTTATTAACATTTAAAAGAAATAGTATAACAGCGAAATAAATAGTTTACTTAGCTTAATAGACTTTCGGTCGTTACAGCACCACAGGTCACGTCAGAATTCCCGTGTCAAGCTCAAAGAGGACGTATTCATGCCGAAACAAACTATCGTAAGAACTAAGTCTTGTTTTGTGGGTAGGTAGTGCAATAAAATATGTCAACCCGAACGGAACCCGTTACCCGAAGGGAACCCTATTACTAAGCCGCCGCTGTCCGTCCGTCCGTCCGTCGTGTCTGCCAGCGGGCTATATCTCATGATCCGTAATAGGTAGACAGTTGAAATTTTGTACCGAATGTGTATTTCTGTTACCACTATAACAACAAATAATAATAATAAAAATTTATTAAAAATTAAAGGGGTTCCCCTACTAGAGACGTGTATTACGATGGTACGGAGCTCTTCATGCGCGAGTTCGACTCGAACTTAGCCAGTTATTTGAATTACTTACTCATAACAACCTTTATTGTGTATAATATTCTAAAACGGCCATACTGACTGTACTCCGTCCTTGAAGTGCCTTTTCATATCATTGCTTTAATTTGATAATAATACTATATTAACGAATATGAAAATTAAGAGCTGATGCTATACGATTTTGTTAAATTGATGGTAAATTTCAGACAAAGGCATATAATTTGGTAATCCTCTATCAAACCAAAGCAGTGAAAAAAAATAGTATGATTAAGAATGCCCAACTCAAATTTATAAATTTGTACAAATAATTTTACACTAATTAAATGTGTATAAATAAGTATAAATATCCTTCTAATGTCTATGCAAAATTTGCCTCGGTCCAGATTATTATCGCCCAATGAACATATTGTGGAATTGTGGTTGCCGCCCTGACTGAAAATTTTAAAAATAACTATGTATTATTGTTCTAATAAAAAATAGATTTAGACTGTCAAACATTAAAAATATTTTGTTCATGCATGAGAATAATGGGCCGTTACGTAATAATTATGTATGTTTTATGTTCTCCGCGGATGTCATTGACCTGTTAAGGATTAAAAAAGCGTTCTTATTTTATTACATAAATTGTTTTATTTATCACTATTGCTACAGTTTTGGCTCCAAATTATCATTTTTGTTTTACTTAAAAACTTTGTTAACTATATTGAAATTAGTTTTATCCTTGACAATACAATACAGTACTCTTTATTGTACACCAAGAAAAGATAAAAATATCAAAAAGAAAAAATAAACAACTATTGAGGGAAATATAAAGGGTGGTCTTATTGCTACATAGCAATCTCTTCCAGACAACACAGAAGAAGAAATAAATAAAAATATGAAAAAGAACATTGGGTAAGGTGCACTAAAATAAAAATAACAAATAAAAAAAAAGATACAAACTTAGGCAGACTGAGGAAGTGAGAAGGGTTAGAGAGACAAATAATATTTCCTTAACCTGTTTCTGGAATATATTTAAGAATAGAATAGAATAATTGTTATTCAATATAAATTACACGTGTAATTCTTATTGAAAGTAATTTTTTACTTTACCACTGGTTCGAAAAAAACCCTCTGTCCTGGGAAGAACCAGCAAGAAACCCAGCGGGATTGTTTTTTTAAATAAATTTTACAATATAAATGATTACGAACTATTTACAAAATTTATTTTAGAAACTGCTTTATAAAATAAATTTAAGCGCTGTGTTCTTGACACCATAGTACTGTAGCTTCCTGATTAATGTCTCATGGTGAACACAGTCGAAGGCCTTGGAGAGGTCACAAAATATACCCAAAACATCCTCTGAATTCTCCCATGCACAAAAAATATGTTTAATAAGCTCAACTCCAGCGTCAGTTGTCGAGCGACCCCTTGTAAAACCGAATTGATTTTTATGTAGCAATTTATTAATATTAAAGAAACTTAACATCTGATCTAAAATATTTTTTTCAATAATTTTACTTAGTGTTGGTAGTACAGAAATTGGTCTAAAATTGGCGGGGTCTAATGTACTACCAGATTTAAATATAGGTATGACTTTACTATGTTTCATTAAATCAGGAAACACACCAGGTTCGACGCTTATATTAAATATAGTGGCTAGATAAGGTGCTAATATATCTATTATAGATAAAATAACTTTAACGGAAATCCTCCATAAGTCTTCCGTTTTCTTAACATCGATAGTTTTAAAATATTTAACGATATCTTTTGGCAGTACTCTATGGAATTTAAAAGTATTTGAACAAGCCTTTACATTTTGAGAAGAGAGAAGAATTTAATGATTTTGTTGTCAAAAAAGGAACATCAGTAAAATGTTTTTCAAAAGCCATAGCAACTTCTTGATCAGATCGCGTTAAATTATTGTTAATATGCAATTGAAGATGGTTAGCGCTCGCTGTAAGCTTCACAGTACTCGAGCAACCGGGGTTCGATCCCCGCCGGCACCAATGAAATTGTTAATTACAATTTTAAGTGCTGATTTACCACGTGCTCGGCGGTGAAGGAAAACATCGTGAGGAAACTTGCATATCTGAGAAATAAAAAAAAAATTATTTCGATGACATGTGAAGTTCGCCAACACGCATTGGGGCAGCGCGGTGGACATTTCCTTGTCCTAATACCCTCTCTGAAATGAGAGGAGGCCTGTGCCCAGCAGTGGGACGTAAATAGGCTGCAACTTTACTTTTATTCAATGGAAAATCCGAGTTGCGCGGTTTGACCTTGCCCGTTTCACTATTTATTATTCTCCAGGTCATTTTAATTTTGTCGGATGCAGTTTTTAATTTTGTTGCTTAACCCTAGCTCACTAACCCTAATTTCAAGTAACGTTATCACTAACCATTCGTAAATTTTACAACGGATTGAAATATCAATTATTATTTATTTAATCAACTTTTTTTTATTTTTATTTTTTTTATTTTATTTATTGAGATATAGAAACAAATGTACAAAAGTATTTATAAAAGTATTATCAAAAAAGAGTATAATATATGTACATTCAACACCGTATACCACATATTAGTATAAACAATAAGTAATAAGTAACGAGTTGAAGAGAAAAAATTACTCTCACAAAAAAATATAAGTATTAAACAGTATAAAAGACTCTTGCACAAATAAAATTTTAAATTTGTAATACCTGTAGTTTATTCTTAATATATTTTTTAAAGCACATATTTGAGTAGTAATCATTATATGACTGCACTATGCGTCTTAATGGGGAACGAAGACCAGTGTTACTACGACAGATTTTTGTCATAAATAGTTTATGTGAGTATTTCTCACGAATACGTTGTGAACCACTTGGAACGCGATAGAATATTTGATTAGTGAGTTGAATACAATCGATATCATTGTGACGAAGTTTATACAAATATAAATTATTTATAAGTATCCTTCTTTTGTAAAGAGGTAGGAGCGAAAATTTATCTAATAAATTAATATAACTTGAATACGAACTGTGATAGCATCTATAGTTAACGGTTTTTAAGAATTTACGTTGGACACGCTCTAACTGAAGATTGTATTTCTCATAGAATGGGTTCCAAATGATTGACGCGTACTCCAATATCGGTTTGATCAGAGAATTAAACAAGTAGATATATGAAATGGGTCGAACGAATTCACTACAAGAGCGAATAGTAAAACCAAATATACAAAATGCTTTGTTGGTAATATAGTTAATGTGATTGTTAAATGATTTTAACAATCACATTAACTATATTACCAACAAAGCATTTTGAAACTTGATAGTTTTGCGTCTAGTATAACTCCTAGATCTTTAATTAGATCCACCTTACATAACTCTGTATTATTAATAGTATATGTATTATTTATAAGATTACGCTTCTTTGTAAATGTTATTGATTTACATTTATCAACACCACCATCTGAGCAAATCACCACGAATCCCATTAAAAGCGATTTTCTTGAGTAATATATAGTGATCTACTTTATCGAATGCCTTATATTATCCATATGTTCAAATAAGTATGTAGTATAAACGAGGAGATTACTTATTGTGGATCGCTTTTTAACAAATCCGTGTTGTTCGGGTATGATTATATTGTGAAGGACAGGATAAATAACATTATGTACTAATCTTTCAAACACCTTTGACAATACGGATAGTAATGAGATTGGCCGATAATTTTCTACGTCTTTCTTGGATCCCTCTTTATGAATAGGCGTGATATTCGCTGTTTTCCAAATAGCAGGAAAGACTTTATTTATGACACAAAAACATATTAGCAGTCTTAGTTTTCTCTTAATCAAATAGCATAATCTGTTTTTTAAATAAGCTACACTGTACAATGATTGCACATAGAAACAATATGCTCCCTGCAAATCCCTTTTTTGCAGCCCTTGCAGAAATTAGTGGACATACGACACAGTAGCTGCAAGTTTTGCGAGTTCTAGGAACGTCTTGACTAGGACCTTCTTGAGGATCATCAATTTTCAAGATCTCCGCGACGATGTGCTTCAAATTTCGTTGCAAACTTACAGTGTCTCTCTTGCGGCCAAGGTCTCATCAGTTCATCTGCCATTTCTAATGCAAAAGGCCTTTTTTTCAAAGTTTTTTTTCATTTCGGATCGCATTAGAGACGTAAATATCATATGCCTTCACTATAGACAAATTTAGGATGTCGTAGAACAAGCATAGCGGCGATCGATTGGTCTTACGGCTGGTACTCATGATCGAGCACTTCTGGTCTACAGTATCAACCGCACCCTTTGTGGAATTGTAGAATTCAATGATTTCGGGCTTTTTTGAATCGATATTCATAGCAGGTTGATCATGTATATTAGAAACAAGGTAAACCAGCTTATTTGACTTCGGTTTATAAGACACCAAAGTAATTTCTTTATCGAAACCACACATCAAGGTACCGACTCGTCTATTTCTGAAATTCTTCATTTCTTTGGGGATCTCTCGCTTATTGCTTCGTAGAGTACCTACCACTGAGCTAACATGGCAGTTTCAACAGTTCAGCAGCCAGAGGAACCGATATAAACCAATTATCCATGGTTATATTCCGGTCCGACTCATAGTACGGTTTAGACAGCTCCTTCACAAAATAATTTGCTAATGGCTCGTTACCTGTGTTCGTGTTTTTCCCATATAAGTCTTCTAATGATAAAATAATAATAATAATGTATAATAATATGTTATAATGAAAATAATTGACAAAAAATAAATGCACAACTATGAAAAAAAGTTACGTAGATACTAACCTTTCGTAAATTTTACGACGATCACACGATGTATCCCGATCTAATGAGCGTGCTTCCGCAATGAGTGATCGTGGGTCACAAGCGATGCGAATTAGAAAGGTATTAGAAACGGGCGGGGTAGCAGAGGTCGGGATCTTACCGAAACACTAAATGCGCAAGGTACGAGTCGTCATTTTGACGAATGGTTAGTGACACAGGGTTAAATGTAAAGCCTTAGCAGTGGAGCACACTTTTTGAAATATTTTAGAATATGTTTTTACATAATCTCTAAATATAACACTATTATTATATGATCTTTCATCATAAAGCTCTTATAACCTTCGCCTACTTTTATAAATTCCTGCTGTCGCCCATTCATTAAATGAATTGCCACTGTTAAAAGAGAAAGTTTTAGAAGTAAATATTCTACTAAATTCACAACTTATAATTTTAAATAATGTAGCATACAAATAATTAGCACTATTTTATACGAAAGTGATGGAAGTCTTTTTATTATATTACTTCTAAACCTCTCCAAACGATGTTCATTTATTGGAACAAACACAACTTTCTTATTTTTCTGTTTTTTGTGTATGTAAGGTAGTGATACCAACTGTCCACAGTGATCTGAAGGATCAGGTCGCACTAGGCCCAGCAATACGTGTTGGTTCTAAGAATAAATTTACAAGATTATACGATTTAAACAATGAGCTAAACTTAATACTAATGGAAGAAGTTTCATGGAGATTGATATTAAAGTCTCCACATATTACAACATAATTGTTCTGTTTACTAAGTTTGAGTAAAACTTCTTCCACGATCCTTTCAAAATTGTCATAAGTAGCACATGGAGGTCTGTAAACACTTACAATAATGAGGTGCTCGAGCTCGACACAAGCCATTTGTACAGTTCGTTCAACAGAGAGGCTCACAATATCCTTACGTTCTTTATATAATAATGACTTATCTGCTAATATTAAGGAGCCACCACGTAAACTTTTTTCTCTATTGAAGGAACTGACCACCTGGTGATTTCTGAAATTAAACATGAAATTACAATCTTTTAGCCAATGTTCAGTATTACAAAGGATGTGTATATTGTTACTATTTAAAAACAATTCAACTTCCAATTCTTTGCCCAACATGTCTTGTATATTTTGATGCACCAGGTGTAAACAATTTTTATTACTTATTTGTGGGCTGTATTCAAAATTAATTAAACTCTTATTATTGCTAGAGATTGCCTCTATTGTCACATTCACTAATTTAAATTAGTTGGAACTGATTCCGAATTAAATGTCAAATGATTATGCTCAATAAAAGCAGTCTTGGTAGCCAAAAACTTGGCTGAGTTAAAAAGTAAATAATAAGATAGCACATTTGCTGTCAGTCTTAAATTATATTTGGATAGGTAATACCTATCTTTTGTCCAAAACTTCGAGGAAAGGATCGAAAAGGATCGACTTTTAATTGACTGGGGTAAGGAGTTCCAAAGTCTTACGCCAAGTACAGTAAAATATTTATAAAAAGTCGAGGACTGCACAGGACATTGGAGGGAAAGATTTTCTTTGGATCGTAAGGAAAAATTATGACAGGAGCTGAGAAATTTGAAACGTTCTTTTAGATAGGAAGGACTTGATATATTAAATAAGACGCAGTAGAGAGCAAAAAGTATATGAGTGTTCCGAGGAAGACGGATTGGGAGCCACTTGAGCTTAGTGTGGTATTCTGAGACATGGTCATATTTGCGAAGCCCAAGTATGAAGCGTATACAGAGATTTTGGAGTCGCTTAAGTTTGTTAAGTTGCTCCTCGGTGATATCAAGGTAACAAATGTCAGCATAGTTGAGGATAGGGAGTAGTGAAGATTGTGCAAGCGTAATTTTACGGCTCACTGCATTACTTTACAACTTTATTTTTTGTTCAGAGTTCGATTTTTAAACATTGACATCGATTTTTTTAAATAGATCGCAAAAATATTTGTTGCCTTTATCTGATTCTTGAGAGACGTAATCAGTAATTTTCTGAACAGTATCAGCAGTGGACAGTTTTGTTTCAAACCATATGACATATATAATATGGATTTACTTTGTAAATATTTAATTAAGCTATTGTTAAATAATTTTTCTAATATTTGAGACGTAGATGAGAATAGATAGGCTGATAATTGGAAACGTCTTTTTTGTTCCTCGATTTATATACTGGAACTGCAATGGCATTTTTAGACAATCTGGGAAAATTATTTGTTGTATTTACTGACATAAGGGGACGAGGATTGATTTTGTAGTAATTCTGATGAAGATGTTTTACATGCCACCAAATTTTTTATTATCTCTACCAGACACTTCTTTAAGTTTGTAAGATAATTAATTACACTAAAACATTATCCGCACGGATGGGCCGGCTCGAACCGGGGTGGTACCACGACCTCACAGAAAACCAGCGTGAAGTAGAGGTTTACCTCTGTGTTTCGCTTGGTGAGTGCAGGTGGCCGGAAGCCCTTTTTACTGGAAATGAGGCATTCCATCTTAGTCCTCACGGGTGATAACGCATCTACATTTTGAATTGTAATAGAGGATAGATGTAGATGTCTATGGGCCGCAGCAACCACTTACCATCAGATGGACTGTGTGCTCGTTTGTCACCCATATCCCATAAAAAAAAACACTTCAAATTTTAATTAATTGTTACAAAAATTCCCATATCTTTTATATGATATTTGTAAAACGAAATCATCAGAAGATTTTGCCTTCAGATGTAGTTTGTCTCTATATTTCATGCACCTAATTAGACCGGGTAATCCAAGGCTTTAAGTTATTATTATTATTTTTATATTTATACGGAGTATTGCTAAAGATGACATTTCGTACGTTATTTATTAAGTAAGGCAAAGAAATGTTTACGTCATGAATTTTATAAACTGGGCTAGTCAACTTTTTTTATTGCATTTTCAAGTTTTTTCATGTTAGTTTTGGGAATGGAGTTACACTTGGGTTTAAGTATTTTATGGCTTAAGTTAAGAACGATGGCACCATGATCGTTTACTTTATGATTGGTGAAAAGGATTATAGATGGTAACTTAGTTTTTAGCAAAGTGTGGTCTCAACAGGAACCACCTAGATAAGTAGGCAGCAAACGTGCTGGAAGCAGGCCCTAGCATGCACAGATATTAAAGTAGTCTTTTGTTTCGCCATCATCACCTTCTGGGTTGAGATCTGTATTCATATCACCCGATAACACTATTTATGACATCGACAGTTGCTTAAATGTATTGTCTAATGACGTGACAAAATTGGATGGCTTAGTTCTAAAATTCACTAAGTAAATTTTCCTTCTTTTGACATATGGTCATTATACGTGCAAAAAATGTTTTTTAAAAGGCATGGCCTAATAAAAACATTTAGAAATATATAAGACTTTACTTTTGATTTATTTGGTAACACTTAATGCGATGTTTAAAAAAATATTTATCTTAATTATTAAGCTTAGTATGAGCATTTAAAATAGGACTTATCGTGAAAACGGTGGAGATATGGATTTTTTAACATAATTCTTTGAAGTCAGAGACATATTATCATAACTAATCACTTAATATAAATCAAAATATAATAAAACTTCACACTAATCTAACACAAAACCAAATCTTACTTATATTTAGTTGAGAATCACAAATACCTACCTATACCATCCTATACCCACATACTGAAGAAATAGCTGCTAACGGTATCTCATCATAAAATAAACATTTTTCAACAGGGACGTTTATAAGAAGTTTCTTCATATCTTAATTTTTTTCTGCTTTTAATGGTACCATCCCTTGATAACATTTGCTGGTGTCTGCCTTGATCGTGCCACCCATGCCAACACGATATAATGTCATCTTTTAAAAGTTTCGACCTGTCATGGAAGTACTAAATTCAGGGTGTCAAAATCTTTGAAATCGTACATTTCCGATATTCCGCTGATTGATGGTTTTTTAATATGAGTTTCATACAGGCTTTTGTAATTATTAATTTTTAATACTCTATCTCCATCATTTTCCTCATCCCTCAGATTCTCGTGAGAAAAGACAACTTTGAATTTACGTGTGTTCCGTGAGTTGTCTATCATATATATGTAATAGCCAGGTCTATATACCCTTTCCGTTTTAATGTGCTTTTTCTCTATGAGCGTAAAATCTCGATCTATTGGCATCATGCTATGTCGAGGAATAGGGTAAGTAAACTATTAACTTTTTCAAAGATATTATTGGCTCATAATTGATCCAGAAAGGTGAACAAATAACGAGTCTTTTTTGGCTAAAATAGTTATCGCAAAACAGCTCCAAGTGATTATGCTCTGAAAGTTTGTTGTGCTCGATGTAGTCTGACAAAGCTGTTATGACTTCATTCGGCCCATTTTGTCCGTAGTTTTCAGTATATAAATACATCGAAGCCGTGGTGCTAGAAAGATCGTGAATACCAAAATTGTGTAATCACAGTTGACTTGAATAATATTCTATAGAGACATCCGTAACAGATAGTGGCAATTTCTTCCGGTAATCAAAACAAAGCCATAGTTTATAATTTTCTTATCAGCTTCAGATTGTGTGACTGCTTTCAAAAAAATAAAAACAGCAGCCTTTCGCAGATGAAGTTCTTTTTCTATTTTAAAAGAATTTACAGTTTCGACGTGTTTGTTTACTATCGCAAAGTCAATCTGAACTTCAATATTTTCACAGATCGCACATATGTATTTTCTTGGCTGTCCGAAAGCAATATTAAAGTTTTATAAAAATGTATGAATGTATTTTCCATAATATAGGCGATTGGTCAAGATTTTCATATTAAATGGTACGAAGTTTAAAAGAACCCATTTATGTAATAAATTCCAAAGAATCCTATACATGCTCAACTTATTTGTATTATTAGCATACTAGTGACATCTGATAGTAAGAAACAATGTTGCCAAGTCTAGACCGGTCCGGGTCGCCAAAAATTTGACACCAAGTATCTCTACAACATGTTATCTATACATTTTGCACTAGATTGAGCAATACGCGTTGGCTCTAAAATAAATTAAAAAGACCATATGATTTAAATAATGGTCTAAATTTAATATTGGTGGAGGAAGCTTCTAGGAAATTGATATTAAAATCTCCACATATTACAACAGATTTATTCAGTTTATTAAGCTTTGCAAAAATTTCCTCTATAGTTTTTTCAAAAGTATCGTATATAGAAAGAACATGGGGGTCTGTAGACGCTCACAACAATGAAGTGCTCAAAAATCAACACATGCCATTTCTACAGTTCGCTCAACAGAGAGGCTCACAATATCTCTACGTTCTTTACATGATAATAATTTACTAGATAATATTAAGGAGCCACCTCCTAAAGCCGTTTCTCTATTGAAAGAACTGACTACCTGGTGATTACTGAAGTTAAACATTAAGTTATTAGCTTTTAACCAATGTTCAGTAATACGAGTACATAAAATACAAATATTGTTGCTATTTAAGAACAATTAAGAAAGAAAGAAAGAAAGAAATAAGTTTATTTGGCACATAAATTATAACAAACAACAAAAAAAAATCAAATAGAACAATTTTTTTACTTAACAAAAATATTTAAAAAAAAAAATAATAAAATAAACGTAATATGCACCAGAATGGTCTCCACTCAGCTTTAAGTCACGAATTGAAGATATACATACATCAATTCGTAACGCTGATTTTCAGTGAAGCCAGGAGTATGAGGCAGATGACAATAAACAACAAGAGAAAAAATATTAACAAAAATATTAACAAAAATATTAAATAAAGGTAAAATAAAATGAACAAATATGTCAAAATTCCATGTACCAGTAATACATTTATAGTGTATCTAGTAATAACAAAAGGTTTATACATACAGAAAAATAAAATAAATTGCGTGTGTGTGTGTGCATGTGTGTGTGAGAGAGAGAGAGTGGATGTGTGCATGCGTACGTGAGTGAGTGAGTACGTGAGTACGTGCGTGCGTTAGTGTGTGCATGTACGGTGCTAGCATTGAGAGTGTATTATTTATGCCTATTTGCTGGATTTTTGTGCTGAAATCAGAAACTTTTTTAATAAAATTTTGAAAGTGGCAACTGATTTACTATTTCTGATCGGTGGGGGTATGTCATTCCAGCACTTAGTGGCAGCAAAGCGGAAACTGCCACGGAAGGCAGCTGTGCGATGCTTAGGGTATGTAAGTCGTGATGCTGTCCTAACCGCACGTTGTGAGAAAATGAGCTTTTGGTACAAGTATGAAGGTTCCCCGGTATTTATTACTCCAAAAAGCAATGACGCAAGATGGAGGGTACGTCTAGCGCCCATACTCATCAGGTCGTGTCGATTTAAAAATGGGGTTATATGTGATCTCTTAGGGATTGTGAAGCAGAAACGTGCACAGGCGTTTTGAACTCTTTGTATTAATCTTTTGGTTCTAGCGAGCAAACACTCACCAAATACAGTATCCGCATAAGTTAGCTTTGACAGAATGAGTGCTTCACACAACCTAATGCGCATGTCCACTGTCAAATACTCTTTTATCTGGTACAAGACTTTGAGTCTATAGAAACAGTTACGCATGGTTTCTTGTACATGACCCTCAAAACGTAACCTTCCATCCATAACGAGACCTAAGTTCCGAGCTTCCAATACACGTTCTAAAGGATTACTCTTGATGTTAATTTGCGGATTGAAAGTTAGAATAGTATTTGTCTGGTTACGCGTTCCCAGTAACATATACTTAGATTTAATGGGATTTAATACCAGATTATTTTGATCACACCAATCAGCTATGTGGTCCAAATCTGAATTGATTTTTGTTACTGTAATGTTTGTGTCACTGGGTTTAAAAGACATGTACAATTGAAGGTCATCAGCATATATATGATACCTACAGTTTTTTATGCTGTTCACTATATCTGAGCTATATAATATAAAAAGTATAGGCCCCAAAATGGAGCCTTGAGGTACACCTCTTGGAACTGGCAGTGTGGTAGATATACATTCTGATCCATTGTTTTTATTTATTTTAACAAATTGTGTACGACTAGTGAGGTAACTTGCAAACCATTTTATTGTTAAATTATCAAATCCGTAATAAGCCAATTTTGATAAGAGTAGAGTGGTGTTAATAGTATCAAAAGCTCGGGAAAAGTCAAGCAAAGCTAACAGAGTACCCTCTCCAACATCTTGTGCGGTCAGAATATCATCCACTACATCCATCAGAGCGGTTGCAGTGCTACGAGACTTTCTGAATCCAGATTGCTTTTTAGGCAGAATATTATTAGCCTCAAGATACTCCGTCATTTGTGTACAGACTACTCTTTCCATAATTTTTGACATAAAGGGCAATATACTTATAGGACGAAGATCCTTGTATTCATTTGGATTGGGCTTTTTGGGAATCGGTTTTACTAAAGCTACTTTCCATTGCTTTGGGAATACACCTGTTTCAATAGATTTGTTTATTATTCTGGTAACAACTGTTAATGTTCGGGGTAGAGTTAACAATATCATATTCAGAGTAATGCCATCATGTCAATTCAATTTCTAGCTCTTTGTCTATCATGCCTTGTATATTTTGATGCACCAGGTGTAAACAATTTTGTTATCACTCTGTGGAGTCATAGGAGAACAATATTGAGTTTGTTTATTATTAAACAAAATATTTTACTTATAACTAAAGAGATGAATGAAGTAGAAAAAGAGAATGAAGAGAACATAATTTATTCGTCATCCGCCAATAGGAGAACCTTTTCTAAATGCCTCCATCATCATCATCATCATTTCTTAATGATGAGCTAGTAGGTCCAGCAACAGAAATGGAAGAATTAGACTGAGCGTCATATCTGTGGTGTTTGGGATAAATATTATGAAAATTGTGCAGTTTGATCATTTCTTCTGTAGGTGCGAAATCGTTGCAACACATTTTTCTTACACCTAAGAAAACTCGGGTACGTGTTATTGTCTGCAACATAGGCAACTGTATCTTGTTGTGTTTTTAACAGTGGTAGAGCCACGCGGCAGCTTTTGCTGTAGCACGGATGGGCCGGCTCGAACCGGGGTGGTACCACGACCTCACAGAAAACCAGCGTGAAGTAGAGATTTACCTCTGCGTTTCGCTTGGTGAGTGCAGGTGGCCGGAGGCCCTTATTACTGGAAATGAGGCATTCCATCTTAGTCCTCACGGGTGACAACGCATCTACATTTTGATTTGTAATAGAGGATAAATGTAGATGTCTATGGGCCGCAGCAACCACTTACCATCAGGTGGGCTGTGTGCTCGTTTGTCACCCTTATCCTATAAAAAAAAAAATTTCGTTTTAATTTTATTCATAACACTGAACACTCTTTCTACAGTTGTGTTGCTTATAGGCATTAAAATGCGCGCAATGCAAATTTGGCTAGATCTTCAAATACACGTTGGGTGTGTTTCTGATTTGCGATACGCAAACCCAAAATTTCTCGCACGTCAAATTACTTATGTCCACTCCGGGAATATCTTCAATTCTCATTGTGCTGATGAGTCTCCATTGGTTTTCGATTTTATCTCGATTTACATTGGCGGAAGCAAGCACCCAAGGCATATCATGAAATTTTGGTCTGGTGCTTTGCACACTACAAGTGATTTCGGGGTTAAAACATTGCAGCTGTTGGATAATTTGCATTTTGTCCGGTAATCTGTTAACAAACTCTTGACACATGCGGACTAGTACCAAAGAGCATCTTCTTCGCACTTCTCTGATTTTGTCTATTAGTACGTTACAATGTCTAGCGACTTCCTCAAACTTATACCCGAAATCAATACTGTCGAGCTCAAGAAGAGAATTTTCAAATTCAGCATTGTGTAATATTATGTAACAGTGGTAGAGCCACGCGGCAGCTTTTGCTGTCGCACGGATGGGCTGGCTCGAACCAGGGTGGTACCACGACCTCACAGAAAACCAGCGTGAAGTAGAGGTTTACCTCTGCGTTTCGCTTGGTGAGTGCAGGTGGCCGGAGGCCCTTTTTACTGGGAATGAGGCATTCCATCTTAGTCCTCACGGGTGACAACGCATCTACATTTTAATTTGTAATAGAGGATAGATGTAGATGTCTATGGGCCGCAGCAACCACTTACCATCAGGTGGACTGTGTGCTCGTTTGTCACCCTTATCCTATAAAAAAAAATTCGAAAGGGCTGACTTTACAGCCTCGACGTCTTGTATAAACTGATAACTGTCCCGGAAAACATTCAAAGAGGCAGGCTTAAATACTCTTCTTGCCGTTGAAATCAGAAGAAGGCGCAGATCATTGTAAATTTTGGTTATATCAGCACTTTCTGCTTGAAAGATCATGTTCAGGTCCGTTACCTCTTTCAGCAGTGGTGCTAAAAACACCAATTACAATAAATGTGTCTCATCATTGTACATTGAGGTTAGCACCCTAGCTTAGTAGCGTTTTCCCCCTAAAGAACAGATTATGTTAAAATGTGTCTTTAAGGGAGTCCATTGTTTTATTTTAGCTTCAACAGTATCATGAAACGACAGCCATCGTGTTGTCGTTAACTGAATCAGTTTTGGCGCTTTCTTGCTATTATTTAGTGTTGCATATACCTGGTGGTACATTTTGATGCGTAAAAGACTGTGTGAGAACCAGTTTCGGAAAAAGTTCAAACTACAGAGATACGATTTAAATAACACAACAGACTTTGGCATATTATGTCAATTTTAGTTCCCGGTACGGACAATGAGGGAATTTCAAATCGGCATAAGCATTTTGCATGGTATAGCCAATCAAGCGTATTTGTATAAATAGAGGTCAGTGTTTAATGGGCTTAGTTTTCGAGGAGAAAAGAGATGTAAATACGAAACGTCAATCGGTCATGGTTTTCGTAGGTATAATAGTTCTGAGCTGCAGTTGTCCCTATCGCACTCTACGGGGAGAGACCACAAGTGAGGGAGGGTTAGAATAATACGTACACAATTAGGGAAGTGATAACTGTCGAAGTTTTTAGCGATATCATAGTGATGTCAGTCGATATCGACGTTTATCCTATACTGAGTTGCAGGCGGCACAGAACAGTGAAATTAGATGCTCATTTTGTATTTTTTCAAGAGACAGGAATTAACAATTCAGTGATATTTTAAGAGTTTACGTTTACTATTATTTGAAATGAACTTTAGCAAAGTATCTATTGAAAAAATACAAATCGTAACCAATTAATACGTAACTAATGTTTGTACTCTACTGCTTGGTGTGATAATTATGCTTACTTGATTTGCGAGCTTTACTGGGGTGTTTATAATTTAATGACAACTCTTTTCAAGTAGATTCTTAACATTTATGTGGCAGAAGAGGTGCTTGTGGGTATTTTATTCTGTCGTCATTTCCATCCGGTCTCTTACAGTTTCGTGGTACCTGACCGTTAATTATTTCAGGGAGAAGGCATTCGTGGAAAAAAAATCATTTTAGTTCCATGTTTAGCCAAAATTAGTTGTCTTTTTCAATTTTTTCATATAATAAACCTTTGAAGCTCCACGAAACAAGTAACAAAATCTTCGGCATAGTAGTAGTAGTTATAATTTCTTTTTAATTTTAACTTGTCGTTGTGGAGTATCCAGGAGCCGATTTTTTAAATTTCTGTTCCTTTTGTTAGAATCATCTCAGCAATGTTATACGGGCATTTTATTTCAATAATTGAATCCCCATTTATTAGTCTATCGGGACTTGTAGCCTAAAAGCTTTTATTATTATCGATGAACAACCCGCACTTGACCACGGACAGTCCAGTTTCTTTTGAAAAATCAATTACTGCTTCATGTTCTTTCTATTTTCCATAGTTTGTCGCAGGAGTGCCTTTGAATTGCGATTATAGGAAAGATCTTAATAAACCCGCAACCGATGTTATTTTACGCAGTTTATATACTTTGCCAAAATCTGACGGCATGATGCGCTTGTGCCTTTCTATTGCCCACAATTCATTGTCACTGGCCAATCGTCTTACGTTCAAGTTCTTCAGTTCACTTTTTTGATAGTTATAGCTTGGAAATAAATGTTTTTTTCTTTTCCTCAAGTATTTCTGATGGCATATCAGGTTCTAATTCTAATCGATCGTAATTTTCGTCAGGTCCAGTAACTTTTCGTCTTTTACTTGATCTATCGATGACGAACGCAAGTTTTCTCTTTCAGCATTTTTTTGATCGCCTTTTTCTTTCAATGAATTTCTTTTTGTATTTGCCAGGGCTGCAATCCTGGATTTTTTTGACAGGCGTGAATGTGTAGCGGTGGCGGCGGTTTTGCAATTACATTGTTAAATTGTTCCACTGTAATGTTTCTTACACCGAGTATGAGACTTTCTGCATTTTATAAGCTAGTCTGAAGATCAGCAATAAAATTTGTGTCGTTTTTGTATTTTTCGGAACTACAAAAGTAAGCGCTGCAATTACTGTGGTCTCCAAATATGGTTGGGTGCATTTTTTATATTCTTTTTTAGATTTTTTAGATTTTCTTTGGGATTTAATCTTCTGACTTTCTATTTTCTGATTAAATTGGCGGAGAAATGGGTGAACTTACGTAATAAAAATACATGGTATTTATTTAGTAATTTGAGACATGAATATATGGTCTTCGAGTGGGGAGAGGGGGGGAGGGACGTGGGGAACCTCCCCCTAATTCTGCTTTTGCTTCAGCGCTGCGGGAAGTGCAGCCCCTTCGCCCTTGCCTAACTAAGCGCAGGCAGCGTACGAGCCGTAGCGGCTGAGGCTGGTCGCCGAAGGCGACCAAACAGCCGAAGCTGCGCAGGTGAGCTAGGTGAGGCAGGCGAGGGCTGCTTTCCCTCCGTGCTTCCGCGTTTTCATATACACTCTAGGGGTAAGAGCGAAAAGACCACGTGGAAGTCGGGGTTGACAGATTCAGTTTTGTGATTTATACCTTCTGAACTGGGGTTTGATCAAAAGAAACGAACAAATATAATATTATAAAAACAGTTATTTATACACATGTTTAATCACTTCAATTAATTATATAAAAGGATCCTTTTTGTTCCTTTGCACTGACTTTCTCCACGAATACTCTATAATGATATCTGCAAAGTTTTCTGGGTGGTTATAATTGTATTTATTGAAGAATCTTTTAACCACCCGCCATTGCAATTCGATCCTTTGCGTGTGAGTGCCATCAGGGGCAACAACAACAACAATGGGTTATCAGGATCGGAATGGTTCACCTTCTTGTGAATGAACCCATGTTCTCCCAAACAATCAAACGCCCTCCAGAAGTCTGTATGGACTGTGGTGCCCTCAGCCACGTTTTTTAATTAGGGGCACTAGTACGTCCGCTGACCTGATGTTTTCAGGGCACACCTCTAACCACAAATCTTCACTTCCATCCTCAATGAGGCCGAGGATCCAGTGGCCCTCAATCGGCCTTCCTATAAACAACAATAAACAATTTATAGTTAGTAAAAATTCAAGATATTTTGGCTTTAAAAGTAAATTTTAAATAAATAATTTGTTTCAGTCTGTAACATAAGAAAATCAAATTACCTTTATTATATTTCCGTTTTCCAAATTTTGACTCGTCTATTTGGACAACCTTTCCTGGGCCACCAATCTTGCCGATGGCCTCTTGCTGCTCTATTTGGTAAATGACGACTGTCTTCCGGCAGTAATTGTACCAATCGCAGACAGTCGTCATAGACAAACAGCCTCCCTCCATATATTTTTCAGGGTCTTCATGGATTGCATCTTCATAGCTCCAGCGATGTGCATAACAATACATTAGATAAAATACCCGTGGCAATGATATTTTATTGTTTTCAAACCAGGTGCCCTCGCCAAGAGCTACCCTGGATCGGGCTCTGCAATTTCCATTATTACACACAAAGTAACCCACATTTTTATTTTGCCCATATTTCACTTTCATTGGCACTCTATGGGTGCGGCACTCCTTAGTGGCAGGGATTAATTCATTTTCAATGGCAAACTCCACACACTGTTCTCGGGTACCGAGTTCTCGCACGATTCGGGCTAAATTATACATTTTCGCTTCTTCTTTAACGTATAAACGTCTGCGCACGTAATCACCATAAAGCTCCGCGAAGGGTAAGGGTACTGCATCCGTTGCGGCGGCGTCGCTAGCGTTCGGCGGACCGGCCGAACTAGTTGACGGTGTGGGGTCGTCAGCCATCTTAAGTCTCCAAGGTAGACAAGCAGGTAGGCAAAGTCTAAAAACACGTGCAGGGGTCGTCGTAGGGCAAATCGGTGTTCCGGTATTCTAGCGCGGATCTTCGTCAAGGCAAATCACAGACAAGGCAGATCATAGAATTGTTTTTAAACAATCTTTTATTCTAATATTTACATGTCATACACTAACTTAACTACATAATGGCGTCTTTTAATTTGTTTTGAAACAGTCTTCTAATCTATTACTAATATACAATATCCACTAAATAACCAACGTCTAACACTAAACTAGGTCACGCGCAATGAATAGCATGCTGTTAGATAAAATTTGTGTAACATAGCGTGTACGCGAGACTAGCAGGCAGCCGGGCACTAGCACCGCTGCTACAAATAGTTTCCGCGCTGGCCGACGCTGTGCACTATCGCGCGATATTCATAATTCATAGCGCAATAGCGCCATAGCGCCATAGCGGAAAAATAGCGCGCTATAATATGACGCTATGCGCTATTTTAACCACCACTGATATTGATACCTCGGTTGCTCGGGCGCAACGCGACGGCAATAGTTTCTTTAAATACCTATTCTCAATTCCCGCGCAGACCGACTACGCCTCAACGTCTCTTGGTACCCACCGACACTGAAGACATGAACGTCATGGATCCATTAACACCGGGTCGCTGTGTTTGGGTCATGTTTTATTTCTATGTATTTTTCCATATATAAGATTAGAGTAGTAAGTCATACTTTAATTGTTTACATTATTTTTATTTTTAATATAGTGATAAGTCATACTTCATTGTGTAATGATAATGGTGTTATGTTGCTTTGTTTGCCTATGAAATTTGTGAAATGGTATTTTACGTGGTAGAGCCATGCTGCAGTTATATTAATAGTATAGTTGTACGACGAATGGGTCGGCTCGACCGGGGTAGGACTACGCTATCACAGAATACCAGCGTAAAATAGCAGCTTAATGTTGCTGCGTTTCGTATGGTGAGTGTAGAGAACCGAAGACCCATTTTACTGGAAAAGAGGCATTCTATCTTAGTCCACACGGCTGACAAAGCATCTGCATTTTAATTCGCAAACGATGATAGATGTAGATGTCTATGGGCCATAGGAACCACTTACCATCAGGTGGTCTGTGTGCTCGTTTGTCACCCTTATTTTATATAAAAAAACAATTTTACTTCTAAATTTATTGTTTATTACTTCTACTAAGACTAAGACTGTCGTCCTTTGGTGGGCGGTACGTATGTAACATAGAATTCAATTTTGCGTACGCACTTAATAGAAGTGAATGTCTTAGGATGTTACACCCATACTATCATTTGTGTACCTTATTATAAACAGGTGCAAATAAAACGTATCCAAGAAAGGAAGTATTTCATTCCTCTATTTAAACCTCAAACAAAAAAACAACTCTATTACAAGTACAATTCTTATGCCAAAAATATACGCGTAGCATATTAAGGATACGATTGTCGAACTTACGTTTTTTTAAACTGACGTGACAAACAAATTTATAATTGTAATAAATGCTGTTATTAATTTTTATTGTTACTCTGTAATGAAATGTTAATTTAATCAACTACTTTTGAAATGTCAGCGTATGTAACTTAGAAGTTTTGAAACTACTAAAATTGCTAAGACATCCTTCCGCTTTGCTGTGGAAAGGGGTGTATGTGACATTAAATTTAAAATTTAAAAATTCCCCGAAACAAAAAGAGCTAATAATCTTCAAACGATCATCGTAGCAGTCTCTCGCGTAACACCTTATTATTTTCGTCTGTCTAATTTAAATAAAATAATGGGTTTGTAGTGAGTGTTTAAGTCTCATTTATCGTGTAAACAGTTCTTTGTTAAGTGTACTAAAACCAGTGATATTTTGGTAATGTTAAAGTATTCTGCAATTAAAACTATATCAAATAATTACAAATTAATATCGAGTTTTGTGAAGTGTTTGGACAGAACTCGTAAACGCCGCTATATCACCGGCGCTTGGGCTGTTTTGATCGCGACCTTTTTCACAGCAACAGTGAGACAGGTGTAGTTTTATGTTTCTATTTCTACCGTGCACCAATTTTACATTTGAAACTACATAGCTGGATGTTGTTGTTTACTCATAGAAACACTACAATGGATTGCTTTAAGTGTAAAAAAATATTGCTGAAAGGGATGTTATTAAAGGTACGGGATGTAATATGTACATGCATTATCAATGTGCTGATTTATCTGAAACAAGAGTTCAAAAAAATCCTCCCTATGAATAAAATCAAATGGAAATGCCCACCTGTAAAAATAAGAGGCTCGCTGGTACGTTAGGAGGGACAGTGTCACCTAAGTTTAAAGCTTGCGCAACTACGTCTATTTTAAACGTCGACACCGACGCCTTGACTGAATATATGGATGCGAAGCTTGACAGTCTACGCCAGCAGTGGCAGGAGGACTTAAATTCAGCCACCCAAAAAGTATCTAAAACTTTTGCGCAAGATATTAATAGGCTGGAAAAACGCGTTGATTCATGGGAGGAGCGCATAAAGGAACTCAAGCAAAACTTTACGGCATCGCATAGTCCTGATGTCACCCTGATGCAGGAAAACAACGAGCTTCGCGCAGATTTGGAGAATTTACGTGCCAAGTTTGATGACCTCAACCAAGCCTCTCGCAGTTGCAACCTGGAATTACAAAACATTCCTGAAAAAAAGGCTGAAAACCTGATTCATTTATCTATAGAGGTGGGTAAACTAATTGGCGTAGATATCAAGGCAAGCGATATTAAATCTGTTCATCGCGTGGCTCCAAAGGTACCGAATGACCGTCCAAAAAACATTGTACTGCAGCTGACCACACGACGACTGGGTGATGATGTGATAGCAGCGGCGCGTTCGCGCCGCACACTCACCACTACTCAGTTGTTTGGCTCTGCCAACAGTGCCGCTGCTGCAGCTCAAAACACACGATTCTATATAAACGAACATCTGACACTAAAAAATAAAATTTTATTTAGTAACGCTCTACAACTGGCGAAGACGAAGGGATATAAATTTGTGTGGGTCAAAAACAGTTGCATTTTGCTACGAAAAAATGACGATTCTACTACTGTACTAATGATTTAAGTAAAATATGACAATTTTATTACGTTTACTTGTTTATTAATATTCCAAAAGTTGCATATAGTAGTAGTTTTATTATAAGTTTTTGTGTATGTTGTTTACAATACTCAATACAGCGGGAGATCGAGATCCATAATTTTATAGCAAACAAATTTATAAATACACTTTTAATTATATCGGTTGTATTTCTTTCTCGTGATGGCTTCCAATAAGTTACTTATATTCTATCAAAATTGTGGAGGCTTAAAAACTAAACTTACAGATACATAAACTTCGATATTGTAATTTTAACTGAAACCTGGCTGTTGGATACAATTTTGGATGCTGAAATTCAAACTGATGCTTATACAATATTTCGACGCGATCGGAACTTTATGTTATTTAATAAAAAGGGCGGTGGCGGGGTGCTAATTCTTGTTAAGAAATCGATCCATGTTGTTAGAAAACTTGATTTAGAGGCCACTGATTTAGAAATTATTTTTCTTCATTTCCCACATTCAAATTTATTATTGAGTGCATGCTATATACTATCAGCATCTAAAACTACTACCTATGATAAATACTTTTATATACTTCACGACATTCACTCAAAGGAATTATTCTCACATTACATTATTACTGGTGACTTTAATTTACCCTACCTGGAATGGTCATCTGATGGTCCATCTTCGAGACCTGTTAATGCAGTTACTGATACAGCTAAATTATTGTCTCATATCATGGCCTTTATGAATTTGAAACAAATAAATACATAAAAAAACGAAAACAGTAAAATTGTTACAAACTTCTTTGTGACGAATGCCACACCGTTTACGTGGGTCAGACTGGTCGCAATTTCGAGACACGTTATAAAGAGCATTTAGCCGCGTACAGGAATTGCAATCCCGATAAATCCCATTTTGCCAAACATCTTTTGGACACTGGACACAACCTAGCCAACGACCACTCCTTTAAAGTCTTACATACGTGTAATAAAGGGCTGCGGCTGTGTGTGCTGTAACAGTTAGAGATATTAAAAAGTAATAACAGTAACGTTGCACTTCTGAATGAACAAACAAATGTTACTAACTCACCTCTCTTAAATATCTTTAAGCCTGCTCTCTAATAATAGAGAGCCTCGCAATATGGTCGTTTGTCATCCTCACGGTGATCGGCAATTGGTTGCGTGGTTGGAGGGTAAGTAGGGGTTGCGCGGCGGTTTGTTTTTAATTTTACAAAGGCTGCGTAAGTCCGGCGGTGATAGGTCGCATGTTATATCACATGACGCGGTCGCTCGCTCCTTAACACTTTCACTGGCCGGTTTTCAAACACAATAGTAAGACAATAGCAATGACCTATATGTAGTGCACGGGACAGCGAAGGGGTTAAGTAGAGAGCGACTCAGCCAGCGGTATGTATAAAAGGCAGTTGTTTTGGCTCATCGCTCACTTAGCGGTTGGCCACCGTAGAGTCTATATCACCTGAGGTCTGAGGATGCCTCGTGTAGAGGCGAAACACGTGTCGTATTGTCGTCAGTGGTGTGTCTTGCCTAGTGTAGTGGTGTTGGGAGTAGCGGTGCTGGGATAAGTGGTGACGGGGATAGTGCACGCAATTGAGGGAGGGCGGGAGGTGCTCTTCATACTAGGTAAAACACATCATTTTATTTTAAAGCGCGGATGTTTGCGAAGTAATTTTTGTTAAAAGCTTTTATATAATGGATTTCCGCAAAGTAACGCCTGATTCTATTAATTATATTATAGAGCGGATTTTGCCATAGTTTCTACGCTTGGCAGGCGGGTTGGTAACCGCAGTGTTTTATAATTTTAGTTATTATCAGGAAAATTCTGCTGTCTATCATGTTTCAGTTTCCCTTTGTCATCTCTTACGACACCCACAGGATGATGTGGGGTAGTGGATATTGTTACATGGACACTGCACGGTGATTCTTACAACATTTCATTACCTAGACCTATCATCTCTAACTAGAATCATCACAGCTTATAATGAATTTGTGTTTTTCAAATTTTATACTCTCATATTTTGTGACAGTATCATAAAAATCGCTTAGAGAGTGAAGTTGGTGACTACTTCACATTCAAATAGAAAGTTTACCAGCAGAGGTAATGTTATAAATTATGAAAATACAGTATTAAAATTATAGATTGCACGAAGGCCCCTTACCACGAAAGGAGTGCCCGATCTGCCAGAAACTGGTGCGCGTGATCGATCTGAAGTACCATGTACAGCGTCACCAGACCAAAGGCCGTTACGAGTGCCGCGACTGCAAGAAGGTGTTCTCGCATATATCTACCTACCAGGGACATCTCAAATACACCAGAGCGCACGCTTCTGACCACGTGTTCAAGTAAGTTCGTGCCAGATTTGGGTTTTAAATGTTTATCTGGCTCGGAGCACCATTCTTTAAATTCAAATGTCTAACGGTTTACTACGTCTTTCGTAATGCGTACAGTCAACAGTGGTTTTAACAGTGGTAGAGCCACGCGGCAGCTTTTGCTGTCGCACGGATGGGCTGGCTCGAATCAGGGTGGTACCACGACCTCACCGAATACCAGCGTGAAGTAGAGGTTTACCTCTGCGTTTCGCTTGGTGAGTGCAGGTGGCCGGAGGACCTTTTTACTGGAAATGAGGCATTCCATCTTAATCCTCACGGGTGACTACGCATCTGCATTTTGATTCGCAAACGAGGATAGGTGTAGATGTCTATGGGCCGCAGCAACCACTTACCATCAGGTGGACTGTGTGCTCTTTTTTCACCCTTATCCTATAAAAAAGCCAAATAATGGAATAATACGTTGGTTTTAACCCTTTTAATTATTATTAAAAAATCTGTGTGTATTCAAGGCAAGAGTGAATAGTCTTTTATTAGGATAAGGCAGTGTGATTTACCATCACCACTAACCACCAGGTGGAATAATTATAATTATTATTAGCTAACTTTATTTCTCTACCGAACGTAGACCTGTCAAATGCCTGATTTTAAATGTTTGGATATTATTATGATTTTTATCATTGCAAACCAGAAGTCCGTTCTACCTATTAGAACAGATCACAACTGTGAGTACACTATTGCTTTACCTTCGAAATGAGTGGAGAGTAAGGAAATGCTAAATGGAGACGACTTGGCAAGACATGCAAGAAGTCTATGGCTGCAGGTGGATCAGGACAGTGTTTTGTGCCGTTAATTTTTTTTATTTAATATTGATCATAATTAAAACTTATTGAAAGTTATTCTTATCTTTAATTTACTATTGATTCGAAATATAACTGTCCTTGGAAGAACCAGCAAGAAACCTAGCGGGACTTTCTTTAATTACTGATATTTTCATAACAGTCTCGTTGGTCTACTGGTCGTAAGCGTGGTAAGGAACTTGGCGGGGTTTCATCCCCGTGCCACGGAGAGCACGAAAAGCTATTGGTCAGGGGCCTGTATCCACTCCAGTCGTGTTGGACTGCTTTCCCTTCGGACAGTCAGAGAGAGACAGAGAGTGCACCTGTGCTTGCATATATGGCTACTTTCTGTCGACCGCTGTGACCGAAATTCGGTCTGGAGGACATTATTTTCGATAGTGGAGTTTCATTTCGTGAACACTATCCGTCTACCATCGACGTTAAGTTCGTTTTCAACTTCGTTTTATAAAAAAATGTGAATCAACCATTGTGTATAAATATCCTAAAATCGTCGCTTAGAGGTAGTGTTAAAATACTTATGACTTTTACTTATTTTACAAATACAAATAAGTCGTATTTAACAACTGTAACCCAAAATTGAGGTAAAAATAGTTGGGAGCAATTATTTTACAACGTGTCACTGGGGTTGCTACCTTACTCCACTCTTACCAAAATACAATTTGTGTATAAATACAGCACAATTTGAATATAATAACTATTTATTAAAAAACCCAACTCAACAAAGTCGTGATACTATTCAATTTAAATAGGTTCCTTAACATATAATGTCTTCCATGCCAAATTTCGGTCCCAGCGGCGAATCTCAAGCCATCTGCGTAGGACAGGATTATAGTGCATGAGTTAATGCGCAAGCACAGGTGCACTGTCTATTCCCTCACTCTCGTAGTCCAATGGGACGGCAATCAGACATGACCGAAGAAACTTCAGCGCAGGACCATCAGCTTTACAAGCCGGGATGTACTTAGAATTTATTGTTATAAAAATACAATTACTGATCTTGTCCCGACCTGGGATTTGAACTCGGGACGTCATAATCAGCAGTCGCACTTACGATCTCTAGACCGACGGGGCAGTCATATACATATATATCCACCAGTCACTTATGTCCGTGTATCTTATTTCCTTTCCTCTTTCGTCTCTATTAAATCTTTGACTTAACTAAATTTAGTAAAAGCATAATTGAGTGAATACTGAATAAATCATTAGTTTTATATTACGAAATAAAATATGTAGTCCTTCATTTCTTCGCAAACTAGACTACCATTGTCAAGTGGTCATCAGCTGACATCGCCCACTATCTCCCTAGATTCCAATGTCCGAAGTGCAGCAAGGGCTACTCGACCAAAAAGGCGATGCAGGACCACTTTAATTACCACCACCTAGGTAAAACGTCGCACAAATGCCTCATCTGCAACAAGGTACTTGTTAACTTTAGTTAGATTAAGTAAATAGTAACTAAAATTTGTAGTTAGTATAGTAGCTGCGTAGTGGCGTAAAAGATTCCTCTAGACTTTATCATCCTGTGGGTGTCGTAAAAGGACAGCGGAAAATTGGAACAGGAGATGCGCTGCAGCATCATCCTGATAAAAACACAAAATAATAAAAAAACTGCGGTTGCTAACCCGCCTGCCAAGCTTTTGATATTATATATAATTATTATATAGTGCGCGCGCAACTAGTTGGCCGCGCCTTGGGTATGTGAGCGGCTGGACGGGAGAGCGGGACTCTGGCTGTTATTACTTACTACGTCATAATTTTCATTCATTAAGCAACCCCCACCTCACCTCTCGCCAGCTAAGGCACGGCCACCTAGTAGCGCGTGGACTATAATAATTATATTTTAATAATTATTATTATGGATTAATCACGTGCTCGGCGGTGAAGGAAAACATCGCGAGGAAACCCGCATGTCTGAGAAATAAGCAAAAATATATTTCGAAGACATGTGAAGTTCGGCCACACGCATTGGGGCAGCGAGGCGGACGTTTCCTTGCCCTAAAACCGTCTCAGAAATGAGAGTAGGCTTGTGCCCAGCAGTGTATATGCTATATAGGCTGTAACTTTAACTTTAATTTTTTATTATAGTTATATTAATTTCCACTGTATTTGACACATATGTGTATTATACAAAAATACTAAATAAAGTGTTATCGACTGCATATCAAAAACAAAGACCGAATGATAGCGTTCTGTCTTTTCTCCAGCCGATGGCAACCAAAGTCTGCGTAGAAAGGCACATGATGAGAATACACGGGGAGAAGAAAGAGAAGCCGAGAACCCACATTTGTGAGCAATGTGGAAAAGCATTCGCTGTGAGTATAGTCTCTGTTAGTCTATGTGGTAAAATTAACTCTGATACTAAGTACCGT
This sequence comes from Parnassius glacialis, assembly GCA_033319125.1. Classification (NCBI taxonomy): domain Eukaryota; kingdom Metazoa; phylum Arthropoda; class Insecta; order Lepidoptera; family Papilionidae; genus Parnassius; species Parnassius glacialis. Next base: position 11,201,857 of record JAVANC010000015.1, on the reverse strand, counting down.
CGAAAGTTATAGCATGTTAGATACTCGTATTATATAATTACTTGAATCAGGCGTTACTATGCGAAAATCCATTATATTGACGATGTTAAAAAATATTAGGTAAGATCCGCGTAATAAATTATAATGATGTGTTTTACCTAGTTTGAAGAGCACCTCTCACCCTCCTTTCATTGCTTGCACTATCCCCGTTACCACTAATGCCAACACCACTACACTAGGTGGTTTCTCTTTTTTTTTTATTGGATCGAGTGACAAACGAGCACACAGTCCACCTGATGGTAAGTGGTTGTTGTGGTCCATAGACATCTACATTTATCCTCGTTTGCGAATCAAAATGCAGACGCGTTGTCACCCGTGAGGACTAAGATGGAATGCCTCTTTTCCAGTAAAAAGGGTCTCCGGTTCTCTACACTCACCGTACGAAATACAGCTGTGTTGAGCTGCTATTTTACGCTGGTATTCTGTGAGAGCGTGGTCCTTCGCCGGTCGAGCCGTGCTACAACTATACTACTAATATAGCTGCAGCATGGCTCTACCACGTATAAACTCTTTCCTAGTGTAGTGGTGCTCGGAGTAGTAACGCTGGGATTAGGAAGGGCGGGAGGTGCTCTTCAAACTAGGTAAGACACATTAATTTATTTTATTACACGGATCTTAGATAATCATTTTTTTAACATCGTTAAGATATTATGTAATTTATGCTAACTGGTAACATTGCCGTGTAATGGCGGTGTAAGAATATCCACTACCCCATATCATCCCGTGGGTGTTTTAAGAGGCGACAGAGGAAAACCAAATTAGGAGATGGACAGTAGCGTCTTTTTAATAACGACTTAAAATAAAATAAAAAAAACTGCGGTTACAACCCGCATGGAAATTATGGCCAATATTCCCCCTGTATGATTTATGATTTTAATAGACTGAAACGGTAACGGATACACTTTGACCATTAGATGTCTCTATACTACATTTATATTTCAGGACAAGAAAATCTTGATACAGCACGAGATGACGCACTCCGGCGCAAGGCCACTATCCTGTGACATCTGCCAGCAGACGTTCAAGCATAAAGCGTCCTTATACACGCATAGAAAGAAAGTTCACAACATAGCTATAGCGAAGAAAGTTGTCGAATTCATGGACACGCAGAACGCGGGAGTGTAGAAGTGAATAGAAAGCGAAGAGCGGGTAGATTTGAAATTCGCAAAGAGTGGAGATTGACGTGTGGTATAGAAGAGACCCTTTCGGCCTTCACCACCCCATTTTGGCACGTGAGTGTCGTAAGCGGCGATTATGAGGGATTCCAATTCCTTTTTGGTTCCAATAGGTGTCGCTATGTTAATATCGCTTACGCCAGACGTAGAATACCCAGACCGTTGACGGGCAGCAACATCTAAAGCCTGCCGGCATGTATTGCCATACATGTTGGCCAAGCCTCAGCCAACGCGAGCGTAGGCAAATTGATACAAGGCGAGTGCTACAGTCTACGTGTTGGCCAAGTTTGAATGAGTGAACATATTGACATGGTCAACTAACATGTAGACACGAATCGCCGAGTGCAGGCGAGCGCCTTTGATTTGTGCAGAAAAACCGACTCTGTTCCGAAGTGAAACGAGTCCTAGCGAGCGATCCCGAGTGATGGCAAGGCACGCCAAGCGAACCGTGTACAAGTTGGCGCTCGCCTGCATTCGGCGAGCTAGGCGAGCGACGACGAGCAATGGCATGCTAGGCAAATGTTCTGTCCATATATTCGCCTTCGTTCGGTCAACATGTATAGCCGGCTTAAGGTGCTCACGTTTGGTACTGTGATCGTCAAACTGTCTCCAAGCGTGACGATTCAGGAAAATCCAGCATACAACAGTAGAGGTTCATGTCTAGTGGTTAACTTTTACGGATTATTAATTTAATTAACCAGCGATCCGCCCCGGTTTCGCACGTTTGATTTCTGTATCTCGACAACAACGCCACCTACCGGCTCCAATTGTGAATCTAAACCATTCATCGTAATCAAACACAAAAATTCATCAAAATCGGTCCAGCCGTTTAGGAGGAGTTCAGTCATATACACACGGACAGAAGGATTATAGAATATATAATATGCATTTATTATACCTGTTATACCTATAAACCTTCCCTCTTGAATAATTCTATCGATTGATGAAAATCGCATCAAAATCCGTCGCTTAGTTTAAAAGATTTAAGTGTACAGACGGAGGGAAGTGACTGTTTTGTACTATGTGGACATTAGTTACTTTGCGGAAATCCATTATATTAAAATTGGTAAAATTTACTTTGAATCTATCCGTGTGATGAAATAAAATGATTGAATTAAATTATATTATATTGCGTCTTACCTAGTTTGAAGCAAACTTCAAACTATCAAAGACACAATATAATCTAATTTAATAATAATCAAATAAATAATTTAATTCAAAATGGAAAACCCACCACTTTTTAAGACACTATCTGAAGGAGCAAATTCAAATGATCTAATTTAGTTATCAAAAGGTGGTATCAACTAGACAATAATAAAAAAATTGCGATGAAAGTTATGTTTTTATTTAACTTATGCTGAATCGAATTGAACTATTTTTATAAAATACTATAAAGGTGCGTACAAACTGAGACGGATCCCGCCATTGATTATCAGCAGTGAAGAGATATTCGTGTGCTTTTTTTAAATGTTATATTCAAGCTGAAGCGAATTCCGCGCGATAAGCGAAACTGAAACAGGGGATGGGCTGCAGCGTCTTCCTACCGCCTACCAAGCGTGATAACTATGGCATACATCCCCTCTATCAGGTAATCTATGGAGGAGGCCTATGTACTGCAGTGGATTTTGACAGGCTAAAGCTAGGTAATTACAGAAGTATCTCAAGATCTTATGTGGTTACTATTTGACTTAAGATTACCCCCCCGTAAAATTCATCTCAGACAATTCATTTCATAGGAAAATGCATAAAGAGTTTTACTAAAGATAAGCGCGACTGCATGGCTCAAGCAAAAACTACGGCGCAATTTCGCTTCAGTTTGAACATATTTTTTGCATTTGCGTATTCGAATTCCACTGACATGATTGTGTGATTATGGTTGCCAACTGGTGTAGTCTATAATCTTTTTTTTTTGTATAGAATAAGGGTGACAAACGAGCACACAGTCCACCTGATGGTAAATGGATGCTGTGGCCCATAGACACTTAGCCCCGATTAATAATCAAAATGCAGATGCGTTGCCACCACTGAGGAATAAGATGGAATGAATCGTTTCCAGTAAAAAGGGTCTCCAATTTTCTTCATTTACCATACGAAACACAGCAGCATTGAGCTGGTATTTTACGCTGGTATTTTGTCAGGGCGTGGTCGTTAACCGGTAGAACCGACCCATTTGAGCTGCAACCATAATATAGCTGCAGCGTGGCTCTACTACGTAAAATATCTGCTGACTGAAGTAGAAAAATAAACATTATTTTTCCAAGTGCATAAATGTATAAATCCAAATTAATACTTTTATAAATATGTGACAAAAATTTATAAAGTCGATATACAATGCGTAAAATTACGCTGTCTTACCGTGCTTGCCTTCCAAAGTGTCTTCATTATGTACTTCATGAGATTGAGTTAAATTTTGTAACTGTGTATTTTCTACTTTTGGACAGGTAATGTGTATTTGTTTCATAAATGCAATGAGATATTCTTTTACTGATTCGTCGATTGTCATATGTTTATTCTCCAAAAATAAGTCTAAGTATTACCACTTTATTATATTACGCTGCAGTACTAACGCGTTAAAGAAAAGCAAACTTCAAAGAAATGGTACGAACTGGCGGTGAGCGATAGCCGTCAGAGAAAAAGTACTTTTAATATTACAGTTCTTATATTTTAATAGAAGCGTTTTACCTGAAATAAAACTCATATTAAAATACTTATCTCACTGGAAGCTTTATATTGAGATAGCATTTCCGGTTCCGTCGTTTTTATCAGTTTTCTTACTTTTATCTATGTGATACCCGGTCCAGTGGCGTCACCTGGTGATCGGAGTCGACATTTTTAGTTCATAAAATGTGTAGCACCGATTTTTACTCATTGGCTCAATTTTCACCAGGCAGAAATCAAATCAAAGCTTCCAGTGAGGTAAGTATTTTAATATGCGTTTTATTTCAGGTAAAACGTTTCTATTAAATCACTTGACCGTCACTGGAAGCTTTATATTGAGACCTGTTTGTTGTCGCCTGGTGACGCCATTTGTTTAAAAACGCCAATGTGATAATAGTACTTACATATTTATAATTACACAATGTATTATTAATCACAATAATTTATTAGATTTAAGATATTTGAATTAACTTTTACATAGCGTACTAATAACATTAATTGTACAATATAAATATAATTATATTATAATCAATTTAAGGGAGTAAAACAATTTGAAACATTTGTCGGATCACTACAGTTAATCACTTCTCAATATAGTAATATTTTTTAAAAGTATTGGCTGATTGCCAATTACCACGGGGTAAAATTTCGTCCAGTGGATGATTGTCGTACCAACTTTTTGAAGCTACTGCAGATCGGATGCTTCCTGGTGTTGCAGAAATGCCAGCTTCCTTGAAAATAGTTTTTACCCAGCCCGCAATGACTGTACGTGAAGTGGGCTTAGCTGCACCTCTAAGTGTAATAAACACAAGATCGTGCAGAACTGCGTCTTTCATTTAATAATGTTATAGTTTGTTCTATCCAGAATAGAGGATTTAGGTTGCAATGATTATTATTTGCAACAAATTTCCACCAAGATTGTCTATAATCACTTCGATCAGTTTTTGAGCCAAATTCAGGCCAAAATATTATACTATCTTCACACTTTATGCAGTGATTAGGATCTACTCTTAGTAATGTTAAATCATGTAAACGTCTACCCGAGTATATAAGTAATAAAATTGCGGTATGCCTAGATATTTGTAAAATATTGTTGAAATCTTTTTTGTAGGCGGTCAAAACTGAAATTAATTCACTAACATTCCAAATAGGTGGTTTAGACTCCTTCGGGTTTTTCAAAGAAATTGATTTAGAGCTTAGATGTGTTGAATTTTTAACGTTACACAGAGTAGCAACTACAGACTTATGTAAAAGTATTGTATTGTATGTCAAGCCATGGATTAAATATAAATCTGATAAAAATTGCGCTAGTTTTGAACCCGTGGGATTTTTAGGGTCAACCTTTTTGTTACAAGACCATGAAACCCAGCGTTTCCAAGCGGCCTCATAAGTTCTCAAAGCAGACTTTCGCCATGAGTTTTTAAGTAACTCGAGTTGTTCAGTGTTCCATGTTTTTACCTCCTTGGACCACCCCTACATTTCCATACCTCGAGTATGATGTTCTCCACATTCGGTGGTGGGTGTCCCGTTGATGTATCGGTATGCTGAAATGTATTTGATGTCGATCCAGCAAATTCAAAATCTTGTAGGTTATTTCCATTAACGATTTTGATTTCGTACCCCCTTCTTTTCGAAGATGAGCGACTGCAGTCTTGTTGTCGCTCTGTATAAGGATTGAGCTGTGACGCAATAATTGGACTTGACTTTGAAGAGCATAAAGTATGGTCAACATTTCTTTTTGATTGCAATGAATACCTTGCTCTTCCTCTCTCCAAGTGCCCGAGAGAGCCATATTGTTCAATTGTGCTCCCCACGCTTGATCCGATGCATCTGTAGCTAAGAAGTTTTTTGGTGGCGAGTAATGTAGGGGCGTTGACGACTGGCAATTGTGAATCCACCACTTCAACTCTTGGCGGGCTTCTTCTGGTAAGGTGAGCATCTTCTGTGGGTGCTTTAATACAGTGTTCATAAACATTAGTAAGCTTCGATGATGGAGCCGGCCTCTTGGAACAACAAAACTGGCAAAATTCAAGACACCTACTACGCTCTGTAATTCCTTTAACCTTAGCTTTTTTCTTTCTAGGGCAAGACTTAATTTTTTGATTAACGTGACAGTTTTTTCTCTCGGAAGAGTTTTTTGATTTTTCCAAGGATCCCAAAGTACTCCTAAATAGATTATAGACTTTTGCGGACAAATAATAGATTTCTCGAAGTTTATTCGCCATCCTAGTTTTTGCAAGGTTTTTACTGCAAGTTCTACATGTTCCTGTAGCGTGCAAACATTTTGATGTGCTATTAAGAAGTTGTCCAGATAAACTAGGATTCTTATAATGTACTTTTCCCTTAGCGATTGCGCTAACCAATTTGCGAGTATAGAAAATGTTCTCGGAGCGAACTTAGGCCGAACGGAAGACAAGTCATTTCTAGTAATTCCTGGTTGTATATAATGCGAAGGAATAGTCTTTGTGACTCTTTTATTTGTAAATGAAAGTAGGCCTGAGACAAGACCACTTTGCACATCCAGTCCTGGTGTTGAAGAAAATCTGGAATTCGATTTATGTTTATTAGGTGTAAAGGTTTTGCTATCACATACTCGTTGAGCGCCCTGAGGTTGAATATCGGCCGAAGTGAGCCGTCGGATTTTGGCACCAGAAATAGAGGAGAGATAAAGCTTGGAGCATTTGTAGCAACTTTTAAAATGCCCTGTTTCTTCATATTTTGTACAATTCCCGACATAACCTCTGAGACAGGAGTTTGAAAAGGGTTTTTTTTGGGTAAACAAGCGAAAGTTTTTTGAAAGAAGGGTATGCGATACCCTTGAATCAATTTTATTATAATATCTGGTGCTCTTATCTCCTTCCACTGCGTCAGATAGAGAACTAGCTGACCTGCTCGAAAGGGAGTCGAGTCATTGCTTAAACCTTTTTCCTTTGGACACTCTCGTAGCATTTGAGGGTCTTGAAACATCTGGTTGCAAGCGTCGGTTGTGAAATGAACCCCTTCCATTATTAATGTGGTTGTCGTACTGATACCTTGAGTACTGTCCTCTGGATTGATGTTTGAATTTATGGTGCCCACCTCGCGAAGGTTGGCTGTTGTCGGTATGCACGCGCATTGGCATATCCACTTCATTAAAAGTTCCACGCGATGTAGCTGATGGTTTTCGTGTGCCTCGTCCCCACGAAGGACGGTGGTTATATAGATTTGATTTAACTTGAGAAAAAGTATCAGTTTTTGGTGACCAAAATGCTTTGCGTATCCCGCCAGATTTTTCCAACATAGATGTGAAACGTTCAGGTTCAAATAGATAACAAGGTGTTGGAGGTATTCTGTTTAACGATGCTTTCAACAAGGGATCTCGAGCTTGGCTGGTTATCGTTTCACGGCGCATTTCAATAACTTCGGCACGATGGCCGCAAACTAACTGTAATAAGTCTGAAGAGATTTTATGAAACTCCCCTTTTTGAAATATCTCTTCCACCTTAAGACTTAAGTTATCGTTAGAAATTTCAGTGTTTTTAGCCCATGAAAGAAGATTACGGAAACCCTCTTGTAATGCTTCTTTTTGCTTTAATATGCCGTAAGTTATAGCTGCATATGCTTTATCGGCATAAGACAAATAACGTAATGTGTCATACATTTTTACCTCTTCATTTGTTTCCAAGTCAATGAAACCTGGAGTATGGTTATATAGCTTCTGTGTATCAGCGTACCTTACTTCTGACCATGAAGTACTGTTGAAGCGCTCAACGTCATTTAACATTTTTAAAAAGTTTTCTGGCGTTTTCAAAACGGGAGATTCCTTCAATTTCGTTTCGATATTAAAATGAAGTTATCGTTTGAATTTTTTTTGTGAACATCTGAATATTGTTCATGAGTACCCGTAAGATCACAATAAAGGCCTCCACTGACCCCAGAAAAATTAGATTCATCGTCACGATACCTTTTATCATAGTTATTAGATGTGATAACATGTTTCCGAAGTTCGCCAATTTCTTTCAATAGTTTATCTATCGTATGACTAGAGTGTCGAACACGTTTATTTTTCTTACGCCGCCGATGACATTGAGATCGCTTACCTCGTTTATTATTTGAAGAGGATGAACTAGAGGAACTGGTACTAGTCGAACTATTACTGCTGCTTCGATACCTTTTACGAGCCTCTCCACTTGGACCAGCCACAGGCTCGGTAGCGATGGGAACCGAAGTATCAAAATTATCCATTACTGTAATGAAGTTACGTATCATAAATTTATAAAGTCAACTATTTTCGCATTAAAATATTTCATCAATTTGTTCAAACCAACAATAATTAATTGTAGGTAGTTTAACTTTTTATAATAGGATTATTAAACAATGCACAAATTAAAATATTTACATTAAAATATTTCATCAATTATTCAAACCAACAATAATTAAATGTAGGTAGTTTAACTTTTATACCACAATTATTAACAATGTACAAAGTAAAGTATTTACATTAAAATATTTCATCAATTATTCAAACCAACAATAATTAGGTAAATGGAGGTACTTTCAACTTTTTATACTAGAATTTTTAGTAATGTACAAATTTAACTCGTACTTAAAGGTAAATATAGTTAATGATTCGAACGGAAAATTCCGTTTTAAAGAGAAAGTGAACGTGTTTAGTACCTTACCGGTGGTTAAGTCGTATTCACAATTTCTTGGGATTCAACACTTTTAACTATTAACACAATTAATTTAAATATATTTTACTTTGTGAACGTTGATCGTCGCAAGGACAGAGCCGCTTTGCGCACAAGTTACTTCGACGGAGAATGAAACGCCAATGAGTAAAAATCGGTGCTACACATTTTATGAACTAAAAATGTCGACCCCGATCACCAGGTGACGCCACTGGACCGGATATCACATAGATAAAAGTAAGAAAACTGATAAAAACGACGGAACCGGAAATGCTATCTCAATATAAAGCTTCCAGTGACGGTCAAGTGATTTAATATTATGTTTTTTGCATTTCGAAACAGTCCATATCGAAGATTGTTCCTGAAGTTTGTGATGTCATCATGGAAAATTTAAAGGATTATGTTAGGTTGGTGAAAAAAATATATCTTATCAATTTAGTCCAATCACTTTAATTATGACCTTAACAATAACTGCACACAAATAAAAAAAAAACTCAAATTAATTTCAACGTGTCGTTCGCATTATGTTTTAGTATGTTTAGGAGGCAGTGAAGGAATCTCTGATGAATTTTGAGAAGTCATCGCAGGGTAACGGCGAAGTGGAATATCAATGATTAAATTAGAGAACTTATCGGAAAGGGGGTAATTGATGGTTGGTGGTGAGTGAGACATCGGATCGGTGTAGGATGTAGCATGACTGCTAGGACGTTGAATAGACCTATGTATAATATATGACATTGTTGATAAGCCCCTGTGTCGACTGGAAATATTATTCAGCATATATCTTTTTTACATGCGCCAGAGTTACTGGATTATATTTAAATAAAACTAATTTTACGGATTCTATCGCGTATATTAACTTATTTTTATCTTCCCGACGTTTCGGGTGCTTTCCAGCACCCGTGGTCACGGGGGACTAAGGTGTTTGACGTCCTGCTGTCATAGTTAGCCCGGCTACCTTCAGTTTTTTAATATTAATTTTTGGTTCAATTTACGCAGAATGAGCTTACAGTATCTTGAGGTCTAGCAGTGGTATACTTGGGTTTGGATTTTATTTTATTGATTATGGGATCCCAAGCAGATGGCAGCACCCATCCATCTTCTCTATTGAAATTAGGATGTTTTTTAATTTCAATAGCCTCACGAATCATCCTTGGGAGGAATCGGTGTTCTTTTGCGAGGATTTGTGGTCTATCAAATCTAATGTAATGGCGGGGACGATCTTGAACATGTTCACAAACTGCAGACTTCCCGATACGTCGGTGCTTCACGTCAGCTATATGTTCTTTAACGCGGGTTTTTATAGATCTTTTTGTTTGTCCTATGTACGAGAGACCACATTCACAATCCAGCTTGCAGCACAGGAGTGTACAAGCTGGATTGTGAATGTGGTCTCTCGTACATAGGACAAACAAAAAGATCTATAAAAACCCGCGTTAAAGAACATATAGCTGACGTGAAGCACCGACGTATCGGGAAGTCTGCAGTTTGTGAACATGTTCAAGATCGTCCCCGCCATTACATTAGATTTGATAGACCACAAATCCTCGCAAAAGAACACCGATTCCTCCCAAGGATGATTCGTGAGGCTATTGAAATTAAAAAACATCCTAATTTCAATAGAGAAGATGGATGGGTGCTGCCATCTGCTTGGGATCCCATAATCAATAAAATAAAATCCAAACCCAAGTATACCACTGCTAGACCTCAAAATACTGTAAGCTCATTCTGCGTAAATTGAACCAAAAATTAATATTAAAAAACTGAAGGTAGCCGGGCTAACTATGACAGCAGGACGTCAAACACCTTAGTCCCCCGTGACCACGGGTGCTGGAAAGCACCCGAAACGTCGGGAAGATAAAAATAAGTTAATATACGCGATAGAATCCGTAAAATTAGTTTTATTTAAATGTGTAGTGTTCGCGTAAATATAAGAAATCATTATGGATTATATTTTCTCAATTCGTAGGCTGTGTATTGTTCAAATGCCGGATATGCGTCACAAGGAGGCTGTGGTGCTGCGCAATGCTGGAGATTTCTGAAAGCTTCGGAAAGAGTTTCGTCCGATATATCGTCTGTGTCTCTCGGAGGTCTTTTTTTGCTTCGTTTTCTGGATTTCTGGTCTTGTGTTCTAACTCTAGATTGTGTGTTATTAGTGTCATCTTGTTGTTGTTGTTGTTGCTGATTTTCCATGTCTTGAATATTGTCTTTGTCAGGTGAAGGGTCTTAAGCGAGTTAGGCACACTGTCCACGGAGGCGTAGCTTCATAGACGCTTCCAAATACGCCGTGCAGCTTAAGCAGCCCGGCGTACTGATCTCTATCCATGAGGCGTATTGCAAGCGTACATTGTCAATCATTTGTGAGAATGCAGTCGGACGACGAGGACGTTATTTTGGCTTATCACTACATTCGAAGTCGACGAAAACGACGATTATATTGGACCCACCCATATATAGAAAGAAATATCAACTGTAGATTGTTCATAGCGGCAAGAGAATTATTAGAAGATGACAGTGTATTTCACTCATTCTATAGAATGAGTAAAACAAGTTATCAAAATTTACTTCAGATCGTAGGACCATTATTACAAAAACAGAATACCAATATGCGAGAATGTGTTAGCCCAGATGAAAGGATATTAATCACGTTGCGGTAAGTAAAACAATATTTTAATCAAAATGGTTTATATTTTCCATCCAAAATATCAGTTTAAAAAAAATAACATGTATGTCGCATCCGTGAACTTTTATTGTATTGTAAAATCTTCCAAATCATTAATATTTTGTGAATAATTAATAGGGTTTAACGTGGTAATTTGTGTTTGTGAATAGTCAGAGAAAACTTGTGTGTCGTTAGAATAATTTATTGGAGAAGGTGTGGATGCTAGTGTTTGTGAACTGTGGGAGTTACCGGAAGAAATCGACGCATAGACTCTGAATTGGTTTATCTGTGGCTGGATAACTGAACACGTTGGTTTTTTAATTTCTTCCAAAAGCATCAACATTTTAATTCTAAATACACTCATTTGTTCATCTGTAAGACTTTGTATGTCGGGTAGCAAGCTCAGCAGAAACATTTTTCGTGGGTCATCTGTTTTATTTTCTTTTGTTTTTAACCAGTCTACAAAAGCTTTATCAGCTTCGTTGTTAACAGGTTTAATCCTTTTTTTTTTGGTTTTTGAAATGACGACCTCTCAACATGGGAATAATTTTCCGATTCAGTGTCTTCTGTAATATTATCTGTTATCTGTTAGGACCAACATACGCCTGTTCTTCGGGGCACGCAGGGGTCTCCTGATTTAGAGTTGATTGTTCAGGATTTGGTAAATTTCCTCTTTCATTCATGTGAATTACTGGTTTGACGTATGGTAATATAAACTGCATCTCATCATGTAGGTTACGCTTACTGTTTCATCGTTAGTATTATTATCATTCTGTAAAATAAAATATACTTTTTTTATGTTATTTTTATGTGCCAGCTACAGAAAAAGAGTCTCTCGCAATTTAAAACGGTTTAAAAATAAATGGAATTCCCCACATGCAGCGATAGATGGTAAACATGTTGTTTTACAGTCTCCCATAAACAGTGGCAATGACTATGATAATTATAAATCATTTTCTAGTATAGTTTTGTTCGCCTTAGTAGATAAAAATTACAAGTTTTATATGTACCTTCTGTGTACTAAATATCGGGAATTTGTCAATAAAACAAAAAATACAAATTATTCATCTAAATTTATTTTATCGCCTTCAAAGTAGGCCCCATCGCTTGCAATACAACATCTCCAACGCTTCACCCAGTCTTCCATACATTTTTCATAGGCTATTTGCGGTATGGCCTTTAGCTCATTCAGCGAATTTTTTGTTATGGCTTCTATCGACTCAAAACGTTTTCCTCGAAGTGGTAATTTTAACTTGAGAAATAAAAAAAAGTCAGACGGAGCCATATCAGGTGAATACGGTGCTTGGTCGAGAACTTTTGTTGAATTTTTCGCTAAAAACTCTTTCACTATAATGGCTGTGTGTGATGTTGCATTATCATGGTGCAGCATCCATGAGTTGTGTTGCCACAAATCTGGACGTTTTCGGCGGATACTCTCACGCAAACGCTTCATGACGCCTAAATAATATTCTTTATTCACTGTTTCTCCCTTTGGAAGGAATTCGGAGTGAACCACACCACGGTAGTCAAAAAAAACTGTCTGCACCACCTTGATTTTGGGGCGACTTTGCCGCGGTTTTTTGGGTTTCGGCTCGTTTTCGAGACGCCATTCTGAAGACTGTTGGCTTGTTTGCATGTCGTACTCATAAACCCATGTCTCGTCGCCAGTTATTATACGTTTCATAAAGGTCGGATCCGTAGAAGCTCGGGAAACCATGTCTTCAGCGACGTGCTTTCGCTGCGCTCTTTGAACAAAATTGAGCTCTTTTGGAACTAGTCGAGCGGCGACGCGTTTCATGCCTAAAATGTCAATGAGAATGTTGTGGACGGACTTAAAAGATATGTTCACCTCACTAGCCAACTCTCTCGGACTCATACGTCGATTTTCGCGCACTAGCTTCTTGATTTTGTCGATGTTTTCTTTGGTCGTAGCGGTTGAAGGTCTACCAGAACGAGGCAAGTCTACTACTACTTCTCGGCCTTCTTTAAAAGCTTTATACCATTCATAAGCCCTTGTTTTCGATATACACGATTCGCCGTAGGTATTTCGCAACATTTTTAGTGATTCACCACATGAAATATCATTCGAAACACAAAATTTAAGGCACACTCTTTGTTCAACAATATTTTCCATTGTAAAAATCGCCGAGAACTCAAAACTATGACCAACAAAAAGTGTAGTTTAAAACAAATTAAATGACAGATCCCGCTCAAACTTTGCGCGCTAAATCAGTACAGTGCTACCAACATGGAGTTACAAAATTAGAACGACCTCTTTTACGCGGGTCTTTTTATTGACATATTCCCGATACTTTTTACACAGAGTAGTAAATGTTGGAAGTAAAAGATTTCCAATGGAGGTGTATTTAAAAATACAAAATTATACCAAACACTTGAAAAAAAGAGAACATCCCATCACCCACAATTTTGCAAATATCGTATTCTACCAAAGTACCATTCTCTATATAAAGTGACAAAACTTTTCAGCTGCATGAATACACCATGAGACATTACGAAAGCAATCCAGAAAGAGATTCAAAGGAAATAATTTTTAATTATAGACTCTCCAGAGTACGTAGAGTTGTAGAAAACGCTTTCGGAGTGAAGTTCTGTTTATAGAGTTTTGCGTAAACCAATTTTAATGATACCAGAAAAAGCAACAAAAGTTGTCTTAGTATCAATTCATTTCTATAACTATCTATGGAGAACATCTTATAATAGCTTCGTAGCTCCTGGCTTTTTTGATGCGGTGCGAAATGACGTTGTAATGCGAGAAGAAAGTTGGCGAAATGAATCAGAATCAACATCATTATTATCAATTCAACAAATACTACGACGGGGAGCAAATAATGCTAAAGAGATACGTGACCAACTAGTAAGACATCTTATTACGAATGGAACTGACTCATGGCAAGATAACTATCAATAAGAAATATTATATGTACTTACATTTTCCATAGTATCTCGCGTGGCTTCTGGCTCGTACATAAATGCAAAGCCATTATATGAAAACCAGATGGATTTATAAACGTCATCACGCCCTGGAAGATGAAAGTGAAAAGTTTTGATAATAATAGTTCTTGGTATTAAATGTGAAAACTACTAATAAATATATATCTTACCTTATCCTGTCAAAAGACTTTTCTCGTGATTTTTCCCGCCGGTAGGATCCAATCTATAACTGCATCTTCTTTTTTAAATCAGGAACCAGCATATTCATCTCGCGGCTAATATTTAAGGCATCGTCTCTAAGCCCTCCATTTGCAATTAGGATCACTTGCATTTCATAGCCAGTGTTTATACCATAGAGAGATGTTAATTTCAAATACTGATTTTTATCCATAATTATTATGCTTGAGCGAGACACGAAACAAAATACACGTGCTTCCAGAGCGCGCGCGGCAAACGACAAAGGCGCCTTTGAGCAGAACAAAAAGCCGACACTCGGTAGCTCGGCCGCTCGGTCGCTCGGCCGCGGCGGTATGCACACTTTCCTCGGCCGGGACAATAACTCAAAAACTATTGGTCAGACCTTGATCAAATTGAACCACATGTGAAGCACCAGCTTTCAAATAAGAAAATAATCATTGAAATCGGTTCACCCAGTAAAAAGTTATGTATTATACACATAAAAAACATACAGTCGAATTGAGTACCGGCACCTTTTTGAAGTCGGTAGAAAAGCCATCTCAACATGAAAGGCCCCGAAGTGAATTAAAATATTGTTGAATTTCGAGAATTCTTGAGCCTGAATGCGATAACTTATTCTAGCAACAGCTAAATCATAAGTGACCTGTATACATGGAGCTTGACATTCGTCAGCAATATCCTGACTCATTTCTAGAGTTTCAAGACAGTAGAGTTATTCGTAGGAGAATCGTTTATCGGTGTCAGATAAGGCATTATTTGGACTGGTGCATTATCAATTTAAATCTTACTGTAATATCCTACCCATATTGGAACATTTGGTATTTTACGAAACAGAAACTTCCATTCTGTTGCACTTTCCTGTTGTTTTGACTTTTGTAAACCGGCAGGTACTTTAATCGCTGTAAATAACTTATAACAGCGCGCTTGATAGCCTTGATTGATTGATGTTTCTTCCGTAATTTCAATATTATCGTATGTTGTATGAGATTTCCTAACAACCGGTTTGCTGCGACGATATTCCAAAGACGACTTACATGTTTTTTATAGTTTCTGACGTAAAGTTTAATAGCTTTTTGAGACATTTCTTGTTCACAAAAACATATACTTCATATTTCTATCAGTCTTCGTAATAAACTCGCAAAATGTTATTCACAGAACTAACATAAAAGTCAGAGCGTCGTACATATAATAACATGAACGCGTTGTTTTGTGATCAGCTGTGATGGCGTCATGGCGATGGACATCAGTGTGGAGATGGGGCGAGAGAGACCAGAGATAGGGAAAAAGTGAAAGGGAGAGAGAGACGCCGAGTGGGGCATGCTTTACTCCAGCTGCACGCTCTCATGTTCATAGATGATTTTTAGTATTTCGGCTTGTGGAAATCAGCAGATTATGTTCCTTGTTATTTATGCATTATTTCCTTCGTTTTTTTTGCAACTTTGTAACCCTCCCAATCCCTTTCGTTACGTTTAAAAATAAACCACAATAATTTATTTGTGTGGTACACATGTAACCTTTACTAGTAGCGCCGGTAGTAGATTTTTCATGAGCCCAGGATTTACAAATAGCGCACATGACCCAAACTTCTATCGGTGGGGATTCATACTTTCGTTGTATATTATACAGTAAAACTTCGTTTTCATTACTTTGTAGTCTTCTTCAAATTTCTGACTCCTTTACCATTGAGCCGTGGCTTCTATTGTATGATTTTAATGTTGTTTTATAGTTTTTTAGTTGGTAATCTTTCCTTTTTCTACCGACTTCTAAAAAGGAGACGGTACTCAATTCGACTGTATGTTTTTTTAGTGTGTTAACTCATAATTTTTTACTGGGTGAACCGATTTCGATGATTCTTTTTTTTATTTGAAAGCTGGTACTTCTCGTGTGGTCCCATATGAATTTGATCAAGGTCAGACCAATAGTTTTTGAGTTATTCCTAATAACTTATATTGAAGTCGGCTGTACAAAATTTTTAATTTTAAATTATTTAGCTTTCTATTCACTTTGTCTCTTCAACTGAGTTTTTATTGGTGTGCGAAATAAAATCTGAGAATGCTTCTTATTATGTCGCTTGGAAGTGGTTCCTGTTTGAAGAATAACAGGCACATTGATAAATTCGGTTAGAGACACAGGAATGAAAGGAGGAGGAGTATTAATGGTAACGCTCAAATCGTTGTCATTTTCATGAATATAAGTAGCAACCTGTGTTGGTGTTTGACTCTGATGTTAACGGATTCGTTCAAACTTTCCTCAGCTGCAGTTTCATGAAGTTGCACTTTTGAGTCGAATTGGTGTAAGGTTAGTCAAATACCATATTTTCAAAGTTGATTTAAATTTGTCAGGATCAAGAGATGGCAAGGAAAGAACTTACAGGTTATATTCTTACTTGTTACTTTCGTGATTGTCAAGTATTATTAATACTAGTTCTTTGGTAGGTTTCACAAAAGAAATTAAGTATCGCAAGTAGTCAAGAAAGACTCATTTATTCAATCAGAAATCGTGGCAATCATGCCACTGTTACAGCATTTAAGTAACAATTCGTTCATTCTTTTTCTTTTGAAAATAAACATGGGTGGTATGTACCACCACATATGTCACTAGCGCTGACAGCACCAACTACTGCTATTGTTTTTCCGTTTTTTTCCGCGTTCTCTGCTTGTAGCTTCTGCTATCTGCTTTAAACCTTTTGGAGTCAAAATTCTGTAATTTTTTTGAACTGTGCTACTGCCGGTTTCATCAATATTACATATACGATGACCATGTATATTGTATTTTGTTTGGATCGTTTTTAATTGATCAAAAACAAATTTATTACGGTGACGTTAAAAGCTGTAATTCTATTAATCGAAGTAGCTTCTGGAATCCGTAAACTAAGCGGAAAAATGGAAGGATTCTAGAAATAAAGCCTGGTACTATGGCTTTAATATTGCCTGCTAGTAATCATTGCCTGCCACTGCCAGCTGGGTTTCTTTGTTAAAATTGTGTTTCAGTGTGTTAGCTTTAGCAAGTCGAAAGGCAATTCTACGTAATGAACTTGGTGTTATACCATAAAAATACTTGCAGCAATTAAGTATGTATTTTTCTTCACATCTTCTTGTTCTTTATTAACAGGTTTCGGGACAATTGACTATTTGCAAATGTCATGATAATTTGACAGTTAAAAATCCTATATTACATATAATTTTTTGATACGACAAATAGGGCCACAGACGTTGACGCCTATGGGCGAAACACCATACCGTGACTAACAATGAGTAATGAATGACAGTGCGATTACAGACGTTACCATCTATAGGCGGTTTGCCATATTACATACATTTGAAAAAGTTCATTTTGACGGAACGCCATAAGGCGCTAGCATTTAGAGCGGTCTGTCATATTATGTTAATATTTAATGTATTATATGGCAATATCGGCGTTGGGCGAGGCCGCCTTTAAACTTTTTGCCATTCTTTCTAGACTGGTTGATAGGCTTAGGGCACCGCCTAGAGGTCTGTCATAAAATAGTTATTCTTAAAATTTTTATATTACAGTTACGCCCGCTGACGTTATTGCCTTTCGGTCTACTTAGGTTTTTTTATAATGTCATCTACACTAAACAAGTACGAAAATATTAAACACAGCTAAATCAAACTTGTACTTAAAATGTCTTTGACAGCAATCACTCTTAATTTTACTTATATCATTAATTGAGATGCTTTTAATATAATATTAAGGTAACTTAACTCTTTCGTTGTCCCGTTCGCGCTCCAGGCGGCGACATTCAACATGTGAAAAATAACTTTTTGCACCTCCACCTTATCGTCTTCTGGAGACAAGAATAGTAACTGATCATTTGATCAGCACGATCAATATCTGGCAAGAAGCTGTTGTACCGTCCTATTTCTTTAAGTTTTTTGTACTTTTGCCCACGTTTGTTGGTAACTTTAATCATCTCAGGTTAATCCAAAGTTGTCAACATCAAAGCTTACTGTTTATCTCTCCAATGACTCAAGTGGTTTACGTAGCCAAAAATGTTCACCTTTCTTCAACTTCTTTTTGTGCTAGAAGTGTTAGGCTGCCTTTTCAATTACTTGTCAAGGTGCCACACGTATGCGTTTACAGGTCAAGAAGTTTCTCGGAGAGAGTCACGGAGTTATAAAAAATATCCATGTATAATTCATAGCCTTTAAGCAGATAAGGTCTCATTAAACGTAAGACAAGTTTTTCAATGTTCTTTCCATTCGTTTTGTATTCATCAACGTCTGCTTTACCAGAATACATTTTTTGATTCAAAACATACCCGTCGTGAGAAGTTAATACATAAATCTCAATTCTGTACTTGGTCTTGTAATGCATATACATATGTGCGAATAATAAATCGACCTTTAAAATCATTATAGATTTATCAAGCGATAGCTGCTTATCAAGATAATAGACTTGACGGATATTGCGAGTAAGTATTTATTTTCAGGCATACGAATTTGTCCGGAAAGCAGAGAAAGACCAAGAAATTTATACATCTTCGCTACATTTGTCTCCTAAAAAACTTCTCATGAAAAGCGGCCGGTTTGAGTTTACTAAAGAATTGCTGTATACATTTGAGCAATTCAGGTTCAGGAATTGTTATACAGGTTGGGCCAGAATAAAGTTCACTTTTGAAACCCATATAAAAAAAGACTAGTAACGATAAACTAGTAAAGATAATTACTTAGAGAGTTTATTCAAAAAGTAACTTAATTTAATTTACTTCTTGAAAATAACATAGTCTAGGTGTTCCCCGTCTCGCCGCAAACACTCTTCTAAGCGGGACTTTAAATTTTCAAAAACACGCCGGCACGTTGCTGTCGATATGGCCGCCATTTCTGCTCGAATGTTCGCTTTTAAGGCAGTAATTTTCCTCGGTTTATTGGAATAGACCTTATTCTTGAGAAAGCCCCACAAAAAGAAATCCGGTGGGGACAAGTCTGGGCTTCGTGGTGGCCACTCGATGTTACCTCTCTTTGAGATGACTTTACCGGGGAACAGCTCCTGTACGACCTCCATGCTGGCATTAGACGTATGGCAGGTGGCCCCATACTGCTGGAACCAGGTCAGGGAGTTGTACTCTTGCAGCCCAGCAAGGCTTGGCCTTAAAAACTTTTGAAGCATTTCCACATAACGGTCTGTATTAACGGTTACTGCGTGACCTCGAGAATTTTGAAAGAAATAAGGCCCAATCAGCCCTTTGGCTGAAATGGCAGCCCAAACCGTCACTTTTTGGCAGTGGAGTGGCTTTTGATGCTTGCGCAAAGGCTGTTCAGCACTCCAGAAACGGCAATTCTGCTTGTTGACAAATCCGTTCAGGAGAAAGTGGGCTTCGTCCGAGAAAAGGATGTTCCCGAAATTGGAAAACCGCTCTAACATCAAGGTGGAAAATGACGCCCTTTTGTATGGTCATCATGGGAAAGTTCTTGCACCAACTGGATCTTATAAGGATGAAGCTTCAAATCTTGTCTCAAAATTCGTCTTAAGCTGCTTCGCGAAATCCCCAAAGTCGCTGAACGTCGTCGCGTAGAAAGTTCCGCATTTTCTTGGACAGATTGATTAACCTCCTGAATCGCTTGCTCCGTGCGTAAAGTACGGGGGCGACCTTGACGTCTCATTGGTAGCGTCGAACCAGTTTCTTGGAACCTCTTCAGCCATTGTTTTAGCAACTGAGTACTAGGACACTGCCGGATACTCCGTAAATTCAATTTAACTCTGAACATACGCCGCACAATAATGTAAGAATGACCATTTTCGTAAAACGCTTGAACCGAGAACGCGCGCTGCTCCCCCGTGAACTGACTCTTAGCGACTAAAATTGCGTAAGACGCGTGACCCGATCACACCCCGCGCACCCCGCTACTTCCCACGTATGACGATCTATTTGCCAAAGAAAAGTGAACTTTATTCTGGCCCAGCCTGTATATAATCTCCTAAATAACAGTCATTCTTCGTTGGATGCTTGTGTATTTCTTGTTGTATAACCAATATTATCTATTTCTTCAACAATGCCATGAGATCTACAAATATATATATTATATATTTATAGATCTCATGGCATTGTTGTTTATTGTTATACTATAGACTGAAGTTGCTACAATAACATGGCATGTTGTTGTCAGATTTGTTGCCAACTTTTTTGATAAGTAAGGAAAAATTCTCTTCCAGACACCTATTTTTCTTTCTACGGTGTATCTTGTTTTTATATGGGCCTTATTATATTTTTCTTCTAAAACTGTTTCAGGTTATAGAACTGATGTCAGTAAATATTTTTGACTACCATATCCACTATCTTTCAAAAGTATACTATCAATGATACATTGTTCCATCTTTCTTTTTAACGTGAAAGCTTGGAAAATTCGGTTCTCATGTACTGAACCAGGTCGATCAACGGCCATGCCATATATTTGTAGGTCAGGCCCACATACAATCTGTACATTTATTAAAAAATATTTTTTACGGTTCCTGAATACTTCCGCATGAGAACCGCCAGGATTTTGAATTGGTATATGAGTTCCATCAATGGCACCGATAATACCAGGAAAGCTTCCTATGCTGTGAAATTGTTCTTTGGTTGTCTCAAGATTGCTAGAAAACTTCACAAATTGCTGCATCTTTAGACAAAACAGATATGAAACTCTTCTCGCTATCCTTCAGACAGTTAGTTCAGCTTACTTTTATGAGATCTCTTGTAATAATCTAGAAAAAAAAATATGATGGTGTTAGTACTTACTAACTTAACATAATGATTTATATAATTACCACGAAAATACACGATGATGAAAAGTTTAATTACATAGAGAACTACCTATAAGTATATCTACTTTTTAATGTTAATTTTAAGAGGAATTATATCCATTGTTATTATTGGTAGGTAACTATGCATAAATATTATTAAAATATTGTGGATTTGAAAGTATTGATAGGTAGAATAACTGAATTATTATTACAAAGCTGGAAACTCCCAGATGAATATAATCTTAAGGCCACTAGTAACTGGTAAATTGGAGGCACTAGAAGGCCTCTACTGGTAACTTTAAAAAGATCTGCATTTATTAGAGGCATACGACACATATATTTAATACGATATCTTTTGAAAACCTATAGCGACTTCAATTCATTAGCACTGTAATAATAAAAAGGATTTTGAAAGTCACGTATCACTTTTCTTGTGCTAATCCTTGTTTGCACGTTTATTCTCTCCAGGATATAATTATCCCTATTTCCTAATTACCTATTTGCAGTTCGCCGTAAACAATAGTTCTTTGCTAAATAAGAGTTGCCTGGAAGAAATCGCTTCCAGAGCGATAAGACCGCCTATTGTACTTTCTATATATTTATTTAATTTTGTCTCGTTTTAATATGTATTGGTGTACAATAAAGAATATATTGATTGATTGATTGATGAACTCTTCGGTATCTTTGCTATCCTAGAAACCTGAGATTTTTAATTCCACTTGACAAAATTCTATGGCTTTTGCAACGCTTCTACTAGGCAATTGTGTTGCAAGTTTGATATTCATTATTGAGTTTCTAAAATAAATATGTTTTTGTTGTGATTCTATTAGCCAGATATAAGCCAGTTTTACTTTGTAAATTACACAATTTTTTTACGTATTCCCATTGTATTTCTTTTTTATTCTAATTCAAGAAACATTCTTTGGATTCAAAGTAATTCCTTATTAATTTTACCATGTGACAGGGATCCGAAAAACGGCGATATCGTAATCGGTAAAGTGTGATTGAATGAAATTTGCAAATGCCTCGGATCGCATTTAATACAATACAATACAATACAATACAATACTCTTTATTGTACTCCAATAAAAAATGAAAATATCTGAAATAAAAAATAAACAACTATTGAGGGAAATACAGCCGGTATTATTGCTTCATAGCAATCTCTTCCAGACAAGAAGAAGAAATAAATAAAATAAGAAAAAGAACAATGGGCCTACCACTAAAATAACCTGCACTAAAATAAAAAATAAATAAAAAACAAATAAAGATACAAACTTATTAAGCGGAGGAAGTGAGAGGGGTTAGAGAGACAAATAGTATTCCTTAATCTGTTTCTAGAACACATTTAAGGATTGAGCACTTCTAATTGACTGGGGTAAGGAGTTCCAAAGTCTTACTCCAAGAACAGCGAATGATTTATCATAATAAGTCGTTTAATTTTACACACCAGTATTTTCATTGAGGATAGGTATGTAGAATGTACGTCAAAAATAAATGACACAATGTCTACTCCTACATCGTTGTATTTTCTAAGAATAATCTTAATAATATTACTTATTGGACGCCTTTTAGCCCGTGAATAAGTGAATACGCAACTGGTAATTTCCAGGGCTCATTAAGTGACAACAGCATAAAAACGTATGTCTCGGAAGCCATTCTGTTCATATTTTCATCGGGACCAGAACTGATATCAACAAGCCCGTCTTCTTTGTGAGTTCGATTGTTCCAACATTTTTGGTATCGGATAGCCATTTTATCTGCAATTAGTGCGCAGATTAGTTTTTTCAGATTTTTCTCTTTTGGGTTTCAGTGTTTGAAAGGAATCTTCAGTGAGTCATGGGGAACTCTAAACCCAGTACCATTTAATCAGAGTTTTGGGATGTGGGAGGCATGTCTCAAATTATCTTCTGACAAAGCTATAAGCACGTGGTGACGAAAAGTGCATCAGCTACTATGTTTGCAAATTCTTCTGGATATCTTTCTGCTGCAGCAGTGTCTGCAGACGCAACTTCTTCAAGGATTTTAATGCTATGTAATGATTGTCTCACCTTAAATTTAGATGCAGATCCTGCAATAAGCTAAGAAACGACTATCAATGTCTGTCAAGTTTGCTTATTCAAACGATATTATCATGCCAAATTGCAAGCAGCAGCAGCAGTCACCTAATAATGCTTTAACATAATCTTTTTATAAAACTGAAGTAACAAACGAACAAACAGTCCACCTGATGGTAAATGAGTATAGGAGTCCATAAACACCTACAAACAACTGCAAACAAACAAAACTAAAGATGTGTTGTCACCTCTGAGAACTAGGATGGAATAGGAGTTTGACTTTGGTGGACAATGTACGGACTCATTCAAACTTTGCTTAGTTGCAGTTTCATGAAGTTGCAATTTTGAGTCGAACTGGTGTGAAGGTAGTCAAATACCATATTTTCAAGTTGATTTAAATTTGTTAGGATCAATAGCATGAATTTCAGGGTTTATAATTCACTGAACTCCTTACTTAAATAAATCCACTGAAAGCCTTGCCTATGTTAACTGTTTTGTTGCACGCCTTTGTAAAAAGTTCTCCACCCTCGTATTGCCTTATTCGTTTGCCAGGATTGTTGACCATGTATAGCACACATTCTTAATGTATGCCATCTTCTGTGAACTGAAGATTGTAAGATCCAGAGGCTGCATTTTGTGAAATACATGGGGTGGCAAGGAAAGAACTTACAGGTTATATTCTTACTTGTTACTTTCGTGATTGTCAAGTATTATTAATACTAGTTTTTTGGTAGGTTTCACAAAAGAAATTAAGCGTCGCAAGTAGTCAAGAAATATGGACGGACTCATTTATTCAATGAGAAATCGTGGCAATCATGCCGCTGTTACAGCCTTTAAGTAACAGTTCGTTCATTCTCTTTCTTTTGAAAATAAACATGGGTGGTACATACAGGATGATTTATAGCATAGTTTTCATTAAATACCGATGAAAAGTGACTAGCAAAGAAATCACATATTTCTTGCCTAGTATTTGCCTGTTGATTATGCAGAAACATTTTATTAGGGTAGTTTGAAGCTTTACGTCGCGTATTTTTTACATACGTCCAAAAATATTTCGGATTATGGCCAATAGTTTTCTAAGCGCATAATACAGGGTATTTTTGGAACGCTCCCGAAAACTAAGACAGGCGACAGCTCCAAGTATACCTTTGATCATGGGTCACAAATTCGATACTTTTGAAAAAAAAATCCATCTTTTTACAACGTTTTATTAGATTTATTCACGCGCCTTCATGTTAGTACAGCTAAATGAAACGATAATTTCATAAAAAAATCATAAAAATACTGAAACATAAAACCAGCAGTGGAATTACTGAATTGATATCACCTGACTAGAGGTCAATGTACGCGCGAACGCTGAAAAAAGAACGCTAGCCCTGAACTTGGGCACTGAGCGATTTATCACATATTGGTACGAAGGGGGCGCGACGGGGGAGCAATCCACCAATATTACTGTGCCTGCATGCTATTGGTTCCTGCGCTTTGTTTGCTCCAAAAATACAGTCGCATACACAGCTTACTTTGCGACTAGCGACGATGTTTTAAAAAGGAAGGAAAGAAAAATTATTTATATCTATTGTTTTATGACTGAATTAGTAAACAAAAAGGTAAATATGATAGGAGAAGGTAAATGGGGAAAATTGTGGAGTAAAGTTAAAAGTGTTGAGGAAGAATATCGAAAAAAATTACCATGTGATCGACCTGATGACGGAAGCTCAAACGAAGATGAAAGTGATGATGAAGTAGCATCCAGTAACACCAACACACCATCTTCTTCTTCCATGTGACCCAAGACGTCATAATGGACGGCGTGTCACCCTTAGCTTAAGTTTTCTTGTTACAAACTACTTTATATTTTACGATAGAAATAACAAATAAAGTAAACATTATCCATTTTTAATTCCCACCTCTTCCAAAGTTCTAAGTAGCTAGTAAAACACCTATTATGATTCTACAATAAAACAATTAATTACTATAATATTATAAAACAATAGCCCAATACCATGTAGTACTTTAGAACGCGACTGTACCTACACTCCCTCCACTGTCGACCTGTATCTAGCTCGGTACGAAACAATGCTGCGGTCATAAGTAAAAAGGGCGCATCTAACAATTTTTGAATAAATGAGTTAAATATACCATTCGACTCATGATAAGAAGGCGCATCTACTAAATTTTTTTAATATTCAAAAATATCAATATTTTAGAAATTATCGTAAGAATTTTAGACGTAACTGTTGACCACAAAGGACATTTTTTTTAGTAGAAAAGACTTATACAAATTCAACATAAAAGAAAAGACTTATTTAACCAGTTGCTACGTCATCTTTAACAATATTTGCATCGATTACTTAAATTTCAATTATTCTTGTCTTATTATTCTATATCTTATTATTAAGAGCTTATATCTTATTATTAAGAGCTGGTGTTTCACATGTGGTCCCATATAAACTTGATCGAGGTCAGACAAATAGTTTTTGAGTTATCCTTAATTATTTATATTGAAGTCGGTTGTACAAAATTTTTAATTTTTAATTATTATCGTAGTAAGTCTTGTATGATATCCCCTTTAAAATCATTACTCAAGAGTTGCGGGTTGTTATTTTTTGTGTCTCACTACCAATTTTTTTCTAATATTTACTAAGAAAAAAAGTAGTAAATTGTTATTAGCGTCCTTTCAACTTCAAATGACCTTTCCAAAATATGTAAAAATGTTAAATGAATGGCAGTTTTTTTTATATGTTAGGTAAGAAAGACGCAAATGGTTATATGCGTCTTTTCTTCGAAGTTTTTGTGTTGCCAGGTGTATTTTTTAAGCTAAGATGAAAAGGAAGATTCGTTTTATATAAATAAATAAACAAATTATCAAAAAAATAAGTTCGTCCTTAAAATCTTCATGTCTCTACTATTTCCATTTTCACATAGATACCTTTTAATATACTTTAGACACAGGGTCTGAAAGAAAAATTCATCTATTTATTTTTTATTTTCATTTTACGTTTTTGTTAGTTGCGTCCTTCTTTATTATGACGGTAGAATGTAACCCGGCCGGCTCGTGTCGCCTCACGCTGTGACGCAGTAGGTTTCAGTTTTGTCGGGGCTCGTTATTAATTGTTGTTTTTGAA
This sequence comes from Parnassius glacialis, assembly GCA_033319125.1. Taxonomy (NCBI): domain Eukaryota; kingdom Metazoa; phylum Arthropoda; class Insecta; order Lepidoptera; family Papilionidae; genus Parnassius; species Parnassius glacialis. The sequence continues at coordinate 11,175,577 of JAVANC010000015.1, read as the reverse complement.
ACAGTTCCGTGTTGATTTTGTACACGCGAGCGACAGTTCAATCGTTTTGTTTATTAAATTATTATTACTTGTGATAACGTGTTGGTATTATTCTTGTTGTTACGTTTTTTGTTTTAATAATGTCTAACGCGTACTTTTATAGTGATCGTGAATACGGCAACATGTTAGGTATCTGAACCTAGGTACACGAAGTATCGCTAAATAAATTGTTAAGACGTCGAGATGGAACAAGTGTGCTATACTGTGCATTGCACAAAGTGTTAAAGCGTAACCGAATGCGCCCATACAAATTGCACAAAGTGCAAACTTTAGTTCCCGGCGATCACGACCGCCGACGAGTTTTCTGCCGTTGGTTATTAGACCAGCAACAACGTGTGCCTGGTTCCATTGAGCACATTATCTGGACGGATGAGTCGACATTTACCAGAAACGGCCTGTGGAACCGAAGAACACGTGTTTTCAAAGGGTAACCCGCACGCTGTTCGACAAACCGGGCACCAAACCCGATGGTCGGTTAACGTATGGGCAGGTTTATTTAAGGATCGCATACTGGGACCAGTGTTTCTACCACAGCGACTGAACGGACAGCGATACCTAAACTTTATAAATGAACAGTTGGTTGACATTTTAGACGACCTATCGTTGGCTGAATATCGCCGCACATGGTTCCAGCATGATAGTGCACCTCCACATGTCGTGAGGTTCGTCCGTGAGCGCCTCACTGAATTATTTGATGATTACTGGATTTTGCGAACTAGGACCACACGCTTGGCCACCTCGCTCACCAGATCTGACCCCGTTAGACTTCTTTCTGTGGGGTATGTGAAAGCAAGGGTTTTTAATCGTGAGTGTGATAGTGCTGACGAAATGCGCCAAAGGATCTGTGTCGAAGACCAGACGATGCCTGCATGAGGAGACGCAACACTGAGCCCAAATCTGCCTTGAAATGAATGGAGCACAATTTCAGCCGCATCTCATAAGACCACGGAGGATTTAGAGCGGTAAGCTGTTTCATAACTAATTTTTTTAAATAACTTAGTACTGAACTAATCTGAATAGGTACATAACTGATACATGAGAATAATAAACATACCTACACGATGAATAAAAACGCATGACTCTAATCTTGGTTACATTTCATTTAAGTATTTTTTCTTTAGCGGGAAATCGAACCAGTTATTTGGGTTATTTAACCTGCAAATTCGGATTAAAGTGGCTACGTGGAGACAAGCACAGTGGCAGAATAGTAGGTTAAGTAGATAAGTTAGGTATTTAGACAAGTGTTGTAAATTATTAGGTATTGTGGTATGGCCCGCTAGTTGCGGGCCGCGCTAATTTGCGTTCGCGCGTACATTGACCTCTAGTCAGGTGATATCAATTCAGTAATTCCACTGCTGGTTTTATGTTTCAGTATTTTCATGATTTTTTTAATGAAATTATCTTTTCATTTAGCTGTAATAACATAATGGCGCGTGAATAAAGCTAATAAAACGTTGTAAAAAGATGATTTTTTTTCATCAGGATCGAATTTATTTGTGACCCATGATCAAAGGTATACTTGGTGCTGTCCCCTGTCTTAGTTTTCGGGAGCGTTCCAAAAATACCCTGTAATGTCACTAGCGCTGACTGCACAAACTACTGCTATTGTTTTTCCGTTTTTTCCGCGTTCTCTGTTTGTAGCTTCTGCTATCTGCTTTAAGCCTTTTGGAGTCAAAATTTTGTAATTGTTTTGAACTGTGCTACTGCCGGTTTCATCAATATTAAATATACGATTACCATGTATAATGTATTTTGTCTGGATCGTTTTTAATTGATCAAATACAGATTAATTACGTGGCGTTAAAAGCTGTAATTCTATTAATCGAAGTAGCTTCTGGAATCCGTAAACTAAGCGGAAAAATGGAAGGATTCTAGAAATAAAGCCATAGTACCAATCATTGCCTGCCACTGCCAGCTTTGTTTCTTTGTTAAAATTGTGTTTCAGTGTGTTAGCTTTAGCAAGTCGAAAGGCAATTCTACGTAATGAACTTGGTGTTATACCATAAAAATGCTGGGTTTCTTTGTTAAAATTGTGTTTCAGTGTGTTAGCTTTAGCAAGTCGAAAGGCAATTCTACGTAATGAACTTGGTGTTATATCATAAAAATACTTGCAGCAATTAAGTATGTATTTTTCTTCACATCTTCTTGTTCTTTATTAACAGGTTTCGGGACAATTGATTATTTGCAAACGTCATGATAAATTATAAGGTTAATAACGTTGTTGCAAGCAACTTAAAACTAACTTCTGACCTGAGTGTAACAATTTCAGGTGCTCATTTTGAATCAGAAGATGAGTCACAGTGGATTCTTTAGGCAAAATAATTTGATGTTTGTGGCTATATGGCAGCGCAGAATGTTGAAGCCTACCACCTACTCTCAGGATACCTTCAGCATCAATAAATGGGTTCAGAGATTTTAAATATGATGATGCTGGCTTGCCTGCCTGCAATAAAGCCATATCGCTCGGGAAATATCTTTCCTGCTCATTTTTAATTAATAAATGCAACCCTTTACTTGCCTCTGCATACATAATAAAGTTTTCTTTTATTTTATTTGACCCTGGCCTGGTATTGTTACTAAACCTGAGTATGTATGCTAGAACATTGACAAGTTTGTCAAGGTTAGAATATTTTTTTATTAATAAATCTAGAAAGGACTTAAGTCTTTCTTGTGATGCTGCACACACCAATTTTTCACTTGCAGAGTCCTTTACCTCTGGTAAGTTTTTTGTTGATTTGTGATTAAATTCATCAAATTGATAATCTGAGTCTTTCAAGAAAGACGGTCCTGACCACCACAGTTGGTTACATTGTAGCTCTGTAGGGGCATAAGGTTTTGTCAGAAAATCTGCTGGGTTTGAATCATTTGCTACATATGCCCATTTGAAAGACATTGTGAGGTCATTGATAATTTTGATTCTATTTGCAACGTATGCGTTGAGGATTACCGGGTCGGTCTTTTGCCATGCTAAAACTACTTGTGAGTCGCTATATAAGTGGACATTATTAATCTTTATCTTTTTACTTAATGTACCATGTACTCTGGCACTCAATTTTGCTAAAAGGAGTGCAGCATTTAACTCTAAACGCGGAATTGACATCTTACTTGATTTAGGCGCAATTTTTGACTTTGAACATAGTAATGACACGGTGGTCCTTCCTTGGTTGTCAACAACTCGTAAATAGATTGCACAGCCCATGGCAGCTATTGCAGCATCAGAAAATCCAATAATTTGAACAATTTTACTATTTTCTGGACACACATTTCTAGGTGCTGATATCTGCGCCATCTGCTGTAGACTATTGTAAAATTGCAACCATTCATCCTGTAGTTTAGTGGGAAGGACCGTATCCCATGATATAGCGACCTCAGTCCATGATTTTTGCATTATTACTTTGGCTTGAACCAAAATAGGCCCCGCAATTCCCATTAGATCATAAAATTTACTGATATAGCTCAATATTTGCCAAATATCACAAGCTGGAGGGCAAGTAATTATGAATGAATCTTGCTGTATACAAAATTTTAAACCTAAAGTTTTAATGTCATTATTGAACTCTAAATCCCCTGAGTTCTGATGCTGCTCTGGTACTTCTGCCAAGATTGCCTTGTGATTAGCTGACCACTTATGTAACTGGAAATTTCCTTTATTCAGCAATTCAATCAGCTGTGCTTTTGTTGCAATAATCTTTGCTAAACTATCGTCTGTATGAAGCACATCGTCAACATAGGTTGAATTTAACAGAACAGGAGCAGCTAGCGGATATTGTTCACCGAATCTGGTTGCTAGCTCCAGTAAGCAGCGAGTAGCCAGCCATGATGAGCACTTCAGTCCATAGGGAACGGTTGATAGCTGAATGCATTTAAGTTGCTCATCCGGGCTGTCTCTCCAGAGAATGTTGAGCAAAGATCTTTGGCTTTTTTCTATGATTAAATTGCGAAACATACGCCTGATATCACAGACAAAGAAGTGTTTATGAAGTCTGAATAACAACAAAATGTCAAACAACTCTTGTTGGACTATGGGTCCATTCCACATCAGATCATTCAAAGAAATTTTATTATTAGTTTTCATGGAACCGTCAAATACAGTTCTTAATTTAGTTGTGATTGCATCTTGCTTTGTCACTGCATGATGTGCAAAAAAATAGACTGGATCTTTTGATAGATCATAGAGAGTAATGTCTACAATTGAGGCGTGACCTAATTCAAGGTATTAGTGAATAAAGCTTTTGTACTCTTTTTGTAATGGTTTATCTTTTTGCAGTTTATTTTCGAGATTCAAGAATCTTTTTAATGCTAGACCGAGTGATTCACCTAAGGCATTGTTCATATCACAAAGAGGTAGCTTTAGTGGCATTGAAACTTCAAACTGGTTGTTTTCTAACTTGACTGTATCGGTGAAATGCTTCTCAACATATTGTTGTTCTGAGGTATGTTCCACAAATTTCTCAGATACTTTTTCAGATTGCCAAAAGTTAGCTATGGTGGCGCTTATGTCAGTTTCACATTCCTGACAGAATAGAGCAACAGCAGAACTCTGAATATATGAATCAGGGACACTACCTGCTACTATGTAACCAAACTGAGTGTGTAAGAGTGATGGTTGTGCAGCATCACCTTTATCCTCGTCCTGTGTCAGTTCTATGCACTCAGTCTGCGGCAACAGTGCCTGGAAAAATACATCAGCACCAAGTAAGATACCTATATCACTTGTGATATTGAAAGAATCATCGGCTAGTTTAATATTGCTTGGCAATTTTAATTTTGCTAAGTTAATGGGGTGTTGTGGCAATTTTGATGTTATCTGATCAACCAACAGGAGATTAGCCCTCACTTTATAAGGGTAAGCACATGAGAATATATCTAATTGCAGCGCATGTCTGATTGTCTTCCCAGTATTTGCAATACCAACCACATCAATGTGGTTAGGTATTGGTTGCTTACCTATTGCTCTGGCAACGCTAGAGGTTATAAAGGATGATTGGCTGGCTGAATCTAACAGCGCCTTTACTATAATTTCTTCCCCATTCTGTGAGATCAATTTGACCTTTGCAGTCGGCAGAAGGACCTGGGTCCTTTTGCTCAATTCACTCGCACTCATATTTACAACATTAGAACTAATTATGGGTTCTGAGTTTCGCGTTTCATACTCACTATTATGACCCATCTTGCATCTGGCATATCTAAAATGGAAATTGCACTTGTTCGAGTGGGCATTTAAACAGATTTTACATAGTTTTTTGCTGTGGACAAAAGCTAACCTGTCTTTTACTGAAGCTAGCATGAAACTAGGACATGTATATAACTTATGCAGCTTACCACAGAAAATGCAATTTGATTCCCTTACATTGATCACATTAGCTGCAACCTTACCCGTTGAAATCACAGTAGCTGGTGTATGCGCCGTCCCGTCAGATTCAAGAGCTAAAGCTCTCGCTTCTAGAAATTGTATGAGATCATTATTAGTAGTTAATATTGGTTGAGGCTGATCCAGAGCAAGGTGATATGCATTGCGAGTAGAGGCATCTAGTTTTCTAGTCAGCATACATACAAGTATGCTGTCCCACTTGTAAACAGGTTCTCCCAGATTTTTTAACGCAGCTAAATTTTGTTTTACTACCGCTATTAATGACCGTAGCGAGGCAGCGCTACTTTTATTGCAGGCAGGCATGTCAAACAGTGCACATATGTGCTCATTAATAATTTTGTGTTTTTTTATCATACCTCTCTGTGAGTATGGTTAGAGCTTCTTGGTAGCTAGACCCTACCACTGGCAAGTTTTTAACGAGGTCGTAGGCTTCACCTTTAAGAAAGTTTCTTAGATAGAAAAATTTTTGAATATCGCTTAAATTTTTATCACTATCAATAAAGGCTGTAAACATTTCAATAAAGGGCCTAAACTCAGAGTACATACCCCGGAAAGCAGGCATCTCTACCTGTGGTAGTTTTAGTTTAGTAACAGCACTTGAAGTCGCAGTCGGGACAGCAGTGCTTCGCTTTTGTAGACTTGCTAAAAGTGTTCGTATGCCCGACAGGCACTCCAGGTAACTCGTCTCCGTTACATCAGGATCCTCCGCTAAATCACCAAGTTCTATATTTATATTTTCATACTCGTTGTAAGTAGTAAGCGTCTTCTCCTCCATGAGAAGGAGCATTTGCAGCGACGCGTCATCGAGCGCGCCTGTTGCCACCCTATTCTGCATGCGGGTTATGTTCCCTTTAAAGGCAGCTCGCTTGGCGAGGAGTCGCCGTACATCTTCTTTGTCCTCTGCCATGATATGATTGCCGCGACTTGTTCAAAATAATTCAAATGACAATAATTGCAACCTAGTAGCAAACATAACCTGCACGAATATTTGCCTTACAACTGCGTATAGGCAGTAGTACTTTGAAAATGCAGATAGTATTAGTTTCACTGTATAACTTGAAAGAACGCGGTAATCACAGCGTTAATGTATGGATGGAGTGCTTGCTTGCTTTCGTGTCGATGAAAAATAGCACGCGGTGTTCACGGCGTTGCGGGGCAAAACAAAATGGCGTTTCGCAAAATTCGCCGCCAATGTATGTCGCACCGTTTTCCTGTTGCACCACTTGGTAAACTGGTTTCTTTATGCGTTGGTTTCACGTCGTGGTCGAAGGATCATGTTAAAGTCCTTGTTTGCCTAGTTAGTCAGCTAGAAATCTATATAATGTAATATAAAATAAAACCACTCGCGCTGCGTTTGTTCGACTGACTCCATAGAGTATTTTTATTTCTTTTAACCATAGACACAATTTTATGTTTCTAACAGTTGTAATACTTTTATTTTGAATGATCGTATTTGATTATCTGTCATATCATCAAATTCAGAAAGTAAACTCAAGAAAAAATGATTCATCTTTATTTGATTTGTAGTAGTTTGTTTGGGTTCACCTGCCTTTTCAATTTTTTTCTTTAAAAATTTTACCATTGCAGAGTCTACTGCATTATACCGTCATCTGCGTACAGCCTGAGAATTTCCTAACGTTGCTGCTGGTTCTTCTACTGTAAAATCTTCAGATTGTATGTTATATTGTGAATTGTTGCTGGAGGTACATCGATGAGGTTGCTCGCTCATCTTAGGACACCTATTGTATGTTGTTCTTCTACTGCTGGGTCACTTTGCTCAACAGGTGGAATGTTACCACATTTTCGACATTCGTTATTTGTTTTTACGTATAGTAAAATGAGTGATAGATAATCTTTAAGATTAGTATAGTTTTTTCGGCTTGGAACCACTTGATTGTGTTTTCAAACTTCTAAAAAAAGTAGATCTTATGTTGCGCCATTTCTCTGTGCAGACGTTAACTAAAAAAATTGTTAAATTAGTCCATAGGTTTTGTTATCTAATTTTTTCAAGTAAATTGTTTTTTTTTTGTTTCAGATATCTCGGCACGGGAAGAACTTTTAGCTCTCTAGCACTTTATTTTGCGAAAGGTATTAGTACTATATCAAATATTATAGCTGAAACGGCTGAAGCAATTTGGACATTTCTACAAAATGAATACATGGCTATACCTTGAACAGAAAAATCGAAAGAAATATCAAACCGTTTCTAGGAAATTTGAAATATACCAAATTGATTGAGGGGGGGGGGGGATGGACGGTAAGCATGTAAAGGATTCAAAAACCGCCAAACTGGATCAAAGAATTATAATTATAAGGGCTATCATTCATTATTTGCTATCATTCAATATTTTGTCATCATTATTTGCCGTTTATGATGCTGATGGCTTATTTACAATGATTGAGACAGGGTATGCTGGAAGGAATAGCGATGGCGGGGTATTTAAAGCTTCTGCTTTAAGCTAGTGGTTGGAGCGAGATGATATTAACATATCTACAGCGGCCCCATTACCCCACGACAATACGCTTCAAGAAGTGCCATATTTTTTTGTTGCGGATAATGCTTTTCCTTTGACACGCAGGGTTTTATGACCCTATTAGATGGCGAGTATCACCTATGAAAAAATAATTAACAACTATCGAAATGCTAGAGTACGTTAAACTATTGAGTGTGCATTCGGTATGATGACAGAAAAATTCCAAGTATTCTTAACACCTATTCGTAATTCAAACTATGCAACAATAATAAAATCAGCATGTGTCCTACACAATTTTATACGACTGAAAGAAGGAAATTCATATTCTGCTGTTGATATTGAGGGTACTAGACAAACCCGTTCGTTTTGACAAAAACAAACTATATGACAAACTATTTTATTACACCGCAAGGAGCACTTCCATGGCAAAACAATCATTGTGTATAACTTGAATATAAAAACGACTACATATCTGATAAATGTGTTTTATTAGATATCTCACAATCACAAAAAAACAAATCATTGTAGATGGATGGATGGATGGATGTGACATCTTTTCTTGAATATTCAACCAATTTGTAATTATACAATGCGGGATACTTTTTAATTTCTACGCATCCGAGACGCAGTAAGACGAAACGATCCCTCCGCGCTCCCGCACATACCGCGCCAATTAGAAGACGCACATTAAAATATATGCTCTGCAAGCTTTCGGTACCGCGTATACCGTGCGAAATGAATCCGCACCGCTCCCACACCGACAAGGCAGAAAGCGGCCTAAGCACTTCTTGATATTTGGACGATACCAAACGAGCGCGTTCATTAACAGCCCTTTGAATGCTCCTTTCTGTTAATCTCGAGTGCACTTCGACAAAAGTTTGGCAACTCGGTATAGGCTTCTCGATATTCTTTTACAGCTCGGTTTTCAATGCCATTGCAAAAGCCATACATGAAGTGTATGTCGGCAATATGCTGCGCTACATATTAACGACTTTCCATATTTGTATCACACTCTTAACGATAAACAGTAATACATCACGTATAAAGCACGGACAATAAGTGAAAGTAGCGATCACAACGCAGGGCGAGGGATAACTAATTTAATTAATCAACTACCAAACTGTGTATTTTTTATGACCAATATGTTCCATCTCACTTACTCATGCTAGTAGCTTGCAGTATTTCCGGCCTGCTCTTGAATGGAATGCATCACTGCATTAAATTCGAGAGCAGGCGGTGCCAGATGTCACTAAACAAAGGCCTTTTCTGTTTGCGCATACCCTATGTTCAAACAACAATAATTCTTAAAGTAATAAACATACAGCTGTAAACTTAATGTTGTATTGTAGCTAAGCTCAAAATTTGTCGATCTAATAAAAAGATAAAAAAGTAATCGGAGGTTGGTTTTTGCAGTAATTTACAATAATTTGCCGATTAGAATATTTTTTTTTATATTTATTTGGACTTAAATATTATTTTTAAAGTTACGAGTATGTGAACCCATTTTTTCGTAATGTACTATGTATTGAAAAACTGTATTAAAAAAGGATAAAAGTATTGTTGCCTTCCGAATGAGCCTACTTTTCTCAGTAAGACCAAAACTTTGAGAGATATGATCTTTTTGTACACATGTAGAGAATATCTCAAGAAAAAAACAAAATGGCTGTCACATAGAACGAAGGGGATTAGACTTAAGTGTGTAGTGTATTTTTGTATTAAAATAGTTGTTATATATGACCTAGAATATCGCTAGTCCGTAACCGAACACACTGTTTGTTGTTTAACCCATCCAGTAACAACTTTTGTTAAAGCGTTTACTTTTTGGTATTTCGCTAATTACTATTCGATCTGGCTATCTCGTGTTCATGGATACCACTTCTTTATTAAGTTTATAAAACTCTGCCTGTGTTGTTTTACAAACGTAGCAACTTCTAATATATACGAACAAGGCACCGGTAAGATCCCCAGTGTCTTAAATAGAGGTTGGCATGACGCATCTGGGCCAACACCATGAATGGCACGAACACATTTTTTTGTGCAATTAAAACTTTATTAATCTCTGCACTGTTACCCAAATTATAATCATATGGCGGATAATAGACTGTAATTGGAACCCGCCGTTCTCAATTCTTCCACTCTCTCCTACCCTTCGGCAAATTGTACAGAAGATCGAAGAGTACAATCTGCCGCTATGTCTTGCGTATGAGGACTATGGAAAGCCATTAATTCTGTCGAAATTTGGGCGGTGCTACAGTCCTTTCAGCAGTACCAAGTTGATTGTCGGTATATCGAAGTGCTGAAGTACAGTAGGGCTACGACGGCTATCAAAGCACAGAACCGAGAGTACGAAATCTATCCAACTGCAGAGAGGTGTAAGACAGGGTGACGTTATATCCCTGAAACTACGCCACAGCATTGGAAGACGTTTTCAAGCTACTGGACTGAAAAGGATACTTTATTAACATCAATAGCGTGTGCATTACTCATCTTCGGTTTTCTGACGATATAGTATGGCAGAATATCCGCAGAACCTAAGCACTATGCTCAATGATCTCAATAGTGCTTCCTAACGGCTTATCCGTTTTTCTTAAGATGTACATGGAGAAAACAACATCATGTCTATGTCATTCCTATTCGGTAGTTGTTGGGACCACTGTTTGAAGTTGTCGATGAGTATGTTTACCTGGGATAAATAGTCCGACCAGATAAGTCCAACTTCGACCGAGAGGATCGACGGATTCGACTCGGCTGGGCAGCGGTCGGAAGGTCACAACACATCTTGTTAGGCATACCTCAAAACTTGAAAACAAGATTGTACCAGTTCGTGTTGCCAGTGATGTCTTATGGATCTACGACGTAGTACTTCATTAAATTAAAAGGAGTGGCAAGCATGAAAAAGTTGAAAATAAAAACAATAAACAAAATCAGTTGATTTATATTTAGAGTAAACCAGTTTATTAAAACGGTTTCATTATTTAACATCTTTTTAGTATAATAAGCATTTGAAAAAGGTTTTTTGAACTATTCATAGAATAGAAACTCTTTTACCTATATTTGGCCCACGCTCCGTTAAAAATATCCTCTGTTTGTCAGATAACACCTGTGGCCATTACGCGAGATCATTAATTACATTTTCTCGAAGTATATTCTATGGGGACGCTTCGGTACAAGAAGGTTCTTCGTTTTCTTCGACTATCAACGATACAGACTGCAGAAGTGACGGCATTGAAGAGACGAGTTCTGCTGTAGAATTATCGTGGATTTTATTATTAAGTTGGACCTGTTCGGAGAATAACCTTTTCAATTCGACGACCAGGTTTTCGACCAGACAAAATATCCGGTTTGGCAATTTGGAACAGTGCATAAATAGAGCACAGTGTCCGGTACTGCGATTACCATTCCATCAGCCATGCGTTGAGTATTGCATGTTTTAAAATATCCAAGTCCATTCATCTTAAGAGAAGGCTATATTCAGTAAAGGACTATTTTTTTACTTCCGTGTGGTGGTAGCGTGAGGGAATTCATCAAGCCATTTCGCCCCATGCGTATCATATGAGTCGACCATGGAAAAGGTCAAAAGGTCCTTATAGTCTCCGATAGAAGGCGGTGTACCACATCGATGGTGTTTGTGAAATACCGAGACTATCAACGGGGAACAGCCTGAAAAAGTGCGTGACATCTGGTATGGCGGCAATTAATGGGAGGGCCCACGACCAACAGTAAACTGTTACGATCAGTTACAGAAAGAAGAATGAAGAATATACGATAAAATATACGAGATAAATCATTGCAAGTTGCAATTTATTTAACCCTTTATAAGGCATAAGCATCTAGGGGTGGATAAGTAAAACTGTTGATGGTTTTAGACTATTTTTATTATGGTTTTTCACAAAATGCAAATAAGAAATTCAAAAATTTAAAAAAACACGGTGGTAAATATTTTCCCGCTGCCCGTGACGCCTTAACTAGCCTTTCCTATGAAATGCAGTAAAACATGGTGTTATGCAGAGCGGAACTTTGCATTTTTCACATATAACTTTCGATCTTTTGTCTTTTTCTTTTGTGCTACACATTCTGCAACGTTTATATGAAGGCGATTCAACGGGCATATGGTCTCCAACGTTGGTGAAACGAACTTCCTCTGCGACAACATGCACTGCCTTTTGGCGATTCTCAGAAGCAATTTTTTTTCTGCAGATATAGTTGACTAAACTACCAGATCGTCGTTTTCTACTGGAAAACCCACTGATCAGTCCTCTAGCGACAGAGACTCGAAATTCAAGATTGCTTAGTTTTGTCGCATTCTTATTTTGGCAATATAACAAGTATGCATTTGTTATACTTGTATCTAAAAGGAAAAAGAATATTCGGACCCACCATCTCCTACTTCTTCTGCCTACTGAATAGGTACTTTTTATCTGATCAAAGTGATCAACGCCTCCCATCCTTTTAGTATACTCCTTTATTGCTAACGGGCAGTAGATTTCTTGTTTTGTGCCGTCTTTCTGAGTCCGTAAGACAGTGGTTTTGCCAACTTTTGGATGGAATGCATTACTCAATAGCAGAACCTCTTTGGTATCTTGCCATACTAAGAAAGATACATTTCCCTTGACTCTCCATTTATATTGTCCTTTTGCAAGCTTCTGATTCGTTTTTACAAGTACAGGCAGATGTTTTCTGTGTCTTCGTACAGTTCCTGTAGCATAAATGCCATTTTCATATAGATATTGCATTAGAGTGTAGTCACAGAAGAAATTGTCAAATGTAATAATAATATGATATTCCTCCAGTGCTTTATTTATCAGCTTTTCAGTCAACATCTTCACAACTTTGGATCCTAGTCCTTCCTCTGTTCCGGTTTTTGATTTTCCAGTGTATATGTAGAATTCATAGAGATACCCAGTTTTACTGTCACAGCGACACCATACCTTGTAACCTCTTTTTATGGGCTTTAGAGGCATATACTGTTTCATGGAAGACCGGCCTTTGAAGAGAATCATCGATTCATCAATACTTTGGGATGAGGAGTCTTTGGCATTTTTCTGACATGCCTGAGTGATAAGATCCAATAATGGGCGTATTTTGTAAAGTTTGTCATAGTTCTCGCTTGTCTTATCTGGTATCTGTGTATTATCATTCACGTGCAGATTTCGCAATATCTTCTTGAATCGCTTTACGGTCATAGTCTCTGCTATTTCATCTACCCTGAAACCAGGGTCGGAAGACCAATAAAGGTCAATAGAAGGCAGAATATTGTATCCCATTATTATAAAAATCCCTACAAAGGCCTTCAGTTCTTTTTTATCTAATTGTGTCCATCCTTCATCTTTCCTTTGCTCTGCATATAAGTTTGTTTGATATATTATCAAATCGTAGACTTCATCAGTGAAGAATTTTTCAAATACAGTTACAGGTCTAGTACGGCTGCTAAACATAATTGCCGGTTCCATCGGAATTTCATCGTAAACGCTAGACTTGGCCGATCAGTTGTCCACATAGTTTTTTTCCATGTTTCCTCTTCGCCGTCTGAATCATCTGTTTCCGAATCTGAGTTAGTATTTGCTACTGGTGATTGTGGTTGTCGCCGTAAGGTCTGTTGAGTGCCAGAAGTACTGGGTGCATTTTGGATTATTCTTGCCCGCCTAAGCCGGTCACTGTTGGTTGGTTGAGGTGATGGACTAGGTTGGTTTTCAACAGACGCATTACTTATATTACTAATAAGACTATCAGGTGGATCAGGTGTGGGTGCTAGAATTCCATCATGAGGCTCATCAAGGCTCTCTAAAATTCTTTGAAGTTTCACTGTACTGTACTGCACATCTTCTTCATCGGATTCCAAATTATCATCTGACACATCGGGATCATCAGGTAAACCAAAAATCTCTTCTAATGCACAAGCTATTTCCAAGTCATTCAGTGCCTTTTCATTCATTTTCAAAATATAAATCTGTAACAACCAATACATACTGTCAGCTCCACGGGCAAAGGGAACATTTTTACCACCACAAAAAGCCCCTACTAACAAAATCTGCAAAATGTAGAATTGAAAATATGCTTGAATATCAATGAAATATACAATAAGCTTTAGAAATAATAACAACTTACCGTTCATGAGTCGCAGATATAAAAGATTTATAAAGATTTTAGAAGTCGTACCGAAACACACCCGATTTCAGTCTTCCAAACGTCACAGTGTAAAATCTAAAATGGCGACGTGTCATTACCATAGATGAAAAATGTTGACCGGATATCCATAAAAATGTTGCCAATAGGAAAAAATCTTTCCCTAAAATTTGCTTAACTAATAATGTGAAAATTAGTGGTGGGAAATATATTCCCGCTGCCTTAAAAAGGGTTAAGGTTATGTCACACTAAGGTCACCTCTTTTTGAAATACATTTTACAAAATTGAACAGACGTTTATGGACTCAAAAAAAGATGAGAGTCAAAGTTCTAGTCGTTTCTAGTCTAGATAAACTACCATTAGAAACATGATGTGTCATTGCCATTTTCAATATGCAATATCATATTTCAGTTAAATTCAAAATTAAAAACTATACAACATAATAAAAATTATACAAATACTAAAATTTTCAATCCTCTACGCTGCAAGCTGCAAACAGTGGAACAGAGTATACTAATTATAAGAGGAAAGAAGGAACTTGTACTGAGACCAATGGTCTAAGAGCCTATAGCTTGTACAATATTCAAATTATTATACTACACAGACTTTTCTCATAGATTTAAAATATACTGGTGTATATGCATGAAGTTATAGATAAAGATTGAGACCATACTGCGAATACTTACTTGAAGCCTAACCTATGTATTATTATCTCATTCTCTGTGGGCAAACCCTCTCTTTCTAAGTAGGATTATCTTTTTTTTTTAGTTTTACAAGAATATCGCTATAATTACTTGATTATTAGTATATATAGATATAATATATAGATAATTGACTAAGATATCTGGCCCATTCTGCGTCCCTGAAGTTTAGACCAGTTTCATCCAAATCATTGCAATTAATTGAGTCCCTGATCCGGGATGGTTAAGCATTTCCAGAAACAGAGGCGTAAAATGTTGTGATACAACATTAATTAATTTGTTTTCAATATTATGGCTCTAAGTTCGCCCATCAAATTAGCCCCGTGGAACACTTAGTCACAATATTTTACAATTTTGTAAGCTGCTACCGAAGGGAAATAAAGTTTGCCTCGATTCATAAACGTCGTAAATGAATTAGATTTATTTACAATAATATGATATAAATGATCTTTTGGCACATTGTTAAGTGCTACTAATGCATTATTACAATGTTCACAAGAAAGGCACGTGAGAATTTGTTTTATAATGTAGCCAGTTATATAAATAATGTATTTTCCTGGTATGGACAAGTATGAGTCTTTTATAAATTTTGAAACGAAGATGAATAAAATTGGGTGCTAGACATCGTTCGTAACAGTTATACATAAATATGTGGGTAATAAAACGATAAATTATAAGCATAAATAAATGATTTTTATTTCTGTAGTGCTTGGGAAAACCATAAAAAATTTTTTTTGAACTGAAATAGTAAGCTAATGCTATTGCTTTAGCAAAAACGAAACGTTTTTAAATATCTTTCTGTATTTTGTCGATGGCAATACTTAATCTTCTTTATATATAAAAAGTACGTGTCACGTTGTTTGTCCGCGATGGACTCCTAAACTACTGAACTGATTTCAATGAAATTTTTGGTCAATGTGCAGTTTGGTCCAAATTAAAAGATAGGATAGCTTACATCTCAATTTATAGTCGCAATACAATATTATTTTATTGAAAATTATTTGTCTATTATTTGACAGTCACAATTATCTGTTAGCTCCAAACGATTCTGTCAGATGACGATATCTGTTGACTGAATTGAGTAAATATTCAATAGATGGAGCTATGTTAAAAATACAAACGTTTAATATAAGCTACAATTTAGTAGTATAACCACCACGTGTTGCTGTAAGTATTCAACAGATGGAACCAATTTTTTTATTGCTGATTTCAGGAGTTTTTTTGAGAAAGCAAATGGTCGTTCGGAAAGGGCAGAACAACGTCTGCCTGGTCAGCTAGTTTTATTATAAAAATAGCCTTCCTTTCCAAAAAAATCATAACGTTGACGCGAATCTGTAGTGATATATACATATTGAATAAAATAATATATTTAGAAAACGATTAAATAGGCAATGTCATTAAACTAAAAAAAAAAAATTTGAATATTATCCTACACGACTGAATAGGCTGTATGGTCATTGGTCATTTCATATTCCGAAGGAGACTTAACTTGGTAACTTCCGAGTTTCAGCTTGTCATTCGGCATGCGTATTTGGAATTGTAGCTGTTTTTTTTAAAAAAAAAAATTCGTTTTTTTACTTTCGTGGATTTATTTAACTTGACTCTTGAATTATCTCTCGGATTACAGGACAGTAGTTTGTTGCGTCCGCATAATGAAAATAATGTGGTACTTAAGATTTGAGAGAAATAAAACAGACAATGTACATCTGTCCGGCTGTGTTTTTAGATGACTTTTTATTGATAATTGCAGAAAATAGTTAAAAAATGTAGTGATGCTTTTATTAATTTATGATTTTTTTTAAAACATTAAAAACTATAATAATAAAAAAAACTAAAACTAGAAACTTAATTATCATATAGTCCTACTCCCCGCGGTATCGTGCCAAGAACGCTGACTGCGTTTCCCCGCTGAATGGCCATACTTATGGCCTTTGAGCGAGAATAGAACCAGCCCTCTTATCACCAGCAGCAACGACCAGCCGCGGATGGTGTTCCTTTAGGAAAAAAAAGGTTTAATTTTATTTTACTTTATTTAATAATAATTACAAAACTGCATTCTTTTGTGTTCTTTTCAATTTATTCAAACAACTTATTACAAGAACGAGTGATTTTACGACATAACCTACAAATCATTAGACATAAAATAAAAACAATACCCTAGGTCCTGCAAAAATATGATTTTTTGATATAAGTAGCAAATGTTTATTACCATATATATTCAATTATGCATCTTATTAAAGTTATTTTATGCTCTTGGCCAGCATAATTGTGCTCAGTCTCCAAGTTAGAGAAAACGTTGTCAGTAGTACGTAGTCACCAATAAATGTTTTAAAATATTAATAACAACTGATTTGTGTTGGTTTTGATTAACTATCACTATGCTTTCATTACATAATTTACTCACAGCAGTTTCACAAATTACGCAAATGTCAAAAAGGTCTTTCGACGGAAAGATTAAGCCAACTACACCTTTAAAAAAATCTATTTATGGAAGTCAAATATCTCATCCGACGACGAAAATTACGCATTCTACTATCCCTTTCCGTACGATTTTCAGTTGGCCATTCATAAAGTTCATTCCAGAAGTGTTATATTTTGAAGGAATATAAACTTTAAATTTTTTAAATCATCCATTTTACATTCCAATAGAGGTATTTTTTTATTATGATAAAGTTTTTCTGAAGGCAAACTCACTGGAATTGTGGTAGGTTTTCTCAAATGAAAATAATGAGATACTAGCCACCAATAAATTCTTTAGTTTTAACCACTTTTGGTTGTTCCTTGTCATTAAATTCAAAATAGTGGTATTTTGATATTGTGAATGGAATTGAGGCCGAAATATCTCGAGCTTCAGATTTTTTATTTTTATAATAAAATTTAGGGTAGGCAACAAAACAATTTTTTATTGAACGAGCACCAATGGTCCTCTGTATCGCACTCAAGAGATTTTCATTGGCAGGAGGCAAATTGTCAAAGCATGTGCAATTTCGCAAAAAAATTACTTTAAATAAATATCTTTACAACAAAAATAACCCACAACAATTGGTGAGTAATAAAGCATAATTACACACTTAGACCATCTCCCTTACATAAAATATAGAACAATATCTGGCAGTAAATATTACATATTGAGCTTTAGAAAGAGATAGAATGACTTCATAAAGCATTGTCTCTGTTACTCATACCTGTGTAATGTTTTGTCATTAACTTGTCAGTCATTATACAAGATTGCTAGCATGTGTTTGTATCCACTTGTAATATATATAAAGAGTTATAAAACTCCAATTTAAATTTTAACTGTAGCATTTAATATTAAATTAGAACTTAAACAATATGTAAATATGTTTTTTGCTTTTAACAGCTCATTAAATATCGGCTTAATGCAACAGAGATGAAGCTCTATAAAAGCCAAAGCTGGCTGATTGTCTCTTGTAAAGTTCTATGTGTAATATTTACCATCGGGTACTGTATTGTTTTAGACTAATATGACAAAAATTATAAAAGTACATATTAAGTAACTTAATAACTATTGTTTATTTGTTTTCAGTCATATAAGTTGGTGAGTTTAGTAACTCATCTAGGACCGTCACAGAACTGTGGACACTACACAGCTATAGGACAATCTTCAAATAGTAATTATTATCAATTTGACGACAGCTGCGTGCGTCCGCTCCCCCTTTCTGCTGTGCTTGGCACAAACGCATACATAATGTTCTTTGAAAAAGACAACTCTTCTGATGACATTAACAACCAGCCCACCGCATCTACCTCTAGTGTAGTCTATGGTCCTCAGCTACCTGATAATATAGTAAATAGGGAAAAGAGTCCCCTTAAAATAACATTCTACAAAAATGAAGACAGAAAACCAATAATTCTCAATAGTACCTCAACAGAAATTACTAAGTCTGAAGGAAAGCCTATTATTTTAAACACAACTTTATGCAAATCTTCAGAAACAAACTCTAATAGTGAACCTTGGGTTGTAAAGCAGAATGGTGAGGTGGAAAAAGTCACGAATGTACCAAAAATATTAAATGGCATTGAGAAAATTGGTTACAAAGTTGATGATGACAAAAAAATCAGTTTTATTATTAAAAAGCCAAGCTTAGAAGATTATCCATTAAAGCCTAAGCTTTCTAAGAGTGATTCAGATCTCCGTTCAATAACACATAATTTAAAAGTACCTGAAAAGTCAGCCTCAACAAGTAAACTTGTGAAACCTCCAAAGTCTCCATTAGAGAAATTAGAGGAACAAATGAACAAGAGTGATACATCCCATCATCTAAATAGCGTTTCCCCGCTGAATGGCCATACTTATGGCCTTTGAGCGAGAATAGAACCAGCCCTCTTATCACCAGCAGCAACGACCAGCCGCGGATGGTGTTCCTTTAGGAAAAAAAAGGTTTAATTTTATTTTACTTTATTTAATAATAATTACAAAACTGCATTCTTTTGTGTTCTTTTCAATTTATTCAAACAACTTATTACAAGAACGAGTGATTTTACGACATAACCTACAAATCATTAGACATAAAATAAAAACAATACCCTAGGTCCTGCAAAAATATGATTTTTTGATATAAGTAGCAAATGTTTATTACCATATGTATTCAATTATGCATCTTATTAAAGTTATTTTATGCTCTTGGCCAGCATAATTGTGCTCAGTCTCCAAGTTAGAGAAAACGTTGTCAGTAGTACGTAGTCACCAATAAATGTTTTAAAATATTAATAACAACTGATTTGTGTTGGTTTTGATTAACTATCACTATGCTTTCATTACATAATTTACTCACAGCAGTTTCACAAATTACGCAAATGTCAAAAAGGTCTTTCGACGGAAAGATTAAGCCAACTACACCTTTTAAAAAATCTATTTATGGAAGTCAAATATCTCATCCGACGACGAAAATTACGCATTCTACTATCCCTTTCCGTACGATTTTCAGTTGGCCATTCATAAAGTTCATTCCAGAAGTGTTATATTTTGAAGGAATATAAACTTTAAATTTTTTAAATCATCCATTTTACATTCCAATAGAGGTATTTTTTTATTATGATAAAGTTTTTCTGAAGGCAAACTCACTGGAATTGTGGTAGGTTTTCTCAAATGAAAATAATGAGATACTAGCCACCAATAAATTCTTTAGTTTTAACCACTTTTGGTTGTTCCTTGTCATTAAATTCAAAATAGTGGTATTTTGATATTGTGAATGGAATTGAGGCCGAAATATCTCGAGCTTCAGATTTTTTATTTTTATAATAAAATTTAGGGTACCAATTGTGGACATCATTAATAATTGAAGAATCTGCCAGAAACACAGTAAACTTATCTTTAATATTGGAAGACTTCATTATTACTTCTTGCACATACTCATCTACTGCGTAAAGTCTGTTAAATTCTTTAAATTTTTGTTTAATGAGACCAAATGCTCGGTCACAAGGCAAAAACGAGTGGCCACGTTGAGGAAACTGCAGCTTATTTTTTTTTAATGAACCTAGTTCTATCAAACTCATCAGCATTCTTATAAGGGCGTGGTTTTTATTTTGGCCCCAGCAATTGTCATAAAAAAGGTGTACCTCTTCTATTCCAGGGTCTAAAAAATTCTTTAAGTAGTGTAACAGAAATGATACCTCATCAAGGTATTTTCCTTGCCATTCCTTCATGAAATACATAGCAAGTCACCCTGTCATTTCCTGTGTTATAATACCAAAGGTGTTCACACCAAGCTGACGAAAATAATATACTTCTTGTACAGGTACCTTCGGTAAGTGTAACACAGCCATAAAATCAAAGAAAACCGCAGCAATTTTTTTTATTTTGCTTAGCTAGTTTGAAACTGTTATCCATAGCGGAATAGAATTTTTCACTTCTATTTTTATGAACTAAAAGTTTGCGACTGAAACTCGTTTGGCCACAACTTTTGTAAAAAGGGCACATGCTAACGACCATGTGCCGTTTATATAATAAACTACCTTACTCTGCGTTTAATATCGCGATACTGGCTAGCTGCTTATGTGTACTTTTTGCAGAAATGATGTATAATGATAAAATACGTTCGAAAATGAAAAAATGACTTTTTTGACTAAATATTAGCCATGTGCCCTTTTTGCAATTAGCGATTCATTTATTATATTTATCAAATTCGTCAATATTTAAACGACTGGCTAAATCAGCACAATCGTTACCGGTTTCACTCAGATATTGTAACGAAGAACCTTCAACGCAATCTTCTTCCTCGTGTCGGTACGAAGTTGTCGTGGTATTTATTATTTGCGTTGCTGAAGTGCAATTCAATATGGCTATGTTCTCTAGAGGAACACAATTTCCTGTCGTCAGACATTTCAGTTAATGATAAATCAGTAATTTTCGGTAACTGCCCTTGAATTGGTTTTTTTATAGGATAAGGGTGACAAACGAGCACACAGTCCACCTGATGGTAAGTGGTTGCTGCGGCCCATAGACATCTACATCTTTCCTCTATTCCAAATCAAAATGTAGAGGCGTTGTCACCCGTGAGGACTAAGATGGAATGCCTCATTTCCAGTAAAAAGGGCCTTCGGCCACCTGCACTCAGCGAAACGCAGAGGTAAACCTCTACTTTATTTGTTTTGTTTGATATTAGGATTATCATTAAATCCTCCGTGCATCCTAATAGATGAAAATAATATTTCCAAGTGATCCCGGCTCAACTTGTGAGTTGGTAGGTAGATTAATCGTTGTTCATTTTCAATATATTTACTATAAATATCTTTCAGACTCTCAATATTAATTAATACACCCAACAACCCTGCTTTGCATTTAGTTTCTATAACTGGTTTATAGAATAGTGTAATAACATAAGAAGGACGACCATTTTGAGTCACTTTCCTTTTGGTCATTATTTTTACTTTTAGATTCGTAACGTATTTCTTTCTCATCCAAGAAACTAAATATTAAGTTTTTATTTGATTCAGAAAGAGGTTTGTTGTAATCAAATAGCCGCATTGTCCTAGAATAGTCTCAGTACACATCAAACTTATCGTTTAATTTTTGAATGAACAGTTCTGTACCTTCAGTTTCTTGAAAAAACGGTAGATTTAATTCACTTTTAAATATTTTAAAGCCGTGGTAACACTTGCACTCAACAACTGTGTGGCTAGCTTTACCTTCATAATTTCAGTTTTGAAAATTACATGCCTTTTGGATAGTTTATGAGCCTACCTACCCTACCTAGCCTACTTTCTTCATTTTGTAACTCACTTAGCTGTAAATTAAATTTCCATTCAACTTTTTTGTTATTTAGGTCAACAAATTCCTTTTTTTGTGTCAAACTGGTTTCTAATTAAATTAATTACGTTGCTAAAATCCACAAAATACGCTATTTCATATTTAGCTTCAGGATGCGGATGGGGTGTAATAGTTTTCATTTCCGGTGTATTCTTGATTTGGCAACCAAGTACTTCGATTGCATTGAAGTTCGTTGATTGACCATCAAAGGTTAGTGATTCGTTATCTACGTTGGCTTCAAAACATTTATCAGACATAGCTTTATGAAACCATACACCATAACCACAGATATTTTATATACCTGTTCTGTATAGGTACTACTTTTATAGTTCTTTTTATTAAGTATTTTGTCGATTTCTAAATAACAATAAAAAACTGTGTTATTTAGAAATCTGCATAAATACTCTCGATAAATTGTGGGACAAAAAGGAAGATTTTCAGTATTGTTAACTTTTTTATTTCACAACTTTAAATGATATGTTGAAAATAAAATTCTAATAAACGTGAGATGTTATAAAGTTCCATGTTGTCTGCACATATGTAGAAAGTAACTAACTACAAACCATAATAAAAATTAAAGGGTTGAAATTAACATATTATTTTATAACTCTTTTATTATATTTATGTCACTGCACCAATTACAAAGTCTACCTTAAAGCACATTCTTGAGCCCTTTGTTTTGTGCTATGGGGGAAACGTATAGTTTAGCAGTGGACTCGTAATTAGATGAAAGCAAGATAGTAAAATAAATTTAGGGACGGTATGACCAATAAGGTAATATAAAAACATAATTATTTGAAAAATATACAAGTTATACAAAACCAATGAACATACACATGAATTAGTGATGTTATGTAGACATAATAATTTTAGTCATGTATTGACAATCTAAGCAAAAAAAGAATTCCTACAGAATCATGCCCACTTTCCATACATTTAAAAACCTGATAGTGAAAGTTGATGTATAATTATAAGGTATAGTAGAAAAACTAAATGTAAGCTTAGAAAATAATGTCATATAGTCATTTTTACGATTTAAACGCTATGAATCCCAAAAAATACTAATGTCACTTTTTACGTTAGGATTTGCCGTAACAAAATAGGTAATAAAGAAATAAATGTGGTATAACTTATTATTAACGCTCTAAGTTAAGATAGCATTACTTACCTAGTTATGGTCTAAAACGTCTTTTTTACTTTGGGAATTTCTTGAAACCAACTGCCCCTAAGTCACCACTTACTCTTGATGATTGTCACCATAAATTGAGTGTCTACCACTATCTGCTATTTCTTCAGAACATATAAATTCTTACTAACTACATTTAGTTCATCTTGTATTGTCAAAATGATCACTTATCAACCAAACACATTTCATTGGCCTATGGTACATACTTACATACATACCTGATGAACAAAATGGGAAAAACAAATAAAACACTATGTTAAAGTGGAATGGTTTATTAATTATCATCATTTTCACTTAAATCTCTCAACACTACGTCATCCAAAAATTCTGCTGGAGCAGAAATATTTTCTTGATAGCTAGCCCATCCAAGGTACCACACTAACGTCATAACGTGAGCCAGTGGCGGATTTACACATTTGCCGCCAGTAGGCTATTGAAATTTTGCCGCCCCTACCGAGCTCTACAATTCGATACCCTAGTTCACTGTCATATTACAGATTCTGCACAATCGTCCTAATTACTCCACCCTTTTCTCGTAGTTAGTATAATTGTGAACTAGACAATTGATGTGTAGATTATTTTTACAATTTAGTGATTTAGTTAAGATTGCACAATAAATAGTTTTTGGCTATATTTCTGATCTAATAAAGGCTCATTCATATACTAATAATAAGGCGGGGTGAGGCATGAATCAATACTACTTATAGAATTATGGAAATTCGTTAAAAAACGCAACTTAATAATTTTTAATGACCTTACTTACAGTTTGAAACAATTCATAATAATAAGTAATACCGTTTCGCGCGATTTCCTATTCGCAAAATCATCAATTATATCGTCGCATGAAATCTTGTCCATTAGTTCTGACTCTATGCACAAAAGATCTAAGGCGTTTAGTTTTTCTTGGCATAAGCTAAATATTAGATAATTTTTCAAATGATTTAAGCAAGAAAAGCCTCCTCAGTCGAACAATCTGTCACTTGTGTAGACTATTGACTAGAGCTATTGAGCTATACGAACTGCTATTAATTATATAAATTTTGGATAAATGTTTTGCAAATTCTGTCGCAGGAACAAAGATAGACTTTTCAGTAATCTAGAATATGGTTTCCTCGAAATACTTTAGAAGAAAGGTAGCTTTGAAAATGAATGAATGGTGGCATTCTTGAACTAAATCTGTCTCTAATACATTTCTTCCAAGAAAAAGGCTTTTCATGTAAGGATTGATGAGGACAATCCACTCATTTTGCTAAAAAATAAAAACTTTTCATTAAACCTGTTGTAGGCCTCCTGCCGTTTTTTTAATTTGGATACGAGTCTATAAATGAGGATGAAATATGAAAGTATCACTCATACTTATTTTCATTTCTTTATTGGGGGGTTTCATCATTTTTTTTCCATTTCGATTGTCTTTATACCCCCATCTTTTGTATACTGCTTCGAAGCAGTACGCTTAATTCCGAAATTGTCGAAATACTTAAAGTTTTCTCGTTCAGTTACAAAAAACTTACAAAAAGAGTGATCAAACTTACGGTAGAAGCCTGGATTTATGCATTCACTTTGTTTATTCTTTCCAAAAAAAAATTCACACAACAATTATTACCAATGTTTCAAGCTTTTCTAAATTCAAAAGTATTCCCGTCGCTTCGTTTTGCGTTACCGGCTTTTTGGTACAATCATTCTCGATTGATTCCCAAGTTTTAAGGACTTCATGCAAATAATTTCTTATACTTCTATCTGCATCCTATTAAGATGACCAAAGTGTCAGATTTATTCTCTTTAGTGTTTTCCCTTTCCCTATTTCAGTCAATATTTTTTGCCAGTGTTGTGTTGAACTTACAAAAACTACGTATATTCTTTGAAGCAACATGAAGAAGCGACAAGCTTCTGTGCACGATTTAGTAGGCATAGTTGCCACTAAATTTAAAGAGTGCAGGGCAGAGCAACGAAGGAAGAAAGCAAAAGGTGTTTGGCTTTGAATTTCAGCATGTAGTAAGCCATTGTACACACCAGATATGTTCGTGACATTGTCATATGATTATCCACGATAGCCTTAATATGCTTGTCAATATTTATGACAGTGTTTCGAGTTCCAAAATAATAGCAGAAAACACTTCAGCTTTATGTCCCACTGAGAGTAAAAACTTGAGAAATCTTTCACAGGGTTCGTCTGTTTTCAAAACTTAAGTTCCAAAATGTAAGTTGGTCCACATGTGCTATATCTGGTGTTGAACCGATGATAAGAAAAAATATTTCGCCCTTCTTAACTCGTCTCCAATTTGTATTAAAACTTTATTTACAGCTAAGTTCATCGCAAACGGTTTTTGATATGTAATAGTTAGTATTTTCAGATTCTTGATTCCCAAATCGTTCAATATGACTGGCTAAAACAGGATCGAATTCAGCTAACAGTTCCAAAATTATACAATAATTTTCGTTGTGCAGATCACCCAACTTTTCATTTTTTCCCTTGAAAGTTCCATTCACTAACGGCAACGAACTTCTCAGAAAGTTACTCTGAAAGGTAATTTCTTCATCAATCTCGACATGCAGTAAATTGTCGTGTCAACCATCAATCTCCTTTCTAACTTACAGACTAAGGATACTAGATTTATGACGCGCAGAGTTTTTATGATGAGCTACTCGAAATTATGCATTTTTCAAGTCATAAAGTCCTACGTTCTCAAACTGAGTCTTATTCTCCGATGTACCGAATGTCAAACAGAACCCGTAATACATTGACCATTTACTACATAATAAACCAGCCAATTTCGGTCATTTATTCATTTCACCATTATTTTTCATTTTTCTTTGAAAGATAACTTACGAGAAACAACGCTGATCAGCATATATTTTTCAATTTTAGAGAAGTCACCAGACTTGCTTTGTTCGAGGCCGTACCTTGCTACAATCGCCCTTATGGTATCGTTTTTCCATAAAGCTGGATCTTGTTTAGATTTACTGCTGTTTGCACTCGGTTATTCCTTTACGTCTATTTCTGAGATAATTCCTCTAGCGCCTCTTCGTCATAAACATAAATATCCGTTTTTTTCTAAAGTAGATTGTTCAACAGATGACTGTTGTTAATGAGCCACAGAGTTCAAATCAGTTTCATCTTTTCCTGATTTTATTATGGCAATGCATGTTTCCGAAGTTCCTGGTCTTTCAACACTACTTATACTTCCACTTTTAAAAAGCTGTCGATTTTATCACTTTACGGATAATCTATCCTTGTTTTTCTTTTTTTTTCATTTTGGCCTTTTTTTATAATCTCTCAGCTCCACTGTCGCTTTGACCCATCATAATTTTTTTTAATCAAAGAACTCAAATAAAAGAGATTATATTTTCTCTCGGGAGCGCCGCGCGCATGTAATCAATTCGGTATTTCGGTCAGACACTAAGCGAATGGTCATGTCACTCGTTTCCGCGCCACAATCAAACGCGATTATGCAAAATATAGAAACATTTATCTAAGTAGTGAAACATATTAGGTGCATGTTGAATTGTTTGTGGACCTAATAACATTTAGGTAGTATATAAATATGAATCTTTTTAATTTCTGTAAAACATAAAAAAAATTGATCCCAAATTTGCCGCCCCTAAAATCTGCCGCCCTAGGCTCCAGCCTACTCAGCCTGCTGGTAAATCCGCCACTGACATGAGCGAAACATCCAATGGTTCGTCGTTCGACCAAACAATTACAACAATATTCGACTATAGCAGCTCTGCCAGACACATTATTTTCTATTAAAATATAGACATAATATTGTTTTCTTGACATGTGCCTGAACTTAATTTTTCCTCTAATTAATGTTCTATCACTACTTCCTCTGAGATTATAGTAAGAAAAATCTTGTGTATACCTACATATTTCTATTCTATATGATCCCTGAAATCGAATATGTTCCCCGTAATATGATCTGGCTTGCCTTATCTGGTAAGTGCCTAGAGCAAATAGTATTAATTCACTATAAGTTAATATAGGAAACATAAATAAATTATCTCGGTCAGCTGTTATACTTTGAAAAACAATTGTTCAACAGTTCCTCAACCAGTAGGGCTAAATTATTTTCAAAATTAATTATCTTTCTAATTATTGCAACTATTTCATTAGAATCATCTCTATCTGAAAATAGTCTTGCCTCAAGAGCTTAAAGTCTCTTTTAAAATGTCCATTTACTGCCTCAACTACCCAGCGGCATATTGTTACACAGCGGCTCCGGTTGGCTTGCTGTGTTGTTAACTGGTGTTCGTCTTCTAATAGAGAATCGGGCATATATGGTAGATAATTACAACCGTCTAGCATTCTTATAGAATCCCGGAAACCCCTATCCAATATGAACATATCACTATTTTGAAAATATAATCTAAGAGAAGAGTTTTCATTATCAAAAAGGGAATTCATTATGCTAGCATCGGATGTGGTAGCCTTGTATGGACCGTTACAATCTAAGATGTAACCATCACATGCCACAAATAAAAATGGCTTTAATAAATTTTTATATTTATGTAATGAATATGTATCTTTTTGAAATGAGTAATTGGAACTTTTATTTATATTTATGTAAGTCCCATCGCAAATAATTATAGTGTTTGTATAGTTTTCATTGAATATACCATTTGGTATTGTAAGGTTATGATCCTTTAGACTTTCTCTCGATATGTGATTAATACCCAGGTGCATAGGTACAAAATCTTGAACCAGGATTTCCCTGCATTTGTTCATTAGTAGCTCTAATGTGCTACGCGGTACATCTAATAATGTAGACAACCGAACATCTGATTCGCCAGTCCTCATTTTAATTAACAATGCAGCTAATCCCAAAATGCCTTTGTGTGTTCCTTGTATGCGAGGAACTTCATAAAGAAGGGTGAAAAAGTCGTGTTTGAACTTCCCTGTCCAAAAAAAGAATATGTTATCCTCAATTTCTTGAATGGCTTCTACATTTGTGAAATTAAGGTAGGGCTTGAAAGCATTAATAAACGACAAAATGTGTTCTACTTGTTGTGAAGTAAATGTATTCATGCTATTATTCGAATCATACAGATTAGTCCACTCGTTACTCAGTCTATGTTTCGTACAGACACGGCTGTGCACTGGGATATAATATTTATATGTACTGAGTATTGTGGCTCTAAATGAATCTGCCATATTGTGCAGATTAATATTAGTACATTGAGGGGAAAGGCAGTGAGAAGCAGTATTTGCTGCCCGTCTATAATTTTCCAATGTTATGTTGCTAGATACAACTTCAGAAGGCATTTCTAGACTTTCACGAACTGGTTGAGAAGTGATTGGCTCAGAGTCACGTGTTTCAAGGTTTACGTCTCTAGTTGTAGACACTCGGCGAGCTTCATCAACTTCCTCAATACGCATGGTAGCACTCTTACACTTCATCCAGCATGAATGGCATATCCTATCAGATAATAATATCTACGAAAGAAAACATTTAATAAATATCAAATATTATTGCTAGTGTTATATATATTAACACTAGCAAGACAGGAGAAACAGCTAAACAAAAAAGGCGTTCAAGGATCGTTCGACCCATCATTGCTACCTAGTGTCTAATTTTATGCATATATATATTTATAGTAACATTTTAGAAATAATAGGCAATATTGGATGTTACAAAAGTAATAAAATATTTTTAGTTTCTAGTGTAAATAGGTGTTTAATAAATAACGAAATTACAGTTATGACATGGGAATATTTTTGGTTGATTGCATCTGCCACATAGTAGATTTATATAAGTTACTACACTTTATTGGTTCTATTTTTACAGTGAGTTTGATAGCAATTATATTTCTTTCTGAACTCAGTAGCTGGCATTTCTGAGGCTATAAAATGTTGCAGTACTACTTAGTTGAGTACTACTCAGTTTGACCGGCAATTGCAGTATAATAATGTTTTAGTTGTTATTTTTAATACAACACCAAGGCATTTATTGCCTATAAATCTAAAATATTATAAAATACTTGTACTGGCCATCTTCTAGATTACATAAAATAAAATTAAACTAAATATAATCATCCTACTCACAGAAACAATTCATCATTTGAATAGGTCAAATGAACCTAGCCTTGTATGAGAATGCTATTTTTATTCATATTTGTATGAACATATTACAATATAAATACTTTTGTTTATAAAACAATAGTAATTCACATAAAGTCAGGAGGTACAAAAATGTATAAAAAAATATATCGTATATTGACAGGTCATTTGACCTGAATTTGAACTTGTAGCACTGATTGTTAATAGGAGACATGTGATTTTCATAGTCAAAAAGCAATAACTATTATTTTCATCTTAAAAATATTATTATGTGAAATACTTTTTACTATTTATTTGTGGCTAAAATTATTACAGCATTCAGTCAATCAATAACAGATATAATCATTTCTGTCCAGAAGACAGAAAGAGTAATCGTCTAGATTTAAAGTATGAAGTATTGTACTGGTAAGTAATGAATATTTTAAAAACATAAATACCTGACGTGGTGCAATTTTTGTTTGTATAAGAGCATTTATCTGCCTTTGCACTTCTGAAGATTGTCAAAAACAATAGAATGGCTCTGACGATTAAGTGTTGACCGTCCACAAATACTGCACACTTGTCTTCGACCTGGTTGAGATGACCCTGACGCTTGAGCACCATCACAGCTTGTTGTTAATTGCTGGTTTATGCTGCTCATGAGGAGTTCATTACAACGTTCACAAATGTAATATTCCTCAGTAATCTGAAATTGGAAACTCAATATAAACTTCTTTTGATTACAATTGATACAATAGTTTAATGTCAGCAGCACATGTTGAACAAATGATTGAAAATTGACTATAAACAACAAGCAAAGATTGACAGTTCAAAACGAAACATGAAATAACAAGACAAAACTATTAGTTTAGTCAATGTATAATCTTTATTAGGCATAAATACTTACGATTACTGGTGATATCCACTCTCTAAGTAACGAAATAACACTTGTGTTGAGGTCATGAACGAGATAACGTCGAAACGTATTTAAACAGACGTTGCAGTTTATGCAAAGTATACGTCGACTTTTTACTGACGGCGGCATTGTCAAGAGAAAGGATTTACAACGGTATGGTAAGCAAAGGTCGTCAAATGTGGGAGATATCGAGGTCCAGGGGCGGTATATAGGGTTGTAAAAAGAAGTACCACAAACATAATGGCACAGTACACAACGAGACGCAAAAGCAACAACGAAGAACTGCGCTGATGCCAATTGCAGACCTGTCAAATGTCAAAAAAATTCCGTTTCATTCGTCCGAACTCGACGACATACTGAATGATTAATTAATTTATTTTATTATTATATTATTTTATATTAATATGTACTATACAAATACAAATAAATAAATACTTACTGATTAAATGAAACATAAAATAATGTATAAAACTCGGAAACAGAGTTAAATAAAGTAAAGTAGCAGTGTATAAAATGGTACGTTCTAGAAAAAGGGTACTTGAGATGCGTTGAAAATATATAATACGTTTACCCTTGACGTAGAATAAACTTATAGAAATATGTAAAAATATTTTGTCCTGTGTTTCTTTTAACATTGTGATAAGCGTAATTAATTTACAATTTAATTAGCTGAATTTTAAGATTTATTTCATTTCTATACATTGTCAGGTGAAAAATAGGCTATAAAATAGATATAAATAGATAAAAATAGGAATAAAATTCTTTGGGTGTTTATTAACTTGTGGTTACTTTTAATTAATTATTTAGTAAAAAAATAATATTATATAAACTAGTACACAACACTAAAATGTATATGCTAATCAAGTTTATTGTTTGGTACAGTTGCAAGGAAGCCCAGTTTTAATTTACTATGGTCCCTAACATTAATCACCTGTTAGGCTACAGCATTTATACAACTTTATTATTTTATATTTTAAAATGTCATACTAAGACAAACTAGCACCACGATTTAAAAATGCAAATATTGACGAAACAAAACATAAATAATAATATTATCTAAAAAATCTTGCTAAATAACTCATACAATTTTTGTTATTCTTTCCATAAATTGACAGACACCATTTTCGCGATTTTCCACATCAAAAGTTTACATAGAATCTAAAAAATTAGACTTAAAAATAGTTTAAATTATTTATGCTGAAAAACAGATTTTCTTATTACACTGATCTGCATTTTCAAATGGAATGTTCAAATGAATTAGTTAATGAATCTTCCCTACAACTCTCACAATATTATAATTATGTAAAGTTATATCTCTGTCAATATTAATAACTATAGGAAGAGTAATAATAAATTATGTTCTCAATTAACCCTCAAAATAAGTATTTAACTTTAAATGTTTTAACTTCTTTTGTAGGGGTTTTTCTTTTAATCAACATTGGTATTTTTAGTGGCACTAGTTTCACTAGACACAGAGCTTAATTTAAAAAACTAGATTTTGTGGTTTCTTCTTATGCTTAACAAAGTAATCATAAGTCAAGTTTTTGAAATCATCCCATGTTCCCATGTCATCCCATGTCCCAAAATGTGTCCTTTCCACACATGATATTATTTATTTCTTTACACCAATTATTATAAAAAAATGTATACTTTTGTTTGAAATACCTTTTTGCTAATTTATCTTTATGCTCAGAGCAATTGAGAAAATATAACTGTAAATTTACTGTGGCAATCATTTTAATATAATCTAAACCATCTGTTCTCTGCCCACTCGTTTTTAAAATCTCATTAAGTACATAGATTTTCTAACTAGCAAAAATATTCAAAAAAAATTGTGGTTGGATAACACAGCCAAGTTTTGTCTTGTGTATTCTTTTGTTTTAATCAATAAATGAAAATTCTCAATGCTGTGCGTTTCTAAATTATTTTTGCATATGTTGCAATTTTTGTAAACTCTCTTTAATGAGTGTGCTAGCCAACCACTGCAGTAGCCTATTGCTGCACACCTCTCTTTATCTGCCGAAGAATTGCTTTCTAACAGACTACTTGTATCAACTAAGTTAATATTTAAATGATTTTCATCCAAGTTAATATCATCTTTTTCATTTGTTACTTTACAATCTTTTATTTAAAAACGTTTTAACGACTGAAGGCGTTTGGTTTTATCATCCTCACAATTTGCTAAGACAGAATGAGGAGAAGTTAAATTATTAATTATTAAATTAAAGTAATATAAGAATTTATAAAATTAATAGAGTTGGACATTACATTGCGTACACCATGAGCTCTTATTGCACCAAAAATGTTTTCCAAGGGTTGAAATGAAGGGTTGAAATGAAAGTGGTTGAAATTTCTCGGCAATAGAGTTCACACCCTGATCTTGTAAAAATTTTGTAATTTTTTGAAACCCAGTTATCGTTTTTATCCAACTGGATATAGAAGGCATAGTTCCTTTTTTTCCATTCTTTGTTATAAATTTCAGAGATTTTAAAACCGGTAAGCTGCTATTCCAGAATTTTAAATGAAATGATGGTGGGGTTACAGCACTTCTCAATAGTTTTCCTTTTCTGGGTTTACTATAATTTCCATTCACTGAATCAAACAGTTTGTCAAAAAACCTTAAAATAACTGCTGTCTCACAGGTTTCCTTTGGTAGTTTACCCATTTCTGAAATTAAATAAAAAAGAAGGTTAACCATTTTATAAAGTGATATTGTTATTTCAATGCTGACCACTGAACTATTTGATCAAACATAAAAAGAAAGCTAAATACTAAAACCCCACTATGACATAAATTGCCAATTTTTTTTTACAGTTTATGTATAAATTCTTAAAGATAATCCAAGTATTTTGGCATGTACTCAATAAGACCTTTCCTTTGATATCAAAGTCGATATTAATATCTTTATTTTTTTATACTACACTACATCTACAATATTACCTCATTTGTCAAAATACGAATGGTCCAACAGTTATAACATACATAGTTTGCTAAAATGGAGGGTTATGATTTTAGCAAGCTGTGTATGTAGCTTGTTAAATTCATAACCCTCCTTTTAACTTTGCCATAGTAAGTTAAAAAGGCTGTGACCTAATAAAACTAGAATCTGTTTCATGTCCGCAAGAATTTATGCGAACTAAAATGTACCTATACTATGGAAATAGACAGCAAATATCAAAATTCGTGAAGACTGTGGCGTCACGACTAGGGGGTCTTCCATAAGAATAACACGTCTTAGACCATAGTTTTAACCCAAGACTATCAATAAACCACCATTTTGTATTTGTATGGAATATGAAACAAATGTATATAATATCAAATACACACAAACTCATAATACATCAAACAATAAAAGGGAGTGATCTTCATTTAATAAAAACTTATAAAAGCACTTATTATGAATGTAGTTTATGTATGTAGCTTCTCAGCCAATTTGATCATGCACCATTAGTGAATGAGTGAGAAACAACTTATGATAAAAAAACATATTGAACAAGTATGAGGGAGGTGTGCAACTTACCAGACATAAATCCTATAGCTGAACCAACACTTTCACTAAATACTTGAGTACAATGCTTTACACGCATTTTTGGGATGAGGCTTCGAACTACATGCTGTGCAGTGAGTTTATGGACTATTTTCAGACGCACTCCTTTGTACTCTGGTCCTCTTCTATACAAAGCTAAAATATGGTCCCATGTAGCTTTACATGTTTTTGATCAAGTTTGTATTCTAAATCTTTATTGATCAGCTTATTGCGAATACCCTTCATGAGATGTGGTGGGTCAAATATTGGAAAAAAAATTTGCCTTTTATTTCAAAAAACCATCTGTGTAACTTTTATTTTTTCTTAAATATTTAGCCTTTGTGTTGTTTAATAATAAATTTGTAGCAGCCATATTAGAAGACCCCTGGTCATAAACAGTACAGGTCACCTTTATCCCTGTGGCTTGGACATTCATAATGACACTAATTATTTGTCTTATTAAATCATGTGTTTTAGTGCTTCCTTTGCAAAATGTGAATGATATTTAATTTTTTTTATTGCTTCTCGCACCATAAAGACTAGTACATGATCACAAAATTCTTTTTTTCTCTCTTGTCCATTATCTACAAATCCATGGATGATGTCATTTTTTTATCATATGTCAGAATTAGAGTAATTGCCATATCGTTGAATATAATTATACAAAATTTGTGAGTTGTAGGTATTTTAATAACTCTTTTTTTTAATTATTAAATATAGATGCATTTATTCCTGTTACAATATGCACTTTCTGTAGGAGCTTGTCCAGTGTTCTTTTTTAGGTAACACACAGATATTGCTTAAAAGTATATAAGCTTTTGGGCTTGGCTTATATAAATAAAGTGCCAAAATCTTCTCATCAAAGAGAATCTCCTTCCTCTTGGTATTTTATGCGACTCATTGATTTGCATGCTAAAAAATTTTTTTAGCTGCTGGTGACATATTTTTAACATGCTTAAATTAACTGCTTTTGTTCATTTAATCTATGATGTAACCTTGTAGGAAGTTGTCTGTACACACAAATTATCCTACTTTTTCTTTAATTCTTCCACTGATATACGTCCCTCACAGAACTTAGTTTTTATTCTTGTCCAAGCATCGTGCACATTTTTGCGATTTTTGTGATCTGGATCTTTTGGGTTCCATATCGCTGGTTCCTCTTCGTACAGTTCAATGAAGAGTTGAACCTTTTCATTGCTCCACTCCATCTCGTACAAACCCAATTCTTCAAATTAAAAAGGTCGCTAAAAAACAAAATGGGTCTTCCTTCGTCGCGCGCTCTGTACCATCTGTTTAGATGGCGCGTATTAACATAAGCCGAGCCGAAGATGGCGCGCGCGCCTTTGTTCCGTGTTGAAAAAACCGAAAAGTGATGGATCGTGTGAACTTTGCCGAGCCGCGCCGAGCGTAGTTGCTTAAAAACAGCGCGTGGCGCGCTGAATCACGAGCGGAGCCAGGCTTGGCTCGCGTGTTTGCGCGCCGTTTATTCGTGGCTTTAGAAGATACAATAGCATGCATTTAACTTTAGTTTTGAATAACAAAGGCTATTTTATTTATTGCTTTATGATGGCATGAACAGATCATTTCTTTAATGTTTTTTGGTTTCTTAAACTTTAAAATGCGTAGAATGTTTTTCTGATGATGAAGGTGCTTATAAATTATTTTGTTTGAACAATCACACATTACGCAAATAAAAAATAATAACATAACAACTGTTACTGGACACAATTAGCAATTAATTGAAAAAATGGGTTTTTTTTTTTGTTAAAAACCTTAGAAATTTAATTAACAAAAGAAGGCGACTTCGTCAAAGACAAGTTTAACTTAATATGTTCTAAATGTATTAAGGAATCATTCCCTACAGGCTTTGCACCCATCTTCCAAACATTCTGTTTATAACAAAATGTGTGAAAATTTTACCGATGAAAATATACTCACTAACAATAATTTAAATTCTCTCTGTATTAAAGGTAAAGGTATAGGCAAAAGAAGTAAAGGAAAAGAAAACAAAGTGGACGAAAAAGTCGAAGAAAATAAAGAGGAAAGACACATTGAAAGAAATTACGAATATGATATTGGTGTTGCTACTAAAGAAAAAAAATATGAAAAGTAGAGAATTCTCGAAAGAAAAGCACAAAGATGAACAACTACTTAAACAGGAAAGTAAAGAAATAATATACGAGACTCGAGAAGAGAACCTTGCTATGAAGGAAAATTACCAACTATATGAGTCACTACTCGTCAGATATTTGATAAGGAATAAATGGAAGAATTTTGTGGGGTTCATAGAAAATATAATAAAAAATGAAGAAATATACTTCACTATCAATTTTCTAAAAACCATGAGACCACAGCAGCGCCTTACCTTTATAACGACTAAAAGAAAGGATTTTGATAATGTTCCAAAGTCATAGTGAAGAAGATAGATTTAAAAAAAAGTAATGAAAAAGAATATTACTTACTTAATAATGAACATACAATTAATTTACTTTGACTGATTATGTAACAGTGATTTTATATCATTATTATATAAATGCGATGTTTTTACAATGTCCTAAGCAATTTTGTTATATTAAAAAAAAATTAAAGTTTTTTTTTGACAAGGTTAGTACTAAAGTACTTTATACCAAAAGAAAATGAAAATGGTGACTGTGACCGTAAATTACAACTTTGATTTACCATTTTTAAGGATGACTGATTTAAGTGTATGACAATAACATAAAAAGAAAGTTTATTTTATTATGCAAAAAGCACTGAATAAAAGGTATCTTTATAAAAATCTCTATCTATGCCTTATTTCTTCAAATATCTACGGTTTCAGCTTATCTTAATTGGCCGTTAAAGTTTATAAAAGCATTAACCCTTGCAACACACTGTTAATTATTTTTTGTTAAAGTACAAATTTTTAATAATCTGCAGTCATTTTATTAATTTTTATCGGGATGATAATAATAATATTAATTTATAATAAGAATATAAATGATTAAAACATAACAACATTATTATTCTACTTGTTCTATTCTGCGCAGAGATCTGTCAGAACTACCAATCATTGTCAGATCACTTCTACGGCAACTTCGATGACAACTGTGACATTTTTTGTCGTTTGTCACCAGTGGAAATAAAATTACTGGCAATAAACTGGGTGACAATTACTGAGAATAAACCAAAAACTTAACAGAAATGTTGAGAACCACAATTTCTTCTAGGGGTAATTCCGAAATACAAGAGCATAAGAAATTATATTAGCGATACTATTACTAAAATTCACGATATTTTGTGTAAGGGTTAAATACGATTGAAAAAGAAATGTAAACCTTCGGTCAAAGTACAATAAAATCAACTTTTGAATAATTTGGGAATAACCCAAGATAGTTCGTAATTTCCCTTATACCAAAAAACTTTAACTCAATCATTCAAAATACCCTATTTAGTGAATCCAACTACATATTTATGAATCTAATATATCCATAGGTTAAATATTTTCATTAAGTTAACAGAAGTCGCATAATATTGTCAGTAAATACGAAACTACTTTACGTAACTAACCGAAATATAGACCTCTACTCATCTCATAAAAATTCCCGTCAGAATTACCCTAGTACACCTTACATTAAATTGTTTTTTTATTAAATCATAGTTATTGTACAAATAGTTCTTTAAATTATCTCTTTAAAAGAATAATTATAAAAATCATTCAATTATTCTAACATCTCTGAAATAAAATGATCATCTCTTATGATAAAAACAACTTTCATGTCTTTATATGTATAATTAATTAAATTGCAGTAATCGTAAATCCTATTTCTACAATACAACTGGCCCTGAATTTGATAATATATTGGACTAGTTTTCTTTTGTAACAGCCGCTTTTAATTGAAAGGGTCATTTACTAGATAGAGCACAGTTGCTGCACTAATGATATTGTTTCTCGTGAAATATGGTAATTTTATTTCAATGATGGTATCATTTCCCAGTAGACCATCCGCACCAGACAAATAACCCACAAGATTCAATATTTAATTCATATTGAGACTGATACTCCTTTACAGCTATTGATTTATTCAAGATTCCATGTGTTGTTGGCCTAGATGAAAAGGGGTTTTTTTTTACAAAAAAACTTGTTTTTAAGGGGCTTTAAGGTGGCGAACTGTATGAAAATCTTTTCTTTCTTTGTACCACATTGAATTTCTTTTTTGTTCTCTTGTTATTTTCAATTTCCTCAATATTTTTATCGATTCTTCATTAACATTTAATAAGCATAGTTTTTCTAAAATTTTATCTTCAGGGTTGGAAGATGTGTTGCCATGATCTTCTATAATGGCATAAGGATTTGCTAGTTCATATAAATGTTAAGAGGCATCGTAGAATTTGGATAATTTAAAATTAATTACGAGTTTTATTGTCGTAGCTCTCTTTCTGAATCATGTGAATTGGGTACGGACTAAACCTTTTACTGTTCTTTTTCTTTGGCAACTTATGTGCAAGCTATAGGATAGGCTGTAAATGGAGTTTTGGGTACATGTCTGCAGCCTTTGCGTGCTAACTTGATGTAGTAATACAACTTTGTGATGCACCATGTTTTCAATTTCAGTTAAAAGCACAGAAACATGCTTGTACTTTGCCTCTGCCACTTCCAACTGGACACTCGCAGTGGGATTCCTGTGGTGTTCCATTTTTATGAATTTTAACATCTTCTTCATATTGTAAAGCTTTCGTGGCCTTTTGCCATATAGCTTTTCACAAAAGTAGAGTCACCAACAGTAGGAGCTCTTGCAAGGACAAGGAATCGAGACTCATATAAGGATTAAGCCTTATCAAGTTTATTATCAGCATTATTGTAACAAATAAAATATTTAATATAACAATAATAATAATTAAGCCTTTATTTTACCATGCAATTTACACACATACAAGAAAAAATCCAAATTGTTATTGATTAAGACATGGCCCCGCTCCGGGTATAGGCCTCCTCCAACTGTTTCCATTTGATCTTGTTTTGCGCTTTCAACATCCAATCTCTACCAGCTATTCTTTGAATTTCATAGATCCAGCGATCGTTTGGTCTTCCTTTATTCCTTGTTCCGCTTGGGCCCGTCCATTCGGTGACTCGTTTCGTCCATCTTCCGTCTGTAATCCGGGCTATGTATCCCGCCCAACTCCACTTAAGCTGTTGTGCGTGTTGTCCTGCATCTATTAATTTAGTTTTCCTGCGAATATCCTCGCTCTTACGTTTGTCAAGGAGCTTAATGCCTAGGATATTTCGTTCCATAGCGCGCTAGCACGATCGTAATTTATTTTTTATTTTCTTTCGAAAAATCCAAGTTTGTGCTCCATATGACACACAAGGCAGCAAACAAGAGTCTATTACCTTTTTTTAACTTTAGTGGGAGTTTTGCTTTTAAAATTTCTTTGAAGCTCCAGTATTTCCTCCATATTATTTTGGTACGGCATAACTAGGCATAACCAACTTCAAACAAGGATAATCAGAAAAAAAATTACTTATTATATTAAATATTTTGTGTAATTTTATATCATTATTATGAAAAACAAAGTTACCAGCAAAATAATATCTTATATGCATTTTTGTTAGAGGTGGTAACAAAGTACAGCTATTTATATCTTGATATGTGTTGGACTCTGGAAGGTTCATTGTAAGATCATCTTCATCCAGATTCTCGGAATTCCCAAAATTAAAATTTTGGTCATATAACTCTAAACTGAGAACAAATAAAATTCTCTCTTTAAACGTCAGTATTATGCCTTGTATAGTAACGCGTAAATATAAGGAATCTTTAAGATAAGTAAAGATCATACTTCTTTTTAAAGAGTTAAATGGTATAACTCCCGATAAAACGTGTTAGAGTAAATTAGTAATATTATGCATTCAAAGATAAAATAATGAGAAGATATTTAAAGAACGAAGATATTATATATTTACCTTTTCACTAGATCTGCTTTCCTTCCTCCTAAAGACGCACCTCGCTTCTTCCAACATGACATTATGATTATTCGATATGGCGGGTATGATTCACATACGAATTACAAACGTGACGACATGGCGTCACGTTTGTAATTTGTATGTTATAATCCTTTAGTACAGTGATTATCAAAATTAATGTATGTAACTTAAATGTTATAACTAAATTGTTATAACGAAATTTTAACCTAAAACGAAATGGTATGCCGAAATTGCAAGAATGTAATGAAATTGTAATTGTTAGCTATTTGTACATTTGATGAGATAATTTTAATATTTTCACTTAATATTTGTTTATTTTGTATTCTTTCTGTTTTGTATGTACATTGACACATGCAAGTGGTGTAAGAAATTGTGAAAATGTGTTTTTTTATACATGTTTGCTATTTAATAAACACTTCTATTATACTAATCATATTTTTTATACGGAAATACTTATTATTAGTCATTTCGACTAACACCTATATAAACCTACTTAATAATAGTTATATAGTATAAATACATATATATTATTTAATTTATTAATTATTGGTTCATTTTATCTAATTTAAAATAAAAGCAAAGTTAGTTTAAAGTGTTTATTAAGTAATCAACACAGTTAAAGTATTTATGAATTATTTTAGTGAGATCCAAACATCAGTCTCATTAACTTTAAAAAAATAATAATAATAACCTTTAACCTCCTCTAAATAAACTTAAATATTATACAATAATGTTTTATGAATACATAAAAAAATATTATTAGTTTTTATTGCAGTTGACACATATTTCAACTTTATGTTCGGCGCATATATTTTTGGTGCACTTTGAGCACATAGATTTGGTCATGCGATGTTTTTTATACGGACAACAGCTACAAATCTTCCTTTTTTTCAATCCAGAAGCTTCATTAGAACTAGTGCTACTTTCTCCTGAACTATCTGGAACCAAGTCTTGAATGTTAGCTCTTAATTTTTTATGCAATGTCGGCTTAGTTAGACGTCTCTCCATGTAAGAATTAACAAGGGCTGTATGCAATTCTTTCATGAATTATTTTTGATTTAAAGGTTTTTCATTGGCATTTAGTTTATTTTCACAATAAATAACGTAGCTGTTTATAAAAGTCATGTTCAACATCCCATAAAAGATTCACATAGGCCATTCGTCTTGCGGCTACAGGACATGTTTGCAGACATTTGGTCAAACGTGTCGACTCCGCCTTTCGTTTGGTTATAAAGTTCAACCATATGTGGCTTGTTGGTTTCTTGGTTGACAGTTCCTTCTTCTGAACAGGATGATAACAAATAAACGATCTTGTTTGGTTTTGGTTTGTATGTTAGCAGGGTCAAAGGACCATCATAGCAAAACATTGATGTCCCTATAGGTCTAGTTCTGGTGTTAACCATCTCATTGGGTATTTCTTTTTTATTAGAACGCAAGGTACCCACTATAGTTAATTTATATGGCTCGCCAAGTAGTGACTTAGCTAGAGGAATGGACGTAAACCAATTGTCAGTTGTGATGTTTCGCTTTGAACCATGAAGTGGTTGGGTAAGCTCTTTTACAAAGTACTCGTCTAGAGGCAGTCCCTCTAGGCGAGTATGAGAGTATGGCGTTGATCATATATTTTGACCCATTATCACACATCATAACTATTTTCAATCCATACTTTGCGGGTTTATTGGGGATATACATCCTGAATGGGCATAGGCCTCTGAAGGCTAACAATTGTTCGTCGATAGTTATGTACATGCCAGGGTGGTAATTAGTTCTGTACTTTTCTATAAATAACTCCCATACTTTTCTAAACGGTATAAATCTGTCCCTATTTTGAGAAGATAATCTTAAATTTTTATCATCAAATCTAAGGCAACGTATAAGAAATTTATATCTATTTTTTTTTTATAGGATAAGGGTGACAAACGAGCACACAGTCCACCTGATGGTAAGTGGTTGCTGCGGCCCATAGACATCTACATCTATCCTCGTTTGCGAATCAAAATGCAGATGCGTTGTCACCCGTGAGGACTAAGATGGAATGCCTCATTTCCAGTAAAAAGGGCCGCCGGCCACCTGCACTCACCAAGCGAAACGCAGAGGTAAACCTCTACTTCACGCTGGTATTCTGTGAGGTCGTGGTACCACACCGGTTCGAGCCGGCCCATCCGTGCGACAGCAAAAGCTCATTGTAGATACATATCTTGTGCCAGATAAAGATGAGTCGAAAAGTTCGTCAGTAGACAAGTGGTTGTCTTTGAGAACAGCGGAAAGTATGAAGATCCCAATTAGTGCTCTAATTTCA
Organism: Parnassius glacialis; assembly: GCA_033319125.1. Taxonomy (NCBI): domain Eukaryota; kingdom Metazoa; phylum Arthropoda; class Insecta; order Lepidoptera; family Papilionidae; genus Parnassius; species Parnassius glacialis. The sequence goes on along the minus strand of JAVANC010000015.1, from coordinate 11,133,673 downwards.
CACTTGTCTATGGGTTGCTGAGTGCTTAGCATAGTGGGTAGCATAATTTTGTTGTTTTATTATTATCTCTGCGTTAGTCCATTTTACAATTTCATCTAAGATCTCATCAGTTATAAAAAATTCAAAACATGCCAACGGATCTTTTATACCTCTGCAGTGACTAGTTGGACCTCGTGATATATGTACAATATTAGAGCTTGAAGTTCTATTGGACTGGGGCCTTACGGTAGACCAAACATACCCATTTCTCCCGCGTAAAACTCTCTGAGAAAAGGGGATGATATCTGAACGAAGAGAAGAATTGTTACTCTCCTGGGCTGTACTCTCCTGTGTTGTCGAAGTCTCCTCGGATATTATAGATGAATCTGGGTTAGATACATGGATGATATTACCTCAGTTGGCCTATCTTCTTCATCCGTTTATTCCAGCTGCTCGTTCTCTAACTGGTCCTCTGTCTCACTTCCAGCAGATTCCACATCAAGATCACTGTCCTCATCATTCAAATATCTCGCCAACTCTTCGTCCGTATAATTACGTGTGTTACTGGGTCGTGAAGAAGTCATTTTTTAATCTAAAATGAAACAAAATACGATAAACAAACGAATAATTCACGATAATAATACAAAGACATTTATCGCATAAGTTACATAAATACTAATCATTAGTCACATCGACTAACAAAAACGAATTATTTCCAAAATGGCTGTACTTACCGGCTCGACACCATTACTCCCGTAAACGTCCGACCGGCGAGTGAGTTGACACGAATGATCAAGTCGCGCGGCGCATTCATTAGAAAGAGACAGCAAGATTTGGGTGCAGTGTTAGTCGAATTGACTAACATTAGTATTCTAGGGTTAAAATAAATTTAACTAATGAAATAGGAAACGTTTACAAGAAACATCTACGTATTCTTAAGAACAAAGTTCTTATACATACTCATTATTTGAACGAACAGGTTTATTTTATTTAAAACGAATAAAACAATGCAATAAGAAAGTTATCTATGAACACACTAGTACACACATATTGTTAGGAACAACGCACATAGGTTAAGTATTATTAATTAAAGTATATAAGATCTTCGTCGTTCAAAAAACTTGATCTTTAGGCTTTTCAGAAATCTAAAGCAATTCTATTTTCTTTACTAATGAAATATAAGGAACTACGTCTAAATAATTTCGTTTTGAAAGGATACATTTTAGGTCATCATTTTGCCTTTTGTTTTAAAAAAGATTATGCTGTACATTTTTCACTTTAAGTAAATCTTTGTAACGGTACCAACCTACGAGCACTTAAGCCTATATAGGAGTAATACATGCGAATTTAAAAGAAAACAATTTTTAACAGTGGTAGAGCCACGCGGTAGCTTTTGCTGTCGCACGGATGGGCCGGCTCGAACCGGGGTGGTACCACGACCTCACAGAATACCAGCGTGAAGTAGAGGTTTACCTCTGCGTTTCGCTTGGTGAGTGCAGGTGGCCGGAGGCCCTTTTTACTGGAAATGAGGCATTCCAACTTAGTCCTCACGGGTGACAACGCATCTGCATTTTGATTCGCAAACGAGGATAGATGTAGATGTCTATGGGCCGCAGCAACCACTTACCATCAGGTGGACTGTGTGCTCGTTTGTCACCCTTATCCTATAAAAAAAAAAGAAAAAAAACTAGCTGCGGTGCGGGGAGAGTTGTGATCGCTCCGAAGTTCTTCGAAGTATTACGAACATGATTGCTAGCGTGTGCGTATGACTTTATTGTGTTTTTTAATATATGCTTTTAGTATCAGTAACTAGATTTTGACTGTGACTTCAATTTTCCTGTGCAACTGACAAATGCAATTTTAAATGAATCTTCAAGCAGTATACTCAGGTAAAATGTAAATGCCAACTTTGAAAAAAACTCAAGCATAAACTAAACGAGTTTAAAAGAAACTTTTAGTGATTTGTTGAACTTTAACATAAAAAAGGCCCCGTAGGAGATAAGATAGTTCGGCTGGACGTCGAGACACTACGAGGCAGTACGGCTAGATTGAAACAGGACTTAAAAAATCACATTTATTTATTATATTTATTTTACAAAGTGCTATTATTGATTTTTAAAACGAATAAATTTTGTATAATATATTCTCCTAACTGCACGTTTTTCTTCCAAGTTTTGATTTTTAAATATAACTGTCATCCTCGTGTTGATATATTTCTTCATTACACTTTTAGTGAAATCAATAATATGATTGGTTTCTTTGGCGTAAAATTGATGGTATGAGGGTGCGTTTTTAAATTCGCGAAATGGAGGTTAGGAGTGGAAATACAAATCCAAATTTATTTTGCTTTTTCAATATATTCTGCTATCCTAATACAGTTTTTGGATCATTCAATTAACTTATGTATACCCTCAAAAATGATTTTTCTTTGTCGAAAAAGTACGCCGAAACTGCTTCCTTCACTTATTCATCACTTAAAAACTTTTTCCCACGAAGTTCTTTTTCTAAGTTTGGAAATAGATAATAATCACTGGGAGCCAGGCCAGGACTATAGGGTGGGTGTGGCTAAATTTCGAAGCCCACCTTCTGCAGAGCAGGCAACATGACATTTTCCCCTTCTTTTCTCCTTTGTCATGATTTCCTAGCCGATTGTGCCACCTTAAATTTCTTGGCCGGTGGTGTGCCTTATTTGTGCCACTGCACAGAGTCCTGTTTGGACTCAGGTTCATAATGGTGCACCCAAGTTTCGTCGCCAGTAACAATTCGAGCCAACACTCCATCTTTGTCTTCCATACAGAGATCCAAAAATGCACGAGAACACTCCACGCGCTATTGCTTTTGAGGCGGCGTGAGTATTCTAGGCACCCATATTGCGTTGACTTTAGTCATGCTAAGATGGTCATGAAGAATTCTGAGAATGGTCGTGGCGCATGTCGTCGCGCCACAAGCCAAACACATCGAAGCCTAAATCGCGCTAACAAAGTTCCGAAGTTAAAGCAGTATATACAAAATCGCTCCGAACTACCACTTGGAGCGTTGGCCGCTCCCCGGGTAGAACACCTCCTGTTCGGCATGAGATCTCCCCTTTTCCTTCCACCGGTTACATGGTTGTATCTGATACTCTAACCATTCTGCGAGCTGTTTTTTCTTTAGGCGGGCATCTTCTAATATAAATTTTTCGACTTTTTGAATAATTTCCGAAGTGGTCACCTCAATCGGCCTTCCTGGCCGTGGGTCGTCTTCAAGTGGCTCTAGGCCTTGTTTAGAAAGGATATTCCTCTTGTAAACCATGTTTTACTTGGACAAGAGTCTCCGTAAACGGATGACATCTCTTTCAGTATAGTTTGAAGTGATTTTCCGCGCTTGGTAAGGAACTTTATAACGGGACGAAACTCGATTTTCTCCATATTTCACAATTTCTTCCCGATTGAATTGTTTGGTTGACGATAACTCAAAGATAATTACAATGAAACCCGGTATTCATACTAATAATTAGTTGCTCAATTAGTACGTAATTCAACGACGTCCCCACTTATTACCTACCTACCCATTCCGCGAACTTAAAGGCACCCTTGTCTGTGTACTCCAGGAATAATTGTTCTTCTGTAAAGCTACTAAGAGCTTTTATGAGTCAACCGTTCAGCGGTGATTTTTCCTTTAGAGTCACTATTGATAAAAATTTTTCTGATTACGGACTCGCAACGCCGACATATTTTAACGACCATTTGTGAGGGATAAATTAATCCTCCATTATCTTTGTAGAATATGAAACTCTTTTTATTTTTGTCTAATGCCAATAAAGCTTTTATACAGTTATGGCATCTGATTTTTTAATTATTGCACTACTAAAGTAGCCATTATTTATGTCATTATTTTCTGCCTGATTTCGCGTAGTCATTTTTATTTTAGCTATCGCAGATGATCAGTTTAACATAGATATTTTTTTTTGATGGTATACAATTATGCGTGGATGTTTACATTCTGTGTCGAACAATTTTTTTTTATATATCGCCTCGATTAAACGTGGAGTCGGGTTATTATTCGAACCACCGTGTGATCTTATTCCGGCAAAAAGAAGCTCAATGTGGTCCTGTGATATTTTATGCAAGGGCAAAAATGTAATAGGACTCTTTGCGTCGCATATCAAATCCTGAAACATTTTTTTGTGCTATCTATTGTAACACAAAATCTGGTAAATCCAGTAAAACGCAGAGAATTGATCAATTTAACCATTTTGATTTGTTTTCGTGATCTGATATTTGTACTCGCTGACAGCAAAAATTGTTTAAATTCGTCCAACTTTTGAAATAACCTGACATGATTGACTTCGTTGAAAGTACGTTTATAACCATAACTATGAACTTTGGAATCAAGAATATCGAAAAGATCATTCATTAGTAGCACCATTCGAGCTGTAGCCTCGACCCCTTGAAATTAGGGTAATCTTAGCGACGTTTCACAAAAATTCAAAGCAGTGGCCACACTGCGGCTAAATAGTTGATTTGCCAATTTTACCTTCATTATATACGTTTTAAAATGTATATGCTTCGCACGCAGTTCATTTGCTACGTGAAAATGTTCTTTATCTTGCATTTCTTGTAAATGTTGAATATACTCCCATTTTAAACAATTTCCATTTTCGTCCTTGAATTCTTTATATTGTTCGAAAGCATTTCGATTAAATTTCAACATGTGGACAGGATAATGCAGAAAATGAATACGCCAGCTCCAGTAACCAGGTGCTTAAATGAAGTTTTCATGTTGACTGCGGTAAGATTACAGCCTAGCCATTTGGCCATTGCTAAATTAACAAGACAATCATCAAATGAAAGTGCTTTGATTGTTATTTTAGACTCATTACACAACTCAATTGTTTATAGCACTATATTTTGTTTTTGTTCTGCATTGGTTTTGTCAACTAGGAAATATACAGAAAAAAAAGGAAATACATAATTAATCGGGACAACTAATAACACTAAAGCTTCTTTGCATAAATTGGTGCAATCACTATGGAACTCTCCACCAAAATCGACATATCCAAAGGTGCGTTGATTGGATGGGACAAACCCGACTTTACTTATCTTGATTTCATCAAACACAAGTGTAGCAATCAAATCAGTGGAATTCATTTCAGCTCTGTTAACGCGATGAGTGATTTTGTAAATGAGAGAAGATAGAATAACGATAAAAACCATTATAAATATAAAAATATACCTATTTTACATAGCAACTTCAATTTCTAATTAAGGGCTTATGTCGGTCACGTGACGTTTACCAAACTATACCTATATATATCACCGAAAGTAATTTTAATAGTATTATAAAAAGTAAGAGGGTAAAGCCTCTCTGACACTATATGTGAACTGGCCTATTAGTTTTTTGTATATTTTAAGTGTGTAATAAAGTGTTAATAATCGAATCTTTCCTCTTTATAATACTTAAGTATAGGTAGATAACTACAATGTAAAATAAAAGAATTTTCCTCGTAATATTAATTTGATTCTTAATATTAAATGTGTATTCGATTGAACATACTTCATGTTAAAAATTAAACCAGACTGATGTAATATGATAGTATCGATATAATATTAGACAGTTACATAATATGCATATTGTTACTAACCGTCCGAGGTAAAAACAGCGTAGGTACTGCACTCTTTATTAGTCGCCGCTTGTTTTTGTCATTAAAAACAATCCTCAGTAAGATATTCGAGCACATGACGCTATATTTATTATGTAAATCAATTTTCTCTTTTTGTAACGTATATCCAAGTGTTTTTTATATAACCGTCTTTTGGAAACCTATAGGGAAAAAATCAAACAGTTTAAATAAAATAACATTGTTATCATACCTATTCAAAATTCATACACGAAAAGATTAATTATAATTAATGTTATAATGTATTACTAACAGTAGTCAATAATAAACACTCTACTATATCTAATATAAAAAAAAATATATCTAAATACAATAATCATTTTGTGGATAATTATCGACAATACAAAAAAAAATGCACCGCACCGCACTAGTCATTGGCGTCACGAGAGATAGACATACATGTTTGCAATAAATGCGAAAAGAACGGGGAGTGACGTGTGACTGACGAGTCCAGTTTAACTTGACCCGCGTTGCGTAGTAAAAATTTTGAAAATATTTTGGTAAAATAAAGAAATATACTCGCCGATGAATAGTAATATTGGTTGTTGTTACACTACATGTTTTACTGTTGTTTTCGCACCATTTGACGGCACAACAGGACATGATGCCGTAAATTGAAGGTGATTTATGTTCCAAATGTAAGCATTCTCTTCGGTTCTAGTTTTTGTCCGTACTGACGAAAAACAATAGTGTTGCGAAATATATCAGTGACTAGTCACTGGCGAGTTGACAGGTTTGGGTCACCTTACATTACTTCTCTATAGGGTTAAGTCATCGTAGGTACCAACATAATACTTCCAGAGTTGTCACTAAAATATCTAATTAATACAGTGTCAGCTACAGAAAAATCATCGATCACGTTTTCATCAATCTTCTCCAGTAATGCAGCATTATTTAGTTTATAATCAGATTTTTTCTCAATTTCCGTCTCTCATTTAGATTCTTGGTGTTCTCTATCAAATCTCTCGCTGAAAGTTAGTTTTTCTCTAATCTCATCAGGAAGTGTACGTAGTTTATGATCACATATTTTATTATTTTCTGGCTCTTTTCTAGACTCGTGCCGTTCTTTATTAAATTTATCGCTAATTTAGCAAAATAAAGCTGATTATTTTCTAATCTCATCAGGTAGTATATATAGCTTATAATTAAATGTTTTATTATTTTCAGGATCTTTTCCAAACTCACGGTATTCTTTATCAAACCTTTCGCTTGAGGCTAACCCTTTTCCAATTTCATTAGGTAGTGTACTAAGTTTATAATCACATGGTTTCTTACTTCAGGCACTTTTTCAGACTCTCAGTGTTGTTTATGAAATCTCTCGCTAATATATAATTCTTCGTCCATCTCATCACGTCATATTTATTATACATATTTATCGGAACAGTGATCACCACTTGGTAACTCTAGTATTTCATCATCACCGTACAAACTGAAATCACTCTCTGTAGATTTAGAATCGCATGATAAATTCCTTGATCTTTTGGCACGTTTGGATATCTTGTTTTGTTTTGGCCACTGCTGTACTTCGCATGTGTGTGTTTCTGAGCTATTTTATTGAGAGTAATATTTTTTCATGGCTGGTTGATATGTCAATATTCTTTTCGATGCGCTTTAATTGTAATGGTAACATTTTTGCACCTACCAAGCATCGATTTACAGGCTTCAGTCTTACTGAAAATAATATAGTTACTTTTACATGGCTCCGTGATACTTTATTTTTCTCTTGTTTTTAGTTATTTACTGGCATATTTTCTTGATTTTAATGAATGGTCTTCGCAGATTCGTTTGTAATATTTTCTTGTAGGTTTGAATCTTTTATTCGTAGTAAAAACATCCTAGACGAAATCGACAATAAAAAATTCGCAGTAGGCCTCTTGCTCGATATGAGTAAAGCCTATGACAGAGTTTGTTATAGAACACTATTGGATAAACTATATCAAACAGGAATTAGGGGAGTAGCTCACAATTGGTTTAAATCCTATCTTGATAACCGCTTTCAATATGTAGAAATTGAAAATACCGACTTCGAGACTGGCAAGATTACTCATGTTAGATCTGATGCAACTGTCATTACTGGTTCTATCTCACAAGGCAGCGTTTTGGGATGCATTTTGTTTTTTGTTTACATAAATAATCTCCCAAACATACTGGACGATCTATGTGTGCTCTTTGCCGATGACATCTCCATCTTAATCTCTTGCACTATATATATATATATATATATATATATATATATATATATATATATATATATATATATATATATATATATATATATATATACATTAGATATAATTACTAACTGGCTAGAATTACATAATCTACAACTTAACCTTAATAAAACTAAAATTATTCAATTTAAACCCTACCAAAAATCTCCTTTACAAATATCTTATAGTTATAAAAACACAAAACTAGAAACTGTTAACTCTGCTACTTTGTTAGGAATAGACCTGGATACGCATTTGAGTTGGAAACAGCACATACAAAAAATTGTAAAAAAAATATCCTCTTTTATTTACGCTTTACGATACCTCAAACGTGTGACAGATTTTAAGACTGCCCTTGCGGCTTACTATGCACATGCTCATTCGGTACTCTCCTATGGCATCGTATTGTGGGGAAACTCTTGTGATGTAAACAAATTATTTATATTACAAAAGAAGTGTCTACGAATATTAACGAATTTAGACCAAATAGAATCATGTAAACCTCACTTCATTAAACATAAAATACTAACACTTACGTCTATCTACATCCTCGATGTAAATTCGTCAGGAAACACCCAAAATTCTACTCAGCTATTACATTAACTAAAAGAAATATTAGAAATTTATATAAGCTTAGGATACCCTTCTCCAAATTAAAATTAGTTTCGACTAGCCCCCACGTTATGCCAATAAAGATTTATAACCATTTACCGAATTCTATAAAAATCCTAGAAAACCCTGCGCAATTTAATAAAAAATAAAAAATATTCCTTATTAATAAATGTTATTATACTTTGAAAGAATTTTTTGACGATAAATAATAACAATGAAAGAATACTTCGGCTATATTATATTTCTAATTTAAGTAATTTATATAGAATAATATTAAATGTTAACGATATGATATTTTATAATTTGTTTAAAAGTTAGATTATATAAAAATAGTCCTCTAGTGTTGCTATGCCCTTGCAGGGTGTCACATGTATACCTATCAAATGTAACATCTTAAATTTGTAATGTGACATGCAATAAACAATTTGAATTTGAATTTGAATTTTATGATACCCAATCTCACCTTCACGTGTGCAGTTCCCTGTTTCCTTTCAAATGCAACTTAATGTCCTGTTAGTAATTGTTTGTTTGTTATGATTGTTGTATATTATCTGATGGAGCTTCATAGTGCCTTAAAAGGACAACATTACTGGGAATGATAACAGAAATTTCTTAAATATACTTTGCATTTACAAAATTTACTTTGACTTTGTTATTATTACTTAAATAAGTAAAGGCTTCTTCAGCGTTTGTAATATCTTGCCCTTGAGAAACACATTGATCTAGTTTTTAACTGCCGCACCAACACCATCAGTAGCTCCCTTGCCATGTGCAGCTTTAAAGAAATTCCACGTTCCTACTTGAAATCCATAATCGGAAAGCCTTTTTGTGAAAAGGTAAAAGTTATTTTTCCGCCAATACTAGGTTGTTGGTCGTCACTAAATACATGGTTTTTTCACATTAGTCTCAATGGCAGCCATTTTTGCTAAAATTGGATCCAGATGTGCCCATATAGCACCTAGACCATGTTCATTTACAGGTACAGATAGATTTGTTTTTTTTTTGGGTTTGGTGGTTCTGCTTGAAAATGACATCTTTGTATTTCTTCAGAGAGGTTACAATTGTAGTTTTCCGAGAAGTCACAGACTAGTACAACTTCTTCATTGTCCAGATCATCAATATACTTTCTATAGGCGTTGTATTGATATTTCATGTTAAATTAATTAATATCAAATGTACTTAATTCGTTTAAGAATTCTTCAGTAAGTTTAGCGACAGGCCCTTTCACTATCACCTTTATATATTTCTTTATTATTTGTGTCTCTTCTTTTCCTGTAGTTATTTTTAGTATATATTCATGATTCTTTAGCTGCCACTCAGACCACTGCACAAAAGCCTCTTGGTATTTGAGCATTTTCAAAAAAAATGGCCGTCACTTAGCTGGAACATTTTGTGTCCAAAAAAATATGTGCATTAAATTACACATGAGCAGATAGATAATTAAATAACGTATGTAACGAAATAAAATATATTGTGTAAATTGTAATAAAAGCGGGAAATAAAGGAATTTATTGTCGTTCTTTTCTGCCGACTTCCAAAAAGGAGACGGTACTCAATTCGGGTGTATGTTTTTTTTTTATGTGTGTTACCTCATAACTTTGTACTGGGCGAACCGATTTCGATGATTCTTTTTTTATATGAAAGCTGTTAGTTCTCGTGTGGTCCCATATGAATTTGATCAAGGTCAGACCAATGGTTATTGAGTTATTCTTAAATAACCTATATTGAAGTCGGCTGTACAAAATTTTTAATTTTAAATTATATATTATGTAACAAATGGTTCCATTTCGTCACTTTAATAACTGCTAATTTGTATAAATAAAACACATTTTTATTACGTATTTTTTTGTTGATATAATCATTATTTTTTTAAATAATAGTACTTTGATAGAATTTTCTCTTAAATATTCGAGTTATTTCTCTTTAACTTTCCATTACGTCACTTTTGTGACTTAACATCTTTCAAATTTTAATATATATAGCATATAGTTTTAATAAACATTAAGGAATGGTAACAAGAGATATAATTGTTATAATTAAACATTTTTATACAACTAATATTTTTTTTGTGTTGGTACCGACTTTGTTATATGGCAGCGAAACCTGGGTGTGCCAGAAGAAGCATAAAAGCAAGTTGAATGCAGTGGAGATGCGATCTCTTCGTAAAATGTGCGGCGTTACCATGGCCGACCGAAAGCGAAACGAAGAGATTCGCAATATGGCAGGTTTGAAAGATGACCTTATCACAAAAATTGATAAGGGCGTGCTTCGATGGTTTGGGCACGTTGAGCGAATGAGTGAAGACCGAATGGCGAAGAAAATATATAGCGCGAAAGTTAATATTAAAAGGTGTCGAGGTAGACCGAGACTAACTTTCGAAGACCATGTGAGCAAACTGCTCGAAGAGGGGAGGGTCAAGAGTACTCGGATACCTAGACGTGCATGTATGAAGAAGATAATGAATCTGAAAGAAGCGAAAGAGGTATGTAAGGATCGTGACACTTGGCGATCTGTTCTCTCTGGCTACCCCGTCAGGGATTGTGCGTGAAGATAAATAAATAAATAAATAATATTTTTTTTTATAGGATAAGGGTGAAAAACGAGCACACAGTCCACCTGATGGTAAGTGGTTGCTGCGGCCCATAGACATCTACATCTATCCTCTGTTACAGATCAAAATGCAGATGCGTTTTCACCCGTGAGGACTAGGATGAAATGCCTCATTTCCAGTAAAAAGGGCCTCCGGCCACCTGCACTCACCAAGCGAAACGCAGAGGTAAACCTCTACTTCACGCTGGTATTCTGTGAGGTCGTGGTACCACCCCGGTTCGAGCCGGCCCATCCATGCGATAGCAAAAGCTGCCGCCTGGCTCTACCACTGGTTAAAACTGGTTAATATGTCTTAATTCTCCTAAAATTTTATATAAGTCTTAAAATTGAAATCCCATTTAGTGGGACAGTTACTTAGGCGGAACACTGCGTTACGAAAAAGATTAGATTAGGCTAAGTTTAATACAAAACATCTGTAAATGTTGCAAAACTGTATTTGCCACCTTCTTTGTAAATCTCGTAAAGATTACGCAAAGTATCCACCATATATCTTATTTTCATTCGATTTCTTCCTTTAGTTCTGCACTATTTTTTTTTCTGCAGTGCACCTAGTCACATCGTCTCGGAGATAAAAGGATTCGATTTCTTCCCTTACTTTTGTATTCCAAATACGCGGTTTGTCAGAAAATCGAATAGTCCTTTTGAGTCCAAGAATTTTTTGATTATTATATTTTTTGTTGGTCTTTTATGTATAACCTTTCTAAATAGTCGTTTAGTTTCTTGTGTCATACAGTTATTTTTATAGATTACTCGGAATGATTGCTCAATCTTTTCACCGTTTTCTTCCATATCTTTAATTATGATTTCTAGTCTTTCAACGTTCCTTGTTTTAGATTCTGAAGCTAATTTACTTCTTTGCAGTCTTTTTCTCATTCGACCTACTAACAATCTCAATTTTTCTACATTTTTCTCAGAATGTAATAATAAACAGTTACCGTAAATGCATACAACATGAGACAGGTTTAAATTTCAATTCACAGTATAAGGTGTAATTCTTAATAATTATGGTTTGAAATTTTACTAGAACATGAGTCTCTATCTAAGGTAATAGGAGCATATTGCAATATTGAGCCAATCAATGTAGTTTTTTTTATATATATTTATTTCGTCTTGTCTCAATTTACCTGCAACATACGGTAAACATAAGACACCTTATAAAAGTCATGGTTTCCCATGTAGAATTTCAATGTTTGTTAATATTGAGACGTTAAAAAATAACAAAATATTTAATTTGCGCAAATTAAAACAATAATAAATCAGTTATAACTAGAGGTATTAAATAAAACAAAATATTATCTCCAAATCTTACCAGATCTTTTACTAGTTCTTCAAAAATCAAATAAAAATTATATAAAATCAAAAACAAAAAACAAACTTCTTCATAAATCGTCAAAAAATAAATCAACATAAATCTCGATTTTGAGACCGAAGGTAATTTGAGATCTCAATTTTCCCACATGTCTCAAATTAGCCTTTAACACTAAGTAAATTAATAACATTTGCAACTTATAATAAAATTTAAACATTGAGATCAAAATTGGAGTCTAAGCTATTAGGAACGTTTTATTGCGATACATAGGCTATACCTAGGCATACCTACGCTTTGAAGTGCGCACAAAAAAATATTATTTTACACAATTTATAATTAAATATTAATATTAAAAATGTATTTTCCCCTTTTCACTTGAGTGGGCTTAATTGTATTTATTATTCGAGAAGTGTCAATTGTCATCATGTCATGCTGGAAATATGTAAATACCCTTTGTAGCTGAAAAACATCTCATGAAGCGACAGGTCACTTTTCCGTCGCTAACCATGTTCGTAACATGAGCAATAAACTTCTTTTCAGTTTGTTTTTTCGTATTCTCATTGTAGAGTAATTCGACAACAACAAAATAATCTGGTGAAATCTCCGAATTATTTACAGTTTCTGTATCGATATCTTTAGAGCAACCAGCACCACCATCACTAGGTACAGAAACTTTAAATTGTTCGTCAGTATAGACCGATTGGTCTACATTGAGTGGATCTTCATTTTCTTGGTTCTCATTATGTGGGATGTTAGTTATACGTGGTGACGCCGATCTTTCATCATCATCAGGAAACATGTCATGAACATCATCAAAAAACACTGTGTCGAACTCATTATTGTCATCGGATGATGAGTTTGCAGTATTCAAAACTGCTTCCCTCCATTCTTCTAAATCACTGCAGGAAGTGCTTTCATCATCGACGATCTTTTTTTTTTGTTTTTTCGTTTTATTACGTTTGTACGAATTCCAAACCGACCTCAGTAATCACTTCACTAAGGTTGATAATTCAATTAAACCACAAGTACGTGTTAGCAGAAGCCTATATTCAAAACAATACAGAAACCATATTCAATCAAGTATGAAACATGTAGGCGTGTCATAAGTTGTCGCTAGCGCCATCTAGTTTACAAAATTAACATGCCGCCCACCAAGAACGATAGTGATCGTTCTTCACAACACCGCCCACCATGAGGTCAAGGGGTCCTTACACAAGAATTCATGAACACAAAAATAAAATTTAACATGAAAAATTCCTTAAAAGCAAGTCATAATAGTATAATAGCATAAAATAGGGTAAAAACAAATACATCTAATCATACAGTTACAGGTAATATACAAAGTTTTGTTATGGGCCTTTTAATTTCAGAACCGTTACATTTTAATGTTACCACTCGAGTAATTCCGTCCAAACCTGGATGTTTTGTTACTATTCTACCCAATAACCATCGAGCCGGAGGAAAATTATCTTCCTTTACAAGAACGATATCACCGATGTTTGGCTCCGGAGTAATTTTATTCCATTTGTATCTTTGCAAACAATGCACTAAATATTCATTGGACCATCTGCGCCAGAAGTCTTGTAACATCTTTTGTGTCATTTGCCAACGTTTTAAAGTACTCATATTGCATTGCTCATAGTTACGTTCAGGTACTATTATCAACGGCTCACCTACGAGGAAGTGACCTGGTGTAAGGGGTGAAGGGTCATTATGATCATCTGTTAAGATCGATAATGGTCTAGAATTAAGACACGCTTCAACCTGTGCCAGCACTGTGATCATTTCCTCAAAAGTTAGAGTGGAATCCCCGATAACTCGTTTGAGATGATATTTTGTGGATTTCACTCCTGCTTCCCACAGTCCTCCAAAATGTGGAGCGTGAGGAGGAATGAAATGCCATGAGACTCCATTTTCATTTAACCATTCTCGAATCTCGAGAGCAACTGCTGATTGTTCTATAGTGACTAATTTTTGTAGCTCCTTGGATGCTCCAATGAAATTAGTCCCATTGTCGCTCCATATTTCTCTCACGTGACCTCTACGGGCTACAAACCTTTTAAAACCGGCAATGAAACCTTCGGATGTTAAGTCGCTGATGGCTTCCAGGTGCATAGCCTTTGTGACCATGCACACAAACACACATATATAGCCCTTATACGACTTATTGCCTCGTCCTTTTGATACGCGTATATTGATGGGTCCAGCAAAATCTACTCCACTGCGAAGGAATGGTCTTCCTGGAGTAATTCGACACGCTGGTAACTGACTCATAAGTTGCGTTGCTGTAATTGCTGCACGTCTCCCGCAGATAACACATTTACGCACATGCAATTTTACACGACTCTTAGCTGAAATAATCCAGTAACGTGAGCGCAAATAATTTATGACAAGAGATGGACCGCCATGCATTGTCTTTTTGTGGGCGTCGTCAATGACAAGATCTGTAAAATGACTTTTATGTGGAAGAATGATAGGATGTTTAGCTAATTCAGGAATGTCGGCATTTGAGATTCTTCCGCCGACTCTTAAGAGTCCTCTGTCATCGTGAAATGGATTTAGTGATTTTAGTCGAATATCCTTTAATTCCTGCACTTGACACATTCTGATACAGCGATTTTATTAAGGTAACAGTGTATTGCTTGCATATTGCCCGTCTTTATTTATGAAACAGATGACCCTGGCTGATTATTACACTTATTTATCATAATGTACTAATCTTTCTCATCTACAGCATCGTTATAATGCTTGATTTATAATTTGTGATGGTTCTATTATTTGCTGTGATAGAACTCTTACTCGATTTTCTGGTGCAGTAGAGGATGGAGACGGTTGTACTCGTATTAAATACGACTAGGCTGATTCATGGGATAAAGGACGATCTGGGATGGAAATTTGGATAAGCGATTGGGGTTGTCAATTCAGTGAGATAAAAGACCTATGTCTTACTGACAGTGAAACCATGGTTAGTTTTGATGTTCAGTCTCTATTCACATGCCTACCTGTTGAAGACTGCATCTCAATTGTAACTAGGAAACTAGAGGAAAACAACATGTTTATTGTAAGTAGGTTTAAGCAAAACCACACATTAAGTATGTTTAGATCGTTTTGTGCGTCATGATTAATGGATTCAATACTGTTACCGAAGTAAAATAGGCTGGTATCGTCCACATAGTGATAGGTCTCCTTTTCTACCGACTTCAAAAAGGAGACGGTACTCAATTCGATTGTACGTTTTTTTATGAGTGTTACATCATAACTTTTTACTGGGTGAAACGATTTCCATTATTCTTTTTTATTTGAATGCTGGAGCTTCACATGTAGTCCCATATAAATTTGGTCAAGGTCTGACCAATACCTTTTGAGTTATATTGTTAATAATTTATATTGAAGTACGTGAGACTGCAGAGACACAACTTTATCAACAAACCTGATCATGTTCGCCGGTGGAATGCTTGCGTTTATTATGGGAAATAATCGTAGAGAGTTCTGAGACTGACGCACTGGGAATGTCTGATAGGTTTGGTTGAGAATCACTATGCTCAAAGTTCGTGTCGCTTCCAGTTCGGGATCGAAGTACATTCATTTTCGCTACAAGGTAATAAGCACTTTGGTTTGTATGACGCACGCACTGAAATGTCAGACCGAGTCGAAAAATCAGAGTCCGTGACGTTTACCCGAGGGGATGAGGAGTGGTTACCGCCGGTCATTAACTGGTCACGCGCAGGGTAAAAAGTAGTAACACAATACACTCGCGTAATGTATTACTTGTTTTATGTTATGAGGTAAAGGTTGTAAATAGTTTGACTTTTACAATTTATTTTCTAAGAATAATCAGCATCACATCCGCCTCGCATGCTCACGTAATCGCAGTTACGGCAGGAAGGTGTCGGTGAGCACAGGTTATCGTTCTATAGATTCTGCGGTGGTTGGTCAGTAGAAACCTATCAATGCCGTGCATAATTCGACGGCGTTCCATTTTGAATATTCACGAAGGCTAGCTTATATTTTGGCGTACACATCACATTCGTCGTCTACTTTATTTTTATTTGCCACTAAATTGTTTATGCAAGATACGGTTTCCTTGATGTCTTTATGTAGGCCATATCTATATCTGCTGATTTTTTAAAGCGGATTTGATTTTTTTTTCACTTTCTACATTTTGAGTCACCGATTGACTATTTTATTTATTCTCTTTTGCTGTCTCTTCTTCTTTCACCGGTGAATTTATTTGAATAACAATGAATTAATTACATACATGAATTATTTTATTTATTTATTAAAACTAGTAATTCATCTTTCTTTCAGATGCCACAAACTGCAGAAGAATGGTTAGCCACAGTTTTGTGCTTTTAGCTTTGGTTAATAGCAATTACCGTTTTATGTTTGCTGACGTCGGGGCTCAAGGTAAAATAAGCGATGGAGGTGTATTTCAAAATAGTGCACTTTGGGAAAAAAAATTCTCGTAAACAATTAATTTGCCAGATAATAGCCCACTACCTAGGAGGCAACGTAATGTACCATACGTTTTTCTTGGAGATGGGGCATTTGCATTAAGCAAGTACATAATGAAACTATATCCAGGAAACTATACTATTGGATCACTTCAACGAACGTTTAACCAACAATTATCTAGTACACGTGTTATTGTGGAGAATGTATTTGGTGTACTAACGTCAGTTTTTTACAATATGTAATATTTATTTTAGTGCACCCTACCCATTGTTCTTTTTCTTATTTTGTATTTATTTCTTCTTCTGGATTGTCTGGAAGAGATTGCTATGTAGCAATAAGACCGCCCTTTGTATTTCCCTCAATAGTTGTTATTTTTTTTATTTTTGATGTTGTTATCTTTTCTTGGTGTACAATAAAGAGTATTGTATTGTATTGTATTGTAAATCCATAGAAGAACAAAAGGACAGGGCCATATTAATTACTATGACCTGTGTTTTGTTGCTCAATTTTCTTAAGAACAGTAGAACATCTAAAAACATTTGTACACCTCCTGGGACTGTTGACACCATTATTGACGGAGTCTTAATTAAAGAAGTGTCATGAAAGCAAAATTAGCAAGATTAATAAATTAGGTGTACGACCTATACAAAATGTAGATAGACGTGCATCACAAAACACCATTGATTTAAGAACAGAATTTGCTACCTAATTTATTCAAAATAATGGAATAAATGAATTTTTGCGAGTGGGGGTAGTTAAATATTAATTTACTATTGACATTTTGAACGCCATTGACCACTATATAACGTGTTCCTTATTCTAAAAAAAATATCTTTTCTAACTTTAATGGTAATAACTCCGTAAGTATTGATTTTAAAATATATGTTCCTTAGGTTTTTTCATAGTATTTATGAAAAGAATATTATACCCTTAGAGTTATGGTTGCCGAAAGGTTAAGAAACGCAAAAGCACAACAACTGTATAAATGGTACTTATAATATTTGTGATTGAAATTATGACTATCATTGTAAACATTAATAAAAGTTACAATAGATTACCTATTTTTTTTATTACTTACGCCAAAAAGTTTCCATAATTTCGTAGATTTCAGCCAGATTTCATAGATTGCTTTTTCGTCGCAGGTGTTGACGATAAGCGAATTCTTTAGCACGCATCATTTACTTTTTGGGTATATTTATGCATGAGATATTTTGGATCCCAAATTATTCGCACAGATAGAGTTCCAAGAACTGCAGCATTTCTTCTTGCGACCAGTCCATTTTTAATTGAAGTCGAACGTAAAACCTACAAAACAACACAACCTGCACGGAAGGGCGCCGTAAACCAACTGAAACGAGAGCGCAAGTTTAAATACCACGCATGCGTCCCTCGCTAGGCTTTTTGACTCTGCCCAATAACCGCCTCAGTCGCGAGTTGCGAGGCAAGTCACAAGCTAGCGTTTACACTTGCACCTCGTGGCTCGCTTAGCGGCTCGCCTCGTCGCTCGCGCGAGAGTGTAAGAGCCTGTCCAGAAAGCGCGATTTACGCGCGCGTCCACTCGCGCGTTTTGATTTGTATTGCGTCCAGATGCGGCGAAATCACGCGCGTTCTTACGCGCGCATGAGATGAGACGGATTTGGTCAGTTATAAACATGGACTCGGCTACAGCGGTTGTGTTGTGGCTTGCATACCGTCGATGGAGACGTTGTAAACGAAGAGAAAGTCGACGATTTAACGTGCATCCCATTCTACGTGACAGAATGACGCATAGTATGTATATAACTTTATACCCAAAACTCAGAGAATATAGTGAAAAGTTTTTCAACTACTTTCGGATGTCAGTAGCATCGTTTGATGATTTACTAGAAATTATCAAAGAAGATTTGACTCCATGTCAAAATTATGTGGTACGGGATACTGTTTCTGCAGAAGAAAAACTCGTGATTACTTTGAGGTAATATTTTTTATTGCTTTAGTAATTATAAACTAAGACCCAATTAACAAAAATAAAGAATTTGAACAAAATTAACAAAAATTAGGAATCATTCTTATATAATATAGGTAGGTACTTAACATTTAATTTAATTATCGTATAGTTCCATTAATTCAGATTCATTGGAATCTTGTGTAGATGCCGGTGATGGGTTTTTGTAGCTAGACGTCTTTGGTGGTCGTGACGCAGTGCAATAACCTCGATTGTAAGTCGAAAAGGTTGCAGGTGGAAACGAAGATGTTGAAGGGTCTGTTGCGGTATATCCTGTTTCTCCAAAATAATCTGTCTGTCCACGTTGTGTCATTCCTGTTTGGTAATGACATTGTGTCGAAGGTTGGTAGTCGGAACGAGCAGCTGCAGGTTTAAGACACAGAGCTTGTTGAGCTTGAAGTACTTTCATTAATTCAATTTTTGTTTGAAGTCTGTTTTCCTCTGGTACTTTAAGAAGCTCTTTGTGTAAGGACAAACAAAATAGTTTGTCATCATCTGACTCCATTTGGTTTGATGTCTGTGGCTGATTTCCAGATGCTAAATTTGTTTTTATGATGGAGAGAAATTCTTCGTCGGCCGCATTTAGGTTTTTCTTCTTTTTCGCCTGACTACGTGGAGGTCTCATTACATCTTCCCCATCGCCCGAAAACTCTTGTTCTTCAGCTGCAATAGACGCGGTGTTGATGTTGCTCTCAGTTCTTTTATTCCGTGTCGATCTTTCGAGGAACATCAAACGTTCAAAATAAATATATTTGGCTTTGCCGGAGGCTCCTGATCCAGACGGTGTGGTTTTCTTCTTCTTCATTTCTCTTACAAAGCCATCACGCAACCCTTTCCACTTCTTCTGCAATAAAGTACCTGTAAACAATAAAAAGATTAGAATAAAATAATAATTCTTATGTAACTTTCTTTTCAGATATTTGGCTACAGGATGTTATTTTGCGGACCTGCATTATGCCTACAGATTAGGAAAGTCTACAGTTATCGAAATAGTACAGAAAACCTGTTACGTCATATGGAACAAACTGCAAAATATAGTAATGAGAGAACCAACGAAGGCTGAATGGAAAGAAATTTCGAAACAATTTCAAAAATACACAAATTTTCCAAATTGCATCGGCGCCATTGACGGCAAGCACATCCGTATTATAAAACCTAATGATTCTGGATCTCTTTTTTATAACTATAAGAGTTACTTTTCAACTGTTTTGTTGGCCGTATGCGATGCAAATTATTGTTTTATTGCAGTGGACATAGGCGCATATGGAAAAAGTAATGACTCCACAATTTTTAGAGACTCTATTTTATATAAAAAACTTGTCGAGAAAACTTTAGATATCCCAGATCCAAAGCCAATATCGCAAACAGATACAACCCCCTTACCTCATGTCATAGTAGGAGATGAGGCGTTTAGTCTGTCTGAAAATATAATGCGCCCTTATTGCGGTAAATCTCTAACAACTAAAAAAAGAATTTTCAACTATCGCTTATCCAGAGCCCGGCGTTACATTGAATGTTGCTTTGGCATCTTAGTAAATAAATGGAGAATATTTCATAGACCGTTGAATGTAGACATAGAATTTGCAGAAAATATCATTAAGGCTTGTTGTGTTCTCCATAACTACGTAAGGTTAAGGGATGGCTACAGGTATGATCACACTCTTTACGAAACATCTCTGATTAATTTGAACACTGAGGCAGTGAGGCCTAATGCGAGATCATTGAATACAAGAGATAGATTTGCTGATTATTTTGTTAACGAAGACAAACTCCCTTGGCAAGATAAAATGATATAGTTTATTAATGTAAAATATGTGCAAGGAATATTATTATTTAATAAAATATTATTTACTTACCTAAAGTTTTTTTTTTCTCCTCGGAATCACCAGCTTCACAAAAAATTTCTACTATTTCTTCCCAGTTCCTACGTTTAATGATTCTATTAGAATAATCTGATGATTCCATATCCCATATAGCTACCCTTTTCTCAATTTCGTCAATAAAAAGTTCCGTGTCAAAGTTATCACGCTCCATTTTGAACCAAATACGTCCACTCGCCACGGACACGCGCGTAGTACTGGACGCAGCAATGGCGCCGGAGTATCTCGACTCGCGCGGCGCACGCGCGTAAAACGAGCGAGTCGAGAGTCCCGCTCATTGCAAGCGTTTTACGCGCGTGTGAGGTAACGCGCGAGAGCATCTGGACGGCATGTATGTAGCTCTAGTATCTCGAGAACGCGCGAGTGCCTACGCGCGAGTGGATACGCGCGTAAAACGCGCTTTCTGGACAGGCTCTAAAAGGGCTATGAGTTTTGTGTTACATCTAGTTGTTTTGAGTTGTTGCTTTAAAGCCAATGTTGGAGTGTTTTTTACAACCACATGTATTCCTATCTTGAAGTCTAGGTGCTATTACGTAAAACGGTCTATACCAAGCAAAAGTTGTGTAAGAGGCTTTCCCACCTTCAGAAATATATTTTGCATGGTGTCTTGCAGGTATCTTTTTTGCTTATTCTGTTTATTTTTTGTTATAGATTCTTGTTTGCCTGGAGTCGCTCGACTTATGTCGTCTCTCTTATATCCTTATATGAAAAAGGTCTCTGCGCGTTGGGTACCCAGAATGTTAATCGACGAGCAAAAGAAAAATCGAGTTGACATTTCGAGGGTCAATCTCGAAAAGTTCCAAGCAGATCAAGAACATTTTTTGTTCTGTTTTGTGACTATGGACGACACCTGGATCCACCATTTTGATCCTGAAACGAAACAACAATCGATGACTTGGAAGCGAGCCTCCTCACCGACGCCAAAGAAATTCAAAGTTTCAAGTTCGGAAAGGGAAAGGTTATGGCATCTGTTTTTTGGAACGCTCAAGGCATAATTATGGTGGAATATTTGGAAAAGGGAGCCACTATTACGGGCTCTTACTACGCAGATCAAATAAGAAGATTCCGGGATGCCATTAAGGAAAAAAGACGCGGCAAACTGCGAGCTGGAGTGCTGTTTCACCAAGACAACGCACCGGCTCACAAAGCCGCAGTTGCGATGGCTGCCATTCAAGAAACGGGATTCCAACTGCTCGAACACCCTCCCTATTCGCCAGGTCTAGCTCCTAGTGATTTCTACATCTTTCCTCGGCTCAAGGAACGCCTCCGAGGTAAGAAATTCGAAGACGATAGCGAAGTAATGGCCGCTGTTGAAGCGTTTGGGGAGGGTCAAGACAAAGAATTTTTTTCAAAGGGAATCCTGGGTTTAGAAAAAAGATGGACTAAATGTATTGATTTGTTAGGAGACTATGTAGAAAAATAAATTATTATTTTAACTTTAATTACCGTGTTTTATTTTCATTATCATTACTTTTGGATCACCTCTCGTATATACAATATTACATTATATACTGTAGTACATTATATACAATATTTTGTCTAGGATCATGAGAGGTGCTCGCCCCGGACACCTCTCCTTGATTTATTTTAATTTGGTAACTTTTCGATTGGTTAATAAATTTTTCCTCAAGATCCCTTATTTTGATCTCAAAGATTTTCACTGCATTCTTAATTAATTTCTGAAGCATTTTCATCTTATCTTTAGGCTTAGCCTTAATTGAATTTTATTTTTTCTTATTTTTATCCATTTTTTTTTACACTTTTTGTCTCCTTCACTTAGTTTACATGAGTCTTTCCACTTATTTCACTTTAATATAGTATTTATAGTAGTAGTAATAGTAGGCATATAGCCTACCTCATAATTTTATATTACTGGCCTTCTATTTAAAATTTAACCTCTATCCTGGTCACTGCACCAAATTGTAACAAACCCCCCCTCTTTTCTTCTATATATATACTCATACTTGTATAGAATCTATATCTATAAGATATATAAATATATCTAATTAACGTGACCGGTATATTTTGATCTTTCTAAACGTTTAAATATAGGCCTTTTAATAAATTTATGGCGTGATCGTCTTAGTTAGGACCCTTATTTACGTTGTGTTTGTATAGTGACTTAGTTCTTTTAGGTGTATCTTGGAAGAATATGGAGCCTTTTCTAAAACTTGGAGTAATCTTTCGTCATGTTTTTTTCGTTTCTTCCCATATCAATATTATATATAATATATAAAGCTACTTACGGCCGGTTCACACATGTCTCCGTTTTACTGTTCCGTTTTATCGTGTACGTTTTTTTTTCGTCGATGTCGTATGTAGTTGTATGAGCGACTTTACACATGGCACAGTATTATTTATACAGTAAAAAATATCGTTCCGTAAAAAAATGACATTCCGTTTTGTCATCGAATACTGGACGACGGAACAGTAAAAATATACGGATACGTCGAATTTTAATTTTATTGTGCGTGGCGGGCGGTGTGTGCGGGGTGTAGGAGGAGGAGTGATGCGACAGGGTTTGTTTGACTCACATTTTCTATTGTACATTCCTAGAGAACGCGCGCGTGCATTGTGTGTAATAATTATTATAATCACTGATCAACCATGTCAACAAACGAGTGGGAAAAGTTAATAGACAAGGAAATGTTAATTAGTTTGGTGGAAGATAGGCCAGTCCTTTGGGACAAGACGCTGGATAAATACAAAGACAATACTGCAAGTATTGCAGGTTGGCGCGAAATATGCATTATTTTAATGGAGAATTTTGAGGCTATGGAACAAAGACAAAGACAAGAGTTCGGTAAGTGTCTGTTTTATTATTTAATGACATTCTAAATAGCTTCATCCTGCCATGGAACTGATCCAGCTTGGGACATGAAATAGTTCACGAATTCTGTTCAAACTAAATTAGCAGTATTACCAACCACCTCGTGTTCTTACTTCATGGGGTAGGTTTTCGTAACTAAATTCTTCAGATACGTTATTATCACTGTTTGAGCCCTCCTTGTCCCTTATAAAGTTGTGTAGAATAGTACAAGCCTTAACAGTCCATACAGCTGTTGTTTTATCGATGTCTATAGGCCGATGGAATATTCTCCACTTATTAGCTAAGATACATAAGGCACATTCAACGTATCTCCTAGCTCTAGTCAAACGATAGTTGAATATTCGCTTATTTTTATCCAGATGCGTCCCGCCAAACAGCCTTAGTAAATTTTCCTGTAATCCGAAACCTTCGTCTCCAATTACCACATAAGGAACTCGCGTTTCTGAGTCTCTTTTCAATGGGCATGGTGCTGGTATTTGTAGACTGCCGTCTAGTACCATTTTCCAAAATGTTGTCTGCTTGAATATTGATGAATCGCGTTCTTTTCCATAAGATCTGACATTGACGTATACAAAGCGATAGTCGGAGTCTACGATCGCTAATAATATGATGGAAAAAAAAATCCTTGTAATTTATATACAGTGAACCGCTATTTAGTGGTTTTTTAAGTCGGATATGTTTTCCGTCGACAGCTCCGAGACAGTGAGGAAAATTAGCTTTTTTGTTAAAACCACTTGCTATCTGTTCCCATTCGTCGACTGATGTAGGAAGTCGCATAAATTTCTCACTTAAGTTGTTCCATATGCATCTTGAAACTTCTTTAATAATGTTGCTAACAGTCGATACACCAACGCGATAGGTGTAATGAAGATCTTTAAATGAACACCCGGATGCTGCATACCTGAAAATAAAATTAAATGTTTTATTGCTTGTTTTAGGAAAACTTGTTATTAAAAAGTGGAGACAGATGAGAGATGCCCAGGTGAGAACACTAAAAGATAAATAGAATTGCAAGACGCCTGGTTCCGCTGTCTCAAACATGAAGCCCTACAAATACCATAATCAGATGCTGTTTTTGAAAAAAGTAGTTGCTGCTGGTGAAACGCACGAAAGCGTCTCTGCCAAACTAAAGAACACACCGAAGAGGACACCACGACATCGCATGAACCTACAAACGAAGACGACAATGTGACTACAATAACATAACTTGACAGTGACAGTCAAAAGGACAAACAAAATCTAGCCCCCCCGCCAAAACGCAGAGCACCAGCCAAAAGAGATTTTAATGAAATTGATGCCAAAATGATGTCCTACATTGACTATCAAATAAAACCGAAGAAAATTGAGCAGGATGATCGCAATTTATCGTTCTTTAAAGGTATTTTGTCGTCCTTGGCTTTGCTTGACTATGACCAAACTTTGGAATTCCAGTCAGGGTTGTTAAACCTACTACAAAATATTAAACATAGGAGAGTTGGCCAGTCAACTTATGACTGGTCAGCCTATACACAAACATCTGGTGCTAGTCACTATCAATCCCAGAGCTATTTTAGCAGAACACAGCCTACTGATAGTGCACTATCGCCATTACAATCTGTATCACTGTATACATGCTACGTTAGATCTGTCTGAGTTTAAAAATAAAAGTACGTACCTTAAAAATATCGTTAGTTTTTCTTCTGGGCAGATACTTTTCTTCCAACGAGTATCTTGCTTTTTTAAATCCTTTTCCAATAGTTTAAGAAGTTCATCACAAGTAGACATTGACATACGAAAGTAATTGAGATATTTCGATTCATCACCTCGTAACTGACTCATAAGTAAACTGTAAGCATCCTCTCTAGATCTTTGGGCCATAAGTGGATTCTGCCAATAACGTCAAATCTTCCTTCTCCGACGATAGTACCAATACAACACGACAGCGTCCATCCTTGTAGAATAGAGGCGGTATACTGCGAGTTTTCTGTTCACACATCGCATCCAGTAATGACGGATCCGTTGAACGTTATACGGTGCCTATATGTGAACAGAGCATACATTTATGACGTATCCGTTAAAAACGCACCAGTAAAACGGACTCCCATGTGTGAACGGCCCCTTAGGTTGTGAGTCAAACCAAGACGCAGAGAGCGCCATTAAGAATAGCGACCCGCCAAACAACCATCGCAGAGACACAACGCTGCAGAATACAACAAGCATCAATACGACTATCGTCGGGCTTACACCATCCCAAGGTCCCCCATACAGTCCCAGCAGACAGCACCACCCGCAAAATACCACTAACGTGTCACAGTTTCACGCCACTAAGACGTCAGTAGCCAAAACTCCACGTATCATAGCGCTATTGCATTAAGACATGGAGTTGAGTATGCTTGCTGCACTTAAAAGTACTACCAAACACACTCACCCCAATCCGAAAGATAGCCGACGTATCATAACGCTATGCGCTAGGACGCCGCCCACAAACAGTAGGGGTGTGCGATATCCACGGGCAAGTCGTATTGCTACAACAAACCCGCTTACCACCGACACTAAGTTGATATGTCTAGGACACATCGATTAAC
Organism: Parnassius glacialis; assembly: GCA_033319125.1. Lineage (NCBI taxonomy): Eukaryota > Metazoa > Arthropoda > Insecta > Lepidoptera > Papilionidae > Parnassius > Parnassius glacialis. The sequence continues at coordinate 11,107,581 of JAVANC010000015.1, read as the reverse complement.
CTCCAACGTATCATAGTAGCACGGTACTAAGACATCATTAGCCAAAACTCCACGTATCATAGCGCTATTGCACTAAGACATGGAGTTGAATATGCTTGCTGCACTTAAAAGTACTACCAAACACACTCACCCTAATCCGAAAGATAGCCGACGTATCATAACGCTATGCGGTAAGACGCCGTCCACAAACGGTAGGGGCGTGCGATGTCCACGAGCAAATCGTATTGCTACAACAAACCCGCTTACCACCGACACTAAGATGATATGTCTAGGACACATCGATTAGCGAGTCCAAGTTTACCTCGGTCTCGGAGGCTGCGAAGCAACCTACACGCCACTATAGTAATTCTTTTCAAGTCCCATTTCTTTCAATATAATGCTTTTACAAATTTGAGACCTTCCACATATTTGCTTTATTTCATAGACCATACTATTGTATGTCTTATTCATATGGGACTTCAAGTCTCTGACTGGACTCTGCTATCATAATGCTTATGCATCACAGAGACCTTCTATATTAATGCTTTGGTTTGTTAGACCTTACTATGTAAGTCCCTAATATAGGACTAGTCATTGTGCAACCTTAGTACTAGCAGTCGATCAGCCGACCACCCCATATATATGTACAACCTTGGGCATGTGTCTCCGGCAACGCCTTCATATAAAGGAACATTACAAGAACACCTTCATCAACTTCCATCCATTTTTTGTATTATATTACAAATGTTATTTATCTTTGTTATTGCAATATTATTGACTTGTATTTATATGATTTAATACATTTTGAATATTTTAAGCAGGTTTTTAATAAATTTAGAGATTTTAGAGACAATTTATGCGTTTACTAATACTATAATATTCAATATTCCAAATGAATATATTTGAACTTTAAGCTTATTATTTGCATTTTAATTGTTTAAAATATAATTTCTATGACATTTTTAAATGTTTTTATGAGGAATTTAATTATTATTTATTTATAATAATTATTTTATTTGTTTATTTAATCTTATTTGTTGACACCTTAATAACAAGGGTAACAAAGGGCGGACTTAATGCCTAGCGGCATTCTCTGCCAGTCAACCCGTGGCGTTATGAGTTAATTATGAGGCGTCATACAATATTAAGGTCGATTTCTTGAGCAATCTTTCTGTTAATTTGGCATCATTTAAGCCTATAAGGTCGATTTCTTGAGCAATCTTTCTGTTAATTTGGCATCATTTAAGCCTAAAATGATTTGGTGTCTTATTAAGCTTTCTTCTAGGTCTGCAAAACCACAGTCTCCTGCCAATTTTCTCAACGTACAGAATAATTCATCAAAACTTTCTCTCATTTCCGGGTGGCGAACAATATTCATTAAACTTCTGTTTTACTTTTTAACATTCCTTTGTTCTTAAAATCATTATATATGGTTAGTGCTTCTGCACCTAGGCAGTGCAAATAGATTGCCTTTTTCTGCTCATCTTTAATTTTTTCATCACCTTCCGTCCCGCTAGCAATCATATAGATATCATATTGCTGTGTCCATTTTTGAAAATTTTGTTTCAAGTCGCCCACGAGGCTTAATGGTGGCGGTGATTTTAGCGCATCCATCTTTCGTTTACAACGGTTTACTCCCACTTAGGTTTTTATATCTATCAAAATAAGTTTTTTAAGTCCTCAGCGCCATGTAATAACTGTATTTAATTAGTTATTAAAAGGTTATTAAGATAACTGTATTGAAACACATAAGTATTGACACGCCATTTTTAATCATCTGTAGTGAAGTTCGCCATACATGTCATCCACAGCTTATGCAAGTAAAGTATACTCACATGACAGTACTTAAATTTAAAGGTTAAATAAATGAAAATTTTGGTTAATTAAAAAAATATATAATCAATTTAAAATGTAATTATGTAATTAATTACAATGCAGTGTAATCACCGTGTTGCTAAAGACTCATCCATATCACTCCCTGATAAGTGAGGTAAATCGTTGGTAGTGGTTGATGCAGATGTGCTGGGCGAGTTCATAGCTGGACCTCTAATTTCCATAGCTAGCTTTAGTATTCTAGTTTGGAATAACAATTTTTTATAATTATCCAAATCGTTTATAATGGGTGCTATGAAATTAAAAAACTGCAGTCATCGTCCTTAAGAGCCGTAGACGACGAAGAGTTTGTGGTGGAAATGTCATTCTTTTCTATTATTTTAAATAATTGTGACTCAAAGTCTGTCATACATCTCTTTTTATTCTCTGCCACGGTTTTGGAGAAGCCAGCACAGGTGTCTGAAATGTTTCTTCTGTTGATGGCAAGTCCGGGGCCATGGTAATAGGTAAAATACTTTGCGAGTTTTGCAATGACGTTGAAGCAACATTTTGGGAGCTCTGTGATGATGTTGAAGCCGTACTTTCATGTGTGGGTTCAAAGTCCTTTGTGTTTTCCAAGAACGTCATTATATCGAAAAAAATATACTTCTTTTTGACACCCCCTGCAGAACCGGACTTTGATATCTTAAGATTTGCTCTTCATGTATGCATCACGAGCTGCCTTCCATCTTAACTGAACAGCTTTTTCTGTAAATTAAATAATATAAATAATAATGCATGTATTATGTCAGTAACTTTACTTATTTAATACACACTTTTTTGTGGCAGGTATCTGACTACTGAGTCAAGAATGTCTAATTTGCATTTAAGTTATCGATTGGGGCTATCCACAATTAAATACATTATTGAAGAAGTATGCTCATTAATATGGGAAATTTTGACAAACGAATGTTAGCCTGAACCTGATCAAAATTTTTGGAATAAAAGAGCACTTGGCTTTGAAAGGGATGCCAATTTTCCCAATTGCGTAAGTGCCCTTGACGGAAAGTATACCAGAATCACGTACCCAAAAGAAAGTGGATCCGTATTTTTCAACTATAAGCAATTTTATTCTATTATTTTACTTGCAATGTGTGATGCCAATTACTGTTTTACCTATGTAAATGTAGGGGCTTGTGGCAGCGAAGTAGACACTAATGTGTTGAAGAAAAGTTCGTTAATTTATAGACTTGAACGAGATGATCTAAATTTGCCACCTCCAAAATTATTACCAGGTATATCTATCAACCCACTGCCACATGTCATTGTAGCAGACGCAGCTTTTGGAATTTCCAATACTATACTTCGCCCATACGCGCGTACTAATTTGACACACAAAAAAATATTTAATTACAGGTTAATTCGTGCACGCCGATACGTAGAATCGAGTTTTAGTATATTGACAAACAAATTTGCAATATTCCAAAGATCTATCAATGTATCAACATCATTTGCACAAATTTTAATCAAAGCGTGCTGCATTTTACACAATTTCATTAGAGTACGCGATGGTTATACGGAAGAAGACGCTATGATTGTAGCTGGATTTAGAGATTACAATGCTCGTGTAACGACCCCCCCCCCCCTCTTCTCTTCTCTTCCATCTATATATATACTTATACTTGTATTTCTTTATAATCTATATCTATAAGATATATAAATATATCTAATTTAAATGACCAGTATATCTTGATCTTTCTAAAGGTTTAAATATAAGCCGTTTAATAAATTTATGGCGTGATCGTCTTAGTTAGGACCCTTATTTACGTTGTGTTTGTATAGTAACTTAGTTCTTTTAGGTGTATCTTGGAAGAATGAATATTCACGAGAGCAATCGAAAGCTAAAAAAAGTTAAGAACAATAAATTGTCCCTATTCCACTTGTATCAGGTTCACAACAGTCAATTCCTTATTAATTAATCCCTTACCGCTTGGAAAAGGCTCACAATATTTATATCAAATACATACAAGGGCTTCGCTCTCCCACATTTAAAAAAAATGTGGAGGAGGTACACGGCTCCGCACACGCCGCGCACGGTGAGCGCCAACCATTTTAATGCGCTCCCCCCGAAGGGTACGGAAAATTGGGAACTAGACCGTAGTCCAAAGCAAAATAACTGGCGAACCAGTAAAAGAGGACTTGGCCCCTTGATAGTGCGTAAGCACAAACATCGACCGAAGTCGCGCATGTCAATGCGTGTAAACGCCATACAGAATACGATCAAATCCAGCCACAGTGAATGTACGTCACACGGGTTAGGCAACAATAGGCACACTGGCCATAAAAAGCCGTCCGTGAGCGCCACCACCTGCCAGACCGCCGTTCCTGCAGATGAGATGTAAGTGTAAGGCATCACCACCAATTGCATGGTCAGCACGGCCAATTGGCCGCAGAGCGTTTCATGAGTCTACCGCTCACCTCAAGGGAATGGGGTCCCACGTTGCGCGGCTTTCGACCGCAGCCTTGAGAGCCTCCTCAGATTCTCCCTCCAGCTACCACCCGCATGAGGTCGACACATATGCTTCACCAACCAATACAATGGCAGATATAGCCAATAGGCAGTTATAAGATAATAGTAATAATTCGCCATCAGAAAGGGTTTGTGTCACTGACGTTGAGTATATGCATTTTTCGATCATGTTTGTCTCATCCACCAACAAGTTGCCTTCAATCTTTCAAAGGTGGGAACTTTATAGAGATATATTATTAAGTTGTTATATGTACAGTGTGAGTCTTTATAAAGTGCACATATCAAAACCAGGGAAACTACATATAATTTCATCGACGGAAAAATTATTAAAAAAAAATATAAAAAATTATTTATTTTTTTATGAATATTTTAAAATTTGAAATTGCAGCTGCTAACCCTATTTAAATAAATTGTTATAACTTTTAAACTGAATGTCCTATCAAAATGAAATAAATTTTTAAATTATTGTTAATAATAAGCCATGCCAATAAAGTAAATAATTCCAAAAAAAGAAACGCCATAAAATTAGAATAAAGAGCTAATTGATGAAAATCTGGTATGTTTTTCATCTTTTTTACAATAACTTTAAAATTTCTCGAAAAATCGTCATCTTAATCCTACTTTTTTTAAATCTTATGTTTTTCTACATCGTGTTAGCTTTGTAATGGTAAAAAATGCACGTTTATTACACAGATACAACTTTATTAATCAGCATTTAAAAAAAAGCACACAACTCTAGTTAAGCACCGTAGCAGGTAGAGAGAACTACATTTTTAGGAATAAAACTAGATTTTATCTACATAAATCATTTATTTATTAAAACAATTTGAAAACAAAAAGCCTAGTGAAGCAAATGTTCAAAATGAAGACCCTGTTGTTGCAAACACATTGTGGCGCGAAGCAAAATTTGCTCTGTGGCTCTACGTATAATTTCGGGGTCATTTCGAATTTCATTAGCAACACGCAAAACTCTTTCTTCGAGTTCCGCTTCGCTGTTTATGGGACTGTTATACACCCTTTGTTTCATTGTCCCCCATAAAAAATAGTCTAGCGGCGTCAGATCAGGGGAACGCGCCGGCCACCCAACAGGTCCTTGTCGGCTGATCCAGCGGCGCGGATAATTTTCGTTCAAAAATGTCCTGACGATTCGGGAGTAATGGGCAGGGCATCCGTCCATTTGCAGCATCATTCTTCGACGCGTTAGCAGCGGCACATACTCCAACAGCAACGGCAATTCGTCCCTTAAAAGTTTAAGAAATATCTCTCCAGTTAGGGTCCTCGGGAGTATAATTGGACCAATCAAAATGTTGTCAATTAGTGCTGCCCACACATTTAATAAGAATTTAACTTGATATGTTGAAGCCCTTTTCAGCTTAGGGTTTTCACCTTTTGGACACCACTTATGTAAATTACGACAGTTTACGATTCCGTCTCTCGTGAAATGAGCTTCATCCATCCACAAAATTGTTTTAGAGTATTCGGGATTGTCCCTTGTTTTTCTTAAAATCCATGTGGACATAATGCACCTTGGACGCCAATCCACATCTTCATGTAAGTGCTGCACCCTTTGATAATGGTAAGGATGCAAGCCTTCTTTCCTCAAGATGCGCCATACTGATTTTTAGGACACACTATGACGTAAAGCCAAACGTCTAGTACTATACTCCGGCCGCTGAGTTATTACCGATTTGACACATGACGAATTGACAATACTAGTGAAGTGACTGAACCAGTAACCCTAATATCATTTGGGAACAGTTTGTTTTTGAATATTCTAGTATAGTGTGTAATTAAATAAAATCAAAACAATAATAGTTAAAGACACAGGTTCTTTATTAGGTGGAGTATCCTTGATGGGCGTAGATAATTGGTCGAGGACATATCAAAATAAAACAAATTTGTAAACACTGTTACACATTTTAATGAATAGAGTAGGTACAAGATGTTTTAATAAATGACTACCTATCATTTATTAAAACAATTATTCAGACTCTGAACCAGATTCGCCAGAGCTGTCATCGCTATCAGTCACTTGTATGACAATTTCATTGTCTATAATGGTGTCCACTCTTATATCGTGTTCATAATCTTCTGGTATTAGTTTTCGAGTCTTTTCGACGACCTTGACCCAATCTTCTTTCGTTATTTTGCTGCAAGCATCTTTTAATAGACCCATCATTTTATTAGTACTGAATGGCGGAGTCGTATTATTACTAGCTGCGTAACCTGTAATGTAAACATTAAATAAACGAAATGTTACACAATTACCTACATGTAAGGGACATGAGATATTTATTTCTTAGTTATGTATCTTTTTACTTATATGCTGAATATTGGATGTTACGAGTATAATAGTACAAATTATTCATATTCATAACTTATGCGATAAAAACAATACCTTTGATTTGTGCCCATATTAGCTCAATGGCATTGTACTGGCAGTGATAAGGCGGAATTCGAAGTACCCGATGTCTATGTGCTAGAGCTATCTCATCTACTTCATAACGGACTCTTGATGTTTTATTTTCGCGTACCAACTTTACTAAGTCAGACTTTAGCATTTCGGCAGTAGTTTCAATTCCATTTTGGTGTAGCCATGCTACGAGATCAGCTTTCTTGTCGGCCTGAGTAGACGCTTTATTCACTTGTTTCGAGTGATATGAAGCGTTGTCCATTATTATGATAGAAGGCTCTGGCAGGCTGGGTAATAATTGATTTTCGAACCAATTCGTAAAAGTGTCTGTATCCATCTCCTCGTGGTAATCGGAAGTACTTTTTGACGCGAAAGCCAGCAGTCCATTTTCAAAGAAACCACTTCCAGCAGAACCGGCGTGACAAATTATCAGTCGCGATCCTTTTCCAATTGGAACCTTTGAGGTTGATGCTTTTGTTTCGTCAGTCCAAGAGCGTGACACAGTGTGGTTCGCATTTAACCATGTTTCGTCAACAAAAACGACGTTGTCCCAAGACTCGATTTTTCTGGCTTCTCTTAAAAACTAGCTCCTTTTAATTATTAAATCAAATCTTTCCATTAATATTTTCCTTTTATTCGTTTTTTTATATTCAAACCCAATTTCGTGCAATAGTTTTGACAACGCCGTTTTACCGCCTTTAAACAAGCCAGCTTCTTTTAAAGAGACCAAAAGCAAACGTCTAGTTGGAAACTCGTTCCTAGTATAATAACCATATATGTGGTTTCTTATTGCATCTGCATCAAAAACATCAACACCTGTGTCACGGGCTTTTGTCTTCGTTTTTTCTTAGGAGTGCGTAAAACATTATCTTCACTTCCAGAAGCACCAAATTTTTCTTTATTTATATTATATAGTGTTTTTGCACCAATTCCAACAGCTTGTGAAACCCGATCTTTCACTTGAGTGACAGGAATCAAAGGGCCGCCATTTTGTGACTCACGCTCAAAGTAATCCTGTAGCTTTAGTACAAGCTCACGACATTGACTATTCAATGTTTTTCCTCGTTTCGGCATTTTCAACAAAATTACCAAACACAAACAAAATTAGTCCAATAAAGCGCAACGATAAACAGGAGAAAGCCGAGTCAAAAAACAACGGTTACACAAGAGAACGTAGTCTGTGCGCACGAGAGTACGGAAGACGACTAAACAGATTAAAATAGCGGTGGTAAGGGTGTTGCCAGAATAGTATCGCCAATTACTTAAAAAAATACACCTATAACATTGCTTAATTGAGGGAGAAAATTATATTTATTAAATGTTGTTTTATATATTATGAATGTTAAAAATTATACATAATCATTTTAATTGTATTTATTTTTAAATCATAGAAAACAGTATTTCTGTCTTTGGATCACACATAAATCTTAAAAATCATAGAGATACTGGCAACACAGTGCAATTAGGAGACGCAAAAAAATGGTAGCATTATAGTCTAGTTGCTCGAAGGAATAAGTAAAATAAAAATATCCAAATAAAATAAATATCATATCTATTCCAATGAATTCGGACCGAATACTATCAAGCACATCACTATGAAAACTAGACGCACGATGTAACTTTGTACAAGCGCGCCAAAGAACAAAAAATAAATGTTTTCATATTATTTACAAACTATTTTAAGTTTTGAAACAGAGTTTATTGGAAAATTACTTGATTCTGACATTTTGACATAAAGTTTTATATTAAAGAGGTATTCTAAATCATTCGGCAAATGTGTCGCTCGTGCAAGGTTATATCGATTAATTTAAGAATAATCTGTCAAATCGGTAATAACTCAGTGGCCGTACTATAGTAGTCGGTTCAGCAAACAAATTCAAAATGGCTTCCCCAATAGCAGCATTAATAATAACACCTGGTTCGTGGCGATCTCGAGCAAAACCAAGTCCAGTGTTAGCCAGTCTTCTATACTATTCTTCCTGGAAATTTCGGGCTGATGGCACAGGGCGTCGATTTGGAAACGCAGCTAGATAAGCTGTGCGAGCAGCTCTAGCACTCCCCCGGTACATTCCATAGTAATAATGGATATCGGCGATGTGCGCCGGAGAGAAATCAGTTATGTGCGGCATCGCGACCAAAAAAGCGAACACGTGGCGCGATAACGACTTTGGCAGGAGAAACACGAATAGCAGCGGCGAATAGTTCGGAGCGACTAAAATTTATTAATTTGTCCTTCGATTTCGACTGGACACGTATCTACAGCCCGCCTGCCTCTACAATGAATGACATCTAAAAAAAAGGGTCTCTACCTGCCTGATAACAACGGCGGGTGCGTAGCTAAACGATGCACTAACGCAAGGGCTTTTTCAAACACTCATAAAATGGTTGCATTTGAGTAATAAACGCGCATTTTTTACCATTGGAAAGCTAATACGATGTAGAACAACATAAGATTAAAAAGTAGGATTAAGATGACTATTTTTCGAGAAATTTTAAAGTTATTGTAAAAAAGATGAAAAAAATACCAAATTTTCATCAAATACCTCTTTATTCTAGTTTTATGACTTTTCTTTTTTTTTTTGGAATTATTTAATTTATTGGCACGGCTTATTATTAACAATCATTTAAAAATTTATTCCACTTTGATATGACATTCAGTTTAAAAGTTATAACAATTTATTTAAATAGGGTTAGCAGCTGCAATTTCAAATTTTAAAATATTCATAAAAAAATAAATAATTTTTTATATATTTTTTTAATAATTTTTCCGTCGAAGAAATTATATGTAGTTTCCCTGGTTTTGATATGTGCACTTTATAAAGACTCACACTGTATAAAACATCGTGGAGGACAGACAGTCTGCAGCCCCGCGATGAAGGGACTTGGGCAAAGCTACTTAGGTTGTGAGTCAAACCAAGACGCAGAGAGCGCCATTGAGAATAGCGACCCGCCAAACAACCACCGCAGAGACGCAATGCTGCAGAATGCAACAAGCATCAATACGACTATCGTCGGGCTTACACCATCCCAAGGTCCCTCATACAGTCCCAGCAGACATCACCACCCGCATACCTCCATTGACCAGAACCACAAGATGCGTCGAATCAGGTGCAGCACACCCGCAGATCCATCACAAGACGCAGTACTGCAAGTAGCAGTAAGCATCAATGCAACAACCCACATGATCGCTATCGACTTTGGTAACAAAATTGATAATGTTGTTAACTAAAAATACCACCAACATATCATAGTAGCACGGTACTAAGACGTCAGTAGCCAAAACTCCACGTATCATAGCGCTATTGCACTAAGACATGAAGTTGAGTATGCTTGCTACACTTAAAAGTACTACCAAACACACTCACCCTAATCCGAAAGATAGCCGATGTATCATAACGTTATGCGCTAAGACGCCGCCCACAAACGGTAGGGGTGTGCGATGTCCACGAGCAAGTCGTATTGCTACAACAAACTCGCTTACCACCGGCACTAAGATGATATGTCTATGACACATCGGTTAGCGAGTCCAAGTTTACCTTAGTCTCGGAGGCTGCGAAGCAACCTACACGCCACTATAATAATCCTTTTCAAGTCCCATTTCTTTCAATATAATGCTTTTACATATTTGAGACCTTCCACATATTTGCTTTATTTCATAGACCATACTATTGTATGTCTTATTCATATGAGACTTCAAGTCATAACTCTGCTATCATAATGCTTATGCATCATAGAGACCTTCTTAGTCCCTAATATAGGACTAGTCATTGTGCAACCTTAGTACTAGCGGTCGATCAGCCGACCACCCCATATATATGTACAACCTTGGGTATGTGTCTCCGGCAACGCCCTAATATAAGGGAACATTACGAGAACACGTTCATCAACTTAGAAATTTTCCAATTATTACAAGAACTCTTTCATCAACAATTTTAATCCATTTTTTCTATTATATTACAAATGTTATTTATCTTTATTATTGCAATATAATTGACTTGTATTTATATGATTTGATACATTTTGAATATTTTAAGCAGAGTTTTAATAAATTTAGGGATTTTAGAGACAATTTATGCGTTTACTAATACTATAATATTCAATATTCCAAATGAATATATTTAAACTTTATGCTTATTATTTGCATTTTAATTGTTTAAAATATAATTTCTGTGATATTTTTAAATGTCTTTTTAATGAATTTAATTATTATTTATTAATAATAATTATGGGGCGTCACACTCGCATTAATGATATTATAAGATCGGGCAATACAATAAGAGATAATTTTGCAAATTACTTTGTCTCAAATGAAGGATCTAAACCTTGGCAAAAAGGTTATATTTATTAGATAACACAGATGTTTCAATAAACATTACTTACCGATTTGTTTTTTTTTTCTTCACCTGAACTATCTCCGAAATTCGCAAACATCTATCCATGCCTTTCATTTCGCGTCTTTATATTTATATGAATTGTCGCGGAGATTCCAAAGACATGGTCGAAGTCGTACTTCTTGTATAACCCTTTCGGTTTTCACATTTGACGCAGCCGCCATGACAACGACAGTATTTTAAGTCCGCTCCGCGCGACTGTCCGCCGAGCACTGAACAAATACATTAGAACCAAGCACCGTCCGCGCGGAGCAATTTCGACCGCGCGCAGATAGCTCTCCGCGACGCGAACAGCTCCGCGTCGCTCTAAATGCGCTGTAAGGTTTCATACATTTTACCGTCCGTCGCGGACGTCCGCATAGGTCATCCGCGTCGCACTGAAAAGGCCCTTAAGGTAGAATATGTTTAATCAGTTTGTCTTGAACTGAGCAACACGTGTTCTTTTCATTCAACACCTTCCGACATTACAAATCTATCGTTAGGGCCAATTTTGCTCTAGTTTTCGCATCTGCTACGGCTTCCTCTGACTTAGTTTCTAGAATGCAATCAGAAGTCCCATCCAACATAAGAAATGAAGAAACTCACGGCCCATTAACTTAGGCACACTCACAACGCAGCTCGTACTCATTTCCACTAGCACAGTTTATCCTCAGTATGCGTAAACTTATACAGCAAAAATTTGCAAGTTTTATGTGCGAAAATCAAACGATATCCTGGGCCCATAACCTCTAATAAAACTAGGAATTGGTAGGTTTTCAGGTGGAGGTGTAGGAAGATTAGGCGAATCAGTATTAATATTGAGGTCGTCACCGTAAGCACCTAGATCTCGGAGACCGAAATCGTCAATATCAAAGACTTCATAGGTTGTAGAGGGTTGAGGATCTACTGAACTGGACGGATTAGGGTTAGTGTTATTAGTGGGCTCCAGCATAGGACTATTATTAAAGGGATTTTCGATATCTTCGAGGATGTCAACTAATGGTGTTTCATTGCTATCGGGATTAGGTATAGAAAGGAGCTGCCTTTCTAATTCTTCGGGTGTAATGTAGTCAAATGAAGGAGGGGAATAATTTTCTACTTGCATTTTGGGGAGTTGGGACTCTGGATATTGAATGGGATTAATAGGAAATCTGGAGAAAGCGTCAGCGTTGGTGTTAACTTTACCTTTTTTATGAATGATGATATAATCGAATTCCTCAAGTTTGAGTCGCCAACGGATTAGTCTGGATCCTGGGTCTTTGCTACTGAACAGCCACTGTAGAGACTTATGATCAGTAACGATGGTAAAAGTGCGTCCATACAGATAAGGACGAAATGCCTTGGTGCCGAATACGATAGCGAGACACTCTTTTTCAGTCACGCTATAATTGCACTCTGCTTTGTTTAAAGTGCGGGAAGCGAAGGCGGGGACGTGGGACGGTCTTTTCCTATTTGACCCTGGGATCATCATCATCATTACAGCCCTTCACAAGTCCACTGCTGAACATAGGCCTCCCCCAAGGAATGCCACAAAGCACAGTCCTGAGCCACCTGCATCCATCGACTTCCTGCACATCTCACCAGGTCGTCACTCCATCTAGTGGGGGGACGCCCTACACTTCGCCTAACGGTACGAGGCTGCCACTCGAGAACCTTTCTTCCCCATCGGTTGTCGGTTCTTCGAGCTATATGGCCGGCCCATTGCCACTTCAGCTTACTAATCCGTTGGGCTATGTCGGTCACTCTGGTTCTTTTGCGGATATCCACATTTCTGAGTTTATCACGCAGAGAAACTCCGAGCATAGCCCTCTCCATAGCTCACTGAGCGACCTTGAGCTTCCTCATCCGGCCAGCAGTGAAGGACCACGTCTCAGTTCCGTATGTCATCACTGGCAACACGCACTGGTTGTACAGTCTCGTTTTCAAGTTTTGAGGTATACCTGACGTGAAGATGTGCCGTAATTTCCCGAACGCTGCCCAACCGAGTTGAATCCGTCGATTGACCTCTCGGTCGAAGTTGGACTTACCTAGTCGGACTATTTGTCCCAAGTAAACCAGGAAGTGGACCTGGTCGAGCCCCGACGGTTCGACAAAAAATGAGATTGACTTTATTATGATGACCAGACGACAACTGTTCAGTGATGTCTCAGTGATTGCGAGGGTGAAAACCGGCAGCGATCACCGAATGATTAGAGGCACACTGAACCTAAATGTTAAGTTGGAGAGGTCTCGTCTAATGAAATCAACGCTCCGTCCCCCTCGTGCTCTAATCCAAAGTCCCGAAACCTTTCAGCTCGAGTTACAAAACCGTTTTCAGTGCCTAGAAGACTGCAATGAAGTGGACGATATGAATGACAAGCTCGTGGAAACTGTCCATGCGGTCGGAGCTAAGTTCTGCAAGACCCGCCGCAGAAGAACACAAAAACTCTCCGATCACACTCTTATCTCATGGCTGTTAGACGGGAGATGAGGCTACATTCTTCAACAGATTTGACAGCATACAGGCAACTGAACAGACAGATCTCCAAATGCATGCGGCGGGACTTACGCAACTTCAATACAGCTCGTATTGAAGAAGCGATCGAGTGGAACCAAGGCTCCAAAGTCTTTGACAGAGATCTGTCTGCCAGAAAGAGCCAACTGTCAAAGCTGAAGACCGAATGTAGCAGCATCGTTTCCGGGGCACCTGAGATTTTGAGTGAGATTGAGAGGTTCTATGGGCAGCTGTACACGTCATCGTTGGAGCCACACGCAAGTGTGAGTAACGATCCAAGAGCGAGTCTTATACGACACTATTCCGAAGATATCCCGGACGTCAGTCTGAGCGAGATTAGAATGGCTCTCCAGCACCTTAAAAACGGCAAGGCCCCAGGCGAGGATGGAATTACAGCGGAGCTTCTGAAAGCGGGTGGAAGACCGGTACTTGAAGTCCTTCAGAAGCTCTTTAATTCCGTCCTCCATGGTGGCATTACACCGGAGGCGTGGAGCAGAAGTGCGGTGGTCTTGTTCTTCAAGAAAGGTGACAACGCTCTCTTGAAGAACTACAGACCGATTTCCCTTCTGAGCCGCGTCTACGTGCTGTTTTCGAGAGTCATTATGATTCGTCTCGCGCGCAGACATGACGACTTTCAGCCTCCCGAACAAGCTGGTTTCCGAAAGGGCTTTAGCACCATAGACCACATACATACCCTACGGCAAATTGTACAGAAGTCCGAAGAGTACAATTTGCCACTATGTCTGGCGTATGTGGACTATGAGAAAGCCTTTGATTCCGTCGAAATTTGGGCGGTGCTGCAGTCCCTTCAGCGGTGCCAAGTTGACTCTCAGTATAGCGAAGTTCTGAAGTGTTTGTACAGTAGAGCTACGATGGCTATCCGAGTACAGAACCAGAGTACGAAACCTATCCAATTGCAGAGAGGTGTAAATCAGGGTGATGTTATATCCCCGAAACTCTTCACCGCTGCATTGGAAGACGTTTTCATGCTTCTGGACTGGAAAGGATACGGTATTAACATCAATGGCGAGTACATCACTCACCTTCAATTTGACGACGATATAGTCCTTATGGCAGAATCGCTGGAGGACCTAAGCATCATGTTCAATGACCTCAATAGGGTCTCCCAACGAATAGGTCTTAGGATGAACATGGACAAAACAAAGATCATGTTTAATGTCCATGTCACACCTATGCCGGTAGTTGTTGGGAGCACTAAGCTCGAAGTTGTTGACGAGTATGTTTACCTGGGACAAATAGTCCGACTAGGTAAGTCCAACTTCGACCGAGAGGTCAATCGACGGATTCAACTGGGTTGGGCAGCGTTCGGGAAGCTACGACACATCTTCTCGTCAGACATACCTCAAAGCTTAAAACGAAATTGTACAACCAGTGCGTGTTGCCAGTGATGACTTACGGAACTGAGACGTGGTCCTTCACTGCTGGCCGTATGAGGAAGCTCAAGGTCGCTCAGCGAGCTATGGAGAGGGCTATGCTCGGAGTTTCTCTGCGTGATAAACTTAGGAATAAGGATATCCGCAGTAGAACCAGAGTAACCGACATAGCTCAACGGATTAGTAAGCTGAAGTGGCAGTGGGCCGGCCATATAGCACGAAGAACCGACAACCGATGGGGAAGAAAGGTTCTCGAGTGGCAGCCTCGTACCGGTAGGCGAAGTGTAGGGCGTCCCCCCACGAGATGGAGTGACGACCTGGTAAGACATGCAGGAAGTCGATGGATGCAGGTGGCTCAGGACCGTGCTTTGTGGCATTCTTTGGGGGAGGCCTATGTTCAGCAGTGGACTTGTGAAACATACTCGTCAACAACTTCGAGCTTAGTGCTTGACTTTGTGCTTGACCCTGGGATAGGATTGCTGAAATAGCGAAATTGGAAGCGTCGCAAGTTAGTACAAAAGGTTTTGAGAAATCTGGATGTGCCAAAACTGGTGAAGTGGTAAGTTTTTGTTTAAGTACTTCGAAGGCTTATTGCTGTTCAATTTCCAGCAGAAATAAGTATCCTTTTTAAGGAGTGAGGTAAGAGGTTTGGCTAATTTGGAAAAGTCGGGAATGATCCATCTGTAGTAAGAAACCAGTCCGAGGAAATATTTTATGTCTTTAGCACATTAGGGGACAGGGAATTCGGAGATTGCCTTTAATTTCTCCGGGTTTGGTATTACGCCATCGTTGTTGATGAGATGTCTCAGATAAGCGAATTCTATACATAGGAATTCACATTTGTCAGGTTGAAGCTTAAAGCTATATAGTTCCTTAATCTACTAAAGACAGAGACAAGATTTTGTATGTGAGAGTTAAGATCGTGGGAATAGACAACTATGTCGTCGAGATAAACGAAGCAGCGGGAGCCCTAAGGCCAGAGAGGCTTGTGTTTTTAAGTTTAACTGGCATCTAAGTGAACTGGAAGTGACCTTGAGGTACTGAGAAGGCAGTCTTAGGTGCATTTTTGGATGATACAGTGATTTGATAGAATCCTGATGCAAGATCCAGAGTAGTGAAATATTGTCTTTTCGTCAAGGATTTCAGTTATTTGAGGAATGAGGTATGTTTCTCCGATGGTGACGTCATTGAGTTTTCGATAGTCAATCACGACACGCCATTTACGTCCTGACGCGTCAAGTTTTTTGGAAACGACCCAAATAGGAGAGGACCATGGTGAAGTTGAAGGAGTTATGATGTTTTGATCCAGCATTTTACTTATTTGTTTTTCTACTTCTTTCTTGTGGCATTCGGGGAATCTATATGATTTTGTCTGAATAGGGACGTCTGTGTTAGTTTTAATTTTATGCTCAATTGCAGTGGTGCACGTGAGTTAGTCGTCTGGGAGGTGGAATATATCCGAGTAGTTAGAACATATGTCCAATAGAGCGCTTTTCTCTTCGCTATTAAGGTGAGAGGTTCTTAATTGTTTGAGGACTTTGTTTGTCCTTTTTGATACATTGGAGAACGATGGTTTGGAAAAAGTTATTGTTTTCAAGCTGTATTGGCTCTATTTTTAAATTAAGGTTTAGATGGATTATAGCAGGTTTTACGGAAGTGTCCACCACTGTAATATTGACGCGTTTGTTTTCTTTTACGTTAACTAAACAGTTTGCAATTAGTAATGAGTTAGAGATATGCTGATCCAGAATCATTCCTTCGCGAAGTTCTGATAATACCATCATGATTTAGATTAAGATCTTGAACGACATAAAGTTCGTGTGTAAAATATTTATTAGAGTTTGTGTATATTTTCATTGGAAAGCTGCCTAATGTAGGAATTGTTTCGTCTCCGGCGTCTATTCCTTTAAGTGCTATTATTTGATTACTTAAAACTAGAAGGTTTGATATGAATTTTGACTTTAGTAGGCTTACAGATGAACCCGTATCTACTAGGAAGGACAGTGGTTTGGTTGCAACGGATGTTTGGATCATAACATGAGGTAGGTATCGTTTTCCCGTATTGCTATTTATTTCATAAACTTTAATGGATGCGGTGTGACATTTGGATTTAGATTATGCTGGTTCTGGAAGTTAATGCGTTTGGAATATTTGACCGGAGGAACAGATTCAATTGGTTGCAAGGATATCTTATGTGAGCTGGGAATACGTGATGCTCCAAGGGATGCGTATGATACTTTAGGATTGGTAAGTTTTACAGCGATTCGTGTATGGAGATTGGATTCAGTGGATACAGTGATATTCGACTTTTCAGTTTGGGGCTGGTTACCCTGTCGGTTAAGTCGATTGGATACAGTGGATACAGTGATGTTCGACTTGTCAGTTTGGGGCTGGTTACACTGTCGGTTAAGTCGATTGGATACAGTGGATACAGTGATGTTCGACTTGTCAGTTTGGGGCTGGTTATCCTGTCGGTTAAGTCGGTTGGATGCAGTGGAGGTGTCGTTTGTTATTGGAATAGTGTGTATGTATACGAGGCTTTGGACTCGCGGGACACCGCCGAAAGTCCTTTATTCGTTTAAATTATGGTCAACCTCATCGTATCCTTGGTTTACCATGCCCACCTGTTCGACAGAGTGGATTTTACGCGGTGTGTTTTCGCCACGCTGTTGGAATATGTGAGGTGGACCTTGTGAGGTTGATGTACCGAACTGTTGTTTGCTATTGTTGTACTGTAGTTTGCGACAGTTCTCTATGTTGTGGCCGACACTCTTACAATACCAACAAAATACATTGGTGTTGCGCCTAAAATTATCGGGGCGGTAGTTCTTTTGAAAAGGTAAGTTACGACAGGGCGGCGATCGTATTTCGTTGTATATAGGTTGAGATTGAGGTGGTTGAGGTCTTTTTCCTATGCTAGAGAGGATTTTTTCTTCGGCCACTGCGAAGTTCACGGCTGAATTTAAAGAGTCAGTGTCACGGCACCTGACTATTTGGGATAAACGCGGGTGGAGTCCTATAACGAATGTTATAGGACTCCACCCTCCATAGCTGCTACGTGACCTGATAGTTCTGTTTTTCTTTTAGTTGGAATGGAGATGTTTATTTCAGTTAATAATTTGACCAGACATGTTTCTATGCTTGATGCATGCAAATTGATTTACTGATTCTGTTGAATTCTGCTTGCAATCCTTTAGGTCTGACAGGAGGTGAGAGTAGTGTTTTCTTTCACCGAACTAAATTAAAAATAAAGTTTTAAAAATTCTAAAAACTGTTCAAATAATTCGAAATCTTTTATGCTATACGTTGTTTCCGCCCTACCTTCTAATTGACTAAGTATGTATTAAAATAATATAGTTTTTTGGGATTTAGAAGCTAAACTATACGCATTTTGGCAATTGGATATAAACGGATTTAGTTTTTCTCGTGACCCATCAAAAGGCTTAAATTTTAATAACACACCGATTTCTACTATTTTCTCTTTTGCTTCACCACGCGTTGGTAAATTTCTAGGGGCACAGGGAGTTTCTTCCCACTTACTCATTGTGATATTTAAAATATTAGTTACAAATTAAAACTAAACCGTAGACCGCTTATCAGCTGAAGTATACAACAATGAACAACACAACACAGAATAATGTTAACTAATACACTTATCGTAACATAAATACATTCAACAATGGAGTCACAGTGAATTGTTAATGAATACAACAATGAATACAGGTTATATTTGATGTTACGGCCCTCAGCTGCCCCGACAAAAGTCGACTGGGCTAGGGCCCATAGTAGCCTCCTCGACGGGCAGCCAGAGCGTTCGGGCCCAATGGCCTATGGACAATTATTCTAAAACGGCTGACAAGCAAACAAAACTTACCGAGTTCCGGAGGTAGGGTTGACCACAGGGTACCAGTCAGGTGGTAAGTGAGGTGTATGTAAGTGTGTATAAATGTAACCTGACATCCCCGATGTAGTCGGACCGCAGATCCACAGGCGCTGCTTTTCTACAAATGTGCGATCCCTCCAGTGGGCGTTCACCAATTGAAAACTTCTGCTATTTTACTATATTAGTTTATCAACTTTATTGTACATTTAATTAACTTCAAATTTAACTAAATCCACGTTAATCGAAATCAAACAAGTGACATACGGCACAACTAAAGAACGGTCGGTCAAAGTTCAACGTTCTATGTTCACTTAGCAACAAATAATAATCGAGCACACGCGATCTCCTCTCGAGTCACAAAGCTTTAGCGTTCTCCCGACAAAGCAAAATTTCTTCGTACTATATTAAAAGGCCACACAAATAACTCGTCGATGCAAATTAATGGCATAGAAGTTAATTTAAGCACTCAAAGCTCAAGATAGGCCTCGGTGTCACGTAACACGTTCAAAACAGACAACTCCATTCGAGGCGGTCTTAACGAGACCCAAATATTCAATAGTAAATTCAAAACGACGCGTACAATTCTGGACACCAGCTGCGCCCAACTAACTCAAATTTTAGACCGTCTAAATCAACACCGGCCGCGAGCAACCAACTTAGCGGTCGCAGACAATACTAGTCTACAAGGCCGCGGCGGTCGAGACACTGTCGCCGGCCCACGCGGACGAAAGCCGGGAAGCGGTACACGCCCCCCCCCCCCCCCCCCCCCGGCGGTGTTTACGTCACCTCAATACCATCGGATGACGCGCCGAGGCAAGCGTTTTTGAATGTTTTAGATTAGGCCTAAACATTTGAAATATTATAACATGAGAATCGAATGGTTGGGAAATAAATTATATTTTAAATTAAATTAAAGGATGTTTTTGCTCTGAGTTCAAAATAATTACTTAACCCTTTATGGAGACATGTTGTCTTCTGCAACATACCATTCAAATAGACGTAAAAATATAGCAAATAGCGATAGACCGACTTTACTCGGTGTTGTACATCGGCAACAAAGCATTCTAACGAATTAGTAACAAACGAGCTTACTAGACGGCGACACTTGTATTTGTCTTTCATTGAAGTGACGAACGAGTACAAACCTGTTTCGCTCTCTTTGAATTCGTTTACGAAAAATGTTTTTTTGGTGAAATAGTGATATTAGGCTGTTGAAATTGCTATTAATATAATTTATATATAGATATATATATATATAGAGTGTTCAGGGCAGGAAGGATCTTTAGCTGTGTGAGATCCTGAACAAAAAAGGCAAGTGGGAGACTGTCTTGTACATGATATACCCTCATGATTTTGAGCACACACAAAACAACGGGAAGATGACCTACACTGTGAGGTAACAGGCAACATTTGTGACATTGAATAAGTGGTAAAATGTAGGGCTCAACAGGCATTGAGTTGTAAAAACAATAAATGTTAGAGGGAAGTTTCTGGCCGGAAAAAGTTAATAGGACTGTTTGAGAGGTAATCCACACATTGCTTTGGTTTTCATTAACTGATTTTCTATTAAATCTGCGAGCTTTAATGATGGAGCCAAAACCAGCTGGGACCTCGATTGATGAAATGAGTTCCTCTAATGTCCATTCTACAGGGACCTGCCTCAATATTCCCATGCGAGTGATATTATAAGAAAGGATTACAGTATCATATTTAGCACCTGCAAGGGCTGGGCTCTCAATAAAGCAATTTGCATCAACTGCACTTTTAAATTCGACTGAAATTCTATTGCGCCCTACTCGCTTAACACCGTTGCTAACAACATTTTTAATATTATTATGGTAGAGAAAATGACCAAACTTTATCGGTTTTAGAACTACTCCAGATGATAAATCATCTACTATCTTACTTACATGTACAAATAAAGGGCGCACTGTGTCGTTATTAGAGTATTTTTTTTTATGTAGTCAGCATGGGTATCAGAGGTCTGAATAGATGGTACAGGTTGAGATGGATCTGTAATTAATCTTTTCTGTGGATGAACTGAGTTATTGGTTGCTTGCGATCTTTTAGGATTCGACTGATCAATCTCGATAGGCATATTTTTTTAGCAGCAATTATATTAAATATATATAGCGATAGGCATAGTGATATTTGGCTGTTGAGTAAAAGTTAAGAGGATGTATTTCAATAATCAATAATATTTTTACTAGATAAAACATTTTTTTATTATTTCTTAGACAGATTTTGTTTTGTTGCAAATATGCAACATTGCGCGTTGTGGTATATGTTTATTACCGTTTTTTTAAAATTTGGGTGTTTCTTTACAGGTTCAAAATGAGTCATAAATTGCATACTTTGACTACTCAGGACCTGGAAAATATACTGGGAGAATGTGAAGATAGCGAAGATGGCCTTGACTTTTCTGACGACGACGATGTCGCCGATCCGACGTATAATTTTGGGCCGAATGAGCATGCAAGTTCTGATGAGGACCCAGAGGTACCACCTGACTTGGAAAATAAAGCTCAATCTACCAGCACCCTAGTAACAACATCTACTAATACTCAGATCATTAGTACTGCAATGGATCCAAGTCTGGCCTCCGCTTCTACTAGTGCTAGTTCTGCAGCAGCTCCAAGGATTTCTAATCGTGTGCCTAGGACTAATATCACGTGGAAAACGAAAACCCTGAACATAAATGAAGACCAAATACGTTTTCTTGGATCTGAGAAGTTACCCCCAGAAATACTTTGCTTAGATACTCCATTTGAGGTATTTTCGTATCTGTTTACTGAAGAAATTATCAATTTTATAAGAGACCAGACTAATTTATACTCTGTTCAGAAAGATGCTAATAAACCAGTAAATGCTACTAGTCAAGAAATACGTCAATTCATTGGAATCTTATATTACATGTCAATAGTTCGTATGCCAAATGTAAAAATGTATTGGTCTCAAAACATTAGATTTGCTCCGGTACAAGAGACAATACCGTCGAAACGATTCGAATTACTTAGACAGTTATTACACTTCAACAACAATAGTAAAATGCTTCCATATGACCATGTTGATTCTGATCGTTTATATAAGATCCGGCCATTGATAGAGGCTCTCAACCAGAATTTCAAAAAAGTTCCATTTGAAGCGCATTTATCTGTAAATGAACAAATGTGTTCAACAAAAGTTCGAAGTGTGTTGAAACAATATTTACCAGACAAACCCCATAAATGGGATTCAAACTTTTTGTTATATGTGGAGTATCTGGGTATGGGTACAAATTTGAAGTATATAGTGGACAGGAAAACAGATGCGCGGCCAACGAGCCTGACTTAGGGGCATCATCTAATGTGGTAGTCCGCCTTACCCGTGAAGTGCCTATCAATCAGAACTACCGGCTGTTTTTCGATAATTACTACACCTCGATCCCTCTTATTGAATACTTGTCTAGTCGCGGCATTTTGGCTTTAGGGACTATAAGAAAAAACCGTATTTCAAACTGCAAGCTGCCAGGTGAAAAAAAATTAAAAAAGAACCGCGTGGTACGTCAATAGAACAGGTTGGTAACTGCAATGGAGTTGACGTAGCTGTGGTTGCTTGGAGAGATAACAAAATCGTCACTCTAGCATCCAATTTTGCTGGAAAGCACCCAACATCTGTAGTAAGAAGGTGGGACAAGTCGAGAAAACAATACATTTCTGTTGAACGTCCTTTGGTCGTCGCAGAATATAATCGACATATGGGTGGTGTTGACCTTTTAGACTGTGTCATGGGCCACTACAAAATTAAACTCCGTAGTAAACGCTGGTATCTTCGAATTTTTTTATCATTTTTTAGATATGGCTATGTGTAATTCATGGCTTTTATATCGAAGAATAAATGCAGAAAAGGGTAGTATCAGTAAAACCCTCAATCCTGCTGAATTCAGAGTAGCCATAGCAGAAACGTTATGCAAATATAAGACAATCAACCGTAAAAAGCGAGGAAGTGATGTTGAATGTCTCATTCAAAATAGAAAGAAGAAAGGTCCGGCTCAACACGTTCCTCCGAAAGATGTGAGGTTGGACCAATACGGACACTGGCCAGTTTGGCTGGACAAACGAATGAGGTGCAAATTTCCAGACTGCAAGGGGTTTACACAAACAAGCTGCGAAAAATGTGGTATTAGTTTATGTTATAATAAGCAAAATAACTGCTTTAAAAAATTTCATATTTCCTAACTTTAAGTTTTTTTTGCACACTTGATGTAATGTTGCATTTCTGCAACAGATAGTTTTTTTTGGAATAATAAATACTTAATTTTTAATAACTTTTTTTAATTATTATTTCCGTTAATCCTATTTACCACCTAGTATTTATATCGTAAAACTAACAAATTTAACGACCTTGCACCATAAAGGGAAGAAGATTACTTAAGGAGTAGTGATAGAGTGATGAAAAATCTTGCGTTTGTGTTCATTATGTGCTGGAGACAGACCCCAGTGTGCCAGCGCGGATGATGACGGTGATGAGTAGGATGCCAGTTGATACAGAAGGCCTATGCTTGGGACAGGCTAGATGTTGATTTTCTTGATGCACTTTCACTTTATTTATACTTTTAATTTTTTTTTAACTATTTTCACTTTTGATTTAATTGCACTTGTTAGAGTTCACTTTATTAATTCTTGAATAATATTATTCTTTGGAAACGTATTCGGGTAGGATTTTCGTATACAACCGCTGCCACCAATATTATACGGGACCGAGGTAGAGCTTTTTAAAAAACAATTTTATTTACACAACACTATATAATTGATTAAAATTAACAATAAAGATTTATTAAACTTAGGATTTAGAAAAACTGGGACTTAGAATAATATAGCAAAGATTTAGTAAAGATGTAGTAACGACTTGGTAACGATGTATGAATGAGACTGAGACTGAAACGAGACTTTTTTTTTATAGGAGAGGGACTACTAAGTGACTACCGCCGCCCAACAACAATCGAGACTAACTGTAGATTGTAGATTGTTTTGGCGTTTGTCGGGAGATCGGTTATATAGGCTTTATGTTGCTGACGCAGCAGCGTGAAAGAGTTGCGTTAACCGATCTCCTAACATTGACGGGTTATAACAGTACGCATAAAGTATGAAACAATACATATTTCTATTAAAATATATTAAAAGTTGTCGTATAAAAATGTTACTTATCAATTTTTATTTTCAATTATTATTATAAGTCAATTATAATCATAATTACTGAATAACAATCATTGATTTTCGTGCATTTTGTGAAATGATACACATACTCGTACGTCATTGTGTCAATATCATAAGTACGTATGTCAAATTAACGTCTAATATTTTCACACATTGACAAATTTGTTCTTGTGAAATTTATTGATTATGATAATATCACATTTTTGATTGTACTGATTCCCGCTTTCTTTACCGTTGCACTTTTTCCTGCTTTTGCTGACGACTTATGCTTTTATTAATATACGGACTCGATCACGCCTACTTATTGACTTACTGCTAATTACCTAGGTGGATTGAAAAGTACTCGGCCTAACACAGATCCATTCAATTCTAAAAATCAAATCTACCCACATTATTTAGTTCAGTTCAGACTAGTTCATTGTGTGAAGTTCGAAACGTGTGCGATAATTAGTTGTGATTTTATAAATTTATTAACAAAGTAATCGGACATAATTTCCGCGAATGGAGCAAATCGAGCAGCGTGCCGTCATTAAGTACCTCCATAAGAAGGGGCTATCATCAAAAGCCATCCATGATGACATGGTCAGTACATTAGGCGATTGTGCTCTGTAATATTCAACCGTCTAAAAATGGATAGCAGAATTTAAGCGTGGTAGAGAGAGTGTGAAAGATGAACCCCGCTCTGGAAGGCCTTCGACGTCAACTACTGACGAAAATATTAAAAAAGTACTTGATATAATAATTTGAGACCGCAGATTAAAAATTAGAGAGATAGCCGAGATTATAGGCATCTCTTATGAACGAACTCAAAACATCATTGTCAACGAGTTGGGTTTCCACAAGGTGTCTGCGAGGTGGGTTCCGCGACTGCTTTCAGTTGAACAAAAAAGGACGCGATTGACTATTTCACGCGACTGTTTGGAGTTATTTGAAGCCGATGCAGATGATTTTTTGAATCGTTATGTTACTATAGACGAAACATGGGTTCATTACTGTACACCGGAAACAAAACAACAATCAAAACAGTGGAGAGGACCTGGTTCACCACCCCCTAAAAAGGCTAAGTCGATTTTGTCGGCAAATAAGGTGATGGCTTCAGTATTCTGGGACTCGAAAGGTGTGATTATGATTGATTATCTTGAAAGGGGTCAGACTATAAACTCTGATTACTACTGCACCTTACTACGTCGTTTACGAGAGGAAAGAAAAGAAAAACGTCGAGGAATGCTCAGAAGAAAAGTCCTGTTTCATCAAGATAACGCCCGTGTTCACACGTCAGTACAGTCAATGGCTGAAATTCACAACTGTGGCTTTGAACTGTTACCGCATCCACCGTATTCACCTGATCTGGCACCATCAGACTTCTTTCTGTTCCTTAACCTAAAAAAGCACTTGGGAGGTCAAAGATTTTCGACAAACGACGAGGTCAAAGCAGCTGTAGACGCATATTTTGACTCTAAGGAAGAATCATTTTTTTTCAACGGTCTAAATGCTTGGAAGGGGAGGTGGCAAAAGTGTATTGAACTTGATGGTGATTATGTAGAAAAATAAAAATATAACTGATTTAGTATGTGTTTATTTTCTTGGTTAGGCCGAGTACTTTTCAATCCACCCTCGTACTATGGACATTCTGATAATTGCATCCACGATGTTGAGGTGTACTAATTGTCATCTTTGCGTCGATAGGATGCAGGGGCATTTTGTGTCCTCATTTCGATTTACAATCTTAACTCATCTTTCAACATGGAGATCTTTGCAACGTACAATATATTTAGTTTTATAGCTTTTTTGTATAGTAGATAATTTATGGTCCTGCCGTTGTCGTAAAATTATTAGTAGTCTGTAAATATTTACACCTTCTTTAGGCACATGTCATAATAATATGTATCTTGAAAAATAATTTTGTTAAATAATAATATAACTCGTTTACATGACTAGGACTTAGATTTTATGAAAAACAGGTGGTGCAAGTCTTATATTGTGAAAGCACCTTTTAGATCCTATACAAGAGAAACCTTTCTGCGATGTTACTGATCATTGTTATTATTGTTCTTCTTAAATTCTTATTGATATACTACATACATACTACATATATATACTACATACATACTATATCATTAGCGCCTGACAATTAATTTTCTGAAATTACAATGAACTGCAACGAATGCTATTCTAAAAAATAAGGCAAGTGTAATTATTAAAGTCCAGTTCAAAAAAAAATCGCTAATTCTAGAGACTTCAAATTTATAATATGGATGAAGTAATAAAGTTGCATGAAAATGTTCCATACGGCATTCGTGTACACCACACTTTTGGGTGGGGCAAAATTCTGTAGAGAATCTGGCATTCTCCTTTCACGAACGCACATCGCGTCAAAATTCACGATACCATCCTCACCATCTGGATGCTTGGTAGTCCACGACTGTGCATTTTACTAGGAGTT
The DNA here is from genome assembly GCA_033319125.1 of Parnassius glacialis. Lineage (NCBI taxonomy): Eukaryota > Metazoa > Arthropoda > Insecta > Lepidoptera > Papilionidae > Parnassius > Parnassius glacialis. The sequence continues at coordinate 11,081,068 of JAVANC010000015.1, read as the reverse complement.
TTCTTCTCCGTACAACTTCTCTGTGGAAGTGTTTATCACCGGCGATTATTTCGGACCAATATGACTTAGAGACCTTCAAGAAAAGAGCTTACACCTTTCTGAAAGGCCGGCAACGCATCTGCAATTCCCTCGGTGTTGCGGTTGTTCATGGGCGGCGGTAGTCACTTACCATCAGATGAGCCGCGTGTTCGTTTGCCCCTGTCTTCTATAAAAGAAAATAAGTTTATTATTACTTTATATTTTTCAGGGACAGATGAAAGAAATTTAATCTTTATTTAAATATCATATACATAATATTATATCTTTAATAATATATAAAGATTAAAGAGACTAGGTGATCCTAGCCCAACTTGTCTCACCCTGCACTCTAACCAGTATTGTTCAGACAAAGCGTTTGCTCATTCAACGCAATTGACTTGTTTTCCCCATACCAATAATTTAAAATCTATATCAGTTGACCTGGTACTTCAATGCCCTCTAATTTATTCCACAGTATATTGTAGGACACCAGATCAAATGCCCTCGACAGATCAAGGAAACACGCGTGGACAGATGTTTTCCTATCAACATAATATTTGACAGTGTGCTTAAGGCAAAGTATTGCACTTTGTGTGGACAGTCCGGAACGAAATCCGAACTAATTGTCATGCAGTTTTAGATATTTATTAATTTGCGTATTAAACACACTCCCAATATCTTTGCTATGATGGTTGCCAAGGATATTGGTCTATAGTTAGATTTGTTCGACAAGTCACCCGTTTTATTTTTTACCACTGGTACTACTATGGTCTTCATTAGATCAGGGGGCAGATATCAATGCCTTATAATTGTAGTGTAGAATATAGCCAGTACCCGGTGTATATGTGGACCAGCATGCTGTAGATGCTTGATACTGAGACAATCATGACCTGGAGACTTACCCTCGGACATAGAGTTTATGATATTTGCTACCTCTTTTACACTAATTCTGTCCCCTACTTCATCAGTGACTATCTCAGCATCGTGAACCTATTCAAAAGAAGGTTACCTCAGTATAGACTTCACAGAGAACATCTCTCTAAAGAGGTTGGCAATATCCCTAGGGTCATTCACCCCGTCCACACTCACGGGGAGGTCAGGCCGAGTCCTCGTCTTATTAGTGATTTTCCAAAAAGCACTAAAATCTTTTTGGTATGCGATTACACTATGTTGTCTAATTTAATTTGATGCTTATGGTCTTGACACCATTTTAAGCGTGATTTAAAAACTTTTCGGCTGCTACGCATTTGATCAAATAATTCACCATGATTTGGCCGTCCAAAAGCCATCTAAAGATTAAATTTCTGTCTAGCCTCCCCATGAGCTTCTCTAACATATCTGTTCTATCCTACAACCGGTTTTTTGGACCAATGTTTCTTATACTCTCGGCTAGCAATCGCGGCCTCACTTATGACAGTGACAATGTCCTAAGTGAGGCCGCGTATATATCAATTAATTAAATACATACCTATTTATATTTTATATACAGGGTATTTTTGAAACGCTCCCGAAAACGAAGACAGATGACAGTACCAACTACACCTTTGATGATGGGTGAAATATAAAATCGATCCTGATGAAAAAAAAGAAACATCTTTCCACAACGTTTTATTAGTTTTATTCATTCTCTATCATGTTAGTACAGCTAAATGAAACGATAACTTCATAAAAAAAATCATGAAAATACTTAAACATAAAACCATCAGTGGAATTACTGTAATACAATCAGCTGATTAGGGGTCAATATACGCGCGAACGCAGAATTCGCGCGGCCCGCAGCTAGTGCCACTAGCTGCGGGCCGCGCGCCCACTAGTCTAATGGGCCATATCACAATACCTAATAATTTACAACACTTGTCTAAATACCTAACTTATCTACTTAACCTATTACTTTGCCACTGTGCTTGTCTCCACGTAGCCACTTTAATTCGAATTCACAAAATTACTTTTGTGTTCCCAAATAACTGGTTCGATTCCCCGCTAATGAAAAAAATACTTAAATGATATGTGGACAAGGTGCACCCTGTGTTTTATTCATCGTGTAGCTATGTTTATTATTCGATGTATTCAGTTATGTACCTATTCAGATCAGTTCAGTACTAAGTTACTTAAAAAAATTAGGTATGAAACAGCCTACCGCTCTAAATCCTCCGTGGTGACGTGCTCAATGAAATTAGGCACACGTTGTTGCTGGTCTTATGACCAACGGCAGAAAACTCGTCGGCGGTCGTGATCGCCGGGAACTAAAGCTTGCACTTTGTACACTTTGTTTGGGCGCATTCGGTTACACTTTAACACTTTGTGAACTGTACAGCATGACACACTTGTTCCATCCCGACGCCTTAACAATTTAGCGATACTTCGTGTACCTAGGTTCGGATTCCGGCGAACGACATCTAAAATGCGCTCCGCCGAGTGAACAGCCACGCGACTTCCACCTCCTGCCGCTACCAGAGCTATGGGCCGATTTTCCAACACTCGCTGAAATGCTGCTGTTATCAGTCAGCTGGATTTCGAGCGTTCGGGAATTTCTCTCGGTAAATTCGCAATGCATGCGAAGCATTCCTGCGAGCTTCTATAAACGTACGCGTTAGGCATTATAAAAACAAAACAAGAAACTTAAAACGTTACAACAAGAATAATATCATTAAGTAATAAATAGCAAGTAATAACAACAATTATTTAATAAACAAAACAATTGAACTGTCTCTTTTGATAGCCAAAAACTAAAATTATTAATCAAATACGCTAAAACAAATGCGCACAATGTAAAGTCCTTGAAGCACTGGAACCTTCCACACACCGTTAAAGCGTTATGTATGTTACGAGTAAGACATCGTCAACGTTTATTATTTATAAGTTTTATCCCTACGACTAATTTTCATATTGAATTTAAAGTTATGGTTGTATGGGTGTTTAGTGTCAATAAAAGTCACCACATATAATGCACAAAACGTTTATTGTCTACAAGTACACAGAACATTTAAGAAGGCGGGTAATGTACCCAGTGAAAACAATGGAAAGACAATTTAACACAAACAATAGAACTTATACACAACTCGATATGTACCTCGCGACTACAATAATTATATTAATGAATACGATAGACCGGACAAGCGCGAGAGTGGCATGCGTTCTACGTCAGAAGCAGCTGCGGACTGGCGGGGCGAACCCGCTCACGCGCAAGTCGATTGAGGCGTGGCCGCTTGACCTAGATACAGTCGTGCCATATGTTAGCTAGCAGTAGTAGCTGTACCATATGTTTCACGAGTAGCTGTATGCTTACTCGCTGCCGCGCTTTGAAGTTCCAGGTTCGATATGCCTCCACATCACCCCCCTCTAGAGACCGTGATACGGGCGATAATACTCAGGCAATTTTACTCTCCTTCCTGATTTTGTACATTTTATTACATTATCTGGTGGTGTTTTATCCGGAGGTGAATTTTCGCACTTTCACGTTAATAACGTTTTAGGCGCTGTTTGCTCAATAACCATCGTGTCTTTGAGTATGTAAGCCCGCTTTAACCTATCTATGGTAACAGTTATTTTCTTGCCCTTTATTAAAATCGCGTATATCTTGTTACCCCTCTCTAAGACTTTATATGGGCCTCTGTGAGCTGGTTGCAAGGCTTTTCGACAGGCATCCTCTTATTGCGTATACAGTGCGCCCACAAAGAAGACCTCGAAGCAACATCCGCCGAAGTAATGGCGAAACGCTCAGTCTAAGCGGGAGATATCCCCTTTTCTTTCCACCGGCTACAGTTGTAATTTTTAATACAATTACAAAATCAATTGTACCCTGACGCAACAAGCAGTTCTTTACTATAAAAAACTATTGAAATTAATAAACGTACCTAATTGGGTACTCAGTACTCACACAATTATAAACACTATTTCATCATTATCTTTGATTTTGTATAAGAAATGAAAAATTAAACTAAAAAATGAAACTTCGATAAATCGCTCAGTGCCCAGGTTTAAGGCCAGCGTTTTTACGTGACGGGACCTATAAGCGTTCGGCGCCTGCGAGGATATTGACCCTATTATCAGCTGATGTAATTTTCAATCAATTACTTCAAAATAAATTAAATCAATTTGAACCAAGTATTACTCCTGTGGATGAACCGAAAACCAACCGAAAATCGCTTTCGCCTATTCAAGAAGACCTTATGCTGGAACTCAGAGACCGATGCCAGCGGGAGAAAAATATTGTACTTGTGGGTATAAATGAAATTTGCGACAAAAATTATCTGGCAAGACGTAAACACGACGATTACGAAGCGTTTAAAATTATTTCCTCGTTATTTGAACAATGCCCTAAACCTATAAAAACAATGCGCTTGGGTAAATACAACCCGGCAAAAAATCGACCGCTTAAAATATTTTTTGATACGACTTCCACACCTAAACAATTACTGCGAAATAAAGCAAAGTTGACTAGTAACATACGATTATATGCTGACCAAACTCCATCTCAGATACACTTTTTAAAACTTCTTTCTGAAGAGTTAAAAAGGCGAAAAGAAAACGGTGAAAATGGCCTTATAATTAAATACATTCAAGGAGTACCTAAAATAGTCAAGTCAAAAAACGATTAAAACGCACTATTCGAAATTCGGTTATAAAATATCCTATTACTACGGACAATAATTACATCACGCACCACTTACTCCAAAAGTACCAAGATCTACCTGTTACAAGCACAAATTCTTTAAAAATTTTCTATGCTAATTTACGAAGTATTAAAAAAGCAGGAAAGTTCGAGGAAATTCAATGTATACTTCAAGCAGTACCTATGTCACTTCATATACTTATTTTTACCGAGACCTGGCTTACATCTGAGCAGGATGCTTGTCAATATCAATTAACTAATTACACGCATATTTACAATTTTAGAAAAGTAAACAAGGGGGGTGGAGTATCTATATACATCCACAACAGTATTAAATATGACTTGACAGAAGAGCTAACAGAGAGTGGAAATCATTATTTATGGATATATATAAACAAATTTGCACTTAATATAGGTGGGATATATAAACCCGGTGAGTCAAACGTAAATAAATTTTTGGACATATACTCCAACCAACTAGAGACCCGTAAAAGAGCAATAGTTTTAGGTGATTTTAATTTGGACCTCTTAAATACTAATAACAATATCATTAACTACTTGAGAACGATAGAAGAATCTGGTTACGAAATATTAAACAAAGTGGAGAAGGAATACTGTACACGTGAGACAGCTACAACCCATACTATATTAGACCACGTATGTACAAATTTAAACAATAATATGTTTTCACTCTCTATCCTTGAATCGTCCTTATCTGACCACAAACAAATATTTGTGGAAGTATGTAAATATAAGCCAGAAACGCTGCAACGGGTCCATTATACTGCCATGGACTACAATGGCCTGATAAAAAGATGCACAGAAACCCAGCATATAAATAAGAACTGTGACTACAACTATCTTGAAAACTACATAACGGAACAAATTGAACAAAATAAAATGACAAAAACTAAAATACTAAACTTACCACAGAAGGACTGGATTAACAAAAGCATAATCGAAGCTATAGAAAGACGTAATATTTACTGGAATAGCTTAAAAAAGATAGTAAAAATGAAGACATATTAAATAGATATAATTTAGAAAAAAAAAGCGTGAGTAAAATGATTAGAGAATCTAGAGAAGTATATTACTGTAATGAATTCACTAAATGTAAAAATAAACCTAAAAAGATGTGGGACCTGATCAATACGTTAGCTGTAAACAAAATTAAGAATGGTTGTGCTGTGCCTAAGCTCTCCACATTCTCCGGTATTATATCTGATGGATGTAAGGTTTGTGAAACTTTTAATAACTATTTTTTGACGATTGGTACAGAATTAGCAAATAATATAAATCCAAAATACCATACAAGCTCAGTTCATACCTTAATGTATAAAAATACTTACCAACATGATATAACTTTAAGTGAATTAGAACCTTGTAGTGTCAAAGAAGTGTTAAAAATTATTAATAATATTAATAACCATACAAGTACGGGTATCGATGGAATAAGTCCAAAGGCCCTTAAATGCATTAAAAATGTCATTGCCACTGACCTCACAAATTGCATTAATAAATGCCTATCAAATGGTTCATTTCCTGACAGCCTAAAAATTGCGAAAGTCAGCCCAATCCATAAATCCGGACCAAAAACTGATCCTAGTAATTACAGACCCATATCGGTGCTCCCTGTTATTTCTAAAGTCTTTGAAAAAGTAATATATAAAAGACTTAATGAGTATTTTAACGTCAAAAAGTTTTTCATCGAACAACAATATGGTTTTAGATCAAAATCTAACACATTGTCAGCAGCAATTGATGTAGTTACAAAAATAAAGACAAACATTGATCGAAAACATGTCTGCTTAGGAATATTCATAGACTTAAAAAAGGCTTTTGATACGGTAAGCCACTCAAAACTATTACAAAAGCTAAATAATATAGGAATAACAGGTACAGCACTAGATATGTTGGCCTCTTATCTCGCTAACCGCCAACAGATTGTACAAATATCCAACTACAAAAGTTGTCCTCAACAAATTACCTGTGGCATTCCACAAGGCTCAATATTAGGCCCTTTGTTATTTCTTACATACATAAACAACATAGTAAATTTAAACCTGTCAGGTCACTTATCACTCTACGCAGATGACACTTGTCTTTTTTACTTTGCACATTCAATTCATGAAATTATATCACAAGCACAAAAGGATTTAGATATATTAAATGAGTGGTTTTCATACAATCTTCTCACAATTAATGTGACCAAAACATCATTTATGGTTTTCTGTGCTAAAAATAAAAAAATACCTACCTACACGCCACTTAAGATTAATAATATTACTCTTAAAAGATCTAAAAAAGAAAAGTACCTAGGTCTATTATTAGATGACAAACTGATATGGGACTCTCATATAGACAAAATAACATCAAAATTAGCATCACTTACGGGAGCATTGCGAAAGGTATCAAACTGTATTCCATACAAAATCAAATCTACTGTTTATAACGCCCTAGCCAAGCCACACCTGGAGTACCTTATAGAGATATGGGGTTCTGCTGCACAAACGCACATAAATAAGTTACAACGAGCACAAAGTAAACTAATAAAAACACTATTTCATTACAACTACCTAACCCCAACTAAGGAGCTATACAGAAAAACTAAATTTTTAAACATTAAACAATTATATACATATAACACATGCCTTATTATTAAAAAAATAATATCTAAAAACATACATTCAACAATTACATTCACACCAAAGTGTATTACACATAATCTTAGAAACAAAAACAAACTTCAAATCTGGCAGCCTCGGACGAGATCTTATGGCAATAAAAATATAATGTGTGAGGGTGTACTTTTGTATAATAATCTACCGGATACTATAAAAGATTGTAATAATATTAAGCATTTTAAGAATAAACTAAAATCATACATTGTAGAAAAAATTTCATAACTGCATATCTTCAATTTTGAACATATCAGTAACTGCATTAATACAATATTCATATTTTTAAAACATTACGATATAATACATACATATGTTTGCATTATGTAAGAAAAAGAGTAACAAATTAATTAAGGATATACATACAAGAATAAAACATAATAGAATTATATAATGCATGCTACCGTGTAAATACTGTAATATTATTTTGTATGTATACTTAATCTCTGTAAAAGTGAACAATGTGTTCTTTAAGAGAAATAAATGTCTTTAACCCGAAGTTTCACTGCTGGTTTTCTGTTTAAGTATTTTCATGATTTTTTTATGAAATTATCGTTTCATTTAGATTTCCAACATGATGGAGCGTGAATAAAGTTAATAAAACGTTGTGAAAAGATGATTTTTTTTCCTCGGGATCGAATTTATTTGTGACCCATGTGCTAAGGTGTAGTATCTACTATCATCTGTCTTCGTTTTCGGGAGCGTTTCAAAAATACCCTGTATTATAAAATATTTTGCTGGTGAAATATGAAACGGGACATTAAGTACATAATGGCTGATTTATTTTTCATATTTTAAGTCTTACTTTTAATAATTTACTTAGAACTGCTTTTGCTCTGTCGACATCACGGAATTGTATAATTTTACATTATCATCAATTTCTACTGGAACGTGTTATGCATCGGAAAGCAATGTCATTCTCTGGGCATGTTTTTTTAAGATTTAATATGATGTTTCTCTGGATGCCATTATTTGTCGATTCACATTTGTTACAATTTCGAGGTCTTTGTCATTTGGTAATATTATAAGAGGCTCTACAGTCGTAGATGCTTCAACTTCATTGACATATTCACTGGCTTCTAGTGCGACTGGCGATTCTCCACTTGTTTTAGATGAACTTTCTGCGTCTGTTTGTTTGGCTCTGGTTATAATCTGATGCTGTCTACTGCATTGCAACTAGCTACAGGCTCAGTTTCTGCATTATCTGTACTATCCGTTATATTTATTTTATTTAACGCATTTTCGAGATCACCTACATCTCGTATATCCTCAATAACATCCCGCGGCTAAGTCAGTCATAAACCCTACTCGCAGTTATATACCAAACATTGCTGTGTATGGTGACTGTATAATACCGGAATGAAGTGCCCGATTTTTCATTAACTTTACAAAGCGAATACCATTTGACCAATTTGTAGTATCGTTATCTTGCATCCATAAAGCCAACATTTTCTCTGTCTTGGTTAGCCCTTTCAACAGATCTTTGGCTGTGTGACTGTGTCTTGGCTTTCCATGGACCAGTTTACACTCGGGCTAAATTGAAACGCTAATAACCAGTTTAAAAAAGCAGCGATACGGTATCATTAAGTGCTGGACTAGAGACGGCTTTATTCATATCGTAGCCCCTGATGGTTCGAGTCATCGAGCTGAGTGTAAGGCTGATTTGAATGGCATACCTCAGTTGTCATCTAAGCCTCTGACTCAAGGCACTGCTAGTCTTACTTCGAGGTCCAAAAGAACAGTAAAGACTAAGTAAACGATGCATTTAATATTCTTTTCCTATACATAATTTTACTTTTTCCTTGTTTATATTACATTAGTTAGAATATACATTGTAAACACAAATTTACATTCATCTTCCTCTTTATTTGTATACTAACGATTTGTCATAGTTTTACAAACTTTACGGTTTGTTTTTATATAACAATTTAAACTATTTAACCCTAATATTTATTTTAAAAGCTTGCTTTGAAACTAGTTTTTAACAGTAGTAGAGCCACGCGGCAGCTTTTACTGTCGCACGGATGGGCCGGCTCGAACCGGGGTGGTACCACAACCTCACAGAAAACCAGCGTGAAGTAGAGGTTTACCTCTGCGCTTGGTGAGTGCAGGTGGCCGGAGGCCCTTTTTACTGGAAATGAGGCATTTCATCTTAGTCCTCACGGGTGACAACGCATCTACATTTTGATTTGTAATAGAGGATAGATGTAGATGTCTATGGGCAGCAGCAACCACTTACCATCAGGTGGACTGTGTGCTCGTTTGTCACCCTTATCCTATAAAAAAAAAATATTAGATAGGTAGTTCGTTTTGTTTATCTTTATGACAGCAGAAATGTCTGACATCTAGCCACAGACAAAATATCTGCCGTGGCTACAAGCTATAAGAAGATGACAGCTATCACAGCATCCCTTCTTTAAGTGCAACTCTTGATTCTCATTTCTCAGATACTCTGAAAAGCTTTAATGTTGTGCATATAAATGCCCAGAGTATTCCTGCACATTATCCTGACATGTTGTCCTCATTTTATAACGAAAATATAAATGCGATATTAGTTTCTGAATCTTGGCTAAAACCATGTTTGCCTTCAACATCTTACTCTCTTCCCGGATTCCACTTGATTCGCAACGATCGCCTTGGGCGCGCTGGCGGTGGCGTGGTGATTTATTTAAGATCACACATTCCTTACACAGTTTTAAATACTTCGCAGCCATTGTCTAGTGCCGGCCCTGAACACCTATTCATCGAAATATTGTTTGGACATTTAAAGCTTCTCCTCGGTGTCTATTACAGTCCAAATGTTACAATTGATTATTTTTCAGTATTTGAAATTCTTTTAGAACAATACTCCTTGCTTTATAATCACAAAATTGTTATGGGAGATTTCAATACTTGTCTTCTCAAAAATGATGCTAAAGCATTCCGTCTGAAATCTCTCGTTAATGGCATTAATTTACATATTCTCCCACTTTCTGCGACTTATGCTTTTCCAATTTGTGTGCCATCTCTTCTTGATTTAATACTTGTTTCTTCCATTAACCACGTTGCAAAGCATGGCCAATGCAATGCCTCCGCTTTTTCTTACCATGATTTACTTTACCTGTGCTATAAATTAAAACCTCCTAAAGCTAAGCGAAGAATCCTTCTCCGGCGCAATTTTAGTAGAATGGACCTGGATAAGTTACAAAAAGATACTGCTAAGGTTGACTGGTCAGTAGTTGCGAATGCTGGCAAGCTGCAACGTGTACAAATTCAAGACACGTTTTCTGATTGGTCTGCTGTCAAAGCTGGCGTCCCACAAGACAAGGTGGCGTGTTGTCTCCTCTATTGTTCTCTATTTTCTTAATTCGATCTGCTCCCACATAACTTCTCTTTACCACCTTTATGCAGACGATTTACAGATCTACTCTCAATGTAAGATTGCGGATCTCCCCAATACAATTAGATTAATTAATGAAGATCTTATTCGTATTTCTCATTCGTGTAATTCATTTGGGCTTAAAGTTAATCCATTGAAAACTCAAGCCATTATTATTGGGAGTTCGAAATTAATCTCTCGGTTAACTTTGTCGCTGCTCCCGCCAGTCATATTCGAAGGGACACTTATCCCATACAGTGACAAAGTTAAGAATTTAGGTATTATGTTCGATCAGACTTTGTCTTGGGGACCGCAAGTGAGTGAAATAAGTAGAAGAATGTTTGCCGCAGTTGGTTCACTTCGAAGATTACCCAATGTTCTCCCCATTCCTACTAAAGTTGCGCTGGCTCAGTCTCTTCTTTTACCGATCCTTGACTACGCGGACACTTGTTATCTTGACCTAACAGTCGAGCAACTTAATAAACCTGAGCGGCTTCAAAATTATTGCATAAGGTTTATATTTGGGTTACGCAAGTATGACCACATATCCGAATTCCACCATAAGCTCAAGTGGTTACCGATTCGCCTTCGCAGGAATACTCACATTCTTCATCTTCTTTACTGCATTCTGTTCAATCCAACCACTCCTTCTTATTTGAAAGACCGATTTATATATTTAAGTAGTTTACACTCTCTACCTCTATGATCTCAAAATAATCTCCTTCTAAGTACTCCTAGACATTCCTCTTCCTTCTATTCTAATTCTTTTACGGTTACCGCTATACGACTTTGGAATTCTCTCCCCTTACATATTAAAGAATCAAAAAATGTCTTCCTATATTTAAAAATAAATTAAAACTTTATTACCTTTCCCCTTAAGTTACTACCTGTCGTCGTTCACTTTTTCTTTCTTTTTTCTTTATCTTTCTATATTATATTCTGTACACCCCTTCCGCTATCTTTTAAAAATAGTATTCTCTGCCCTGAAATTGCCAATGTCCCTTTAAATATATAAATACTGTAATATGTTCCTTGGTGTACAATAAGGTATATTTTACTTTACTTTTAAAAACTCCTCTTTCTATCGTGTTCCCTCATTTAAATTTGCCATGACCATTGCGCTCGAATCAATCTATACGTACTTATCAGAATAAAAACAAAGAACAAGCAGATAATAGTTCATCATAGCTGCATGAAGTAACGTTTATACAAGAATGAGCTTTGATTGAAAAGCAGTGTTTTATTGGTTGTGTACGATTTGTTATACTAAATGTCATATATTTGGTCTTGGTAAAGTTTAAGGTTAAAATATTATGATGAAGCCATTCTAATATTTTGGAGAAACCTTCATTGCAATAGATTATACTTCATCCTAAGAATTTCCTTTAAAAACAACAACATTATCATCTGCAAAAGTGATAACTTGTGCATCTTTAGCTCAATTTTACACAGTCCATCAATATAAATTACAAATAATGTCGGGTCAAGTACACTGTCTTGAGGAACACCATGGGTGTTAATTTCTTCTTCACTTTGAATATTTCCAATTTTCACTAATTGCGTTCTATTTTGAAGGTAATTAGTAAGTAATTTTAATGGAAGCCCTCTGATTCCAATATCCTCTTTCTTTTTTAGTATATTCTAAGTCTATGTCCTACACCACAGAACACTCTTGTGTATATACAGTAATCTATGCCATAGAACACAAGTACTTTCTACCCTACACTATATTCAACAACGTCAACGTTGGGACACGTTCTTCTTTAATCTCTAGACAAGATTTCTACAGTATATTGAACAACGCTTAACAACGTTAATGTTTACAGCCGTTCTGTTACTAGTTGCCAAGTATTGATACCATGATAAGAAAACAGCGTCAATGCACGCTCACGTTCATAACTGTTGTTCCTTAAATAGTTAGGAAAATTTAAATTTTTGGGAAACAACGTTAATTACGCCAACGTTATTTATTTTACTCTTTATTGTACACCAGAAAACAAAACAAAAACGAATATAATTAAATCTAAATTAGAAAATGTACAACAGGCGGTCTTATCACTCTGAAAGTGATTTCTTCCAGACAACCTTAGTGTAGAGAACTGATGTAAACAATAGTTAAAAATAGAGGGGGGCGTACAAAATAAAAATAAAAAATATGAAAATACATACAAATAAAGGCAAGTGAAGATTATGTATGATATAATATAATAGCTTAAATGAAAAGAGTACAAAAAAGGAAAAGTGATTTATCTAATAGCGTTCTAAGTACTACGATTTAACAAGACTTTTGAAAGAATGAAGAGATTGAGCACGACGAATGTGGAGAGGTAAAGAGTTCCACAAACGTACAGCAGTTACAGTAAAGGATTTCTTAAAAAAAGAGGAATAGTGCGAAGGAGGAGAGAGAGAAAGATTGACAGAGGATCGAAGGAACCGATTATGGGTAAGGGAAAGATACTGGAACGGTCTTTTAAATAATGAGGAGTGGAAGGATTAAACAGCACACTATACAAAGTGGAGAGAATGTGAGTATTCCTGCGAAGGTGGATCGGGAGCCATTTGAGCTGTTTGCGAAATTCAGAGATATGATCATATTTGCGAAGCTCAAATATGAATCTAATACATAAATTTTGAATGCGCTCAAGCTTATTAAGCTGCTCCTCGGTAAAGTCAAGATTGCATATGTCAGCATAGTCAAGAATAGGTAGAAGTAGAGACTGGGCGAGCGTAACTTTAGTTACTGTGGGAAGAAAATTACGTAATCTACGTAAAGAGCTTAAAGCAGCAAACATTTTATTACTAACCTCATTAATCTGTCATTGTAGAAGCGTGCTCGTCGCGACCCCTGCCAGCCCTTTTCAGGGCTGCAATTCTACTCAGCTGCGCACCAATGCCAACGAGGGTTAGGGCGTCCCCCCAAGGCGACGCACACCAGCTCGTCCTCGTTGGTGTGGAATGCAGCGCGCAAAGCGGCGATGGGGACCGCCACCCGTCACGCACAGCCCGACACGGCGGAAGGTGGAGGACAGAGTGCAGAGTTGGCACGTGGAATGTTAGAGGAGGCATGAAAGATAAGATGAATGAGTTGATTGAAATAATGAAAGAAAGAGAATTAGATGTCGTGTGTATGTCGGAGACCAAACGGAAGGGCAGTGGTACTGAAGAGCTCCCTGGCGGGGCGTTAGCTCTATGGTCCGGAGTTCCGGAGAGCGAGAGCGCCCGCCAGGGAGTGGGGGTGCTGCTGTCGTCTCGCTTGGTCGATGTTATGACTGAATATAAGGTTGTGAACTCAAGACTTCTCTGGGTTCGCTTTAAATTGGGACAGACGAAGTTATTCCTTTTGGCTGTTTATGCGCCAGTAGCTTCGTCGTCCAGGGCTGAGCTGGAGGAGTTTTGGGAGAATGTAAGAGAAGTTCTAGATTTGGCTAGGGGAAACGAAAGAATTGTTGTGTGTGGTGATTTGAATGGATGGGTTGGTACCGCTCGACCAGGGTACGAGTCGGTGCTTGGAAAGTTTGGGGATAAAAGGGTTAATGATGCTGGCAAGCTTATACTGGCGGTATGCAAGGAAAAGGGTCTTCTTGTGACAAACACTATGTTTAATCACAAGAAAATCCATATGTATACTAGAGAAAGAAAGAATGAGAGAAGTATGATCGATTTGTTTCTGGTAGATGACCGACTGCGAAAACAGGTGATGGATACGCGAGTGTTCAGGGGTGCTGACCTGGGAACGGATCACTATCTAGTGATTACTAGATTTAGGGGTCAGTTCGCGGGTTGGCGCTACCGGACGGCGGTAACAGAACCACAGTCGGTCTGTCGCATCCGAAGCTGGAAGCTTCAGGAAGCGGATACTAGGGACAAATATCATGCGAGGGTAGCCGAAAAGCTTGACAACATCGATGGCAGAAAAGAATGTGTTGAAAGAACATGGCAGAACCTTAGGGATGGAATGGTAAGTGCAGCGGAAGAAGTGTGTGGAACGATTAAAAGAGGCAGTAGTAAAAGAAGAGATGCATGGTGGAATGATGAAGTGAAAGAAGCTGTAAAGAAGAAGAAGAAAGCATGGTTAGACTACTTGGCCTCTAGTAATGATAAGGATATGAGAGAGAAGATGAAAGAAAGATATAAGCTGCAGAAAGTTCACACGAAAGCATTGATTGAGGAAGTGCGTGAAAGGTGTAGAATGGAAGCGGACGAAAGGTTGTCGCACAACTTTAAGGAGAACTCCAAACTCTTCTGGAAAGAGGTTGGAAGGACCCGAAGTGGTGCGACGGCCTTAAGAATGAACAAAGTGCTTTCGAGAACTAATGACGTCCTCTCAGAAAAATCGGACGTCATGCAGCGATGGAGCGAATTTTATAGAGAAATGTATGCGTGTGATGATCTTAGTGAGGGATCCGGGGAAGACGTCGAGACTGGTACGCCAGACCCGGACCTCGATGACACTGAGGTCATCAGTATGAAAGAGATTGAACGTGCGATTCGAAGTTTGAAATGTGGTAAGGCTGCGGGACTAGACAGAGTTACTGCTGAAATGGTCAAGTATGGTGGGCCTCGCGTCTGGGACAGCTTTCATCTGCTGTGCAATTTGTGCTGGCGGACGGGGGATGTCCCGGATGATTGGCGATCCGCAGTCATTGTGCCTTTATATAAAGGTAAAGGTTCACATTTTGACTGCGGGTGCTATCGGGCGATCAGCTTGACCAGTTTAGCAAGTAAAGTTTATTCGAAGGTTTTGACACGTAGGATGCAAGAGAAATCGGAAAGATTTCTATGGGAGGCACAATGCGGATTTAGACCTGGAAGAGGATGCACGGATCAAATGTTTTCTCTCCGCATGATCACGGAAAAGCTTCTGGCTGCTAACCAGAGGATTTTCTGTGCTTTTGTGGATCTTGAGAAAGCATTTGATAAGGTTGTAAGGAAGAAAATGTGGGAACTGTTGCCGGGGTATGGTGTGGATGGTCGATTGCTAAGGGCTGTGCAGTCACTTTACTATGACTGTAAAGCCTGTGTGCGGGTAGGGCATGACCTGTCACCCATGTTTAGCGTCCAAACGGGCGTAAAACAGGGTTGTGTCATGTCTTCCTGGCTGTTCATACTGTATCTCGACAGCTGTTTACAGAAACTGAAAGATAGCTGTTTGGGTGTGAAATTGGGTGACATTAAAGTAAATTGTCTGCTGTATGCTGATGATGCAGTGCTTATTGCACCATCAGAGGCAGAACTGCAGGCATTAGTCACGTGTATGAAAGAGGAATGTGAAATTAAAGGTCTCCGTTTGAATGCTAATAAAACTAAGGTTCTGGTATTTGAAAGGGACGAAGAGAGAACGAAGTGTGAAATATGGGTAAATCAGGAATGTCTAGAACAGGTAAATGAAATTGTATACTTGGGGAGTGCTTTTAGCCGGGATGGAAGATGTGATTTAGATGTGAACAGGCGTGTCGCTGCCGGGAACAAAGTCAATGGTGCCCTGGCTGCGTTAGTCAAAAGGCAAGGCGTAGTGAACAGTGGACGCCTCACAATACATAACGCAGTGTTGGTACCGACTTTGTTATATGGCAGCGAAACCTGGGTGTGCCAGAAGAAGCATAAAAGCAAGTTGAATGCAGTGGAGATGCGATCTCTTCGTAAAATGTGCGGCGTTACCATGGCCGACCGAAAGCGAAACGAAGAGATTCGCGATATGGCAGGTTTGAAAGATGACCTTATCACAAAAATTGATAAGGGCGTGCTTCGATGGTTTGGGCACGTTGAGCGAATGAGTGAAGACCGAATGGTGAAGAAAATATATAGCGCGAAAGTTAATATTAAAAGGTGTCGAGGTAGACCGAGACTAACTTTCGAAGACCATGTGAGCAAACTGCTCGAAGAGGGGAAGGTCAAGAGTACTCGGATACCTAGACGTGCATGTATGAAGAAGATAATGAATCTGAAAGAAGCAAAAGAGGTATGTAAGGATCGTGACACTTGGCGATCTGTTCTCTCTGGCTACCCCGTCAGGGATTGTGCGTGAAGATAAGTTAAGTTAAGTTAAGTATTAATCTGTGAGGTCCAAGACATACAAGAGTCGAGATACAACCCCAGATTTTTAACCTTGTTACTGTAAGGGATTAGAGTGCAGTCTAGTAAAATAGGAGGTAGGGAAGACCAGTCAATTTTTTCAATTAATCTGGAACTACCGATGATAATCGCCTGAGTTTTCTTAGGATTAATCGTTAAACCATAACGTTTACTCCAATTCGAAATACAAGTCAGATCAGCGTTAATAGTGTCAACTGATTTAGACAAATCTTCAAGAGACGATTGAGTATAGATTTGGAGATCATCAGCATACAAGTGGTAGGAAGAGGACAGATTATGACTTATAGAGTTAATGAAAATTGCAAACAGGAGAGGAGACAACACGCCACCTTGTGGTACGCCAGCCGCTGTAGTAGTCCAGGTGGAAAAAACATCTTGCACCTGAATGCGCTGTCGGCGACCAAACAAGTAACTTCGAAACCAGTCAACTACAGTTGGAGATATGTTGAGAAAGCGCAGGATGCCCAACAAGATATCAAAATCTACTGTATTAAATGCATTACTAAAATCAAGTAACGTAAGAATAGTAAGCTTTTGTTTCTCCATACCATACCGAATATCATCACTGATTTGTAAAAGTGCAGTAGCCGTACTATGGCCAGGACGGAAACCGGATTGCAAAGGATTTAAAAGATTATGTTTTAAAAGATAGATGCTTAATTGATTGTGCACAAGGCGTTCAAGAACTTTGGAAAGGAAAGGCAAGATAGAGATAGGTCTACAATCAGAAAAACTAGACGGATTCGACTTTTTCGGAAGAGGAACTACAAATGCATCTTTCCAAGCTGAAGGGAAAATAGAAGAATTCAGTGAATTATTCAGGATAGAAGTGATTACAGGTGAAAGGAGATCAATGAGAGGGATGACCATTTTCCGACTAATGCAGTCACTACCAATTGAATTTGAATGGATGGACATTATGGCTTTCATAACATCACAACTGTTAAATTGACTAAAATTAAAAGCAGAGGTGTCCGGAGCGGGAGCTTTTGAAAGAGAATCCAAAGTATTGTGTTTTGCTTTATCGTTAATGCAAGACGAAGATGAGAAATGCAAATTAAGTTGAATGAGATCAAAGTTAAGGGGAGTGAAATTTTGTCGTAATTTCCCAACTCCTAAAGACTTAAGAAATTTCCAGATCCTAGCAGGGTCAGGATCTTGTACTGATTCATGGATATGGCGTCGTTGTGCTTTTCTACACAGATTGTTGCAACAATTCCGTACTAATCTATACTTCTCTCGATTCAGGTCGCTAAGAACTGACTTGTATTTCGCTTTAGCACAATTTTTAATGTGGATGATTTTTTTTATATCATCAGTCAGCCAAGGAGAGGGAGAATGCTTTACACACACTGGACGAACAGGAGCATTAACGTCATAAAGCTGAATTAACAAAGAGTTGAACAAAGCTACCTGTTCATCAACAGTGGAAGCATTGACGACTACACTCCAATCAATTTTTCGAGCGTCATTTAAAAGCTGCTTCAAGTCCAAGTCACTAAAGTTACGCTGAAGTAGGATCTCAAGGATCCTACTTCAGCGTAACTTTAGTGACTTAGCTTTAGGGGGACGGATTTTGTAAGACAAGTATAAAAGGTCATGATAGGAAAAAGAATCAGCAGCATATTGCCCAAATTTATGAACAAGGTCAAGTGAAGACACAAACATTATGTCGAGAAGAGAAGGGGCACAGTTCGGGAAAAAGTGTGTGACAGAAGTAGGAAGAAGTTTTAAATTTGCTGCTTCGATAACAGATTTTAGTTTTATTGATCTGGTGTTGGTTTTTAAAAGACAAGTATTAAAATCACCCATAATTATACTATGACAATAGATAGGTATAAGATTTTCAAGAATATTTTCTAAAGTGGTGAAGTAGTCAACAGTGAGAGAGGGGCTGTAAAAGACTCCGAGAAGTAATTTAGTATGACCGAGAAGAACTTCGATAAAGAGAAATTCAGCTTCGCCTCCAGTCTGAGAACCAGTTGAAACCTGAATTACTGAATACGGTATATGAGAGCGTAGATAAATAGCAATACCGCCACCGCCCCGATCGGTACGGTCGTTACGAATCAAATGAAAACCTGGAAGCGAGTAGGATGTTGATGGAAGACATGGTTTTAACCATTACTTCGAAATAAGGATAGCGTGTATATTTTTGATATTAAAACTTGACAACATGTCGGGGTAATGAGCAGGAATACTTTGAGCATTTATGTGAATAGCATTAAAGTTTCAGCTACATTCAGTAAAAATTGAATCTAACATAATATTTAAGGGTGCAATGCTTTCATCAATGCTGCTTAATCCATCAGAAGCAGAATCATAGGCGAAGGAATTGGAACTCCGAACACTATCATCTCAAGAAATCATATTAAATTATACCTGATTACTAAATATATATATATATATATATATATATATATATATATATATATATATATATATATATATATATATATATATAATATGTATATGTATATATAAAATAAATAAATTCAAAAATAAATAAGTCATCAGTAAACTACCTGCCAGCAGTATTGAAAGAAATCTATAATTAACTTAACAATAAATGAAGAAACGGAACGTTAACGTACCATAGACACAAAAAGTGAGAGGTGTCAATGTCAGATGAGTCAAAATGTCAAAAAGTGACAATACGTTAGTACGTTAACTTACCAATTAACAACATACCTTGCAAAAATTATAATCTCTCTTACAAAGCAATAAGGACCGTGGCCGAGCTCACTTGACTACTCTAGCGCCATCTATTATCTATCTACGGAAGCGGTTGCGATGTATATCGATATGAAAATTTGACGCGCTAAATACATCGTTCTTTATTTAATACATTTCCATAGATGTCGCTACATGGTACCGCTAAGTAAGATTGACGAAGTCATTGGGCTCTAGTAATAAACATTCCAATGAAACATTATACTAAGAATAACATACCTTACAGAAAAAAAAAATTATAAACATTCTAAAGAGAGATTATTAATCATTACATTTTACTATCTAATTAACGATTAACAACGACAAATAATGATGATAGAAAGCAAACAAGAAAAATAAAAGAAAAGTTATAGCAATAAGGATTACAAAATTAATAAAATGATGATGTTAAATAAGAAAGTTAATTTTTTACCGACCCTCTTAGAACGCTGTGGTGCACTTTTATCTTCGGGGGCCTTATTTGCCTCAACCACCATTGGATAAGCGGGTGTGGCAGAAGTTGACCCGTTGCATATTGTATCAACGTTACTTGACGTTCTGATCAGAAATTGACTATACGAATAGATTATCTGTCGGTCTTCCTTTCCTGGCGTTGACTTTGATTTAGAAAAATAAAATAATATACAGCATATGACATAAAATAATACTCTATAATTATCAGTTTTCTTTTGTTTTATATTTTCAGAAAATCAACAATTTTTCAAATATCACCTTCATATCACATTCTAATATTTTCTCGACTTAATTGAAAATAATTTAGGCGCCATTATCCATAAGTTTCTTTTTAAAAGTTTTAGTTTAATAAAATTTACTTTTACTTTCTATCTTATGTATGAGTAACTTTTTCCCATTTTACGCCAATCTCAACGGAGACTAGCTATCGGCGCAGGACAGGATTATAGTGCCCAAGTGTATGCGCAAGCACAGGTGCACTCTCTATTCCATCACTCTCATAGTAACTTTTTCACATTTTACGCTACTATCACAAAAGTAAATAATGTAAGTTTGTTATGTCCTATAAAAGTAACAATTTTTTTCTCAAAATTAAGTTTCTCGGTATTTACTTATCAATCAATAACGCACCTCCTCAAATACCCCAATTAGTATATTATGTTATAATCATAATACATCCACTGATTTCTTAGTTAAACATGTTTATGCATTGATTATTTATTAAATTAGTTATACTAATTCCGGAAGAATGTTGTGGTTATCGTACAAATCCACGAACACTAGGTATAGGTCATATGAGGGTCTTGCTAGCCAAGTAGGTATTCGCTCGCGTTCGAGACGAGTTAACGCCGCCGCCGCTTGACACAACTCCAGGTAGGTATTAGTGCCGAAAAAAGCTGACAATACATGATTAATTATGTTAAAAAATACGTAGCTATGAACATTTACAGATGTCAGAAATCCGAGCATCGAAATGTTTATTTAAGTCTTGTAAACATTTGATTGTATCTTTGCATTACACTTTTCAGACTTT
Source organism: Parnassius glacialis (assembly GCA_033319125.1). Classification (NCBI taxonomy): domain Eukaryota; kingdom Metazoa; phylum Arthropoda; class Insecta; order Lepidoptera; family Papilionidae; genus Parnassius; species Parnassius glacialis. The sequence goes on along the minus strand of JAVANC010000015.1, from coordinate 11,060,090 downwards.
GGACTTTCGACTCTGAATAATTGTGTTTATTGATTATGATACAATGTCAATAGGCAATATTTGTTACAAAATTTTATGAATTTGCATAACATTTCAATTGTAATTGTAAATAATAATGAACTGCTGAAAATAAAAGGCGATACGACAACATAATTTAAAGACAGCGTGTTTAAAAGATGTTAATCAAGATTACAATAATTTTAAGAATGAAATATTTAACTTACTAATAAACTCTCATGCAACGTATTTTAATACACTTTCAAAACCTTGTTCAATACATTTTCATGACCGGTTTTTAAATAATATTTTTATTTAGAAAACAATTCAGTGTCATTTTTCACTATTCTAAAAGCGTTCACTATCCTATTTTTAGGTCCTCGGCACTTGTTGTCTCACTAAAATAAACTAATGATTTAATACGTCCCCACAAAAAAAAAGTCAAGAGGCGTCAAATCAGCTGATCTGGGAAATCAATGGGCCGCCGCTAAATCATATAATAAAATCGAATAATACTCTGGTAAGGTAGGTATGTTCTTTTCGTTTAGTTTCTCAGTTCTATCTTATGAATTAATTACCAGTGTAGCACAATAATAACCAGTCTTACACAGTTGAGCAGATTTGGTATAACATTTGTATCAACAAATTATAAAACTTCTAAATTCTCATATATATATGATGCATGATACCTTTTACCTTTTATTATCTTATATTTGTTAACAGTCTCATAAAAAGGAACAAACTAGATAAAAATGCATACTTCTTCGTGCTACTCTTCGAAGCAAAGAACACACAGTGCTGGCTTTTCAGGGCAACCTTTGCATTGCTCAGGCAAGTCTCCCTTCTCACCTTTTTTTTTCGTGCACATCCTGCATTTCAAGTACTTTGATGTTTTGTTTGAATCCTCTTGCACGGGTATTTTCTCAGGCCAGTGACCATGGACTCTTGAGCTTCCGACGTCGTTGTTAATGTTTCTGACTGGTAGTGGCAATACATTAGGTCTGCGTCTGTTTTCATATTTACTGCGAGCTAAAATCAGTTGCTCTGCTGTTAAATCTGCTGGTAAGTTTTCGAATCAATTCCTCTCGGAAAAGCAATAAATCACAATTGGTTTGGCAGTATTTCTTGAAAATAAAAAATGAGTTCAACAAATGGAACATCACTTTTTTATACCACCGGATTGATGTCCTTGGTGAAGAGTTATATGAGACCATTTGATCTACTCTATAAACTCCGGACATATGTTGATTGTATTCTGTCACTTCTGCAGAGCGCGAGAGCGCCGCTGCGCAGCTGCATCCAGGTCGCCGTTGAATTCGGTGCAGGAGAGCTAGGAGAGCGGCGCTGTGCTGCTGCGTCTAGGTCCAGGGCAGGTAGGTTGGCAGGCGCGGTATTACTCTCAGCAGCCGCTGGATCCGGTACGGGAGAGCCAGGAAAGCTGCGCTGCGCAGCTGCGCCCAGTTACAGTTCAGGTAGGTTGGCAGGCGCGGGATTACCCTCAGCAGCTACAACAGCTTGGTCCTCTTGAGCAGCCTCCGGACCTTGAATTTCTGGATTAAGATGGGAGTGCCTTCCTTTAATATGTGAATAAATTGAGATATTTTCTGGTACTGCAGGATTGAGTAACACTATGAGCTTTCAAGATTTTTTTTGTTATTCAGCAGTGCCTAAGACTAACGAAATAGTGTCGGTACTCTGGTCTGCACTGGCGATCTTAGGATTCTTGCATCTTGATCCTAAAGAGGAACTCTGACCCTTCCTTTTTCTCTTTCTACTATCAAAAATACTCTCATCACTAGTGATCATCGTGATGTCGGAAGCATCTAGATGCTTCCGATATCGAATTTGTATCATCCTCGTTTTCATCGCTGTAACATACCTCCGAGCCTTCACTGAAGTCTTCGGTACCAGCGTCAGAATCAGAGCTATTACTCTTACTACTTTTACGAGTTGCGTTTACCTTGTGACCTTGTTGCGTTGTCCTTGAAACGTTTCTTTAGTTATATCTTTTTATGTTGCTTTGTGTGACCACTTACAGTGCTGGGACTGTCTGTATTATCATCATATCCTGGTTCATAATAATGTCCTTCAGACCGAATTTCGGTTACGGCGGCCAGTCTCAACGGAGACTAGCTATCGGCGCAGGACAGGATTATAGTGCCCAAGTGTATGCGCAAGCACAGGTGCACTCTCTATTCCATCACTCTCATAGTAACATTTTACGCTACTATCACAAAATTAAATAATGTAAGTTTGTTATGTCCTATAAAAGAAACAATTTTTTTCTCAAAATTAAGTTTCTGACTATTATCTTATCAATCAATTAAATCAAAAAATCAAATTGTGTATATATATATCATTCTCAAGAGTCTTGCCTCAGTTGCACTCGTAACATCATCTACGTAAAGTGTAAATTTAAAATTTAATAAATATCGCATTAATATTGAATTGCTGTTACATTATGTATAATCTAGTTCATTAATAATTTGAAGTGTGTTAAAGTGCATCATTAGAGCAAAATAACTTAATAATAAATGCAATTTATTGAAATAATAGTGCAAATCACAAGAGATTATTAGTTTAGGGTAGTGTTGAAAAGATTGAAAGAGGAAAGATTTGTCGATTTTGTAAATATCAAGTTGGCGTGTGACTTGTGATTCGGCGGACCCCAGATAAGTAGCTAGCACATGAGTAAAGAAATCGTACCGTACAGAGGCAAAGCTTCATTTCTACAACCGCGCTGTAATAGGTACACTACTACAAGCTTGTGGCGCGTGTGTGCGTAAGGACTGGCAGCTTGTCACGTATAGAGAGAAACTGCTTTTAACCGGCTCAGCCAGTGCTCAAACTCAGGGTTGTGTAAACAATAGTAAGTGGCAAATTTTGCTTTTTAAAGAATAATTCGTATCAAATGAAATATAAAAAAAAATTGGCCAAGTGCGTGTCGGGCCACGCACAATTTAAAGGTAGGGTTCTATAAAATCTTTCATAAAACTTTATAAAGAAATAAAATCAGAAGAAATAAATATATAAATTTATATTTACGAGACCTTTCAATCAGGATTGTCTCAAAAATTTCTTTGTAAAAGTCAGATAGGCGGGTGGTAACTGCCAGGAATCAACATGTCGCCTAGTTAGTTTTGATTTCAATAAGATGTTTATAACCAATATCTTAGAGAGACATCAAAATACTAATTGCGAATACGATTTCGATATGTTACTTATAAACCCAGTCGATTGTATTATTTTAATACACCAACACCGTAACCTGACAATGTTACTGCCCCTGTGTTAAGAGTAGGAACAAATGATTATCTATTTGATTTACCAGAAAAAAATGCTTTAATCTATGTGTCGGGATATTTGTATAAAAAATATTGTTTCGAACACCACATATGTGAGAAAATAAAATTTTACGTTTATACATCTGAACAACCTACAAATATGGGTTAAAATTATTTTTTCAGCCATAACAAGGATATAAATTTTATCGCGTTTGTTGAATTATTTGAGCAAAAATATTTTGACAAAAGAAACATTGTAAATATTGGTAGTGAAATATTAAATCGTGTACAAGATTTTATATTTGTTATGAAATGCGAGTGCTTTCCAATAGATTATTTAAAAAAAACTTTACATTCAATTTAAAATTTACCATTTGATTAAGTGCCACAACTAATTTTTAAAGAACAATAATTATAAAAGTAAAACATTTATAATACGTAGTTTATAAAAAAATATTATATCTTAAGTATCTATTAAAATGCTCATAAAAGTTTTGTTTATTTAGTTTTATCCTCCTGTCCCTTAGAAGCTTTGCTTCCGTACAGTTTCCTTACTCATGTGTTCCTAGTAAGAAACTTTTCTTAAATTTTATTCCGTTTTATCTTTCCTATACAAATTAATTAAAACTTGTATATGTAAAACTTTTTTTAAAGCTAAATTAGAATATTGTCTACGGCTTCCTAATTCCAGTGAAGTTATGTCGTGTCGTACATGCAATAGGGGATATCACTACAACTGTATTTCGATATCTAAACATGTTACAATTAGTTAACCGACATAAAGTACATGGCTGTGTCTAACTTGCGACTACTAAAAGCGACAATACATACACGCCAATAGCTATGTCTAGACCAGTACGCTTTCAATTTCGCTTTCATGTTCATTTTGCGTTCAACTTTTAGTTCGTCTTGCGTCAAACGTTGTGCCATAAGACGCATGCAGCTTATCGTCTAAACTCTGATTTTTAATTTCGTAGAATTCTGACATTTCATAAGTGTTGCTACTAAAAAAGTTCTTCACCGAAAAAGGGACAAATTTGACACATTTGAGGGCGATAAAAAATTATACGTATTTTTTATGTTTTACGTTTTACCTACAAAAAGGTAAATACCTTCTACAAAAAGGTAAATACCTTTTTGTAGGTAAAACATAAAGCTACTAAACATTTACTTACTCATGTGACCTAATACAAAAATAACAAATATTTCAATATCACGAACAATATATCGATTCAACTTTAATTACTTTGTTTCATTCTTTATCTGGCATCACTGCCTACTAATTCCATGTTTAGTAAACTTCTTTAAAAAAATTAAATGTTAGCTGTCATGTCGCGTTTGTCACATTGATTGATTTTCATTCGACTTCTTTGAATGCTCGAATGCGCTCATGTGTTCTCGGTATTTGCTGCTATTTGTTGTTATTATCTTGTTATATTTGTTAAGTTTCTGTTGTTTTTTCTTGTAAACTTTTCGTGTTGTGATCGTTTGTTGATTTTTATAAACGTTATGGAGCCATAAACCGGCCCTTCCCGGGCAGCACTATCTGAAAGAGCACAAGACTCAGACTTTGTTTCTACCAGAAAGAAGCGTCCTCGTGGTGCTTTTACGTCCGACGTAATAAAATAGAATAGAAAATTGGCCGCTAACAACTGACTGGAATGCAACTGAATGTGCTAAAAAGACTTCTGAGACTCTCGGCGATTTGATTGACACAGTCGCAGACTCTTTAATAATTCATGGTAGCGATGATGATGATGATGAAGATAGTGATATAAGTATTAATGATGATTAAAGATTTTAATAAAAATATGTTCTTTTCTTGTGCGTTTTTTACTGTTTGTGATGAAAAGGGACATAATTATCACTCGCCGTAAAACCACTTTTAAATTGGAGCACCGCACTTAATAAAATGGATACATTCATTAACAAATAAAATGTATGTATAGACTCAGATGTTCAGACTCGTATTGAAATTGAAAAATGTGCCCGGCCAAAAAGCTTTAGTAATCTCTGACATGTCGAAAAATGATAGCTGTCAGAATTCCACGGAATGAAAAATCACACTATATACCCGTGCGCTTGTCACATGCAACTCGTCTATACCTCACGCGCCTAGGTTAGGTTTAGTTAGAGATGGATGCAGCACTAGTAGCTATCAGTGTGGCAAATTTTTGTTAAGAGCAGGGAAAAACGCAAGAAAAGTAGAATCTGGACGGAAGATTATTTGAAGAAACGGAACAACACAATATTGAATGATTTAGAGCTAAACTATGACATTCTTTTAAAAATTTCATAGGAATGACTAAAGACACTTTCTACAAGCTTTTGTAAATAGTGAAGCCAAAAATTACGAAACATAACACGCATTATCTAAAGTTTTTACTTTGTCTTCCGCCATTTTGTATACTAAAATGCACGAAATGTTGCATTCTAACTCATCGGTGACGGATCAGCGTTCGCTAGAGGCATGTACTGTTTTCGAACTAGTTTTAGCGCATGCGCTATTGCATGCGCCTTGATTGCTTAGGCATGCGTTAAGAAGACGCAAGGTGAACAAGAAAGCACACTGGTATACAAAGTTGCGGTAGAATAATGAAAATTAACAAGAACAGTCTTCGACCACGCCCTGTATTAGTCAAATTCAGCAGCCCAAGGATCAGAGATACTTTTCTTGCAGTTACTATAGCATTAAATAAACAAGCAAAATGCAAGTAGGAGAAATTAAACACCAGTTATATAGACTTTGGAGGAAACAAATGTCCTATATAGATTGTTGAACACCTGCCACTGGCAACAAAATCACTGCATGCAGAGGCTCGCGCCAAAGCTAAGGAACTCAAATACGAATTCTTTTGGACTTTTTTCAACAGTGGTAGAGCCATCGGCAACTTTTGCTGTCGCACGGATGGGCCGGCTCGAACCGGGGTGGTACCACGACCTCACAGAATACCAGCGTGAAGTAGAGGTTTACCTCTGCGTTTCGCTTGGTGAGTGCAGGTGGCCGGAGGCCCTTTTTACTGGAAATGAGGCATTACATCTTAGTCCTCACGGGTGACAACGCATCTACATTTTTATTCGCAAACGAGGATAGATGTAGATGTCTATGGGCCGCAGCAGCCGCTTGCCATCGGGTGGACTGTGTGCTCGTTTGTCGCCCTTATCCTATAAAAAAAAACGGCCAAGTTTTTATGCGGAAACCTAAATCATCATACTATAAACTAATAAAAAATTCAGAATCGCTTCTACATTTGTATTAACTTAATCATATTTATGAACGTGTTGTGGTATATGATTTTTATTTTTAAATTCAATTCCTTAACATATTATTATCAAAATGTTCGAGGGCTTCGTACAAACTTAACAGATGTTGAAAATTAGATTTTTAACTCATGCTATGATATTGTTGTTTTAACAGAAACTTGGCTTAAGTCGTTAACGACAGCATGTGCGATGCGGAGTTCATCGACGACCGATATTTTGTATATAGACGCGATCGTGAAACGTCTGAACTATCTAAGTATAATAAAATCGATGGTGCTGTTTCAATAGCAGAGAAAAAAGATGGTATTAGTGTTAGTGGTGTCTGCGCGACAAATTGAGTGGGAAAATCCGTGTGAGGATCTATGGCTCTCAATAGAACTTAATTCAGGTAACGTCAAAGAATATCTTCATGTATGCGCAGTATACATTCTTCCGCCGGTCGCTCGTGACACTGCAAGCTTTCATTAATAATACAACTGAATCCATAAATTATAATGATTTGGCCGTAATTTATAATTCTATTCTATTACTTGGAGATTTTAATGTGAGTTTTATCACTTGGACAATGCAACCTGACAATAATCAGCAGGCATCTCTAAGCAACCATATTAATTGCCTCTTTAAAAGTAGCGTAATAAATTTCTTTGCTTTGCACGACCTCAAACAATTCAACGCCATCAAAAATAAAAGCGGAATATTTTCGATTAGGTCTTATTCCTACGATGGGTATTCCTCAATATCACTGAAAGTCAATTTCCACTACGCAAAGTAGATAATTTGCCCCCAACATTAGAGATTAATTTAAAAAATAGCTCTACGGATATATTTCTTATAACTAAGGCTAAGCGTATACACATTTAAAATAAAGCTGACAACGATTCCATTGTAGCATACCTTAATGACATTGGTTGTTTCCAAGCTCTGGGCTCATTAAATAATATAAATGAAATGGTATTTATGTTTTATGAAATTTTACAGGTGGCAATAGATAAATTTAAATTAGCTTATCTAAGGAAAGAATGTTATAAACTCATAAAAAAATGCCACTACCAATATATACAGGGTATTTTTTGGACGCTCCCGAAAACTAAGACAGGCGACAGCACCAAGTATACCTTTGATCATGGGTCACAAATAAATTCGATCCTGATGAAAAAAAATCATCTTTTTACAACGTTTTATTAGCTTTATTCACGCGCCATCATGTTAGTACAGCTAAATGAAACGATAATTTCATAAAAAATATCATGAAAATACTGAAACATAAAACCAGCAGTGGAATGACTGAATTGATATCACCTGACTAAAGGTCAATGTACGCGCAAACGCAAATTCGCGCGGCCCGCAACTAGTGGGCCATACCACAATACCTAATAATTTACAACACTTGTCTAAATACTAAACCTACTATCTACTTAACCTACTATTTTGCTACTGTGCTTTTCTCCACGTAGCCACTTTAATCCGAATTTACAGGTTAAATAACACAAATAACTGGTTCGATTCCCCGCTAATGAAAAAATACATAAATGAAATGTAACCAAAGTTGGAGTCATGCGTTTTTATTCATCGTGTGGGTATGTTTATTATTCTCATGTATTCAGTTATGTACCTATTCAGATTAGTCCAGTACTAAGTTATTTAAAAAAAATAGTTATGAAACAGTTTACCGCTCTAATTCCTCCGTGGTCTTATGAGATGCGGCTCAAATTGTGCTCCATTCATTTCAAGGCAGATTTGGGCTCGGTGTTGCATCTCCTCATGCAGGCGGGGCATCATCGTGTGGTCTTCGACACAGTCCGTACGTAGTTTGTCGAAAACATCCACGATCCTTTGGCGCATTTCGTCAGCACTATCACACTCGCGATTAAAACCCTTTCTTTCACATACCCCACAGAAAGAAGTCCAACGGGGTCATATCTGGTGAGCGAGGTGGCCAAGCGTGTGGTCCTAGTCTACTGATCCAGCGATCATCAAATAGCTCATTGAGGCGCTCACGGACGAACCTCACGACATGTGGAGGGGCACCATCATGCTGGAACCATGTGCGGCGATATTCAGCCAACGATAGGTCGTCTAAAATGTCAACCAACTGTTCATTTATAAAGTTTAGGTATCGCTGTCCGTTCAGTCGCTGTGGCAGAAACACTGGTCCCAGTATGCGATCCTTAAATAAACCTGCCCATACGTTAACCGACCATCGGATTTGGTGCCCGGTTTGTCGAACAGCGTGCGGGTTAACCTCGGAATACACGTGTGTATTTCTTCGGTTCCACAGGCCGTTTCTGGTAAATGTCGACTCGTCCGTCCAGATGACGTGCTCAATGAAACCAGGCACACGTTGTTGTTAGTCTAATAACCAACGGCAGAAGATTCGCCGGCGGTCGTGATCGCCTGTAACTAACACTTGCACTTTGTACACTTTGTATGGGCGCATTCAGTTACGCTTTAACACTTTGTGAACTGTACAGTATGATACACTTGTTCCATCCCGACGCCTTAACAATTTAGCGATACTTCGTGTACCTAGGTTCGGATTCCGGCGAACGACATCTAAAATGCGCTCCTCTGAGTTAACAGCCACTTGACTTCCACCTCCTGCCGTTACCAGAGCAATGGGCCGATTTTCCAACACTCGCTGAAATGCTGCTGTTATCAGATGAGAGTCAGCTGGATGTCGAGCGGTCGGGAATTTCTCTCGATAAATTCGCAATGCATGCGAAGCAATTCCGCGAGCTTCACCAAGACACATTAACATGTTGCCGTATTCACGAGCACTATGAACGTATGCGTTTGGCATTATAAAAACAAAACAAGAAACTTAAACCGTAACAACAAGAATAATATCATTAAGTAATAAATAACAAGAATAATTTAATAAACAAAAAAATTGTACTGTCTCTCGCCACAGTCAACACGGAACTGTAACAAAAACTAAAATTATTAATTTATTCCGCTAAAAGAAATGCGACAATGTCCTTGAAGCACTAGAACTTTCCAGACACCGTTAAAGCGTTATGTATGTTAAGACGTCGCCAACGTTTATTTATTTATCACTACGACTAATCTTCATATGGAATTTAAAAGTTATGGTTGTCATTTTTAATACCATTACACAATCAATTGTACCCTGACGCAACAAGCAGTTCTTTACTACAAAAATTATTGAAATTAATAAACGTACCTAATTGGGTACTCAGTACTCACACAATTATAAACACTATATCATCGTTATCTTTGTTTTTGTATAAGAAAATAGAAATGAAATGGTACTGAATAATTTAATAGTTAAAATCAATTGCAATTATGATCGACAGTTGATTAATCTATCAGAATTAATGTATAAAATAATACTTTCACTTTATTTTAATTGACTTTCCGTATTTAATCCGGCCAATACTTTGAATTTAAAAAGAGGTTCGTAAATTATTAAAAATGACTTGCAAGTTTTATAGTTATTGCCGCCTCTAATTCTATTGTCGCTGGCAAATTAAATTTCTGTGGAGGGAGTGTCTGCGCATGGGTACAGTCGCGTTCTAAAGTACTACGGCTAAGTAAAGCTAAAATTATTTATATCTATTGTTTTATGACTGAACTAGTGAACGAAAAGGTAAATATGATAGGAGAAGGTGAATGGGGAAAATTGTGCAGTAAAGTTAAAAGTGTTGAGGAAGAATACCGAAAAACTTACCATGTGATCGACCTGATGACGGAAGCTCAAGCGAAGATGAAAGTGATGATGAAGTGGCATCCAGTAACACCAACACACCATCAACATTTGGCTTCCATGTGACCCAAGACGACATAATGGACGGCGTGCCACCCTTAGCTTAAGTTTTCTTGTTACAAACTACTTTATATTTTACGATAGAAATAACAAATAATGCTCAAGTAAACATTATCCATTTTTAATTCCAACCTTTTCCAAAGTTCTAAGTAGCTAGTAAAGCACCTATTATGATTCTACAATAAAACAATTAATTACTATAATATTATAAAACAATATCCCAATACCATGTAGTACTTTAGAATGCGACTGTAACCACACTCCCTCCACTCGACCTGTATCTAGCTCGGTGCGAAACAATGCTGCCGTCATAAGAAAAAAGGGTGCATCTAACAATTTTTGAATAAATGAGTTAAATATACCATTCGACTCATGATAAAAAGGCGCATCTACAAATTTTTTTTAATATTTAAAAATATCAATATTTTAGAAAATATCGTAAGAATTTTAGACGTAACTGTTGATCACAGATGACATTTTTTTAGTAGAAAAGACTTATACAAATTCAACATAAAACAAAAGACTTATTTAACCAGTTGCTACGTCATCTTTAACAATATTTGCACCGATTACTTAAATTTCGATTATTCTTGTCTTATTATTCTATATCTTATTATTAAGAGCTGGTGATTCACATGTGGTCCCATATAAATTTGATCGAGGTCAGACCAATAGTTTTTGAGTTATACTTAATTATTTATATTGAATTGAGAATTGAATAATTATTTAGTTGAAGTCGGTTGTACAAAAATTTTTAATAATTATCGTAGTAAGTCTTGTGTGATATCCCCTTTAAAATCATTACTCAAGAGTTGCGGGTTGTTATTTTTTATGTCTCACTACCAATGCTTTTCTAATATTTACTAAGAAAAAAGTAGTAAATTACTATTAGCGTTCTTTCAATTTCAAATGACCTTTCCAAAACATGTAAAAATGTTAAATGAATGTCAGTTTTTTTTATTTATTCGGTTGGAACGACGCAAATAGTTATATGCGTCTTACTTTCCGACTTTACTTTCCTTCGATGTTTTTGTGTTGCCAGGTGTATTTTTTAAGCTAAGATGAAAAGGAAAATTCGTTTTATTTAAATAAATAAACAAATTATCAAAAAAAAATAAGTTCGTCCTTAAAATCTTCATGTCTCTACGTATATATTTCAATTTTTATATAGATACCTTTTAATATACTTTAGACACAGGGTCTGAAAGAAAAATTCATCTATTTATTTTTTATTTCCATTTTACGTTTTTGTTAGTTGCGTCCTTCTTTATTATGACGGCAGAATGTACCCCGGCCGGCTCGTGTCGCCTCACGCTGTGACGCAGTAGGTTTCAGTTTTGTCGGGGTTCGTTATTAATTGTAGTTTTTGAAACAGTTCCGTGTTGATTTTGTACACGCGTGCGCGAGCTACAGCTCAATCGTTTTGTTTATTAAATTGTTATTACTTGTGATTACGTGTTGGTATTATTCTTGTTGTTACGTTTTTTGTTTTAATAATGCTTAACGCGTACGTTTATCGTGATCGTGAATACGGCAACATGTTAGGTATCCGAACCTAGATACACGAAGTATCGCTAAATAAATTGTTAAGACGTCGGGATGGAACAAGTGTGTCATACTGTGCTGTGCACAAAGTGTTTAAGCGTAACCGAATGCGCCAATACAAATTGCACTAAGTGCAAGCTTTAGTACCCGGCGATCACGACCGCCGACGAGTTTTCTGCCTTTGGTTATTATACCAGCAACAACGTGTGCCTGGTTCCATTGAGCACATTATCTGGACGGACGAGTCGACATTTACCAGAAACGGCCCGTGGAACCGAAGAAATACACACGTGTATTCAGAGGTCAAAGCGCACGCTGTTCGACAAACCGGGCACCAAACCCGATTGTCGGTTAACGTATGGGCAGGTTTATTTAAGGATCATATACTGGGAGTAGTGTTTCTGCCACAGCGACTGAACGGACAGCGATACCTAAACTTTATAAATTAACAGTTGGTTGACATTTAAGACGACCTATCGTTGGCTGAATATCGCCGCACATGGTTCCAGCATGATGGTGCCTCTCCACATGTCGTGAGGTTCGTCCGTGAGCGCCTCAATGAGCTATTTGATGATCGCTGGATCGGCAAACTAGGACCACAACTACAAAACAAGACTAGGATTTAGAGCGGTAAGCTGTTTCATAACTATTTTTTTAAATAACTTAGCACTGGACTAATCTGAATAGGTACATAACTGAATACATGAGAATAATAAACATACCTACACATCATCATTCATCATCATTACAGCCCTTCACAAGTCCACTGCTGAACATAGGCCTCCCCCAAAGAATTCCACAAAGCACGGTCCTGAGCCACCTGCATCCATCGACTTCCTGCATATCTTACCAGGTCGTCACTCCATCTAGTGGGGGGACGCCCTACACTTCGCCTGCCGGTACGAGGCTGCCACTCGAGAATCTTTCACCTACACGATGAATAAAAACGCATGACTCCAACCTTGGTTACATTTCATTTAAGTATTTTTTCATTAGCGGGGAATCGATCCAGTTATTTGGGTTATTTAACCTGTAAATTCGGATTAAAGTGGCTACGTGGAGACAAGCACAGTGGCAAAATAGTAGGTTAAGTAGATAGTAGGTTTAGTATTTAGACAAGTGTTGTAAATTATTAGGTATTGTGGTATTGCCCGCTAGTTGCGGGCCGCGCGAATTTGCGTTCGCGCGTACATTGACCTTTAGTCAGGTGATATCAATTCAGTCATTCCAATGCTGGTTTTATGTTTCAGTATTTTCATGATATTTTTTATGAAATTATCGTTTCATTTAGCTGTACTAACATGATGGCGCGTGAATAAAGCTAATAAAACGTTGTAAAAAGATGATTTTTTTTCATCAGGATCGAATTTATTTGTGACCCATGATCAAAGGTATACTTGGTGCTGTCGCCTGTCTTAGTTTTCGGGAGCGTTCCAAAAATACCCAGTATTATGCGCTGAGAAAACTATTGGCCATAATCCGAAATATTTTTGGACGTATGTAAAAAATACGCGACGTAAAGCTTCAAACTACCCTAATAAAATGTTTCTGCATAATCAACAGGCAAATACTAGGCAAGAAATATGTGATTTCTTTGCTAGTCACTTTTCGTCGGTATTTAATGAAAACTATGCTATAAATCATTCTTCTCTGCCATTAATTGCTAAATGAAAATATTATTTAGACAAGATTTACTTCTACAAAGGAGATGTTGAGAAAAGACTAAAAAGACTTGATACATCTAAAAGTGCAGGCCCAGACATTGTTTCGCCTATATTTATATCTAAGTGTAGAATCGTACTAACTACTTCGGTGGTGTAATGAAAAAGTATGGTAACTTTTTATTTGTATCAAAAAATATTTATTCATTCATTAATATTTATTTTGTCCCCTTCAAAGTAACCCCCTCAGATGCAATACACTTGTGCCAACGCTTTTTCCAATCCTCAAAGCTCATCCAGCGCCGTCACCAAAACGCCGTCCTTTCATGGATTTCTTGAGTTTCGGGTACAGGGAAAAATCACAGGGGGTTAAGACCGATGAATACGATGGCTGTGGCATAATTACAGTGTTGTTTTTGGCCAAAAAAATTACCGAATAAGCAATGACGTGTGAGCTGGCGCATTATGGTGGTGCAATAACCAATTTTTCCACAATTCCGGGCGTTTTTTTTCGTATCGCTTCACGGAAACCGCGCATAACCTCAAGGTAATACCTCTTATTAACCGTACGATCTTGTGGTAAGAACTTCCGATGCACTACGCCATGACAATAATAAAAAAACAGTGAGTAACACCTTGACATTTTACCGAACTAGGCGTGCTTTTTTCGGTTTCGGCTCGTCTGACTGCTTCTACTGCGACGATTGAGTCTTAGCTTCGATGTCATAACCGTATACCATACCATATTTAGTCACCTGTTATGACCCTTTTGAGTAAATCTGGGTCGTCGTTGTCGTCATTCAACAGCTCTTCAGCGATGCTCATGTGACATTCTTTTGGTCAAAATTTAGCAATTTGGGAACAAACTTCGCTCACACACGTCTAATGCCCAAAACATGCGTCAAAATGGCTTGGCATGAACCAAATGAAATGCCGATATCATCAGCAACTTTTCTTATAGTAATTCGACGATTCCTTAACACTATTTTCTTCACTTCTTCAACGTTCTCATCAGTTGATGACGTTCTGGGACGCCCAGAGCGAGGTTCGTTATTGGTGTCTTTTAGGCCTTCTTTGAAGAGTTTATACCACTTGTAAAATTTTTTACTTAAAGTAGACTAACCGTATGCCACTGTCAATTTCAAGAGTTTTAGAGCACTTCATTCCATTTTTACATAAAATTTAATGTAAACTCTTTGATCCACGTATTTTGATAGTAGAAAATCGCCGAGCATGCACTTCTAACCTTAATGCCAATAAACAAAATATGTTATACACTTGAAACTTTTCACAGATGTTAAAGACAAGTGTATCAACATAACAAAAAAAATCTGAAAAGGGGAAAGAAGCACGGATCGTACGTATTTATAAAGGAGAAAATCCCACGAGTATTCCAAATTATAGACCTATTTCCATTTTATCCACTCACAAGTCTTTGAGATCTTAGTTTACTAATCAATCTTCAAAGACTTAGTAACAGGTTGCAGCTTGCAGCAGCATGGATTCTTCTCTGATAAATCTACTATTACTAATTTATTCCTTTATGTTACTGATTTGATTGAACATGTTGATATACAAGTAGATGCTATATATACAAACTTCGCTAAGGCTTTTGACAAAGTAAATCACACATTACTTATAAATAAACTAAGAAAACTTGGAAGTAGTGAGACTATTGGCTTGGTGCTCATAATAACTTCATGGTAGACCTTATACCGTGTTGATAGATGCTAATTGCTCCCTGCCATATATTGCTTATTCTGGAGTACCGCAAGGGTCTAATTTAGGTCCAATATTTTGTAATATAATGATAGAATGTTGGTAAATTAAATTGCACTAAAATCACCCTGTTCATGCAACAGTATTATTTACAAGCTAAAATCGTGGAACGCTATGGTAGCAGTGGTGCTGATAGCTATGACGATGCAAGAGCTGTTTCTGGTTATGTATGAATTGAAAATAATTTACATTACAATTTATTAGTATAATTATTGGTGTATTTTTTGTATTATCATAAACACAATAGTAAAAACGATTATAATTACAATTATATTTTATTCCAGATGGATTTATCGTAATTCACAACTGAAAACCAATTTGTATATCTAAATAAATCAGATGATCATAATTTTGAGCACTATTTAACTTACTAAGATTCTAGCTATCGCGAAGGTGGCTACGTGCTTAGCAATGACTTGCAGCGCCTAAGGCCGCGGCTTCGAAGCCAGTACGAAACAATTATTTGCATGGCCTACAAATAATTGTTCCGGGTCTGGATATTTGCCCTTGTAAAATTTATGTATGTGAACTGCCCACAATACAGGAGAAAATCCTAGTGTGGAGGTAACATTTTTTTTATCAAAAGCAAATAAAGAAAGATGTAAAAAATTATTTTTATTAACAGTTTATGCTACATATGATTATTTATATATCATAATAAAACACTTTATTCATACTAACACATAAAATAGTAAAACTGCTCTAATCTCTCGCATATTTGGACTAATTACTTTTGATTTTAATTCAGTGTCAGTAATTTGTGTCCAAATATTATTTAGAGCTCAAGTGTAAGCAACATGATGCCCTACACCTTTTGGCAATATTGGTGGAACAAATTTGATATGACCAGATAATATAAATTTCTTATTCAGTATATCTAAATTTTTATGTATTTCTTCGAGGTTGTATAATTCTCGTTGTTTTTTAATTAATTTTTTAAAGTATATTGACGGTTCCTAAAAGCGAGCAATATTAAGGCATAAATAAGAAGTGATGTTAATTATTCCGTTGGCTGATACACTCTGACATTTATCACACAAATAAAGATTTTTTTTTCCATTTCTTGGCAAATACTATTTTTTAACGATTTAAATCCATTTTCCCTAATAAATGTAGCACTATTATTTAACACATGATCCTTAACGATTTTATCATAATTACATGCATTGTTTTGACAATGACTTTGTTCAGTATTACAATCCAATTCATGCATAATGCGTGCAAAAACTTCCAAAACATCATCTCTACAATTAACAGAACAATTTTCTATTGGATATTTACGACTTAAATCACTAAGCCGTTTTTTGTTAAAAGCAACATTTCCACCAAACCTAGCATAATGCAGTAAACATGAAAAAATCATCAAAAGAACAGGTATTAAATAAAGTTAATTTTTTTACCTTTAATTATACATGCAGGGATGAGCAAACTGCTACTGATAAATTTTTTCTTAAATTTTTTTCTCAATTTCTTATTATCTAGCGCATTAGAATGATGAAATTCAATTTCTGGAAAAGGCGTTAAATATTTTCCCTGTTTTTGTTGCGGAAGTGAATTTTTTGTATCTACGTCTTTTCTTTTTCTTTTTTGATAATTTATTACACTTCAATTCAAAACGAGGTTGTTTTGATTCTAATTGGATAGAAAAATTGGTTTCAGATTTTGGTTCTAAAGAATACCAAGTATTATGTATGATGATATCAAATACTTATCATCGATTAGAGACCCTAATAATTGAATGCTGTCATCGATAGTTACATTTTCATTTTTTATTGGAGTTGAAATAAATACTGGTTTGGATAAGCTATATTAAACTTGATATCAGAAACTGCCGTTGAATGCTCAATCGCAGTGTTAAGCCCCGTATTCATGGGAAACATTTGTTGAGCAACAGTTGATAAACATTGTTGATGAAACGGGGAGAATGTTGATTAATAAGTAATCAACTCGAACTTTTTCCCAAATAAATACATTTTGAAATGTTCAATAGCCCCTACTAATGAAAGAGCCCCTTTTTCTGTTTGGCAGTACCTTTTTTCTACTTGAGAAAGGCTCTTGTTACCAAATGCAATGACTCTTGGACGTCGCGCATCGTACTGAACTAGTACCGCTCCGAGTCCTACAGGACTTGCATCAGCATATAATTGAGTTCTGTCATTGGAGTCATAAAATCCTAGGGTACGGATGTTTGAAAGGCTTTCTTTTAGTTTTTTGGAAGCCTGATTTTGCTCACTTTTCCAATACGGTGTTACATCAGCATTTTTAGGTAATTTTTCCTTAAAATTTCACGAATTGGTTCAGTTAGAGTGGCTCAATTTGGAATCCATTTATTAACAAAATTTATAAGACCAAGGAAACTTTGGATTTCATCTACGGTTTCTGGTTCTCTAAAATTATCAATTACTTTGATATATTTATCAAGGGGTTATGCTCCTTCATGGGATTACTCGTGTTCCAAGAACTGTATACATTTTGCACTAAAGATACATTTTTCTTTATTGAGAAAAACGTTATTGTCTTAATTAATTAGTTTATTGCTTTATTTGCGCATCGCATGTCCACGCAAATTCGAATGTCACCATCGCTTTTTAAAATTGGAACCATTGGCGAAACCCAAGCTGACGGTTTACTTACGGGTTCTACTATATCTAACCTAACCAATTCGTCGATCTTTGCGTTAACTTTAGATTCTATGGGAATTGGAATTCTGCGGTTAGTTTGACTTACTGGTTTAACAGCCTTGTCAATGGCAATATCAAGCTCTACATCCTTAAATCTTGGAAATGGCGTTTCGACAGTGTTTATTCCTAAACCAAGTCGTAGCACATTGAGGGACACAGCTATATCCTTTCCAGGCAGATTTCTTGATCCATTTTGAACGACATAAAATTTTGCTGTTTTTGTTTCTGCCCCTACAGTAATGTCCGCAACAAAAGCACCGCGTACTGTCAAAGGTTTGCTAGTTCCATAAGCCATGGATGTCTTTTTGGGACATTTTCTTGGTTAAATATAAGCACTCTGTGCTGTGTTGTGCTTGTGCTTTCAGGTACCTCCAGGTTTTATCATTGATATTGATATCGACTCCACCAATTTGGCATTTTAACACGGCATCGTCATCGATATGGAAGATTAATTTATGTCAGTACTTTTATTATTATTGTCTTTTTTGTTGTGATCATCAAGCTTTTTCCCTTCGGTTTTCCTTTTCTTGCCCGATTTGTCGTATTTTTGTATATTTTGACGCTTATAAGCTATTGTCCTACACTGAGCTTTAAAATGACCAGTATAGCAACATTTGGTACATTGTTTGTTCTTTGCTGGGCAAGAAAAACTGTCGGATTTATGTTTTTGATTTCCGCACCTGGTGCGTTCAGGGTTGGGTATTTGAGCATTTATTTTATTTATTTGTGTGTTTGGTTTTATGTCCAAACCCATTTGAATGTCTTTCCACAGTCTCAAGAGCGTTAGCCTCTGATATAATTTTAGTTAGGGTAACTTCATCACCCATAGTTAGTATTCTCTTTCTGTCCAGATGATGAGCATTTTTCGATTATTTGATCTATTATATTTTCCTCTTCAGCTTTAAATTTACATTTCGCGCTTTGATAACGGAGTTTTAGTAAAACTTCTCGAACTTCTCGTCTTGTTCTTGCTTAATTAAGTGCAACAAATGTCGTTCATAGTACCGATTTTGCTTAGGTGCAAAATAATAATCTAATTTTTGTATCGCGATATCATATACATTAATATCTGGAGTTGGTTCGACTGACCGGGTATGTATAAAAAATCTCCTGTAGTAGTAATCCACTGATATGTATTAAGACTGCTTGCTTTTTATCAGGCGTAGAGATATTGGAAGCTAGTAAATATATCTCTAATCCACGCTTTCATTTCTCCCGCCGCAAACCGACAGAAGCCTGATCCCCCTCACAATCAAAGGTTTCTAATGGGGACAGCTGAGACATAATTAGGGCGATCTGCAATTAATTATAATTTATCTAATTAAAAATCGATTTTGATTTATTTATTTCCCTTTTTTAGTTAGTATTTAAATAATAATATAAACAGGATGTTGCTAACTAATAAAGGCAGCAGTGGGTAAATATGTCATATATTTTTTTATATCTATTTATTAATCTGAAATAATTTAAACTATGTAAGTTTTATATGTTTATTTTATCATATTTAGACATGTATATAGCTGAGTCCCAATGTAATGATAGAATACTTGATGGGGATAGTTGCATATTAAATATATATATAACGGAAAGGAATAAAACTATGAAATTTTAATAATGAATTAAATAGTTTAAATAATATCAATTCTAATGTTTTATCTTAATTTCATTAATATTAATTTAGCCATTATATTTCTTAAGTATTTAGGATTATTTATTGTTGTTGTATTTCTTTTAATTAACCAATCAAAAGCCAGAGGTTCATGGCTTGATTAATACGGTGATCACAACAACCAATTAGAGCGAGGTTCGCTGGTCAAACGCCTCGAGCGGAGTCGTGGTGCGACTGGATGAAAACAAAAGACAAAAGAGGAGCGGATAGATTTGGCGTGGGGTACAGTTTTGGTTTTTCTGTTTGGTGTGTGATGGTGTATGTCTGTGTCGCATTACGAACTCGCTGCTCTTTAATTAATTTTAATATTCTTTAATAAAATTAAATTAGTGTTATTATCTGTAAAGTTTAATTTAAATTTAAATTAGTAAAAGTATAAACAAGTTTATTATTCGTGTTGTGTGTTGTGCTTGTATTTACCTAAAATGTCGCCCACAAGACCTGTTGATAATAATGGCTTCATTGAATGCGACTTTTCTTCGACATCAGAAGTGGGATGATAATGACCGATGGCGTACTTTATTCGAAGCATAATACATACATTAGTAGTATCCAACTTCTCTTGGAGGCCTTACATCATAAACCACAAGATAATATCAAGGACTTTACGCGCCAGAAATTCATCCTTGAAATGAAGATTCTGATGCTCAAGCTTGGTTAGCAACTGCAGATATCTGTATTACCGAGTACTAAATACAGGGAAGTCGATTGATAATAATTATTAGTAAAGCTATGTAAGGATCTGCTGCTACACAGGCTCATAGGCCCACAGGTTGCTTATCCTAAAATGTTTTGGGCAGAATTTAAAGATTTTTTTTTTCGTCCCGCTTTGATACGGTAGATACATGGGCAGTTATAATTTTTAAAATTTTCAATGGTAAACCGCATGGTGGCGAATCACTTGCTTCATACTCGGCCAGATTATTTTCTTTACTTACCTGTATCTACAATTCTTGCCCATATTGGTCAAATTGAACCACGCTTATAACGCAATATTATTACAGAAAAAAATAAATAAGCGCTATAAAATGCAACGCAAATTGATGGCATTTTCTTATCGATAACGGACGGTTCAAGAAACAAATACGAACTGAGATACTTATATACCGGATATCAAACGCTCAAAATTTTCATCTTTTGCAATGAAATGTTATGCTTGCGGAAAACTTGATCACAGATAATATGAATGTTTCAGTCGATCAAATGAGAAGATTAAACCTACCTCAATTTCCGATATTTTTTTTAATAAAAGTGAAACAATGATCAAGCATGTAATCAAGTGCTACAGGTGTGGGTTCGAGGGTCATATGGCGTCGCGATGTTTAAAACATGATCGTCTGCAGGTAGTATTATACAGCAACAGATAGTTAATCTGTGCGGCTTGAAACCTGTCACCGGAGTTATTTACACAGTTTGGTGAGAAATTTCATTTTGTTTTGATTCTCGAGCTCATCGTTCCCTTATTAGAGAAACTACAGCCAATGAATTGTCTGGCAAACTACAGCATGCTATCATCACCATTGTTGGTATAGGCAAGTCTCACGTAATATGTAAATCACATTTTTTTTTAAATTGTAACTCTTTGCAGCTACACCATAGTAATATTATTTCTCATTATACCCAATAAATATTTGAATAATTATATTTTAATAGGACGTAATTTATTAGGGCTATGTTTTATAGTAGAACTTTCATCCGATTATCTAACAATTAAGAAGTCTAGCGTTGTTAATATTTGCGAATTAGGTAGGGCTGTGACTACATGTGATAATATCGACCCTGATATTGACCATCGTTCTATTTATAATTTAAGGGAAATTCTTCATAGTTTTGTAAAGTCGTTTGTTGAGGGAACTAATAGAGTAAAAACTAGCTGGCTAATATAGTAAAAACGGGAGAATTAAAAATAATTTTAGTAGATACTAATAAAATTGTGCAGAGGAGACCTTATCATTTAATTGTGAACGTGAAATTGTTCGTAATAAGTGTAATGAACTTTTTGTAGCGAGTGTGATTCGTCCAAGCAAATCTCCTTTCTCGAGTCCTATTTTGTTAGTGAGGAAGCGTGATGGATCCGACCGCATATGTGTAGACTATAGAAAACTTAATTCTAATAAATTTGGAAAGATTAGCGGTGGTGAATTCGGTTAAATATTTTCGACATTATTTGTAAGGTAGATTCATTTACAGTATGATTGTAACTCATTGAAGTCATCAAGAATTAAAGTTGATCTAACACCCAGGGTACATCGTTGATGGGCATTTTTGCAAGCTTTTGATTTTGGGGTGCAATATAGAGAAGGAAAAAAATAGCCCATGTCGATTTTCTTTCTAGAAACCATTTTTCAATACAGAACAAATTAATTGTAAATAATGAAGTTGTAAAAAAAATGTAGAGCAAAAATATATTAATCTTGCTGGGTTGTCAATAAATTGGTTGCAAACAGAGCAAAGGCTAGATGATCCTGAATGTAAATATATTATATCTAAAATTTAAAACGATGACATAGGTTTAGAAAGTAGCCGGATTTATGAAATACGATCAAATGTTCTGTACAGTAAAATTCAAAGAATAATCGAAATATGTGGCTTCCTATTGTACCTAAAGCTTTTTGTTGTTCAGTTATAAATCATATTCATTAATCCTTGATACACTTGGGATGAAAAAAAAAACTTTAGAAAAAAACTTATCAACATTATTGGTTTCCTAACATGGCAAAATATGTTAGAAAATTTGTTTAAAACTGTATTAACTGTAAAGTGGCTAAAGGAAAACCTGACAAACAGCAAATTGAGTTACATCCAATCCCAAAAGTTAGGATACCGTGGCATACAATTCATATAGACGCTACTGGTAAGCTTAATGGCAAAAGCGACTCAAAAGAGTACGTATTTGTACTCATTGACGCTTTTAGTAAATATGTGTTGCTAAGTCACACGTTGAGAATAAACGCCATGAGTGCAGTAGAAGCCATTAAAGCTTCTATAGTACTTTTTGGTACTCCTGTAAGAATAATAGGAGACCAATGTAGATGTTTTGCAAATACTGAATTTAGGGTATTTTGCAACAATCATAATATTCGTTTACATGTTATAGCAACTGGCTCTAGTCGACCTAAAGGTCAAGTGGAGCTTATGATAAGTACTCTGAAAAACATGCTAACGGTTGTAGAGAGTAGTCATGATAGATCTTGGCAGGATGCTTTAGACGACGTGTCTTTAAATAGTACAACACATAGAGTGACGAAAGAAAGTCGACTAGGATTTTTGATTGGGAAAGTTGCAAGACCTTTAAGTTTAATGGCAGTCGATGATCATGAAATTGAAGTTGTATTGAAAGAGTGCAAGGGAGCGCTGTAAAGTTAATGCATAAAAACGCTAGCATTGACAAAAACGGCTTAATGCCAATGAAGCAAAATCATTTGCTGTAGGAGATTGTGTCTTGTTTGAAAATCATGAGCAAAATCGAATCAAATTAGATCCTAAATATAAAAGTACTTATTAGTAATTGAAGTTTTAGACGGCGACAGGTATAAACTTAATAATTTTAATTCTAACTGCACTTATAAATACTCTTGAGACCGTTTACGTTTATTACCCTAATCATATATTCCCACAGAAATGGATTTCTACTTATCAGACAGTGACTATGGTAAGATTTGGTCTCTATTTCATTTTTTTTAATGTAAGAATTTAATGATAAGAAAGGCTGCTTTGACAGCGGAGGCTGCTTTGACAGCGGAGGCTGCTTTGGCAGCGGAGGCTGCTTTGGCAGCGGAGGCTGCTTTGACAGCGGAGGCTGCTTTGACAGCGGAGGCTGCTTTGACAGCGGAGGCTGCTTTGGCAGCGGAGGCTGCTTTGGCAGCGGAGGCTGCTTTGACAGCGGAGGTTGCTTTTACAGCGGAGGCTGCTTTGACAGCGGAGGCTGCTTAGACAGCGGAGGCTGCTATGACAGCGGAGGTTCCTTTGACAGCGGAGCCTGCTTCGACAGCGGAGGCTGCATTGACAGGGGAAACTGTTTTGTATGCGGAGTCTGCTTTTAGAGCAGAGGCTGATAATATAACAACATTGGCTGTTTGGATAGTGGAAGCTAATTTAAAGTAATAATTAATATTTATGAATGAAGGGAATAGTTCATCGTAGATTTTTCTTTTTACTTTGTAGACCAAAATAAAAGCATCACACGAGGACGTGTGAAATGTCAGGAAGGCCGTAACGGAAAGGAATAAAACTATGAAATTTTAATAATGAATTAAATAGTTTAAATAATATCAATTCTAATGTGTTATCTTAATTTCATTAATATTAATTTAGCCATTATATTTCTTAAGTATTTAGGATTATTTATTGTTGTTGTATTTCTTTTAATTAACCAATCAAAAGCCAGAGGTTCATGGCTTGATTAATACGGTGATCACAACAACCAATTAGAGCGAGGTTCGCTGGTGAAACGCCTCGAGCGGAGTCGTGGTGCGACTGGATGAAAACAAAAGACAAAAGAGGAGCGGATAGATTTGGCGTGGGGTACAGTCTTGGTTTTTCTGTTTGGTGTGTGATGGTGTATGTCTGTGTCGCATTACGAACTCGCTGCTCTTTAATTAATTTTAATATTCTTTAATAAAATTAAATTAGTGTTATTATCTGTAAAGTTTAATTTAAATTTAAATTAGTAAAAGTATAAACAAGTTTATTATTCGTGTTGTGTGTTGTGCTTGTATTTACCTAAAATGTCGCCCACAAGACCTGTTGATAATAATGGCTTCATTGAATGCGACTTTTCTTCGACATATATATATGTATATATATATATATATATATATATATATATATATATATATATATATATATATATATATATACTGAAACAATGGCATCTCCTAAAAAATATTGTTTTCGTGTAGTTATATATTACATTTATACAATGTCCCATATTTCACCGTATCATCTATAATATTTCATGTCGGTAATCAAAACTTTTGTTTGTACTATAATTAACCAATATAGTTCTCTTTGTAGGTACATCATCATTCGTATTACACTGCTTGCAAAAGTTCACCTTACACTTTAACAAGTACTTACTTTGAATACATTCATAGCTTGAACGTTTGACATCTAGTAAAATAAAGGTATTATGCGACATTGGCGTTCAACACAAATGAACACATTTGTCTCGGTGTCGTGGAATATTTTTATTTTTATTTTATTTCATCAAATTATATGCGACATTCCGTTAAATTCCGTATTCCGTGTTAAATAAATAAATAAATATTTTTAATATTGTTTTATTTGAAATATGTATTTCCTATACGAATATGCCGAATAGGAATCCACTACTGAACATATGAGGGCGGCCTATGTTGTCAGGCCTATGAAGTATTTTATTTAAAACAAATCACTTCCAAATTATACCTAATTATTTTGCTCCATTGAACTGAGAAAGAAACACAGACCTCTTTTTTTTTCTTTATTAGTACCGGTCAATAATATTCGATTTTGCAGTACCAAAATTATCGCACCCCTACTATTAAACACAGTAGATACGAGTATATGGGGATACCCATATCTCCAATTTTATTTCTTTAGTGCTGCATGATTTCTCATCACTTCACTACTAGGTATATTATTTAAATTACTGCCATATAGACATGTAATTTTCTTTCGTTAGTGCTGGATGATTTCTCATCTCTTCACTACTAGGTATATTGTTTTAAATAAGTAACTATGAAGTATAACAGATTACCTTGTAGCACTTTTTATTCACTTTATAAACTAATCACAATAATTATATTATACTTTACTTAATGTAGATGATAACAATTACTAGCAGAGCGACTCTCTTGCACACGACTGAAGTGAACTGAACTGAACTAAGATACCTATGGCAATTCAATTTATAGTGTACAGCGCTGTTACAACTACCCACTAATCTTATTATTTTTACCTATGTTACTCTATGCTTTTATGATTTATTAAATCTGAAACATATGTATATTTAATAATCACTTATGTATAATAATTAATTATATAGGTGTCGATGATTTCAAATCCACTTGTAACAATTGTTTAAATTACTGCCATACAGACATGTAATTTTATTTTGTTAGTGGTGGATGGTTTCTCATCTCTTCACTACTCGGTACATATATTATTTAAATTATGCCGATCACATTTCAGAATCAAATACAACCACTAGAATTCAATTTAAAGATTACGTACTCGAAATTTATGCTTATTTTGCTATTACCAATTAGTTACTTATTAATGTATTATTTTTCCAGTACAAAGTTTATTTATGTAAACACCTAAGAATTGCGTAATTGTATCACAACACCTTTTTTATCTCCCTTTTCCAGTGGTTTTATTTTGGAATATACATTTGATTCGATAATTAGATTCGTTACACACACATACTTACAATTGATTTCGTCGCCACTTGTGTTGTTCACACGTGTAAGTACAATTTAAGGAGCACATTAAAACAATTTATATAGAGAGATCGCAACGGCCGATATACAACGTCCGCTCGCACTGACGTCCCGCGTATTGGTTAATGCGAGAGGTCGCTGTCACCGCCGCGTTAATTCGTTTATTTAGTTCCAGAACACCACACTATCTTTACTGTAAATCTACTGTGGGTGGCATAAATTAAGGAT
This sequence comes from Parnassius glacialis, assembly GCA_033319125.1. Classification (NCBI taxonomy): domain Eukaryota; kingdom Metazoa; phylum Arthropoda; class Insecta; order Lepidoptera; family Papilionidae; genus Parnassius; species Parnassius glacialis. Next base: position 11,033,770 of record JAVANC010000015.1, on the reverse strand, counting down.
CCATGTTTGATGCCATTTGGTATTGTCAAGTTTATGGAGCAACTTGCTGAATACATAAGGTATTTATACCTAAATGCAGTTAAATGAATCGCTCTTCAGAGCCGATGAAGCTTCCTTAAACGACCTAGAGATTCTAATTTTCTTTTAACAAATACAAAAACTTCTTTCATGTATTTGTTCTATCTATTATTTAATTTAGATTTTACTAATAACATAAAACTTTGATACTTTGTCACTTAACAAGGTTCCTGTGTTTGTCATTTTTTTTAGGTAATTCATCATAAATTATAGATCTTTTTTTTTATAGGTTAAGGGTGACAAACGAGCACACAGTCCACCTGATGGTAAGTGGCTGCTGTGGCCCATAGACATCCACATTTATCCTTGATAACGAATCAAAATGCAGATGCGTTGCCACCCGTGAGGACTAAGATGGAATGCCTCTTTTCCAGTAAAAAGGGTCTCCGGTTCTCTACACTCACTATACGATACACAGCAGCATCGAGCTGCTATTTTACGCTGGTATTCTGTGAGAGCGTGGTCCTACTCCGGTATAGAAGATCGAACGAAGATACATACAGATCATACGTGGTAGAGCCATGCTGCAGCTATATTTCTGGTATAGTTGTAGTACGAATGGGTCGGCTCGACCGGGGAAGGACTACGCTCTCACAGAATACCAGCGTAAAATAGCATCTTAAAACTGCTGTGTTTCGTATGGTGAGTGTAGAGAACCGGAGACCCTTTTTACTGGAAACGGGGCATTCCATCTTAGTCTTCACGGGTGACAACGCATCTGCATTTTGATTCGTAATCGAGAATAAATGTAGATGTCTATGGGCCACAGCAACCACTTACCATCAGGTGGACTGTGTGCTCGTTTGTCACCCTTATCCTATAAAAACAAATCTTATTTAGATTTTCCAAAATTCTAGGTGTAAAAGTAAACCTTTGTATTACATACATACTAACTAAACTCATTAATTTTCATTTTCGAATTTCGAATGTCATTGGTAATGCGTACATTGGCAAATCTGAATGATAATCTCCATATTATGTTAAACACATGGGCATCGATGAGACGATATTTATTTTATTGACTTGTAAACAAACAAGTATAAACTTTTTTGCTAATAACAAATTTTGCTACCAAAAATTATTTTAACGCATATATTAACAACTAGCTGTGCCCACGAAATCGTTCGCATGTAGTCTTTTTCTCCAATTCTTTTATATTTTCAAACCGTGTATATAATGATATGTTTATTATAATCAAGCAGATTATTTTATGCCTACCTGAACGTTAGCTTCGTGAAAAAGGCTAAAATAGATCAAATTTTTTACTTTTAATTTTGGATGACTTGACGGCAAGGATTAGCCATTTTATGATAATATCCACATTTTAATGTTTAACGATGCGTGATCGCCATGTGGCGGTTTATGTGAGTAATAAGTTATATTTGTTATTTGTTATATTGAAATAGGTTTATCCAGAGTCCGTGAAATTAACACGCGTGCGGTAGCCGGAACACTTAACCACAGTATAAATATGGACAGTACGGAAACTAAGCCTAGTTGAAGACATGCACCATTGAATCAATCAACTTTAAATGTTTTTGATATTGTTTTTTTTTACATTTTGGTTCTGTAGTGATCATCATCATCATCATCATCATCATTACAGCCCTTCACAAGTCCACTGCTGAACATAGGCCTCCCCCAAAGAATGCCACAAAGCACGGTCCTGAGCCACCTGCATCCATCGACTTCCTGCATGTCTTACCAGGTCGTCACTCCATCTCGTGGGGGGACGCCCTACACTTCGCTTACCGGTACGAGGCTGCCACTCGAGAACCTTTCTTCCCCATCGGTTGTCGGTTCTTCGAGCTATATGGCCGGCCCACTGCCACTTCAGCTTACTAATCCGTTGGGCTATGTCGGTTACTCTGGTTCTACTGCGGATATACTCATTCTTAAGTTTATCACGCAGAGAAACACCGAGCATAGCCCTCTCCATAGCTCGTAGTGATCAATCAATAGAATATAAATAACTAGCCGCCATCTTGGATTTACATTTCGACAGCACTATTAGCTTCAACACCCTCGACACCCATGAAAATGATACCCATAATAAAAAAAATTGATAGCTATTGTAGCCGCCACCTTGGATTTACATTTCGATAACCCTATCGGCTTCAACACCCTCTAAAACCATGAAAATGATACCTATGATGAAAAAAATGATACCTATTGCAGTCGCCACCTTGGATTTACATTTCGACAGCACTATCGGCTTCAACGCCCGCGTAAACCATGAAAATGACACCCATGATGAAAAAATTGATACCTATTGCAGCCACCACCTTGAATTTACATTTCGACAACCCTATCGGCTTCAACACCCTCTAAAACCATGAAAATGATACCTATGATGAATAAAATGATACCTATTGCAGCCGCCATCTTGGATTTACATTTCAACAGCACTATCGGCTTCAACACCCTCGAAAACCACGAAAATGACACCCATGATGAAAAAATTGATACTACTTACTTTTAGTACGTACTAGTATTATTTATTCTGTGCGTTTAAAATATTATAATAAAAAATCTCTCATTATTATTATAATCAAGTATTTAAGAAAGGAGACAATTTTTTTTTGTATGGAGATTGGGCCCACCAAAAATTGTGACGACATTTAATGAAATGTATGTAGATTTATTCCTTATTATCTCTAGATTACTATAGTAATATTAGTTTTACCATATGTAAATGGAATGCCGAGAAATTAACAATCAAACAGCAACCTCACTATAACCTAAAATCTCAAACGAGGGACGGTCTAATAGTTTTTATCGATATTCTATGTTATAATAGTGCACTGATAATAATTAAAAGTATAAACAAGTTGTAGGTTCTACAAAATCTTAACACTTTGTGGATGGAATTTTTTTTAGTAGTACCGGAGTCAACAGTAGGATAAACAGACGCAGTGATGTATTGATTCTTAATTTTATTTATTATTTATTGTGATTTATTGATTACTAAGCTCAGATCAAGTAGAAAGAAAGACTGAATGCATACATTTCAAGTGAAGCAAAAATTAAGGCAAAACTATACTCAATTAATTTTAAAAGCAGACACATAAGTACTTTTTTATCTAATATAATTTGCAACCAGTAACATCGTTTTAGGTGCATATCTGTGCGTGTTTTAAGGGGTGTTTAACCGATTGGTTGCGGCACCAATTTTCGACAACTTTTAGCTGTGGCGGCGAACAAATATTTCATGGCACGCCGGGCGTGTCAAGCGCCACAGACAAATGACACGCCTATTGTGCCATCCGCCATGTGTAAAAGTAATGTTCTTTTTATGCTTTTTTTACTTGTTTAGACCTAATTAAGTTTATTTGACATCAGACATATTATGTTACATAAGTTACAAATGGAAGGATACTTGTTTTTAGTGGGTAACTACGCGTTTTTTTACGCGTTTTCTTTGAAATTGAGAGAAAGTGACTTTTTTTATGAAGCGATTACAAACCTTTTGTACTATTTTTGTTGTTATAAAAAAATCATTTATATAAGTAGGTACAGCTAAATTACCCTGGAAACCTTGGTTTTTATTAAATTAAATTTTCACCTAATAATAACATTTGTAAATATCAAACAATGAAGAACCTTAATTTGAAAAAAAAAAAGGTATATCTTTCATTGAAATTTACAAATGTTAAATATTATTTAATGTTATACAAATGTAAAAGTAAAGTCGATCTGAAAACGTCTAATTAGTAAAAATAGCAAAACAAGTGTTTTCAAAAGGAAAAAAACGCCGGCGCTATACGGCGGCGGATTGACAAAAGACTATTTATTAGCAAACTTTTTTTATGCAATAACGGTTTCGAACTGTTTCAAGCAAAAATAAACCTTAAACCATATCACAAGAGTACATGGTACTTCGTAGGTCTATTCGGCCAAATTATAGTAATAAGTCGGCACTTCAACCATTTTAAGCAAAAGAGATAAAGGCAAAAGTGTTTTTTTTAACAGGAGAGTTGTTTTCTAGAAACTTGTTTACAACTTGAGTTTGTGAGCGATCGCAATGAGTGCTATTATTTGTTCATTTGTTTCTTATTAGGGTATTTTTCCACAACATGTTTTAAAAACCTATAAAGTAAAAACGGTACCATGTACAAGTTAAAAAAGGTTGTCAACTCCTAAAAATTTAAATTTTTCAAAATATCCAGAAACGAAGCCGCAGGCATGAACTACTTGCAAAAGAATGAATATTTTGTTCTGGATAAATTTTCCAAAAAGTAATTTGAGCGAGTTATAACGATTTTTAAAAAGACACGCCTCGCGTGTCATACGCCACACACAGAGGTATTCGATGGCACGTCTGGCGTGTCATCCGCACTGAACCGGTTAATAAGGTAATAATCTAGAGGATGAGAAAGTGTAGGTACAAGAGTACATGAAGCTCTATTGCGAATCTTACCTCTACGGCGATTGTAATAAGAACGGTACAAATTCCAATGTGTAAAACCTACGAGTTCTCGACTGTTCAAGAAATAAGACTGGTTGCTTTACATTTGAATATTTTTAATTTGTATATATTGATTAACAAGTTTACATCCCAAGCACCATTAAAACCAAAATGACTGGGTAGTAACATATCCATTTACGATATTAAACACGAAAAATAAAAAACATGTAAGGGTAAAAAAAAAACACTGTATTATCACTGCATTTTTATTATTTTAAAATCATCACATTCTTAAAGCAGTCTATTAAAAGTAACACTGTCGCCAGGTGCAGTGCCCAGAACATACCTACCGACTTCAACTGGGACGAAAGTCCCATATGGTGTCGTAAAAGTCGAAACAGAGTAAAATAAAAACACCAGGAGTGATGAATCAGCAGTATCTTCCTATAGAATACCACAAAAAACTTTGGTTGCAACAAGCTTAGCAACCATGGCAAAAACTACCATTTATATTTATATTACTATGTTAATATGCATCATTGTTAATAAAATCATCATTTTCAATATCATCATCATGCTCCCCGTAATAACTACGAGCTTGTTTAATTTGATATATTCCTAGACTAAACAGAATTAGATCCTGGAATATCAGTCGAGGAAAATTATCCAGCTCTGGAAGATTACCATCAATGCTGGCGAATCGCACTCTCACACTGTTTAAATTGTGCGTTTCTACATAGGAGGCTAAATTATTTGAAGTGTTTAGTTTGGCTTGAGCAATTGCTAATATCTCTACAGCATGAAAATTATCACGGATCAATGTATGAAATCGATTTATTAAGGCAGCTGCAATTTTAATGTACAGCATAAGATGAGTAGATGCAGTATTAAAATATTCCTGACGGAATAATTTGAAGTCCCGTTTAAATCTCCCGTTTACGATTTCAACCATCCACCTACACAAAGTCACACATCTAGACTTTTTGGCTGGTGATAATTGGATTTCACCAGCTTGTTTAGATTCAGGCATGTGAGCCTTGTAACCACATTGTTGCAAGAATGGAATTGCATCCCTAAAACCTCTATCAAGAATAAATAGGTACATCGTTTTGGCTTAGCTTTCCATTGACGTCCGTCGAGGTGGTGATACGTATTTTTACAGAAAGGTTACACTATTATAAGCACACACACAAAGTTTCAACATGCGGAAACGCGTACTTTTTGAGAAAAAAAGTTTGAAAATTAATTATTCTTGCAATGTTTATGTTAAATTCCTACCGTAAAACTGGCGCCAAAGAGTATAGTAAGTAGTAACTGTCCATAGATATAAGAAAAATAGGGGATATGGCATGTGGTCACGTGATCTGAAGTTAAGTGTTTCTCAAATATGGCGACGAGTCCACCCCGTAGATAGATACAAATTCTATGGTCCACCCACAAGAAATAGCACTGTTTTTGTCGATATTTTCAGTATCGATGCTATATAAATTATGACGTATTGTCCATCTCATAGGTATATATTAAATAAACAAATTATACTGAGTTCGTTCCACGAGCTAACGTTTTTTCGTAACGACGGCAATCTGCACATAAGCACTCAATCCGTGCGTCCCTGGGTAGACGCATGCATTTTTTTCTCCTCTGCAGAGATTAACGAAACCATCACTATAGGCAATGTATTAGGCTTCGTATGATTTTTTTGTCCAGCCCATGCTGTCCCACTACTAGGCAGAAGTCACCCCTAAGTTTTTCCCAGTGGTTTTGTCCTGCACCAAATCGAACCAGCCCCAACGTCCTGTACCTTCACGCTTTGCTTTACGTACTGTGATCTGAGAAATTATCAAGTTTTCTTTCAACTATATCTGCACGGACTAGCGATCGCTCTTAACTTCCAAGCCGCCATAAAGTTTCGACAACACCTTTCTTTCGTGGTAATGGTCGGTTACCAGTTCAAGTCACCATGAACGTGCAGTAGACTGACCTTTATCTTGATTTATTGAAAGTTTGTGGAACATGTGTTCTTTCATACATAGTTACTAGCCGTCACCTCTCTTTTTTTTTGATAATAAAGATTATTTATTTATTTCTCTCAGTAATCTAATCGAGTTGGGCAGTGCCTTTCTAACCATACCATCGTTCACACAATCCATTAATCATTTAACTATCTTAACGTATTCCTCAATCTTCAGCATCCCATGTTCATACCATATGACAACCAATTTCCATGCAACATTTCAATCAATAGGGGTGGCTGCGCCACTTCAGACTTTCACTTCCATACTCATTTCTCATTATATCACATATGTGTAACACCACAAAATATCAATTTTTTAGTGTTTACAACCTGCAAGTTGTAATGACTTCCACCAGTAGCGTAATTAGTGGTGGATACTGGAAGTAAACGAGAGAGTAAGGATTAAAAATAAATAAAATAACAATAATGTATACTGATTAAAATCATTTATTTCGTGACGAAATAATATTATTTTGTCAGAAAATTTATTTTAGACACATGAACCAAATCACCCTTAAGCTGAACTACATCCAGCGTTCTATTTATACATTCTTTTTCAAAATGCAAGGAGCATATTCTTCTTACTACTGCAGGTTTTATGTTTTCCTGGCCTATATTTTCAATTTTATAATTTTTGATATTTGGCAACCTAAAATAAATATTATGCATCCTTAAGTACCAACCAAAAATAATCTTAACATCATGAAATCTTTTGATGGAAAAAATATTATAGAAAATTTACGATTTACACTATTTTCAAGTTCCTTTCTTAAATGAAAGTCTCTCAATCGATCGTTTGATTAAATATACAGTTTACGTATCTAAAACGTTATTTGATCATAGGACTACATTAATATTATTGTTAAACAGGCTCAGAAGGGGTAGAACGCAGAGCCGTAAAGCCAGTTTAATAAAAAAAAATATTATTAAAATTTATATCGATAATTTCAAAACATTACAGCACGTAAGAGCAACACTATGTAAAAATGTAAACAATCAAAATGTTTACTTATTTAAATTTACATGATAATAGTCATTGGAAATTCTAGATAATAGCGGGAAACACGATTTAGAACACATAACATGAACAAGAAACGCAATTCACACCGGTGATATAACCGCGTAAACAACATAAGTGTATAAATAATTACTATTGGCCGTCTAGTGGTCGAAATTCGACCGTAGTACATAAAATTTTTAGGTTTCTTTCAGCTTGCTTGACAGTTGCATAGCACTTTTCTGCCGACTTCCAAAAAGGAGACGGCACTCAAATCGACTGTATGTTTTTTTTTATGTGTGTTACCTCATAACTTTGTACTGGGCGAACCGATTTCGATGATTATTTTTTATATGAAAGCTGATACTTCTCGTGTGGTCCCATATGAAATTTAATCAAGGTCAGACCAATAGTTTTTGAGTTATTAAGTGGCGAAGCTTGCAAAGTCACTTATTGATTTCACGATGTCTGTCCGTCTGTCCGTCTGTCCGTCTGTCCGTCTGTCCGTCTGTCCGTCTGTCCGTCCGTCTGTCCGTCTGTCCCACGATTATCTCGAGAACGGTTTCGAATTTTCAAATTCTGTTTTCAGCAATCGATTACTGATCACCCAGGCATCTGAACCTCCTATTTTGAAATATTTTTTTTTCCGTTAGAAACCGCTACAAAGCTGATTGCTTCGCCACTTTGCTATGCTGTTAGCTTGCTAGGTTTATTCTTATTGAAGTCGGCTGTACAAAATTTTTAATTTTAAATTATTATTAAAGTACCCGATTCACCACCTGCTCGGCGCTAAAAGAAAATATCGTCAGTAAATCTGTATGTCGTAAGAAATATAAAATATATTTCTTTTATATTAAACATATGGACTAGGTACTAGGACTTCTTTTCTGCCTACTGCCTAGGTTTCCTTTAACCTATTTCTGCCACAAATAGCAGTGCTTGCACTGAAGTTCCGGTGTGAAGAGTATAAAGAGCCAGCGTAACTTCAGGCTGTGGGACATTAAGGCCCGTATTACGTAAACGTTACTCAACGACGAAGTGCGTAATCATTTGATACGCCATCATTACGATACCAGCATCTCATGATCGTTGCTAATTAATAAACACATAAAAATGGTATCTCGGTGATCTCTCGATTGTGAGAATGTGTGCGTGCGTATAACACATGCACCTCTACATATACACCTCTCTTCATGCTTCATGGTCATTCATTACGCTTTATGTACTAGGATTAATTATCAACAACCAACTGCGAATTAAACATTTGAAACATTTTTAAAGATAACTGCATAGTAACTAAATGTTTCAAATGTTTAATTTAACAGTCGGTTGTTAATAATTAATCCTAATACATAAAGTGTGATTCATAATTTGTAAATAGGAATTAACTATGGTATTTTTTAACATGAATGAAATTAAACACAAATAATTGGTACATTATTCTATATTTTTTTCAACTAAATGAAAATAAAGGAGATAGATAAAGATAAGTAATATTTTATTCTAATGTTTATATCATTAATACATTAATAACACAGATAGTGTCTATACAAAAATAGAAAATTTTATTATTTTTATAAATGAATCATAACAAACTTTATCATTACAAAATGTTAAGCTATATGCTATATATGTTATGTTAAGATAACGGTAAACTAAAACGACTATGAATCAATCCAAAGCTGTAACCACGCTTGGCAAGTAGGTTGGCAACTGCAGTTATAAGGAAGATCAGTCCACCTGCTGATGTGTTTCTCTCTGTCGCCTCTTACGATGACACCACGGGATGATAATATGGGGTTGTGGATATTCGGAGACCGTGACTACACGGTAATCTATTATTTTTTTACAATAAATGATTCGTAAACACAGCTTTATTATAACTAAATATTAAACTAATGTCTTTTACAATAAATTTTCATAAACAAAATATGAAAATAACATTTTTTACAATAAATAATTCATAAACACAGCTTTGATATAACAAAATATTAAACTGAAAAAATAATAAATGCCTTGGCATATGGTCTGACACAGCTGGTTACTTCGCCTACGCGGATTCCAGATGTGGAGGATCATACACCTTCCCTGTTAGACCTTCTGCTGACCTTTCATCCGGACGGATATTAGGTTTCCGTCGATGTCAGAGGGACATCGACGGAAACTACTGACGGACGGAACTCATGATACCATCCGCACCATCTGAATGATTGGCGGTCCACCACTGTGCGATTTAGAAGATAATTTCTTCCTCGCACAGCTTCCTTGTGGAATCGATTATCACCAGCGATTTTTCCGGACCGATACGACTTAGGGACCTTCAAGAAAACAGCCTACTCCTTTTTAAAAAGCCGGCAACGCATCTGCAATTCCCCTGGTGTTGCAGTTGTTCATGGGCAACAGTAGTCACTTACCATCAGGTGGACCGAATGCTCGTTTGCCCCCTCTTTTATAAAAAAAACAACTAATGTCTCTAACAATAAATTTTCACAAGACAAAATATGAAAATAACATTTTTTACAATAAATGTTTCATAAACACAACTTTGATAGTACAAAATAAGAAATATTTTTATAATAACCCTGCCCCCTCTATTGTATATATAAAATGGCCGTCTATAAAATATAACTATATTATAAATTAATAATATACGTGGTCAGATAATCAATATATTAATCTTTCTAAAGGTCTAGATATAGGCTGTTATTCATTATTAATTAATACCTCCCCACTTGGAAAAGGTTTACAATATTTATATTAAAACACCAGATACAAGGACTTCGCTCACTCACATTTTTAAAAAATGTGAGGGAGGCACACGGCTTCACAGACGCCAACGCCGTGTGCGGTGAGCGCCAACCACTTCACAGACGCCAACGCCGTGTGCGGTGAGCGCCAACCAACCAACGTGTTCCGCCCGAAAAGGAACTAGAAGTTGAGACTAGACCGTAGTCCACAGCAAAATAACTGGCGAAAAATAAAAAGAGGGCTTGGCCCCTTGTTATTCATAACAGCTTTGATAATAGAAAATATGAAATAATATTTGTATAATTAAATAAGTGATTCATCAAAACACAGCTTGGACAATCGCCTCATAGAAGAGATATTTACCCTTGTTGCAACAATTGGCAAGCGAGTTGCCAACCGCAGCTTTTTAGTCTTTTAGCAATTTAGTCGTTATTAGGAAGGAACTGCTGTCCATCTTCTGATTTGTTTTTCTCTTTCGCCTCTTTAGACATTCTTACTGCGCTACACACAAACTAACATTTTTACAATAAACAATTCATTTAACACAGCATTCACAATACAAAGTATGAAACTAATATTTTAACAATAAATGATTCTTAACAGCTTAGACAATACAAATTATGATACCAATATATCTATAATAATTTATTCTTAACAGCTTTCACAATACAAACTATGAAAATATTTTTTATGAGATACGATTCTTAACGGCTATAACAAAACCTTCACTGCAAATTTCATCTTTTTGGTGATCTTCTAAAATGCCACTTGATTACTCATTTATTCTACATTCATATATTCTACACAGACGAGTCCTAAAATCTTTTATAGTTTTTCTACATACATACATACATATAATCACGCCTCTTTCCCGTAGGGGTAGGAAGAGACCACTTCTTTCCACTTGCTACGATCCTTACATACTTGTTTCGCTTCGTCCACTTTCATTTTCATTTTCATTCACATAGTTTTTCTAGACTTCTTTAATTTAAATTTTAAGTCTTCTCGCATGCTTTTGTAACAACTTCTAATTCTTAGGGTAGTATCCCATTTCGTCTGTTTATCTGAAAATGTTTAATTTACTGGCGCTAAGGATGTTAAAAAATAATCGATTTTTATATTAATCGATAATTTTTTTGGTAATAAAAATCGATTTTTAATAAATCGATTACGTAAATTACACGTTTTAATCGATTTTTCTATACAGCGGTATCTGTGCGATGGATGTAAAAACGTGAAGTAAAATCAATAACATGAATAAGTCGATCAAAAAAACAGCGTCATCTGTGTGACCGAAGAAAAAACGCGAAGTAAGTTTACTAAAATGCACAAGTCGATCAAAAGTCGGCGCAATTTGTACGTATCTCTATGTACATAAAGCAGTTTCGCCTTTCGTTTCGTAAGTAATACGAAGTACGTAATGAAACGAAACGAACGAAGTACGAAGTATTACCAATTCGTAATACTCAGCGTTGCCACTTTAATGATTTTGTCACTAGGTATAGTGAATTTTTGGAGATAGATAGTGATATTCTTAAGTTACAATAAATACTTACCATTGTTTTCCTTTTTACAATAGCCTTTTTTATAAAGCCGTCCAGTTCTTGAAACCACTTGACTTTTGGGACATATACGTTTCCACCAGCGCCAGATCTGGTGGATTTTTGTATCTTGTCGAGCTCTAAATAATATGTAGTCCTTATGGCTTTAATTTTATTTTTTACTTCAGTAGAAGTGAGCCCTCCGATTTGCATTTGTTGAGCCATATTTTGCAACGCTGTTGACCGCATTTCTTTATTGCGGTAATTTAGGGATTTAATATCCCAAAGGAACTCGTTTTCGCCATATAATTGCACCAATTTTAAGGTTTCGTCTTCGCTAAGCTTACGCGTCATTTTTATCGCCAGCGAAAAAAACGTGGTCACTCTACAACGCAGCGGCAGTGACTAACCCACAGAACACTTATACCCTAAGGCGGGAAGAATGACAACTTCAAACAAAGAAAATGGCACCCATAATGCACGCCATCTCTGTCGTGCCACCTAAAACTTTTTTGCGCGGGAATTTTGATACGCGATTTTTTTTTATTGGCGTCTTGGTAGTTTCGTTTCAAAAATGGCTTAAGAATGTAAAATACCATATAGATAGATATAGCTTGTAGTTTTTCGTTTCAATGATATATATTGCTAAATTAAAACGAAAACAAAAGCACAAAGTTATTTGTAAATTATGGCACTTTACATTCATAAACCACTTTTGAAACGATTAGCAATCATTTTAATATAAAAAAGGAACTATTTTTCAAGTAAAAGTGGTTTATGAAATACATATTTTTTATTTACATTACATACTTGTCCACATTGGTACATAGAAAAACCGTTGGTACATTGATGGACGTAAGTGACGGAGTAATTAACTAATTTTTAACTTTATCCATGTAAACAGTTCTCAACAGCTCTTAACTAAATATTGATTTAATAGTTAAGTAGTTATGTAAAGCAGAATAGTCTATTTTTAAGAGGTATTGTGTTTTAGCGAAGTATAAGAAATAAGCATTCTCATAACTTCGCTAAAACACATGTCAACGATTATTAGTTTATAGGTAATTACTTCATCACTTCACCTATTAAGTAAACGGCATATGTAACATGACATTAAAGCAAAATGGAAAGTAAAGGTACATTGGTTTTATATAAAAAAGATTAGTCAATCTAATATAAACACTTTTTTCTAACAAGAAAACGTTATTTACCTTCACATTCTACAAACAAGGCAATAGCTTTGCAATATTATGTCTAAACTCCAATAACCTGATTATATTATAGATGCCACCAATAATATTACATTTGTAGAAATTATTTTCGTTATATTATTGTTATTGACTGCATTAAAAAATAATAAGTCAACATTTTCATGTCATTAATTAGCACTACCTTGAGTGTAATTTCTTTAGCCCTGCTGCAGTGTAAATATGGTCCTAAAATTAAAATCGGTTTTACCTGAGACTGACCAAATGCAAATAAATATATCTTACACAACAAAATGATACTAAATCACAAATGAAAGATATGGAAATATCAAATGTTTATTGCGTCGGTCTCCAAAAAAATTATTTAATTTTAAGCTATGCAAAATTTAACATGTTAAACACATCCTAAGACACCCTATTTAGAATATTGAGTTAAAAGCACAATACAGTAACCAAAAATTTATTGTATTAAAGTTAACTACTTTCATTTTATGAAGATAGTGTTTATCTTTAACATATTAACTGCATTTGACATAGCCGAATAACTGAAAAATTGTCCACATTAAAAATTCAGTGTATGTTTATTATGTTACATGTGGTACTTACTACCCAGGACAAAGTAGTCTGCATTAACTGGTACAATCAACCTAACTTTAAAATGTCACCACCGAAGTGATTATGACTGTACATACAGAAAAAGTAGTTTCATGTAATATCCTATTTATTCTGCAAGATATCAATTTTTCTTGAGCAGATGCAGAGTACTCTTCTGCAAATTGCCGATTTTTCAAAATACAAAATCTCTTCATACAAATGTGAAATACGCTATTAAATAAGTAATCTATATTCATATCTTTATGTTCTGGACATTTATCGAGAAACTCCAAATTTATTGAGTTTTTGAACAAAACTTTAATTGTCCCTTTTAATTTTTTTTTTATATGCTTCTACCTCTAAAAAATCATAAATCATCGTAGCACTACTTTCAATACAGTTAATGAGGTTTTTAGAGGCGTATTTAAGGGACTTTTTTTAGATCACTATATTCTTTAAAATCAATAAAAGTATGTGATCTATCTTGTGTCTCAGATACAATTTTTTTTTTACAAATTTCACATTCGTTGAGATTATTTTTTACTATAAACCCACAGACATACGCACATGCTTGTATTTCGCCACTGCTTTCTTCCAAGCTACATTCAAATGTAGAATTTACACTTTCTTCTAACTCATCGGTTGAAATTGTGGCATAAGCAGTGTGTATGTCTGTAGGGGGAGACAATAAAGTTTTAAAATTTGTCAATATAACTTGATTTTGGTCTTCTTCACAATTTCCTGTCACAATAAAAGATAAGTTGCTAAGGACAGCCGTTTTAAGACCCGCAACAAACTGCCCAGCAGTGGGATTTGAATTGCAGCCGCAATTGGCCCGAATACATCCAAAAAGATTTTCTAACGGGTAAAAAATTTCTTCATTAAAATGAAATGTGTGAGATGTGGTGTATTATTTGTCATGTTTGTCGAAAATGGTTTCCCCCTTCTTAGGTCTGGTGTGCATGCGTTGACACAATCAAACAGCTTGTCCATATTTGCAATAACATTAGCTGTAGTGACGGCCTCTGAAGAGTTCCCCTGTTAAAGAAATATGATTTAAAGTATGTTACAAGACAACTCAAAAAAAATATCACATATCACACAATAAAAACCCTCCATAATTTCCCTTCCTCTAGAACTAAGTCCTATTCTCACTCTTTCACAGTACATGCAGTTAGGTTATGGAATTCTCTTGCTGCTGCAATTCGAGAGGCTCAAACAGTGTCCGTGTTCAAAATGCGAGTCAAAGAGCACTATCTTTCTTTGTCGTCCCAATGATTATATATAATATATTATTATATTTATGTGTGTGTGTGTATGTGTGTGTGTGTGTGTGTGTGTGTGTGTGTGTGTGTGTGTGTGTATGTGTATGTGTATATGTATTTATAGTGGTATTTAGTTATATGTATGTTTACATGGATATTTGTTTTTATTATCTTTACTTTTTGTTAAGTATATTAATATTATAAAATTTTATTATGAGAGTGCACACTAGATCTACTTCTCTTTTAATTTGTCCAGTATCAGGCCTGCTGGAAGAAATTTCAATATGAAATAAGCAGTGCCTTTGTACAAAATATCTTTTTTTTTTCTTCATTGTATCATTATTTTGTGTGTACATAAATTGTTAAATAAATAAACAATAATTTGTACTTGGGAGAGCCTAGTTCCTTTTTAACCGATTCGTTGCGGCACCGATTTTCGACAACTTTTAGCTGAGGTGGCGAACAAATATTTCATGATCACACGACAGAAGTTATGTCACGCCTATTGTGCCATCAGCCATGTGTAAAAATAATTTTCTTTTTTATGCTTTTTTCACTTGTTTAGACCTAGTTAAGTTTAGTGGACATCAAACATCAGTTACAAACGGAAGGATACTTGTTTTTAGTGGGTAACTACGTGTTTTTTTACGTGTTTTCTTTGAAATTGAGAGTAAGTGACTTTATTTATTTATTTATATAATTTGCATGCCACAAGAAATACATCATACATCATCATGGACTAACCACGCATAGCGATGAGCGTTGAATCAACGAACTAGTTGAATCAACCGTTGATCTCCTGTCAACGTATTAACGTTTACCGTTTATGAATCAACTAGTTGAATTCGTCAATGACGTTTATGAATTTAACTCGTGCGTCTTGTTAACGCAACGAACTGAGCAAGTTAAAAAACTTACGTTGATAGTAACGTCATAGATTGTGAGCAATGGTCATGTCATACAATTTGAACTCTAAGTAACCTAAAAAAGAGTTTATTTTCGAAATTTTTATTTTAAGAATAGTACTTATGACGATATTGGTGGAATGGCGCACCCCGCTCGTACCTTTCGAGAGAAATAGGTCAATATTAGTTTGTTTGTATATTATGCAACGATAGGAAGTTCGCTTTCTTTAATTTTTTGATTGACGGTTAGTAACAAATTGCGCGGAAGGTCAGAAGTTATTTTGCGGCATATCGTAAATGTTTAGAGTTTAGACTTTTTAGTTAATGTTTATAATTACAGTGTAAATTTGTTTGTGTTAATATAATTGTGTATATTTGCATAAAATAAGATTACTTAAGGTACAAAATTGAAAATGTCGGGACGTACTGGGGTAACAGTGAATCGTGGCTGTATTTCGAAAAATTAAAAAAAAAAAAAAACAAAAAAAAAAATAAAAAAAAAAAACAAAACTATAATAAAACATATTGTAAATAATAACTGATTTGCGCACATAAAAATAGATGATCTTTTAAATACGCCTGAGTAGAATATGATTTATAGATAATTGTATTCAATCAGTCTTAAACCTAAAGAAAAAGTATGAAGGAAAGGTCATCTAAGTAGAACCATCAATCAAACGATTTCCTATACATGCATTGAATTAAATTGTTTCTAAAATTGAACGTCGTAACGTTGAATTAAACCGTTCAATGAATTAACTTTTTACGTTGCAAGTTGACATTAGTAGTCATAAAGTATTAAACTAACAGGAGACGACATTGGAGAGCGTTCCCCGCTGTCAAAAGTACGAGAGCGCGGATCATTCCCGTTATATAAAACTAGTTGCGCCGCGTACGGCATCAGTTAACAAGTAGTCGTAAGCGTGAGTTGACCTCCAGAAAAATGCCGAGTTGCAGTATAGTTTCTTGTAAAAAAACAGACAGAATCACAGACCTCAAATTTACAAAAAGACGACGTTACCTTTCATCTTTAAGTATTTATTTTGATTTCAGTAATTAATATAAGCATTAAATCACGAAAATTCTGATTAATATAGCTGAGCAGGGTGTGTTGCCAACTTAAAGTATTAATACTATATAGTAAGGACTTTTGCACCACTAGGACATAATTAAATTTTGCTTAATTGTAGACAAATGTCGTTCCTCTTTGTTCTTATTACACAAGACAAAATCGTGTTATTGAATAGTCTTAAATTCATTAATATAATTGTGATCTATTTGCAAAACTATATTATTTCAAACAACATTAATAATCTTTAATTGTTTTTAACGAAATGAAAACATCAATTTAAATTTTTTTATTGTATATAAAACATTTTAAATAGATATTTTCATTTCATTATGTTACGTTATGAAACGAAAAGAAGGGTAATTTCGAGTATATAAAATGGTATCATCAAGGCAATAATAGTGATGTTCACTGTAAACTTTAGTGTCGATGTTTTTATTTGACTATAATTAATACCTTGATATATAATACCAAGGTGTTATTTCAAATTCTTTTTTGTAAAATGTTTAAAAAACATCTTTGGTTTTACAGTTTTCCAAAAGATCTTTACAGGCGCCAAGTTTGGTTAAAAGCAAGTGGCAATCATATAACCTGGGTACCTAAACGAACAAGCACTATTTGTTCCTAGCATTTTGACCAATCGGTTTTCGTAATCCAATCAAATAATAAAAGGAAACTAAATGAAACTGCTGTACCGACTTTGAAATTATTGGAAGTTAGTTTATTATTTTGCTACAGGTTTATTTTACATTATGAAGGATAAAATTTAAAACATGCAACAAATCGAAATGGAAGGTTTAGTGAATGATATTTATTCATTTTAAAATGTTATTTACAAGTATATCGTCTTAGATGGTGTCACCCAAATTGTTGTTTTTAGATGAGACACGAATTATTAGCGCTTAAATAAATAAATAAGGACAAACAAATAATCTCATTGTCATATTTATAATCTATTATTATTAAATATATACAGAGTACTACACTTTTATACTGTAGAACACAAAATATTACCGTTTTTTACGACGACATTAATTATTTTTCAATCCTAAGTAAAATGACGAAAAAAAGTATGTTTGGTTAAGCGTAAACTTCGGCCAAGAGATAGCAAATGTTTATTTTTTTTAATTGCTCCATTCCATTGCTGCGTAAAGGAAGGACAAAAACAAATGAACAAAAAATCATACTTTCACATTTATGATATTATTTTAGTATGGAGAATGATAGATAAACTTTTGAAACCGGTTTACAATCGGCTTTTTGAGGGTGAAACTATACACTCCCGCTCTCTTTCTTGCTCTAGTAAATAACGTTTCTGAGTGACCAAAAAGGATAAAAGCACAGAAAAGTGCGATTCCGTGCTGCCAGATGTAGTTCAACCCTAAGCCTTAAAACGGTTTAACTCTATAGATTGGGTAAAATCTGTAAAATTAGACGGTTTAAAACCCCTATACAGATAACCTTTTCGTTTGATCATGATATTAACAAATAGTAAAAATATTTCATAGACTAGGCATATTATATATTTTTAAGCATACAGGAACATTATTTCGATAATGATTACGTTCCACATAACATTGAATTGGCAAACTTGGTGATAGAAAAATATGCAAGCACTAGAATTAGCTACCTCGCAAAAAAAGAGTGATCCCAAAAAGTGTATTCGTCACATATATACCAAACTTATTCACTTTAAAAACCAGTTAAAATTTTGGTAATTTTGTATTATTATTTTGTACCTTATGTATTTTTTTTTAATTTACTTTGAATGTAATATTACACATTAAACATTTGTTCATATTTATTTTATTTTATTTGATAATGTAACTTGCATAAAATTTCATCGACATATCCATATCGACAAGGCCCTCGCACTAGTTGTTTATGGCTTATGCACTGTAACGATGAGACATTTATGAGAGATTTTCAAGGTTGTGTGCGTTTTGCTTAATCGTGTGCTCATATTATGCTGTGTGCGTGCGTAACGACGTGGCCCAATGTTTACGATTTGCTTAGTGTGCGTTACCTCGCCTCCCGCTAGAAGTGACAGACTTTTTTGTATGGAACTTTATGCGCATGGCGTCTCCTGTTAGTTGAATACTCTAAGTTAGTAGTACGTTAACTCGTTGACGAATTTAACTAGTTGATTAACTAGTTGACAAAGTTAAATCAACGTTGACGTTTCGTTAACGGAGAAACCGTCAACGACCCATCGCTACCACGCACTGACTTGTCTATTTACACGGGGTTTATTTGGCTGGCGCGGGGGTGCGCGGGTGGCGGGGGGCGCCAACTGACTTTAAAATATTCGTGTCCGAATATTCAAGTCAGCGCTGACTTCAAGCCACTGTACTGACTTCAAATCAGTTTACACAAGTTTTTTTTCGGGTCAGCACTGACTTGCCTCGAATTTGTAGTCAGTTACTGACCCTGTGTAAATCAGCCATAACGCGCAACATTAAATAATAAGTGCCCAATACGGTCAGCAAGTTCATCAAATTGTAAAGTGTAAATAAATACAGTAGTAATGTGAAAAATAAATACAGATGTAAAAATAAAACACATTATTAATATTAATTATCGTTTATTCTCCATGAAATAAAATTAGTTTATTATATTTTTTCCTGTTTGTTTTTTTAACATTTTTATGAATATAATGAAGGCGTACATCAGCGTAGGATTTGATTACAGATTTTATTAGTCAAATTTTATGGTTCCAAGTTGCTGATTGTTCGAGGGAATGAGAGGTTAAATCTTTGAAAACATTTGATTTAATGAACAAACTCAGAACTTTTATTTGCAAGGCATTATAATCATTTTCATTGTGAAAATAATTATTGCCTTGTAATTTTTATTAAGCTTTAGAAACGCTTCCGTTTTAATACAAATGTCAAATACATAGCGCGAAGATAAAAACAAGCCACCTAAGTTTCTTAAAGTTATCAACCTATGAAAACTTAGTTTTTGATTACTCATCAAAGCACTGCAACATATTTGACATTTAATTTTTTTAACCATTTTCTTAACGACCCACCCTGATATATACCCGACAATTTGCTGTGAGATCTCACTTATATTTTTTTCTTCATCTAATAAAGTTGACAGAATGTCACTATTAATTTGACATCGTGTGTCCTCAGCTGATTGCGATTCATTTATCGTTGATTCAGCAAACTGATGCTGATCGCGGAATCCTGGTGTGGTCACATTAATTGTTTCCAGAGCTGATATACAACTCAATATTGAATAATTGTCCATAGGCAAGCAATTTCCCGTAAAGCTGCTCCGTAGTTCTAAGTGGCAAAGTGTTTTTTTTTATATATACCACGAAATTCCTTAGTGGTAGAATTGTTATTGTGCCCGCCGTGTTGCCTGATAAGTCCAAAAAATAGTTCGATATGGTCTTGACTCAACCTATACGTAGACAAGTAATTCATTACTTTATTTTGTTGAATCAATTCTGTATATAAGTATTTCAAACTCTGAATGTCTATCAAAAAACCAAGGAATCCCGTTTTGCATTTAGCTTTCATGACTAGTGGTTTACTAATATTTATTTTTATTCCCTTTCCTCTGATAATTTTAACTTTATTGTAAATTTTTAACGATTTTATATAAGCTTCTGCTTTATCCAGAAAATTAAATATCTCATTGTTATTTTCTACACTAAGTGGTCGTTTGAATCCTTGTTTATAAGTGGTCGAATTAAAGATATCAAACAAATTGTTAAACGTTTCGATAAATTGTACAGTAGCTTCAACGTTCTTAAAGTTGTTTCTAGTTAGCATTTCAGAGCATAAGATCAGCGCTTTTACTACACTTCGACTCAATAATTGGTTTGCAAGGTTAACTTTCATTATTTGATTCCTGAAAGAAATATGATGTACTGTCAGTTTGTTTGCAAGCTTAAAACCCTCTTTTTCTTGAAGTTTTTGCAATCTGACTAGATACAGCCATGATACTCGTTCGCCGTTACTAAACAAAACTTTTTTTGACTCGAACGTATTCCTCACTAACTTAAGCATCACGCATCGAAAAAAACAGCAACTCTTTTGTTCTTGCATGCCGGATGAGGAATAGTGGTTTTTAAGTTATCAATGTCGTGGAAATTGCAACCTAAATTTTTTCTGTTTTCAATTTTCTAATATTTTTTTTCAGCTGCTGCTACGTTTGCTGAACAACCATCAAACGTCTGTGCAACTATGTTGACACCAACGTCGTAACACTTAATTATACACATTCGTATTAAGCTGGCACGTTGTTCAGCTCGTAGGCTATTAATGAAAAAGAAACCTAACGGAATTTTCCAGTTTTCAGTATTCGAAACTAGCATAAAAACGTAAACTTGTGTTGCAATTTCATCTTTTGGACCTAAGCCTTCATTTACAAGTCCCATAGTCTTAAGACCATTCCAGGCTGTCCTTTGGCGTATTGCCATTTCGTCAACGACCAATGTTGCTATAACCGGATTCTGGTCAGATTTTGTACGGAGTTTTTTAAATGCCTGTTGAGTAAATCCAGGGGTGACATCACTTCTCTCATACCATTTGAGTATAGTACGTGGATGCGATAACGTATTTTTACATTTAGCCAGCCGCAGGCAGCCGGTGAATAATAATGTAAGGTTGCGCAGAATTTTTTTTACAGATAGCGGAGTTATTCTCCTTCTTTTGAAAATTGCAAGAAAGAAATCGTTGTTTGCTTCCTGGCTGAGGAAATTCTGTGTCAATTCATTGAAATTTTCTTTGTTAAAATACCTTTTGTTTTTTAAAGACTTAACTAACTCTCGCAGGGAAGTATTCTTGGATTTTAAATACTTGTTTTGCTTCTTCAGTTTTATAATTTCTCTTCTGCATTTTTCTCTTTTACTTTTTTCATTCCTCAATTTTTTTTTAAGATAAATTTTCCGCGGTGTGTCGAAAATAGAGTCCGTATCTGACACGTATACATCGTGTAGAGACGAACTAGGTACTGTTTCTTTATTTAGGTCAGCACCAAAATCTTGTAAAGTGCGACGACAAACTGGTATAGCTTGAATTTTTATTTTTCTTCGTCCAATTGGCGTCAAATAAAAATCATTTTCCATAAAATGTGCAGAGCAAACTCGACTAAATTGCGTAGGTAACCACTCCTCGTCTCCCTGGTCTTGTTGTATTACCTTTGTCGATTTTTCTTTGCAACGTGGGTCTTGTGGCAATCTAAAAAATAGAAACCTAATTTAAAAAAATATACTTTTATTATTTAAATTCTATTTTAGTACAATATTAGTTCAATATTATTTTGAGCAAAACTTGGGAACCCCTGGCGTAACAGAACATACAAAAAACACAGTCAAAATAGGAACCACTTTCTTATCGAATACCAAGTGTAATTTAAAAGATCAACCCTATCACAATTTTAATCGAATTTTCTGTTCGTCGAATTTTTAATACCTTAATATAATACTTAAACTTATAATTAAATTATAATACGGAGTAAAAAAAAACTAAAATATTATCTACTATTTTTACACTGACCAAATAATTTAATTTTAAACCATATCTGCCGACGCTACTACGGTACTTCCGTCTGTTAATGTCCATTTTAAGATGACCCCTTTGTAAATCGCTTCCTCGTACCATCCGAGTACCTAACTATATTGGTTACTTAAAAAGTACTAAGACAATAGTGTCATCTCTTATTATCTTACGGAAATTGTGTACACTACTATCTCTGTCGCACAGTTTCCGTTTGCTCGTAATTATTTCGCGGTATTTCTGACATCGGAATAAAATTAATTCAATATTTTATAAAATATAGATACTTACGAGTGAAACGTTACACCTTGGGCTTTATTTGTGTTTCTAGAATTATTATTGCACTTTCGAAAGGCACAAGATGGCATTCTGAAAGTTTTTTTTTAGTGAAATCAGCGCGTTCGTTCCAATGAGCTATACTCTTTGGAGCAACGTCTGGCTGTCACGCCGCACAAATGACGACTGACTGCGAATGAGTGACCTCTCCACAGAACACAATTAGGGTACGTTCAGATGACAAGCGTTCAACGCGCGTTGAACGCGCGTAAAAGTTTTGTAAAGTATTCACATGGTGCGCGCTTGTCTGGCGTTGCACGCGCGTTGCCGCGGCCGCCCTGGTCATGTGCCATATCGCAGGCCGTTTATCTATTTCATTTATATATAATTCGGTATTAAAATCTTCCGTTTCCATTTCGGACGATTTCTGGATGAACTGAGTGAACCCTAAAATACGTCTATCCGCATGAAAAGCGCGCGCTCAACTGAACGGTAACATAGAAAACCAATGATCTCAAAGCGCGCGTTGACGCGCGCTGACAAAAGTCGAGCGCTAGCGCAGCGTTCAAAGCGCGCTTTATTAAAGCGCGCGTTAGCATGTGTACGGCCTGAATAAAACTGATGTAGTTGTAAGCGCGCGTTATCAAAACGCGCGTTGAGCGCTTGTCATCTGAACGTACCCTAACTCTTTCTCAAGACCTCACTCATTTGAGAATAAACACATTTCGGAGTGCTCATACTATGGTAAGGGCGCATCTAAACTATATAAATCTTTTACCTTGGACTTTTCCCGACTAATAATGAGGACCTAATTAAATGTAAAGTTGGTTTCAGTCAGTGCTGAATACTGAAAGGTTGATATATGAATATTGAGATGTAAGAATGTCTCCTAATAAAAAACTTAATTGGAATCGGGGTAGATGCCTCTGTCATGACTGGAATCAATAATGGCGCATACGTACCTAATTAAATTCTAGTCAGATGTGTTTGCCAGTCATGCACTCATTTATTTATTTATTTAAACTTTACTGAACCTTACACATTAAGTAAAGGAACAAAAGGCGGACTTAATGCTAAAAGCATCCTATGCCAGTCAACCTTAAGGCAGTATCACTGCCTTACTAACTACGAAGGCGGTTACAAAGAAATATGCATACACACATACATATACATATTATACATACATTTACATATATAAATACATATACACACCCACATACACACTCATTCACACTGTTTCACGTGTGCCAGAGAAACCGTTACCGCGAAATATACACAGTCAGGTCATAAGTATTGTCACACAGTAAAAACTTTTCTTTTAGAAGGCTGGCCACAAAAAAGTTTATTGAATTCGAATTTCGAATTGTTCATGAAGATAAAACTGTAAACTTTTTAGAATTTTACTCATTTTTAAATATGGAGTGGACGCTTAAAGAAGACCGTGTTGCAGTTATTGCGTTGCATCGTTGCGGTTACGCGCCAATTCAAATTTTTGACATACTGAAAAATTTGAATATAACCAAAAGATTCGTTTATCGTACCATCAAACGATACAATGAAGACTTTAGTGTAGATGACAGGTCAAGAAGTGGTCGCCCTCGGTCTGTTAGGACCCCAGCAGTGATAAAAGCTGTGAAGGCGCGAATTCAAAGAAATCCCAAACGTAAGTAGAAACTGTTGGCCCTTCAGATGGAGTTAAACAGAACCACGGTGAAAAGGGTGTTAAATGAAGACTTAGGGCTTCGGGCATATCGAAGAAAAACAGGACATCGTTTGAATGCTCGTCTAATGGAGCTGAGACTGAAGAGATGCTGCGCTTTGTTGAAGCGGTACGCGGGAAAAAAATATCGGGAAATTCTTTTTTCGGATGAAAAAATTTGTACCGTAGAAGAGAGCTACAACAAACAAAATGATAAGGTGTACGCACACAGTAGTGAAGAAGCGAGTAACCGTATTCCGCGTGTCCAACGAGGTCATTTTCCATCCTCGCTCATGGTGTGGTTGGGAGTTTCTTATTGAGGCTTAACACAGGTACATTTTTGTGAGAAAGATGTAAAAACGAATGCAGTTGTGTATCAAAATACAGTCCTGATGAACCTTGTGGAACCTGTTTCTCATACCATGTTCAATAACAGGCACTGGGTATTCCAACAAGATTTGGCGCCAGCTCATAGAGCGAAGAGCACACAAGACTGGCTGGCGGCGCGTGAAATCGTATTCATCCGGCACGAAGACTGGCCCTCCTCCAGTCCAGATTTGAATCCGTTAGATTACAAGATATGGCAACACTTGGAGGAAAAGGCGTGTCCAAAGCCTCATCCCAATTTGGAGTCACTCAAGACATCCTTGATTAAGGCAGCCGCCGATATTGACATGGACCTCGTTCGTGCTGCGATTCAAAATTACGGAGGTCATTTTCAATAAACTTTAGTGTCATAAGAATCTATGTTTTGTTAAGTTCATTTTGGTATATAAATGGTTACATAGTGAATAAACTTGTTTCAGTTATTTTATAGAATAGAATAGAATAGAATAGAATAATTTTTATTCAATATACATTACATGTGTAATTCTTATTGAAAGTCATTTTTTACTTTACCACTGGTTCGAAAAAATACCCTCTGTCCTGGGAAGAACCAGCAAGAAACCCAGCGGGACATTTTTTTTTAAATAAATTTTACAATATAAATGATTACGAACTATTTACAAAATTTATTTTAGAAACTGCTTGGAAGCGACCACCTCATTCCCAGGGGTTATTATCAACCATGTATTCATTTATACTATAATAACCCTTTTTATACAGTTTAGCTTAATAAAACATTTAAACTTGGTAATTTTTTTTTATAGAATAAGGGTGACAAACGAGCACACAGTCCACCTGATGGTAAGTGGTTGCTGCGGCCCATAGACATCTACATCTATCCTCTATTACAAATCAAAATGTAGATGCGTTGTCACCCGTGAGGACTAAGATGGAATGCCTCATTTCCAGTAAAAAGGGCCTCCGGCCACCTGCACTCACCAAGCGAAACGCAGAGGTAAACCTCTATTTCACGCTGGTATTCTGTGAGGTCGTGGTACCACCCCGGTTCGAGCCGGCCCATCCGTGTGATAGCAAACGCTGCCGCGTGGCTCTACCACTGTTCAAATTGTTGTAATAGAGAGAACCTGTACACTTTCCGGGACCTTGTTTTAATAGCGTATACATTGCCCCAAGAATGAATTACTGACTCTGTGGAGTCGAGAAACTGGCATCACTAGCTTGTGTTTGTTCCTAGTGTTTACAGAATGTATATCACTTTTTTTACTAAAAATATCTTTGTTTTTGTGAACATACATTAAATTTTCGTAAATATACTGAGAGGCCAAAGTTAATATATTAATTTCTTTAAATTTATCTCTAAGAGACTCTTTCGGTTTTAGATTGTAAATAGCTCTAATGGCCCTCTTCTGTAAAACAAAAATAGTTTCTGAATCAGCCGCATTTCCCCATAGCAAGATCCCATAAGACATTATGCTATGGAAATAACTAAAATAAACTAATCTAGCTGTCTCGACACTAGTGAGACCTCTATTCTTTTTACAGCATAGGCTGCAGAACTTAGTCTGCTTGTAATTTGGATATATGGGGGCCCCACTGAAGCTTTGCGTCAAGAGTGATGCCAAAAAAAACAGTGGATACAACAGGGCTCAATTCCTCCCCATTTAAAAACACATTGGTATTCAGATTTTTAACATTCGTTGTTGTAAATTTAACACAATTAGTTTTATTTCCGTTCAAATGCAGATTATTAACGTTAAACCAATGCACTAATTTTGATATAGCATTATTCACTTCGTCACATTTAAATGATTGACGTTTAAGTTTAAAAATCAAGGAAGTATCATCAGCAAATAATACTATATCATGACTATCCCCTACAAGGTGAGGTAAGTCATTAATATACACCAGAAACAGGAATGGGCCGAGAATCGACCCCTGAGGAACACCCATTAGTACAGGTGACCCGGAAGAACTTTTACCATTGATAATAATTAATAACCTTCTGCTTTCTATTACTTAAATATGAAATAATAAGTTTAAGCGCTGTGTTCTTGACACCATAGTACTGTAGCTTCCTGATTAATGTCTCATGGTGAACACAGTCGAAGGCCTTGGAAAGGTCACAAAATATACCCAAAGCATCCTCTGAATTCTCCCATGCACAAAAAATATGTTTAACCCTTAATTTGGCAAGCCAAGCTAAGTTATGGCAATAAGCTAAGATGAATATATTTTGCTGTTGGACATTAGAAATGTATGGGAAAAATCTAAATAAAATTATTTATTGTAGGGTTTCCTCGAAAACAGACGTTAAGTATATTCAACAAAATTCGATGTACAAGAAAAAAAGTAGTGTTACAAGCGTTGAGTATTCTTAACAAATCTCAATAAGGGTACTGCAAAATCAAACATAATTCAATCAAAAAATAATGTTTATTCGAAAAATTTTGACAAATTGACAAGAGTATTAAGGCTTCCTATGGTGGTAATTATAATGACAATTGCGATCTTTAACAAAGCAAAGTCTGACGTTACATTTCATGCAGAAAACGGTGGTAAATCCTTTTTTGCAATAAGCACAACGACCATAATCCTTTCCATGTTCTGGGAAATGGTCGATATTAGTGAATCTAACATCATCTACTGGTCTGGAACGCGTAGGGTTTTTGATTTTATTTATTTTATTAAGATCTTGTACATGAGCTGCGTCTATAGTTGTCCCCTTTTTCAGCAATGCCTTGTAAATACTTAGCCTAAACTGTTTCAAAAGAATATATTTAATCTCTCCCTTTCTTTTATTATCCCTTCGGTAAGTCAACCAAGCATTATTAATACATATATCAAGTAATTGCGAAAAAATCGATAGATACCAGCGCCTGGTCTTCATTTCGGTGCGATATAAAGCTATCAGCATATCTGACAGGTCGACGCCGCCCATATGGGCGTTATAATGCATAACAACATTAGGATACTGTACCTCAATCCTCTGCTTCCTAATTTTGCAGTATCTTCGTACCTTAGTTAGTGGATATGCGTCTGCGTAACTTGAAGCCAGTACAACACATTTATTGTCGTTCCATTTGACCACAGAGAGTTTGGTTTTATTACAAACAGTTTGACTAAAAGCCCCTCTGCCCTGAGTTTTGAGAACCTTGTCTGGTTTCAGATTTTTTCCGGCATCTCTCAGGCGATTTGTACGCATTGTACCAAGACTAAATATTCCGTAGAAACTCCTGAGATGGTGTATTAGCTCCAAAGAAGAAAAAAAGTTGTCAAAGTAGACGACACAAGGTTTTTTCTTTATGCTTTTACAAAGTCTCAAAACAGCCTTGGCCCCCTAACCTAAGCCTTCTTCTTCCTTTGTAAAGTTACAATCCCCAAAATTATCGTTACCAGTATAAACAAAAAAATCGTAAATAATCCCTGATGCACCTGCTCGCACCAAATTTTTAAAGCCCCATTTTCGTGGCTTGCGCGGGTTATACTGTCTTTTTTCCCCAGCTTTGGTGCCTTTATATGGAATCACCATATCATCTATACTGAATCTAGTCTCTTCTTCTACTTTCAGGCAGTTTGCACGGATTTTTTCCACTACTGGTCTTATTTTAAAATATGGATCGGAGTCAGTATCTATATTATCTACAAAATGTAGGTATCTCCGTATAATTTGATAACGCTTTAGAGGCATTACATCCGCAACCATTGGGAAACGGGTGTCAGTAGCCCAATAATCCAGATATGAAGGCATGGACACGACACCCGTAATGACTTTAATTGCTATAAATTTGCGCAATTCGGCACCTGACAAATTTATTGATCGGCCTGTTTTCTGAATGGAATACATATTTGTGTAGTGACATATTTCGTCGAACATATCTTCTGAAAAAAAGTCGTTGAAATAATCTAATGTTGTTTTTCCATCAGGTATAGGACTTTCAAACTTATCGGGTTCTAATTCGGCACGAAATCGAAAACGTCCGCTTGACCATTGAAATTTGAGGTTGACTTTCTTATTTTTAGTAACAATACAAGGCCTTTTCGAGACCGAGTTTTGCTGACGGCGTCGTTTTCGAGTATAACGATTTGGAAGAGGTGTTGAAGTAGAATTACATGGACATTGTTGGGGAGAGTCACATACTTGGTTGATTATAAATGATGGCGTCATAGAAGGTATGTTTGACATTGGAGAAAGTGTTGGTAAAGAACTTATGGATGTCAGTGAAAAGTTATTTGCTTGGTGGTCATCATCATAATTTTCAGTCTCATCATATCCTGTGTGATCAGCCGGAGCCGTATTCGGGTCGTGACGTGGGCCTTCACTGCTGGCCGTATGAGGAAGCTCAAGGTCGCTCAGCGAGCTATGGAGAGGGCTATGCTCGGAGTTTCTCTGCGTGATAAACTTAGGAATAAGGATATCCGCAGTAGAACCAGAGTAACCGACATAGCCCAACGGATTAGTAAGCTGAAGTGGCAGTGGGCCGGCCATATAGCTCGAAGAACCGACAACCGATGGGGAAGAAAGGTTCTCGAGTGGCAGCCTCGTACCGGTAGGCGAAGTGTAGGGCGTCCCCCCACAAGATGGAGTGACGACCTGGTAAGACATGCAGGAAGTCGATGGATGCAGGTGGCTCAGGACCGTGCTTTGTGGCATTCCTTGGGGGAGGCCTATGTTCAGCAGTGGACTTGTGAAGGGCTGTAATGATGATGATAATGATACCCTAAGCGAAAGCGCAATTGCATTGCATACCTTAAGCGAAAGCGCAAGGTATGTTCTGCTATCGCCTAAAAATTAAGATTCCAACGTTTTATCGAATAAAATCGTATCTAGCAATCATATTATACATATAAATGATATAAAAAGCACATTGTTAGAAAGATAAATGATTGCTGAACTTGTTAATATTTTTTAAAATCGATTAATTGCTATTTTTAAATAAAAAAAGGGTTTTAGTGGCGTATGGTGTGGATTTATCATGTTCCTGTGGCTTGTAAACACGAAAACTTTTGAAAATATCAATTGTTTAACTCAATCTATTTTTTAATCTCTTCATCTATCATGTGGGAAGCCACTGAATGTAAATGGCAGTGTAATTTTGTTTTGTTTAGCTATAATTAATTTTTTTCGGCTCCAAATTGGCGAAATTTTAGTTGATTTGGTAGCCTCGTATGTAAATTATTTCTGTAAATGGGGAGCTACAGCCACAGAGTAGTTTAGTAATTTAGTTCGGTTTCAGTCGCCGTCGTGAGTGGACATTGTTTCGGTTGTTTGCAGCGGCTCAAAAAGATCGCTGTACTGTACTGTAAATACACAATATTCGAATAACCAAATTTCTTAAATAATTGATTATAATAATAATAATAAGAGATTTTTTTATTACAATATTTAAAAGCACAGAATAAATAATAGTAGTACGTACTAAAAGTAAGTAGTATAATTTTTTTTGTCATGGGTGACATTTTCATGGTTTTCGAGGGTGTTGAAACCGATAGGGTTGTCGAAATGTAAATCTAAGATGGCGGCCGCAATAGGTATCAATTTTTTCATCATGGGTGTCATTTTCATGGTTTTCGAGGGTGCTGAAGCCGATAGTGCCGTCGAAATGTAAATCCAAGGTGGCGGCTGCAATAGGTATAAATTTTTTCATCATGGGTGTCATTTTCATGGTTTTCGAGGGTGTTGAAGCTGATAGTGCTGTCGAAATGTAAATCCAAGATGGCGGCTGAATTAGGTACCAATTTTTTCATCATGGGTGTCATTTTCATGGTTTTCGAGGGTGTTGAAGCCGATAGTGCTATCGAAATGTAAATCCAAGATGGCGGCTGCAAAATATATCAATTTTTTCATCTTGGGTGTCATTTTCATGGTTTTTGAGGGTGTTGAAGCCGATAGTGCTGTCGAAATGTAAATCCAAGATGGAGGCTGCAATAGGTATCAATTTTTTCATCATGGGTGTCATTTTCATGGTTTTCGAGGGTGTTGAAGCCGATAGTGCTGTCGAAATGTATTTAAAATACTTTAAAAATTCCGTATAATCATGTTATACGTAATTTTTTCAATGCGCTTAAGGTATGCCCAATTGGATTTACCAATATATATTAGAGGCTCCTACTGAGTATATTGATACAATTATAGTATATATTTCTTTTCTTTATGAAATTTGGAGTGTTTCTATAACCTCGTATCTTTCGACATAGTAGTTATTTGATTATAACATATGAGGTGTAGTTTTGCTTTAGGTGTAGAAGTGACGTGAATGTTATCAACGTGACAAAGTTACAATTATTTTTCACTGTGACTTTTTCGTAACCGGAACAATTTCTTTTATAGGGTAAGGTTGATAAGCGAGCACACAGTCCACCTGATGGTAAGTGGTTGCTGCGGCTCATAGACATCTATATCAAAATGGAGATGCGTTGTCAGCCGTGAGGACTAAAATGGAATGCCTCTTTTCCAGTAAAAAGGCTCTCCGGTTTTCTACACTCACCATACGAAACACAGCAACATTAAGCCGCTATTTTAAGCTGGTATTCTGTGAGAGCGTGGTGCCTCCCCGGTCGAGCAATTAATATAGCTGCAGCATGGCTCTACCACGTAAAAACGGTCATTTAAAAATAAACCTTTTCCTCAAGTGTAGTCGCCTCTTACGACACACACGGGATGATATGAATATTCATACACCGCCACTACATGGCTAATGATAATTTCTCAAAACATTTTATTTATCGACAACATCTTACAATCGTAGTTTCTCTAGCGCTCACGTGACCTTTAATACAAATAATTCGATATTTTAATTGTTTATATTTTTTTTATTTTTGTATAAGAACATAGTAAAATTAATTATCAAAATGTCTCACTTTCACGCGCAAGTTCACGCACTATATTGCTTTTGAAATTCGCAAGCATTAGGAATTAATTTTGACTCTTGTAAAATGAACTGTTGTTTATTTTATTGCCGTAGAACTTCCGTGAAGATTATATTCAGGATATCAGCAAGTCTGGAAACAAAGCTGCGTCGATACAATCTTCATCAACAGAAATTGAGGCTGCACCTACAACACCAAAGCGTGTCAGATCAAGCATTGGAGCTTCTTTTTCGAAAATTTTAGCATACGCCTCAGATGGCGATAAACACAAGGAAATAACTCAGAACATAGCAGAAATGATATGCTGGGACAGTCTACCCTACAGTATGGTGGAAGGAGTAGGTTTTAAAAAATTAATGAAGACTGTAGCTCCTTTGTACAAGGTTCCGTGCCGTAAAACTATCACAGATCTCATAGATATTAAATATGAAGAAAAAAAACTCTTGTCATATAAAAATTAAGATTAGTGAAAAACGTCTGTCTTACAATAGATGAATGGAAAGATATGCAGTTGAGGAGTTTTTTAGGCGTGACAGTGCACTTTATAGAAAACTTTGAAATGAAGTCAACCAACATTGCAAGTGAACAACTTCACGATCACCATACAGGAGAGTATTTGTCAGAAACGATAAATAAAATTTGTGTAGATTGGGGTTTGTCTCACGAAAAATTGTAAGCGTTACTACTGGCAATAGCAGCAACATAGTTAAAGCTATTGAAATTCTTTTTGGTCGAGCAAAACATGTTCGGTGCGTAGCACATACACTGAACTTGGTGGTCGAAAATTCTGTAAATACAACTGATATAAAACATTTTCTAGACAGAGTCCGTAAAATCGTGATTTGGTTCCACCAAAGTGGTGTTGGCGCTGAAGAATTGCGACAAGCGCAAAAGCTTCAAAATGTTCCCGAAGGAAAATAGAAACATTTGATAGGGGACGTATCCACAAGATGGAACTCGCAATTACATATGATAGAATATTTTGTATTAATGAGCAGCACTATAGGATCCGTGTTGATATATTACCCAAATGCGCCTCAAATGCTTACAGCAAACGAAATTGTTGTGCTGAAAGAAATTGAAAAAATTTTAAAGCCTTTTCAAAATGTTACCGAAGAAATGAGTGCAGAAAAATTTGTTACAGCTAGTATAGCCATACCTATTATTAAATGTTTGAGAACTCTGTTAGATGGTATAACACCAACGAGTGATTTGGTAAACCAACTAAAAAAATACTTGCAAACAGAATTAAGCAAAAGATTCGATAATATCCAAAAAGTGCACCTTTTTTCGGTTGCCACGTTTCTGGATCCAAGATTCAAAAAATATATTTAGATGAGGCGGTATCCTTGTCAAAAACAATAAATTATATGAACAGATTGATGATGATAATCCAGTAGCGGCTAGTTCTGAATCATTTGTTTCATCAGGAGCTGTCGACAGACAAGATATATGGCAGGTACACCATGAAAAAATAATGGCAGCCAACACGACAATAGCCAAAAATACAGAATTGGACCTATACATTGCGGCACCGCTATCAAATATTAAGGCAGATGCCCTCAATCTATGGAGAAGCTCTGAAGGAACTTTGCCTAAGCTAACAGAATTGGCTCTAAAACACCTATCTGTGATGGCCAGTTCCACGCCAGCCGAAAGATTATTTTCCAAAGCGGGAAATATTCTTAGGAAAACACGAAACCATATTTTAGGAAAAAGACTACCAAAATTATTATTTTTAAACTCTTTAACGGAAAATTTATGGCAATGATTATTTTACTTTCTTTTGTTTACATAACTTTAAAAAAGATTTGTCTTGTATTTTAGTTTTTAGACCAAAAGGTTGTCGTTTATTTAATATTTTTATTTTATTTTCATTCTAGTCCAATGTAAATGGTACTGAACATTAGTGAGAATAACTATTTATAGATTTTTAAACTTAAAGGTTAAAAAAAAGATTTATTTTGTATTTTAGTTTTGAGCACAAAAGGTTGTCGTTTGATTATTTATACTTAGTTTTATTTTATTTTCATTCTAGTCCAATGTTAATGATACTGAACATTTGTGGCAATAATAATATT
The DNA here is from genome assembly GCA_033319125.1 of Parnassius glacialis. Lineage (NCBI taxonomy): Eukaryota > Metazoa > Arthropoda > Insecta > Lepidoptera > Papilionidae > Parnassius > Parnassius glacialis. The sequence continues at coordinate 11,000,156 of JAVANC010000015.1, read as the reverse complement.
TAGATATTTTTTTTGTTCAAACTTAGTATCAAAAAGGTATCGTTTAAAAAACTTTACATTTCTTTTTATTTTTGTTCTAATACATTGTTAAATGGCACTGAATGTTTGTGACAGTAATTATTTTTAGTTTTTTATTTTTTCGCCATTTTCACCATTTTGTAATGTCATTGTCGTCGTCAGTAGGGATATCGATTCTTTCTATCTTCTTGATCTTGATATATTTTCCTGTTTGCATTTATAAGATACCATAATAAATTATCTCTTATGGAAAAAAAAGAAAGATAACACAATAAATGATCTTTTATCAGTAAAATCAGTTTTAATGGCGATTTTCAAGGGTGAAATATCGATTCATTGGATCGATTCTGTACTGCATACCGATTTAGAAAAAAACGATATTTTGGGGTTGAAAAATCGATCTCAGATCGAAGAAAAAAATAGCACATAAAGATGTCTTCGAAGAATTAATTAAGGCTATACAATATGTTTATAAAATTGATTAATAAATTATTAATTATATTTGATTTATTTTAACAGTACCTATTAGGGCAGATAATAAATAAAATAGATTAGGTTCTACTTATGTCAAAGAACCAAATTGATTGACCCTGACACCTGGTACGATTCTGTCCTACCCCTAGTGTGGTTATACAGGGTATTTTTGGAACGCTCCCGAAAACTAAGACAGGCGACAGCACCAATTATACCTTTGATCATGGGTCACAAATAAATTCGATCCTGATGAAAAAAAATCATCTTTTTACAACATTTTATTAGCTTTATTCACGCGCCATCATGGTAGTACAGCTAAATGAAACGATAATTTCATAAAAAATATCATGAAAATACTGAAACATAAAACCAGCAGTGGAAACTGAATGGATATCACCTGACTAATGAAGGTTAATGTACGCGTGAACGGTGACAAAAGAACGCTGGCCTTGAACTTGGGCACTGAGCGATTTATCACATATTGGTACGAAGGGGTCGCGACGGGGGAACAATCCGCCAGTATTACTGTGCCTGCATACTATTGGTTCCCGCGCTTTGTTCGCTCCAAAAATACAGTCGCATACACAGCTTACTTTGCGACTCGCGACGATGTTTTAAAAAGGAAGGAAAGAAAAATTATTTATATCTATTGTTTTACGACTGAACTAGTGAACGAAAAGGTAAATATGATAGGGGAAGGCGAATGGGGAAAATTGTGCAGTAAAGTTAAAAGTGTTGAGGAAGAATACCGAAAAACTTACCATGTGATCGACCTGATGACGGAAGCTCAAACGAAGATGAAAGTGATGATGAAGTAGCATCCAGTAACACCAACACACCATCAACATCTGGCTTCCATGTGACCCAAGACGACATAATGGACGGCGTGCCACCCTTAGCTTAAGTTTTCTTGTTACAAACTTCTTTATATTTTACGATAGAAATAACAAATAATGCTCAAGTAAACATTATCCATTTTTAATTCCAACCTTTTCCAAAGTTCTAAGTAGCTAGTAAAGCACCTATTATGATTCTACAATAAAACAATTAATTAGGTAGTAAAAAAAATAATATTATAAAACAATATCCCAATACCATGTAGTACTTTAGAACGCGACTGTAACCATACTCCCTCCACTCGACCTGTATCTAGCTCGGTGCGAAACAATTATGTAACCCGGCCGGCTCAAGTCGCCTCAGGCTGTGACGCAGTAGGTTTTAATTTTGTCGGGTTTCGTTATTAATCGTAGTTTTTGAAACAGTTCCGTGTTGATTTTGTACACGCGTGCGCGAGCGACAGCTCAATCGTTTTATTTATTAAATTGTTATTACTTGTGATTACGTGTTGGTATTATTCTTGTTGTTACGTTTTTTGTTTTAATAATGCAATAACCCTTTCGCTGTCCCGTGCACTACATATAGGGCACTGCTATTGTCTTACTATTGTGTCTGAAAACCGGACAGTGAAAGTGTTAACGCGTACGTTTATAGTGATTGTAAATACGGCAACATGTTATGTATCCGAACCTAGGTGCACGAAGTATCGCTAAATAAATTGTTAAGACGTCGGGATGGAACAAGTGTGTCATACTGTGCAGTGCACAAAGTGTTGAAGCGTAATCGAATGCGCCCATACAAAATGCACAAAGAGCAAGCTTTAGTTCCGGCAATCACGACCACTGACAAGTTTTCTGCCGTTGGTTATTATACCAGCAACAACGTGTGCCTGGTTCCATTGAGCACATTACCTGGACGGATGAGTCGACATTTACCAGAAACGGCCTGTGGAACCGAAGAAATACACACGTGTATTCAGAGGCTAACCCGCACGTTGTTCGACAAACCGGGCACCAAACCCGATGGTCGGATAACGTAGGGCAAGTTTATTTAAAGATCGCATACTGGGACCAGTGTTTCTGCCACAGCGACTGAATGGACAGCGATACCTAAACTTTATAAATGAACAGTTGGTTGACATTTTAGACGACCTATCGTTGGCTGAATATCGCCGCACATGGTTCCAGCATGATGGTGCCTCTCCACATGTCGTGAGGTTCGTCCGTGAGCGCTTCAATGAGCTATTTGATGATCGCTGGATCGGCAGACTAGGACCACACGCTTGGCCACCTCGCTCACCAGATCTGACCCCGTTAGACTTCTTTCTGTGGGGTATGTGAAAGTAAGGGTTTTTAATCGTGAGTGTGATAGTGCTGATGAAATACACCAAAGGATCGTGGATGCTTACGAGAAACTACGTACGGACTGTGTCGAAGACCACACGATAATGCCCCGCCTGCACCCAAATCTACCTTGAAATGAATGGAGCACAATTTGAGCCGCATCTCATAAGACCACGGAGGATTTAGAGCGGTAAGCTGTTTCATAACTATTTTTTTTAAATAACTTAGTACTGGACTAATCTGAATAGGTACATAACTGAATACATGAGAATAATAAACATACCTACACGATGAATAAAAACGCATGACTCCAACCTTGGTTACATTTCATTTAAGTATTTTTTCATTAGCGGGAAATCGAACCAGTTATTTGGGTTTATTTAACCTGTAAATTCGAGTTAAAGTAGCTACGTGGAGACAAGCACAGTGGCAAAATAGTAGGTTAAGTAGATAAGTTAGATATTTAGACAAGTGTTGTAAATTATTAGGTATTGTGGTATTGCCCGCTAGTTGCGGGCCGCGCGAATTTGCGTTCGCGCGTACATCCTTTAATCAGCTGATATAAATTCAGTCATTCCACTGCTGGTTTTATGTTTCAGTATTTTCATGATATTTTTTATGAAATTATCGTTTCATTTAGCTGTACTACCATGATGGCGCGTGAATAAAGCTAATAAAACGTTGTAAAAAGATGATTTTTTTTTCATCAGGATCGAATTTATTTGTGACCCATGATCAAAGGTATACTTGGTGCTGTCGCCTGTCTTAGTTTTCGGGAGCGTTCCAAAAATACCCTGTATAGAGCCGGAGGCGCATAGGGGGAGCAGCTTCCGCCTTCTGAAGCGGCTGAGGCTGGTCTTCGAAGGCGACCAACAAGCCGAAGCTGCGGAGGCGAGGAGGGATGCCTGCGATTTGTTACGCAAAGGCGTAGAGGCTGCTCTTCCCGCAGCGCCGGAGACGTTGCAGTCTCAAAATAGATACAGAAATCCCTCTGAATTAGTACCCCTCCACTCCCCCCCCCCCCCCGTCCTCTATTCGACGAATGTTAATGGAAATTCGTAATATAATAGCCTCAGAAGGGCTAGAACCCAGAGCCGTAAAGCCAGTTTAAAAAAACAACAAAATATTGTAAAAATAAGTGATTTTCAATAATTTATTTCTCAAAAAGTACGCGTTTCCGCATGTTAAAATTTTGCGTGTGTGCTCAACACCCAACTCGACGGACGTCAATGAAAAGTCTTACTCATCGTTTTCTCTAAAATAGGTTCGCAGTGGACTATTATCGCTGAACAATCTAAGCATTATAGAGGCATCTGATTCTGTCGCAGAATATGGTCCATAAACATCAAGGATATAACCATTAGGTCCAAACATCAAGATATAACCATTTTTTTTTGCACATAAACATATGTAACACCACATATTACTATGGCTGGCACAAAGATGTTTTATAGGTCCAGATACCGTGTTGCTAACACACCGCACCGTTCATAGTGATGCCAGTCGTTGATTCATGTGTGCGTGAGTACCACGTGATACGCATATCTTACATACCATGGCTGCATTAATGTGCGTGACTTCGGTAATAATAGTGCGGATCGATTACCCAAAAAATGTGGGAGATTTTATATTTCGTTCATATTGACGTACCTATTGATTCTACGAGTATAAAATGTGTATGCGAGGCGTGTGCATTTGTGTGCGTGTGTATATGGGGATATGGTTGGTTATGTGTGTTTTATGTAGGTACGAAAATTGCACTAAAATATTGAAGATATGTAATAAAACCTATAATTAATGTAACAGTTAAAAATAAATAAAAAGCACGGTAGATATTTATGTATGTAACATATATTGATAATCTATTATTATTAAACATATACAGAGTACTATACTTTTGTACTGTAGAACACAAAATATTGCGGCTTTTACGAAGACATTAATTATTTTTCAATCCTAAGTAAAATGACGAATAAAAGTAAGTTTGGTTAAGCGTAAACTTCGGCCAAGAGATGGCAAATGTTTAATTTTTTTAAATTGCTCTGTTCAGTTGCTGCGTGAAGGAAGGACAAAAACAAATTAACCAAAAAATCACACTCATATTTATAATATTATATTAGTATGGATTGTCGAGAATGATAGATAAACTTTTGAAACCGGTTTACAATCGGCTTTTTGAGGGTGGAACTATATACTCGAGCTCTTTCTCGCTCTATTAAATAACGGTTCTGAGTGACCAAAAAGGATAGAAGCACAGGAAAGTGCGATTCCGTGCTGCCAAATGTAGTTCAACCCTAAGTCTTAAAACGGTTTAACTCTATAGGTTGGGTAAAATCTGTAAAATTAGACCGTTTAAACGCCCTATACAGATAACCTTTCCGCTGGATCATGATATTAAAAAATGGTAAAAACATTTCATAGACTAGGCAACACTCGAATATTATTGCGCAGTATTATTACTTGTATTGACATTTAGCTTTCGTATTCTTTTAGAAAGAAATACACCACCAAATTGTATAGTTACTTATGAAAAGTGATGTTCTTATCCTTATTTTCTTCCAAGAGTAATTTTTACATGATTTCACAGCACAAACAGTCATTTTGTGAAATTAAAAACACCGGTGCGTGATGTATGTTCGCATCCGTCGCTGACGTAATGGTGGAACGATCGAACGAATACACCAATATTGGCGCCTTTGAAATGGAAGCGTTTTATGCGCGCGTACACGGTATCTGGACCTATAAAACATCTTTGGGCTGGCATAAATTCACGATCCATGTCTAGATTACCAAATAAACCATTTGGTATTGTCAAATTAAATTGAGCAACTTGATGAATGCATAAGGTATTTGTCCCTAAATGCAGTTGGATGAATTGCACTTCTTCTTCTTTACTTTTTCGCTTCTCTTAAAAGAATTCTGCCAATGTCAAGTCAGTCATGGGAGTGACAACAAGGTAAGTAATTTTTTTTTTATAATTTTTTTTTAATTATATTTTTTTGTGATTGCTTCTAATCTACAACAAAAGACAACATAAACATTTATAATTCTACTACCAACAATGATTAGTTCTATGTTACAACTTAATACTATTAGTATAAATAAAATCACATAAAATATGAACAGCTTTTCCCATCGGATGCAGCGACGTATTAATGTAAATGGACACTACTTGAAAAGATATAATAAAACTAATAACTTGCTAATTTGTTCAGTTATTGATTTTCTAAGAACTTTCAGTGTCACCTTCGTATAGAGTTCATCCTTTAAAATAAGAGGTTGGACGTGTAACCGCTCCGAGGTGTTGCGTAATTTACGCAAACCTACTTGGGTTTGCTTTTGCTTAACTGGAGTACAAAACCAAGAGCGACGGGGCTTCAGTAGAAGACAGAAGCATATTAAACGAACATTTGTTGAATGTCGAATGGCTGAGACCGAATACGTAAAGGCAGATAACAAGCGCGATGATGTTTATTTACAACTCCCTATCGCTCATTAGGGTGCAAAGCAAGTAGCTGACACAGATTTCACGGGAATATCGTGATGATTCCAAGTTCCGAGTGATTCAATAAAGTACTATGTCATGGCGCGCGTGTTTAGCCGCCCATGTGGCGGCGAGAAAGTAAAGTTACGGCCCTTATATATGAGATTTACAGATCAATTAGTCCGACACGCTGGTTTTACATTTGTAGCGGACTTAACATTTCCTTGAAATATTTGATTCCTTAGAAAGTTGCTAAGACGGTTGGTGCCCCATAGAGATTTAGGCCGTATAGTCAGTGGTATTGTTGTAGAGTTAGACGTGACATTAAAGGGTTGCTTATCATTTAGAACTAATACACTAACAGGTACAGTTAACAATTACATCAAGAGCCTAAGCTCAATTGTAGTTTGAGATGAATCTGCTTCCTCTATAGCCTTCAGGTCGTCATTATGAACTATCTTCTTTGTACGGCTACGAGGCTCATTTGTGGTATCATGATTTCTTGAACGAAAACGATTTTAAACGCACGTACACGTCATTGATATTACATGCCATTTGAGTTCCTTTCCTAGCCTAAATTTCCCATTTAATTTTTTTAATAAATTTTGGTAAACTTTAAACTCGGAGGTTAATCTTAGAAAGGTACATAAAATAATGATTAAGAGCAAATTTGCATCATATAAAAATACTAGCTGTTCCCCGCGACTTCGCCCGCGTGTTATTTGGGGTTTTAATTATTTTTTGCGCAGAACCCTAATTCTTTTTCTATAATAAAAGTAGCCTAAGTTACCCCCTGTGACATCAACTATCTGCCAGTGATAATCCCGTCAAAATCGGTCCAGCCGTTTCGGAGATTAGCCGGAACAAACAGACAGACATACGGACAGACAGACAGACAAAAACTTTAATAAGTATTTTTGTTATTAGTACGGTATATGCTTTCATCTAAATTTAGTAAAAAGCTGTAATTTTGACATTACAAATAGACACTTCAATTTTATTTATTTGTATAGTGTTCTCACAGAAGATATTAAGGTTATATAGCTGAAGTTAGTAATGACAACCGATGTCAAATCTATTTCAGTTTATTGGCTTATGATCTACCACTACAGCACTCGCAAACCTGTCATACCCACTATTTCATAAAAACAAAAGTCCAAGTGTTAGAACTTCAGTATGGAGTGTAGAGTAGAAGGAGAACCATCTTATAAGGTGCGAAAGTTGAAAAAGTGTCCCACTTTATACTGAAAAGAGACGTTCCAAAACCTACCACAATAGCGCTGGCGCTGACGGAGTGAAGTCAGCTGAATTCAAATATTTAAAAAAACTCATGACTAGAGTAGTTATTAAAATGCCAGTATACAAAACGTCAACTATTTACGTAGTACAAAACCAAGCGGATTGGTCGGTCTTTGTTTATTTCTCCATCTTATTCTAATTAATTTTGGCGCTTTTTCTTAATTTATCGTATGATACTGCAGCGCCACCCTTATTGGACGCGTTTTTAAGAACACTTTTCATATATAGAGATCAGTTATAAATTATTACCTTCGATAACTATCTTTCGTTACTTAAATATTAAATTAATAACGAACTCTCCGCCTAAAATAATTTTTATGATAGATTGTAACTCCATAGCAAAATTAATTTAAAAGATTGATTTTAGTCCGATCTTAATACAGCAGGTTAGTTAGGTTTTTAAAAATACACTACCTAATTCTACTATAATTTCAAATGATAAACGAGTAATATTAATGTTCTCCACATAGACAGCACAAGTGCACTCCCTTACTCCTTAGAATGGAAACTCAAAAACAATGTGGGGTATCTATGGATAGGTCTTCAAAATGATATTGAGGTTTCTTGTGCCATTTTTTCCTAAACTGAATAGTTTGCGCGAGAGATACTTCCAAATTTGTAAAATGTGTGTCCCCCCCCCCCCCTGTTACTTCTAAAATAAGAGAATGATAAAACTAATAAAAATATATGATGTACATCACCATGTAAACCGAACATTAGTTTGAACGAGATCTAGTAAGTAGTTTTTTTTAAACGTCATAAATCGCAAATTATGTTACTTGCTGCTACGGAACCCTTCATGGGCGAGTCCGACTCGCACTTGGCCGCTTTTATTTACTAACTTAATTATTATATAATTAATGATTTCTTATATTTACGCGAACACTACACAATGAATAAAACTACTTTTACAGATTCTATCGCGTTTAATTAACTGGTTTTTTATTGATTCCCGACGTTTCGGGTACAAAAACGGGTGCTGTAAAGTACCTGAAACGTCGGGAATCAATAAAAAAACAAGTTAATTAAACGCGATAGAATTCGTAAAAGTAGTTTTTATTCAACATTATATAATTATTAATTTCTGCAACTTGATCTCTGACTGTCGCGCTCTTTAACGCAATCTTGAAACATCCCAACGATCCCAAAATAGCAAATTATACCTTAGAAATGATAGGCTGACCGGACCTAAAGGCGGCACCTTGATCTACCACAAAAGGTCGTTGCCGATAGATACTCCGCCGTTTGCTAACTTAGAAACATCGGTTTGTAGGATAGCACTTACGGGCCATAAGCCCATTATAATTGAATCGGCATATCAGACGGGATCTCCCCAATTGTGCTGAGGACGTGTGCTCCGGAGTTGGCACCGGTCCTAACGTGTCTTTTCCGGTACTCCTACTCCCTAGGCGTAGTCCCGAAATCATGGAAGACAACTTTTGTCTACCCGATGCCTAAAAAAGGCGACCGTTCAGACCCGTCCAACTACAGGCCTATCGCCATCACCTCCTTGTTCTCCAAAATAATGAAATCCATTATTAATTGCCAGCTCATGCCGTACCTTGAGGATCACCAGCTGATTAATGACCGCCAATACGGTTTTCGTCGGGGTCGATCAGCTGGTGATCTTCTGCTCTACCTGACTCATAGGTGGGCGGAGGTAGTAGAGTCCAAGGGGGAGGCGTTGGCCGTTAGTTTGGACACGATCACGATCACGACACGATCAGGTTTGGCACAAAGCACTTCTTTCGAAGCTCCCTTCCTATGGGCTTCCCAAGAAATTGTGCAATTGGATTACCAGCTTCCTTGCAGATCGGAGCATCAAGGTCGTTGTAGACGGTGCATGTTCCGATTACAAGCCTATTAACGCTGGTGTTCCACAAGGCTGTGTGATATCACTAACGCTGTTTCTTTTGCATATCTATGATATGTTGCTAACTGGTAACATTCATTGCTATGCGGATGATAGCACTAGTGATGCTTTATACACCAGCCGTGCCAATATTTCTCGGGAAAACGTCGCCGAGTACCGGAACAAACTTGTGTCTGAAGTCCAGTTTGCTGTACAAAGTCTCGGATTGGGGGCGACTAAATCTAATCCAGTTTAATCCTCAGAAGACACAAGTTTGCGAGTTTACCGCTAAAAAGAACCCCTTTGTCGTATCTCCTCAGTCAAAGCACTCCCTTTCTTGCCTCAGCCAGTATCGGAATCCTCGGAGTCGACATATCGAGTGACGTGCTGTTTCGTGGTCACTTGGAAGAGAAGGCCAAATTGGCCTCTAAAAAGCTTGGCGTGCTCAGCAGGGGGGGACAGTACTTCATGCCGGCACGCCGCCTGCAACTTTACAAGGCGCAGGTTCGGCCTCATATGGAATACTGTCCCTATCTCTGGGCAGGGGCTCCCCAGTGCCAGCTTCTTCTGCCTCGCACGACTTCCCTGTGGAATCGATTACCATCAGCGATTTTTCCGGACCGATACGACTTAGGGACCTTCAAGAAAAGAGCCTACTCCTTTTTAAAAGGCTGGCAACGCATCTGCAATTTCCCTGGTATTGCAGTTATTCATGGGCGACGGTAGTAACTTACCATCAGGTGAACCGCATGCTCGTTTGCCCCCTCTCGTATAAAAGAAAATCAGCTACCGCTAAAATATATAATAGAAGCCGACATCTCGGCTCTACTAGATCTAATCCCCAGCTTGGAGCCCAGCCCCACGGCAGAAGATCTAAACAGTAAGCATGTTGTTGGAATTCTAACATGAACAATCGAGACGGAAATGTTTTATTGACCTCACGGAGAGACATAACTTAGACATAACTAGATAGAGACGATATCGCTCCCGAGAGTCCAACTCGCTATCCTTTTTCTATAAACCAACTACCGGACCTCTTCGATGTGGCGTTATTATAAGATATCTGGCTTAATATTAACAGGATTGAAACTTTAATCAAATTATCCTCGGAATTTTTAACAGTGGTAGAGCCAAGCGGCAGCTTTTGCTGTCGCACGGATGGGCCGGCTCGAACCGGGGTGGTACCACGACCTCACAGAATACCAGCGTGATGTAGAGGTTTACCTCTGCGCTTCGCTTGGTGAGTGCAGGTGGCCGGAGGCCGTTTTTACTGGAAATGAGGCATTCCATCTTAGTCCTCACGGGTGACAACGCATCTGCATTTTGATTCGCAAACGAGGATAGATGTAGATGTCTATGGGCCGCAGCAACCACTTACCATCAGGTGGACTGTGTGCTCGTTTGTCACCCTTATCCTATAAAAAAAACCACAGGCCTTACGTATTACAACTGGGCCGGTCAGAAGATGAGGCCCCTCAGACCAAAACCATAGTCGACTGGCGTAAACTCAAGGTCAAACTCGACTCTATGAACTCCCAGCAATAAGAACCATATTGGACAAGATAGATTCGCCGGAGGAAGCCAATAGCACGATATCGACTCACCTCACTTCAGCGGTCGAAGAATGTTCCCATAAGGTACGTGTGTCGAGTGATCGGTACACGAAGCTTCCGGCAAATCTTCGACAACTGATTAGAGCAAAGAATACCGTTACGACCGTTATCGCACGGAAGATAACAAAATTCGGCTACAAGATTAAACAACTCATAGCCGAATTTAGAAATGATAAATGGGAAAACCTTTTGGAAGCTGACTAGAGCTCTAAAATTGGAGAAATCCCCTCCCACGCCGCCTCTCGTGAGGCTATACTACCCCGATCTTGCCATAGACGATCTCGAATAAACCGAATACCTAGCCGACAGAGAGAGAGAGCCAGTCTGGGTATACTCGCTGGATGGGGTCATTCAGCGTACCAACAGATCCCGCTCACCTACTAGAGTTAGAAGCGGAAGTTGAAGGTAGGTCTACGTTACCACCAGAGAGCAAACGACTCGACCCTGTGAAGGCACAGAAACCATAAAAAGCTTTAAGCACTGGGCCAGATGCATCAGCAACAAGGTGATCAAATCTTTTCCGACGTCACTAATTTACCTTCTCGTATGGATCCCCAACATGTTTTTCTCGAGTTGCTCTTTCTCGGATATCGGTTTTATAATAAAGTGCTACAGTAGTAGCTTAAGAGGCATTTGTAATGGCTTTACCTCCTTATGTAAGTGCTACAGTAGCGGCAGATAACTTCTCAATCACTTCTATACGACTGAAAAGGGCCCACTTTATACAGGCTTCAGTGCTACAGCAGCGGTACAATAGCGGCATGGTGAGTTTGTAAAGCGATACAAAGGTGCGTGAAATGTGATTTTCGGAGCTAAAAGATACAAGTACAAGAAGTTCTTGTCCCATCTTTATAGCATTTGCAGATGATTGCGACGCGACTCTAACTCGTAACTAAATCATAAAGCATCTTAGAGGTATTTTTACATGATATATCTATATTATAAATATTATAACAATTAGTGACAGAACATAAATGACAAATATTATCTTCGTATCTATATCTATCGTATCGTATATATATATATATATATATATATATATATATATATATATATATATATCTTGATCGTGATATGTAGGTATAATGATTTTATTTCACAACGCCTTGATTTTATTTCACAGCCCCTTGTTTACGTAGAATAATAGTGCGAGCTTCAGTTTTCTGTCAAAATATGCATTGATTAAGCCAAATTTTTCATGCGCTTGCGAAACCTGTAGAATTTGCAGTAATTTATCTTACTAAAGTGCATTAAAATTTTAAGGTTAATTTTCAGTTTATTTTCCATTGAGTTATTGGAACTTGTCGACAATTTATGAGTGCATGAAATGTGAAAGGGATTATTTATAGTGAAAAGTATGCTCTTTAACATAAGAAAAAAGATTGCTTTACTATCATAATTCATCAAATACTGCTTTGTAATGGCGACTTCTTTAACGTGTAGTGGCGTTTACGCCGTGTAGTGGCGGTCAAGAATATCCACTACCCCATATCCTCCCGTGGGTGTCGTAAAAGGCGACAAAGGGAAACAGGCGGGAGATGGGCAGCAGCATCTTCCTGATAATAGCCAAAAGTACAATAAAAAAACTGCGGTTGCCAACCCGCTCGCCAAGCGTGGCAACTATGGCAAATACCCCCCAAATGACGAGAGTAACAAAGAGACGGCCCCCAGTCCCCGGCGGCCCCGCTATTCCTGGCTACGGTGACGACCATGGTAACGGCGGGGCAGGGGGTGCTAAGAATCTCCGGTGGAGGTTCGGTTGCCACCTACGACGACTCGACCTGGCAACGTACAACGCACGCACCCTGAGGACTGACGAGAAGATCGTGGAGCTGGAAGAAGAGATAGACAAGTTGCGCTGGCATATTATAGGATTATCCGAAGTCCGAAGAGAGGGGGAGGACACGGTAATCCTCGAATCCGGCAACTTGCTCTATCACCGGGAGGGCGTACCATCTGTCCCAAGGAGGTGTCGGATTTATCGTCCACAAGTCTCTCGTTAACAACGTTGTAAAGATCGGGAGTGTGTCGACGAGGGTTGCGTACCTAATACTCAGAATCACCAAACGGTATTCACTGAAGGTCATACAGGTTTACGCACCAACCTCGGCACACCCCGATTAGGAGGTGGAGAAAATGTATGAGGATATCTCTAAAGCCATGCATTCCTCCAAAACCCAATATACGGTGTTAATGGGAGACTTCAATGCAAAACTAGGCACAAGAGAGAACGGTGAGCTGAAAGTAGGGAAATTTGGAATAGGGCAACGGAACCCAAGGGGCCAGCAGCTGGCCGACTTCATGGAGAAAGAGGGACTCTTTATGATGAACTCTTTCTTCAAGAAGCGGCCCCACAGGAAGTGGACCTGGTCGAGCCCCGACGGTTCGACAAAAAATGAGATTGACTTCATTATGACGACCAGACGACAACTGTTCAGTGATGTCTCAGTGATCGCAAGGGTGAAAACCGGCAGCGATCACCGAATGGTTAGAGGCACACTGAACCTAAATGTTAAGTTGGAGAGGTCTCGTCTGATGAAGTCAACGCTCCGTCCCCCTCGTGCTCTAATCCAAAGTCCCGAAACCTTTCAGCTCGAGTTACGAAACCGTTTTCAGTGCCTAGAAGACTGCAATGAAGTGGACGATATGAATGACAAGCTCGTGGAAACTGTCCATGCGGTCGGAGCTAAGTTCTGCAAGACCCGCCGCAGAAGAACACAAAAACTCTCCGATCACACTCTTAATCTCATGGCTGTTAGACGGGACATGAGGCTACATTCTTCAACAGATTTGACAGCATACAGGCAACTGAACAGACAGATCTCTAAATGCATGCGGCAGGACTTACGCAACTTCAATACAGCTCGTATTGAAGAAGCGATCGAGCGGAACCAAGGCTCCAAAGTCTTTGCCAGAGATCTGTCTGCCAGAAAGAGCCAACTGTCAAAGTTGAAGACCGAATGTGGCAGCATCGTTTCCGGGGCACCTGAGATTTTGAGTGAGATTGAGAGGTTCTATGGGCAGCTGTACACGTCATTGTTGGAGCCACACGCAAGTGTGAGTAACGATCCAAGAGCGAGTCTTATTCGACACTATTCCGAAGATATCCCGGACGTCAGTCTGAGCGAGATTAGAATGGCTCTCCAGGACCTTAAAAACGGCAAGGCCCCAGGCGAGGATGGAATTACAGCGGAGCTTCTGAAAGCGGGTGGAAGACCGGTACTTGAAGTCCTTCAGAAGCTCTTTAATTCCGTCCTCCATGGTGGCATTACACCGGAGACGTGGAGCAGAAGTGCGGTGGTCTTGTTCTTCAAGAAAGGTGACAATGCTCTCTTGAAGAACTACAGACCGATTTCCCTTCTGAGCCGCGTCTACGTGCTGTTTTCGAGAGTCATTACGAATCGTCTCGCGCGCAGACTTGACGACTTCCAGCCTCCCGAACAAGCCGGTTTCCGAAAGGGCTTTAGCACCATAGACCACATACATACCCTACGGCAAATTGTACAGAAGTCCGAAGAGTACAATTTGCCACTATGTCTGGCGTATGTGGACTATGAGAAAGCCTTTGATTCCGTCGAAATTTGGGCGGTGCTGCAGTCCCTTCAGCGGTGCCAAGTTGACTGTCGGTATATCGAAGTGCTGCAGTGCTTGTACAGTAGAGCTACGATGGCTATCCGTGTACAGAACCAAAGTACAAAACCTATCTAATTGCAGAGAGGTGTAAGACAGGGTGGCGTTATATCCCAGAAACTCTTTACCGCTGCATTGGAAGACGTTTTCAAGCTTCTGGACTGGAAAGGATACGGTATTAACATCAATGGCGAGTACATCACTCACCTTCGATTTGCCGACGATATAGTCCTCATGGCAGAATCGCTGGAGGAACTAAGCACTATGCTCAATGACCTCAATAGTGTCTCCCAACGGATAGGTCTTAAGATGAACATGGACAAAACAAAGATTATGTTTAATGTCCATGTCACACCTATGCCGGTAGTTGTTGGGAGCACGAAACTCGAAGTTGTTGACGAGTATGTTTACCTGGGACAAATAGTCCGACTAGGTAAGTCCAACTTCGACCGAGAGGTCAATCGACGGATTCAACTCGGCTGGGCAGCGTTCGGGAAGCTACGACACATCTTCTCGTCAGAAATACCTCAAAACCTTAAAACAAAATTGTACAACCAGTGCGTGTTGCCAGTGATGACTTACGGAACTGAGACGTGGTCCTTCACTGCTGGCCGTATGAGGAAGCTCAAGGTCGCTCAGCGAGCTATGGAGAGGGCTATGCTCGGAGTTTCACTGCGTGATAAACTTAGCAATGAGGATATCCGCAGTAGAACCAGAGTAACCGACATAGCCCAACGGATTAGTAAGCTGAAGTGGCAGTGGGCCGGCCATATAGCTCGAAGAACCGACAACCGATGGGGAAGAAAGGTTCTCGAGTGGCAGCCTCGTACCGGTAGGCGAAGTGTAGGGCGTCCCCCCACAAGATGGAGTGACGACCTGGTAAGACATGCAGGAAGTCGATGGATGCAGGTGGCTCAGGACCGTGCTTTGTGGCATTCTTTGGGGGAGGCCTATGTTCAGCAGTGGACTTGTGAAGGGCTGTAATGATGATGATGAATGGCGACTTTTTTACAAAAGCCTTAGATCTCTATTATGTTCATTATAACGTTTATAGAAATATTACGGTGATAGTGACAATTATTTTAGAGTTTTAAGATCTACAATCATCGAATTATGGAATATTTTTACTTATTTTGAGGTTCAAGAGTACTTTGAAAACCGTTTTACTATCGATACATATTTTAGAGTTCTTTTGTAATTTGAATAAATTTTCTGTCTTGCGTTAACAAAATAATTAATAATTCATGAAATTATTAAAGGTCGTATACGAACTTTACTCTATTAATGGTAATACAGGATGGATTAAAAACTCTTATAGCCGCATAAAACATCTTTAGCATGCCTAATGCTAGTGGCTATATTGGTGCTTCTGTTGAGGTATAGTTCTCCAATACGGTAAAAGTGATTTTTTAAGATTCTCATAAATCTATTGTAAAACTGTAGACTATATAGTACTACAGTATTATTTTGAGTGTTATATACAATATTTATAACTCAATTGCAGCGCTTTTGTCTTTGTTATCCTACTTTAGGCCTCATAGTGTTAATAAGTAATTTATTTCTTGGCTTTATATCCAACGCCTGTACAAACGCTGTACAAACCTCTTTTTATCTACAAAGCCATCATAGTCACTAATAAACGACTACTTTATCACTGTGCTTTTAAAGAGATATAAGAATCTGTTATATTATACAGGTTAAGAAAGACACAAACTTCCTTAAACAACAATTATAAATGAAGAGAGCGCTACAGTGTCTGCTTATATTGCTCGTGTGCTACTTGGATAGGGATATCAAAACCAAGGAAACCGCGTAATCGACCCACCAGCTACAGGTCACATTACATATATACAGTCTACTCAACACATTGGGTAAATTATACGAGCGCATCATTCTATAGCGCCTCCGTGACTTCACTGTAATTAACAAACATTTCACCGACGAGCAGTTTCGCTTTACAGCCGAACACTCGTAAACTCGCCAAATTCATCACCTATCAGAATATTTCTCGTCTGGCTTTAATCACCAACCAAAAAAGAAAAGGTCCCGAAACACCAGGGCCCTCTTCTTCGAGGGAACCCATTCCACGAAACGTTTTCTAAAGGCCGGGGTCCCACAAGGCTCCGTCCTTTCTCCACTCCCCTTCACACTCTTCACGAGGGATACCTCTAAGGACCCAGTGGTAAACACAGCTCTCTTCGCCAACGATACCGCACTCTTTGTATCAGATTATAGCAATAGTTCCCACTTTGAAACTCCAAAAAGCTACCAATCGCTTAGACGAATGGTTCCGCCAATGGAGAATCGAAGTGAATCCCGAAAAAAGTGTTGCAAAATACTTTCAACGGAGTTCAATGCAAAAAAAGATTCAACGACTAAAAGCAAAGCTAGATATCATTTCCTTATAATAAAAAAATAAGATTCGGCCAAATATCTAAGAGTCACGTTCGACGTCCGCATGAATTTCGCGAAACACATAAGTGTAGTTCGTAACAGAGCCAAGACAATCATTGGCCGTCTCTACCCTCTTGTTAACAGGAAGAGTAAGTTGTTGCTAAGACACAAACTCCACCTGTACAAAACCTGCGTTAAACCTATTATGTCATTCGCAAGTGTAGCCTTCGCCCATACGTATAGGACCCATCTAAATGAACTATAGAAATTAAAACTTTTTTATCCGAAAGGCCACCGGAGCAAGGTGGTATCAACGGAATTCGGATCTGCACAATGATTGCCAAATTCCCACTATCTCCGAATACTTGAAGATGTCTCAGCGCTACTTTGATAGCGCCGAAAGCGCTAGTGGAAAACGCAGCCAACTACGTCAAAATACCAAAAGTCGCGCGAACTCTCCGTAGACCGCATAACGTACTTATAGAACAACCACGGTCGCTCAACCCCGTCGACCTCAATGTCGCAGGCACATTCAACATTGACACTACACCCACACCAAATGGGACAAGCACAAGTATGATAATGGATGGGGCGCGTCGCACTCGTAGGTGGGCATGACGCGTAGCAGCACATACCACATACCGCGTACACACCGTACACCCGCATACCTGACCTCGACAAAGACTAAAACATCGACCGACAGGAGCTAAACAGTCAGAGGCAGGTCCACATACTCCCACTCGGATAGCGGTTAGATTGCTCAAACAAACCTCAACAGAGGAGACATGATGATTGGTAACAATACCAAATCGTAGACCAACATCATCCTCATCTTCCTCTTCATTGCCTTTACCTTTTTAAATAACTTGCGGCCTTTGAGACCGCGAGCCCTGTGTCAGATGAAGCTGTAAAAGACGTATAGGCTAACTGCACCAATATCACAGAAAGTAGATAATATAACCTACCCCTATGCAAATCAATATATGTTGCAAGCCGGTTACATTGTTTGCTATGCGGCAGCACTTGTATTGCTTTTTATAGCAACCGTATCAATATTTCTCTGAAACATATCAACGAGTGCCGGAACAATGTGTCTGAAGTCAAGTCTTTGAAGTCTTGGATTGGAAACGACAATATCTAGTCCAGTTTAACCTAGGAGTGGGGGATACAAATCGTGCATAGATACAATATCTATATATCGCTAGAGTACCGATCCAATATCTGTATATCGTGCGACAGAATAACTATGTATCAGATATTCAGATACCGCTGCATTACAGTGTCACTTCACAAAACATTTAACATCGAACTCGAAGGAATAATAACGTAAAATATCTGTGATATGATGCACTTAATGCGAGGTATTGAAATTGAGTAAAAGATATATACAATATCTACGTTCACTTCGTTGTAACATATATTCGTTTCAGAGTATCATAGATATTAACCAATACTTAGATATTACAATATGTCTATAAATTTAAGCAAACCAAATCCATAAAAAATCGTGTATCACTGTGTGATACTAAATACTGACTTCCTAACTGTGTTACAGAATAACGTAGATACCAACCGATATGTAGATATAGGTTCAATATCAGATATTTAAATTTAATAAATAGATACGACTTGATATAGGGTAAGTGTG
The DNA here is from genome assembly GCA_033319125.1 of Parnassius glacialis. Classification (NCBI taxonomy): domain Eukaryota; kingdom Metazoa; phylum Arthropoda; class Insecta; order Lepidoptera; family Papilionidae; genus Parnassius; species Parnassius glacialis. Next base: position 10,981,564 of record JAVANC010000015.1, on the reverse strand, counting down.
GCATTATCCATGCCTAGTTTAACCTTTGACACAGAATAAATAATAGTACTACGTATTGCACGTTTACTGCAAATGAGAACTCTTGTGGTTGTTTCCTCAATTTCAGGGCACTCCCCGTGCTGTCTCAGCTAGCATCGGGATTCCTCACAAGGTATAATGTTCTCATCTCTGACCTGGGCCACTCAAATGCCAGCTCCTTCAACATGATCCCTTCGTTAGACGAAGAGTGGCCAGGATCATCGACGGTGGAGTTTTTTCTGATCGGTTTGATTCACTGGCGATGCGAAGATATGTTGCATCCTATTACATTTTCTATAGCATTTACCACGGGAGTGCTCGGAGCAATTGTTTGGATTAATTAAACTGTTTGGATGCTTGGCGGACCATCACCGCGCAATTTACACAAAATTTTCTTCCTCGCACGACTTCTTTGTGGAATTGGCTACCATAAGTCTTCCGGACTAAAACGATTTAGGGACCTTTAAAACAAAAGCTTCATCTTTTTAAAAGGTTGGCAATGTAGTTGCAAATCTCATGGTGTTCTTGCTCGTTTCCCCCTTTTATAAAAAATTGTCCGCTTTTGTCGGCAAGATATCAGCTAGCAATCTTAATTAAAGATACTTTCCTAACATCTACAAGCACTTCTCCTATCTCTTCTTCTACTTCCTTTCAATAATTAACAATAATCATTTCCAACATAAAAGTCGATTGAGGTGTGGGATAAGATAAAGTATATGGAAGGGCTATAAAACTTATAAAAATATATTAATGTCCCCCATTACCTATACCTATAGACATTTATACTATATTTTTCTAAAAAAAAGGTACTAATGGCAATTCATAATGCTGTGTGCCCTACTTTAATGTAAGGTAGTGAAAATTGGGTGTGGCAGAAGAAGCACGAGAGCAGAATAAATGCTGTTAATGCTGTAGAAATGTGCTCATTAAGGCCGCGTTCCCACGACACGCACCCGCTACGTACTCGCCACGCGCGTCAGCACCTGTGTCTAACTCGCTTTGAAATTTGTTGCATATAATTTGAGTCTTATGACAAATCAATAAATCTGAAACTGCATTCATCGGCTTTCAACCGCACCCGCCACGCACACGCCACGCGCCCCGCCTCGTTCCCGCTCCGCGCTGATCCCGCGCTCACCCTGCACACGCGTGTTTTATACAATTTCAGATTTATTGATTTGTCATAAGACTTAAATTATATGCAACAAATTTCAAAGCGAGTTAGACACGGGTGCTGACGCACGTGGCGTGCGCGTAGCGGGTGCATGTCGTCGGCCTAAGGAGTATGTAAGGGCTGAATCTGTATGACAGGTTGAAAAATTGTGTGATAAGAGAAAAGTGCGGTTTGCAGAATGACGTTGTGACCAGGATTAAGAAAGGTATGCTTGGGTGGTTTTGTCATGTAGAAAGAATGAACGAGGAAAGAGTGACAAAGCAAATCTATTTTGGAGATGTGATGAGCAGAGTCCGAAAGGGACACCCTAGACGAAAGTTTATCGACCGAATTGGCGATATATTGAAAATGGGCCAGATTAGGAGTACCCTTAACCGACGAGCATGTATGCGTAGTGTAAAGGAGGCGAGAGAGATGTGTCAGGATCGTGCTGAGTGGAAATCCGTAGTCTCTGCCTACCCCACTGGGTGACAGCCGTGGGTATTTATGTATGTATGCACTATATTCCTTTTTCAATCGCCGTTTGTCCCACAACCTTTAAAAATCTCCCATCTTCAAGACAGGCGACAGAAGCTTCGTATTTTAACCACAGGCCAGTATATCATCAAATTGACTAAATGCCGCGAACTAACATGCTCATTTCCTATATAGGGGTTCAGTATAGGTTTAGGACAGCCAAATTCACAAAAACAGCTAAATAGATAAAACTTACAGAAATAAATTTTATCTATTTAGTTTTGTTTTAGTTTGATGTTTTCTTTATTATATTTAACTATTTTTAAAGAACATTTAACGGCCTCGGGGCCCTTACTAATTAACAAAACTAGAAAATCTCAACGTAGTGATTCTTTATGACAATTTATGAAAGAGAACCTAGTGTGTCGGGGTTATCTTACGTGAATGGTAAGTCGCCTGTTAGTTTTCATGTACTATATCACATTATACTAGGCCCGAGTCTTCTTAGCGTAAATGCAATTAAATGAAAATTAAAGCCTTAGAACGGACACTTTATTATTTTTGTAGCAAACAAGCCCCAATATAATAGTCAACTGGCTACACAACAATATTCTTACTTTAAATATTGGAATAACTACACTTTTACTTCTTCTTCTTCTTCTTTACTTTATGGCTTCCCATAGAATTCTGTCTATGTCAAGTCAGTCATGGGAGTGACAACATAACACTTTACTTTTTCTATTATAACATAATATCAACCTTTACTGGATTACCTTCAGCTAAACGATCACTCATATTCCGAGAATACTTGTATTGCTGTTTTCTAATCAACTCGCGATCTTCCTCATCTCTCTAAAGGTGAACGCAATCTGAAAAATCGTTCATCATCATCTAATAAGTCTTTATATAACGTATATTATACTCCATACAACTGCCTTTTTAAATTAATATTATGAATTCAGAATATTTTTTCTTGGAATTTTATTTTTTTGTTCCACCATTTTTTTTCCGTTGCGATTTGAACGATTTTGAGTGATCAATGTCACTGTACTGTTTCACACCAGTAGTTAGAAGAAACTACAAAATTTGTTACTAAAGATTTACATACAGCGCGTATGTGCCAATGTACGTCGAGGTCATCAGTAAATGTGGCGCGTACGGCGCGTGCGGCGAGTACGGTATTGATAAATGTACGTTTTCCTTAACCTTAACGAAAGTATACTTAAGCCCTATTACCACAGACTAATATGATACTTATGTATGCCTATTTCCTAAAAAACAGAGTACGTTAAATATCTTGATACTGTCATAGACTACAAATTAATATTTCACAACGACGCACATCTACTCTACAGCCTCATCTATTCTATATACCTAAATAAAATGTAGAGGTTTGCAGTTGTGTGCAAGTTGTGTGTGCATCACGGAAAAACTAACAGGATAGATTTCAATTAGGTTTTCTAAGTTTTATTTCTTAGATACCTGGCCCTTATGCTTATGAAAACATATTGCAATATTTTCATTTAATATAATAAAATTATTAAAGTTTTAAAAAACAACGACTTTTATAAGCACTACGTGTTCAGTAATGTGTATTTTCTTGATATATCAAGCAACGCGGACGAAGTCGCAGGTATCAGCTAGTTGAGAAAATAAATTTAAATTTAATTAAAGAAATTTGACGGCTCCGTGGCGCAGTGGCTTAGCAATGAGTTGCTGCGCTGGGGGGCGCGGGCTCGAATCCCGCACGGAACAAGTATTTGTATGGCCTACATATAATTGTTCCGGGTCTGGATGTTTGTCCTTGTGCAATTTGTGTTTGTAAACTGCCTCCACGATACAGGAGAAAATCCTTGTGTGGGTGTGACGTTTTAATAAAAAAGAAAAAAGAGAGAAAAAAGAAATTTAAATGTATTCAAAATCCTTAGAAGAGATCTAAATACCCATATATTTACTACTGGATGTTTAATTTCCTTATTTTCATCTGCAGAATGTTCATACGGACAGGCACTCTTAATATTTCAAATATTCTTAAAATCCAAAACAATATTTTCTGTTACGTTAAAATGAAATAACTTGCTCACTGTCATATAAAATGTAAAATAATATGTAAAATCAAAAACTACATAACTGTAACTTGATTTTTCCAGTAGGTTTCTTGTTATTTTGGTATATTTCATTACAATAGAATAGCTAAGACTAAAGTAATTTATTCGATTTTATGAATTTTTGTTTAAAACACCAAGCAATGAAATGGCTTTTAGGTTTGAATTACACCGAAAGAAAACAAAATCTTTCATAATTTCCTTATGCACTACTATAGCGGGTAGTTAAGCCTGTGCTATTGAGCTGAGCTGTATTTATACAGTCCGCACGGATAAAGAATACATTCAGCTTGTGCCGCCGCTCTCGAGCGGACGTGTACAAGTAGACCGCGCTATCGTCCCCGTACGTTAGGGCCCTCTCGCGCCTCCGCTCTCCTGTTCACGCTGTGCAGCGCAGTCGCCTCGGTGATTTTTTCGTCGCTCACTTTCCGTTCTTGCCCCCTGCCTCCTGGCGGGGAAGTTTGAACGCTCATTGTTATGCCTGTTGTTATTTTTTCTGTTACTTTTTGTTATTTTTTTATTGCTGTTTTGTTTCTATTATTGTTATTGTTATATTATTACTGTGTATACTGTTTCTTGGAAACGTCTCTTGTTCTTCTCAGAACAATCCCCTGTTCTTTAGAGAACAGGGATCCCCGCCCTTACTGTTTCTTAGAACATAGTCTCTCCCCCAACATGTCCACACAAGACCTTGTTAGATCAATCGTCGCCGCCCTGAACCATTCCCTTGGTCTGGGCATTAATCTGGACGAGACGGTTCTCGCCGCAGTCCAAGCCTCCCTTGCCCCTGAGCCATGTCCCTGCACCCCGGCCTCCATCGCAGCCTTCTTACCGGTCCCTCCGGCTGCCCTGCAGTCCGATTCACCCGTGTCAATCTTCATGGAGTGCTCATGCTCCGACTCCGGGTCCATGGTGTCGACCTCCCGGAAGAGCCTGCCACTGAAAACACATCCAGTAGTGGTTCCTCTGAGTCGTCTGACTCCAACGGAACCTACCGCCGCCACCCTCACCCCTGCAGCCCCCACCGCTGCCTCAACCCCCGCAGCTCCCGCTACCGTCTCTGCCCCCGCAGCCCCCGCCGCTGCTGCGGCCCCCCTAACGTCGTTAGACATCCCCCCACCGTCCAAGCCAGCCTCGCGCTGCGCTCCTACCCTGGCCAAAAACTCGCCTTTCCAAAATCTGCTACGACGCAGGTATAAAATATGATTAGGCCAATAAGATCATCCCTCTGTCGATCGACGACTTTCGCCGCCATACCAGGCTTTTCACAGCCGAGCGTGTGTCCTATCACACGTACTGTTACGGTTTCCCAATGCTAGGGAAAACCCTTAATCATAGGTAATAAGTGATTACATAGATTTCCTCTAAATAGTCATGTCATCATTTAAAGGCAGCTCTGCTTCCCGCTCCCGGGAACAAGTCAGTCTCTGCCCGACCGCTGAATCCATAACACCTCTGTATCATCTCCTGTCTGCCAGTTTCGACTCCGGGCTAATTAAAATTTGTAACCATTTCTATTTCTAAATTATACTATTTCCATTGTGTAATAAAAGTGCTTTTTTTAAAACCTAGTTTACGAGGTCCCGTATAACATTGGTGGCAGCTTAACGGATTTAAAAGAAATAAGTAAATCCTCGGAACGCCTCAATTCAGTGAAAAGTAAACAAAATAAATTCCATATATACGTGTAATTGTGTCGGTAAAAAGTGCTAAATCCCAATCTTATCTCCGTGTCGCTGTACCTCTATTAAACACCCCTGTATCCTGCTGGTCTTACCAGACCCTCACGTGCCTTGTTGGGCATACTCCGAAGACCTATCACTCACCTTGGGTGATCTCGCCTGGCTACGAAATTATTCGTGTTGCCGTCATAGTTGCAGTGTTCCTGTAATTACATTCATTCTACATCGAAGCTATTCGTGTTGTGAAAAAAAGTGTCAGTGATTTAACTATAAAGTCCATCGCATAATTTCAATTTAATTTGAAGTATTAAAAGTTTAAAAGTATTAGGGTTAGTAACATTTAATTAATCATTCATTGTTCCACTGTATTATTTCTTTATCGTTCAGTTCCGAAAATAGTGCAACATTTCATTCTAATCTCAACTCCGTACCTCACGCGTTATCTTTGTTTTACCTAACTTGCTATGCCTAAGGACGAGCCTATTACCATTTCTAAAGAAACAAAAGAAATCGACATGAACTTTTTAAGTAAATTTATTAATAAATTTGACTCTCCAGTTTCTCCTGTCAACCAGTTTGCACTACGCGTAGAGACATGTCTATCAAAGCTATTAACCGAAATCAATATCTCAATACCCACGAAAAAGAAGGGTGAACTGACTGGCCGTGTCGCCGCAATGCAATATTTAGCTTTGCATACATTTGTAAGTGGGTTAAATCCTCGATTGTCAACGGTAGTCAGATGCCGTGACCCTGAAACCTTAAATGAAGCCATTGGTTTCGCTGTATCCGAAGAAAAGATATTGCAGACCTCTTCTAAGCGTAATCTTTCGGCAAATAATACCAGTTCACCTAATCAAGGACGCTGGCCTCAACGCCAATCACAACCAAGTCGAAACCCTACACAGCGAGGCTACTCAAACAATACCAACAGTCAAGGGCCGTCTACTTCAGGTCCTCCAGTGTGCCGTTATTGTAAAAACGTGGGTAATACTATCGATAATTGTAGGAAACGGGAATTCAATAACAACCGCTTTAGAGACCAAAATAATCAGAGACTATCTCCTAGACGCTATCAAAATAACCAAGCTCAAATCCACGCGGTAAACATTAACGAATGCAGTGACTACACGGAAGATCAGGATAAATCAAACGATGATTTAAACGCATAAAGGGCTCACGGTGGTGTCTCGTGAGACCCAAAAATCGAATTCCAAAACATTACCATATCAAAGGCACCAATATTACATTCACTGTATCCACTGTATCCTCTGTATCCCCTAACGATAGGGACACGCGAATTAACCGCAATACTACATCGACTGTATCCACTGTATCCTCTGTATCCCCTAACGATAGGGACACGTAAATTAAACAAAATACTATATCCGCTGTATCCTCTGTATCCCCTTATGATAGGGAATCGCGAAGCAAACGCAACACTGTATCCACTGTATCCACTGCATCCACTGTATCCTCTGCATCCACTGTATCCGCTGTATCCTTCACACCCACTGTACCTACTGCATCCTCTGTTCCCGCTGTATCCTCTGTATCCACCGGCATCACCAAACGTAAAATCAATCATTCCATACATGCTAAACCTACCTTAGACAGCACTGTTCCTCGTCCCATTCCTGAAACCAGAATTTATGAAATTAACATTGGTCCATTCAAGAAACGTTTACCCCATATCCTTGTGTATTCCTCAGTATCGGACACTTGTAGACTCTGGTGCAACAGTTAGCCTACTGAAACGATCTTCTATACAAAACCCAGTTGACATCACAACAGAGGTAATATTCCTGAAAGGTATTGATCCTATTGATCAAGCTTCACCTACAATGGGCCATTGTCCACTTAAGATAAAAATAAATGATAAAAATAGTATCACACATAGATTCCATATAATACCTCAAATAAACTTACCTTATGATGGTATAGTTGGCACTGATATGCTAATCGCTTTTGGCTGCACAATCGATTACACTCGTGAAACTTTGAAAATAGGTGGAAATGAAATAAAATTACATTTCAATGAACCTACTTACGTTATTCCTGCCAGATCTGAAACCGTCATAGAATGCTCTGTCTCCAATTCTGAAGTAAAAGACGGACTCGTACTAGACCAATATTATCATGAAGATTTACTAATCGCTAATTGCTTAGTCGCAGTCAAAGAAAACAAAAGAATTAACTTATCAGTAATCAATACCTCTGAAACTCCTATAACCCTACAGTCAAATCTAGATATTACACTAATTCCCTTAAGTTCATTAACCAAACCTTTTGATCCAGTAAATACTTACACAGTTTGCAATTTAAAAAACACAAACTCTTACCTCCAAACACAAGAAGTATTAAACCTACTTAGAGTCTCCCACCTCAATCCTGAAGAGACAAACGCTCTTCACGATATTTGCTTTGAATACTCGGACATATTCTTTATTCTTGGCGACAAACTATCCCACACAAATGCCCTCAAGCATAACATAAAAACTAGCGATCAAAATCCTATACCCAGATCCATATCCCGTTCCCAGAGGTACATAAACAAGAAGTTAAAAAACAAATTGACCAAATGCTCGACTAGGGAATCATAAAACATTCAGAGTCTCCATGGTCTTCACCAATCTGGATTGTCCCAAAAAAATTGACGCATCCGGACAACAAAAATGGCGTATAGTTATCGACTATCGGAAATTAAACGACATCACTATTGGTGACAGCTACCCTATACCGGAAATATCCGAAATTTTAGATCAGCTAGGATAGAGCAAATACTTCTCAACCCTTGATCTCGCGTCAGGATTTCACCAAATTTTGATCAATGAGGAAGACGCTCCCAAAACAGTCTTTAGTGTACCACAAGGAGAACACGAGAAACAGCAGACAGGTAGCATTAGTAGGACGAGGGATGTTTTGAGGAAGGATATCATACAAGGAGAACTTGAGTCGAGGACATTCGAAAAATATGTGATCGGTTGAACCTTCATCAAGACTACATTCACATAAAGAATTATCCCTTATCCTTAATTTGGCTAGGTGTACCGGTGTGCAAGAATGACCAAATCGAAGACGGCAAATGGTTGATGTAGTAAATTTGTTAGCTTCACGATAATGGAAAAACTAAGGTTTGTATGGGATTGTGTCTTGAACCCGAGCGTAGTGTTTACATTTTATGGTTTTAGTTTGATCCCAGAGACCTTGCCAAGATGCCATGAAGTCAGATCCTGCTAGTGGAAGCAAGTCATGGGGGAAAATTTGATACTGAGAGGGGATACCTGTTCGTGTTGCTTTCTTAGCCAAGAAATCAGCACACTCATTACCACATATCCCAGAATGGCCTGGAATCCAAGCCAAGACAACTTTTAGGCCTTTTTTGTGACAATTATATAATGCTTTTTTAATAAAGAGGATAGGGAAAAGATTTGATTTAGAATGGAAGGAGCTGGAGATAATGGATTGGAGACAGCTAAGAGAGTCAGAGAGAATTAAGGTATTTTCCAGGTTGTGAGATTCGGCATATAGAATTGCCTCTAAGATGGCAATAGATTCACCTGTGAAAACTGATGATTCAGGTGGGCACTTAAAATTTAATATTATTCTATATTTAGGGATCCAAACTGCAGAACCTACGCAATCTTTGTTAGAAGTTTTTGAAGCATCTGTGTACATAATGATCCAGTCTTGCCAATTTTCTGAGATGATTTTCTTTAGTTTGCTGTTAGGATCAATGGTTTTCTTGTCAAGTCCAAAGTCAAGGATGACGTTTGGATTGAAAACTAGTGCTTCGTAGGGAGTGGAGAAGAGTAAGTTCTTGCTATTTTGGAAGATTGGAGATTGAATGTTTACAAACTTTATATAGCTTTTTAAAAGACATGGTATATCTTTATGTCGCCAGTATGGGGAAATTGAAATTTGTTGGTGAAGTGAGTTTAGTATATGGAACAGCGGATGGTTATGAAGAAAACACTTTTTGAACCAGAATTTGTCTGCTAGGTACTGCCTGCGAAGAAAGAGAGGACCCTCACCACACTCGGCCTGGAGAGCGTTACTGGGGGTAGATTTCATTCCTCCTGTTATAATGCGAAGGCATTTTACTTGAATTTGATCCAAAGTTTTAAGTGCACTTTTATTGCATGGTTCCCACAAAAAGGAGGCATAGTCAAAATGGCTTCTAATCAAAGCATTATATAAAAGCTTTTGGGAGTAAGGATGAGAGCCCCACCAAGCTCCTGATATAGCACGAATGACGTTAAGATTTTTTTCGCATTTTGAAGCTATGTAGGATATGTGGGGAATTCCAGACAATTTGCTATCTAGCATAACACCAAGGAATTTCACATGGCTCACATTGGGAATCAGTGAGTCTCCAATAGAGATTGACACTTCTGGGACGAGTCTTCGCCTCGAAAATACGACGATTTTACTTTTTGGGGGGGAGATGGATAAACCATGTTCTGTAAGCCATTCTTGGAGGTAATATACCGCACGAGATAATCGCGAGGAGGCGTCAGGTAAAGAATGGTCAGTAACAAAAAGAGCCAAATCATCAGCATATTGGAGTATGTTGGACAGACAGTTTACGGATCTATCTAGATCGTGGGTATATAGGTTATACAAAAGGGGACTTAGAACAGAGCCTTGTGGAAGACCTTTCGAGATGTATCTCTCTGGCATGAAATTACCCTCTACGCGCACTAGAACACGTCTTCCTGAATAAAGGTTTGACACAAAGTTCGTTATCCTCACAGGGATGCTCAGCTGATGCATCTTATGCCTGAGCAGCGGAAGTATAACATTATCGTAAGCTGCGCAAACATCCAAGAAGACACCTACAAGGAAGTTGTTTTGGGAAAATGCAAGTCTGACATTGGAAATCAAAAGGCTGAGGCTGTCAGAGGTACTCAAACCCTTTCTAAAACCAAACTGGCTCTTAGGCAAGATGCGTCTATTTTCTAGTATCCACTCTAGGCGGTTTTTGAAGAGGTGCTCCATTATCTTTGATAGAGTGGATGAAATGGCTATTGGACGGTAATTAGTGGCTGTAGAGGGGTCTTTTCCAGTTTTAAGGATAGGTATTATGATATGGGTTTTCCAGTCATCAGGAACTGCCCCTGTTGAATATATACAGTTGATTATGTCTAGGAAATATTTTTTGGATGTGGGGCCCAAGTGAGTTAAAAGAGAGTACGGGATCCCATCGATACCTGGAGAGGAAGATGGGAAGGTAGGGAGGTTACTGGGAATATCTCCTCTAAGGAAGGGACCCATGGAGGAGACAAGCTGCTACAGAAGTTGTTTATCCAAAGTGAGGGGTCAGGATTATTTATTTGGCTATCATTGAGGGAACCACGAAATAGCTTTATGTTTTTCCAAACAAGGGAGGCTGGAGAGCGAGGTGATAGACTCTCACAGAATAAAAGCCATGCTTTTTTCTTCTTCTCCGAGAATGTTTTTTTGGCTTGAGCGGCTATTTTTTTATAATTTATGAAGTTATCCATGGACATATTTGCAGAGTACTGTTGTTCAGCATCTTTGCGTTTTTTAACAATAGAAGAGCACTCTGCGTCCCACCAAGGAGGTGAGGAAATTTTTTGAATGGAGCTATTTTTAAGGGGGATAGATTTTGTAGCAGATTCATTTAAAAGGGAGATAAAATCAGAGTAGGCATGTTGTAAGTTAATGTGAGACACTGGAGGGAGAGAATGAGCTTTAGTTTCTATATCAGAAAGATATAGATCCCAGTTGGCTTTGGACACGTTAAACTTCGAGATGCATGATTTATTCCTATTGGGAAGGCTTCTACTGGACAAAGACCAGAGGATGGGGAAGTGGTCATTACCAAAGGTGGACGATAGAGTGTTCCAATTGATACTTGCAACTAAATTAGCAGAGCAGAGGGATAGATCTACAACAGAATTAGGACTTTGGAAAGGGTAGACCATGCGGGTGGGAGACCCATTATTCAAAATGCAAAGGTTAAACTCATTAAAGACGTCTATTAGAAGATAGGAGAAAGAATCATTTTTATGAGAACCCCACAGTACATTGTGACTATTGAAGTCCCCAATTACAATAAAAGGAGGAGATATGCTAGACAGGATTAGGTTAAGCTCTGGGATACAGGCAGGAGTAGGATTGGAAATATATATTGACACAATTGTGATGTCCATTACTTTTACAGCTGTTGCATTAATATTCTCTTGCAGAGGAGGAAGGGGAATTGAGCAAAAGGTAAGATTTCTATTTAAAAGAATCATAGTGCCACCGTAGCCATCGCTGCGGTCGTCACGGATACACGAAAAACCAGGGATTCTGAATCTGAAACCAGGTCTTAACCAGGTTTCCGCAATAGCAATGACTGAGGGGTTATGAATATTTATCAAATTAGTTAGTTCAGATTTCTTGTTCTTGATGCTCCGACAGTTCCACTGGAGGATGTGGAGGCGATTGAATTTTATAAATTTTTTGGAAGAGCATGTCAAGTTTATTTCTCACGTTAAACGGTAGGTGTATGTCGTCAAATTTGCCAATTATATCAAAGATGGAGGACACAAGGTTTTCCAGGAGATTATCATTAGGGGATAAATTAGCTTGAAGAGCATGACCATTTGGAAGCGAAGAGGTAGGGGTTCTTACAATATTGTTGTGTGCTACCTTATCATAGCCTACCGAATTTGGAACAGGTCTAGTTGGGTTAATTCTGAAAACAGTCTTTCTATAAGATTGAGAAGCATGAGGAGCAGGGTGAATACTTGATAACTGTTGTGATGAAGTGGGGGGGGGGAAGGAATCCCTAAAGATGCAGCTACATCAGCATAAGGTCTTCTAACTGCAGGAAATCGAGCAGATGCCTCTAAATATGAAATATTTTCTTGGGACATGACCAGTTTAATGCCTTTTTGTCTAGTATGTTCAGGGCAACTTTTATCAGTTGCCAAGTGATTAGCAGAGCAGAGCAGGCATGTTGGGATATCAGTGTGTTCTTTTGAGCATTTGAAACAGCGTGGTTTTGATCTACACTGAGCCTTTACATGTCCAAAGCAACAACACTTCAGACACTGTATGGAAGGGAGTATATAGGTTTCGACAGGAATTGAGGTGTAAAAGCAGTATAAGTGAGAAGGAAGCTCTTGGCCTGAAAATATAAGGACAACGGTTTGGGTGGCGACCCACTCAATATCATCGCCTTTCTTTACTTTTCGGTGTAATCTCCTAGCCTTTATAATTTCTCCTCTACCTGAGGGAAGTTCCGACTCACACACCAACTCCTCCATGGAAATATCGGTTGGTATGCCTCTAACGACACCCATTCTGGTAACATTGAAGGTTGGAATGACTGCTGATAGTTTATATTTAGCAAGAAAGGATGATTCAATAAAATTATTGGCATCTGTAGCAGTTTTAAAAGCTATTGAGACCCTGTTACGACATAAATTTGTTATGCTTTGTTTTTCAATATTGGAAACCTTGTTTTGGGATAGGATATGGCCGATCTTGACAGGTCGGATTGTATAACCAGATGAAGGATCAGGTTCTATACGCTTAAGGTGAATTGTAAAAGGCCCTTCATCACTATCTGTGTATTTTTTCTTTTCTAGAAAATCAGGGTGGGTGTAAATGTTTTGATATGACGCTGAAGGCGTGTCATCATGACCAACTTTTTTTTTATGAATGCTTGATGTTATATCCGTACATTTTCGTTTAGAGGGACCGAAACCCGATGGATTGTCTTTATCCGGTGGTTCCGAATCCACCCCGTCAACGTCCATCGTGTTAGTTAAGAATACATAAATTGATTAACTATCGCTACTTACCAACGAATAAGTAATGAACAACACAACACAAATTTATATAATAACAAACACAGAAGACGGCAAAGATATTAACGAAGCTCTACACAAAAATATATCCGAAATTCCGAAAATCGCTGAAACACGTGTGACTACCAATCACTCTGACAGCAGAATCTGAATTGCACTTCAAAGCACTGACTTACAATATTTAAGTATTTGAAAACAGTTGATGAAGCTATATTAAAAAGAGAAGCTATTCGTTCATTGCTATCACCTGTACAAAGTTTCATTAAGAACATAGCTAGACTTCTTTTAGGTGATTTAACCCTTTCAGTGATAGATGAAATTTCAACTAGTAATTGTTCACATTGGTAGTTAGTAAATCCTAACCAATACTTGCATAACGTTGAATTATGTTCAATGATATTTAAAATATTATAATTCTGAGTAACACTACTTTTAAGTAGTGAAAGGTTGTCTATTTGAGGTGCAGTGAAATCTGAACAGTTAATACTTGTGTATAAATTACTCCAATCATTGTGAGGTTCATTTAAGTGGTATTCACAAATACGAGCACACAGTGACATATAAAATGAGTGATTAATCAGCAATCTCTCTTTTAGTACTTTAGGTATTAAGAATCTAAATGAACGATTACATAACTTAAAAATACAGTGACGGGAAGTAGAAGCAGCACGCTTATAATTAGCTATAGTAATTTTTGATACCGCTCTGGAAATGGCAGGAGTTACAGTTGCAGGCATAGGGGGTGGTTGTGGGATGTTACAATCGTCTTCAATATTCATGCATTGTAATTCCATATCCCTGTTATCATTTCGTTGTCTCTGTCTCTGTACAGTTCTGGAAGCTCTCAGCCAACAAGGATTGCAGACTCGTCCTAAACAATCCCCCTGAAAAAAGTGTTTTTTTTTTCATCAGCTAACCGTCATCAGCTAACCGAACGGACTATAGTTTTACAGTGTTTACCCTAAATAATAATATTTATTAATATTTTATTTATTTCAATCTTTATTAAACCAAATTGTCTTAATGCCTTTTAAAATTATTTACAATAGCATGTATTCGTTTCCCTTCATAATACTTTTGTGGTAAACCAGATTCCACTAAGGTAAAAAAATAAAAATACATCTAATCAGACAGGTAAAGAAGTGAAGAAGTGGTTATTTTCGAATTATAACATTATTTGACTAAGCACAAGTTCTTTGAGGTTTTTTTTACACTGATTTCATTTAATGTAAAAAATATTACTTATACAAGTAAGTACAAAGGCATACAAACATGGATGTAAAGTAAGAAAGAAGTTGCATTTATCTAATAACAACTAAAGATAAAAAACTGTGGTTATCAAATATCCCCCCTATAAGGCAATCTATGGGGGAGATCTATGTTCAGCAGTAGACTTTTGATAGGCTATAAAATTAAAGATGACCTGGTGATGAACAGCCAAATTGTGTGGAGTGCATGATGTATGGTACTACAAACATCAATCTGTGTGCCAAAGTGATTATGGCAACTCCTCCAGGTCAGGCCTATTTCAGACAGGGGATCATTTACAGGCTGTTAAAGTAAGTACCTGGTGTGATGGTATCCACTGCAAAATAATATCTCTTTCTGCTGAGTTAATAGGCACAGCCCTTGTACAGAATGCTCTTAAAATTGAAGATCTACATGGAATACAAATATTCCTATACCCAAATCTTCTAATGGATTGAGCAGTTGCAATACTTTCTTTAATATTCTTAGACAGTTACAACAAACAGCGTCAAGTGGGTGTAACTGAAAAAAAATGGGAATGCAAATAAAAAATAAAAAAGTAAAGAAATATTAAATTCAGAAGGAATGTACGTTACCTACAATCGATTTTGAGGGGGAAGAGATAGAAGAGGGAGGCGAGGTTGTTGTAAAACCCCAGTGAAGGGTTGTTACAGAATCCTATCCTTCCTGTATAATAAACTAATCCTATAGCTTTTGAGATATATTGGAAATCCAAAAGAGAAAAATCAATTATATATTATGATTCCCTACAAAGCGGACGTTCAAAAGTGGGGCAAGAACAAAATCTATGTGTGCGTTATCAACTTGTGTTTACGCTAGACGAAACACACACAATTGAAGAAATAATGTGGCCAATACATTAAATTTTCCCGAAAAGTAGGGAAGTTGAAACTATATTGGACTAATAGTTAGAATGTAACGGATGACTCACACAAATGTGAAAATAAGTTTGTTTGAACTCTATTATCGAAGTGTAGCCCGCTAAATTCAAAAAATTTTTGAATAGGATAATTGCCTATCTAGCCAAGTGAGATACTTTTATGAACCATATAAATGTGATTGCATCATATTTTTCTTTGTATAGAGACGTTATAATTATGTGACTAATGCAAGTTCGATATACACCCGCCCGATGCCTGACACACGACTGTTCGACGAACGATTGACCGTATTCAATCTATTATTCAATTTGTTTTTAACAATTTTTTCAATAATCGTCGAGTAATGGTGTACTTTGGTACCTTACTGCATGCATAATGTAAGCTAAAATACGAAAAACACAAGAAAATTTTAATTTTGTTAGGTTTTACACAGTCCTCTCGGATGACAACACATCTCTTTATTGAGGATAGTTGTAGATGTATATGGGTCACAGCATCCACTTATCATCAAGTGCACCGTGTGTTCGTATGTCACCGTATCCTATAAAAAATGTAATGAACAAATTTTTGTATTTTAATGGGCTTCCAACTGCTTTCATTTCGATTGTGTCTGATGTTTTTTGTCTCACAAGCCGCAATGATCGGATCAGAAAGAAACATAAAACGAAAAACAAACATGTATTTTTATATCAGACCATATAAAAAGTTTCCTTAAAATTCATCATCCATATTTTTTTATTTTTTTTAAAAAACGTTACCCCCACTAGGATTTTCTCGTGTATCGTGGAGGCAGCTTACAAACATAAATTGCACAAGGACAAACATCCAGATCCGGAACAATGATTTGTAATGCATACAAATATTTGTTCCATGCGGGATTCGAACCCGCGGCCCCCAGCGCAACAACTCATTGCTAAGCCACTGTGCCACGGAGCCGTCGATAAATAAAAACAATGCGTTGCATTTTTTCAATGTTGGCAGCCTTCGTAGTTATAAGTTGTCAAGTTGCGGTACGCACTCTATTTAATGAGGGCTAATAATCTTCCACTGACCAGATGTCGCTAGTTGTGACTGAGGTAAAGTTTTTTGTAACATAGTATCAATTAATTGATAAATGAGTTTTAAACAATAGTTTATCATTATTTAAAATATTATATTATTACACAACACAATGCGTCAGAGGTTTGATTTTTTAATTTTTTGCACTTTATAACTCCTTTTTAAAAAATCGGCTTTTAGTTATATTTTATAGTTTGGTTTACTCATTTCTAATGTAATTAATAATAATAATAATAAATTTATTGCCTCTAAAATACACAGTTACATTCACGTTAAAACAAAGGAACATTATAAATTATTTGAGACAAAAGGAGACGGCTCAGCTTTGTCTGTAATGAGATAGAGATCTCATACAGAGCTGTTTTTCAGCCGCTCCTTCCTCCCTGAGGTGTTGTGCGGGAGTCCAAAGTAGCAGGCTCCCCATTTACCTGACTTATACTTTTAAACTATGTCCAAAATAATTAAATGTGATAAAATCGCAAATACAAAAAAAAAGATTAAAAACATAAAACACAAAATAAAAACATTTAAAAAATATGCATAAACAACCATTACGAAATGAACTAACAACAGATTCAAAAAAAAAACAACAACACGGGAAATAGAAAATATAAAATAAACTTTCCTTTCTTTGAACTGTTTTTAACAGAGCCAATTTATATTTGGCTTTGAAGCAATCTACTGACATTTTCTTTCTCATGGGTGGAGGGAGGTCATTCCAAATTCTCGCTGCAGTGAATTTGAAACAACTCCTATATCTTGCTGTTTTGTGTGCGGGTGTGTGAAGGAGCATTTGTGTGTGAGAACGAATACTTCGACAGGAAATATCTTTGATCCAGGTGAGTTTTTCGAAAAGGTATTCTGGCTTTTTGTTCCAAATTACCTTTTGGACTATCGAAGCATAGTGTAATTCTCTCCTGGCGTCCATATTAAGTATGCCTTTTTTATTTAAGTATGGGGTTATAAATTGTCTTCTTGGCACATTACAACAGTATCGAACACATGCATTTTGTACTCTCTGTATTGCTCTTTCGCTATTAGCTGACAATTTAGGGCCAAAGACTGAGCTGCAGTAGCTCAATTGTGATAACACCAATGAGTCACACAAGAGAAAGCGTAGGTCCTCTTTAATATACGGTCTTATTTTGTATAAAGTTTTAAGTTTAAAGTACGAACTTCTTATCTTGTTATTGATGTGTTCTACAAATTTCTGCTCTCCGTCTAGTATAAGCCCTAAATTACGAGCGGATCTTACTTGTGTCAAGGTTTCATGTTCTATTTTAATCGTATCCTCGCTGTCTAAAATAGTTTTTATTTGTTTTTTTGTGCCCAAAACTAGTACTTGTGATTTAGTTGCGTTTAATACTAGGGATTTTTTTTGGGACCAGGTTTGGATATTATGGAGATCCTCATTTATTCTGTTTATTCCCTCTTTAACATCTCTGGGGTCAAAAGAATAATACAGCTGGGTGTCGTCTGCGTATAAATGGTATTTACAATGTTTTATTTGCTTAGGCAGGTCTGCTGTGTACAGAGAGAACAAAATAGGACTGAGTAAGGAGCCTTGGGGTACTCCTCTTACAATTTTCCGTAGAGAGGAGAATTTCTTGCCACCATTGCATCCATCTGTTACCACAATTTGTTCTCTGTTGGATAGGAATGACTGAAACCACCTACATGTGTCTTTAGAAAAGCCATAGTGCTCTAATTTATTTAAGAGGATTTCAGGTTGTAGACAGTCAAATGCCCGCGTGTAATCCAACAGCACCATAATACTGCTCAATCCCATATCGGAGGCCTCTGTTAGATCGTCAGTGACATTTAAGAGGGCAGTTTCCGTGCCATGCCCTTTTCTGAACCCTGATTGAAACTTTGGTAGAGGGTTATTCGTTTCTAAGTAATTTAGCATTTGACAAAGTATAACCTTTTCTAAGACTTTAGACAACACCGGGAGGATCGATCGCAGATCTTTTAGTTCACTTGCTGTATTCTTTTTAGGAATGGGCTTGACTAGAGCTCTTTTCCATTGCGTTGGGAATGTACTGGTTTCGATCGACTTGTTTACTATAAATGTAATAATAGGGAGAGTTACAGGTAAAGTTAATTTAAGCATTTCAATATTTAAGTTATCGTGCCCTGCGGCTTTTGTTTTTATTTTATTGATAATCTTACTGATTTCTATTTCATTTGTCGGGTTTAGGTCGAATAGGGTATCGTGTGAGCATTCGTTACATACTTTATAACCTTGTTTGAGTTCTGGTTTGTCACATGGCGGCAAGTCTAGAAAATAGTCATTAATAATATTTATTTATTTATTTATTTATTCTTCTTTACATCTACCTTATAATAAGGGATATAAAGGGCGGACTTAATGCCTTGTGGCATTCTCTACCAGTCAACCCTGGATGATTTGAGAAGCTGTGGTAGGTGCAACCACTCCATAAATTAAAAATAAGTAAAAAAACATTATATCTAAACATAAACATTATATCAAAAAGCAAATAAATAAAATATTTTTAAACTATACAACTTAATATTATCTACTTTGTAACAAAGAAAAAAAAATAGTAAATATAAACGGACACTTATTTATACAAAATCTCTAAATAAATATAAAATAATACAACACAAAAATAAAATAACATGATGCATATAATATAAAATACATATTATATAAAATATCAATTACAAAGCGAAAGACGGAGAAAAACAAAAATCGGATATATCAGATGGTATTATTTCTGTTAAAGAATTCTCGTACTAGTCTTTTAAAATAATATTTGTTACTGGTTTTTTTTTTTATATCAACAGGCAAGGCATTCCAGAGCAGTATGGACTGCACAGTAAAAGAGGAATTAAAGAAATATAACTAATAATAAAGAAAGAAACCTTAAATATTACATTTTCTTAAGAAATTATTATCCCGCTATGAAATCTGTCAAATATTTTACCTCACTTACAGTGAGTGGCGCCGCCCTGGTAGCAGAGAAAGTCGTGGATGCCCGCATTCCTATCGACGTGTTTTAGTTTTAATTAAAAATAACTTAAAACTTAAAACACTTTGGCAACATTTTCATATAATGTTATATGTTAGTTTTTAAAAATTCATATTTATTTTCAATGAATGTTTTACGTAAAAATATAAGTTCAAAAGCATTAGTTACTCGTGAAATGTAATGTTAATATGTTTCTTGTGTTTCTCTGATGTACTGACATCCGTTTACTGCGTCATTTTTAATTAAAGTTTTGGGAGCTGTTGTCAACACGACACGACGACACGAGCACTAACGGGCCGAGTATTGAACTAAGCCATACTGGCTTAGTTTGAGTTGCCTCACATTACGGACGCGGACTCGGCTTCTAGGTGTTATTATTCTAAGGATTTTACAATATTATCAGTATTTAAAGCACATAATATATTGATAAATAAACTTTATAATATAAGAGTTCACTGAAAATCTATTTATTGAACTTTAGTACTTAATGTTAACTTTTTTCCTAATTACATAATATTTTATTTTTACTATAAATATTAATACATATAAATTCATTTTTGATTTTGATTTCGCATTGACTGACACAAGATTTATTACATACACATTAGATATGATATGACCCATTGATTACAAAAACTTCTTTTATGTATATTTTGTGTGATTTTATTTTATCTATTAATTAAATTAGATTTTATCAATAACATAACACTTCAATATTTTGACACTTTTAACATACTAATAAGACTTGTGTTTGTTATTTGTTTTAAGTAATTCAACATAAATTATCGATTTTCCAAAATTCTAATTTCGAAAAGTAAACTCACATAATACTTTTAATTAAACTAATCCGTTCTCATTTTCGAATGTAAATACTAATATTTAGCAAACCTGTTTAACCTCGTAAGGCCCAACCTAAATTTATGTCGATATACATTACGACCCAACGTACTAAAAATAGGTGCAAGTAGTTGCGGCCCAGAACTTTGGTTAAGTACAAAAGTGTGTAAATGTATTACTTTTGGTCAAATTATTTTAAGGGGTATTTCCTATACCTAAAGTTACCTATTTCACGCAAAAAATATGTTGAAATAGCTTGTCCTTATTTTAGGTCACTGGGCCACTGTTTAATATATAACATTAGTTTGAATCAATCAAATCTATTCAGTTATTTATCATGGAATAGCAAATTATACCAGAAATAAAAATAAACTTTGTAAAATAAATATTTATTATTTTCTTCCTTCATTTTAAACGTTATTAATTAATAATTTTATGTAACAAAATTACAAAATTTTCTAAATCAGTCTCATTTTTAGCAAACAATGTATCTTCGCATTACACATGTTAATCATATTACTAAAATAATGTTCTTACTTACTATAATCAATGGCAATATTTCAAATAATAATATTCAAGTTTCACACACAATACTAATTAGAAATATAGATACTTAAAAAAGAAAATTTTAAACAAATGTATCAATCAATAAATCTCACTGTGGAAGTTATAAAAACAATTGCTTTCTTTAGTTAGGCACAAGTGAATGTTGCACTTATTGCATATAATTGTGCTTTTCTCGTTACATCCTGGTCTTCTGCACCTGTTTTGAACTTCTGCAGCCGACGGCAAATGGAGTGCACCATGAATTCTTGAACTGGCGCTGGGAAGCGGTAAAGCTGGTCTAGAGCGTTTAGGTCGAGACTGTTCTTCGTCTTCTTGTGGTGAAATTAGCAGTTACTAAAGTTTCGGCTATTTCCATTTTAAAACTCCTCAGTTGCTGATTTTTTTTCACCGGGACATTTTTGCGTAACTCTTTTGCTTTATAATTTAACCATGAATTAGTTGTAGCCAAATCAAACATGTGTGCGATAAATCGCGTTGTCCATTTTCTTGTTCGATATCTCGACGGCGCCACAGCTAAGAGACGATCAGCAAAATCGACTCCTCCCATATTAGAATTATATTGTTTTACTACTTCCGGTCTTGGTACAGTAACATACAATTTATTCTGTTTACACCATCTTTGGCAGGTGTCGGAAGTTAGGGCAGCATGCACAGTAGACAGGAAAGTGACAGGTTTGTTATCAAACCATTTAGTTATAGCTATATTCTTCTCATCGTTGACCAATACCTGACAACTACCTCTCCCTGCTTTCTTTAAGTATTTGTCTTCTTTGAGTATTAATCTTGCGGACTTAGGTACTCTGTTCTTCATCAATGTACCAGCGCACATCAGACCTCTGTTTTTTAATTCCACCATCAGTGTCTCGGTGGTAAAGTACCTATCACAGTAAATTATATGTCCCGGCAACAAATCCTCCGTTATGGCAAGAACTGCCTTCTCTCCCAACCCGAATGATGTATCAGCATAAGAAGGATATGTAGTCGCCCCTTGATATATATCAAAATCACACACTTCTCCGGTGGGATTCGCCAAGACAAAAGTTTTTAAACCTGTAGGATTAGGTTTACCTGGGCAATATTGCTTCATCCCACAGGCGCCCGTAAAAGGAATTATCATTTCGTCAATTGACAGTTTTTGATCCTTTGGTATGGAATGACAACCCTTAAGAATTTCTTTGATAAGAGGGTGACCTTTCCAGAGCTTGTCTTTACTTTTATCTTCGGCAGAAAAGTCGTTGTCATTAACGAGTTTTAAAGAATTCCGAAGAATGAAAAATCTATTCCGAGACATATGATCAGCTACAAAAGCGACACGAAATTTGTGTTGCTAGTACATTCGGAGAATTGGATGTCCAATACAAGACATGGCTAAATTAATTGCAATAAAAATGTAGCACTCGGGAAGTGTCAAATTTAAAAACTGGCCGTTTCTTGATAGATACATCTCATTGGATCTATCTACGATAATTTGCATCAGCTCATCATTTACGTATCGACGAAAATAATCAATTTTACAGAATACTTCGTCATTAAGAGGTAAATACGATGGCTGCATAAAAGGAATTATATCAGGATTAAAATCTTTTTCTTTCCAACCTCCAAATTGTCCATCTTCATTGCCAATATCCTCGTTATCTTCAGCTTCCACTTGCTGGTACAATCTCCCACGAGATGAACTTGCTCTTCTACTACTTGATCGAGAAATCGAAGAAATTCTTCGACCACGACGGTCACCTCGACGCTGTAAGCTCCTCCCTCGCGTAACAGAAGAATTAGAAATCGCAGGACTTGAAACTGTAAGCTCACCTTCAGAATCAGAAGACGATTCTGCTGAGTTGTCCGATTGACGATTTCGGCCCTGAGGTCGATAATCCACATCATCGATATCATCATCGCCTTCATCATTTTCGAACTCGGATACGCCCAGAAGCTGATTTTCTATAGCTTCGTCGTCCATGGCTTAAACAAAAGAAAATAAAGTAAACACTCAATGTCCTAAAATCATGACATAGAAATTAGGCTAACTTTTACAATAAAAACCCACCGACCTTATTTTGGGACATAGTTTTTATCGTTCGAATATTACGGAATTAAAATTACTTTGCTACGAAAAAAACATGTCGGAACAAAATATAATATATCCGCAACTGTTTGCAATACATTTTAGACATCACCATGTTATGATTATAAAGATATGAATAGATTTACTTACCAATCTCCACGAGACTTCCGTTCACATGAGATGAAACGTCAAAAAGACAGATTCTTGGTTCTTAAATGTCAAGTTGACATTGCCAAAATTAGAGATGCGTTCATAGTTAATAGTTTTTTGATGGCAGATTTAAAATGGCGGGATTTAAAATGGCGGGATTATTTAAACCAAAAATTACGTTCAAATATCATGTCATAATTTTAGGTCGCCGGGCCGCAATTTGACGATTTTAAAAGCTGTGTTGGGCCGGAAGGCCAAAATATTTTTGTCATTAAATTAGGTCATTGGGCCTTACGAGGATATTATAATTATTAATCCAACACTTGTTGCACTGATAAAACCCTACATGTTGGCAGAAAAACTATGTGAATTTGTTACTTGTTACAAGTGGAAATATTTTTTTTTTCTTACTTTAACACGAACACAGTTTATATCTTAAATAAAGTATCTTTTATATTCGATAAACAAACAAGTTTATACTTTTTACTTTTGCTACCAAATAGTTTAAAACCAAAGACATTTAATTAGTGGTAGTAGTAATAGACCGGACATCAGCAACAAAATAGTCACCTCTTACTTATGTCCTATAGGATATATTTCGAATTTATGTCATTTAGTCTTAGTGACATCGTCAAAAGCTCAAAACGCATTCTTTTCCTAAATTAAAAAATATTTTTAAAGAAAATATGCCCGATAGTGCAATAAGGTATTGTAACTCCCGATATGAAGCAAAAACTGAATTTGATTTCAGTTTATTATCGCAAGTATAATGTATGCCATCAGTGCCGGCCCGAGGCAAGTTTTAGGATGGAGCGAGATCCAATTTTGGCGCCCCCCTTGCTTGCCCCTAATATATACTAGTTGTACGTGCACATGCAAGAATGCAACTGGGAAGATCTCGACAAAATCTTAAGTCTATGTCTAATTTGTTGATTGAAAACAGCCATGCTCGTGGCATTTTAGCCACTGCACTCCTTATGGTATCTATAGGAACCGTTGATGTAGAATGAAAAAACACAATTAAGAAGGAATTTTACATTTATACACTTATTATATATATCTAGTGTACATTTATTTAAATAAATCATAACAAATATTGACAATAAAACAAAATTAAGTCAACATTCATTAATGAGATCAATAAGCATAATCAACTTTAGAACTGGTACCTACTTATACGTTATACTTATAAGTTTACTAATTAATGTAACAGTGCTTATTAAAAACAAGCTCTTCAGGTTTAGCCTACTGGCTCCTAATAATAATATAATTAACCCATTGAATGTCGGAAAAATTAAAACAATAGCATATCAATAGCAATTAGGATACCTGTATGTCCTTAAAACACTGAATGCGTTTACAAATTTTGAACCACCTTGTTATATGCGACGAAAAATAGATTCTGTTTGACAATCGTAAGTACTCAGCAAGTTGCTTGGATCCTGATTCAGCGCCTAAATAATGCCCTAAGCGAAAACTTACACCTTGAAAAGTGATGGTCACTGTTTGTTGGTCTAGCGCCGGTATGATTCATCACAGCTTCTTACCAAACAGGCAGGGCCTGATTTATCTAGGCTAACCAGGCTGGAGAATAGGACTGAAGGTTTGAGGGGGCGCTGCGCTTGCTTTTGCAAGCACACACTTATGTTCAGAATAAAATTTCATATAATATTATCAATAAATGATAGAGTAAGTGCCGCAAATATTTTACTTATTGCTTATTTTTCATTTTTGGTGTAAAAAAATAAGCAGATTTTAAAAATAAGACTGAAATGATGATACAAAGATATAAACTGTTCAAGCTCTCTTCTCTACCTCTAATTTTATTAAGGTGTTTTGCCAAGGCTGTCTATGACAACTTCTATCTGCCATGTGTTCCATCTCTGCGCAGGAAGAACGACTCACTGGCCCGTGCCGTAAAGGAGACAATCGATCTTTTAAGTTCTCTTTTTGAGTCCAACTCGACTCTCGATGATTGGGGATACACACCGCCGAACATCCCGCGGTGTGATTGTTCCATGCTGGATGTGCAGTTTACACAGTGTTCCGTGTGAAAAGCATTCCTCTCCCTGAACTTCAACAAGTCGAGTGGGCCTGATGGAGTCCCTCCTATTGTGCTGAAGAGGAATGCTCTGGAGTAAGCAACGGTTATAACGCGTCTTTTCCGGTACTCCTACTCCTTAGGTTAGATTAATCCTGAAAGAATAGAAGCCAGATTTAATGCACCCGATCAGACCCGTCCAACTACAGGCTTATCGCCATCGCCTCCTTCTTTTCCAAAGTAATTGAATCCATTATAAACTGCTAGACGCCAATGCGGTCAATAATCAGCTGTTTCTAGTTCTTATCTTCTAATTTACCTGACTCTACACTGTTTCTGCATATCATTTATATGTTGCTGTTACTTGTTGTAACACTGGTAATGGATTTTACATCGACCGTGCTAATATTTTTCGGAACACGTCATCTACTATCGGAACAAACTTGTGGCTGAATTCCAGTCTTTATAAACAAAATCTCGGAGTCGGGACGACTCTAGTCCAGTTTAAACTTCAGAAGCCACAGGTTTGCTACGTTACCACTAAAAAGAACCCCTTTGTCGTATCTCCTTAACTTCTCAATCTCAGCCGGCATCGAATGACGTACAGTTTGCGGTCACTTGGTAGGGAAGCCTAAATAGGCCTCTAAAAAGCTTGGCGTGCTCAGCAGAGCGGGACAGTATATTCTGCCGGCAACCGTTTGCAACTTTACAAGGCGCAAGTTTAGTCTCACAGGGAGTACTGTTTTCATTTCTGGACCGGGGCAACCCAGTGCCAGCTACTTCCTTTTGACCGCATCCAGCAGAGTGGCTCAAATCGTTGACCACCGAGTTCTTTCTGATCGGCTCAATTCACTAGCGCTGCGAAGAAATGTTGCATACCATTGCATTTTCTATCGCATTTTCTACGGGGAGTACTTAGGTAAATTGTCTGGATTTATTCCAGCTGCTAAATACCACGTACCAACCACACCATCTGGATGCTTGGCGGTGCACCATTAATGTGCAAATTACTAAAAGTTTTCTTCCTCGCAAGACTGTGGAATCATCTACCACTGGCGATGTTTTCCGGACCGATACGACTTAGAGACCTTCAAGCAACGAGTGTACTCCTTTTAAAAAGATCAGCAACGCACCTGCAATTTCCCTGGTGTTGCAGTTATTTATGGGCGATGGTCGACACTTACTATCAGGAATGTGGGTGGAACCACGGGGTGAAAAGCTAGTAAAATATATGAAAATCTAGTAAATATATTCTGGCTGGGCAGGCACAAAGAGAACAGGCCATATTCTTAGTTAGCTTAGGGCTGTCAGAACTCCAAATCAGGCACTGCAAACAGGATGAGCATTATTGCAGATGTTACTATGAATAACTGAACATAATGATGGAGAAGCTCATACGTCTCCAACCAGCTTTGGTCAATCGCTCGTCCCCACTGTTCCTGTACGGCAACGCGCGACTTCATATTGCACAACAGATGGTCTTGAAGTTACAAGAGCTGGGTTGGAATCCAGCTGATTTTTTCAAGAAGAGCATCAATAAATTGCTACTGCATTAGCAAAGATGCATCGATTGCATGGGTGATAACTTTGATTAATAGAAATTAAAAATATAGAAAAATACTTACGTTAACTTATTACATAAAAAACGGCAATTTCATAGGTAAAGACCTAATATTAGGTAACGTATCTTGCCAATTATTTAATACTAAGAGCTGAAGGACTGCTTTCGGGTGACTTTTATTGATATGTAAAACTTTTTCAAATACATCATTTCTCTTGAAAGGTCCAATCCTGAAATATCGCGATTAAGATCATGCGTTCATTTTTCCTCCAACTTTGAGCATACTTTCTGAAAATTTTGATCGGTCTTATTCAAATCATAGAGGAAACTCTCTATTTTCTTCTATTCTATAAACGCCAAATCTCATTAATTGTAAAAAGTCGTGTAAGGCATGTCTCTATTTTTATGGCGGTGTCTAACATAAGATGGAAAACATTTGTTCTGAATAACATTTCTGGATTCGGAATATATTTATATTTTTTTCTTCATATATATAGAGTCAAATATATCTGAATTTGGGATTTTTCGAACCTTTAAAAATTCATAACTCCTAAAATGTTAAGTTTATGGTAAAAAGTCACGGTACTTTTTATTTGCTTTTTTCAAAGAATAGAAAAAAATTGACCAGTTTAAAAATAACAATTCCTTACAATTGAAAAAAAAAATCGGTTTAAATGATATGGCACTGAGTTGCACTATTTACTTCTGCGTACTGATGCGACTAAGATCGCATCTTGTTCGACACACCTTCTTTAAAGTTAAGCTCTTCACATGTTTTGAAATAACTTCCCATCTTTTTGTTGAGTTTGTAAAAAATACAAAAAAGCGCTAAAGAATACCGCGCTCGTCTCAACAAATAATACCATACGCATATACGAATATACTGACTAGCCACACGTCTGAAACCAAAATATTGAAAAGCGAGGAAATTTCCATCAATAAACCAGGCACATGAGTAAAGAAACCAAACAGAGACTAAGCTTCTAAGGAGCGTGCAAAATTGTTACCTAAATAAGCTAAAAGATTGTATTTTTCTAAAATGTAGAGCTATGCTATTATAAAAAAATTGACTAAGGTGCCTCCTGGGACTTGGCGCCTGGAGCGGCCGCTCCGTTCGCCCTATGGTAGGGCCGGCCCTGTATGCCATCAAAAACATAACATGAAAACGCAATGTATCTCTCAAGTAATACATATTATATTAAATTAGATTGTTTAGTGCGATTGCCAAGTCAATTTATTTATTTAAAACATAAAAGATTTTTCATATGGATGTGGTCACTATAAGATGTTGTTAGGTTAGCTAATTACGTAATAACTCAAGACAGAAGCAATCTTAAGTAGGGACTGAATAAATTAACCGAATTGGTATTACATGGATCTCAGAACTTTTTACGGTAGAAGAATTGAGTTGCGAGACTTGGGTTTTTTTACAAGTTATGTTTTTGATGGCATCTCATTTTTTTTGTAGATAGTTATATCTAGGTACCTATCTACATATATTATTCCATTATATTACACATATTATATAGGTACACTGATTCATTCACTGCAAATGTAACTTTGTAATCCTATATATTTATATGGGATTACAAAGTTATTTATGCTGTTAGTGTATCTCGAAAACTGGACAGAAATTGCAAAATATTTTAATTTTTCCTTGATTTATATACTAAACAATAGCTGTATTGTAAATTTGAAGCTTCTGCGTCTGCTAGAAGTGCCTTAGAGTTTTGATGATCGGCAGTGAGTGACAAAATTAAGAAACTTTGACTAGTTTTAATTCTTAAACTACTGGTTCAATTTGAATGAAATTTGCAATATACTGTGTCTATATAATACATGCTTGGTTACTGAAAATTCAGGCTTTCAGTTTTATCCACAACGAAGTTATAGGGGTCGAAAATTGCCTGAATTGCTTCGAGAAAAGGATGGTACAGTCGTGCCGCTTTTATGCTCGACTTGGCGGATATTTACCCCATAATTTTTTAATTTTATTATTTCTGGTATAGTATGTTTCTAAAGCAGGCGGAAAACGTACATTGACCTTTGACGATGTCGTCGGGGTAGCCAACCTTTTTCTTTGGTTTTATCTTTTATTGTGTATCATTATATACATCACCAGATTGAAAGATAAGAGTGCCGAGTGCGAAGTTCTTCGCAGGTCCTGTGTCTATTATTTTATTATGAAGAAAGAAGATTATCCTGTACTTATATGAATTAAAAAGCAACTTAACATTATTTTAAATTTATTATTTATAAACCGTAAGAGTTAATACAAATTTAATTATTACGTTAACTGTAGGTAAGTAGTGTAATAAGTAGGTAGGTAGGTACTTGTACAAAACATAACCACTTCTTGGCAGTCGGATAAAATGGCGAACTTTTAATGCATTCTTTAGCAGTTAACCTTGAAGCATTCATAAAACTTCTCATAATAGATTGTCAGAGACACTTGACAGACTGTGCTTTTGTAACTATTTGAGAATCATTTTCTGATGATAAAAACGTGGTAAAGTTCGCCACATTGATTATAAAACTATCTACAGTTTTATCAATGGCATTATCCAATTAACTTAATTTGTTTTCTTCTTTTATGACGTGGTTAATGTAGTTTTTCCACTTTATATGGTCAATATTGTATAGCCCTTCTTGAAATAGTTTTTTGACGTCTGCCATTTTAAAAGTGGTATTGTTTCGATTTAGGTTTGTTATCTCTCAATGACCGCTTCCTTTACCCCACCCCGTACCATGAAACACGCTTAGCGCATAACGATACGTAATCGATAATGAAATGTATGGAAGCAATACCTGTCGTTTTGTTTCGGTGCTAACATAATACTTTAGGTCAATGTACGTTTTTCCGCCTGCCCTAGAAACATACTATAGCTTGTTCTAGAACATTTATCATCATTGTAATAAGCGCCCTCTGTTATCTAGTAACACACCAAATAAGTTAGTGATTGACAACGTTTATCGAATCGGTGTTATCGATAAGAAATACACAGGTAAAGGTAAGAAATATACAAACAGGATGCAGATTTAATCATCTACAATATTAAAAGAGGTGAAACAGTATACGATACTGTATCCATACCAATAAAAAAAATGGGTTGGGCAAATGTCGAGGCACACGGCCGTTGGTTTTAACGTGAAACGTCTATGTCAGCCAGTACAACCAGTACGACCGGTGAACAAGATAGCCTCCTTTTAAGAATTTTAATATAATTCTACAACACTAGTAGAACTGCAGATGCGTTGCCATCCTTTTGAAAAGGAGTAAGCTCGTTTCTTGAAGGTCCCTAAGTCCTAACGGTCCATAAAAGTTGATTGATGGTAAACGATTCCTAAGTAAATTCCTATTAAATCGCTTGGTAGTGGACCGCCAAGCATCCAAATGACGTGGATGGTAAAGTTTTATCGCGATGTGTATTGGTGAAATTTGGTGGCAGGAATTAATCAGAACAATTCCTCGGAGCACTCCCCGTGGTAAATACGATAGAAAATGCAAAGGTATGCAACATCTCTACGCAGCGCCAGTCAATCGAGCCAATCAAAGACAACTCAGTCGTCGACGTCGAGCCGCTCTGTTCTCTATGCGGTCAAGTGGACGGAGCTCGCCCTGGGGAGCCCCAGCCCAGAGACGAGAACAATATTTCATGTGAGGCCGAAGCTGCGCTTGTAAAGTTGCAAACGGTGTGCAACCATGAAATACTGTCCCACTCTACTGAGTACGCCCAACTTTTTAGAAGCCAATTTAGCTTTCTCTTCCAAGTGACCATGCTACTGCAGGTTAATCGATATGTCGACGCCGAAGATTCCGCTTTTGGCTGAGACAACAAAGAAAATGCTCTGAAATTGAGAAGATACGACAAAGGTGTTCTTTTTAGCGGTAAGCACACAAACTTGTGAATTTGTGAAATAATTTATCGTGTAACGACCTTACAATTCAGTGCTTTCCTAAAATATATTAGATTTAAAGTGTATTTTAATAAAAGAAACGAATTTGAAAAACATGGTGGAGCTCTCTTATTAGATTTGACGTTTTTCGATGTGCCTTCGACGCCGACCGACAAATCATATGCTACTATTATAGCGTCTAATGGATCTAGTGACGTCATCCACGATGCCACCAATGTGAATGCTGTTCGAATTAATTCTTAGTTATTGGAAATTAAATATTTTATTTCACAACGTTTTATTTCAGTCATGACGTTATTCATGACTTAAAATGTTTATA
Organism: Parnassius glacialis; assembly: GCA_033319125.1. Classification (NCBI taxonomy): domain Eukaryota; kingdom Metazoa; phylum Arthropoda; class Insecta; order Lepidoptera; family Papilionidae; genus Parnassius; species Parnassius glacialis. Next base: position 10,950,640 of record JAVANC010000015.1, on the reverse strand, counting down.
AATGATTTTTTTGGTGTGATAGGAGTCACAATATATAGATTTGTACAATAAAAAGCGTGCATATTCCCTATTATTATATCGTAAAACATTACAAACTAAGTAACCTTCAACAACATTATCGATACTTTGATGTCGAAACGGTAACATTCCTAAAACGGGTTTTTACTTTACATTTACTAGCGTCACCTACTGGGGAATAGATGAAATGTTTTCCTAATAAATATTCAGCGTAGTTTTGCTATGTCTAGCTAGAAAGCGTCACACACGTGCGAGCTCAACATTTTTGTATTCATAATGTCCGCTCTATAGTATACCTATATATTTAAATCTCTTTGTTTAAAACTACAGACTTTATTACTTTCATCAATGCAAAATTATTGTAGTCGTATTTTTAATTAGACGAAGTCAACTGACGTTTACTGTGTTGTCAGTTTTTGATGAAATAAAAATAGTGTTGTGACGAAGTGAATGATTGAAAAAACTCCTGAATGAAAAAAATTGCCTCGATTGTCTAGTGAATAGTTAGTGTGCCGAAATGTCGATATCGGGTACGGGGTTCGAATTTGAGTCGTGCTTCGTACATACCAACGATTTTCGACGACTATGTTCCTATAGTTTCTACCTATACTGAATACCGAGTGTTTTAAACATTAAGGAAAACATTGTGAGGAAACGTGTAAGACTGCCCTATTTCCAATACATCAAGTAGTTGAAACCGTAGATGTATAAAATATAACAATTATAGGTAGGTAATGAAAATAAAAAAAACATCGCTTGTTACATAATTTGTTTTTATTCATTATCAGATAAAAAATCATCACTATCGCTTTCGGTAACATTAATTATAAATCTGTTTGAAACATTGTCGATCATATGGTCGAGACCATACATTTTGTCTTCTTCTTTAATTATATGAGCCACGCAGCTACTCCATTTTTCAGATGTGATATGTTGAAGTCCTTCTTCAAAAAGATTTTTTACTTCTGTCATTTTGAAGGTTTTGTTATTTCTTGCAACATATCCTTTAGCCAGCGCCCATACCAACTCAATGGGATTGAGCTCACAGTGGTATGGGGGCAGACGTAAAACAATTATCAATGCAATGTTCTTGTTTGTGCTGCTGTACAATGTCTATAAGAGTAGCTTTAACCATTGTTCCTTCGAATGAAATATTTTTGCTCGTTAGCCACTCTTGTATTCTAGGTTTAGTCCAAGACATTTTAGGAAGCGATTCTAGTTTCCTGGAGTGGTAGGAGGCATTATCCATCACTACTACGGAATTTGGTTTTAGTTTTGGCAAGATCCCCGTAAACCAATTCTCAAAGGAATTGGCATTCATCTCTTGATGATAATCTTCTTTATTTTTTTTTGCCTTCAAATATTAATAAGCTGTCTTCTACGAATCCTTCGTCCCTGCCTATATGGCCGATAATTAATCGTTTGCCCTTTCCTGAAGGCTGTTTTAAGCCAGTGGTCAAACCATCTAGGAAGGCCTGGCGGGACAATAACACTGTCTGGTCAATCCATGCCTTCTTCGGTGCATGACCATCAAGATAGTGAAAAATATTTTTTTTTTATAGGATAGGGTGACAAACGAGCACACAGTCCACCTGATGGTAAGTGGTTGCTGTGGTCCATAAACATCTACATTTATCCTCGTTTGCGAATCATAATGCAGCCGCGTTGTCACCCGTAAGGACTAAGAATAATAAGAATATAATGCAGTAGAATGAATAAAGTTTAAGTTACCTATATGATGGTGGGTGACTCATTTGCATAAAAAAATGATATACTTTTCGCCTTATAGCGGTAAAAGTAAATTCGTTTAATTTATCTTTGAAACTGTGTTTCGGTCCAAGTTTCTCGGGAGACTTAAATTGTTCATTTTCTTTGCATTCTTTTAACATGCTGTAAACTGAGGTCACACCAATTCCCAAAATGTCAGCTGTTTTCGAAACACATTCTTTTTTTTCGGGAGCCTCAGCAGGTAATAGTGAAGCAGCTTTCTCCTCAAATACGTGTTTGTAGACGTTTTGTATCATAAGTTTTACGGTAACGCTTAAAGCAATCCATGGTCTCTTCTTTTTTGGAGACAAGACAAGCTTTGGCTTGACGTGCTTGGTTGAGGATCCATATCGAGGAAACATTATAGCAACAAATAAATACAACAATTTCCTCAAACACAACGTAACCAAAAACTTAACAAAAACAATAACTAAACAGCGTGAGCGCAGAAAAAACATTTTTATTATAGGATAAGGGTGACAAACGAGCACACAGTCGACCTGATGGTAAGTGGTTCCTGTGGCCCATAGACGTCTACATCATCTTCGATTACGAATCAAAATGCACATGCGTTGTCATCCGTGAGGACTTAGATGGAATGCCTCGTTTCCAGTAAAAAGGGTCACCGATTCTCTACACTCACTATATGAAACACAGCAGCATTAAGGTGCTATTTTACGCTGGTATTCATTGGTGCTATCAGAGCAGCCGTTAGAAGCCGAATTACAAACAAAATGGCGACCGACGCGCGCGGCGTTGATCGGTGTTGGCACTAGTCGCCGCGCCGCGCTTTGTAATAAGTCGTCAAAAAACTGATTGTAGTTACATACTACTAGTTATTTATATCAGAGCACTTTTATACAAGTTTATTGTAAAATAGAAATAATATTATTTTATAGTTTGAAATGATTAACTATTAACACTCATTGTTCATTCATCTGATTGAACGAGAACTGAACGCATCACTATTACTTTAAATATGGCAACATTATTTTACAAAGGGACATTAGCTACTGACAGTTGGCTTCGTCTAATTTATGGAGTGTAGAGAGAAGGAGGACCATCTCTGTATATGAAAAGTGTCCCTAAAAACGTGTCCAATAAGGGTGGCGCTGCAGTAGCATAGGATAAATTTTAAAAAAAGCACCAAAATTAATTAAAATAAAATGAAGAAATAAACAAAGACCTACCAATCCGCTTGGTTTTGTACTACGTAAATAGTTGAGATTTTGTATACTGGTATTTTACTAACTACTCTAATCATGATTTTTTTTAAATATTTGAATTCAGCTGACTTCACTCCATTCACAACAGCTATCTTCATATCGTAGTTTTTCAGACGCCAGCGCTATTGTGGTAGGGTTTGGAACCTCTATTTTCAGTAAATAGTAGGACACTTTTTCAACTTTCGCCCCTCATAAGATGGTTCTCCTTCTACTCTACACTCCATAGTCTAATTAAAAATACGACTTATAGTAAGTTGGTAAGCACAGATTACTGTATACAGTTGGTACCTATTTGGTAAATATAAACAAGAAAGTCAATGCAGTGTCTACAATTTTAAAAGATTTCAATATGTATTTATATCCTTTTTATAATATGTGTATTATAATCATAGATTAAAATTATATCCGTAGAAGGTATGAATTTGTTATGGTAATATGAAGAGATATTTATTAGTATTTTTAAAAACTTAAAATAATTAGGTACTAAAACATGTATAGATCGTTGTCTGTTCAATATTATTTTTTCAAAAAATCATATCTCATATTCGTTAAAAAAAAGTAAAACATTAAAAACGAAAATTAGTAGTTTTCGTTTCCGCTATATTTTTGGACTAGAACTAGAACGTCGAGCTTCGAGAGTGATAAATATAAGATATATTTCTCATAAAAGCTTGAAACTTTAAATCAATTATAGGTTTAGTACAGTTGAATTCTGCGCATTCCATAAGATAAAATACTCACCTCGTTAGAAATCCACACAGATAAAAGTTGGCGCACATCTGCTTCTGTCTCGGCTAGTTGTCTTCGCACATGGCGGTAAATAAAATCGAACTCCACAATTAATACAACTATTTACAGTGTATGATGATCTTTCAGATGCCATTTTCTTAAAATCGCAAATAAATACAAAAAACCAGTAGCGTTAAGGATGTCAATGCCATAAAGTAATACCCACAGACCAGGGCCGCCAATGCCAATGTATGTTATCCCCCTAAAATTCATATTAAATTCCCCAAATTTGGGGACAAAAATCTGCGGATTCCCCACAAATTCCCCTCATTATTTTATACTATTTAAATAATATTGATTTTTTTACCTTCGTTGCTTTTTTTTCATACATTTTGCTCGTAGGATTATTAAACTTGATATTGCCGCCCAATTTTTTTATCACCTCTCTTGTTGCCATTATAGATACTACAGTGTATGTATTTAGCCGATTGCGGTTTTCTGTTTTTAAATATCGAAGCACACTAAAATTTCTTTCAACCGATACGCTTAAAAATGGCAGTATGAGTAACAAAGACATAACAATTTTTATGTTTGGAAACACGTATTCTCCCGCAGCATTTTTAAGGCGAAACACTACCCCAGTAACTTTCGGCATCGATGTTATCTGCATGAATTTCAAGCCCATGTTAATCTAAATCTAACAAATCGTGAGTTTGCCACCCGTCATGTAATTTTTGTGCGGTCACAAATTTATAAAACACAAAAACTTTTGAGCTTCTGATGGATTTACAGCGGATATAATAGAAAATAAAGAATCCCAGAAATCAAATTGCTTGGTAATGTCAAATGTCAATTCAATGTAAAACTCCTGGCAGGTTCTACAGAAATCTGCAATAGCAGCACGAGGTACATTTTCGACATTTTTTAAATTTTCCATACTTTCTCCAGCCTTTGATCCAATATATATTTCGTTTAAACTTAAAAAATGTGTTGGATTTTTGAAGTCTGCGTTTAAAATATCAGCACAGGACTTGACATAGCTAATTTTCATGAAATTAGAAGACATTGTTTTCAAAAGGTTTTCAACTTCTGGTTTCAATTTGTGAAGAAGGGATGTTTCTGATTGAAATAAGACATTGAATTTTGTTACCAGCGCAAGTACGTAAGACATGAATTCCAAGTATACCACAGTGAATTGATTCATTGTAATCAGCATTTCTTCGATAGTCTTCGACGGATCTGAGAAGACTGTTTCTGTCAAGTAGGCTTTTAATGGAATATACTGCTACTGATAAAAAAACGAAACTGAACCACAAACTATATAAGTTTTTAACAGTGGTAGAGCCACGCGGAAGCTTTTGCTGTCGTATGGATGGGCCGGCTCGAACCGGGGTGGTACCACGACCTCACAGAATACCAGCGTGAAGTAGAGGTTTACCTCTGCGTTTCGCTTGGTGAGTGAAGGTGGCCGGAGGCCCTTTTTACTAGAAATGAGGCATTCCATCCTAGTCCTCACGGGTGAAAACGCATCTGCATTGATCTGTAACAGAGGATAGATGTAGATGCCTATGGGCCGCAGCAACCACTTACCATCAGGTGGACTGTGTGCTCGTTTTTCACCCTTATCCTATAAAAAAAAAGTCCATGAAAATTCTGTATTAATATTCACAATAGCCACTAGGAGTCGCCAAAGTATTTTTAATGAATTAAATTATTAATTAATATATTAATTGAATAAACACGAAATCTGTAGAAAGAAATGTATAAACCCTAAAAAAATTATAAGATACATAAAACAATTTTACGATTGGCAAGAGAATAAATATGCCGAAATTTAAATTTGGTGCAATGAAGAGTATTGAGTCGTCCGTTATCCATAACTAACTGAACTAAAAGAAATATTAAAATGTTTGGAATTCTCGTAAAAGTAGATAAGGAGTAGGATGTTAAAATCCCCGCATAATGCCAGTCCGCAATAAATCCCCAATCAATTTGAGATTCCCCGCAGTTTGGGAAATTCCCCACAAATCGGCAGCACTGCCACAGACACAGAATAATACAAAGAGTACAGTATCTGTCCTATACAGGAAGACTAATATGATGCTTACGGTAATACCCATGAAGTAATAGATAAAGATGGAGGCCACACTTGGAACAACAGCTTGAGTCAAATACCTACGTATCTTTATCTCACTCTCTGTGGTCTGACTTCTCTTTTTAGTGTGGAATATAGTATTGCTATGTTTTTATTTAAATCTCCTGGTAAATTCTTAGAAATTGTTTCAACAATAACCATATCAGAAGTTAAGCTCTGTAAAATAATGTAGCAATATATAAATAGTTGAACTACGATTAGTTACATTAAAAATTCCTAAATTGAAGGTCTCGTATGCATTATTGGGTTAACGAATCAGTGAATTACAATCCCATTTCCTAAGGGTTCGGTAATGTGGCAACATTAGCGGCATTAGCCATATATGTTAACATAAATTAGACAAATATGGCGGTTATTTACTTAATAGTTCACATCGTCGTTTGAGATAATTAAAGTTAATTATTGTTATAATTCAAGAAATGGTGTAAACTTGTGTAATGCGTTGTTGCTGAAGTTGTTGGTGTCCAGGAGGTGATATAAGATTTCACGCGTAAGTGTTTAATTAGTGACTTCTGGCATTGAATACTTGTAAACATACTTCTTTGTATTTTTACTTAATTTTTTGCTGAAACGTTTTACCAGTGTTTTAAACATATTAGTAAATTATAACTTTGTCAAAATCAAATAGTTTTACATTGAATTTAATTGACTTTGAACAATTTTATTGTTTTTGTTCAAAAGAAATCGCACTGAAGTAGTGTGACCATATTGAAGATATATCTGAGAATTTCCGTGTGATCTTAACTAATTATATGTACGTTTCTTATTATGTTATCGAAAATACATGAAATTTAGGAATTATATACAATTCTTATGTATTCTATATAATGAAGAAATTCATAAATTTCATAATTATTAATTTGTAACATAATATATTCTTTTGGCAGACAATTTACTTTTTATTTAGTTTTGTTCCTCATTATTCTGATACTTTAATAACGTTAACAATAATTACGAATACTTTTTTTTAGATTTCCTAAAAACGGTACTCGGAGAAATTTGTGGTTATCCATTAATTATTATTCCCAAAAAGTATTATGAAAGTGCAAGGATTTGCAATTTGCATTTTCAAGAATTAGATTATGATACAACAACAAGGCGCTTAAAACCAATAGCAGTTCCTACTGTTACAATAAATAAAGAAACAGTATCACCAGGCAAGGTAAAAATTTAATATAATTTAATTATCTATTTTACGTAACTAGAGATTAAGTTTCGTATTTAGAAACGTAGTAGTTTAAATCTATGATATAAATCAACATTTATCATTTGCAGACAACAAGTGCATTACATGAAGAGTCTATGGTGCAAATAACTGTTCTGGCTGTACTAAGCACTAGTTCTGGCATTTATGAAAGTAGTTCTGCACTTAAGGAAAAGATTGTGACCAAGTTTTCCAACGAGCTAATTTGATGGGCCAACTTAGAGCCAATAACATTGAAAACAAATTAATTAATGTTGTGTCACAACATTTTACTTCTCTATTGCAGGGAATGAAAAAAATTCCATCACTCAATTAATTGTAATAGTTTGCATGAAACTATGATAGCTAAGAAAATAGCTAATTCATTTTTTAATATGCGTATACATGCTCAAATAAAAAGTTAAACAGAAAACATACTCAGTGATTTACGTGGTAAGAGACAGAAGCTACACATAGCAATGATATTTTAGTCATGTATAATAGAAAAATATCAATAAATGATTTTGATATGGAAAGTGTTTCTATTTATTTTTTAAGTTTTTTTTTTATATATTACCTTTCCTATTATAGTACATATGCTACTAGAAATCTATGAAATCCGTCATTATATAGTATTCCTAGGAATTGTAGATAATTCTTAAAATGAACAGGTTGTGTGCAATATAGTATTATACACCTTTCAGCTCAGAGCAGTCTGACTCGGATGGGTAAGGTCAGAAGGCTAAGGCAGGAGCTCCGCTACGCTCCTTTAGTCTTCGTGATATAAAAAAATTAAATAACTGTCCAGAAATAGATTTAGTCTGTCTAAACAATAAATCAGGTATATTTTGCCCAATTCATTGATCACTCGGGGTATTATATAGGGATATCCTGGGAAAAATAAAATAATGGTTACCTACTTAGAAAGGGAGGGTCTGCCCACAGAGAGCGAGATAGTAATACATAGGTTAAGCTTCAAGTAGGTATTCGGAGTGTGGTCTCCATCTTTATCTATAACTTCATGGTAATACCTGGCCGCCGGTTACAAAGAGTATAGTAATTAGTAACTAACCACTCCGTAGGAGTAATAGTGTTCTGTGGTAACTAATAGCAGCTTTCCCATACAGGAAGCCGATTATTACCAATCCACGGAAGTCAATGACAAAATAGCGTTTCGTTCCACGGTCACTTTGAACTATGTTATATGATATTATTTGACACTTTTAGAAATAGGATTAAATACAAAGTTCTCAGTGGTATCTCTTTTAAGTAATAAATATAATATACATTATATAATAAGTATATAATAAGTTCTCTTCATAAAAATATATTTTTCTTTTTATAGAAACTGCAAAAATGATGCATTACACGCATTTTCAAAATATCAAATATACTGGGTGGCGGATAGGTTATCACGTTAAATAGCACAGCAGTTAATACAAGTTGATATATGTCTGTTAAAATAATAAATAAACAATCATCATCATTATTACAGCCCTTCACAAGTCCACTGCTGAACATAGGCCTCCCCCAAATAAACAATAATAAAAGAGTATAAAAAATGCATTTTTCAAACAAAATAAATAGCGTAAAAAATTGACAAGAAATAAATCAGCCTTGATAATATATAGGCTACTGACCTGAAGTGACTTACAAAACGTCGCACGTACCAGAAAAATAATAATTTCGACACCCGGTCCCATTTCTTGTCACTTCGCGCATAGAGAATAATGGCTTAACTTCATTATTTTAAATAAATTTTTCGCTTGAATTTGTTTTCACACACCCGCAGCGCGCGGTCCCTTTGTTTTTAATTTCGCGCATAAAATTATGCCTTAAATTGTTAGCCGTAATTACAGTTTTTGTTTGATTTTTTCTTTATTTGAGTAGTTCGGATTGACAGAGTTTAACCACTTGAGATCTTGACAGTTCAATAAACAAATTAGTCTGACCTAAGGTCAAGCCAAAGAGTATATAGTATATAGTACATAGTATGTAGTACATAAGGCCAAAGAATTTTTTTTTTAAATGAAGGTAAATATAACTTAGAGTCACTACTAAGTTCTTATCCAAATATAAATATTAATATAAAAAATAATAGTAATAATACAATATTATTAGTGAAAAAAGACACATGTTTATAACCTATAACAACAAAGTTATTTTTGCTTTGTCATTTAACAACACCCGTGCAGGGGGGGGGTACAGTTTCATAGTAATGCATTTGGTCATAGAAAGTAACGCCATCAAGTGTATTATACGGGTCATAATTTCCTCAGTTTAGTTAGTTTAATACTCACTAGATGGCTTTAATATCTTTGTCACCTGTCCATTAAAATGATTTTTACTTGTCTTATAAATTATAAACTATATATTTTGTCATATGTATGCATGACAAATAAAAGTTGTTTAATCCATGATTTATAAAGTATATATAAATTATACGTTCCGATTATATTTAAGTTCGATTGAAATGATTAGTCTGTACTACAAGCTCTGTAGCCGAAAATATAAATGTATCTGTATCTGTAGTTGCGAAAAAAATAACCTAAATTATTACATGTTTTTAATTTTTATGAAATTAAAAAAGAAAAAATTTCAAAGTTAATTTTTCATTAATTAGATATTATTTTAAACGGGAATGTATCAAACCATTTTCAAAGTGAATCGAGTTCGTTTTGTTTAACTTTTCTAAGACAAATTCAAAAGTTTGATGTCGATTTAGTTAATTTCGTACTTTCTTAACAATTACTTAAGTGTGGTGTTACTAGCCAGTGAATATTTAGTTTATGGTGATTTATTAGAGTCGTTTTACTTAATGAAAATGTTTTACGAATAATAATGGGTTGCTGAAGACGGTGTGTTCTAAGATGCTTCCATTATCATCTAAAATTGAGTGCCCAAGTTTATTTCTGTGTATCTAATAACTGTTAATAATATATTTAAATCTCTATGAAAATAATTGTTTTATTTCTGTTTGGTCAAATTAACCGTGTGCCATTCCAATTTTCTACTTATGTATGAATGCATAGCTAATTGTTAATTTAATCTTACTCTTAAGCTTTGCGTTATTAAATTTTTATAAATTCTAATATGTACCTATTATATTCATTTATTACTATTTCCATTTCAATTTTTACGAATGTAGAATGTAATTTCTACATTCGTAGAAAATTGGAATGGAAATAGTAATATATAGAATATTGAATGTGAGTGTAGGCAAAGAGCATTGTACATATACACACACACACATTCACAGAATGCTCTCGCGTGAGTGTATTGGTATATACACACACACATGTAAATATTATAGTTGGCGTAACAATCATCAGGTGGCGCTGTTTCCAAAGAGCACCAGTTTTTCTCGCAAGAGGTCTCTCTTCTTCCATATATATTACTATACTCTTTGCACCCGTATTTAGTATTATTATACGATCTATTACAGAACACATAATTTTCAATATCCAGTCTAAGTAGTATATAAATGAAATGACATTAGTAGCATCACAGAATACATGTACCCGAAATGACCATAGATCTCTCCTTTGGCTCTTGCCATAGACTAACGGAGAAAACAATGAGGGCTAATAATCTTCCACTCACCAGATGTCGCTAGTTGCGACTGAGGTATCAACAGTGGTAGAGCCACGCGGCAGCTCTTGCTGTCACACGGATGGGCCGGCTCGAACCGGGGTGGTACCACGACCTCACAGAAAACCAGCGTGAAGTAGAGGTTTACCTCTGCGTTTCGCTTGGTGAGTGCAGGTGGCCAGAGGCCCTTTTTACTGGAAATGAGGTATTCCATCTTAGTCCTCACGGGTGACAACGCATCTACATTTTGACTTGGAATTGAGGATAGATGTAGATGTCTATGGGCCGCAGCAACCACTTACCATCAGGTGGACTGTGTGCTCGTTTGTCACCCTTATCCTATAAAAAAAAAGGTAAAGTTTTTTGTTACACAATGTCAGTTAATTGAGAAATTAGTTTTATGAAAATAGTTTATCATTATCTGGAATATTATATTAATACACAACACAATGCGTCAGTGGTTTGCTTTTTAATTTTTTTGCACTTTATAACGCTTTTTAAAAAAAATCGGCTTTTAGTTATATTTTATAGTTTGGTTTATTCATTTCTAATTTAATTAATATAAAATATAACTAATAATACAGAAAGAAACCTTAAAAATTACATTTTCGTAAGAAATTATCATCCCCGCTATGAAATCTGTCAAATATTTTACCTCACTGTAAAATGGCGCCGCCCTGGTGGTAGAAAAAGTCGTGGATGCCCTCATTGTCGCACTATGCGTAGCGTCAGTGTTGCCGTTTTGTAAATGAAAAAAATGCTAAACTTTGGCGGTGATAATGCTAAAAAAGTGCTAAAACACACTTAAATATGCTAAAAAAATGTCAGCTGCTAAATCTTTTTTAAAGTAATAAGAAATTAAAATAAATTGCAAGTAGGTAGTGTAACTAAAAATGCAGTGCTATTTTAAAGTTAATTTAATCATCAAGATAAATCAAATAATATTTGTAGATCATCAATATCAGCTTCGCCGTGTGCTTGTGCTTGTGCTTGTGAAGGGCCATCTTCAAAAGCAATAGTCATTGGCATCAGAAGCGATTCTTTAATCCCTCTAATGTGTTTTAAAACATGTTCGGGAACGTTATAGGAATGACAACATTTTCCTGATCTTTTAAGGCCATATCTGCTGTGTAGGATCGAGTTTAGTGTATTTAGTGACATACGATTTCTTAATTTTGTTTTTACAATATTCATGTGGCTTTTTTGCTGTGGGGCCCCCATATATCCAAATTAGCAAGCAGACTAAGTTCTGCAGCTTATGCTGTAAAAAAGATTAGAGGTCTCACTAGTGTCGAGACAGCTAGATTAGTTTATTTTAGTTATTTCCATAGCATAATGTCTTATGGGATTTTGCTATGGGGAAATGCGGCTGATTTAGAAACTATTTTTTTTACAGAAGAGGGCCATTAGAGCTATTTACAATCTAAAACCGAGAGAGTCTCTTAGAGATAAATTTAAAGAAATTAATATATTAACTTTGGCCTCTCAGTATATTTACGAAAATTTAATGTATGTTCACAAAAACAAAGATAGTTTTAGTAAAAAAAAAGTGATATACATTCTGTAAACACTAGGAACAAACACAAGCTAGTGATGACAGTTTCTCGACTCCACAGAGTTAGTAATTCATTCTTGGGGCAATGAATACGCTATTACAACAAGGTCCCGGAAAGTGTACAAGTTCTCTCTATTACCAAGTTTAAATGTTTTATTAAGCTGAAACTGTATAAAAAGGGTTATTATAGTATAAATGAATACATGGTTGATAATAATCCCCGGGAATGAGGTGGTCGCTTCCAAGCAGTTTCTAAAATAAATTTTGTAAATAGTTCGTAATCATTTATATTGTAAAATTTATTTAAAAAAAAGTCCCGCTGGGTTTCTTGCTGGTTCTTCCCAGGACAGAGGGTTTTTTTTCGAACCAGTGGTAAAGTAAAAAATGACTTTCAATAAGAATTACATATGTAATGTATATTGAATAAAAATTATCCTATTCTATTCTATTCTATCTCAGCATTCGAGTGTGGCAAAAAATATATATAGATACGGCCAAAGAAGCTAACTCCGAAATTGGATTATTATCCGCCGAGTCTTTATATTCATGAACCTCCGACCGAAATTCGACAGTTGAACATGTATTTTCCCAGTCGGTATGTCGAATATTCCTGTTTTTTAACAGCGCGGACCGCCTAGTGATGTTTTAATTATGCATCGCGTATTACTTTATTTATGACTTTATTGCCCAAATATTCAAACGCTATTAAATTTTATGTTTTTATGATGCCGTTGTGTCACATGAGTAAAGAAACCGTCCAGAGGGGAAGCTACATACAAACGGCTCGCTGCGAGTACACCCATACATGGCGCAGCGATGTGTGCGTGAGTTCTCACCGACAGGTTCACCGACGCTCCGTCGGGGTACAAACCGGTTTGCGCCGGCTCAGTCAGAGTATCCATGAAAGGGCTGTTAATCGTGCGCATTTAAATAAATAGACCAACAATATTTCGAAATGTTATACATCAATTAATTTATTAAGTATTTTTGCAATAATTAATAATTAGATTAAAACAAACAAAATCGTCATTTCGCGTCATGTTTGGAGTCATAGTATAACGTAACATTCCTCGGTACGAAATGTAATATCATATTATATCACTTTAAAACGCATTATTTTGCGCATCTCGTTTCATAAATTCGTACCTATGTTTTATTGAGCTAAACCATACCTTATAATTATCGCTTACCTAAAATTTACAAATACTTACATAATCAAATTAATAACTTAAGTATAATAACACATAGGCGTCAATTTTACGCTTGGCATAATGGGCATTGAGCGATACGCACGCTCTATACCTTGCGTACTCTAAGTTCTGAATACTCTTTTTTTATTGTTCTAAAGGGGCCATTAATTAAATTACTTTATTATATACTCTTTGGAGGAGATCATATTACTGTCAACAAAGAAATCCATAGGGATTCGGCGAGCTTTGAAGAGTTAAGCTGCCTATCTTCGCCTTCAAATGGCATGGGTCTTTCACCTTCTAGAACTCATCAGGTGATATCTGTATGCATTTACATGATGTTATTTAATATAAAAACGAAAAAAATGCTACCGCGACTAATGTATCAATTGTTATATTTGTTATATTGGAATATTTTCTGTGGCAACCCCGGTGACAAGTTGTAAAATAATTGCTCCCAACTATTTTTAAAAATTAAATATTGTAAATTGATAATATCCACCTCAATTTTGAGTTACAGTTGTTAAATACGACTTATTTGTATTTGTGAAATAAGTAAAACTCAGAAGTACCTATTTTAATTACATTGTGATTAGTGTTCTAAGTACCAACCAAAAGTAACAGCTGTAACGAACATCGTTTAAACTTACTGTAAGTGTAATTCTTGTTATCCCTTTAACATTTTAAGATTTACCTGTTAAGTAAGTATTGTTCTGGATTTCATTTTGAATTATTTACATGATAATTTAATTTGAGATCTGTAAATAAACCCATACATCTAGTCATTTGCTTACTCTGCTTCTTTGATTTTCTTTCTTTGTTTTCTTTTGCTATTTACACTTAATACTAAAATGAATACACGCAACGCCAAAACGCGCCAATTGGAGAACCAACTTCAAATGGCGCTTCAAGAACTTAAGGCGTCAAAGGAGCAGTGTGAGCTGTTATGTAAAGAAAGGGATGACAATGAAAAGGAAATAATAAATATAATAGCTAAAAATACTGAGCTAAAAAGTGATATGGTTAAGTTGCATACAGAATATACATTTGTTTCAAAAGAAAGGGATCAACTTCAGAGAACAGTCGATGAGTTTGACCAATGCAGCAAGGAATATGAGGAATCCCTCAGATTAATTGCTGCATTGCAGTTACAGTTAAGTAAGGCTAATGAGCAGATTGTGCAATTAAAACATTACATAGACAACATGAAAGCGTCCCAAACTCAAAGTCTGTTCAACGAGCTCATAGAATGTGAATCTTTTAAAGCATTGCAACCCTCCACAACAATTGATTTGACTGGTGATGATTATGTCACATCAAGAACAGCATCAAGGACTACCTGCAGTAGAAGAAAATTAAAGAAATATATAAAAATCAATAAATATATTAGAAAAATGCAAAAATTAATTAAAACTAAAATTAATGTTAAAAATTATATAAATGTATGCAAAGAAAAGCAACAATTAATTAATAAACTTAAAATATATTCAATTGAGGTGGAAAATATGAATCACTGTTATGAGACTGATATAGAGTGTCTAAATTCAACAATTTTATCCCTTAAAAACTCCCTACAAATTTTATCAAATAAATATGCATCGGCTCAAAATGAGATAAAAGAACACATATTGGCCATGAATGATCTGGTAAAATCATGTAAATATAATGAGGAGCGCTTTGACTCCTTAATAAAACATCAGAGTGAGTATCAGCGCTCCATACCAGGTTCGTTGGGGACAATATGTGTAAATAACAAAGTAAACAGTAAGGACTCATTATTTTCACCTACACTCTATGACAGTGCCATGACAAAGGATATAAACTTAAAAAGCAATGTAAATATTAAAAAAAATAAAGTTATTATGTATTGTGATGACATAGGCAAAAATTTGGGCATGATGTTAAATAACTGTTTAGAAGGACAAATGATTAGTAATTATTGCATGCCAGGAGCATCCTTTAGTCATATAATGAATAAAGTTTTAGCTAGTAAATTTTGCCCTAATAGCACATTAATAATTCTTGTTGGGAGAAGAGGCAATCTAAACAAAAATCAATTATTAAAATATATTGATAATCTTAATAATTTAAATGTACATAAAATTATCTTGTTTACATTGCCTTACATACAGGGTTGGCCGCAGGAAAATAAAATAAGATATGATTTAAATTTATTAATGAATAACTTTTCATGTAATAATAATATTAACTTGACATTTAATTGTTATAATTATAATAATAAATGTAATTTAATAGACATAAATAATTTACTTAAGAAATTTTTGACTAATGATAGGTATTACCTATCTAAATATATTTTAAGACAGATAGCAAATGTGCTATCTTATTGTTTATATATTAACTCAGCCAAGGACTTGGCTACACGGACATCTGCTCCTTTTGAGCAGTGTAATGACTTAATATGTAATTTGGAATCAGTTCCAAGTAATTTAAATTAGAAAATGAGACAATAGAGGTAATCTCTAGCAGTTGTAATAATTTAAATAATTTAGAATGTAGCTTACAAATATTTAATTGTATGACTCCACAGAGTGATAATGAAAATTGTATACACCTGGTGCATCAAAATATACAAGGCATGGTAGGCAAAGAGTTAGAAATTGAGTTGTTCTTAAATAGCAACAATATTCATATTTTATGTATTACTGAACATTGGTTAAAAGCTTATAACTTAATGTTTAACTTCAGTAATCACCAGGTGGTCAGTTCTTTCAATAGAGAAACGGTTTTAAGAGGTGGCTCCTTAATATTAGCTAGTAAATTATTGTCATGTAAAGAACGTAAAGATATTGTGAGCCTCTCTGTTGAGCGAACTGTAGAAATGGCATGTGTTGAGTTTGAGCACCTCATTGTTGTGAGCGTCTACAGACCCCCATGTTCTATATACGATACTTTTGAAAAAATTATGGAGGAAGTTTTTGCTAAGCTTAATAAACGGAATAAATCTGTTGTAATATGTGGAGACTTTAACATCAATCTCCTAGAAGCTTCCTCAATCAATATTAAATTTAGATCATTGTTTAAATCATATCGTCGTTGCAAATTTAAAATCTCCCATGTGTTAAAAGTAACTTATCGAGAAAATGGCAAAAAACATCCCTCTGAAAAATTTTCTTTGAAAACATTTTAGTTCCATTGGTTATTTAGTCGACACTAGAAGTTGAAATGTAAATGCATAGGAATTGTTTTATATTAGTAAGTAAAGCTGACGTTATAACCTATTTAATTATTTATTTACACATGGGAGGTTTTAATTGCAAGATTTTTGTCACATAGAAGTTTTTGAAAGGAAATTAATTAAAATAAAAGTTTGTATTTTTGTATCGTTTAATAAATCAATTGTGATAAAATATGAAATATGGATATGTAACCTTTCATATTTTGACAAAATACAAATTTGAAATAATTAGTACTTAACTAAATAACAATAAATGCAGACTAAGTTCCTGGTATAAATAAAATTGAATCATAAAATGGATGATAATCCTTGTAAATTACGCTTTTGCGATCCTCTAAATGTTTGTGTTTGCTCTCTGTTATTTTAAGTGGCAATTGATATAATCGTTCCAGCAACAAACTTTCACGAGAAGCAACTTTTCGCCGTTGTAGGATGATCCAATCGTCAGTGTGTCGCAATTTATATAACACAGATCCATCTGTCAAATATTTGAGCACTCTTATATCTACTTCAACAGGATCTCCGTTTTTCTTGCAGGGTCTTATAGACTTGAAGTTTGATTCAAATTTTTCATAGTTGAGAAAGAATTCGTAGTGAATTGATTTGACATCGTAAGGAATTCTTGGGCGAGCTTGCTGCATGCGAGCGACATAGTCACTGGGTGCATAAATAGGAGGTTTAATATACTGCTCAATTGTTGAATGAACACTGTCTACCTCCATCATTGTGTAGCATTTTCCTAAGTACAACGGCTCAATTGTGAGTTTCCTTCTTTGCGATAGATCGCTCAGAGCCAGTGCTTATTATCCAGTGATAATACCCGGTTCCTGTTTTGGTGACAACAACCGTCAGAAATAACAATGACTCGTTCAATTTCCGGGGCCAGGTTTGTTAGGTAATTAATCAAACAAGAAGTAAACTCATTAGAAGATACACCCCCATCAGCTTCATGCCAAAAGTAAATAGTAAATTTTTTCGTTTGCATTCATAGACAGTGAACATAACACTGTAACTTAAGTTTATTATATAAGGCACTGACCAAAAGCTTTGGTGCAAGCAAGACACTCTGTACATCTACCGTAATCACAACTATCTTATTGTTGGCCATATTGATAGCATCTTTTTTTGCTTGACGAGCTTCATTCTTCTTATTGATATGATTGATCATCATACTCTTTTTGTGAAATATTACCTGCTTTAAAACTACAGCAAGTATCACATTGATCTTTTCGTGGATGGTGAATGGCTATATTTTCCTGCTTCAAAATCCTTAAGAAAGTCGGTCTGCTTGCTGCTTGATAATTGTTATCCCTACACCATTCAACAAATACCTCGTGCATGTGTTTTTCAGACCTAAATTTAGACTCAACATACATCTTACTGGAACTCGCCCGACAATAATGACTAGGTACTTTCGGAACCAAATCAACATCTTAATCAACATCAAAAATTAATATCAACATTTCTGATTCTCATTAACCATGTCTGATTCTTCGGTCCAGCGCTTAAAACTGTTTTCACCTAAAGAAAGTGTATTTAAAAAGAACAATCTACATACTCTGACTTTAGTGCATTTATCATCGCATTTGTTGAAAAAAATATGACCACTTCCTTTTTTTGTTGAAACCTATTCTTTGCGCCGAGTCGTCTTACTCCTCTCCGAACTGCAGCAGCCTTTACAAAAGCTTTCTTTTCTGCCCATGTCTTGACGTTCCAGAAATAAGAAAGAGTCGTTTTACGTTCTTCTTCTGTAATGAGCGCGCACAAAAATGCATTTTTAGATTTCGAATCTGTATTCAACTATGTATGTGAACAACGGGGTTTCATTGTTCTTTTAGGTCTTACAACCCACGGTTTATATTTACCATCATCAATTTTCTTAAATCCTAGGTAGGCTTCTCCTAAAACTCTAGCCTTTCGGTTCACCTGAGCTCACATGGTGCTCAATTTCATCGTCTGCAGGCAGGGGAATGTTTTTCAGAGAGCTTAAATTTTTTTGTCACCGATGACAATAATGGTATTTCATCATCACTATCAAACGAAGTAAGCTGCACTCTTCTCTTTTTTTGAGGGTGGAGCCTAGTGCGGGTCCTGTACACTATCATCGCTACCAAATGACAAATTCGCATCTAAGTCTGGTAGTAAGGGTAACATTGTGGTGGCGGTGGTGGTAGTGGTGGTGGTGGTGATGACGTCATTTTCATCCTCTGCTGACCTGCTGCTTGCCTGATTAGAGATCTGTACGGAATGTATGATAGCTCGAGTAGACATTTCCAACGGCGCTTCATCGTCACCATTACTTAACAAGACTTATTTAATAGCTTTAGCAGGTGATGGTGATCGCGAAAATGAGAGTGAATGCGATCTCGGAGGTACAGTAGTTTCAGATTCAAAATCTTCCAGCGTTATTAATGAATCGTCGAGATACGGAGGTAATTCCTTCGACCCGGTAGCGGCGGCTGTAACTTCGTCGACATTATCGGCAGATAACTCAGGTTTTAACACTAAATTTACCGTTAGGTGTCCTCAGTGTACCCGACGAATACTTTTATCCATCTAAGGTATAATTAATATTACACTATCACAGTATTTTATTAATTTCGCACACCGTAATAACTATAGAATAATAGAAAAAACAAAAGAACCGTGTTAGCGTGCCACAAGTTGTAGCTACACTGATGTCAAGTGAAGTATGACCCTAACCTCTATTTATTACCCATCTCACTTAAATGAATGCATGAGGTAACATTTTGCATTCTTTCTAAGCAATAGGCGCAAATTTGGCAGAACGCAGCGCCGAGTATCACATAGGAGATTACATGGTCCTGAAACAAAACTGTTAATAAAACCTCCTATGTGTGAATTAGGCACATAGGAGATTTTGATGAACAACTAAATGTTGGCTGACACTTGAGATATTTTATAAATGAAATGTATTTCAGTGCAGGAATAAGGTATTCACATGGGAGTTTTTACAAAAGGCAACTATACAAACTCGCTTTTAAAATATCTGCAAGTCTTATTTTCAACGAAAATGACACATAGGAGGTTTTATATTTGCAACGACGATATGGTCTTTTTAATTTATTTTTAGAGCCAACGCGTATTGCTCAATCTAGTGCAACATGTATAGATAATATTTTTACAAATGTGAAGCCGTTGCATAAATGTATAATTCAAAAATTAAGTTCTGATCACTGTGGACAAGTAGTTTCATTACCATATGTTCACAAAAAGCAAGTAGATAAGAAAGTTGTGTTTGTTCCAGTAAATGCACGTCGCTTGGAGAAATTTAGAAGTAACATAGTGAAAAAACTTCCATCACTTACATACCAAAATGATCCAAATTTTTTGTATGGAACATTATTTAAGCTTATTTGCAATGAATTTAATAATACTTTTACTTCTAAAACATTCTCCTTGAACAGTCGGAAGTCATTTAATGAATGGGCGACAGTAGGTGTCCATAAGAGCAGACATAGGTTATATGATTTTTACCATGAAAGGTCATATAATCATAGCGTCGAATTTAGGGAATATGTAAAAAAATATTCAAAAATATTTAAAAGAGTGTGCTCCACAGCCAAGTCTTTGCATTTGAGCAACAAAATTAAGACGGCTTCTAATAAAATTAAAATGACATGGAGTATAATTAATAGCGAAACTGGTAAGATTAACTCTCGCAATTCAAACTACCAGTTAAGTGTTAATAACAAATTAACCGAATCAGATCAGGACGTTGCAATGGTTTTTGAGAAATATTTTACTGATATTCCGATATTAACCACTAAGTCACTGAATTCTTCTCCTGCGGTCGCCGAATCATTACTTAAACAAAATGTAAATGCGTGTACAAAGAATTTTACATTTCATAAAGTATCATCAAAAGATATTGTAAAATATTTTAAAACTATTGATGTTAAGAAAACTGCGGATCTGTGGGGGATTTCCGTTAAAGTTATTGCGTCTATAATAGATACAATCGCGCCTCATTTAGCTACTATTTTTAATACTAGTATCGAATCTGGTGTGTTTCCTGATTTAATGAAGTATAGTAAAGTAATACCTTTATTTAAATCTGGTAGTACATTAGACCCCGCCAATTTTAGACCTATTTCTGTACTACCAACACTTAGTAAGATTTTTGAAAAAATTATTCTTCATCAAATGTTAAATTTCTTTAATATAAATAATTTACTTCATAAAAATCAATTTGGTTTCACAAGGGGTCGCTCGACAACTGATGCCGGTGTTGAGCTGATTAAATATATATTTAATGCATGGGAGAATTCACAGGATGCTTTGGGTATATTTTGTGACCTATCCAAAGCCTTCGATTGTGTTCACCATGAAACATTAATCAGGAAACTTAAACACTACGGTGTAAGAAGTGATGCTCTTAAATTAATTATTTCATATTTAAGTAAGAGAACGCAAAAAGTTGTCATTAACAGTATGAGTTCTTCCGGGTCGATGGTACAGATGGGCGTGCCTCAAGGCTCAATTCTAGGCCCCTTTCTGTTTCTTGTATACATTAATGACTTACCTTACATAGTAGGAGATAACCATGATATAGTATTATTTGCAGATGACACTTCTTTAATTTTCAAATTAAGTCGACAATTGCTAAAATATGACGAAGTAAATAATGCTATATCTAAATTAGTAAATTGGTTCAATGTTAATAATTTGCATTTAAATGGCACTAAAACGAAATGTATAAAATTTATGACTCCAAATGTCAAACAATTAAATACTAATGTAATTTTAAATGGGGAGAAACTGAGTCTTGTAGATACCACCATTTTTCTTGGAATCACACTAGACGCGAAGCTTCAATGGAGCCCCCATATATCAAAACTAGCAAGCAGACTTAGTTCTGCAGCATATGCCGTAAAAAAGATTAGAAGTCTAACTAGTGTTGAAACAGCTAGACTAGTTTACTTTAGCTATTTCCATAGCATAATGTCGTATGGTATTTTGCTATGGGGACACGCAGCTGACACTGAAATTATATTTGTTTTACAGAAGAGGGCCATAAGAGCAATTTATGATTTAAAGCCTAAAGAGTCGCTGCGACAAAAATTTAAGGAAATTAATATATTAACTTTGGCCTCTCAATACATTTATGAAAATGTAATGTACGTACACAAAAATAAAAGTAGTTTTACAAAAATAAGTGATATTCATTCTGTAAATACTAGGAACAGACACAAGCTAGTAGTACCGGTTACTCGACTCCATCGAGTCAGTAATTCATTCTTGGGGCGATGTATACGCTTTTACAACAAAATTCCAGAAAATATACAAAATTTGACCTGCTCAAAGTTCAAAAACTTTATTAAACTAAGTTTGTATAAAAAGGGTTATTATAGTATTAAAGAATTTATAGATGATAATAACCCCTGGAAATGAGGTGATCGCTACCAAGCTATTTCTAATTTGTTGTGTTGTTAATTTGTGTAACATACATGATTGTAAGCTGTTATTTTAAAAAAAAAGTCCCGCTGGGTTTCTTGCTGGTTCTTCCCAGGACAGAGGTTTTTTTTTCGAACCAGTGGTAATTATACAAAGGAGTGACTTTCAATAAGCATTATTTATAATCTATATTGAATAAAAAAGTTTCTGTTTCTGTTTATATATTTTTTAGGTTGTGTATGTTTAAAGAAATTTATGAAGCATACGTCTTTTCATTTTATGTGATAACTTTTTCGTCACTCGGTATATCAAAACAACTCATTTTATATCAAATAGAATATCAAAACAACTCATTTTGTTTTAGATTTCTTGATTCCGTTTAGAATTTCATAAAATTTGTAGGCCATTTACTATATTAAGTTGGTTTCTCTTTTTTGTGTGTTATAACATTAACATTCATTAAAATTTCTAGTGGGCCCAAAAAGGACCGTCTCCTTTGGTTATTCGAGCATTGTTTTTGTACAGCGATCTTGTTAAGCCGCTGCAAACAACCGAAACAATGTCCACTCACGACGGCGACTGACGCCGATCTCTAGTATATATACCTTAATCTATGCGCCATACTAACTGAGTGACGCAGTCTCTATTTAGTAATAGTTTATTCATACGAGTCTGCCGAATACGCAGAAAATTTCGCCATTTCGCAGCCGTAAAAAAATTATTATAACTAAACTAAACAAAATTAAACTGCCATTTACATTCAATGGCTTCCCACGTCATAGATGAAGAGTTTTAAATATATATTGAGTTGAACAATTGATATTTTCAAAAGTTATCGTGTTTACAAGCCTTGCGGCCTTGATAAATCCACACCATAAACCACTAAAACCCCTTATTTAAAAATAGCAATTGATCGATTTAAAAAAATATTAATAAGTTCAACAATCATTTATCTTTCTGACAATGTGCTTTTTAAATCAATTATATGTACAATATGATTGCTAGATACGATTTCATGCGACAAAACGTTGGAATCTTAATTTTTAGGTCCTAGTAGAACACACCGATGCGCTTAGCGCTTACGGCATGCAATACTGATATACACTTTTTTCAGTTTTTAAAAATACACGTAAATAAGGTTTCTACATTTATTTGAAAATATCAGAAATTGAATGTGATTAATGGGCAACAACAGCGCGCGCTCCTGTGTGTACGAGTCAATGCACGGAGTTTTTGCGTGTGGGGTGGATAAAAATAGAAATTGTGCACTCCACGAATTAAATATATTTTTTACTCCCACACAAAAGACAATTCGAAATACAAGTTTAGACTACAGAGCGAGGGAAAGAGGTGGATAATAAATCTAAATAATTAGTTGTAGAAAAGATAGCAAGAAGCCGATGATAGGTTGGCGCGCGTGAGCGTAGCGTCTGGCATTGAGAGCTTTCAAAACCGGACTGGCCGGTTAACATGCAGGATAATAGGCAGTGCGAATAGTGCTGAGTAGTAGTGTTCAAAGTTGTTATATGGCAATCACTTGCTTAATGCTATATGCTTTATATTTTAAGCAAGCTATTTTATGTGCTTTACTTAGAGTATTAAACTAACAGGAGGCGACATTGGAGAGCGTTCCCCGCTGTCAAAACTACGAGAGCGCAGATCATTCCCGTTATATAAAACTAGTAGCGCCGCTTACGGCATCAGTTAACAAGTAGTCGTAAGCGTGAGTTGACCTCCAGAAAAATGCCGAGTTGCAGTGTGTTTTCTTGTAAAAAAAGATCACAGACCTCAAATTTACAAAAAGACGACGTTACCTTTCATCTTTAAGTATTTATTTTGATTTCAATAATTAATATTAGCATTAAATCACGAAAATTCTGATTAATATAGCTGACCAGGGTGTGTTGCCAACTTAAAGTATTAATACTATAGTAAGGACTTTTGCACCACTAGGACATAATTAAATTTTGCTTAATTGTAGACAAATGTCGTTTCTCTTTGTTCTTATTACACAAGACAAAATCGTGTTATTGAATAGTCTTAAATTCATTAATATTATTGTGATCTATTTGCAAAACTATATTATTTCAAACAACATTAATAATCTTTAATTGTTTTTAACGAAATGAAAACATCAATTTAAACAGTTTTATTGTATATAAAACATTTTAAATAGATATTTTCATTTCATTATGTTACGTTATGAAACGAAAAGAAGGGTAATATCAAGTATATAAAACGGTATCATCAAGGCAATAATAGTGATGTTCACTGTAATCTTTAGTGTCGATGTTTTTATTTGACTATAATTAATACCTTGATATATAATACCAAGGTGTTATATAAAATTCTTTTTTGTACAATGTTTAAAAAATATCTTTGGTTTTACAGTTTTCCAAAAGATCTTTACAGGCGCCAAGTTTGAATAAAAGCATGTGGCAATCATATAACCTGGGTACCTAAACAAACAAGCACTATTTGTTCCTTGCATTTTGACCAATCGGTTTTCGTAATCCAATCAAATAATAAAAGGAAACTAAATGAAACTGCTGTACCGACTTTGAAATTATTGGGAGTAAGTTTATTATTTTGCTACAGGTTTATTTTACATTATGAAGGATAAAATTTAAAACATGTAACAAATCGAAATGGAAGGTTTAGTGAATGATATTTATTCATCTTAAAATGTTATTTACAAGTATATCGCCTTAGATGGTGTCAACCAAATTGTTGTTTTCAGATGAGACACGAATTATTAGCGCTTAAATAAATAAGGACAAACAAATAATCTCAGGGCCATATTTATAATCTATTATTATTAAATATATACAGAGTACTACACTTTTGTACTGTAGAACACAAAATATTACCTCTTTTTACGATGACATTAATTATTTTTCAATCCTAAGTAAAATGACGAAAAAAAGTATGTTTGTTTAAGCGTAAACTTCGGCCAAGAGATAGCAAATGTTTAATGTTCTTTTGATTGCTCCATTCCGTTGCTGCGTAAAGGAAGGACAAAAACAAATAAACAAAAAATCACACTTTCACATTTATAATATTATATTAGTATGGATTGTCAAGAATGATAGATAAACTTTTGAAACCGGTTTACAATTGGCTTTTTGAGGGTGAAACTATACACTCCCGCTCTCTTTCTTGCTCTAGTAAATAACGTTTCTGAGTGACCAAAAAGGATAGAAACACAGGAAAGTGCGATTCCGTGCTGCCAGATGTAGTTCAACCCTAAGCCTTAAAACGGTTTAACTCTATAGGTTGGATAAAATCTGTAAAATTAGGCCGTTTAAAACCCCTATACAGATAACCTTTTCGGTTGATCATGACATTAAAAAATGGTAAAAATATTTCATAGGCTAGGCATATTATATATTTTTAAGCATACAGGAACATTATTTCGATAATGATTACGTTCCACATAACATTGAACTGGCAAACTTGGTGATGGAAAAATATGCAAGCACTAGAATTAGCTACTTCGCAAAAAAAGAGTGATCCCAAAAAGTGTATTCGTCACATATATACCAAACTTATTCACTTTTAAAACCAGTTAAAATATAATATAATACTTTTTCAATTTGTTTTAATTTTGGTAATTTTGTATTATTATTTTGTACCTTATGTATTTTTTAAATTTACTTTGAATGTAATATTACACATTAAACATTTGTTCATTTTTATTTTATTTTATTTGCTAATGTAACTTGCATAAAATTTCATCGACATATCCATATCGACAAGACCCTCGCACTAGTTGTTTATGGCTTATGCACTGTAACGATGAGACATTTATGAGAGATTTTCAAGGTTGTGTGCGTTTTGCTTAATCGTGTGCTCATATTATGCTGTGTGCGTGCGTAACGACGTGGCCCAATGTTTAGCATTTGCTTAGTGTGCGTTACCTCGCCTCCCGCTAGGAGTGACAGACTTTTTTGTTTGGAAATTTATGCGCATGGCATCTCCTGTTAGTTGAATACTCTAAGGTGCTTTATTATAAGCATGCTTTTTATAAGCGTACTGCGACTGCGTACGTGCGACCGTGCGTAGGTAGGTAGTAGGTACCTACTTTTACGGGCGCCAAACGAGCGGGAGCGACTTTAGGTAGCAACCGCGGTGCATCGCGTTTATGAATTTATTACGATACGGAACAGTAAAAAAAATAATGAACTTTCCTTCATACTTTTCAGGCTTAGGACTGTCTATAATTAATTAAGTGTTATGATGAAATAAAGTATATTAGTATTTAATTAAAGCATTTATAGGCGTACTTAAAAGTTCATTGATTGTATTTACAAGAATCAAGTATATACATATATGTACATATAATTTTTTTCCTTTTTTATTTACACTATTTACTTTAAGTTTTTATTTACACTATTTACTTTAAGTTTTTATTTACACTATTTATTTTAAGTTTTTATTTACATTTTATTTACATGAAGAAACATTATCTGGGCTACTCTTGTAGCAGACAATCGTGTTCTTCGATCACTAATAAAATACCCCGACTTGGAAAATATACTTTCGCAAGGAACCGAAGTCACCATGATATTGCAATGTTTTATAAATAAGGTATACAATTCGGGGTAAATGAATTTATGCTCTCGCCAGTATTTAAAGGGACATTCTTTATTAAATTGTCCGCTAAATATTTTTCCAACTCTTCGGAAGCCTGGACATTTGAGGGTTTAGGTTGAAACTCTTTGTTGGCTTCTCTGTCAAATTCACACCACAAACTGTATGTTGGCATGTCGCATCCGAAAATTTGGGACGGAACAGGATTTACAGCTGATGTCGATGGTACAGGTTGAACTTGTTCTGAATTGGTTGATTGTTGGTTTTTTTTTATTTATTTCGTTTGTAATTTTCATTTTCAATATATTTTTAAGGTCTTCAATACGTGCTGTGTCTTTTATGGCTTTTAATTTAAATCTAGGGTCCAAAACTGTGCTCAAACTCATTGTATCATTTTTTTCTAAACTTCCCAATCGTTTTATCATACCCTCTTTTAACTTTATGCCAAGTTTTTTTACAGGTGGGTATAATTCTTGCAACATGGTGTAATTGGCGCATATGTTTATGATGCTTGAAGTTAAAATAATCGCCTTACTGGCGACAAAATAATTTTCAGCACTCATTTCGACAGTGGCTTCGTAAAATGGTTTCAGTATGACACAAATTTGTTCAATACATTTCCACTCTTCCATTGGTATTATTGGAAGATCGGATCCTAAATTAGGAATGGTGGCACGCAACGCTTCTCCTATCTCAACGAACCTTTCCAGCATAGGTACACAGAGTTCCATCGTGTTGGAACCGATTTTATTACAGATTTGGGTTGGTTTATGTTCTGTTGGTTTGATTGGTATTTTAATAAGTTTTCTTTTGATATAGTGCTTTTTCTGAAGTGGTTTACAACTCTTTGCACTTTCTCTATTGTGTCTTTTATTTCGGCAAGTGCATCTTGAACGACGAGGTTAAGTTTATGGGCATAACATCCAAAATGAACCCAGCCATCAAGTTCAAAATATCTTGTGGCACTCTTCATGTTGGAGGCATTATCAGTGACAAAAAAGTTGACTTTGTCGTAAATGCCCCAGTTTTCTAATAAACTTTTCAGTTCCCTATATACTTTTATGCCTGTATGGTGCCCTTCTGATTCGCCACATTGAATTAGTACCGATTTTAATTCTATGGGGTCTTCCGTCACAGAGTGCGCTGTTATACCCATATAACTATCCATAGTGCGGGAAGTCCAATAATCAATGGTAATGCACACTGATTTTGCATTCATCTGGACGAATGATTTGAGTTCTTCTAGCCTCTTCTCATAAACTTTTGGCAGAAGATTCACTGCTAAAGTTTGTCGGTCCGGTATTTCATAATTCGGATTCAGTGCATGCGTGTACGCACGAAAACCTACGCCATTTACTATTGAAAAGGGCTGAAAATCGTATACGATCATTTTTAAAAGGTTTAAATCTATTTTGTTCTTTTCGTCTGGTTTGAGCTTTTTTGGAATATACGCTTGCATAGTTCTCTGAATTTTTTTGGGAGGTTCATCACAATTAATACGCCTCCCCATCTCTCCACCACCACTGCATGCAGTGTTCCTCTTCCTATTCCCATCACCATCATTTTCCACATGCAAACCTTCGACTTCAGACAAGGGAATGTTACTCACTGTTTCAGGTGCTGCTGACTCGAGGGTTTTGCCAAAATTAATTAATTTATTGTACACCGAAATGTGTTTTTGTTTTAAATGTTGTTTTAAATTTGTAACACTCGTTTTAAACGACAACTCTCGACGACAGTAATTACATGTAGCAGTTTTACGGCCATCAATGGGCTTTTCAAAAAAGTTTGTAGTGTTATGCTACTTACATATCATTTTACATCTATTATTCCATTCTGTTTTTGATTTTCTGCATTCATATTTTGCATCACCTTTATTTCCATAGGATCCTGTAACGTTTTTAGACCATAAAAATACAATAACAAATCATTTTCACTTCGTATTTTCACGCTACCAGCACTTTTTAAATCGGTGTCAATGGAGTCTACCTTTTTTGATCTTTTATTTAGTTCTCCGTAACTCTGCAATTTCGGGTTTCGTGCGCGTTGTTGCGCTACCTTTTTTCCTATATCAATAATATCTCATTTCTTACTTAAATCTTGCCGTTTCTCAATTACGAGCCTGAAACCAAAAATTGACCTGTTTTGACATCGTTGTTTATCTGGTTGTCATGGCAATTTTTTTAAAATTCGTTACCGGTCTGATGTTTTTACTTCAATACTTCCACATAAATACTCTTTTCCTCTTGGCCATTTACAAAAATTTGTTTTTAATTTAAATAATTTCTCGTTCTCTCTAAAAAGGTATAAAAGCCGAACAATCGGCCAATAAATCGAGTCTCGCTTCAGCTTTCAAACTGGTAGCATCTCCTAAAGGCCTTATCTCGGGGCCGCACTGCCCCGGGATCCTGCAAGCCACGCGCTGCTGCCGTTGAGAAGATCCTCAGCTCTGTGGTTATTGAGGCAGACTCCGAGAAACTGAAGAAGGTCATCTCGGAACTCAATGGCAAGAGTGTTGAAGAGCTGATCGCGCAGGCTCGTGAGAAGTTGTCGTCCATGCCCGTCGGTGGAGCAGCGCCCGTGGCCGCGGTCGCCGCTGCTGTAGCGCCGGCAGCTGAGGAGAAGAAGGAAGAGAAAGAGACCAAGAAGGAAGAATCTGAGTCTGACGATGAAGATATGGGCTTCGGTCTCTTCGACTAAGCTTGCATAAGATTAAGTTCTTTATCTTAATCTTCACTTGGGAGCGGCTGACTACTCCCTTAATAATTTTTTTTCCACGCAGGAGCGGATGACAACTCCTTAAATAAGCCTGAATGTCCTTTCGAAAACACACTTTTAGAGTGGTAGTCATTGAATGTGAACTCCACCCTTACCTGAATGCAGATGATGAATGTAAATAGTATATCTGATTTTGCCTGTTGATGTCTGTTTCTGCAAAGCTGTGTTTTTATGGTTTATTTTAGAATGTACACGTCAAAATTTTTGCTGAGTCAAAAATTTTCCAGGGTCGGGGGGAAAATGTAGTGTTATGCTACTTACATATCATTTTACATCTATTTTTCCATTCTGTTTTTGATTTTCTGCATTCATATTTTGCATCACCTTTATTTCCATAGGATCCTGTAACGTTTTTAGACCATAAGAATACAATAACAAATCATTTTCACTTCGTATTTTCACGCTACCAGCACTTTTTAAATCGGTGTCAATGGAGTCTACCTTTTTCGATCTTTTATTTAGTTCTCCGTAACTCTGCAATTTCAGGTTTCGTGCGCGCTGTTGCGCTACCTTTTTTCCTATATCAATAATATCTCATTTCTTACTTAAATCTTGCCGTTTCTCAATTACGAGCCCGAAACCAAAAATTGACATGTTTTGACATCGTTGTTTATCTGGTTGTCATGGCAATTTTTAATAAAATTCGTTACCGGTCTGATGTTTTTACTTCAATACTTCCACATAAATACTCTTTTCCTCTTGGCCATTTACAAAAATTTGTTTTTAATTTAAATAATTTCTCGTTCTCTCTAAAAAGGTATAAAAGCCGAACAATCGGCCAATAAAGGGAGTCTCGCTTCAGTTTTCAAACGGGAAGCATCTATTAAAGGCCTTATTTCGGGGCCGCACTGTTCCGGGATCCTGCAAGCCTTTGCCTTCACCTGAAGTCGTCGTCTATGCCTTCACCTACTTGTGCCCGCGCTATCTTTAGTCGCTGTGCGTGTTTGCTCCAGGCGCTGCGAGCGTTTACTCCAGGCGCTGAGAGCGCCTAATCAAGGCGCAGCGTGTGCCTACTCTGGGCGCTGCGTGTGCCTACTCCAAGCGCAGCGTGTGCCTACTCTGGGCGCTGCGTGTGCCTACTCCAAGCGCTGCGTGTGCCTACTCCAGGCGCAGCGTGTGCCTACTCTGGGCGCTGCGTGTGCCTACTCCAAGCGCTACGTGTGCCTACTCCAGGCGCTGTGTGTGCCTAGACCAGGCGCTGCGTGCCACCACCGCCAAGCGCGGTGTGCCACTTTGATCTTCAGGCTCCGTTTCAATATTCATCTATCTTTATTATTTTTTTTTAAACAAAAAAATAAAATTGTAATTCACGTCACCCATCGCCATCATCATACTTCATTTTTTTTATATAAAATTGTAAATATCTTTTTAAAATTTTTAAATATATTATTTTTTTTGTTCTATTTTTTTGTTATTGTTAGGTTAGGTTCTTATGTTTTTTAATTGTCGCTTCACGACAAGTTCCATATTGGCAAATCACTGTTCCTTCTAGACATTTTCGTCTGTTTTTATACCTACACTCAAAACAACAACACGATATCTCACTCTGTCCTTACTTGCACAATTATAGCTAATAAATATTAAGGTGTCCTATCACTGTTTATTTACACTAAAAAGCACGAAGTAAAATAATATTTACGTATATTATATTACGTGAGCCGCCCGAGATCGCGGATTAGCAAAATCGCAAGCGGTGCGTAAAACGATTACTTACTCACTTACGCGACCGAAAGCAATCTCTAGCATGCGACGACTGGCCGCCGTGATGCTATTGCTTTCTTTCATGCTTTGCGATTTTGTGATGCGCGACTGACAGAGACGGAGAGTGCGATGTAAAAAAAGCATTAAGCAAATAGCAAGAAGTGAGAGCCACGATAGTTAGCGATATTTGCTATTTGTTATGTATGAAAAGCACGGTGCTTTATTTTGCTATATGATATATTAACCACGACTAGTGCTGAGTATTGTTGACCTCAGCCGACTCGGACATCGCGTCGGCGCGTACGCCGTTCGGCGTAGTAAAGCGTAATATGTTTTTTGACATAATTTTACTACTTAAATATGTAATCACTTATAATACCTTCAGGATGCTGATGGGCCTTCCCATGTTCTGCAGTGCATCTGCCATGTTTGCTGAAGCGGGTGTTGATGACTTTCATGGCATCATACGGAAGCGAATATCGTCCAGCTGGCGCAGATTGCGGGGAAGCTCAAACGGCGTCCTGAAGGTAATTAAAGATAGGCTTGATTGTCCCATTCAAAGGCATTGGACTCGAATGCATATGCGTGGGACACTTAAGTATCTTAATTAATATTTTTATATTGTAAGTTATTTAATTTGATTTAATTTAATTTACTAACATAGCTTTTAAGAAATTTACTAACAAAATTGTATGGATTTTTTAATCTGAAATAAACGTTTTATTATTATTATTATTATTATTATAATGACACTAACCATTCACAAAAATGTTTTCGAGGTGGACGATCGTTATTATTCAGTGCTTGTAAACGTTGGTAATGTAATGGGTACTTGAGGATGATGAAGGTTTCTGAAGTTGTAGTTTCTGAAGGTTGTTGGTTGTGTGTTCATATCACGTCGGGGTCACCACTGTGGTGGGTGGAAGGAAAAGGGGACATCTCCCGCCGGGCAAGGTGTGCTGCCCGGGGAGCGGCCAACGCTCCAAGTGGTAGTTCGGAGCTAGGGAATGATGAATGGCGTAAGGGCACAGAGATGCAACAACTCTATGCAGTGCCAGTGAGTCAAGTCGATCGGAAAGAACTCGGTCGTCGACGATTCGAACCGGAAAGGAGCTGGCACTGGAGAGCCCCTGCCCAGAGATGGGAACAGTATTCCATGTGAGGCCGAACCTACGCCTCGTAAAGTTGCAAGTGGTATGCCCGCATGAAATACTGTCCCGCTCTGCTGAGCACGTCAAGATTTTAAAAGGCCAATTTGGCCTTCTCTTTCAAGTGACCAAGAAACTACACGTCACTCGATATGTCGACACCGAGGATACAGATACTGGCTGAAGCAACAAGCGGAGTACCTTGAAACTGAGGAGATACGACAAAGGGGTTCTATTTAGCGGTAAACGCACAAACTTGTGTCTTCTGGGGATTGAACTGCACTAGATTTAGTCGCCTTCTTCAGACACAAGTTTGTTCCGGTACTCGGCGACGTTTTCCCGAGAAATATTGGCACGGCCGGTGTATAAAGCATCACCAGTGCTGTCGTCTGCATAGCAATGAATGTTACTGGTTTGCAACATGTCATTGATATGTAGAAGAAACAGCGTTGGTGATAGCACGCAGCCTTGTGGAACACCAGCGTTAATGGGCTTGTAATCGGAACAGGCACCGTCTACAACGACCTAGATGCTCCGATCTGCAAGGAAGCTGGTGATCCAATTGCATAATTACTCGGGAAGCACATAGGAAGGGAGCTTCGAAAGAAGCGCTTTGTGCCGAACCCGATCGAAGGCCTTCGCAATGTCCAGACTAACGGCCAACACCTCCCCCTTGGACTCTACTGGTGACTAAAAAATGCGATTGGAGACTGGTCGCAATTTAGGCTACTTCGGAAAAAATGAGGGCTATTTTTAGGTATACTAAATTAATCTGTTTCTTTAATTATGTCTCACAATATGTAATAAAATGCGTGTAATGAAACGTATGTTTTTCTCACAAAGAAGTATCAAAGAAAACTAGATTTAAAGGTATTCAAAGATATACTTTAATTTTTGTGACATAGAGAACAAAACAAATAGATGAAGTTGTGCTTTGTTTGCCCTCGCTGCAGTCGCCACACCTGGTATTCCCCTCCCCTTCCCTGTCCTCTACATGTTACATGGTTGGTTGGTTTTACAGATTGCGCGATAATATGCAATTGTTGTAACGTACCCGAGTTTTGTCAGAAAAATGTGTTGCAACAAATTCACACCTGCGTAAAATATGATTAAACTGCACAGTTTTCATACTATTATCCTAAACACCACAGACTTGACGCTCAATCTGATTCTTCCACCCCTGTTACAGGTCTCTCTAGCCCATCATTAAGAAATGAAGACAATGGTGATGATAATGGAGGCATTTCAGGAGAAGTTCTTTTATTGGAGAGTCACGAATTATTTTTTTTTCTTATATTTTGTTGATCTCTTTAGTTATAACTAGAAATATTTCATTTTGTTTTGTGAAATATGAATATGCAGACAATATACAGACAAAAATATTTTTTTTTATTGGACCTTTTCTCTACATTTACAAGATACTTGTTTTAAACTTTATCCTGCTACAATTTAAAATAAGGTGTACAAAGGTAGGTTTACGTTTAAAAATATATTTTGTAGGCTACATACCTGACACTACATTAGGCTATTATAGGCTTATGTACAGAAAAAAAATTGTTAATATAGGCTTATTGGCTTCTTTTTTCGAGTCGAACCCATAGACTTACCCATATACTGGCGTACTCTGACCGATCTAGACTCTAGACTTGGTAGCACTGGTTCTGTGACTTCGGTAGTCTGTGCTCACTGAGACTTTTTTTCAATTGTCTGTACTATTGCTATTATCTGTAATTAGGGATGTCAATTCTTTCCGAAAAAGAGAGTTTTGGCGGGAACTCGACCGGCGGCGGCTTGCTGCTCCTGTATTATTGTTTAAATAATGGTTTGAAGTGGACTTTGATATGTAAAAGTAGTGCGGTTTTGCGTATTAAGTGTCTGCGCATGTGAACTATTAATGGA
This sequence comes from Parnassius glacialis, assembly GCA_033319125.1. Classification (NCBI taxonomy): domain Eukaryota; kingdom Metazoa; phylum Arthropoda; class Insecta; order Lepidoptera; family Papilionidae; genus Parnassius; species Parnassius glacialis. Next base: position 10,916,490 of record JAVANC010000015.1, on the reverse strand, counting down.
AACTGTGAAACAAGTGCTCTGATGGTGATGGAATCTCAAGATAAGCTGTTTGTTTGCATAGGCGCCTTTAGATACCATCGCCAACTGTCAGCTGCCTGCTGGCTCAAGTTACCGTCAAAATCTCCCAAGGCTGCACTATGTGACGCATCAACATATTGTGAAGCAGTGAAATATGAAGGAAAATTATACATGAAGACAAGGCTGTATGGCATAGTTCCTTTGCCTGCTCTCTCGAGCGAATAATAAAAACAACATTTCCGAAAAAGACGTAGATAGAGGATTGACGATACAAGATACAAAGATACAAAGTCTATGAAAAAACATTGATTTTTAAATCGATTAAAATCGTAAGCTGATGTATCGATTCAAAAAAAATCGTTATCGAAATTTTTTAGTTTGTCTTTATAATGTAAATATTAATCCATTAAAAAAAACAAGAAGGATACCATAATAAATGGTCTCTTATTAGGAAAATAAGTTTTTTTTTAGTTCAGGGAATTCGATGGTAACAATTATTTTTATTACCATACCAAAGTCAAATCAGGTATGTAAAAAGACATTAATTTTCAAAATGTATTTATTTCGTGAAAAAGTTAGTTTCAAATGTTATTTAAACTTGTTAAAAACAGTATTCTGTCAAAACTACAGGGATCCAAGCGGTTACGCTCATCATTTGCGATGTTGCCGGCAATTGAAGATAGGCACTCACAAGGAACAGATGATCCCACGATACTCATATACATCATGGCTGTTGAATGGAGGTCGTGATAAATAGAGGTTTTTTGTTCTTGCCAGTACAGTATAGGATCATACTTCAAGTGCACAACTGCCTGCGATAGATAGTGTTTAAATTTTTTGTTTAAGCCCTGGCTTTCCAGTGCAAGTGCATTACTATGCTATATATACACAAATTTTAATCTCGCGAGTTTTTAAGTAATTAACCCTTTAACCGGCAACACCGTAATATTACGGATACACTCAACTAATTGCAAATAATTTTATGGTTTTTATCAAAACAAAAAAAAATCGAACGGCGATATTCAAGGGTAAAATATCTATTCACTGAATCGATTCAGTACTGCCTATCGATTTAAAAGTTCGATCTTTTGGGCCTGAAAAATCGATTCATCGCTTAATCGATTTCAGATTGCATTTGCATCCCTATCTGTAACTGTAATGTCGTGTCGTGTCGCGTCGTTGCCCGTTTTATTTTATTTTTATGGAGTGTAGTGTGTAATATCGAAAAAAATGTAATTTTTCATGATCAGTGATCGCTATTCAAGTTCACGTTTTAACCTTTCACTCCATACTCCAGTTAAATCTTCAAATTCGCAATTTTAGTTAATAACTAATAACTATTAATCTATCTCTAGCATTTTCGCTTTGCTATATTCTTTGTATTAAGAAAACTGTATAGGCGTTTCGAAAAATTATATCGAATTTACTTACAATCATGGACGTAAAGCGAGTTATTTTTGTAACGTTTTTATGAAATATATACAAGGAAATTTTAAAATATGATACAATGATGCTCTCTCTACAATGTAACTTGAACAATACGAGCCTTTTATAAATCCTTTACCTTTTTCAAAGCACACGATAAGTAATCAATAATAATGGAATTCAAAATAGAAGTAGCAAAGGACCTGCTATGCATGGGATGCTTGTGTGTTGAACAAACTTTACGTGAAGTTACTAATGAAAAATTAAAGCAGTATTATTTGGAATGCTTAAATGAAGTTCCTGTAAGTTTACAAGAAGGTATTTAACTAATGAAAAGAACTGTCCACACGTGGATAAAACTTATAAATAATGTTTTTTTAAGTAGTGCTGTTGGTTTGTGTTTAAAGTGCAGACTTATTTCACGGAAGTTTTTATTACAAGTTAAATTTTAAGTGTTTGAGTGGTTTGAAGAACACCACTATCCCAATTTCATCTTTATAGTTCTATTAAAAACTTCATACCATATTTTGACCTCATTGATTTTGACTCATGACATGGAATTTTTTCTTCTTTATGTGGAATCACCCCTGTGTAACATACATATAAAAAAAAATCCTCTTTTTTATTTGGTTAAAAACTTATATTTAGAAATTGTTTCATTATCATTATAACTATTTTTGTAGCTTTGCAATATGTTTAAAACAATAAGCATTTGTTGGGAGTGCAATGCATTGTTGAAGAAGGCAATATCCTTTAGAGAGCAAGTGAAGGACTCTTACAGAATACTCCAGACTTATACTAGTGAGGTGAATATTATTTTACTTGTAAGATACCCAAATTGCTTTTTGATGATAATCTCATTTATATGCCATTACCAGATGGTAAAATCAGCCCGTTATTTGGAGGACTAGGCCGTTAATTATACACCAAAATTCAGTTGGATACCTAGGCTGATTGCTTATTATTCAACATTTAAATATTTGACTGGTTGAAAGCTAGCCCTTTGAATACAACTGGCTGTAATTTCTCTGGGTCTTTTAATATATTTTAGTCTTATTTCATGATATGTTGCCATTTCATGATTTGACCTATAATTTATAACTACGGTATTTATGTAATATAGTAAAAAATATGTAAGCACCTATAGTAATATAATTGAGAATATGTTAAGACCCAAGTGATATCTGCACGAACCATAAACCAATTTAAAAATATATTTGTTTTATGGTTTGTGCAGATATCACCCTAAAAATTACACATTTGAAACTAGGATACAGGCTTATATCAGTTATTTTAACTGCTGGCCTGTTAAATAATAATAATTCACCGGTTTCTTTCCCTTTCCCCTTAATCCTCGGCTGTTTCGGCTCTCTTGCCCAGGGCATCCATTTGGTTGGGCTTATATTCAGACAATAAGATCAGGCACTCCATATTATGCTGATCTTAGCGATTTAATTGTTAACATCTTTAATATGATTATTTTTACTAGCCTATAGACTTCGAAGCTTGGTTTTGTCTTTGAATTATTATTATAATAATGTATTGGTATACAAAATCTGCTCATTTTATTAGTAAAAGTCTTAAGGACATTGTTATGTTCAGTTTATTATTTTAATCAGAATGAGCAGGTGAATAATTAAATCCTTTAATTAAAATAAAATAAATTAACTACACAAATAGATGTATTCAAAAGCAAACCAAAAAGAGCAGCACATATTTTATCGTATACAGAATCTGGCAGAATGTCTTCTGACAGATGTCTCTCGACCACCAAGATTAAAAGTGTGTGTCATTGACTCAATTGATGTGACAACAAGTAAGGATGTTCAGGATGAAGTTGAACAGCCTCCCAGAGTGCACTCAGCCAATGTCAAGAATGAACCAAAAATCGAGGCACAGGAAAAAGGTAACGTAAAGTGAATATTGCCCTTATTTTACATGTTTTCTTTTTTTAAAACCTTGACAAAAAAGAGGGGTATGTATGTTTAACGTGTGTATCTGTGTGTTTATCTGTGGCATGGTAGCTCCTTAAAGGAAGAACCTATTTAGATTTTATACGTGGTAGAGCCATGCTGCAGCAATATTAGTAGTATAGTTGCAGCACGAATGGGTCGGCTCGACCGGGGAAGGACTACGCTCTCACAGAATACCAGCGTAAAATAGCAGCTTCATGCTGCTGTGTTTCGTATGGTGAGTGTAGAGAACTGGACACCCTTTTTACTGGAAAAGAGGCATTCCAACTTCTGCAACGCATCTGCATTTTGATTCGCAAACGAGGATAAATGTAGATGTCTATGGGTCACAGCAACCACTTACCATCAGGTGGACTATGTGCTCGTTTGTCACCCTATCCTATAAAAAAAATATAAAAAAAAAAGATTTAGTTTTCTTTGTTTGAAAGGTGACTTACTCGAGAGTGTGCTTAGCTATGATTCAAGGAAACCTTTTCAGCCGTTTGAACATCATCAGCTCTTTTTGTTTCGGGGGTTTTTTAAATTTTCAATTTAATATTAATTATAATACTGAAATGACAAACAAATTTACAGTCTACCAGACCAGAGTAAATAGATATTACAATTTACGTACACTTGCAGACAACTTCAAACGAGGCACGCTATAGTTACGTTGTCATCTCTGCGGACTAAGAAGGAATGTCTCACAGCCCGTAACTACACTGAGTCTCTGTACCCTTCAGAAAATAAGACAACAGTGCAGGCACTGCTATGGTTTATTGATAATTGATAATTGGAGTTTTAAAATAACCACAATACCATTATTATGCTTATTTTAATACTCAATCTATACAAATAAATAAAATTGAAGTGTCTGTTTGTAATGTCAAAATAAAAGCTTTTTACTAATTGCATATAAAATTATATACAATACCTATAATAAAAACACAATTTTTAAAATTTATCTACCAATGATAGTCCTAGATAGTTTATGTTATAAAGTAACTTGGGCTACTTATATTTTAGAAAAATAATCAGAGTTCCGCGCAACAAAATTAAGACCCTAAATTACACGCGGGCGAAGTCGCAGGGAACAGCTAGTTATCAATATGTTAGTGGTTTAAATATTTTGTGCAAGCAAGCAAGAACTTCACATGACATCATGTGAAGTACTTGCAGCAGTGTGATTGACTTTTCTCTGCTTTGTTATGCCTTCCGAAATTGGAGATGTTCTGTGCTTAGTTCTGGGATGTTCAGAGAAAGTTACTTTACTGTTTTATAGTGTTGTAAACTTTTTTATAGATGCACAAGTTGCTGGAACCAATAGAGGAAGTATGTACAGCCCAATGGGAAGCTCAGACAGCTCGGATGAAGAACTGGAGATCAGGATGCAGAGGCATCTCAGCGATGTAAAGTTTATAACCTTTTTTAAAAAGTAGTTTTTTTAAACAAATTTTCTGTACAAAAGAAGGATATGGATGCCTTGTTACCACTATGAAATAAGCTGGTATTCTACCCTGATACAATACTGCTTTTTTTTATAGAGTAAGCTTGACAAGCGAGCACGCAGCACTCCTGATGGTAAGTGGATGCTATGGCCCATAGACATCTACATCTATCCTCGTTTAAGAAGCCAAATGCAGCTGTGTTGTCACTCCTGAGGACTAAGATGGAATGCCTTGTATCCAGTAAAAATGGTCTCCAGTTCTCTTCACTCACCATACAAAATATAGAAGCATTAAGTTGCTATTTTATGCTGGTATTCTGTGAGAGTGTGGTCCTTCCCCGGTCGAGCCGACCCATTTGTGCTACAACTATGGTATAACTAAAGCATGGCTCTACCACCTATAAGTGTACTACCTTCTAATCAAAACACAATATCTGATCAGTAGTGGATATATAACTTAAAATTAAAAATTTTGTACAGCCCACTTCAATATAAGTTATTAAGAATAACTCAAAAACTATTGGAATGACCTTGATTAAATTCATATGGGTACACACGAGATGTACTAGCTTTCAAATAAAAAAAGAATCATCGAAATCGGTTCACCCAGTAAAGAGTTATGAGGTAACACACATAAAAAAAACCTACAATCGAATTGAGTAAAAAAGATAGTATACTGATATTCCATGCAAGAACTTGTTAATATATGATTAAGATATCATATTGTTGTTATGTTGCTATAACCTTAATAAGTGCAAATTTTTATAGAAGTTAGGGTGACTCACACAGTCCACTTGATGGTTACTGGATACATAGTTCATAGACACCTACATCTATCATTGCTTAAAAATCAAGATGTACATACATTGTCACCCCTCAGTATTAAGATAGAATGCTTAGTTGCTCTGACATAACGTCTCCGATTCTCTTACAATCATGTAGAATAATGGTCAAGCATTAACTTAAACTCATTAAATAACGTCTCTCAATAATCTTAATCTAACGCTGGAGAGATTTAGATGTTTAGTATATGATGATTTAATATTAATAACATGAAATATTTGGCTGTAATCTATACAAATAAATAAAATTGTAGTGTCTGTTTGTAATGTCTAAATAACATCTTTTTACTAAATGCAAATGAAAGTATATACAATATATATAACAAAAACAAAACTTTAAAAAATTTTGTCTGTTTGTTTGTTCCGGCTAATCTCCGAAATGGCTGGGCCTACTTTGATGGTACTTTTACCGACAGATACCTGATGTTATAAGGAGTAACTTAGGCTACTTTTATTTTAGAAAAAGTATTAGGGTTCCGCATAAAGTAATTAAAACCCTAATTTACACGCGGGCGAAGTCGCGGAGAGCAGCTAGTTACCACATAAACGGTTGGACTGGTGAGGGCAGAGCTGATACTATTTTAAAAAACTGAAGTGACAAATTAATTCATAGTCTACTCCCAATGGTGAGTGAATACTGCAGTCCATGGGCACCTTCAACTGCCAGTAGTTTAATTAGCTTCATTTAGTTTGCAATGGGCTATTTTCCTCATTTTATACATTGTAGAGCCACGCTGTAGCTATATTACAATTGTAGTACAAATGGGTCAGCTCGAACGGAGAGGACTACACTTTCACAGAATACCAGCGTGAAATAACAGCTTAACGGTGCTCTGTTTCGTATGGTGAGTGTAGAGAACTGGAGACTATTAGACTAATAAAGAAAACCTGTTTGCAGGATAATTTAAAAAACAAGGAAGAGGTTACCAATTCATCTTCAAATGACAATAACAAAAAATCCTTAGATATTGACGATTTAGAAATGGATAAACCAAACGAATTGCAAATTGTATGCGTGAAGGAGGAAGTGAATGTTGAATATGACAAGAAAGGTTTGTTACAATACAACTAATAAATTGTTTAATCTCTGATCGATACAAATTCGAACTTGGCGTGCCATTATTAAGTGGCGAAGCTTGCGAAGACACTTATTGATTTCACAATGTCTGTCCGTCTGTCCCACGATTATCTCGAGAACGGTTTCGAATTTTGAAATTCTGTTTTCAGCAATCGATTACTGATCACCCAGGCATCTGAACCTGCTATTTTGAAACTGATTGCTCAACGGCAACCGTTAGAAACCGCTACAAAGCTGATTGCTTCGCCACTTTGCTATGCTGTTAGCTTGCTAGGTTTATTATTATCAATATTGCTGCCTATGAAAAGTCCACTGCAGAACATAGGCTTACCCGTAAAGAGCCTCATGTCATATTTGCCATAGCTACCACTGTAATGTTAGGAAGGTGTCAATAAGAGGAGAGATGTGTTATTATGTCTAGAGCTTTCATTAGACTACTTTATTCTACACTTAACACAAATATTTTGTAAGTTGTAGAGGCACTCTGCAGCTATATTATGGTTGTAACACGAGTTGGTCGGATCAACCAGGGAAGGACCACGCTCTCACGGAATAACAGCTTAAAATAGCAGCTTAATAATGCTGTGTTTCGTATGGTGAGTGTAGAGAACCGGAGATCCTTTTTACTGGAAATGAGGCAATCCATCTTAGTCCTCACGGGTGACAATGCATCTGCATTTTGATTCGCAAACGAGATGTAAACGATGTACAGATGTAAATGGGTCTTGGGAACCACTTACCATCAGGTGGATTGTGTGCTCGTTTGTCAACCCTTATCCTATAAAAAAACGTACACGAATCAATGATCAAGAAAATTACCAACATCATTTCATTTATAGCATTTCAGCTCATATAATTTATTTCGTTTAGTTTTCCAAACTCTCAGCTGATCAGGCCAATTGTATGTGGATATGCTAACCTCAGATAATTTCCTTTTACCTATAAATACATATTTCTATCAATATTTTTCATTCATAAAATACGTATTTGTAACTTGGACATTATACACGTCATTTACAAGAATATATTCTTTTAATATATTTTTTTTGTCAAGAATTGAGGTTCACAATTGAATCATACATAGCGATATCTATACAAATAAATGGAATTGAAGTGTTTGTTAGTAATGTCAAAATCAACAGCTTTTTGCTAATTGCATATGAAAGTATATACGAAACTTACAACAAAAACACAATTTTAGAATTATTGTCTGTTTCATCCGACTAATCTCCAAAACGACTGGACCGATTTTGACGAGACTATCACTGGTAAGATAGCTTATGTTATAAGGAGTAACTTAGGCTACTTATATTTTAGAATAATAATTATGGTGTTGCGCAACAAAATTAAAAAAAAAAAACTAATTAACACGCGGACGAAGTCGCGGTGACACATCTATAGTATGTGCCATATCGATTGAGAAAAACGGACAATGACCTCAGATATGAGCCGAGTGTCAAAAGGCGTAACTTACAAAATCTCAATTTAGATGTGATAACAATATTTAAATATTGATATTATTCCCACTTCTAGGTCAGCACATATGTTTTGTTTTTTTGTTTCTTAAATAATATTGTCTGTGGTTCCTATAAACATAGTAAAATCTTACGGTACATCGCGAAAAATGTGTTATATTTTATATTTCAATTTATGGTAAGTAACGCAGCAATTCATTTAATAACAGTTTCATATTAAAAAAATATTTGAAGCAATATAATCACCATATTGAGCTTTTGCAAATTCATCCCTTTAAAATAAACAAAACGCGCGTTACGTCAGTTCGTTCTAAAAGAAACGTGACAATGGCAGCCAGAGATGCGTCACCTTTTTTGGGCCGGTCCGCCATTTTGTTTTCATTCGTGTTCGGATAGCGCTTGCGTGTGTACGTCTCGGGTAATTCATAGCATTCATTGCATTGTTTTAGTTGAGTTTTTACTGTTAAATTTGTTATATCGTTAAGTTTTTGTTTTTTGAATCTGTTATATTAGTTTTACTGTGACGGTCGTTACTAAATCGACATGAGTTCAGGAGAATTTGGTGAAGGACCCGGTCCTTCAACATCAAGTGGAAAGAGACGTCGCCGACCCATAATAAACGTAGCAGGTACGTACAAATAGGTACAAATGCGACGACGTAGCCTTTCTATTTCTTAAAGCGCTCTTTTTATGTGACCATGTGGTATTTATTTTCTAAAACAATATGTATTTATGTGATGTAGTACTATGGTAGTATATTTTTGTCATTTATTTACAGGCCCATCTTCTGGAGCACCTTTAACGTCACCAGTAAAAAAGAGAAAACCTACCACTTTGTCGGTCGGGGAACAAGAGATTATCATTAATGTATACAAATATGTCAAAAACACCTGGCCCGAAGACGTGTATCCTTCAAACGTTAATATGGTAGAAAAGGTTTCGGAGATCTCAGGAGTCAGCAAGAGCACTATATATCGCGTATTAAGCGTGTATAGAGATTCCCATAAAATACCAGAAAAGGGAATAATTAATAAAAGAAAAAAGTCTGTAATTGTCAATTACAGACTTTTTTGTTTGGTTTGTCAGTTGGACGATTTTGATAAATCGGCTATAAGAGCGAAAGTGCATCAGTTCTTTCTTGCAGGAGAATTACCGACTTTAGACAAAATTTTGCTCAGTATAAATCAAGATGACCAGTTGCCAAACTTGAGCAAAACTTCCCTGCGACGTGTGTTGCGCCATTTAAAATTCAAATATATAAAGAGAAACAGAAAAAGTGGTCTAATAGATCGCCCAGAGATAGTTCTGTGGCGTACCAGATATTTGAGAGAAATACAAATATTAAGAAACGAGGGACGTAACATTTTTTACCTTGACGAAACATGGATTAACGCAGGTCATACTATGGGAAAGGTATGGGAAGACACCACAATTGAATCTTCTCGTCAATCACGGTTAGAAGGCTACTCTACTGGCGCGAAAGCCCCTTCGGGTAAAGGAAAGCGATTAATAGTTGTACACGTTGGCAATGAAAATGGCTTTTTGGAGGGATGTGATTGGGTATTTGAATCATCATCTACTGGTGACTACCATGAGAGTATGGACGCTCTCCATTTCGAGGACTGGTTTAGAAAAGTAATAGAAAAACTGCAAAGCGGCGATGTCATAGTTATGGATAACGCTAGTTACCACTCCAGACGTTTAGAAAAAACCCCAACAATGTCTTGGCGGAAACAAAATATGCAGGAATGGCTAGAATCTAAACAGATCGCATACGTGCCCTCGGACACAAAGACCCACTTAATGGAAAAAATAAAGGCAGTTAAAGATAACTATCGAAGTTACGTCACCGACGAGATGGCAAAAGAAAAAAGCATCACAGTGGTAAGGTTACCTCCTTATCACTGTGAGCTTAACCCCATTGAACTTGTGTGGGCAGATGTGAAAGGGTACGTTGCACGAAAAAATACAACTTTCAAGTTAAAAGATGTTAAAAATTTACTTAAAGATGGTTTAACTCAAATCACGCCAGATAAATGGAAAAACTGTGTTCAGCATGTCCTTAAGGTTGAACAAAAAATGCGTGGCATGGATGATAGAATTGACCAAACTGCAGATCGCTTTATAATTAATGTTACAGATAGTTCATCAAGTGAAGATACGAGTGATGATTGCACCGAATAAAAATAAAGTTCTTATATAATATTAAAAATAAAGTTTTATCTTTTGCATAAGTACGTACTTATTCGGTGTCGTTATCACTCGAATCTTTATATGTGTTATAAATTAATGTTTTTTGTTGTTAAATGAATAAAGTACTTTATAACAATAGATGATTTTTCTTCTACAGCGATCTTTCACATAACTTTTTAATAATAGTTAATAAATATATATTATATCAATCATTATAAAAAAATCATTATAAATAAAGAAAGTACTACATATAAAATGTGCCTATATATTGAAGGTTTGTAACCCCTGGTTAAACGACCGAAAGGTCATTGTCCGTTTTTCTCAATCGATTTGGCACATACTATAGTCATACATATGAGAAAATAAAATTATGAAACTACGAAACAAATCATAAATAGAGCATTAAAATTAAATTTTTTCCTAAAAAATTATTTCAAAATATTCTTAAGCTTTCAATTTGTCGCTTTCATTCAATTAAGTTGAAAATTTAATTAGTTCATTAAATATAAGGTATAGAACAATGACTAATAAAAATAACAAGTCCTCAGCAGTAACAGCAGACATTACATAAACATAAATACTTAGTCACCCAATACCCAGGAGGTCAAGTCATAACAGACAGATCAAAATACAAATTGCAACCCGAGCAGCAGAAGTCATTTGTGGTCACTTTTGTTTTGAACTCCAAAGTTCGTTTCGATTGCGATTACGTGGAACTATGATCTTAACTAAATTCAACCTAACTTGTACTATATTATGCTCTTGTGAATACAAGTAAAATGAATCTGCAAATTATACTTTTAAACACTTTTATAATAAAAGTACTTCTACATACGTTATCAAGTATTTATTATTTAAGTTATTTATTATCAATAGTCCAAAATACATAAACTTTTTCAATTGACTTCAAAAAAGTAGCAGGTTCTCAATTCGTTGAATCAAAAATCTTTTTTTTTAAATATGTTCACCGATTACTCAATGACGCCTGAACCGATTTGGGAAATTCTTTTCTTATTTCAAAGGGTATACATCCCAGGTGGTCACGTTTAAATTTTATCGAAATTGGTCAAGCTGTTTTTAAAAAATCAACAATATTTTTTTTATAGGATAAGGGTGACAAACGAGGACACAGAGACACAGCAGCATTAAGCTGCTATTTTACGCTGGTATTCTGTGAGGGCGTGGTTCTTCCCCGGTCGAAGGGGAAGGACCACGCTCTCACAGAATACCAGCGTAAAATAGCAGCTTGATGCTGCTGTGTTTCGTATCGTGAGTGTAGGGAACCGCAGACCCCTTTTACTGGAAAAGAGGCATTCCATATTAGTCCTCACGGGTGACAAAGCATCTGCAGTTTGCTTCGCAAACGAGGATAGATGTAGATCTCTTTGGACCACAGCAACCACTTACCATCAGGTGGACTGTGTGCTCGTTTGTCACCCTATCCTATAAAAAAAAATATAAAGTTTTTGTCTATACTATTAATTAATTGTAGGACATTGCTTCATCAACTTTTCATCATAATTATTGAACATACTGTTAATTTACATCTCTTAGTTACATATAAATTTAATCCTTATGTTCGTATTCAATAACCATATAATTTCCAACTGAAATTAACATTTTAAAGTTCATCATTAATGCAACTAATTCTTCATGATACCCCCATTCGACCGCGTAGCGAAGTCGCATACTTCATTATAGATTACGTTTCGCCCACTTCCAACTATATTTCGCCGTATAACTTTCGCCATAATGCCGCCAAAGAAACTAATTGCATCGAATAATAGCTATTGTCGTGTCGGGTATACTATACTACACCACACCACAATTGGCAGGCAGGTTGGATACTACAGTTTTTTTAACTCCCTTAAATTACCACAAAACATGGCCCTGAGCCACCTGCATCCACAAAATACTTGCTTGTTTCATCAGGTCGCCTTTCTACCTCTAACTCTAATGTATTTTTTTTACGTGGTAACCTGTAACTGCTGCTCTCTAATATTTTTTTTTAAGTGGTAGAGCCATGCTGCAGCTATATTATGGTTGTAGCACGAATGGGTCGGCTCGACCGGGGTTGGACCACGCTCTCACAGAATACCTGTCAAACACTGTTTACCAATACGAAGCACCTATTCAATAACCTTTTTTTACAGCAGATCACTAATCTCTTGATCTATTGGAATGTGTCAGCGTATTTTTTCATAAATCATGATTACTTCAGATATAGAAGAGGACTCGGACCATAGAGACTGTCCAATGTCGGACTGTTCAGACACAGAACTCGAGTCGAACTTGCAGAAGTTCCTCAAAACGAAGAAATGCGGAAAGAAAGTCAAGAGTAATTTAAAGGCTGTGGTTAAAAAGAGAAAGAAGACCGTGAAGCGAAAACATGAAAAGGTAAATTTCAATTTTTCTTTGTCATCAGCCTGTAAATGTTCACCACTGGGCATAGGCCTCTTCCATTATAGTGAAGATTTGCCTTGATTGTCATGTTTGACAGGCCGATTGATATTGCAGAAGCAGACGTGAGCACAAAGGTGCTAAATGGTAACAAATACCAGGGTTGCACGGGATTATTATTATGATCTGTTCCAGCTTTGCACCGATGATATCTGTTTTTTTTTTATAGGATAAGGGTGACAAACGAGCTCACAGTCCACCTGATGGTATCCTCTATTACAAATCAAAATGCAGATACGTTGTCACCCGTGAGGACTAAGATGGAATGCCTCATTTCCAGTAAAAAGGGCCTCCGGCCACCTGCACTCACCAAGCGAAACGCAGAGGTAAACCTCTACTTCACGCTGGTTTTCTGTGAGGTCGTGGTACCACCCCGGTTCGAGCCGGCCCATCCGTGCGACAGCAAAAGCTGCCGCGTGGCTCTACCACAGATCTCGATAACAACACTATCTACCGGGTCCAAACGTTTTTTTCTAAATGATTTTTCTCTGCAAAATTTGCAAAGAAGTTTCAGAATAAGTAATATAGGCAAATGGTGAAGATAAATCGATTAAAAAAAATCTCAAACATTCTGTCCTTTTTGTCTTTTAAATTCAAAATGCTTGGTAATGCATTATTTTAATTGATTTTACTGCGCACCCACACATTAGAAAGGGTCGATCGGTAGGCAAAAATGTGGTTGCCCATAAATCACATTCAATTTGGCCAGCCAGCCATTACCACATGTAGTGTCGTAGATATAAGAAATTTATAAATTGTTTAATTATATTTTTTTTTATAGGATAAGGGTGACAAACGAGCACACAGTCCACCTGATGGTAAGTGGCTGCTGTGGCCCATAGACATCTACATCTATATTCGATTACAAATGAAAATGCAGATGCGTTGTCACCCGTGAAAACTAAGATGGAATGTCTCGTTTCCAGTGAAAAGGGTCTCCGATTCTCTACACTCACCATCCGTAACACAGCAGCATTAAGCTGCTATTTGACGCTGGTATTCTGTGAGAGCGTGGTCCTTCCCCGGTCGAGCCGACCCATTCGTGCTACAACCATAATATAGCTGCAGCATGGCTCTACCACGTTAAAATATATAATATTCAATCATTCCCTATTTCCAGGTCAAAAAGAGTGAGGAAGTTGACCCGGAGAAGAAGATACTGACAGTAAAGTTGAGCTATGAGGAAATGCTTCTGGAAAGACAGAAGGAATCATCCAAAGATACATTCTCTAAAGCTGTATATAAGTGTGAAACATGTCTCATTGGCTTCAATAACAGCAAGTCGCATAAAAGTCATATAGCAAACAAACATTCACCAGTAAGTTTTTAATGTCTATTTTTTTAATTAAATTAATCGTTTTGTTAGGTATTTAATTCTTAATTATTAATTTTTAAGTAGTTAGACTTTTTTTTTAGTTTTATGATCTGTCACACAATTACCAATTATATTGCATGTTAAGCATGTTGCTTTATGCGTGAAAACAAGATGAAAACGAATTCTATTTGACATTGTATTCTATTTGTTACTAGGGTACTTAATTTCTATTTTCTACTGATTTCAAAAAGGGGACGATACTCGATTCGACTATATGTTTTTTTTAATGTTTTTTTATGTGTGTGTTACCTCATAACTTTTTACTCGGTGAACCGATTTCGATGATTCTTTTTTTATTTGAAAGTTGGTGCTTCACATGTGGTCCCATATAAATTTGATTAAGGTCTGACCAACAGTTTTTGTGTTATTTTTAATAATTTATATTGAAGTCCGTTGTACAAAATTTTTTATTTTAAATTATTGTATCATCTATTTTAATGTAAATTTATTTCAAGATTGTGTGTTGGTGTTTTGGAATGCATTGTGTTAGCCATATGAGTTGATTTAAATAAATAAATTACTTAAATATGATGAGGGCAAAATTCTGTTTAGAGGTACTCTTTGAGGGTAGTCTTGAAGCTCTATTTATAATTATAATTGTTTTTGCAGGCAATCAGTTACAACAACTGATATAAATATCATGGTTTCTAATTTTTAGTGGTGTTCCTTAAAAATGTCGATTATATCTATAAAAATTACTGTGTAGATTTCAATTTCTTTTTTTTGGTAAAGTAAAAAATGACTTTCAATAAGATTTACACTGTAATGTATATTGAATAAAAATTATTCTATTCTATTCCATTAGATACTTGGCCCTTATCTAAAAAAAGATATATTAAAGTTTTAAGAAACAACGTTTTTCTAAGCATTAAAACCTTTTTGGTGTTATTATTCCCTTCGCACATACGAAAATGGTTTGCTGTGTCATTCGTAACGCGCATAGCAATGAAGTGGAATATCTTTCCAGTATCTAGATATCCTTCTATCTGATTACCATGTGCATGTCTTCAAGCCAAGAGTTGAATAGGCACCTTTTACCATCTTTGGCGTATACATCGCC
This sequence comes from Parnassius glacialis, assembly GCA_033319125.1. Classification (NCBI taxonomy): domain Eukaryota; kingdom Metazoa; phylum Arthropoda; class Insecta; order Lepidoptera; family Papilionidae; genus Parnassius; species Parnassius glacialis. The sequence goes on along the minus strand of JAVANC010000015.1, from coordinate 10,901,165 downwards.
ACTTACCATCAGGTGGGATTGTAGTCAAGGCAGTCCTTGAGTGCCAGTGCATGTAACAGTTGAAAAACAGAAAAAAAAAACATGATCTTATTTCTATTAATAGATGTTGGTATATAACCGTCGTACATACATCTGGTACAGTGATTGTCAAGTTGTCATTGGTACGTGCACCCAACTTGAAACAAAAAAAAAGTTACAGATGCGTTATCGCCTCTAAAGATTAAAATTGAATGCCTTAAAGTCTCTTATCTTAGTAAGTCTCTATAACCTTGAGACTGGAACACTGAAGAACAGTGAATCCCTATTTGGGAAAGAAGATCTACCACCTAATAAAAAAAATTTGTCTTTGGAAAGTACTTAGATGTAGTCGAAGACAAAAAACCACTCCCCAAAGAGAGAAACTCACTAAAGCATTTTATTTTCAGAATCTGGGAAAGTACAGCTGCCCCATATGCAACACTGTCATATCGTCCGTAGACTCGTTTACTGAGCACTGCAAGAGACATTTCAGAAGGTAATAACACTTTTAAAAATTTGGAACGGGGTTCCTGTATAGAGTTGTCCTCTCCGAATATAACATAAAATAAAAAGTAACTGACGTAGCTCAACGGATCTGTAAGCAGAAGTGGCATTAGGTCGGCTAACCGATGGGGATGAAAGGTTCTCGAAGGGCAGTCTCGTACTGACAACTGGAGTTTTCCCACTAGACTGAAGTGGATGGATGCAGGTGGCTCACTATCGTACTTTTTGGGCGTTTTTTGGGGGAGGACTATATTCAGCAGTGGATTTGTCATAGGTTTTAACCCTGTTGCTGTCCCGTGCACTATATGTAGGTCAATTGCTATTGTTTTACTATTGTCTCTGAAAACAGTACAGTGAGTGTTAATGGCGATGACGATTATGTGTATTTTTTCATCTATTGAGAGTCGAGGGTTTTTTAGATTCCTATATTTACCTTTCATTACTCATGACACCCATGGGATTAATATGGGTGATGGATTATCGTACATCGACATTCTAATATATATATATATATATATATATATATATATATATATATATATATATCCAATATACATCCCAATTATCTAATATACATACATCCCATACTATGGGTGTGTTTCGATATACACTGCGAGCACAGCTCAGTGCTCTCACTGGTGAAAAATTCGTTCCGTTATCGACCGCCAGTATACTGCCGCAGTGCCCTAGGGAAATATATGACGTCGTAAATCGCCGCCATTTTTGTACTGTGAGCGCTGGCGCTTTCGAGGTTAGGTGCTCTCAGTACATTGATCAAGCACGTGATCAAAAAACAAAACAACGCCTAAAGATTTTACAGCTTCCACAAATTATTGTTAGTATGGTTATATACAAAGTTTTCTCATCTGGCTCGGCTGTTTAAATATATAATTGTAAACGAAAGGTATTAACATACATAAATATCAACAAAATAGAATAAATATATAGAAAATACATAAATATATAAAAACCCAACCAGATGGAAGCCCTCGGCAGGGGAGACCAAACGGTTATTGTTTTATTGTTATTATTATTAATTAATATTGTTATTCAAATAAACTCGGACATTCAGTTTTAAAAGCAACAATGTTCAATTAATATTTTTTCTTGTTTGTGTTCCGTGTTAAACAGTAATAAGTATAACAAACTAAAAAGAAACGGCTTCTCACTATACTGAATTGACTTCACACCTTACAGTGGTCACAGTGTATATCGGAACACACCCTATATATTATACATTCTGCATTTTTTTTACCGATTAAAAACCACACCTTAGCGTTCATCCTTTGTAGTGTTTATTTCTTTGATCCAGATACGAGTGCATCATTTGTCGCAAGCGGACCATGGACAAGAAGGCGATCGAACAACATTACTTTTCCACACACGAGATATCCTTGAAGGAGTACCAGTGCAATCTCTGTGGGAAGATATCCAAGTACGTAGAGTGATCAAGACAATGAGTTACAGGTAGAATGACATCAAACTCTTACGGTGAGCGAGGTGTAGGGCGGCTCCCCACTAGACGGAGTGACAACCTGGTAAGTAAGACATGCAGGAAGTCGATGGATGCAGGTGGCTCAGGACCATGCCTTTTGGCGTTTCTTGGGGGAGTGCCTATGTTCAGCAGTGGATTTGATGATGATAATGTTTTTTATCATTAATATTACAGCTCTAAGGCCTAAGGCCAGCCATCATTACAGGACTAAGATGGAATCTCACAGCCTGTAATCAATCTGGCCAACGCAGCAGTATAAGAACTGATATTTGAGTAAGAGTGTCTACCTGCCTAGACGGTCTCCGAAGAAGAAGAGGAGTTCTTGATCCTTGAGAACATGATTCTACGCTTATTGATTGTTTATATTTGTTATTGTTACCTCGGGGGGACAAACACGCGCTTACTAAAGATTTTAACCCTTTCGCTGTCCCGTGCACTACATATAGGTCATTGCTATTGTCTTACTATTGTGTCTGAAAACCGGACAGTGAAAGTGTTAAGATTATTTATCTCGCATACGACACCAGCGAACTATATAATGTACATATATGTTTATTTGTAAATCTCATTGGTCCACAGTTCGATCGACAGTCACCGTTATCACCGCGACAGTCACAAGGCGCGTGTCCAGTGCCCGGAGTGCGACAAGACGTTCAGCCACCGCGCAGGACTCATGAACCATCGCCTGTCGGTACATAAGTTCAATATGCTCACTCTAACATGCACACACACACACACACCTACGAAAGTATACACACATGTGCACACACACACACACACACAAACGCACGCACACACGCACGAAACACTTACACATGCATACACACATACACACATACCTATATATACCTATTATTCAATAAATTAATCATAAAAGTGAAAGAGTCTTCATTTACCTTTGGTTTCTTTTCAGAGCTGTACACGAATTACAAAACACGTTCCCTTGTACTATATGCGACAAGGTGTTTAGATGGAGGACCAGTCTAAAGAGGCATTTAGAGAAGCACGATTTGAAGGTTGGTGGAATTGATTTCAGTATTGCGATTGTGTAGCTCTGATAGAAATCACTCCGTTATGTTTTAATATATGTAAACTGCCTACACGCAGGGGAAAATCCTATTGACTTAAAAAAACCAAAAAAGAAAAAAAAGAAATCAAATATATAGGCGAGGTCTACGTTGAAATGAATGTAGACCTCCCCTATAGATTTGATTTTCTCTTACCTATTTCTGCAAGCAAATGCTAGAAAGGCACCTAGAAGGACCCCTAGGCAGAAAAAGACTCACCGATAATATTATATTAGACTAGCTGATACCCGCGACTTCGTCCGCGTTGCTTGATATATTATAACACGTTTTCGTATATACGAAGGAAAAAAAAACATCAAAAGACAAAATTTCTTTGGAAACAATGTTATTCATTGCTCTCTTTGAAGTTAAAATATATAAATTATCTGGGTTAGTAACGCGAGAGCAAGCGACGTACAGTTGATCGTGTGAAAAACCCCGTATAAAAATCGTTGTTTCTTAAAACTTTAATAACTTTTATGTTAAAGGAAGATGTTGCAAATTTTTTTTTTAAGGTAAGTGTCAAGTGTCTAAAAAATAAAACTTAGAAAACCTAATTGAAATCTATCCGATAGTAAAACAGAAGAATGGTGATAGTTTTTTTTTATATAGGATAGGGTGACAAATGAGCACACAGTCCACCTGATGGTAAGTGGATGCTGTGGCCTATAGACATCTACATTTAAAATGCAGATGCGTTGTCTCCCTTGAGGACTAAAATGCCTCGTCTCCAATAAAACGTATCTCCAGTTCTCTACACTCACCATACGAAACACAGCAGCATTAAGTAGCTATTTCATGCTGGTATTCTATGAGAGCATGGTCCGGTCGAGCCGACCCATTTTTGCTACAACCATAATATTTTTTTTTATAGGATCGAGTGACAAACGAGCACACAGTCCACCTGATGGTAAGTGGTTGCTGTGGCTCAAAGACCATCTACATTTATCGTCGTTTGCGAATCAAAATGCAGATGCGTTGTCACCCGTGAGGACTAAGATGGAATGCCTCGTTTCCAGTAAAAGGGTTTCCGGTTCTCTACACTCACAATGCGGAACACAGCAGTGTTGAGCTGCTATTTTACGCTGGTATTCTGTGAGAGCGTGGTCCTTCCCAGGACGAGCCGAACCATTCGTGCTACAGCTATACTACTAATATAGCTGCAGCATGGCTCTACCACGTTAAGACATTTATGTTATTGTTCCTTACAGGCAAAGGGAACTGCCGGTGGGGGAGAAGCTTTCTGTGCGACTTGCGGTATCGAGTTCTCTTCCCTCTGTTCGTATCGACGCCATCTGCGAAACAGTTTGAAGCACGTCACGAGGGACCAGCTCAAGTGAGGCTCTATTTATTTGTTTTAAATATTATGTAAACATAACAGCGGGATAAGCAATTTTTTTTTAAACTGATAGTAAAATGTTTCTTTTATAGAATAAGGGTAACAAACGAGCACACAGTCCACGTGACGGTAAGTGGATTCTGTGGCCCATAGACGTCTACATCCATCCTCTATTAGGAATGACAATGCAAATGCGTTGTCACCCTTGAGGAACGAGATGGAATGTTCTCTACACTCAGTATATGAAACACAGCAACATTGAGCTGCTATTTTACGCTGGTGTTTGAGAGAGCGTGGGCCTTCTCCGGTCGCGCCAAAACGACCGTGTGCTCGTTTATCACCCTTATTCAATATGCATCTATTTGCGTATTTTACCGCATGTACTGTGTGCTGTGTGCTCTGAGGAATTGTTCGGACTAATTCCAGCCGCTCAATTTCACCATCGCATACCGTGACAAAACTCGCAATACCATCCCACACCATATGGATGATTGGCGGTCCACCACTGTGCGATTTAGAAGATGTTTTCTTCCTCGCACAACTTCCTTGTGGAATCGATTACCACCAGCGATTTTTCCGGACCGATACGACTTAGGAACCTTCAAGAAAAGAGCGTACTCCTTTTTAAAAGGCCGGTAACGCATCTGCAATTCCCCTGGTGTTGCGGTTGTTCATGGGCGACGGTATTCACCATCAGGTGAGCCGCATGCTCGTTTGCCGCTTCTCCTATAAAAAAAATATGAGGGCAATTATATTATAATCCTGTCCCCAGGTTTATTTGCGACCACTGCAACAAGCGTTTTGCGGACAAGACCAAGCTGAGGGACCATATTGAGGAGAAGCATCTACACAAAGTTTACCATTGCCATATTTGCAATAAGGTAAGTCACCAATTTATATTATTGATAATAATGCTATGATGCTGTTTCCAAATGTTCCCATGCTTCATTATATGAAAAAAAAAAGGCGTGCGTGAGTGTCGTCGAACACTCGGTTGGAAAGAAGTTTCTTTCGTAGTATATTATTATTGATAATCGTATTATATGACTGATAAACAAATACAAATAAATGAATTACTAGTGTGTATTAAAATCAAGCGTCATTTAAAATAAAATAATATTTCTTTCAATAAAACAATATAAGAAAAAGTGCGAGGGAGATTGATATTATTCCATCTCGCTTCCTTATAGGCGCCAAGGCCACACTACGTCAGAAGGGGTCGTGTCGTGACGAAAAAATCTTACACTTTTCCCGCCTAGCCCCCATCCGCCAAATTCGTACCGTCCGAAAAGAAACTTCATTCCAATATTATATTGTAAATTAATCTTTTTTTTTTAAATGTCCCACTGGGTTTTGCTGTGTCTTCCCAGGTCAGAGGAGGAAAGCATAAATGACTCGAATAAGTGTGCTTGTAATCTATATAGAATAAAAATTAATCTATTCTATTCTAGTCTAGTTGCGACATAAAACCATCCATATAAAACATTTAACATTGTTAGAGCCAGGCGGCAGCTTTTGCTGTCGCACGGATGGGTCGGCTCGAACCGGGGTGGTACCACGACCTCACAGAATACCAGCGTGAAGTAGAGGTTTACCTCTGCGTTTCGCTTGGTGAGTGCAGGTGGCCGGAGGCCCTTTTTACTGGAAATGAGGCATTCCATCTTAGTCCTCACGGGTGACAACGCATCTGCATTTTGATTTGTAATAGAGGATAGATGTAGATGTCTATGGGCCGCAGCAACCACTTACCATCAGGTGGACTGTGTGCTCGTTTGTCACCCTTATCCTATAAAAAAAAATATAAAACATCCCTAGAAATTTTATAAAGATCCCACAACTTTAAATAGTTCTTTATCAATTTGTGTAATGTTTATTTAACACGCAATACACATTCTGAATGATAGGGTGACAAATGAAAAATGTTTGATAAGCGATAAGACTCGTAAGGCGATTTTCTGACCAGTATTAAGAAAGGGTTGCTTCGGTAGTATGGACATGTAGTTGAAATGAATGAGAAGAGGGTGAGTGAGAGTGAGAGGCGAAGTGAATTTCGAAAATCGTTTGAAATTGTTCGCATTTTCTTTTTCGTACCAGCTTGATCCACCGCTGTGTGTCTAGATATAGTACTGTTGAAGGTGAAGTGACCTTCGGCAACAAAGCAAAAAAAATCAAGTTCATATTTTTTCCAGGCGACGAAGAACCGCGTGGGCCTAGATCAGCATATTCGATATGTACACAAGAGCCGGCCCAACAACAAAATGTGCCACTACTGCGGTAAAGGGTTTCCGGTACGTATAATTAGTATATGTGATATTGACTAGGTAAGTTAGTCCAGTGGTAGCAGCCTGGAGTCAGAAAATTGACTGTGTCTTACCCCCGTGCTTCGCAAAGCACGTAAAGCCATTGGTCTGCGCCTGATTTCTCTCCGGCCGCGCCGGGATTATGAGAGTGAGGGAATAGAGAGTGCACCTGTGCTTGCGTATACACTCGTTCACTATAATCCTGTCTTGAGCAGATCGGGGTCGCATTTCGGGTCAGAGGACACTATTTGTTATTATCTAGGGGGAAATAATTGTTTCAAACAACATCGACCTCAGTTTTTCTTACCGAATTCAAATTTTTTTTTGTCTGTGAGTAAAGCCGTTGTAAGCAGGCAGTCGTCTACTTCGATGTAGATTTGAAGATTTTCTGTAAATTTTTCTGCCATGTTGAATTGTTGAATCCAGTAATTTAATGGAAGGTCGTCGTTGCTATCAAACTCCGTTTCCACCTCATCACTCGTAGAACTTGTACAAAGTCCAGCATGTCCAAAAGAGTGCTGTATAGTTACAGGTGTCACTTCTTCCCAGGCTTTAGATAAAAATTTACTGCATGCAGCATATTAATAGAAGTTTCACCATCAGATTCCACTAGCTCCATCAATAAACAGTGGTAGAGCCACGCGGCAGCTTTTGCCGTCGCACGGATGGGCCGGCTCGAACCGGGGTGGTACCACGACCTCACAATACCAGCGTGAAGTAGAGGTTTACCTCTGCGTTTCGCTTGGTGAGTGCAGGTGGCCGGAGGCCCTTTTTACTGGAAATGAGGCATTCCATCTTAGTCCTCACGGGTGACAACGCATCTACATTTTGATTTGTAATAGAGGATAGATGTAGATGTCTATGGGCCGCAGCAACCACTTACCATCAGGTGGACTATGTGCTCGTTTGTCACCCTTATCCTATTAAAAAAATAATAATTTCCTTCTGTAGTGACCCTTGAGGTTTTTAATAACGCTTTGATCCATTGGCTGTAAAACACTAGTCGTATTTGGAGGAAGAAATGCCAACTCGTATGTTTTGAAGGTTTGATATAAGAGGCAGGGCAGTTGTCAACAAGAAGTAAAATTTTTCGTCCCTTTAATTCTGCATCCCCCTTTCGCAATTCATCTTCAAAAAGTTGACTGGTCATCCAAGCTGATTTATCAGCTGTATAAGTCACAGCCAATGTTTTAATGTTCTTAAAACTCCGTTTATTTTTCGATTTGCCTATTACCATCAGTTTCTTTTTTTTCTGTGCCATACATATTAGTACCCACAAGCACTGTAATACACTCCTTGTAGAGCTTTCCTCCCACACACTTTTCCCCTTTAAATTTTAGAGTTTTATCTGGGGGTCAAGTTATAGTAAATTCCTGCTTCATTAGCATTAAAACTGTCACTTGGGGCGTATTTTTCTGTCAATTTCGCCCACACTATTAATCCAGTCGTGAGTAACTCTTGTATCAACACTTCGTACTTTTCCACAAAGGAGAATGCCAGATTCTCTATAGAACTTTGCACCACCCAAAAATGTGGTGTACACGAATGCCGTATGTAACATTTTTTTTCAACTTACTTCATCCATGTTATATAATTTGAAGTTAGGTAGGACAGAGGTATTTTCCCAACCAGTGGTAAATAAAAAAAAATAACTTTCAATAAGTATTATGTAATAAACTAAATATATTGAATAAAAATAATTCTATTCTATTCTATTCTATTCCGCTATAGAACCAGAGTAACTGTCAAAGTCCAAAGAATTAGGAAGCTGAAGTGGCAGTGGGCCGGCCATATAGCTCGAAGAGCCGACAACCGATGGGAAAGAAAGGTTTTCAAGTGGCAGCCTCGTACCGGTAGGTGATGTATAGGCGGCCTCGTACTAGATGAAGTGACGACCTGGTAAGACATGCAGGAAATTGATAGATGCAGGTGGCTCGGGACCGTGCTTTGTGGCATTCCTTGGACTTGTGAAGGGCTTCTCCTTATATGCTGTATGTGTTCATAAGTGAACAGTTGTAGAGAACAAGATATGTTGAATAATTCAAGTTATTTTTTTTTATTTCCCTCAGACCAAAGTCCAGCTGGAGTCCCACATTCGGACCCATACCGGAGAGAGGCCGTTCATATGCGAGTACTGCCCCACGACCTTCTCCCAGAAGTCTAACTTGTACAAACATAATCGCCAGGTGAGTTTATAGGAGCCTACTATACACAAGTATGTTGAGACGTCTCATTCAGGTTCCTTTATTTAAAAAAAAAAACCGTACCCCCACACTAGGATGTACTCCTCTATCGTGGAGAAGCAGTTTACATACATAAGTTTCTCCCTTGTGTTGGATAAACATCCAGGCACGGAACTAGGCCACACAAATACTTGTTTCTGGATTCGAACCAGCGGCCTTCACTGCGCAAATCATTGCTAAACCACTGCGCCACGGAACCGTCAAAACGTTCGATTCTGCTATTCGACTTCTTTTGAAGACCTAATTCACACGGCATCCTTTTCGTGCTTTGGTTCATATTGTGGGGAAAACATCCTCACTGGTTAAACCCCACTGTGGTAACCATTAGCGTATATGAGGGGTCCCTGGATCTCAGTTTGGAGTGTAACTGGGGCCTCTTTCTCGCCTTGCTTTTTTTTTTTTATAGGAGAGGGGGCAAACGAGCGTGCGGCTCACCTGATGGTAAGTGACTACCGCCGCCCATGAACAACTGCAACACCAGGGAGGGAATTGCAGATGCGTTGCCGGCCTTTTAAAAAGGAGTAAGCTCTTTTCTTGAAGGTCCCTAAGTCGTATCGGCCCGGAAAAATCGCTGATGGTAATCGATTCCACAAGGAAGTCGTGCGAGGAAGAAAACATCTTCTAAATCGCACAGTGGTGGACCGCCAATCATCCAGATGGTGTGGATGGTATCGGGAGTTCTGCCGCGATGTGCGTTCGTGAAATTTGGCGGCTGGGATTAATCCGAACAATTCCTCAGACCACTCCCCATGGTAGATGCGAAAGAAAATGCAAAGACAACATCTCTTCGCAGCGCCAATGAGTCGAGCCGATCGGAAAGAACTCGGTCGTCGACGATTCGAGCCGCTCTGCGCTGGATGCGGTCAAGTGGAAGGAGCTGGCACTGGGGAGCCCCTGCCCAGAGATGGGAACAGTATTCCATGTGAGGCCGAACCTGCGCCTTGTAAAGTTGCAGGCGGTGTGCCGGCATGAAATACTGTCCCGCTCTGCTGAGCACGCCAAGCTTTTTAGAGGCCAATTTGGCCTTCTCTTCCAAATGACCACGAAACTGCACGTCACTCGATTTGTCGACGCCGAGGATTCCGATACTGACTGAGGCAACCAGGGGAGTGCCTTGAAACTGAGGAGATACGACAAAGGGGTTCTTTTTAGCGGTAAACGCGCAAACTTGTGTCTTCTGAGGATTAAACTGGACTAGATTTAGTCGCCCCCAGTTCGAGACTTTGTCCAGCAAAGACTCGACTTCAGACACAAGTTTGTTCCGGTACTCGGAGACATTTTCCCGAGAAATATTGGCACGGCCGGTGTATAGAGCATCACCAGTGCTGTCGTCCGCATAACAATGAATGTTACCAGTTAGCAACATATCATTGATATGCAGAAGAAACAGCGTTGGTGATAGCACACAGCCTTGTGGAACACCAGCGTTAATAGGCTTGTAGTCAGAACATGCACCGTCTACAACAACCTTGATGCTCCGATCTGCAAGGAAGCTGGTGATCCAATTGCACAATTTCTCGGGAAGCCCATAGGAAGGGAGCTTCGAAAGAAGCGCTTTGTGCCAAACCCGATCAAAGGCCTTCGCAATGTCCAGACTAACGGCCAACGCCTCCCCCTTGGACTCTACTGCTTCCGCCCATCTATGGGTCAGGTAGACCAGAAGATCACCAGCTGATCGACCCCGACGAAAACCGTATTGGCGGTCACTAATCAGCTGGTGATCCTCAAGGTACCGGATGAGCTGGCAGTTGATAATGGATTCCATTATTTTGGAGAACAAGGAGGTGATCGCGATAGGCCTATAGTTGGACGGGTCTGAGCAGTCGCCTTTTTTAGGGATCGGGTGGACAAAAGCTGTCTTCCATGAATTCGGGACTACGCCTTGGGAGTAGGAGTACTGGAAAAGACGCGTTAGGACCGGTGCCAACTCCGGAGCACACGTCCTCAGCACAATTGGGGTCAGGCCCACTCGACTTCTGGATGTCCAGGGAGAGAAGTGCTTTTTTATAGGAGAGGGGGAAAACGAGCATGATGCGGCTCACCTGATGGTAAGTGACCACCGCCGCCCATGAACAACTGCAACACCTGGGGAACCAAGGGATTTGTAGATGCGTTGCCGGCCTTTTAAAAAGGAGTAGGCTCTTTTCTTGAAGGTCCCTAAGTCGTATCGGTGCGGAAAAATCGCTGATGGTAATCGATTCCACAAGGAAGTTGTGCGAGGAAGAAAACTTCTTCTAAATCGCACAGTGGTGGACCGCCAAACATCCAGATGGTGTGGATGGTATCGGGAGTTCTGCTGCGATGTGCGTTCGTGTAATTTTATTGAAAGCACGACCCGCGGGCTGTCCTTACTGCCTCCAGCACTCTCGAAGTACTAATCATGGTGTCCCCCGATCACCGTCAACACTAATCCTATACCAATAACTAGTGTGCTAGTGTTGGCATTAGTGGTGGCGGGGATACTGCACGCAATTGAGGGAGGGAGGTGCTCCTGGAACTAGGCGAGGCACATGATTTTATTTTATTACACGGATCTTGAGCGATATTTTTTTATAGAAGGTGACAAACGAGCACACAGTCCAATTTTTAAATTCTCTACATATAATCTTTATGTATAAAAATTAGCTGTCACATTGTTTGTCCGTGATGAACTCCTAACCTACTGTACCGATTTCAAAGAAATTTTTCACACAGTGTACAGTTTGGTCCAACTTGAGAGATAGGATAGTTTTTATCCCGATAATTGACCCGCAATATTTTTTATTACGAAGTTAAAGGTTCTTTTATAGGACAAAGGGTCGGAGAGGGTAGAACAACGTCTGCCTTACCAGCTAGTAAAAATGTAAATTGCAGTTGTCTGTACATTGTACATATTTTGTGCCTAAAATGAATGGAGAGGTACTCAAAATAAGTAATTAAATAAGTTTCTATCATTGCTAGAATTGTCTGTCTGTCTGTTTGTTTATGAACGTATCACGCCCATGGGTCACAATTCGCTTTTTTTTATAGGATAAGGTTGACAAACGAGCACTCAGTCCACCTGATGGTAAGTGGTTGCTGCGGCCCATAGACATCTACATCTATCCTCTATTACAAATCAAAATGTAGATGCGTTGTCACCCGTGAGGACTAAGATGGAATGCCTCATTTCCAGTAAAAAGGGCCTCCGGCCACCTGCACTCACCAAGCGAAACGCAGAGGTAAACCTCTACTTCACGCTGGTATTCTGTGAGGTCGTGGTACCACCCCGGTTCGAGCCGGCCCATCCGTGCGACAGCAAAAGCTGCCGCGTGGCTCTACCACTATTAAACTATCTACGCCTTAAAAATCCTAACTCAAACCATTCCTTTTTTCAACATCGTTTTATTTATATGTGTAGGTTCATCTGAACATTAAAACCAAGCGATATCCGCTGTGTAAAAAGAGAAAAGAAGAAAGGAAGTCAACAGAGCCCATATACCAGTCCACAGAGGAACCCAGTCAGAAGCAATCGGAAGAACAGAAAACAACACCACACTACCCAGAAAACCTTTTTAATAGTGTACCGAGACAGAGGAACGAATATGTCCTTGGTTGGTGATGGGTGGATGATGCTGATGAATGATGCTTGCCATGACTTTCCCAGCTAATTTATATTCATAGAGATGTATTATATGTCGTACAAAAATGGAGTAAGATATTAATTCGACTGTAAAGTAAAAAAAAAAAAAATCCTTCTCTCATTTTTCTCATTTTGTGCGAGGGAATAAGGGCCAGGAAATGTTCGTCGCGCGCAAAGATTTCTATGTATACTGTACTACAAGGCCGGCGATTCAGAACATTGTCGTTTAGCTGGCATGATAAATATGTCAAGCACGTTGTTTGTACACGCAATTGTATTTTCATTTGCGACAGTTTCTGTTATTATGCAAATACTAAATTAAGTTACATACTTATTTACACAAATAAATAAAATTAAAGTGTCTGTTTGTAACGTTAAAATAACAGCTTTTTACTAAATGCATGTGAAAGTTAACACATGACAAAAGACAATTTTTTAAATTTTTGTCTGTCTGTCCGTTTCGGATAATCTCCGAAATGGCCGGACCGATTTTTACGGGACTTTCACTGGCAGATAGCTGATTTTATAAAGAGTAACGTAGGCTACTTTTATTATGAAAAAATTAAAACGGAAAATTACACGCGGGCGAAGTTGCGGGGAAAAGTTAGTCTGAAAAAAAGTTCAAATTACGTTGTCCATCACGCTTTCTCAATCACATTAAACAAAAATAGCTATCGAAAACTGCGATCGCGGCTTGCAAAACCAAAAATTAATTTTCTCGCTCGCTCGTAGTCGGCTAAAGTTACAAAGGATTGACCGTAACTTAGTGAGCAATGTATTCGAACAGTAGTGCCCGTTTAACATAGAAGTCTTTGGTCGCGTGACAACTATACGTGTTAGCAGACTTACGTGTCTTCGATTTTTTTTTTAATTTCTTAGAGCTGCAGGTTTCCTCAAGATGTTTTCCTTCACCGTCTAGCATCCACCACGTTTAATCAGTACTGAAAATTGCAATTAACAATTTCATTGGTGCCGGCGACGATTGAACCCGGGTTGCTCCTGGATACCACGGTTAAGAATTTGACTGTACCTTTATCAACATTAAAGTGGTAAACTAACATTAACCCAACTGTTGTTTTGCTTATTATAAACCACTGTATTCCTACAGCCCTATATGATAGAGCCATGTTGCAGCTATATTATGGTAGTAGTGCGTTTGAGAATGTGTGCGAGGCAGTTTTACATACATTTGTCTGGATTTTTTGTTTCCGAGGACGAAGGTTAAGATAACCGTAAGTATCGTGTCGTACTAGTTGTCTAGTAGTTGAGTCATCGATTGAGTCAACGTACTCACTTCTTGTGTAAGGTGTGACATGGCTTCTAAACTTTTTGATGTGCTTGTAGCAAGATGCAACAGCATTTGGTTCGTATTCAGGTGTGCGCTGGGGACGATGGCGTTTAGCGTAGGCTGCGAGAGTGGTGCTGTGGTGCTTGGGGTAATAGTAAAGTTCACTAGGTCTGAGGAAGCTGGGGAAGTGAATCGTTTCACCATTTGGTAGATACCCCATCCAATCAGTCCCGCACCTATATCTGCTTCTGCCGTCATCATCACGGGAGCTACTATATGTGAAAGTTTGAATGACGAGTCGTCTTGCCAGGGACCGTAAGTGTTTAAATTATTGGTGAACTGTGTGCGTTCAGTCCTCCAATAGAACCAGGGGTGTACTCGCTCCATTATGCCATCCACTGCGTTGTTGTATTTGTTTATGGCATTGACCGCCTGGTAGGTAGGTCCATCTGGGTTCGGTCTGGATCTTTGTCTGGATGTGTATTTCGACCGCGTCTCTGATAATATGTTCTCTTACCTTTAAAGCGCTCTATGGGTTTTCTTAGAATTTAAAATATCTCTGTACTTTTCAATAGTCAGTTGTTTTTGTAATATACTTTTTTACACCTTTTGCTTTTTAATTGCGGACTTTAAAGTATTAACGCAGTATAAGTTTGCTTTCAAGCCAATAAAGTCTGTTATAATATCACCATCTAATTCATCATCAAAATACACTGGTATTTGTTTATTCGCTTTTGGAATATGGTATATATTATTTTCAGGAAAATTACTTGTATCAAAGTACCTAATATTATATTTCATATAGAACTCTTCAGTGTAAATTAAATACAAAAGACTATCTGTATCAGTGTAACAAAGTATGATATTATTATCTTTGTATATTGTCTTCATTACAGAATAATGAAAATTATAGTATAAATTACCTTTTGCAAGTTCCAAAATAGTAAAGCCCACATATATTGGATGATCCAAGATCACTTTTGTTGGTCGGAGTTGAATGGCTACGAGGCTATCAGAAATGATTGCAAAATTTTTGAAATTAGGCGCAGTGACATATTTTTCGGCATCACAGACTTTATTTGTGTTATTAAAATTATCTTTCCATACATTTACTAGCTTAACATTGACTTGGTTTCTTTTGTTCTCTATAGTTTTTCCAAACATCGAATTGTTTTGCTTTTTAAAAAAGTTTCTAAATCAGATGTAGTATTTTGTCCTAAAGACGTATCTAGGGAAATATATGGCTCTAAAAATGCTTTTTGATTGAAAGCTAAAATCCTACGAATCTTCAATAAAACAAACCAGTTTCTTAGGCATTCTTGTAAATTAAGGTAATGGATAACATAATATTTATATTTATCGTAGAGATTCGCAACCAATTTCTTATTACTAATGTTTGATGATATTGGAACTGTTAACTTTTCTGCTGCAAACGGTAAGTCAGAATGTTCATCATGAATATTGCGTGGATATTGCATGTCAACCTCGAGTATATATCCTTCATTACTATTAGGACTTTATTTTTTCAAAGGATACGACTATTCGTGTTTGCATTTCTGCCTCGGTATCGCATGTTTTTTGGAATACAGGCTGTTTAATCGCACCCCAGAGATAAAAATGTGAAGATGTGAGATCAGGTGATCGCACCGGCCGGTTGACCGGTCCACCACGGCCAATCCATCTCCCACCGAATTCAGTATCCAAAAAAATTCTTACACAACGGGAGAAATGCGGTGGTGCGCCATCGTGTTGAAACCGCATGCGACGGATAAGGTCTAGATTTATTTCGTCAAGTTCATTGCTTAATTCTTCTCGCAAAAAGCGACCGTAGTTTTCACCGCTCATTGTGTAGTGAACAAAATACAGACCAATAATTTTGTCACCTATAATTCCCGGCCAAATATTGATTTTCCATCGGTGCTGAAAGTGGTTTGGTTTATAATCAAATCAAATCAAAATTATTTATTCGTTTTCACAGGTATTAAGGTTGACAATATTATAATTTTTAAGTATCTCCGTGAAATGCTTTTACAGCATACGAATGTACATGTATATTCACACATTATAAAATTAGACATAAAAAGAAAAAAATCAAAATAACAGTTAAATTAAGTCAACAAAGTCAAAAAAGCAAAATTATTAAATTACATATTATTTAAATCATTAGTAAATAGGAATTCATTGATATTATAATAACATTTATTTATAAGAAAATTACTTAGGGTACGTTTAAGTTTTTGCACATTATAACATTTTATGTGATCAAGTAATTTATTATATAATTTAGGGGCCATTTCAAAAACACTTTTTTTCATAAGGGCAGTTTTACATACATTTGTCTGGATTTTTTGTTTTCGAGGACGAAGGTTAAGATAACCGTAAGTATCGTGTCGTACTAGTTGTCTAGTAGTTGAGTCATCGATTGAGTCAACGTACTCACGTCTTGTGTAAGGTGTGACATGGCTTCTAAACTTTTTGATGTGCTTGTAGCAAGATGCAACAGCATTTGGTTCGTATTCAGGTGTGCGCTGGGGACGATGGTGTTTAGCGTAGGCTGCGAGAGTGGTGCTGTGGTGCTTGGGGTAATAGTAAAGTTCACTAGGTCTGAGGAGGCTGGGGAAGTGAATCGTTTCACCATTTGGTAGATACCCCATCCAATCAGTCCCGCACCTATATCTGCTTCTGCCGTCATCATCACGGGAGCTACTATATGTGAAAGTTTGAATGACGAGTCGTCTTGCCAGGGACCGTAAGTGTTTAAATTATTGGTGAACTGTGTGCGTTCAGTCCTCCAATAGAACCAGGGGTGTACTCGCTCCATTATGCCATCCACTGCGTTGTTGTATTTGTTTATGGCATTGACCGCCTGGTAGGTAGGTCCATCTGGGTTCGGTCTGGATCTTTGTCTGGATGTGTATTTCGACCGCGTCTCTGATAATATGTTCTCTTACCTTTAAAGCGCTCTATGGGTTTTCTTAGAATTTAAAATATCTCTGTACTTTTCAATAGTCAGTTGTTTTTGTAATATACTTTTTTACACCTTTTGCTTTTTAATTGCGGACTTTAAAGTATTAACGCAGTATAAGTTTGCTTTCAAGCAAATAAAGTCTGTTATAATATCACCATCTAATTCATCATCAAAATACACTGGTATTTGTTTATTCGCTTTTGGAATATGGTATATATTATTTTCAGGAAAATTACTTGTATCAAAGTACCTAATATTATATTTCATATAGAACTCTTCAGTGTAAATTAAATACAAAAGACTATCTGTATCAGTG
Source organism: Parnassius glacialis (assembly GCA_033319125.1). Taxonomy (NCBI): domain Eukaryota; kingdom Metazoa; phylum Arthropoda; class Insecta; order Lepidoptera; family Papilionidae; genus Parnassius; species Parnassius glacialis. The sequence continues at coordinate 10,884,026 of JAVANC010000015.1, read as the reverse complement.
TAACAAAGTATGATATTATTATCTTTGTATATTGTCTTCATTACAGAATAATGAAAATTATAGTATAAATTACCTTTTGCAAGTTCCAAAATAGTAAAGCCCACATATATTGGATGATCCAAGATCACTTTTGTTGGTCGGAGTTGAATGGCTACGAGGCTATCAGAAATGATTGCAAAATTTTTGAAATTAGGCGCAGTGACATATTTTTCGGCATCACAGACTTTATTTGTGTTATTAAAATTATCTTTCCATACATTTACTAGCTTAACATTGACTTGGTTTCTTTTGTTCTCTATAGTTTTTCCAAACATCGAATTGTTTTGCTTTTTAAAAAAGTTTCTAAATCAGATGTAGTATTTTGTCCTAAAGACGTATCTAGGGAAATATATGGCTCTAAAAATGCTTTTTGATTGAAAGCTAAAATCCTACGAATCTTCAATAAAACAAACCAGTTTCTTAGGCATTCTTGTAAATTAAGGTAATGGATAACATAATATTTATATTTATCGTAGAGATTCGCAACCAATTTCTTATTACTAATGTTTGATGATATTGGAACTGTTAACTTTTCTGCTGCAAACGGTAAGTCAGAATGTCCATCATGAATATTGCGTGGATATTGCATGTCAACCTCGAGTATATATCCTTCATTACTATTAGGACTTTATTTTTTCAAAGGATACGACTATTCGTGTTTGCATTTCTGCCTCGGTATCGCATGTTTTTTGGAATACAGGCTGTTTAATCGCACCCCAGAGATAAAAATGTGAAGATGTGAGATCAGGTGATCGCACCGGCCGGTTGACCGGTCCACCACGGCCAATCCATCTCCCACCGAATTCAGTATCCAAAAAAATTCTTACACAACGGGAGAAATGCGGTGGTGCGCCATCGTGTTGAAACCGCATGCGACGGATAAGGTCTAGATTTATTTCGTCAAGTTCATTGCTTAATTCTTCTCGCAAAAAGCGACCGTAGTTTTCACCGCTCATTGTGTAGTGAACAAAATACAGACCAATAATTTTGTCACCTATAATTCCCGCCCAAATATTGATTTTCCATCGGTGCTGAAAGTGGTTTGGTTTATAATCAAATCAAATCAAAATTATTTATTCGTTTTCACAGGTATTAAGGTTGACAATATTATAATTTTTAAGTATCTCCGTGAAATGCTTTTACAGCATACGAATGTACATGTATATTCACACATTATAAAATTAGACATAAAAAGAAAAAAATCAAAATAACAGTTAAATTAAGTCAACAAAGTCAAAAAAGCAAAATTATTAAATTACATATTATTTAAATCATTAGTAAATAGGAATTCATTGATATTATAATAACATTTATTTATAAGAAAATTACTTAGGGTACGTTTAAGTTTTTGCACATTATAACATTTTATGTGATCAAGTAATTTATTATATAATTTAGGGGCCATTTCAAAAACACTTTTTTTCATAAGGGCAGTTTTACATACATTTGTCTGGATTTTTTGTTTTCGAGGACGAAGGTTAAGATAACCGTAAGTATCGTGTCGTACTAGTTGTCTAGTAGTTGAGTCATCGATTGAGTCAACGTACTCACGTCTTGTGTAAGGTGTGACATGGCTTCTAAACTTTTTGATGTGCTTGTAGCAAGATGCAACAGCATTTGGTTCGTATTCAGGTGTGCGCTGGGGACGATGGTGTTTAGCGTAGGCTGCGAGAGTGGTGCTGTGGTGCTTGGGGTAATAGTAAAGTTCACTAGGTCTGAGGAGGCTGGGGAAGTGAATCGTTTCACCATTTGGTAGATACCCCATCCAATCAGTCCCGCACATATAACTGCTCCTGCCGTCATCATCACGGGAACTACTATATGTGAAAGTTTGAATTACGAGTCGTCTTGCCAGGGACCGTAGGTGTTTAAATTATTGGTGAACTGTGTGCGTTCAGTCCTCCAATAGAACCAGGGGTGTACTCGCTCCATTATGCCATCCACTGCGTTGTTGTATTTGTTTATGGCATTGACCGCCTGGTAGGTCCATCTGGGTTCGGTCTGGATCTTTGTCTGGATGTGTATTTCGACAGCGTCTCTGATAATATGTTCTCTTACCTTTAAAGCGCTCTATGGGTTTTCTTAGAATTTAAAATATCTCTGTACTTTTCAATAGTCAGTTGTTTTTGTAATATACTTTTTTACACCTTTTGCTTTTTTAATTGCGGACTTTAAAGTATTAACGCAGTATAAGTTTGCTTTCAAGCCAATAAAGCCTGTTATAATATCACCATCTAATTCATCATCAAAATACCCTGGTATTAGTTTATTCGCTTTTGGAATATGGTATATATTATTTTCAGGAAAATTACTTGCATCAAAGTACTTAATATTATATTTCATATAGAACTCTTCAATGTAAATTAAATACAAAAGACTATCTGTATCAGTGTAACAAAGTTAGATATTATTATCTTTGTATATTTTATTCATTACAGAATAATGAAAATTATAGTATAAATGACCTTTTGCAAGTTCCAAAATAGTAAAGCACACATATATTGGATAATCCAAGATCACTTTTGTTGGTCGGAGTTGAATGGCTACGAGGCTATCAGAAATAATTGCAAAATTTTTGAAATTAGGCGCAGTGACATATTTTTCGGCACCACGGACTTTATTTGTGTTATTAAAATTATCTTTCCATACATTTACTAGCTTAACATTGACTTGGTTTCTTTTGTTCTCTATAGTTTTTCCAAACATTGAATTGTTTTGCTTTTAAAAAAAAAATTCTAAATCAGATGTAGTATTATGTCCTAAAGATGTATCTAGGGAAATATATGGCTCTAAAAATGCTTTTTGATTGAAAGCTAAAATCCTACGAATCTTTAATAAAACAAACCAGTTTCTTAGGCATTTTTGTAAATGAAGGTAGCGGATAACATATTTATATTTATCGTAGAGATTCGCAACCAATTTCTTATTATTAATGTTTGATGATATTAGAACTATTAACTTTTCTGCTGCAAACGGTAAGTCAGAATGTTCATCATGAATATTGCGTGGATATTGCATGTCAACTTCGAGTATATATATCCTTCATTACTATTAGGACTTTATTTTTTCAAAAGATACGACTATTCGTGTACGCATTTCCGCCTCGGTATAGCATGTTTTTTGGAATACAGACTGTTTAATCGCACCCCAGAGATAAAAATGTGAAGATGTGAGATCAGGTGATCGCACCGGCCGGTTGACCGGTCCACCACGGCCAATCGATCTCCCACCGAATTCAGTATCCAAAAAATTTCTTACACAACGGGAGAAATGCGGTGGTGCGCCATCGTGTTGAAACCGCATGCGACGGATGAGGTCTAGATTTATTTCGTCAAGTTCTATGCTTAGTTCTTCTCGCAAAAAGCGACCGTAGTTTTCACCGCTCATTGTGTAGTGAACAAAATACAGACCAATAATTTTGTCACCTATAATTCCCGCCCAAACATTGATTTTCCATCGGTGCTGAAAGTGGTTTAGTTTATAATCAAATCAAATCAAATCAAAATTATTTATTCGTTTTCACAGGTATTAAGGTTGACAATATTATAATTTTTAAGCATCTCCGTGAAATGCTTTTACAGCATACGAATGTATATGTATATTCACACATTATAAAATTAGACATAAAAGAAAAAAATTAAAATAACAGTTAAATTAAGTCAACAAAGTCAAAAAAGCAAAATTATTAAATTACATATTATTTAAATCATAGTAAATAGGAATTCATTGATATTATAATAACATTTATTTATAAGAAAATTACTTAGGGTACGTTTAAATTTTTGCACATTTTGAACATTATAACATTTTATGTGATCAGGTAAATTATTATATTATTTTTTGGGGGCCATTTCAAAAACACTTTTTTTCATAAGGACAGTTTTACATACATTTGTCTGGATTTATTGTTTCCGAGGACGAAGGTTAAGATAACCGTAAGTATCGTGTCGTACTAGTTGTCTAGTAGTTGAGTCATCGATTGAGTCAACGTACTCACGTCTTGTGTAAGGTGTGACATGGCTTCTAAACTTTTTGATGTGCTTGTAGCAAGATGCAACAGCATTTGGTTCGTATTCAGGTGTGCGCTGGGGACGATGGCGTTTAGCGTAGGCTGCGAGAGTGGTGCTGTGGTGCTTGGGGTAATAGTAAAGTTCACTAGCTCTGAGGAGGCTGGGGAAGTGAATCGTTTCACCATTTGGTAGATACCCCATCCAATCAGTCCCGCACCTATAACTGCTCCTGCCGTCATCATCATAGGAGCTACTATATGTTAAAGTTTGAATGACGAATCGTCTTGCCAGGGACCGTAGGTGTTTAAATTATTGGTGAACTGTGTGCGTTCAGTCCTCCAATAGAACCAGGGGTGTACTCGCTCCATTATGCCATCCACTGCGTTGTTGTATTTGTTTATGGCATTGACCGCCTGGTAGGTCCATCTGGGTTCGGTCTGGATCTTTGTCTGGATGTGTATTTCGACAGCGTCTCTGATAATATGTTCTCTTACCTTTAAAGCGCTCTATGGGTTTTCTTAGAATTTAAAATATCTCTGTACTTTTCAATAGTCAGTTGTTTTTGTAATATACTTTTTTACACCTTTTGCTTTTTTAATTGCGGACTTTAAAGTATTAACGCAGTATAAGTTTGCTTTCAAGCCAATAAAGCCTGTTATAATATCACCATCTAATTCATCATCAAAATACCCTGGTATTAGTTTATTCGCTTTTGGAATATGGTATATATTATTTTCAGGAAAATTACTTGCATCAAAGTACTTAATATTATATTTCATATAGAACTCTTCAATGTAAATTAAATACAAAAGACTATCTGTATCAGTGTAACAAAGTTAGATATTATTATCTTTGTATATTTTATTCATTACAGAATAATGAAAATTATAGTATAAATGACCTTTTGCAAGTTCCAAAATAGTAAAGCACACATATATTGGATAATCCAAGATCACTTTTGTTGGTCGGAGTTGAATGGCTACGAGGCTATCAGAAATAATTGCAAAATTTTTGAAATTAGGCGCAGTGACATATTTTTCGGCACCACGGACTTTAATAATAATAATAATAATAATAATTTCTTTATTTGCTTAGAAACACAGTATTATAAGCTGGTACAAGTTTAAACAGAGCGCATATGTTTCGCCATAATGAAAATAGCATGCAAATAACACATTGAGTTTAAAAATATTATAATGAGAATACATGTCAATTCATACTATTAATATAATAATTATTACCAAATATGTCAACAAATAAAAATTGAATAAAATAAGAACTTAAAACTATATTAATCTATGTTAAGTTTTTGGTATAGAGAAATGAATCTATGCTATAAAAATTTTTCTGACTTAGCCATTTGTACAACCTGTGCTTAAACATATTGATATTGAGCATTTTAATATCTCTGGGAATCTTGTTATATATTTTGACACCCATACAGAGGCAACTTTTTGCATACTTATCCGACCTTGGAATGTCATTATATATCAATCTGTGAGGATCTCTCAATCTAAAATTATTAACTTTGTTAAATAATTCTGTGTTTTTGTGTACAAAAACCGCAACTTCATAAATATAAAGTGATGGTAGTGGCAATAATTCTAGACTTTTATACAGTGGTTTACAGGAAACGTCAGGTAAAACTCCACCTATGGCTCTAATGCATTTTTTTTGAGCTATAAATGCTCTGTTTTTGTCCGTACTGTTGCCCCATAGTAAAATGCCGTAGCGCAATATCGATTCTATGTAGGCGCGATAGGACATAATAGCGGTTTTTTTGTTGGTTACGGTCCTAACACGTTTAAGAGCATATACGAACTGATTAATTCTGTTACACAAATGGTCTATATGTAATTTCCAGTTCAAGTTCTCGTCAATAGTTATACCTAAGAATTTCAATTGTTGTACTTTATTTATCTTTGTCACATTTAGATTAAAATTGTGCTGCTTATGTTTTGATTTATTGAATTGTATATAATATGATTTGTCAAGATTAATATTTAAATTATTTGCTTTAAGCCATTCGATTATTATGTCAATAGTATTATTAATGTCACATTCATGATTTTGTAAAGAGACATTGTTTTTAGATTTGTTAGATGTAACAATTATGGATATATCGTCAGCATATAAAGTACACTGATGTTTTGTTACTTCTGTTATGTCATTAATGTAAAGTATGAATAGAATGGGTCCTAGTACACTTCCTTGTGGGACACCAGAGTGACATTCTCTATATTCAGACGAAATAGAACTAATTTCATTATTAAATATTTTTTTGAGGACAACTTTTTGTTTACGCCCACTTAGATAAGACGATATCCATAATAATGGGGGTCCTCTGATTCCGAGAGATTCCAGTTTGCTCAGAAGAGTTTTATGTGCAACGAAGTCAAACGCCTTTGATAAGTCAATAAAGAGTACAGTAGTTAGATAATTTTTATTTAGACTGGTCAATATTTTATTTATTAGGTTAAATACTGCTAAAGTTGTTGATTTTTCTTTCTGGAAGCCAAATTGTTCCTTTCTTATAATATTATACTTAGAGCAAAAACTCATAAGCCTTTTTAACATGCACTTTTCAAATAACTTTGACAGAATCGGTATCAATGTTATAGGGCGATAGTTTGCTGGATGTTTTTTATCCCCCTTTTTGTACAGTGGTTTGACTAAAGATAGCTTTAACTTATCTGGAAATATACCTGCAGAAAAGGACAAGTTTATGAGATATGTAAGGATATCGACTACTTCAGTGACGCACGTTTTTAATATATTAGTGGATATACTGTCATATCCTTCCGCTTTTGTGTTTTTAAGACTCATAATTTCCTTTTTTACTTCTTCCGCCGTCATTGGTTTTAAGTACATTGAGTTAATTGTTGTCCCCTTATGCTTAAATTTTGGAGTGTTAATTGGTACAGTGGCAGTCGTGTTAATAAAGTAGTCGTTAAAGGCAGTAGCTATATCGGCAGGATTTGTTATTGTTTCATTTTTTATATTTAATTCAGTAATGTCGTCATCTATTTTTCTATTTGTTATTTCATTTTTTATCACTGACCATGTTGCTTTACATTTGTTTTTACTACGATTTATAAATTTAATGTTTGTTTTTCTTTGAGAGTTATTAATGCATTTTTTTAATAATTTAGAGTAGGCCATGTACGTTTCTTTATTTACTGACGTTTTATTATTGTAATACTTATAGCGTAGATATCTTTTTGTTTTGCAACTTATTTTTAGACCACGGCTTATCCACTTTTGTTTTTTTAAATTAATGTTGCTTATTTTGATTTTTATGTTCGGGAAACATAAATTATAAAATAAAAATAACAAATCGTGAAATTTTGTAAAAGCAATGTTCGCGTCAAACTCCTCGTAGGCTTCAGACCATGATAAGTTGTTAATGCAATTTTTGAACTTTTTTATATTTTCAAGGCAATAGTCTCTTTTATAAACAAAGTGTGACTTTGGTGTAAATTTTGGTTCCTTTATGGGAAAAGTTAATAGCTGAGCTGTGTCATGGTCAGATAAATGGAGTGGTAATAAGGTAGTTGTAGCGTCTTTAATATTGCTCAAAATATGATCTATGCAAGCTCCTTTACGAGTTGGACTTTTAATGTGTATTTTTAAATTATAGTTGTTGCATAAATCTGATAAATGGCTGCTAATTTTTCCTGGTCTTAACGTATTGATATTAAAGTCACCTGTAATTACAATCTTCATGTCTTTTCTATATCGGCTATTAAGTTCATGTAAAACCACGTCTAATTTATTTAAGAACAAGTTCGGATCAGAATTAGGGATTCGGTAAACACAAATTATGAGTAACTTAAGTGGCAGGATGTTAATACCACAAGCTTCAAATGTCTTTTGTGTTGTGTGATTGTGTAGGAAGTATAATTCTTCGTAAATTAATCCTTGTTTAATTAAAATACAAGTTCCGCCTCTTTGTTGATCTCTACAAAAAGTTGATGCTAATTTATATTGGGCAACCTTTACGTATTTATTGTGATTGGACGTCAGGAATGTTTCAGACAAACACAATACATCTGGATTTGTATTTGAATCTCGCAATTCCTCCAGCGTGACTTCCAGTAAATCTTTCTTTGCAAGTATGCTCGCTATATTCTGATGCATGATTGTAAATGATTTATATGTTAGAGACTCGAAAAAAACTTTTCTTTTTATCTATAGGAAAGAAGTCAGTAATAAGATGTTTGAGTTTGGGTTTTTTTACCTCGGTTTTAGTAGTAGTGCCAAAAGTGGATTGACGTTTAAAATAATAAGGAATTGTTCCTTTAGGATATATGTTTACGCCGGTTTTTTGTGTCATTGGATTATTGTCACGACCTATCAACTTTTTTATTTCACGTACATCCAGATACTTTTTTTCGTAGTCAATATAGTCAATAATAAAATTAATTGAATTACACATGTCAAAAATAGTTTCATTTGTACATGTCACAAAATGGCATCTTTTAAATTCATTACATATTTTTAGTATACTATTATTTAAGGCATATATATTAATATACTTATTTTTAAATACATTTAACAAGAGTATGTCATTATTTTTAAAAGTAGTTAATAATTTCCGAAGTTGGGATGTCAAAATTATTATATCGTAGTCATTTTCACCAATACATAATATTAGTTTGTCATTGGGCGTTAAATCAACGTTATGACAGTCTTTTAAAATATCTGTAGTCAGGGCATCAGGCTTCGTTTGAGATGTAATTGTATACTTTTCATACGTAGTATTTTTTCTTGATCGGATTAGAGCTGAGGATAGGCCGACACACTGTTGTGATCCGTAGATAAATATCCTCTTCCTATTATCGTTTTTCTTAGCAGGTGTAGGGGTCAATTTATTACAGGGTGGTGAACGCAATGAAGTCATGTCATGCAATTTCAGTTTTAACTTGTGAATATGTTTATTGAGGGTTTCAATTTCTATTTGCACATCGCTCAATTTTTGTTGAAACTCTGTGATTTGCCGTTGCAGGTTGAACTGATCATCGGTTATAAGAGACTGTCTCTGTGTAAGTGAACTGGATGGTGAGAGTAAACTGACTTTAGTTAATTGCGTAGACGGCTTAGATTTTTTCTTGGTGCTTTTTATTATACTATTGTCTTGTATTGGAGATTGGCACAGCGTTTTTAAGACTTTGTTTTCTTTTAGAAGTTTAGAGTTTTGATCTCGAAGGGCGTTATTTTCTAATATATAGTTTTCCAATTCCTTCTGTGTACTAGCTAATTCTAATTGTAATCCGTTAATAGTTTCTTTTAATTCTTGAACATCGATTGCGTCTGTAACTGTGCAATACATACTTCTTGAGAGTAGTTGGTCTGACATTGAAGGTGAGTTATCCAAAGATATATTATGTAGGGTAAGTACATGTGAGTCTTCAGAATGGCATGATGTGTTTTTTGGTGTCGACTGTATTGGCGTTTCCGTAACGACGGGTGAGTTTTTTTTGGCAATATCTGGCGTAAATGGTTTTTTCCTCGTTGTGACGAAAGAAGGCTCTGTGTGACTTGCCTTTGAGTTTTCTTTGCATATTTTGCACATCCATTTTTTTCTCGACTCTACGTCTTTTAACAAGTATAGTTTTTCAGAGTAACCAGTGCAGTCAAATTCAAAATATTTTTTACATCGTGAACAAAGTAATGCTTTTTTCGATTCAATTTTCTGTTTACATATTTCACATGTTACCATTTGCGACATCTTGTGAACGGCTTTTGAATTGGTTTGCTGCACTTTCGTTGTTTTGTTGCTCAGCATTGTGAAATTGTGATAATTATTATATTTTTATTGACTTATGTGCGTTGTTGATAGATGTCACTGTTATATTAAATAAGGAAAATAAAATCTAATACAAAACCTTTTAGTGCCTCGCTCTGGATGTGTTTATTTTGATTTGAATAATACTGTTATTTCTATCACCCACTGGATTATGTGTCAATTTTTTTTTTGTGGATAAATATCGGTAAAAATTGATCATCAGATTAGTTTAGCTACTCCACAAACAGATGTCACTGTACTTTCTTTATATCGGTAAATCCGTTCATCAGATTTGTTTATTTATTCCACAACAGATGTCACTGTACTGTCTCTTTTATAGTATGGGTCAGTGTCGATAAAAACATTGTACATTTCAAATTAAATAACAGCTGATTTTTGTTTACATAGTAGTATTTATGGATTTCCAGACAAATTTTAGTATTTATTTATTTCACTAACCTTTGTTATAGAAAAAGTTAGGCCCTTTGGCACTACAGTCCATCAAAATACAGTTATATCTTCGTCCTGGTGTTAAAATTTGAAAATATCACTGCACTTAATATTTCGTCGTTTTCTTTGTTATTTATGTACACTTTTGATAGAAAATGATTGTGCTTATTAATTTATTCCTACTATAACTATATTATCAAGTTTAGGTGGGAAATTGCACTTTTTATATTTTAAATTGACAAAAATATACGAAGCCTATGTTTACTGTGGCACACTAGCGTGTGGCACACTTTATTTGTGTTATTAAAATTATCTTTCCATACATTTACTAGGTTAGCTAATTGTTTTGCTTTTAAAAAAAAATTCTAAATCAGATGTAGTATTATGTCCTAAAGATGTATCTAGGGAAATATATGGCTCTAAAAATGCTTTTTGATTGAAAGCTAAAATCCTACGAATCTTTAATAAAACAAACCAGTTTCTTAGGCATTTTTGTAAATGAAGGTAGCGGATAACATATTTATATTTATCGTAGAGATTCGCAACCAATTTCTTATTATTAATGTTTGATGATATTAGAACTATTAACTTTTCTGCTGCAAACGGTAAGTCAGAATGTTCATCATGAATATTGCGTGGATATTGCATGTCAACTTCGAGTATATATATCCTTCATTACTATTAGGACTTTATTTTTTCAAAAGATACGACTATTCGTGTACGCATTTCCGCCTCGGTATAGCATGTTTTTTGGAATACAGACTGTTTAATCGCACCCCAGAGATAAAAATGTGAAGATGTGAGATCAGGTGATCGCACCGGCCGGTTGACCGGTCCACCACGGCCAATCGATCTCCCACCGAATTCAGTATCCAAAAAATTTCTTACACAACGGGAGAAATGCGGTGGTGCGCCATCGTGTTGAAACCGCATGCGACGGATGAGGTCTAGATTTATTTCGTCAAGTTCTATGCTTAGTTCTTCTCGCAAAAAGCGACCGTAGTTTTCACCGCTCATTGTGTAGTGAACAAAATACAGACCAATAATTTTGTCACCTATAATTCCCGCCCAAACATTGATTTTCCATCGGTGCTGAAAGTGGTTTAGTTTATAATCAAATCAAATCAAATCAAAATTATTTATTCGTTTTCACAGGTATTAAGGTTGACAATATAATAATTTTTAAGCATCTCCGTGAAATGCTTTTACAGCATACGAATGTATATGTATATTCACACATTATAAAATTAGACATAAAAGAAAAAAATCAAAATAACAGTTAAATTAAGTCAACAAAGTCAAAAAAGCAAAATTATTAAATTACATATTATTTAAATCATAGTAAATAGGAATTCATTGACATTATAATAACATTTATTTATAAGAAAATTACTTAGGGTACGTTTAAATTTTTGCACATTTTGAACATTATAACATTTTATGTGATCAGGTAAATTATTATATAATTTAGGGGCCATTTCAAAAACACTTTTTTTCATAAGGACAGTTTTACATACATTTGTCTGGATTTATTGTTTCCGAGGACGAAGGTTAAGATAACCGTAAGTATCGTGTCGTACTAGTTGTCTAGTAGTTGAGTCATCGATTGAGTCAACGTACTCACGTCTTGTGTAAGGTGTGACATGGCTTCTAAACTTTTTGATGTGCTTGTAGCAAGATGCAACAGCATTTGGTTCGTATTCAGGTGTGCGCTGGGGACGATGGCGTTTAGCGTAGGCTGCGAGAGTGGTGCTGTGGTGCTTGGGGTAATAGTAAAGTTCACTAGCTCTGAGGAGGCTGGGGAAGTGAATCGTTTCACCATTTGGTAGATACCCCATCCAATCAGTCCCGCACCTATAACTGCTCCTGCCGTCATCATCATAGGAGCTACTATATGTTAAAGTTTGAATGACGAATCGTCTTGCCAGGGACCGTAGGTGTTTAAATTATTGGTGAACTGTGTGCGTTCAGTCCTCCAATAGAACCAGGGGTGTACTCGCTCCATTATGCCATCCACTGCGTTGTTGTATTTGTTTATGGCATTGACCGCCTGGTAGGTAGGTCCATCTGGGTTCGGTCTGGATCTTTGTCTGGATATGTATTTCGACCGCGTCTCTGATAATATGTTCTCTTACCTTTAAAGCGCTCTATGGGTTTTCTTAGAATTTAAAATATCTCTGTACTTTTCAATAGTCAGTTGTTTTTGTAATATACTTTTTTACACCTTTTGCTTTTTTAATTGCGGACTTTAAAGTATTAACGCAGTATAAGTTTGCTATCAAGCCAATAAAGTCTGTTATAATATCACCACCTAATTCATCATCAAAATACCCTTGGTATTTGTTTATTCGCTTTTGGAATATGGTATATATTATTTTCAGGAAAATTACTTGTATCAAAGTACCTAATATTATATTTCATATAGAACTCTTCAGTGTAAATTAAATACAAAAGACTATCTGTATCAGTGTAACAAAGTTAGATATTAGGTACTATCTTTGTATATTTTATTCATTACAGAATAATGAAAATTATAGTATAAATGACCTTTTGCAAGTTCCAAAATAGTAAAGCCCACATATATTGGATGATCCAAGATCACTTTTGTTGGTCGGAGTTGAATGGCTACGAGGCTATCAGAAATAATTGCAAAATTTTTGAAATTAGGCGCAGTGACATATTTTTCGGCACCACGGACTTTATTTGTGTTATTAAAATTATCTTTCCATACATTTACTAGCTTAGCTAATTGTTTTGCTTTTAAAAAAAAATTCTAAATCAGATGTAGTATTATGTCCTAAAGATGTATCTAGGGAAATATATGGCTCTAAAAATGCTTTTTGATTGAAAGCTAAAATCCTACGAATCTTTAATAAAACAAACCAGTTTCTTAGGCATTTTTGTAAATGAAGGTAGCGGATAACATATTTATATTTATCGTAGAGATTCGCAACCAATTTCTTATTATTAATGTTTGATGATATTAGAACTATTAACTTTTCTGCTGCAAACGGTAAGTCAGAATGTTCATCATGAATATTGCGTGGATATTGCATGTCAACTTCGAGTATATATATCCTTCATTACTATTAGGACTTTATTTTTTCAAAAGATACGACTATTCGTGTACGCATTTCCGCCTCGGTATAGCATGTTTTTTGGAATACAGACTGTTTAATCGCACCCCAGAGATAAAAATGTGAAGATGTGAGATCAGGTGATCGCACCGGCCGGTTGACCGGTCCACCACGGCCAATCGATCTCCCACCGAATTCAGTATCCAAAAAATTTCTTACACAACGGGAGAAATGCGGTGGTGCGCCATCGTGTTGAAACCGCATGCGACGGATGAGGTCTAGATTTATTTCGTCAAGTTCTATGCTTAGTTCTTCTCGCAAAAAGCGACCGTAGTTTTCACCGCTCATTGTGTAGTGAACAAAATACAGACCAATAATTTTGTCACCTATAATTCCCGCCCAAACATTGATTTTCCATCGGTGCTGAAAGTGGTTTAGTTTATAATCAAGTCAAATCAAAATTATTTATTCGTTTTCACAGGTATTAAGGTTGACAATATTATAATTTTTAAGCATCTCCGTGAAATGCTTTTACAGCATACGAATGTATATGTATATGCACACATTATAAAATTAGACATAAAAGAAAAAAATCAAAATAACAGTTAAATTAAGTCAACAAAGTCAAAAAAGCAAAATTATTAAATTACATATTATTTAAATCATTAGTAAATAGGAATTCATTGATATTATAATAACATTTATTTATAAGAAAATTACTTAGGGTACGTTTAAATTTTTGCACATTATAACATTTTATGTGATCAGGTAATTTATTATATAATTTAGGGGCCATTTCAAAAATACTTTTTTTCATAAGGACAGTTTTACATACATTTGTCTGGATTTATTGTTTCCGAGGACGAAGGTTAAGATAACCGTAAGTATCGTGTCGTACTAGTTGTCTAGTAGTTGAGTCATCGATTGAGTCAACGTACTCACGTCTTGTGTAAGGTGTGACATGGCTTCTAAACTTTTTGATGTGCTTGTAGCAAGATGCAACAGCATTTGGTTCGTATTCAGGTGTGCGCTGGGGACGATGGCGTTTAGCGTAGGCTGCGAGAGTGGTGCTGTGGTGCTTGGGGTAATAGTAAAGTTCACTAGCTCTGAGGAGGCTGGGGAAGTGAATCGTTTCACCATTTGGTAGATACCCCATCCAATCAGTCCCGCACCTATAACTGCTCCTGCCGTCATCATCATAGGAGCTACTATATGTTAAAGTTTGAATGACGAATCGTCTTGCCAGGGACCGTAGGTGTTTAAATTATTGGTGAACTGTGTGCGTTCAGTCCTCCAATAGAACCAGGGGTGTACTCGCTCCATTATGCCATCCACTGCGTTGTTGTATTTGTTTATGGCATTGACCGCCTGGTAGGTAGGTCCATCTGGGTTCGGTCTGGATCTTTGTCTGGATATGTATTTCGACCGCGTCTCTGATAATATGTTCTCTTACCTTTAAAGCGCTCTATGGGTTTTCTTAGAATTTAAAATATCTCTGTACTTTTCAATAGTCAGTTGTTTTTGTAATATACTTTTTTACACCTTTTGCTTTTTTAATTGCGGACTTTAAAGTATTAACGCAGTATAAGTTTGCTATCAAGCCAATAAAGTCTGTTATAATATCACCACCTAATTCATCATCAAAATACCCTTGGTATTTGTTTATTCGCTTTTGGAATATGGTATATATTATTTTCAGGAAAATTACTTGTATCAAAGTACCTAATATTATATTTCATATAGAACTCTTCAGTGTAAATTAAATACAAAAGACTATCTGTATCAGTGTAACAAAGTTAGATATTAGGTACTATCTTTGTATATTTTATTCATTACAGAATAATGAAAATTATAGTATAAATGACCTTTTGCAAGTTCCAAAATAGTAAAGCCCACATATATTGGATGATCCAAGATCACTTTTGTTGGTCGGAGTTGAATGGCTACGAGGCTATCAGAAATAATTGCAAAATTTTTGAAATTAGGCGCAGTGACATATTTTTCGGCACCACGGACTTTATTTGTGTTATTAAAATTATCTTTCCATACATTTACTAGCTTAGCTAATTGTTTTGCTTTTAAAAAAAAATTCTAAATCAGATGTAGTATTATGTCCTAAAGATGTATCTAGGGAAATATATGGCTCTAAAAATGCTTTTTGATTGAAAGCTAAAATCCTACGAATCTTTAATAAAACAAACCAGTTTCTTAGGCATTTTTGTAAATGAAGGTAGCGGATAACATATTTATATTTATCGTAGAGATTCGCAACCAATTTCTTATTATTAATGTTTGATGATATTAGAACTATTAACTTTTCTGCTGCAAACGGTAAGTCAGAATGTTCATCATGAATATTGCGTGGATATTGCATGTCAACTTCGAGTATATATATCCTTCATTACTATTAGGACTTTATTTTTTCAAAAGATACGACTATTCGTGTACGCATTTCCGCCTCGGTATAGCATGTTTTTTGGAATACAGACTGTTTAATCGCACCCCAGAGATAAAAATGTGAAGATGTGAGATCAGGTGATCGCACCGGCCGGTTGACCGGTCCACCACGGCCAATCGATCTCCCACCGAATTCAGTATCCAAAAAATTTCTTACACAACGGGAGAAATGCGGTGGTGCGCCATCGTGTTGAAACCGCATGCGACGGATGAGGTCTAGATTTATTTCGTCAAGTTCTATGCTTAGTTCTTCTCGCAAAAAGCGACCGTAGTTTTCACCGCTCATTGTGTAGTGAACAAAATACAGACCAATAATTTTGTCACCTATAATTCCCGCCCAAACATTGATTTTCCATCGGTGCTGAAAGTGGTTTAGTTTATAATCAAATCAAATCAAAATTATTTATTCGTTTTCACAGGTATTAAGGTTGACAATATTATAATTTTTAAGCATCTCCGTGAAATGCTTTTACAGCATACGAATGTATATGTATATGCACACATTATAAAATTAGACATAAAAGAAAAAAATCAAAATAACAGTTAAATTAAGTCAACAAAGTCAAAAAAGCAAAATTATTAAATTACATATTATTTAAATCATTAGTAAATAGGAATTCATTGATATTATAATAACATTTATTTATAAGAAAATTACTTAGGGTACGTTTAAATTTTTGCACATTATAACATTTTATGTGATCAGGTAATTTATTATATAATTTAGGGGCCATTTCAAAAATACTTTTTTTCATAAGGACAGTTTTACATACATTTGTCTGGATTTATTGTTTCCGAGGACGAAGGTTAAGATAACCGTAAGTATCGTGTCGTACTAGTTGTCTAGTAGTTGAGTCATCGATTGAGTCAACGTACTCACGTCTTGTGTAAGGTGTGACATGGCTTCTAAACTTTTTGATGTGCTTTTGTAGCAAGATGCAACAGCATTTGGTTCGTATTCAGGTGTGCGCTGGGGACGATGGCGTTTAGCGTAGGCTGCGAGAGTGGTGCTGTGGTGCTTGGGGTAATAGTAAAGTTCACTAGGTCTGAGGAGGCTGGGGAAGTGAATCGTTTCACCATTTGGTAGATACCCCATCCAATCAGTCCCGCACCTATAACTGCTCCTGCCGTCATCATCACGGGAACTACTATATGTGAAAGTTTGAATGACGAGTCGTCTTGCCAGGGACCGTAGGTGTTTAAATTATTGGTGAACTGTGTGCGTTCAGTCCTCCAATAGAACCAGGGGTGTACTCGCTCCATTATGCCATCCACTGCGTTGTTGTATTTGTTTATGGCATTGACCGCCTGGTAGGTAGGTCCATCTGGGTTCGGTCTGGATCTTTGTCTGGATGTGTATTTCGACAGCGTCTCTGATAATATGTTCTCTTACCTTTAAAGCGCTCTATGGGTTTTCTTAGAATTTAAAATATCTCTGTACTTTTCAATAGTCAGTTGTTTTTGTAATATACTGTTTTACACCTTTTGCTTTTTTAATTGCGGACTTTAAAGTATTAACGCAGTATAAGTTTGCTTTCAAGCCAATAAAGTCTGTTATAATATCACCATCTAATTCATCATCAAAATACCCTGGTATTTGTTTATTCGCTTTTGGAATATGGTATATATTATTTTCAGGAAAATTACTTGCATCAAAGTACTTAATATTATATTTCATATAGAACTCTTCAGTGTAAATTAAATACAAAAGACTATCTGTATCAGTGTAACAAAGTATGATATTATTATCTTTGTATATTGTCTTCATTACAGAATAATGAAAATTATAGTATAAATGACCTTTTGCAAGTTCCAAAATAGTAAAGCCCACATATATTGGATGATCCAATATCACTTTTGTTGGTCGGAGTTGAATGGCTACGAGGCTATCAGAAATAATTGCAAAATTTTTGAAATTAGGCGCAGTGACATATTTTTCGGCACCACGGACTTTATTTGTGTTATTAAAATTATCTTTCCATACATTTACTAGCTTAACATTGACTTGGTTTCTTTTGTTCTCTATAGTTTTTCCAAACATCGAATTGTTTTGCTTTTTAAAAAAGTTTCTAAATCAGATGTAGTATTTTGTCCTAAAGACGTATCTAGGGAAATATATGGCTCTAAAAATGCTTTTTGATTGAAAGCTAAAATGCTACGAATCTTCAATAAAACAAACCAGTTTCTTAGGCATTCTTGTAAATTAAGGTAATGGATAACATAATATTTATATTTATCGTAGAGATTCGCAACCAATTTCTTATTACTAATGTTTGATGATATTGGAACTGTTAACTTTTCTGCTGCAAACGGTAAGTCAGAATGTTCATCATGAATATTGCGTGGATATTGCATGTCAACCTCGAGTATATATCCTTCATTACTATTAGGACTTTATTTTTTCAAAGGATACGACTATTCGTGTTTGCATTTCTGCCTCGGTATCGCATGTTTTTTGGAATACAGACTGTTTAATCGCACCCCAGAGATAAAAATGTGAAGATGTGAGATCAGGTGATCGTACCGGCCGGTTGACCGGTCCACCACGGCCAATCAATCTCCCACCGAATTCAGTATCCAAAAAAATTCTTAAACAACGGGAGAAATGCGGTGGTGCGCCATCGTGTTGAAACCGCATGCGACGGATAAGGTCTAGATTTATTTCGTCAAGTTCATTGCTTAATTCTTCTCGCAAAAAGCGACCGTAGTTTTCACCGCTCATTGTGTAGTGAACAAAATACAGACCAATAATTTTGTCACCTATAATTCCCGCCCAAATATTGATTTTCCATCGGTGCTGAAAGTGGTTTGGTTTATAATCAAATCAAATCAAAATTATTTATTCGTTTTCACAGGTATTAAGGTTGACAATATTATAATTTTTAAGTATCTCCGTGAAATGCTTTTACAGCATACGAATGTACATGTATATTCACACATTATAAAATTAGACATAAAAAGAAAAAAATCAAAATAACAGGTAAATTAAGTCAACAAAGTCAAAAAAGCAAAATTATTAAATTACATATTATTTAAATCATTAGTAAATAGGAATTCATTGATATTATAATAACATTTATTTATAAGAAAATTACTTAGGGTACGTTTAAGTTTTTGCACATTATAACATTTTATGTGATCAAGTAATTTATTATATAATTTAGGGGCCATTTCAAAAACACTTTTTTTCATAAGGGCAGTTTTACATACATTTGTCTGGATTTTTTGTTTTCGAGGACGAAGGTTAAGATAACCGTAAGTATCGTGTCGTACTAGTTGTCTAGTAGTTGAGTCATCGATTGAGTCAACGTACTCACGTCTTGTGTAAGGTGTGACATGGCTTCTAAACTTTTTGATGTGCTTGTAGCAAGATGCAACAGCATTTGGTTCGTATTCAGGTGTGCGCTGGGGACGATGGTGTTTAGCGTAGGCTGCGAGAGTGGTGCTGTGGTGCTTGGGGTAATAGTAAAGTTCACTAGGTCTGAGGAGGCTGGGGAAGTGAATCGTTTCACCATTTGGTAGATACCCCATCCAATCAGTCCCGCACATATAACTGCTCCTGCCGTCATCATCACGGGAACTACTATATGTGAAAGTTTGAATTACGAGTCGTCTTGCCAGGGACCGTAGGTGTTTAAATTATTGGTGAACTGTGTGCGTTCAGTCCTCCAATAGAACCAGGGGTGTACTCGCTCCATTATGCCATCCACTGCGTTGTTGTATTTGTTTATGGCATTGACCGCCTGGTAGGTCCATCTGGGTTCGGTCTGGATCTTTGTCTGGATGTGTATTTCGACAGCGTCTCTGATAATATGTTCTCTTACCTTTAAAGCGCTCTATGGGTTTTCTTAGAATTTAAAATATCTCTGTACTTTTCAATAGTCAGTTGTTTTTGTAATATACTTTTTTACACCTTTTGCTTTTTTAATTGCGGACTTTAAAGTATTAACGCAGTATAAGTTTGCTTTCAAGCCAATAAAGCCTGTTATAATATCACCATCTAATTCATCATCAAAATACCCTGGTATTAGTTTATTCGCTTTTGGAATATGGTATATATATTATTTTCAGGAAAATTACTTGCATCAAAGTACTTAATATTATATTTCATATAGAACTCTTCAATGTAAATTAAATACAAAAGACTATCTGTATCAGTGTAACAAAGTTAGATATTATTATCTTTGTATATTTTATTCATTACAGAATAATGAAAATTATAGTATAAATGACCTTTTGCAAGTTCCAAAATAGTAAAGCACACATATATTGGATAATCCAAGATCACTTTTGTTGGTCGGAGTTGAATGGCTACGAGGCTATCAGAAATAATTGCAAAATTTTTGAAATTAGGCGCAGTGACATATTTTTCGGCACCACGGACTTTATTTGTGTTATTAAAATTATCTTTCCATACATTTACTAGCTTAACATTGACTTGGTTTCTTTTGTTCTCTATAGTTTTTCCAAACATTGAATTGTTTTGCTTTTTAAAAAAAAAATTCTAAATCAGATGTAGTATTATGTCCTAAAGATGTATCTAGGGAAATATATGGCTCTAAAAATGCTTTTTGATTGAAAGCTAAAATCCTACGAATCTTTAATAAAACAAACCAGTTTCTTAGGCATTTTTGTAAATGAAGGTAGCGGATAACATATTTATATTTATCGTAGAGATTCGCAACCAATTTCTTATTATTAATGTTTGATGATATTAGAACTATTAACTTTTCTGCTGCAAACGGTAAGTCAGAATGTTCATCATGAATATTGCGTGGATATTGCATGTCAACTTCGAGTATATATATATCCTTCATTACTATTAGGACTTTATTTTTTCAAAAGATACGACTATTCGTGTACGCATTTCCGCCTCGGTATAGCATGTTTTTTGGAATACAGACTGTTTAATCGCACCCCAGAGATAAAAATGTGAAGATGTGAGATCAGGTGATCGCACCGGCCGGTTGACCGGTCCACCACGGCCAATCGATCTCCCACCGAATTCAGTATCCAAAAAATTTCTTACACAACGGGAGAAATGCGGTGGTGCGCCATCGTGTTGAAACCGCATGCGACGGATGAGGTCTAGATTTATTTCGTCAAGTTCTATGCTTAGTTCTTCTCGCAAAAAGCGACCGTAGTTTTCACCGCTCATTGTGTAGTGAACAAAATACAGACCAATAATTTTGTCACCTATAATTCCCGCCCAAACATTGATTTTCCATCGGTGCTGAAAGTGGTTTAGTTTATAATCAAATCAAATCAAATCAAAATTATTTATTCGTTTTCACAGGTATTAAGGTTGACAATATTATAATTTTTAAGCATCTCCGTGAAATGCTTTACAGCATACGAATGTATATGTATATTCACACATTATAAAATTAGACATAAAAGAAAAAAATCAAAATAACAGTTAAATTAAGTCAACAAAGTCAAAAAAGCAAAATTATTAAATTACATATTATTTAAATCATAGTAAATAGGAATTCATTGACATTATAATAACATTTATTTATAAGAAAATTACTTAGGGTACGTTTAAATTTTTGCACATTTTGAACATTATAACATTTTATGTGATCAGGTAAATTATTATATAATTTAGGGGCCATTTCAAAAACACCTTTTTTCATAAGGACAGTTTTACATACATTTGTCTGGATTTATTGTTTCCGAGGACGAAGGTTAAGATAACCGTAAGTATCGTGTCGTACTAGTTGTCTAGTAGTTGAGTCATCGATTGAGTCAACGTACTCACGTCTTGTGTAAGGTGTGACATGGCTTCTAAACTTTTTGATGTGCTTGTAGCAAGATGCAACAGCATTTGGTTCGTATTCAGGTGTGCGCTGGGGACGATGGCGTTTAGCGTAGGCTGCGAGAGTGGTGCTGTGGTGCTTGGGGTAATAGTAAAGTTCACTAGCTCTGAGGAGGCTGGGGAAGTGAATCGTTTCACCATTTGGTAGATACCCCATCCAATCAGTCCCGCACCTATAACTGCTCCTGCCGTCATCATCATAGGAGCTACTATATGTTAAAGTTTGAATGACGAATCGTCTTGCCAGGGACCGTAGGTGTTTAAATTATTGGTGAACTGTGTGCGTTCAGTCCTCCAATAGAACCAGGGGTGTACTCGCTCCATTATGCCATCCACTGCGTTGTTGTATTTGTTTATGGCATTGACCGCCTGGTAGGTAGGTCCATCTGGGTTCGGTCTGGATCTTTGTCTGGATATGTATTTCGACCGCGTCTCTGATAATATGTTCTCTTACCTTTAAAGCGCTCTATGGGTTTTCTTAGAATTTAAAATATCTCTGTACTTTTCAATAGTCAGTTGTTTTTGTAATATACTTTTTTACACCTTTTGCTTTTTTAATTGCGGACTTTAAAGTATTAACGCAGTATAAGTTTGCTATCAAGCCAATAAAGTCTGTTATAATATCACCACCTAATTCATCATCAAAATACCCTTGGTATTTGTTTATTCGCTTTTGGAATATGGTATATATTATTTTCAGGAAAATTACTTGTATCAAAGTACCTAATATTATATTTCATATAGAACTCTTCAGTGTAAATTAAATACAAAAGACTATCTGTATCAGTGTAACAAAGTTAGATATTAGGTACTATCTTTGTATATTTTATTCATTACAGAATAATGAAAATTATAGTATAAATGACCTTTTGCAAGTTCCAAAATAGTAAAGCCCACATATATTGGATGATCCAAGATCACTTTTGTTGGTCGGAGTTGAATGGCTACGAGGCTATCAGAAATAATTGCAAAATTTTTGAAATTAGGCGCAGTGACATATTTTTCGGCACCACGGACTTTATTTGTGTTATTAAAATTATCTTTCCATACATTTACTAGCTTAACATTGACTTGGTTTCTTTTGTTCTCTATAGTTTTTCCAAACATTGAATTGTTTTGCTTTTTAAAAAAGTTTCTAAATCAGATGTAGTATTTTGTCCTAAAGATGTATCTAGGGAAATATATGGCTCTAAAAATGCTTTTTGATTGAAAGCTAAAATCCTACGAATCTTTAATAAAACAAACCAATTTCTTAGGCATATTTGTAAATGAAGGTAGCGGATAACATATTTATATTTATCGTAGAGATTCGCAACCAATTTCTTATTATTAATGTTTGATGATATTAGAACTATTAACTTTTCTGCTGAAAACGGTAAGTCAGAATGTTCATCATGAATATTGCGTGGATATTGCATGTCAACTTCGAATATATATATCCTTCATTACTATTAGGACTTTATTTTTTCAAAGGATACGACTATTCGTGTACGCATTTCCGCCTCGGTATAGCATGTTTTTTGGAATACAGACTGTTTAATCGCACCCCAGAGATAAAAATGTGAAGATGTGAGATCAGGTGATCGCACCGGCCGGTTGACCGGTCCACCACGGCCAATCCATCTCCCACCGAATTCAGTATCCAAAAATTTCTTACACAACGGGAGAAATGCGGTGGTGCGCCATCGTGTTGAAACTGCATGCGACGGATGAGTTCTAGATTTATTTCGTCTAGTTCATTGCTTAGTTCTTCTCGCAAAAAGCGACCGTAGTTTTCACCGCTCATTGTGTAGTGAACAAAATACAGACCAATAATTTTGTCACCTATAATTCCCGCCCAAACATTGATTTTCCATCGGTGCTGAAAGTGGTTTAGTTTATAATCAAATCAAATCAAATCAAAATTATTTATTCGTTTTCACAGGTATTAAGGTTGACAATATTATAATTTTTAAGCATCTCCGTGAAATGCTTTTACAGCATACGAATGTATATGTATATGCACACATTATAAAATTAGACATAAAAGAAAAAAATCAAAATAACAGTTAAATTAAGTCAACAAAGTCAAAAAAGCAAAATTATTAAATTACATATTATTTAAATCATTAGTAAATAGGAATTCATTGATATTATAATAACATTTATTTATAAGAAAATTACTTAGGGTACGTTTAAATTTTTGCACATTATAACATTTTATGTGATCAGGTAATTTATTATATAATTTAGGGGCCATTTCAAAAACACTTTTTTTCATAAGGACAGTTTTACATACATTTGTCTGGATTTATTGTTTCCGAGGACGAAGGTTAAGATAACCGTAAGTATCGTGTCGTACTAGTTGTCTAGTAGTTGAGTCATCGATTGAGTCAACGTACTCACGTCTTGTGTAAGGTGTGACATGGCTTCTAAACTTTTTGATGTGCTTTTGTAGCAAGATGCAACAGCATTTGGTTCGTATTCAGGTGTGCGCTGGGGACGATGGCGTTTAGCGTAGGCTGCGAGAGTGGTGCTGTGGTGCTTGGGGTAATAGTAAAGTTCACTAGGTCTGAGGAGGCTGGGGAAGTGAATCGTTTCACCATTTGGTAGATACCCCATCCAATCAGTCCCGCACCTATAACTGCTCCTGCCGTCATCATCACGGGAACTACTATATGTGAAAGTTTGAATGACGAGTCGTCTTGCCAGGGACCGTAGGTGTTTAAATTATTGGTGAACTGTGTGCGTTCAGTCCTCCAATAGAACCAGGGGTGTACTCGCTCCATTATGCCATCCACTGCGTTGTTGTATTTGTTTATGGCATTGACCGCCTGGTAGGTAGGTCCATCTGGGTTCGGTCTGGATCTTTGTCTGGATGTGTATTTCGACAGCGTCTCTGATAATATGTTCTCTTACCTTTAAAGCGCTCTATGGGTTTTCTTAGAATTTAAAATATCTCTGTACTTTTCAATAGTCAGTTGTTTTTGTAATATACTTTTTTACACCTTTTGCTTTTTTAATTGCGGACTTTAAAGTATTAACGCAGTATAAGTTTGCTTTCAAGCCAATAAAGTCTGTTATAATATCACCATCTAATTCATCATCAAAATACCCTGGTATTTGTTTATTCGCTTTTGGAATATGGTATATATTATTTTCAGGAAAATTACTTGCATCAAAGTACTTAATATTATATTTCATATAGAACTCTTCAGTGTAAATTAAATACAAAAGACTATCTGTATCAGTGTAACAAAGTATGATATTATTATCTTTGTATATTGTCTTCATTACAGAATAATGAAAATTATAGTATAAATGACCTTTTGCAAGTTCCAAAATAGTAAAGCCCACATATATTGGATGATCCAAGATCACTTTTGTTGGTCGGAGTTGAATGGCTACGAGGCTATCAGAAATAATTGCAAAATTTTTGAAATTAGGCGCAGTGACATATTTTTCGGCATCACAGACTTTATTTGTGTTATTAAAATTATCTTTCCATACATTTACTAGCTTAACATTGACTTGGTTTCTTTTGTTCTCTATAGTTTTTCCAAACATCGAATTGTTTTGCTTTTTAAAAAAGTTTCTAAATCAGATGTAGTATTTTGTCCTAAAGACGTATCTAGGGAAATATATGGCTCTAAAAATGCTTTTTGATTGAAAGCTAAAATGCTACGAATCTTCAATAAAACAAACCAGTTTCTTAGGCATTCTTGTAAATTAAGGTAATGGATAACATAATATTTATATTTATCGTAGAGATTCGCAACCAATTTCTTATTACTAATGTTTGATGATATTGGAACTGTTAACTTTTCTGCTGCAAACGGTAAGTCAGAATGTTCATCATGAATATTGCGTGGATATTGCATGTCAACCTCGAGTATATCGAGGGTTTACTGCAAAAACCTGCTAAGTTCAGCGAACATAGTTTTGAGTTAAAGAGTTTTAAAAGTTTACACTTAATTTAATAACTAAAATGTTGGTAGATCCCACATCCATTAGCAGTCATATGTTAGAATATATATTTAAGATTATATTTTTGTGTAGTTTGAATAAATATGTGTGATAGAAATCTTTAAATAAGGGATTTTTCAGGTAAAGTCGTGCAGTTAGTCGGTTTTACATGTCAATTGCTTAAATGCAGTTTTACCAAGATTTTTGATGTTTTGTATGGTTTATGATTAATGGTGGGTAAGCTGCAAATAAGTAACTGCATTTTATGTAATCATAAAATCATTAAGGAATTAATTTAAAGCGTAAGCTATGTAAGAAAAAAGTTAGTTGGTTATACCTGTAAATGTTTTATATCTTTTAGGATAAAGGTGTAATAACATAAAAAGTTAAATTCACAATTTCATTTTTCATGGCTTATAAAACTTATAATAGAATCAGTTTGAAAGTGAAGAAGAAGAGTGTGGGGTGTAACTACTATCAATTGTATTTTCATTAATTTCAGCAAGTACATTAATTATTAAGTAATCACTCTTCTCCACTTTCAGTTTCCTCTATTGCTGTTTCCAGTAATTTTTTTTACATTTTTTTCACATTAACTGAAACTAATTTTACGGATTTTATCGCATTTTAATTTAACTTTTTTTAACTCCTGACGTTTCGGGTGCTTTACAGCACTCGTCACGGGTGTGACGTGGGTGTAGTCTCCGCGTAAATATACGTAACATAAACACTCACGCCTACCTATATATATATAGTCTCTGCCTACCCCTCTGGGTGACCCAGAGGGGTAGGCAGAGACTATGGACTTCCATTTGGCACGATCCTGACACACCTCTCTCGCTTCCTCCACATCCATATACCTACGCATACACGCTCGTCGGTTAAAGGTACTCTTGATTTGGCCCATTTTTAATATATCGCCAATTTGGTCGATAAACTTTCGCCTAGGGCGACCCTTCCCGACTCTGCCGTTCACCTCTGCAACATAAATTTGCTTTGTCACTCTTTCCTCATTCATTCTTTCTACATGACCAAACAACCGAAGCATTCCTTTCTTAATCCTGGTCACAACATCATCTTGCAAGACACATTCTTCTCTTATTAAACAATTTCTCACTCTGTCATTCAGATTCATCCCTAACATACTCCTTAATGACCGCATTTCTACAGCATTTATTTTACTCTCGTGCTTCTTCTGCCACACCCAACTTTCACTACCATATATTAAAGTAGGTACTAACACAACATTTTGAATTGCCAAACGTGCCTTTTTGGACACATTCTGACTTTTCACAATAGAGTGTAGATCCCCATTCACTCTATTTCCTGCATTCACTCGTCGTTCTATATCCTTATCATATCTATCATCCCTGCTAAACACACATCCCAAATACATAAACTCATCTACTTGCTCTACCAACTCCCCTTCTATGCTTATTTCACATATCGTTTTACTTTCTTCTCTTTCAAAAACCATAACTTTCGTCTTACTTGCATTCCTTTTCATTCCCGTCTTTTGATGGGATGAGTCGCCCGCGTCCGTAGGCTTCGACCACCTAATCCTAGGCCCACCCTACACGTGTCCCCTGGGTGGTGCTAAACAATCGACAAAGCCGAAAGAACTGACTAGGATCCTCGCCGTGTGGAAGCGGCGTAAAAAATATCACACCCTACTTTCGCTCCATGAGGCAAAAAAAATTAACGAAATGGCCGCGTAAATATAAGAAATCGTAACTTTTTTAACGTTTAAATTTTCGTTTTCGTTCTTTCCTACACAGATTTAAAAATATTTTTTCCTCGGCCGCACTTATTTTAATCGGTATAATTGATCTGGAAATTGATGATTTAAAGGTGATAAATCATTTTCAGTCAGTCGCTTCTTCTTTCGCGTTGAATAGCTGTGATTATGCGCACCATCTGATTGGGAAGTTGATGGATCATCTCCAGTGCCTATTACGTTAAAGTTTTTGCTCATTTCATATTTGAAAACATTAGTGATGAGCCACTAATGTTTTTTGAGCTATATGGCCGGCCCATTGCTACTTCAGCTTACTAATTGGTTGGGCTATGTCGGTTACTCCGGTTCTTCTGCAGATATCCTCATTTATGAGTTTATCAGAAAGAGAAACTCTAAGCACAGTCATGTCCATAGCTCGCTGAGTGACCTTGCGCTTCATCATGATATGACCAGCAGTGAAGGACCACGTCTCAGATCCATAAGTCATCACTGGCAACACGCTCTTGTTGTACAATCTTGATTTCAAAATTTGAGGTTTGCCTCAAAATAGATTGAATTCGTCGATTGATCTCTCGGTCGAAGTTGGACTTACCTAGTCAGACTATTTGTCTCAGGTAAACATTTACGTCCACAACCTCGAGCTTAGTGCTCCCAACAACTACCGGCATAGGTGTGATGTGGACGTTACATATGATCTTGGTTTTGTCCATGTTCATCTTAAGACCTATCCGTAGGAAGGCACTATTGAATCGCTGGAGGGTTTTAACACTGTAGGTCCTCCAGCGATTCTACCGTGAAGTGATGAAGGTGAGTGATGTACTCGCCATCGATGTTAACAACTAGGAATAACAAGGAACTCGTGATACTTAAATTCTTTTACATGGTATGTGTTTGTAATTTTCTTACTATCAACTTTTATACTATGTCTATGTCTAGCACGTTTGAAAATAAAAATTCAATCCACTATAAAATAAACAGGTATTTTTTACTGATTCTGACTCTGCTCTGCTTCCATTTCCGTGTGCCCAGATTTTAAATGTTTTTGTTCTATGAATTTAAGGTAATCAATTTTTGGACAGCCCAAAAAAGCAAAGCAACTACTAATTTGTTTTGATTTTGGCCGCCACAAGTGTCTGGAAATAAGCTTATTTCTGTAACATTATCACGGAAACAATTTTAAAGGTAGTGTAATAGTATAGTTTCGTTTTCGGGGCCACCTTTCCTTCCTTTTACCTTTGATTTAGCATGATTGGGTAGAGCTGCTTCATAGATGGTGAGGTTGCATACACACAGCTATCTAGAATAGCAGGCATACGGCGTAGGCAGGTATTTGGAGCATTGCTTGCAAATCAAATGTTACTGTGTTAAAATGCTCATTTGTGATTGATCTAACTTTATCCTTTTCTTTTTCTCGATTGCAAATTTTCTTTCTTTCTTGGTGAACTGAATTGAGTTTTATTTTCTTCTCTGTTTCTACTTGGGCATAATAGTACAAATTAAGCGTTGGTCTGTCTTAGGCACAAAAAATCAGAATTATTCTCTTTTGAAAATATTCTCCCGTAAGTTGTTTCAGAAGCTGGCTCAGAAGAAGAAAAAGAACCACAACGAAAAACATTCATCTACAATAAATGCATACTTCTAATGTTAAGTTTTTTATCTAAATATCTGCGTTGGGTGTCTTTTCTACTGTAGTGGGCTTCCATACAAGGAAATGATTCGAAGTGGTTTTGTTATTCTTTGGATAATGTCAGATTTTGCTTTATTAACTATTATGATGTAATAATTTATTGCATTTTTTTTGACAAACGAGCTAGAATCGTTTAGTCGGTTTTACATGTTAACGGTCCGAGACAAATCGAATATTTTAGTACAAGTAGTTGCAGTTAAACTTATATAGAAGGTTTTTGCAGTAAAGTTTTAAGGGCAAGATAACAAAGTTATTCTATCATATGCGTTTATGTACTTTTAGTATTTTTTTACTGAAAATATGTGAAAACATTTTGCTAACCTATCAAAAACAAAAAGGTGTTAAGAACGCTTAAAACATTTTTCAGGTTAACATTAGGAGAAAATTTATTAATAACGAAGTTTATGTTATTTTAGCTATTAAGTTTAAGCCGTTTAGTTTGATTTAACTGGTTTTACCATGAAGTAAATTCTAAACGGCTTGACATATCACTTAGCCGGTTTTGCCAGCATATAGAGCTCGAAAAAATTAGTATCTTTATGTATTTATCTTATTTTTTGAAAAACTGTCACTTAGCAGGTTTTTGCAGTAAACCCTCGATATATCCTTCATTACTATTAGGACTTTATTTTTTCAAAGGATACGACTATTCGTGTTTGCATTTCTGCCTCGGTATCGCATGTTTTTTGGAATACAGACTGTTTAATCGCACCCCAGAGATAAAAATGTGAAGATGTGAGATCAGGTAACCGCACCGGTCGGTTGACCGGTCCACCGCGGCCAATCCATCTCCCACCGAATTCAGTATCCAAAAAATTTCTTACACAACGGGAGAAATGCGGTGGTGCGCCATCGTGTTGAAACCGCATGCGACGGATAAGGTCTAGATTTATTTCGTCAAGTTCATTGCTTAATTCTTCTCGCAAAAAGCGACCGTAGTTTTCACCGCTCATTGTGTAGTGAACAAAATACAGACCAATAATTTTGTCACCTATAATTCCCGCCCAAACATTGATTTTCCATCGGTGCTGAAAGTGGTTTGGTTTATAATCAAATCAAATCAAAATTATTTATTCGTTTTCACAGGTATTAAGGTTGACAATATTATAATTTTTAAGTATCCCCGTGAAATGCTTTTACAGCATACGAATGTATATGTATATTCACACATTATAAAATTAGACATAAAAGAAAAAAATCAAAATAACAGTTAAATTAAGTCAACAAAGTCAAAAAAGCAAAATTATTAAATTACATATTATTTAAATCATTAGTAAATAGGAATTCATTGATATTATAATAACATTTATTTATAAGAAAATTACTTAGGGTACGTTTAAGTTTTTGCACATTATAACATTTTATGTGATCAGGTAATTTATTATATAATTTAGGGGCCATTTCAAAAACACTTTTTTTCATAAGGGCAATTTTACATACATTTGTCTGGATTTTTTGTTTCCGAGGACGAAGGTTAAGATAACCGTAAGTATCGTGTCGTACTAGTTGTCTAGTAGTTGAGTCATCGATTAAGTCAACGTACTCACTTCTTGTGTAAGGTGTGACATGGCTTCTAAACTTTTTGATGTGCTTGTAGCAAGATGCAACAGCATTTGGTTCGTATTCAGGTGTACACTGGGGACGATGGCGTTTAGCGTAGGCTGCGAGAGTGGTGCTGTGGTGCTTGGTGTAATAGTAAAGTTCACTAGGTCTGAGGAAGCTGGGGAAGTGAATCGTTTCACCATTTGGTAGATACCCCCATCCAATCAGTCCCGCACCTATAACTGCTTCTGCCGTCATCATCACGGGAGCTACTATATGTGAAAGTTTGAATGACGAGTCGTCTTGCCAGGAACCGTAGGTGTTTAAATTATTGGTGAACTGTGTGCGTTCAGTCCTCCAATAGAACCAGGGGTGTACTCGCTCCATTATGCCATCCACTGCGTTGTTGTATTTGTTTATGGCATTGACCGCCTGGTAGGTCCATCTGGGTTCGGTCTGGATCTTTGTCTGGATGTGTATTTCGACAGCGTCTCTGATAATATGTTCTCTTACCTTTAAAGCGCTCTATGGGTTTTCTTAGAATTTAAAATATCTCTGTACTTTTCAATAGTCAGTTGTTTTTGTAATATACTTTTTTACACCTTTTGCTTTTTTAATTGCGGACTTTAAAGTATTAACGCAGTATAAGTTTGCTTTCAAGCCAATAAAGTCTGTTATAATATCACCACCTAATTCATCATCAAAATACACTGGTATTTGTTTATTCGCTTTTGGAATATGGTATATATTATTTTCAGGAAAATTACTTGTATCAAAGTACCTAATATTATATTTCATATAGAACTCTTCAGTGTAAATTAAATACAAAAGACTATCTGTATCAGTGTAACAAAGTATGATATTATTATCTTTGTATATTGTCTTCATTACAGAATAATGAAAATTATAGTATAAATGACCTTTTGCAAGTTCCAAAATAGTAAAGCCCACATATATTGGATGATCCAAGATCACTTTTGTTGGTCGGAGTTGAATGGCTACGAGGCTATCAGAAATGATTGCAAAATTTTTGAAATTAGGCGCAGTGACATATTTTTCGGCATCACGGACTTTATTTGTGTTATTAAAATTATCTTTCCATACATTTACTAGCTTAACATTGACTTGGATTCTTTTGTTCTCTATAGTTTTTCCAAACATCGAATTGTTTTGCTTTTTAAAAAAGTTTCTAAATCAGATGTAGTATTTTGTCCTAAAGACGTATCTAGGGAAATATATGGCTCTAAAAATGCTTTTTGATTGAAAGCTAAAATCCTACGAATCTTCAATAAAACAAACCAGTTTCTTAGGCATTCTTGTAAATTAAGGTAATGGATAACATAATATTTATATTTATCGTAGAGATTCGCAACCAATTTCTTATTACTAATGTTTGATGATATTGGAACTGTTAACTTTTCTGCTGCAAACGGTAAGTCAGAATGTTTATCATGAATATTGCGTGGATATTGCATGTCAACCTCGAGTATATATCCTTCATTACTATTAGGACTTTATTTTTTCAAAGGATACGACTATTCGTGTTTGCATTTCTGCCTCGGTATCGCATGTTTTTTGGAATACAGACTGTTTAATCGCACCCCAGAGATAAAAATGTGAAGATGTGAGATCAGGTGATCGCACCGGCCGGTTGACCGGTCCACCACGGCCAATCCATCTCCCACCGAATTCAGTATCCAAAAAAATTCTTACACAACGGGAGAAATGCGGTGGTGCGCCATCGTGTTGAAACCGCATGCGACGGATGAGGTCTAGATTTATTTCGTCAAGTTCATTGCTTAATTCTTCTCGCAAAAAGCGACCGTAGTTTTCACCGCTCATTGTGTAGTGAACAAAATACAGACCAATAATTTTGTCACCTATAATTCCCGCCCAAATATTGATTTTCCATCGGTGCTGAAAGTGGTTTGGTTTATAATCAAATCAAATCAAAATTATTTATTCGTTTTCACAGGTATTAAGGTTGACAATATTATAATTTTTAAGTATCTCCGTGAAATGCTTTTACAGCATACGAATGTACATGTATATTCACACATTATAAAATTAGACATAAAAGAAAAAAATCAAAATAACAGTTAAATTAAGTCAACAAAGTCAAAAAAGCAAAATTATTAAATTACATATTATTTAAATCATTAGTAAATAGGAATTCATTGATATTATAATAACATTTATTTATAAGATAATTTAAAATTAAAAATTTTGTACAGCCGACTTCAATATAAGCGACTTCAAGACAGGTTATTTAAGAATAACTCAATAACCATTGGTCTGACCTTGATCAAATTCATATGGGACCACACGAGAACTATCAGCTTTCATATAAAAAAAGAATCATCGAAATCGGTTCGCCCAGTACAAAGTTATGAGGTAACACACATAAAAAAAAGCAAAAAAAAAAAACATACACTCGAATTGAATACCGTCTCCTTTTTGGAAGTCGGCAGAAAATTACTTAGGGTACGTTTAAGTTTTTGCACATTATAACATTTTATGTGATCAAGTAATTTATTATATAATTTAGGGGCCATTTCAAAAACACTTTTTTCATAAGGGCAGTTTTACATACATTTGTCTGGATTTTTTGTTTCCGAGGACGAAAGTTAAGATAACCGTAAGTGTCGTGTCGTACTAGTTGTCTAGTAGTTGAATCATCGATTGAGTCAACGTACTCACGTCTTGTGTAAGGTGTGACATGGCTTCTAAACTTTTTGATGTGCTTGTAGCAAGATGCAACAGCATTTGGTTCGTATTCAGGTGTGCGCTGGGGACGATGGCGTTTAGCGTAGGCTGCGAGAGTGGTGCTGTGGTGCTTGGGGTAATAGTAAAGTTCACTAGGTCTGAGGAGGCTGGGGAAGTGAATCGTTTCACCATTTGGTAGATACTCCATCCAATCAGTCCCGCACCTATAACTGCTCCTGCCGTCATCATCATAGGAGCTACTATATGTGAAAGTTTGAATGACGAGTCGTCTTGCCAGGAACCGTAGGTGTTTAAATTATTGGTGAACTGTGTGCGTTCAGTCCTCCAATAGAACCAGGGGTGTACTCGCTCCATTATGCCATCCACTGCGTTGTTGTATTTGTTTATGGCATTGACCGCCTGGTAGGTCCATCTGGGTTCGGTCTGGATCTTTGTCTGGATGTGTATTTCGACAGCGTCTCTGATAATATGTTCTCTTACCTTTAAAGCGCTCTATGGGTTTTCTTAGAATTTAAAATATCTCTGTACTTTTCAATAGTCAGTTGTTTTTGTAATATACTTTTTTACACCTTTTGCTTTTTTAATTGCGGACTTTAAAGTATTAACGCAGTATAAGTTTGCTTTCAAGCCAATAAAGTCTGTTATAATATCACCACCTAATTCATCATCAAAATACACTGGTATTTGTTTATTCGCTTTTGGAATATGGTATATATTATTTTCAGGAAAATTACTTGTATCAAAGTACCTAATATTATATTTCATATAGAACTCTTCAGTGTAAATTAAATACAAAAGACTATCTGTATCAGTGTAACAAAGTATGATATTATTATCTTTGTATATTGTCTTCATTACAGAATAATGAAAATTATAGTATAAATGACCTTTTGCAAGTTCCAAAATAGTAAAGCCCACATATATTGGATGATCCAAGATCACTTTTGTTGGTCGGAGTTGAATGGCTACGAGGCTATCAGAAATGATTGCAAAATTTTTGAAATTAGGCGCAGTGACATATTTTTCGGCATCACAGACTTTATTTGTGTTATTAAAATTATCTTTCCATACATTTACTAGCTTAACATTGACTTGGTTTCTTTTGTTCTCTATAGTTTTTCCAAACATCGAATTGTTTTGCTTTTTAAAAAAGTTTCTAAATCAGATGTAGTATTTTGTCCTAAAGACGTATCTAGGGAAATATATGGCTCTAAAAATGCTTTTTGATTGAAAGCTAAAATCCTACGAATCTTCAATAAAACAAACCAGTTTCTTAGGCATTCTTGTAAATTAAGGTAATGGATAACATAACCTCTAAACAGTGTGACTAATGTTTCCGCCATTTTGCGTATCTGTGATGCCGACCGTCGGCAAGCGCACAGACAGGGATATTATAAGCATATGTTTTTTTTAAAGTTGGATTTCCTCGATTTTTTTAAAGGAATGCTGTACGCTTACAATTAAAATATTGGTTTTAATTACCTATTTTGTATATATCTTTACATATTTAGCATATTGGTAGTTATTTGCCATAGAAACATTACTACTTAATATGGGGTACAGAAAATTTTATTGTATTTCTTGATAATTTGTATAAAATAAAACAATAATTAAACTGAAACTAATTTTAATTAACACATTACATATCTAAGTTTACAATACAAACCAAAATTAACAAGGTCCTATACATTTTTTTCACACAACACATGTTTACAAAGTTGACACAAAAAATACTTCCACTTAAAGTAAACAAAAAAGGGTCTCACATTTCTTGTTATCTAAAATGACCCTGAGCGAATGGGACAAAGACCTTTTGTTTGCAGCAACTTAAGCTTATAAGCTACAAATATAAATAAAAGAATCATGTTACATTCAATATAAATTTGAGTATGAGTGGAACAAAGATGGTATGTAATTTGACACCAAAATTAGTACCTCTAAAAACATGTCTATTTTGGATAATATCTACTTACAAATGGAAAAGAAATTATTGTTTCAAGATATACATTAAATTTAGTAATCAATTAAACAAAAAAAAAACAAGTTGTTTCTAAAAAATATTTCAAACATCAAGCTCATGAAAGTAGTAAATATCTAAACATTTTAGCCTCATACATGCTAGCAAAGTGTGGATACGACTTGTCTTCAACAAGATAATGACTAGGTGATTTTTGTAACCCTCATTATTTTGAAACATTATAGTAAACATAACGGGTCTAATAATGACAATCACTTGGGATACTACTTAATATGACATAATTTTTAAATCATGCTTTGTTCACGAATCACAGCAAGAGGTAAAATGAACCGGCGGCTTGTAGGTTGAAGGTGAAGGTTTAGGCAGCATGTTGATACCCAAGCATGGTTGGTCATAATTTACCATTGTTCGATATGTACAAATATGTACAATATACACATAATATATGTATATATATGTACATGGCTACCGATCATGGACATATATATACATATGAAGTGTGATATGACTCAAAGCAACCAAACACACACAGGGGCACGTTGCAGGCTTTGCAAAAGCTTGATGTTCGCTTTTTGCAAACTGAACAACTACGCCTCTGGTGCTCGTTCCGTGTTGTTCCCGGGAGCAGATCGTATTGCCCCGGAAAATGCCAGGTGTTCGGCAGTGCACGGGTAGGTGCTGGTAGTGTGTGTGCTGCCAACAATTCCCTCACCAAAGTTTGGCGAAAATTTCGGTGAGAAATTGAGCGGTGTGCCTTGTGGAGTATGTAGGCATTTAGAACACTAGCATTCAAGAGCTTCCTGAAAAACTTTTTGTACCAGATTTTGTTCCGCCTTCTTTCAATGGGGTACATGGCGAGCATCTGGTCTTTGCGATCAACCCCCCCCATACAGACATTATAGTCTGGTATGACGGTGGGCTTGTGTGTATCGCCGCACATCGCGGTTGCTAGCCCATGGTATGTCGAGACAAATGCCACACGGTTTTTGTCCCGGTATACGATGAGGTCCACATCCCCCGAAGTGCAACCGTTCACCTGACCTATCGCCATGTCTTTTTTCGTAAGATTCGTCAGCTCAATGGGAACAAACTGACGATTCGTTCGTAAGGTCCCCACGCAGTCAAACCCCCGAACTTTCAATTCTCGCGCAAGCGCGGGAGAATTGTAGAAATTATCCATCCAAATCGTGTGGCCCTTATGCTCAAGACCATTTAAAAGTCTGAGCACAAGAGCTGGCACTTTCCCAGAAACTGGACTGTCCTCTTGTGGGTCTGAAGAGGTATCATGGCCTGCGTGGACTTCAAAGCGTCACAAGTAACCAGTCTGGGACTCACACACCTCGTATGTTTTAATTCCTACTGTAGCTGCTTTGTTGCGGATGAATTGGTTAATATCTAACCAACCCTTCCACATGGTCAGACTTTCATCCACAGACACGTTTTGACCCAAAACATATAATTGTTGGAATTTGTTGTTAAGGTGATCCAAAATTGGCTGCACCTTAAACAACTTGGCCTGAGCCCGTGTCATCAGTTCAGGATCGCAACCGTCATTATCCTGAAAGTGGAGACATTTGCTCAACAGCATGAAGCGGTCATACGTCATCGCCGCAGTGAACCCGGTGGTACTGAAAATGTCCAGCGTGCTGTTCCAGTACTCCTCGAGACGTGATTTCACCACAATCCCGGTAGCGAGGATTATAGCGAAATACACGTGCAATTCACTTACGTCGGTGTCTTTCCATTTGGTGATGCGGCTGCTCGGACAGAGCGAACCGTCCACCAGCATGACCGTTGCAAGCTGTTGTGCATATCGATTCGTCTCCATGGCAATGTGTTCCATTATATCGCGATCCCATATGGCAGTAAATGCGTCATATGGGCTCGCATATAGAACCGTGGGCCCACAGTTTATCTGGGAGAACGGTTCCCTCCTCAGCTCAGGAGGAGTTTGAGGTTGCGGGAACCCCCTCCATTTAAAATCAAATTTTTTTCCTGGCTCCGACATGGGACAGGATGGGGACGAGGGAGTATGGGTAGGTAAGGAAGGCGGAACAGAATAATCAGGAACATGGGATGTGGAAGGAATGGGACCGGAAGAGTTAGGGACAGGTGGGTGATCATTGGATGTCGGAGGCCAGGAAAAAGAAATAAATGCGTCTACTTCCCCACCTTCACCCTCATCCTCCGATGCCGCGAACATTTGTACCACCCTGGGGACTATGGTGGATTGGAGTCCAATTTCTTCTTCGCCATCTTCTTCGGAGTCCTCGTCGCTGCCTGTAAAATATAAGATAAAATAACCACATTGGCCGACTGTAATAATTTACGTTTTTTTTAAAATAATCTGTTACATAAGTAGTAACTTAATACAGTCAATTATTCTAAAAATAATTGACTGTATTAAGTTACTACTTATGTAACAGAATCAGTAACATGAGAGCTGATGTTTATAGAACACAGTACGGGTTTTATTTGTATTTTTATTAGCAGCTAAAGCAAAACTATTTTCCCTTACCATAATTAAGGGCGTTGGATATTTCAATATCCCTTAGAGGACGCGACGAAGATGACGAGGAAGTAATTCTAAAAGAAGAAAATAAATTATTAAGAATCAAAATATTAAGTAGACACTTCTGCACATAGAATATATATAGGTATAAGTCAGCTGATTGGGATGAGATGCGACACTTTTAAGCATCCTATCCTTTGTGGGAGGTCTGTTTCTCTTCTGCGAATCCGTCGAGCTGCGCGGATGCGATAAACGATGTGTTGCGTCAAGATATGGAGTATTTTATCCCCTTCTCTGACGCTCCCACCGGTAGTAAAGCTCGCCCATGGTTTAACATTTAGCAGCATAACATTTAGCGCAAGCATTTAGCGTACCTATCTTGGGTTGACGCTTGAAATTTATTAATAGGCACTCACAGACGCCGTTTAGCCCCCATGTCATTGTGGTCCGATCTGAAAAAATAATGTTGTTTTTTGATTTCTATCGTAATAGTTATATTCGAACAGTTAACAGTTCAAAGTCAAATACTATCAATATTTAATAAAGCAATAAAGGAAAAACTTACGCATTTCGCTTTCGGGACGTTGGAGTCCGATTAGGTGTGGAGGTTCCACTCCCTCCAACTTCAACGTGTCTGTAAAACATAAATAGTGTTAAAAATACGTTATTTTATGACCAGTTACGAAAAGTTTAGCTTCAAAATATGAATATAAGTAAAAACTTACAAAGCAGGTGAAGGAACTGAGCAAAGCTCCATATCAACTACTGCTGGTTGGGCCGCTGCAGCTCGGTCCTCCTGAGGGCTCAGCGGCTGGGTCGGGTGGTTGCCGGTGAGGAGGTCCATGGACGACCACAACGACACCGGCACGGGACTAAAAAGAAAGTTAAATTCAATGCCCTGCACGTGAATCGAGTAACAAAACCAACTTCGAAGTGCTTACCCTCGCCTTGCGGCAGGCAGTACTCGAGGTCGCCGCTGAGTCAGCGGCCGCTCTAGAGGCCTCCCCACCGGCAACTCCCCCACCATGCCACAGTAAACTCTAAAATATTAATGCAGAATATTAATGTTGCTAAAAAAACGAAGAAACTTGTTAGTTGTTAAATTTGTTATTACGGATCAACAGCAGAAGGCCTTTCGGTGTGGCCAGCACCGCTAGTGGGCCCACCACGCGTCCGCGCACCACCAGTGTGCGCATGCGCCCCTTCACCACCAGTGTGCGCATGCGCCCCTTCACCACCAGTGTGCGCATGCGCCCCTTCACCACCAGCGTACGCACCACGCCCACGCCCACGGCCACGAGCACGACCACGTCCACCTCTTTAAAGAAAAAAGCAAAAACAAAAAGCATGCAAACCAAAGAGAAAATAAACACAAAAATGCAAGAGATACGCGAGACATGAATGCAAAAGGTGCCCTTAGAGCTAATTTAGTAATGTCCATGCGTAACTTTTTTAACTTACTATAAGACGTCTAGAAAATATGTAAATATTATATTTGGAGAAATTTTTTGAAAAAAAAATTGGTTGTCAAAGTTAAAAATAAAATTATTTATTTTTAAATTTATCATCGTGCAACAAACACTTTTTGTCCCAAACAATTTTGGGCTTGGACGCTCTTCAAATGCCTTTATCTCGGCCCAGGTTCGTCTAAGTCCAAAATTGTTCAGGAAAAAATTGTTTGTTTGGGTGCCCCCCCGACACGACGCAAACGAAGAAAAAAGAAAAAAGAAACAAAAATGCTGTATTTTTATCTTGGTACCTACTTGGTACTTCAAATACCTAAATATCTTTGCTC
Source organism: Parnassius glacialis (assembly GCA_033319125.1). NCBI lineage: Eukaryota > Metazoa > Arthropoda > Insecta > Lepidoptera > Papilionidae > Parnassius > Parnassius glacialis. Next base: position 10,844,460 of record JAVANC010000015.1, on the reverse strand, counting down.
AGGTTCATCCAAGCCCAAAACTTTTTACGACAAAAAGTGTTAGTATATGCGCCCTCTACATGATGCAAACATAAAAAATAAAAAATTACAAAAATTCTGCTAAGTTTTTTCGCTCCCATATTTTATATTTATTTATTTTATTTATTTAATATTCTTTATTGCACACCATACAAAGCATACAGAAATGACATACTACAAAAAAGTATGCAACTTCCACTATATCTCCACAGTAACTAAATGTTTATGCAATTAAAAGTGATGTAACATTACATGCAAAATATTTAAAAATAACTTCAAACAGAAAATACAAAAGCGTATCTATAATTTCTAGCATGCCCGACATGCCGCCGTTATGACGTCATCAACTGCCAAAACCCTGTCTGTGCCCCTGCCGACTGACGGTAAAGAAATAACCTTCACGTATTTAGACCCAAAATTAAAGTTTTCAAAGCTAAATACACGTTTACCATTGTCATCCATTGCAAATTAATTACATTAGTAGCTTAAATTCTCCAAAACATTACGGTTTTATTCACTTTTTAGACCAAATATTGCAGAAATAAAAGTACGTTCATAGTTCGTTAGACGGCTATGTCGTTGGTTTGGCCTGGTTTTTACAATTAAATTAGCAAAATTATATGTTTCCCAGTAATAAAAATGTGAAAGTACTTACCTTTCCATGGTTTCTCCTTCAAATCACAACAAATTTGATTCAAGAAAACTTATCAAAGGCGTGACAAAACCGGAGTCGGTTGGTTTGACAGCGTCCAATTTGAAGTGCCGATATTTTTTTTTTTACGGAGCAAAGAGTAACAGTAAAGCAGTTTGACACTGAGTATATATTATTAGTCTATGATTTCAAGTGTCGCACCTAAAAAACGCATCGTAGTTCCGTCGTAAAGAGCGCGAAAACATAAACAGGAAACGATGCCGACTGCTGGTCGGCTCACAGACGCGCAAATAATTTGACGTGCCGACTGCTGGTCGACGCACAGACAAGGGGATAATATTTATATTTATCGTAGAGATTCGCAACCAATTCTTATTACTAATGTTTGATGATATTGGAACTGTTAACTTTTCTGCTGCAAACGGTAAGTCAGAATGTTCATCATGAATATTGCGTGGATATTGCATGTCAACCTCGAGTATATATCCTTCATTACTATTAGGACTTTATTTTTTCAAAGGATACGACTATTCGTGTTTGCATTTCTGCCTCGGTATCGCATGTTTTTTGGAATACAGACTGTTTAATCGCACCCCAGAGATAAAAATGTGAAGATGTGAGATCAGGTGATCGCACCGGCCGGTTGACCGGTCCACCACGGCCAATCCATCTCCCACCGAATTCAGTATCCAAAAAAATTCTTACACAACGGGAGAAATGCGGTGGTGCGCCATCGTGTTGAAACCGCATGCGACGGATAAGGTCTAGATTTATTTCGTCAAGTTCATTGCTTAATTCTTCTCGCAAAAAGCGACCGTAGTTTTCACCGCTCATTGTGTAGTGAACAAAATACAGACCAATAATTTTGTCACCTATAATTCCCGCCCAAATATTGATTTTCCATCGGTGCTGAAAGTGGTTTGGTTTATAATCAAATCAAATCAAAATTATTTATTCGTTTTCACAGGTATTAAGGTTGACAATATTATAATTTTTAAGTATCTCCGTGAAATGCTTTTACAGCATACGAATGTACATGTATATTCACACATTATAAAATTAGACATAAAAGAAAAAAATCAAAATAACAGTTAAATTAAGTCAACAAAGTCAAAAAAGCAAAATTATTAAATTACATATTATTTAAATCATTAGTAAATAGGAATTCATTGATATTATAATAACATTTATTTATAAGATAATTTAAAATTAAAATTTTGTACAGCCGACTTCAATATAAGCGACTTCAAGACAGGTTATTTAAGAATAACTCAATAACCATTGGTCTGACCTTGATCAAATTCATATGGGACCACACGAGAACTATCAGCTTTCATATAAAAAAAGAATCATCGAAATCGGTTCGCCCAGTACAAAGTTATGAGGTAACACACATAAAAAAAAGCAAAAAAAAAAAAAAACATACACTCGAATTGAATACCGTCTCCTTTTTGGAAGTCGGCAGAAAATTACTTAGGGTACGTTTAAGTTTTTGCACATTATAACATTTTATGTGATCAAGTAATTTATTATATAATTTAGGGGCCATTTCAAAAACACTTTTTTTCATAAGGTCAGTTTTACATACATTTGTCTGGATTTTTTGTTTCCGAGGACGAAAGTTAAGATAACCGTAAGTGTCGTGTCGTACTAGTTGTCTAGTAGTTGAATCATCGATTGAGTCAACGTACTCACGTCTTGTGTAAGGTGTGACATGGCTTCTAAACTTTTTGATGTGCTTGTAGCAAGATGCAACAGCATTTGGTTCGTATTCAGGTGTGCGCTGGGGACGATGGCGTTTAGCGTAGGCTGCGAGAGTGGTGCTGTGGTGCTTGGGGTAATAGTAAAGTTCACTAGGTCTGAGGAGGCTGGGGAAGTGAATCGTTTCACCATTTGGTAGATACCCCATCCAATCAGTCCCGCACCTATAACTGCTCCTGCCGTCATCATCATAGGAGCTACTATATGTGAAAGTTTGAATGACGAGTCGTCTTGCCAGGAACCGTAGGTGTTTAAATTATTGATGAACTGTGTGCGTTCAGTCCTCCAATAGAACCAGGGGTGTACTCGCTCCATTATGCCATCCACTGCGTTGTTGTATTTGTTTATGGCATTGACCGCCTGGTAGGTCCATCTGGGTTCGGTCTGGATCTTTGTCTGGATGTGTATTTCGACAGCGTCTCTGATAATATGTTCTCTTACCTTTAAAGCGCTCTATGGGTTTTCTTAGAATTTAAAATATCTCTGTACTTTTCAATAGTCAGTTGTTTTTGTAATATACTTTTTTACACCTTTTGCTTTTTTAATTGCGGACTTTAAAGTATTAACGCAGTATAAGTTTGCTTTCAAGCCAATAAAGCCTGTTATAATATCACCATCTAATTCATCATCAAAATACCCTGGTATTAGTTTATTCGCTTTTGGAATATGGTATATATTATTTTCAGGAAAATTACTTGCATCAATGTACTTAATATTATATTTCATATAGAACTCTTCAATGTAAATTAAATACAAAAGACTATCTGTATCAGTGTAACAAAGTTAGATATTATTATCTTTGTATATTTTATTCATTACAGAATAATGAAAATTATAGTAAAAATGACCTTTTGTAAGTTCCAAAATAGTAAAGCACACATATATTGGATGATCCAAGATCACTTTTGTTGGTCGGAGTTGAATGGCTACGAGGCTATCAGAAATAATTGCAAAATTTTTGAAATTAGGCGCAGTGACATATTTTTCGGCACCACGGACTTTATTTGTGTTATTAAAATTATCTTTCCATACATTTACTAGCTTAACATTGACTTGGTTTCTTTTGTTCTCTATAGTTTTTCCAAACATTGAATTGTTTTGCTTTTTAAAAAAGTTTCTAAATCAGATGTAGTATTTTGCCCTAAAGATGTATCTAGGGAAATATATGGCTCTAAAAATGCTTTTTGATTGAAAGCTAAAATCCTACGAATCTTTAATAAAACAAACCAGTTTCTTAGGCATTTTTGTAAATGAAGGTAGCGGATGACATATTTATATTTATCGTAGAGATTCGCAACCAATTTCTTATTATTAATGTTTGATGATATTAGAACTATTAACTTTTCTGCTGAAAACGGTAAGTCAGAATGTTCATCATGAATATTGCGTGGATATTGCATGTCAACTTCGAGTATATATATCCTTCATTACTATTAGGACTTTATTTTTTCAAAGGATACGACTATTCGTGTACGCATTTCCGCCTCGGTATAGCATGTTTTTTGGAATACAGACTGTTTAATCGCACCCCAGAGATAAAAATGTGAAGATGTGAGATCAGGTGATCGCACCGGCCGGTTGACCGGTCCACCACGGCCAATCCATCTCCCACCGAATTCAGTATCCAAAAAATTTCTTACACAACGGGAGAAATGCGGTGGTGCGCCATCGTGTTGAAACCGCATGCGACGGATGAGGTCTAGATTTATTTCGTCAAGTTCATTGCTTAGTTCTTCTCGCAAAAAGCGACCGTAGTTTTCACCGCTCATTGTGTAGTGAACAAAATACAGACCAATAATTTTGTCACCTTTAATTCCCGCCCAAACATTGATTTTCCATCGGTGCTGAAAGTGGTTTAGTTTATAATCAAATCAAATCAAATCAAATCAAAATTATTTATTCGTTTTCACAGGTATTAAGGTTGACAATATTATAATTTTTAAGCATCTCCGTGAAATGCTTTTACAGCATACGAATGTATATGTATATGCACACATTATAAAATTAGACATAAAAGAAAAAAATCAAAATAACAGTTAAATTAAGTCAACAAAGTCAAAAAAGCAAAATTATTAAATTACATATTATTTAAATCATTAGTAAATAGGAATTCATTGATATTATAATAACATTTATTTATAAGAAAATTACTTAGGGTACGTTTAAATTTTTGCACATTATAACATTTTATGTGATCAGGTAATTTATTATATAATTTAGGGGCCATTTCAAAAACACTTTTTTTCATAAGGGCAGTTTTACATACATTTGTCTGGATTTTTTGTTTCCGAGGACGAAGGTTAAGATAACCGTAAGTATCGTGTCGTACTAGTTGTCTAATAGTTGAGTCATCGATTGAGTCAACGTACTCACGTCTTGTGTAAGGTGTGACATGGCTTCTAAACTTTTTGATGTGCTTGTAGCAAGATGCAACAGCATTTGGTTTGTATTCAGGTGTACACTGGGGACGATGGCGTTTAGCGTAGGCTGCGAGAGTGGTGCTGTGGTGCTTGGGGTAATAGTAAAGTTCACTAGGTCTGAGGAAGCTGGGGAAGTGAATCGTTTCACCATTTGGTAGATACCCCCATCCAATCAGTCCCGCACCTATAACTGCTTCTGCCGTCATCATCACGGGAGCTACTATATGTGAAAGTTTGAATGACGAGTCGTCTTGCCAGGGACCGTAAGTGTTTAAATTATTGGTGAACTGTGTGCGTTCAGTCCTCCAATAGAACCAGGGGTGTACTCGCTCCATTATGCCATCCACTGCGTTGTTGTATTTGTTTATGGCATTGACCGCCTGGTAGGTAGGTCCATCTGGGTTCGGTCTGGATCTTTGTCTGGATGTGTATTTCGACCGCGTCTCTGATAATATGTTCTCTTACCTTTAAGGGTCCGTTCACACAGACCGGCTCGGAGAGCATCGGCCTGCTTTTTTCTTTTCACACAGACCGGGTCGTATACGCTTGGAATTGGCCGGAGCGGAGCCGCCAACTATTTCACATCGACCGGCTGGAAGAGATCTGAAAGCGGGTGCGGTTGGATGTGCTCGGAGCCGGTCGGATGCGCTCGGAGTCGGGTGGATACACTACAAAGGCAGTGCCAGTATTCCGCGCAGTCTAAGTTTTGTTTTCGGTGTGTTAACGTGTGCTTTTCGAAACATGGATTTAGATAGCTCCGACGAAGAAATATATTTGTTAGCAAGATTACTTGAAATAGAACATAGGAAACGTAAGCGCAAGCGGAAACAAATATGGGTAAAACATATTTGGAAAAACAGACTAATCCATCGGGAGTTTCACACCATTTTCGAGGAATTGAAGAGAGATAGCCTAAAATTTTATGAGTATTATCGTATGGAATATTGGCAATTTTTGAAATTGACAGATTTGTTAAGAGTACATATAACAAAAAAGACTACAAATTATCGTTGCACCATTACAGCCGAAGAAAGGTTAACGGTAACTTTAAGGTAAATAAAAAACAATTATTTATACTAATCATGTTATTTAGATCACAAAATCACAGCCCTCCATTTATTAAGCATTGTTTACGTTAATGAAATGTAAATTACTTATACTAATCATGTTAAATAACACAAACATCTAAATAGATCACAAAATCACAGCCCTCCATTTATTAAGCATTATTTACGTTAATGAAATGTAATTAAATAGTACAGATTTGTGTGTGTTTAATTATTATTATTATAATTATTATTGTTTTTGATTGTTTATTATTTTGTATTTTGTGTGCTGGTATTGTACCCGTAAGTAGTCTGATCTGGATAGTTTTGAGGAATATAGGTTTCGTTTGACACTAGGTAAGTAGATTGATTAGTCGATGGCGGTGAATTTATAGACAAAGAATAATTCAAATCTGTACTATTTTCATACAGACTTAATTCAGCTTCATTAACAATGTTAAACACGCGCCTTTTAATTCGTGCTTGGACTTCTTTTGGGAATGTTTCCACTGTATCTGACATAGACAAAAAAAAATTACGTAATGCCTTGTCACGGGGTGTAGTATTTCTTTTTTCTTCAAGATACTCTTCGAAAACCGTAGCAACATCTTTGCTTAAGCGTGGTCTCTTTTTCGAGCCAGAAGTACTTGCAAGCGATTCAACTTCAGAATGGTCAGAACGTTTAGATGATGTCGATGGTGGTGGTATTGGTGTGCCAGGCTCTGAATCATCCGATGATAATGTTACATTAGATATTTGGTTTCGATTGCGAAAAAATGGTATTATAAAAGAAAGTTCTTTTTCAAATTTTATCAATTTGGACGTAGTTGCACCATCGCCACTCTTGCCTTTTCGGTTATAATAGGCTTTTCTGAAGTTATCTCGCAGTTTCTTCCAACGATCCTGGCACTGCGTCACTGGAAAGAACAGAAATGAAAAATTAATAACATAACTCTTTTTTATTTTATAGTTCGTTTTGGTACGGCAGTCTTATATTTCTATTTTGTGTGTTTGTTTTATTTTTACAGATTCCTCATCACTGGTTGCAGTTTCAAAAACTTGTCATTTAATTTTCGAATGGGAATTTCTACAGTTCATTCAATTATTCATGAGACAATCAGAGTAATTTGTGATGTTTTGATGCCCATAGTTATGCAGATGCCAGATGAAGAAATGTGGGAAAAGGTTTCACGTGATTTCTTTAATATTTGGAATTTTCCTAACTGTTTGGGCGCTATAGACGGAAAGCATGTCAATATACAGGCACCAGATAATAGTGGAAGCTTATACTATAATTATAAAAACTTTTTCAGTACAGTGTTACTAGCTGTGGTCGACGCGAAATACAGTTTTTTAATTGTTGATGTCGGATCATATGGTAAAAATAGCGACGGCGGAATTTTACAGAATTCAAAATTTTGGAAAAAACTCAACACCAATAAGTTAAAGCTGCCCCCAAATAAACCTCTACCTAGTACCACTGAAAGCTTACCACATGTTTTTATAGGAGACGAGGCATTTCCTTTGAGCAATAATATATTGCGGCCGTATCCAAGAGAACAAGCAAGAACAGAATTATCAAAAAAAGTATTTAATCTGCGTTTAAGCAGGGCAAGAAAAGTCGTAGAATGTGCATTTGGAATGCTAACTCAAAGATTTGAAATTTATCAAAAACGAATGAAAATTCAGCCGAAGTACTGTGATTTAATTATATTAGCAACTACATGTTTACATAATTTTTTAATAGAAAATCGGACGCCAGGACAAGAGAATGAATTTCACAGCAATATAAATTTATTAACAGCAATAACAGACAATAATAATGAAAACAGTTCTAATAGCGACGCAGTTCTAACCACAAGGAATAAATTTAAGGATTATTTTTCATCAAGTGGTGCTTTAGATTGGCAAGATCAAGTGGCTACGCGAGTTTCTTAAGTTATATTTAATAAAAATTGTCTACTACATAAGTATATTCTAACGATCAGATACTCAAACGAGTTTTTAAAGTAAGGGCGCATTTAAACTCATGTTATTCCTATTTTGACTTTGAATCTAACACGTCGCAGCACGAGTTTAAGAAGCCCTTGCTTTAAAATTCGTTTGAGTATCTGGGGGTAGGTGTAAAACAATGAAAACCTTACTTACCACTTATTCCGAGACATTTGCTAATTTCCTCCCATGCATTGTCTTTCATTATCCGATCGCTATATGATGGCTTGGTTATGTCAAATAAACACTCATATTTTGACACGAGTATTATTAATTTTTCATCATTCATCTTTTCGTACAAGTACGCACAACTATTACGTTCAAATGTTGCTATCAAAATGGCGGTCGGCGCGGCCGCAGCGGGCACGCAATCGGAGCCGATCGGCTACGCGATAGAGAAAGAGCACGCAATCGGAGCCCATCGGCTGCGCGAGCGAGAAAGAGCACGCAATCGGAGCCGACAGGCTGCGCAAGCGAGAAAGAGCACGCAATCAGAGCCGATCGGCTGCGCGAGCGAGAAAGAGCACGCAAGCGGAGCCGGTCGGCTCCTTTTATTACTTCACACGAAGCGCGTTCAGGCATTTTTAATGACAAAAAAGGTGCAAATGCAAAAATAAACTTTACTACAATCACTCAAAACACTGTTTCCAACGTGATAAAAATCTGCTCTCCTCTCCGAGCCGGTCTGTGTGAACGGACCCTAAAGCGCTCTATGGGTTTTCTTAGAATTTAAAATATCTCTGTACTTTTCAATAGTCAGTTGTTTTTGTAATATACTTTTTTACACCTTTTGCTTTTTTAATTGCGGACTTTAAAGTATTAACGCAGTATAAGTTTGCTTTCAAGCCAATAAAGTCTGTTATAATATCACCACCTAATTCATCATCAAAATACACTGGTATTTGTTTATTCGCTTTTGGAATATGGTATATATTATTTTCAGGAAAATTACTTGTATCAAAGTACCTAATATTATATTTCATATAGAACTCTTCAGTGTAAATTAAATACAAAAGACTATCTGTATCAGTGTAACAAAGTATGATATTATTATCTTTGTATATTGTCTTCATTACAGAATAATGAAAATTATAGTAAAAATGACCTTTTGTAAGTTCCAAAATAGTAAAGCACACATATATTGGATGATCCAAGATCACTTTTGTTGGTCGGAGTTGAATGGCTACGAGGCTATCAGAAATAATTGCAAAATTTTTGAAATTAGGCGCAGTGACATATTTTTCGGCACCACGGACTTTATTTGTTATTAAAATTATCTTTCCATACATTTACTAGCTTAACATTGACTTGGTTTCTTTTGTTCTCTATAGTTTTTCCAAACATTGAATTGTTTTGCTTTTTAAAAAAGTTTCTAAATCAGATGTAGTATTTTGCCCTAAAGATGTATCTAGGGAAATATATGGCTCTAAAAATGCTTTTTGATTGAAAGCTAAAATCCTACGAATCTTTAATAAAACAAACCAGTTTCTTAGGCATTTTTGTAAATGAAGGTAGCGGATAACATATTTATATTTATCGTAGAGATTCGCAACCAATTTCTTATTATTAATGTTTGATGATATTAGAACTATTAACTTTTCTGCTGAAAACGGTAAGTCAGAATGTTCATCATGAATATTGCGTGGATATTGCATGTCAACTTCGAGTATATATATCCTTCATTACTATTAGGACTTTATTTTTTCAAAGGATACGACTATTCGTGTACGCATTTCCGCCTCGGTATAGCATGTTTTTTGGAATACAGACTGTTTAATCGCACCCCAGAGATAAAAATGTGAAGATGTGAGATCAGGTGATCGCACCGGCCGGTTGACCGGTCCACCACGGCCAATCCATCTCCCACCGAATTCAGTATCCAAAAAATTTCTTACACAACGGGAGAAATGCGGTGGTGCGCCATCGTGTTGAAACCGCATGCGACGGATGAGGTCTAGATTTATTTCGTCAAGTTCATTGCTTAGTTCTTCTCGCAAAAAGCGACCGTAGTTTTCACCGCTCATTGTGTAGTGAACAAAATACAGACCAATAATTTTGTCACCTTTAATTCCCGCCCAAACATTGATTTTCCATCGGTGCTGAAAGTGGTTTAGTTTATAATCAAATCAAATCAAATCAAATCAAAATTATTTATTCGTTTTCACAGGTATTAAGGTTGACAATATTATAATTTTTAAGCATCTCCGTGAAATGCTTTTACAGCATACGAATGTATATGTATATGCACACATTATAAAATTAGACATAAAAGAAAAAAATCAAAATAACAGTTAAATTAAGTCAACAAAGTCAAAAAAGCAAAATTATTAAATTACATATTATTTAAATCATTAGTAAATAGGAATTCATTGATATTATAATAACATTTATTTATAAGAAAATTACTTAGGGTACGTTTAAATTTTTGCACATTATAACATTTTATGTGATCAGGTAATTTATTATATAATTTAGGGGCCATTTCAAAAACACTTTTTTTCATAAGGGCAGTTTTACATACATTTGTCTGGATTTTTTGTTTCCGAGGACGAAGGTTAAGATAACCGTAAGTATCGTGTCGTACTAGTTGTCTAGTAGTTGAGTCATCGATTGAGTCAACGTACTCACTTCTTGTGTAAGGTGTGACATGGCTTCTAAACTTTTTGATGTGCTTGTAGCAAGATGCAACAGCATTTGGTTCGTATTCAGGTGTACACTGGGGACGATGGCGTTTAGCGTAGGCTGCGAGAGTGGTGCTGTGGTGCTTGGGGTAATAGTAAAGTTCACTAGGTCTGAGGAAGCTGGGGAAGTGAATCGTTTCACCATTTGGTAGATACCCCCATCCAATCAGTCCCGCACCTATAACTGCTTCTGCCGTCATCATCACGGGAGCTACTATATGTGAAAGTTTGAATGACGAGTCGTCTTGCCAGGGACCGTAAGTGTTTAAATTATTGGTGAACTGTGTGCGTTCAGTCCTCCAATAGAACCAGGGGTGTACTCGCTCCATTATGCCATCCACTGCGTTGTATTTGTTTATGGCATTGACCGCCTGGTAGGTAGGTCCATCTGGGTTCGGTCTGGATCTTTGTCTGGATGTGTATTTCGACCGCGTCTCTGATAATATGTTCTCTTACCTTTAAAGCGCTCTATGGGTTTTCTTAGAATTTAAAATATCTCTGTACTTTTCAATAGTCAGTTGTTTTTGTAATATACTTTTTTACACCTTTTGCTTTTTTAATTGCGGACTTTAAAGTATTAACGCAGTATAAGTTTGCTTTCAAGCCAATAAAGTCTGTTATAATATCACCACCTAATTCATCATCAAAATACACTGGTATTTGTTTATTCGCTTTTGGAATATGGTATATATTATTTTCAGGAAAATTACTTGTATCATAGTACCTAATATTATATTTCATATAGAACTCTTCAGTGTAAATTAAATACAAAAGACTATCTGTATCAGTGTAACAAAGTATAATATTATTATCTTTGTATATTGTCTTCATTACAGAATAATGAAAATTATAGTATAAATGACCTTTTGCAAGTTCCAAAATAGTAAAGCCCACATATATTGGATGATCCAAGATCACTTTTATTGGTCGGAGTTGAATGGCTACGAGGCTATCAGAAATGATTGCAAAATTTTTGAAATTAGGCGCAGTGACATATTTTTCGGCATCACAGACTTTATTTGTGTTATTAAAATTATCTTTCCATACATTTACTAGCTTAACATTGACTTGGTTTCTTTTGTTCTCTATAGTTTTTCCAAACATCGAATTGTTTTGCTTTTTAAAAAAGTTGCTAAATCAGATGTAGTATTTTGTCCTAAAGACGTATCTAGGGAAATACAGGGTGTCCGCCGGCAGATTTTACACTTTATAAAATAAAATAAAATAAAAGTATTTACATAATCTAAATTATTTATTTGTTTTCTTACAAAAGGATAGTGCGGAAATCACTTCTTAAAAATTACTCCACTCAAATGACGTCCTTCTAGTCGCAAACATTCTTGCAGTCTTTCCTTCATATTAGTGAAAACTCTTTTGCAAAGTGCTGGACTGATAGCCTGAACTTCGCGGCGGATATTTTCTTGTAAGGCGTTTATTGTTGATGGAGAAATATTGTAAACGCGAGACTTGAGATATCCCCAGAGGAAAAAGTCGCAAGGGGTCAGATCTGGAGATCTAGGGGGCCAGGCTACGTCGCCGAATCGACTTATTAATTTTCCAGGAAAAAGCTCTCTCACTTTAAACATTGACTCCCGGGCGGTGTGTGCTGTGGCCCCATCCTGCTGAAAGTGAGTTCTGTTATTGTAGCCGACGTGACGATGCAGCTCGGGTATAAAAAAAATATCCAACATATCACGGTACCGCTCTGCGGTAACAGTTTCACCTCTGTTAAAAAAATACGGGCCAATTATGCCATTTCCAGAAATGGCGCACCAAACCGTGGTCTTCGGGCTGTGAAGAGGTTTTTGATGGACTTCGTATGGGTTGCTCTCACTCCAATATCGCATGTTCTGTTTATTGACATACCCTCCGAGGTGAAAATGCGCCTCGTCACTAAAAAAGATGTTAAACATACGCGTAGGCGTAGAAAATCGTTCCAAAAACACTCTTGCGTAAGTCTGCCTCTTTGTGTAGTCATCTTCTTTTAATTGCTGGATAATTTGAAGCTTGTATGGATGGAACTTCATCTTTTTTCGAATTATTTTGTGAACTGACGTCTTTTTCACACCGGTTGCAGCTGCAATCTTCCGGATAGATTTGCGAGGATTTCGCAAAATTTCCCTTCTCACAAGCTCTGTGTTTTCAGGCGTAGTTACAGACGTTGAAGGTCCAGGCCGAGGCTCATTTATAACTGATCCAGTTTCTCTGAACTTCTTGACCCACGCCCACATCAGTTGATTCGACGGACCATCCTTTAATCGGCGGATACCGAAGTGAGAATTAAAAGAACGCCTCGCCACATTGATCGAATAGTTGTTCGCAAAATAGGCTTCGACAGCGAAAGCGCGATGCGCTCCCGTCCACTGACTCATGGCTACTAAACAACCCGCAACACTCCCGCGTCGAACGATACCCCGTACCCCCCGCCACCGCCTTGCTGCACGCTGTGAGCTCGATGCAAAGTGTAAAATCTGCCGGCGGACATCCTTTATATGGCTCTAAAAATGCTTTTTGATTGAAAGCTAAAATCCTACGAATCTTCAATAAAACAAACCAGTTTCTTAGGCATTCTTGTAAATTAAGGTAATGGATAACATAATATTTATATTTATCGTAGAGATTCGCAACCAATTTCTTATTACTAATGTTTGATGATATTGGAACTGTTAACTTTTCTGCTGCAAACGGTAAGTCAGAATGTTCATCATGAATATTGCGTGGATATTGCATGTCAACCTCGAGTATATATTCTTCATTACTATTAGGACTTTATTTTTTCAAAGGATACGACTATTCGTGTTTGCATTTCTGCCTCGGTATCGCATGTTTTTTGGAATACAGACTGTTTAATCGCACCCCAGAGATAAAAATGTGAAGATGTGAGATCAGGTGATCGCACCGGCCGGTTGACCGGTCCACCACGGCCAATCCATCTCCCACCGAATTCAGTATCCAAAAAAATTCTTACACAACGGGAGAAATGCGGTGGTGCGCCATCGTGTTGAAACCGCATGCGACGGATAAGGTCTAGATTTATTTCGTCAAGTTCATTGCTTAATTCTTCTCGCAAAAAGCGACCGTAGTTTTCACCGCTCATTGTGTAGTGAACAAAATACAGACCAATAATTTTGTCACCTATAATTCCCGCCCAAATATTGATTTTCCATCGGTGCTGAAAGTGGTTTGGTTTATAATCAAATCAAATCAAAATTATTTATTCGTTTTCACAGGTATTAAGGTTGACAATATTATAATTTTTAAGTATCTCCGTGAAATGCTTTTACAGCATACGAATGTACATGTATATTCACACATAAAATTAGACATAAAAGAAAAAAATCAAAATAACAGTTAAATTAAGTCAACAAAGTCAAAAAAGCAAAATTATTAAATTACATATTATTTAAATCATTAGTAAATAGGAATTCATTGATATTATAATAACATTTATTTATAAGATAATTTAAAATTAAAAATTTTGTACAGCCGACTTCAATATAAGCGACTTCAAGACAGGTTATTTAAGAATAACTCAATAACCATTGGTCTGACCTTGATCAAATTCATATGGGACCACACGAGAACTATCAGCTTTCATATAAAAAAAGAATCATCGAAATCGGTTCGCCCAGTACAAAGTTATGAGGTAACACACATAAAAAAAAAAAGCAAAAAAAAAAAAAACATACACTCGAATTGAATACCGTCTCCTTTTTGGAAGTCGGCAGAAAATTACTTAGGGTACGTTTAAGTTTTTGCACATTATAACATTTTATGTGATCAAGTAATTTATTATATAATTTAGGGGCCATTTCAAAAACACTTTTTTTCATAAGGGCAGTTTTACATACATTTGTCTGGATTTTTTGTTTCCGAGGACGAAAGTTAAGATAACCGTAAGTGTCGTGTCGTACTAGTTGTCTAGTAGTTGAATCATCGATTGAGTCAACGTACTCACGTCTTGTGTAAGGTGTGACATGGCTTCTAAACTTTTTGATGTGCTTGTAGCAAGATGCAACAGCATTTGGTTCGTATTCAGGTGTGCGCTGGGGACGATGGCGTTTAGCGTAGGCTGCGAGAGTGGTGCTGTGGTGCTTGGGGTAATAGTAAAGTTCACTAGGTCTGAGGAGGCTGGGGAAGTGAATCGTTTCACCATTTGGTAGATACCCCATCCAATCAGTCCCGCACCTATAACTGCTTCTGCCGTCATCATCACGGGAGCTACTATATGTGAAAGTTTGAATGACGAGTCGTCTTGCCAGGGACCGTAAGTGTTTAAATTATTGGTGAACTGTGTGCGTTCAGTCCTCCAATAGAACCAGGGGTGTACTCGCTCCATTATGCCATCCACTGCGTTGTTGTATTTGTTTATGGCATTGACCGCCTGGTAGGTAGGTCCATCTGGGTTCGGTCTGGATCTTTGTCTGGATGTGTATTTCGACCGCGTCTCTGATAATATGTTCTCTTACCTTTAAAGCGCTCTATGGGTTTTCTTAGAATTTAAAATATCTCTGTACTTTTCAATAGTCAGTTGTTTTTGTAATATACTTTTTTACACCTTTTGCTTTTTTAATTGCGGACTTTAAAGTATTAACGCAGTATAAGTTTGCTTTCAAGCCAATAAAGTCTGTTTTAATATCACCACCTAATTCATCATCAAAATACCCTGGTATTTGTTTATTCGCTTTTGGAATATGGTATATATTATTTTCAGGAAAATTACTTGTATCAAAGTACCTAATATTATATTTCATATAGAACTCTTCAGTGTAAATTAAATACAAAAGACTATCTGTATCAGTGTAACAAAGTATGATATTATTATCTTTGTATATTGTCTTCATTACAGAATAATGAAAATTATAGTATAAATGACGTGATGAAGTTCCAAAATAGTAAAGCCCACATATATTGGATGATCCAAGATCACTATATTTATATATTATATACACAATATATATATTGTGTATATATAATTATATACACAATAATTATAACGTGATACTTAATCATATTAATATAATTTATCAATGTGTAATTTATATAATATTTGTTAAAAACAAAATCCAATTAACTTGTTGCTTTCGACTTATTGTTATTGATAAAAATAATTTGTATATATAATTAATAATAAAAAATCAATCCAATAGTTAAATAAAATAAAATAAAGTTTTTTGCCTCACATGATTCATAGCTGTCATTTCTGTGGCGCGGAGAAGCCCCATCGATCAGGAGGTCTCACTTCCCTGCCGGAAAGTGTACGATAAAAACAGTTAGTGAAAACAGTTGATCTATCAGATTGTTGCAAGTGAGGCGCTCGCAGCTGAGTACTGGAGCCGTGCGGGGAGGGCGCGTGCGCGGAGGTTTTGTTATTGTTTACAGCGATATCATCTGTGATTCACGAACTGCGAACCACGGGCGTGATTCTACCGTACTCGGTGCAAACAATGCAGGTTAACCTGGCCTGCTGTGGCTGAGCCGAAGGCTGCAGGACCACGAATTTGGCTCTGTCTCTTGCTGAGCCGTACGCCATCAGGTGTATTTTCCGGAACGCGCACATATTGTATATATCCCGGTATATTCTTCGGAACAATGTAATTTTTTAGACTAGGAGATGGCCTTCCTATGTCTCTCATTTTATATCGGCTCTTCATCTCAAAAAGTACGGTATTTACGCGGGCCATCAATTCAGGACAAACGCGGAGGCGAGCAGCTTCTGATTCGCCTTCAGGGAACTCGAAACCTTCGATACGTTGTCTAGCCTCTAGATGTAAAATGTCAGGTGGGCCATGTCCAAGGAGGTTTTCATTTGGTACTCCTCCTGCTGGTATCATCACTGCTGGAAGTGGCGGTATTTCAGGCTGGCCCTGTGGCCGGCGGGAGTTCAAAACTCTGTTCATCGTGACTAAAGGTGAGATATAACATTCATAAACATTATGGTTTTCAGGAGTGATCACTCCAAAAGAGCCTGCGGGAATGTCATCCACTTGGGGTTGAGGAACAGCGGCGTCTGGGATGTTAATTTTGATCTCTTCTCCGTTGACGGTAGTAGTGTTACCGACGTTCGTTAGAAAATGGTAAAGATTGTCTGGGATACAAAGATCCTCAGGCAATAAATCCTGGCATTTTCCTGCGCCCAGCTTTCTCTCTCCATTATCAAGCGCAAGGTCCATTAGGTAACAGTTCAAAATTGTACACATTGAGTGTTGAAACATAGAGAACGGTAAACGGCGGTCAAGCCGGGGGTCAATGCCTCTCATCGCTGCATATGTTCTTTCTACCTGATCAATATAGCCGGAGAATTCGAAGTTTTGAGAGTAGTTCTCTTGTACAGGGATGGAACTACTATGAGGGCCAATGTCGTACAAAGGCTCATCCACGGGGGCTGTCTCTTGTGTAGCCCTGAAGTCATAAGCAGCGGAGGCGTCATCTTTCTTCTCTTGCTTATTCTTCTTTTTCTCTTGCATCTTATTCCTCCAGTTAGCGCTTCGCTGTGTTGGGCCCCTTGGTTTTGGGGGGCGCTCCTCAAATTCTACTACTCAAATTCTACTGTTTTTAATTTTCTAGCACCTTTATCGTAATACATTTTTTGCTTTTGTTGACGGCGTTTTAATTTATTTATTACGTCCGTATTAATTTTTGGTAACAATAAATTTGGAGATTACGGAACTATACTGCGGAGTTTTCTATTATATAACAACTCCGCTCGACTAGCGAGCTCCTTACTGATTGGTGCATTTAGATATTCAAGGAGCGCTAATGGGAACTCCGCCTGATCATAAGCCATTTTTCTCATCATATTTTTAATTGTTTGTATGGCACGCTCGACCTGGTCGTTAGATTGAGGATATCTCGGCGATGACGTCACATGCTGGAATTTCCAATCATATGAGAATTCACGAAAAGTGTTAGATGCAAACTCAGGGCCATTATCGGTCATGACTATTTCGGGTATACCGTGTCTACTAAAAACTTGTTTAATTTTTTAACAACTAATTCTGACTTTAAGCAATGAATTTTTATTAATTCTACAAATTTACTATAGTAGTCTATTATGAGGACAAACGATTTTGTTCCGAAGTGAAAAACGTCTATTCCTACTTTAGACCATGCCCTATTTGGTACTTCATGTTGCATTAACGGTTCCTTACAATTCTGTTTTTTATAAGTTAGACAAGCTTGACAATGTGACAGATAATCTTCAAGTTGAGTATTCATATTAGGCCAGTACATAATTTCTCGAGCTCTGAGTTTACATTTTTCAATCCCTAGATGGCCCAAATGAATCTTTTTAATCATTTCGTATCTCATGCATTTAGGTATTATTACCCTGCTACCCCTCCATACTATACCAAAGTTAACTGATAATTCATCCCTACAATCCCAAAAAGGCTTTATTATGTCTTTTATTTTACTTTTATGACAGGGCCAACCTCGTTTTATTATTTTAATAAGTTCTTGCATTTCTATATCTTCCTGGGTACATTTCTGTATAGATAAGAAGTGCGAGTCCGTCAACGGATTGCTCGCGGTGAGCGCGCACACCTGCGCTTGCGCGTCGAGATGATCGCGCGGCTGTGTCGACTCATGCTTGTCCGGTGCGACTGCCCTCGACAGTGCGTCTGCGACGTAAAGATAGCGACCCGGCTTATAAACCAACTTGAATTCATACGGCTGGAGGCGTAAAAGCATTCGTTGCAACCTTGCAGGAGCGCTTGCTAACGGTTTGTTAATAATACTGACTAACGGTTTATGGTCTGTTTCTATAGTAACGTCCGTGCGGCCGTAAATATACGTGTAAAACTTTTCACAAGCAAAAACACATGCGTACAATTCTTTTTCAATTTGCGCGTATGACTGCTCCGTTTTAGTTAGTGATTTAGAAGCATAACATACGGGTAACTCGTCTTGCATCAAACAGGCTCCCAATCCATTTTTACTTGCATCCACTGAAATTTTTACTGGTTTCTGTAAGCTATAATATTTTAAAAGCGGAGGTTTACTTAGACTTTCCTTTATTTCTTTAAAACATTGATCGTGATTACTATCCCAATGCCATGCTACTTCTTTCTTTAACAGTTCACGCAACACAGACGTTTTTTCCGAAAAATTCGGTATGAAATTACTCACATACGTAACTAAACCTAAGAACCGTTCGACGTCTTTTACCGTGGTTGGTGTGGGCATATTTTTTATAGCTAGTATGTGCGAATCATCCGGATATGTTCCATCCTTTGTTATTTTATGGCCTAAATATGTGAGTTCCGTTAACCCAATTTTACATTTTTTTAAATTTAATTTAATATTAATTTCCCGACACCTTTGTAAAACCGACCGAAGTCTCTCATCGTGTGTTTTTTTAGAATTTGCATAAATTAACAAATTGTCTACAAATAAAATAACTCCTTCGATATCATCAAAATGCTCATATAATTTTTTGTGGAAAATTTCTGATGCCGACGATATACCGTATGGCATGCGCAAAAACTTAAATCGACCAAATACTGTACTGAATGTACAAAGGTCTGTACTAGACTCATGAAGCTTTAATTGCCAAAATCCTTGCTTGGCATCGAGAGTACTAAAATATTTTGCCCCCGATAAATTGGCAGTTATTTCTTGCAGAGTAGGAAGCTTAAAATGTTCGCGCCTAATTGCCCTATTAAGGTCCCTAGGATCAAGACAGATTCGAAGGTCCCCATTAGGCTTCTTAACAACAGTCATACTGTTGACCCAGTCGGTGGGTCCCTCTACTTTTGCAATGATGCCCTCTTTTTGCATTTCCATTAATTTATTTTTAATTTTGTCTTTAAGGGCTAGCGGTAGTATTCTCGGAGCATGTATTACGGGTTTAATATCATGTCTCACCTGAATTTTGTAATTTCCTGGCAAACATCCCATACCTACGAATACGGCGGAAAATTCATTTATTATTTCATTTTCTTTTTTCTCCCTAATAGAAAAAACTCTCTTTAGTAACTTTAATTCCTCACACGATGTTCTGCCTAAAATAGGAGGTGAATCTACATCAACAACAATGAATTTTAAAATGTAAACATCGTTTTTATAATTAACTTTTAAGTAACATTTACCAATAACTTCAATATTACTGCCTGAATAACCTTGTAATTTTATTGCGGTACATGCTAACTCTGATTCAGTAATATTAATTTTTTGAATATACTTCTTAGGCAAAACGTTCACATCGGCCCCAGTATCCAGCTTGAACATTAGAAAATTATTATTTATCTTTAACTTCACCAACCAGTCCTTACCGTAATTGATATTTACCTGATCGGTGGAGTCCTCCTTTACTTCATAAACTCTGCACATCCGCGAATAATGATTCATCCGATGACATTTACGGCACTGCTGACCATAGGCGGGACAACTGTATTTCTCGTGTGACAATCCGCAGTTCCAACAACTGCGATCGTACCTGGACGGGACGGGACGATGCACTTGCGCGTGCCCACCTTCATCCCGAGGGTGGGTTGAGGACTTAGAGGATCGCGGCATCCGCACACCTCCGCTACCGGCGCCACGCGCTCGCTGCTGGCGCCGGTGGTGCGGGGGCGTGACACGTTGACGGTTCACCCAATTAATTTCTGCGTCACGTTCATCTTGTTCGGAATTACGTTTTATTTCATGCACGTGGTGGTCCGACTTCTCTGACTTTATATTGATGGCCTGGGCTCGCGACATTTCGGCTACATTGCAAATTCCCAATGCTTTCTTTAACGTTAAGTCAGGCTCCCTTAACAGCCTTTCTCTCATACATCCATCTCGTATACCACATATGAGTCTATCTCGTACCAAATCTTGACATAAATCTTTAAATTCGCATCTTGCCGCCATCTTGTTTAATTCGAAAACATATTGCTCGGTTGTCTCCATCTCCCGTTGATCACGAGTGAAAAATATGTGTCGTGTCATCGTCACATTCTTTTGTGGAAGAAAAAATGTATCAAATTTCAAAAATACTTCATTAATCGATTTAAATTCCTTTTTATCATTTTCCAATAATAGTTGTTCGTACACTTCCTGACATTTGTTTCCGATAATATGTAATAAAATGTTAATTTGTACTTTTTCATCCTTTTTTTTTAGTTCACATGCCTCGTAATATATCCAGAATGCTTTTTTCCATTTTTCCCATTCTTTGCATAAATTTCCCGAAGTCACATTTACTAAATTATTTTCGAAAATAAAAGGTGGCGGTGGTTGTAATACAGATTCCATTGTTCGGACGATTGATTCAATTGCAGTTACGTTAGAATATTCAACTTCTTTCTAAAATCCACTCTCACTTTCACAGTTCATCCAATTCAATGGAAAGTACTTATATATTATATTATTTGTAGTGTACCGGCTGCGCCATGTTTATTTTGTATTATTTGGATGCAGCAATCAAACACGGGAGTTGAGACAAGACTGCTTTATTATATACCTGCATGCAAATATTATAATTTATTTTCAAGATACCTACAATAGACCTACTGGTTGCTCCACGTGCGGTGTAATTGTAGGAGCAGGTGCTGAGTCTGCTCGCTGTTCCACATGCGGTGGTCTTATTGGGATGGGTGCTGCAGATCGCGAAATAAAGGATGAAAGAGGCCATGCAAAATTGAGCGCCGCCGATGCTTTTCCCACTTCTTCATTGTCCTCGAGAAAAATTCAAAATGATCTCGGAATAAGCATAGGGGGAGAGCATTTTTCCTGGCGATCCTTCTAATCGCTTTGTTCTCGTTCACTATCAATTAAAAAAATTAATAAAATGAACGATAGAAAGTAACGTAACTTTCCAAACAGTTTCCATTGTAGGAAACTGTTTGGTTAGATGAAAATAAAAGGAACTCTGAAATTTTATGGTCCCGTATGGTCCCGTATGTCTCACTTCCGTGAAAGTTCCTTCCTGCAGTCCAAATCGTGAATGTCCCACTTCCACCACATGCTACGTACCTAAAAAAATAACAAATACCATAATATCACAGATTAGTAAGTACCCACAACATAAAAATCTATTATACGGGATGTCCAGTAGCAGATTTGAAAGTTTGAAAAATTATAAAAAAAGAACGACACGTTTTATGCAAAGTATTTTTATTAAAATATAAAGAACATAAAGGTGGATTTTATTTTTTGAAAACAACGTTTCCTAAATGGCGGCCACCGACCCTAACACACTCCTCGAGTCTGAAATGCATGTTTTCGAAAACTCTTTTACTAAGCGACTGGGGAATCTTGCTGATTTCTGCTCGAATGTTTTCTTTCAGCTCTGTCACAGTGGTCGGATTTGTTTTGTAAACGATAGATTTTAAGTATCCCCATAAGAAAAAGTCACACGGACTTAGGTCTGGTGACCTGGGAGGCCACGGTATGATGCCGTTCCGGGATATGATTTTTTCGGGAAACAACTCTCGCACTGCACTCATGGCCACATTAGCAGTGTGAGCTGTGGCCCCATCTTGCTGGAACCACGTATTCCGGTTACAGTACGGACTATTCTGTAATTCTAGTCTAAAAAAATCACTGATCATCTCAGCATATCTCTCGGAATTTACTGTTACAGTTCGGCCACGTTCATTTTCGAAGAAATAAGGCCCTATTATGGCAGACGCAGATATTGCACACCATACTGTGACTTTTGGTTTGTGTAAAGGCTCTTCATGCAATTTTCTCGGGTTGGAAATGTCCCAATAACGAAAATTTTGTTTATTTACATATCCTCCGATATGGAAATGGGCTTCGTCACTGAAGAATATGTTACCCATCCGAGTAGCAGTTTTAAATCTCAACAACATCGTCTCTGCGTAAGTTTTCCTTAATTCAAAGTCAGATTCGAGTAAATCTTGGACGATTTGGATCTTATAAGGATGGAATTTAAGTTTTTTTCGCATTATTACCTGTAAAGTTGATTTACTAATACCCAAAATCGATGAACGTGCACGAAGTGATAAACGAGGATTTTCAATCACAGAAGCCATAACACGTTCGACATTTTCGTCCGTGGCTACCGTTGGTATTGGTCCTGGTCTGGGTCTATTTATTGTTGATCCCGTTGCTCTAAACCTTGCTACCCAAGACTGAATCAGGTTGATTGATGGTCCATCACGAACTCGACGAATACCGTAGTGATTATTAAATCGACGACGGGCTTCAGACAGCGAAAATCCACGCGAAAAGTACACCTCGACGGCAAAAGCGCGGTGCTCTCCACTCCACGGATCCATGGCTACTAAAAAATCCGCATCGCTTGCGCGTCGAATAACCCCCTCCGCGCCCATCTCCTACGTTGCGTTCGAAAATTAAGTCTGTTCAAAGTTTGAAATCTGCCACTGGACACCCGTTATTTACATCGCCGGTGAAGGGGCCTCCAAGTACTGACGCAGCAGGCGTCGGTGACTTAAACACAGGAACCACCAGAGGTGGTGAGACCATTTCAAACGGCGCTGGAGATAGTGCCGTTGATGTGGCAGACACCGTATCAGAACTCTGTCTTAATTGTAAATTTGGATAAGAAAAAGGAACAAAGATTAGAAATCTTTAAAATATATTAATAATAATAATACATTTGTGGAGCCGATGTCCCAGCACCATTCACTTCAACAGAATTTCGATGTCCATGGCTTAACTCCAACAACGATGAATTTATGTTGAAGCTAAAACATTAACCGATTCGTTGCAACACCAATTTTCGACAACTTTTAGCTGTGGCGGCGAACAAATTGATTACACGCCAATAGTGCCATCAGCTATGTTCTTTTTGATTTCTTATATTTACGCGAACACTACACATTGAATAAAACTACCTTTACGGATTTTATCGCGTTTAATTAACTTTTTTTTTATCGATTCCCGACGTTTCGGGTACTTTGTAGCACCCATGGTCACGGGGGACTGCGGCGATTGACGTCCCGATGTCAAAGTTAACCCGGAGTACCTTCAGCTTTTTTAATGTCATACAAATGTAAAAATAAAGTCGATCTGAATACATCTAATTAGTAAGAATAGCAAAACAAAAGTGTTTTCAAAAGGAAAAAAGCAATAGCCAGATGCACCGGTGCTGTACGGCGTGCTGTATGATAGTAATAAGACGGCAGTTCAACCATTTTAAGCAAAATTAAAGAATAAGACAAACGCATTGTTTTTTTTTTAACAGGAGACTTGTTTTCCAGAATCTTGGTTAGAACATGAATTTGTGAGCGATCGCAATGAGTGCTATTATTTGTTACTTATTAGAGTATTTTTCCATAATATGATTAAAAAAAACCACACAGTAAAAAGAGTACCATGTACAAGTTCAAAAAGGTTATAAACCCCTAAAAATTTCAACACACGACGCGCGTGTCATATGCCACACAAAAATAATTGATGGTACGCCTGGCGTGCCATCCGCACTGAATCGATTAATATACATTTGGTCAATTCTAAAATGAACTAACAATTATTTAACAATACAATTATCTATCGCTCAATTTAGAAACATAACAATAAAAAATACATATGCTGATGTTGGGGGCAAAAAGCGCTTTATTTTAGTGTATAAAGGACGCTCCAACCCATACCGTTGCGGTACATCTTTTATCATCGTTCTTAATAGGCTAAAATAGTAATAATTACGTGTAATTAGTAAAGACAAAAAGGTAGGTAATAAATGATTTGATTAGTATACAATGTGTTAATTTTACACTTGATCAAACGAAATATGCGGATACTAGATAAAAAATTATCGGTAAAAAATCGAAAAAAAAATTTTTTATGTAAACTATTTACAAAATAAAAGCATTTTAATTTTTTTTTTGGTAAAATTCCCATCCTTCGGTTTTAAAAAATTATTTTCTCTTTAAGTAAACGGTGTATTTTTTTCAAAGTAGTTTTATTTGAAAGTTAGAAAGATTAACTAGCAATAAAAATTAAAAAAAAACCTACAATATCAAGCAGGAAATTTGTCAAAAAAATAATAAGATAATTTTTTTTGTTAAAAAAATACTTTTCTTTTTAATTTTTGATCTGTAACTTCATAACTAGTACGTTGAGATAACCTTTTTAGCATGTTTTATGAAACTACGTAGCTTACTGTACAAGTTCCCCAAAATAACATGCGTTCTATCTCTTTTAGTTGTTAAGATAATCACTAAAAATAAGGTAGGTAATCTGAGCACAATATTCAAGTGATTTAATAATGATTTAATTGACAAAATTATGGAATAAAACAAAAGCAACAGTAGAAAAATGATTTAATTTATTAAATTCTCAAAATGACCACCATTTTCATCCATACATACAGTTGCACGTAATGCCACACTACGTACTGTTTTTTTTAATACAGTACGATTTTCTTTTATTTGACTAGCCGCAGCCATTATTTTTTGTAACAATTCTTCTCTTGTACTAATTGGAGTACTGTACACAACCTGTTTCATGTGGCCCTACAAAAAAAAATCTAGGGGGGTCATATCCGGGCTTCGTGCCGGCCACGCTACTGGTCCGCCTCGTCCAATCCATCTGTCTCCGTATCGCTCGTTTAAATAATCACGCACAATGGTGCTGAAGTGAGCTGGAGCGCCGTCATGCTGAAACCACATCCTCCTCTTTGTTTGCAGATCCACATCACTCATCAGGTCAGGTAACTCTTCTTGTAGAAATGTCAGGTAAGCTGGGCCTGTCAACCTTGACGGAAGAATAAATGGTCCGATTAAGTAATCACTTATCATTCCAGCCCAAATATTAATCGAAAATTCGATTTGAAAGGACGCTGGCCGAACTGCTGAGGGATTTTTTTCCTCCGGCATCCACAAGTGAAGGTTTCGAAAATTTGTGATTCCAGTTCTGTTAAAATTTGCCTCATCGGTCCACAAAATACGGTCACAGAAGTTCGGGACTAATCGTCTTTGCCGCAATAGCCACGAACAGAAAACACTTCTTCCGACGTAATCTGGCTCGTGCAAATTCTGCACTCTTCGAAAATGAAAGGGGTACAAACATTCCTTTTTCAAAATTTTCCACACTTGGACGTGATTAAACCCCAATTGGAGTGCTATTCGTCGAGTACTAATTGTGGGGTCTTGGTACACCAAACGCAACACTTGTTCATCCACATCAACCGGTACAGTAGGAGCACGTTCACGATGTGGGCGATGCAGTCCATTTTCACTTAATTCTCGATGTACTGCTAAGAAAACCCTGTAGTCAACGGCAGGTCTTGTCGGGAATCGCTGATGATACTCTCGAGAGGCGGCGCGAGCGTTGCCATCACAAAACCCGTAAATGTAATGAATGTCAGCTATTTCACGAGCAGACAATGAGTCTATCGTAGAAGGCATAACGACGAAATAAATGGTGAGCGTATTCAACGTGCAAGTTAGGTAACGTTATAAGATGAACTGTTTAAAATAGCTAAAGCTGCCTGCATGCCTTACGAGAACGAGACCCAAATCTCATTCAAACGACAATTCACTCTCTCACTCACTTGTTTCGTCTTTCATTGATCTATCTCTTTTTATCTTTACCTGCTATTGTTCGACCAGGGGTGTTCAAATAAGAGGTAGGTGCGGCGCATAAGCGTAAATCAACATACCGATGGCATTCTTTGATGATTATTATTTTAAAAACGAAAAGAGATAGAACGCATGTTATTGTGGAGAACTTGTACAGTAAGCTACGTAGTTTAATAAAACATGCTAAAAAGGTTATCTCAACGTACTAGTTTTGAAGTTACAGACCAAAAATTAAAAAAGAAAAGTATTTTTTTAACAAAAAAAATTATTTTATTATTTTTTTGACAAATTTCCTGCTTGATATTGTAGGTTTTTTTAATTTTTATTGCTAGTTAATCTTTCTAACTTTCAAATAAAACTACTTTGAAAAAAATACACCGTTTACTTAAAGAGAAAATAATTTAAAACCGAAGGATGGGAATTTTACCAAAAAAAAAAAATTAAAATGCTTTTATTTTGTAAATAGTTTACATAAAAAAATTTTTTTTCGATTTTTTACCGATCATTTTTTATCTAGTATCCGCACATTTCGTTTGATCAAGTGTAAAATTAACACATTGTATAAGATCTAAGAATGTAAGAAAAAAGGCGATGATTACGGTTCTGAGATGGAAGGTCTTGACATTACCCTTCCAACTCCAATAGAAAGTGTGCGGCGTTTGCCTCTTGCTGCGCGCCCGCCTTGTACCGCTGGTCACCAAGCGCCTCACCTGCGGTGCCACCACGTGTGGGAATGCCACCACGTGTGCGAACGCCACCACGTGTGCGTGTACTACTGCGTGAACGAGTGCCACCGCGTGTATGGATCATGCAACTGACACTTCCCGGTCTGTATCAACGACAATACTTAAACTTAAAATAAATAATTAAATGTCTGCAATTTATTTCGCAAAATATTAGACGCAAAAATACATTATTTTCCAAATCCCAATGCCCCGTGATGTTCCAGTCCCATTCAAAAAAGTAGACCAAAGTACCAGAGAAGTTAAAAATTTGAAATACATGTATTTAAGATTCAAATACAAATTACCTACGTTTATTTTGCATCCAAAATGGTCTTACATACCGAGTTGGCAATTCAAATCGGTTCTGTTTTTCTATATACCAAACAAAACATTTAATGACTGATCTCTAAATAAATATTATTATCTAGTGTTAAAATCAAGTAAGAAATTTTATTAAAAAAAAGCTATTTTAAAAATATGTAGTTTGAATTTTGTATTTAAATACTTTAATTCAAAACTATTATGTATTTTTACTTCAAATTAAAATAATAACCAAGAATTTGCATTTCGAATTTTTAAATACTTCTAATAGACTATTTTTCCCATCTCTGCTAAAGGTATATCCATATTCACCACCGTTACCAAAACAAATGTCAAACCTAGCCGACAACGCATCTGCAATTGCTGTTGCAGTTGTTCATGGGCGGCTGTAGTCACTTACTATCAGGTGAGCCGCATGTTCGTTTGCCCCATCTCCTATAAAAAAAGTCTGTCAAGGTGGCGGATTTTAGCCACGAAACGACCGTTACACGATTTCTCAATTTTTACATCAAAATATACTGTGTGCTTTTGTATTTAGCTCAAATATTAGTTTCACAACATATTGAACAGAATATAGTGACACTGGAAGCAATTTAGTCACTTAGAAAGTAAACACTTGCAACATTACGGCGGCTATTCCTAGGGCAGAGTCAAATACAATTACAAAATCTTCATTGAAAATTGCCAACAAGCCTCAAAAAGTAGATAAATAATTGAAGATAACTTACCTCTCCATTGTATTATTCTTGATATGCGATGGATTAACTTGTAATTCACAATTTTAAAAGTAAAATTATCAAAGCGCAAAATCAGCAGAACTTCAATGACAAGGTTCTTTTTTTTTTCTTCTTCTTTAGACGTTGCTAGTATTATCGTAAATCATACAGCCAAGTTCATATTGAACTCACTCACGATCTTATTGCACTGAGAAAGATAAAGAAACATACGAGTCTTGTCCCGAAATACGACCGGGTATTAATGGCAGAATTCAGCCAGCGCACAGACGCAGCTTTTTCCTGGCTTAATTCTGCAACCTCACAGGCGAGAGGGTATATATGAAAAATATAGGAGAATTGAGAACCTCCTCTTTTGAGCTAAAAATAAAATACCTAATACTTGTAACATCTATACAAAGTAGCTGCCTTTCAATAATATTCCTAGTTTTTATGTGTTTCATTATAGCGCTGTTCAGCTTCAGTAACAGGATTTATGAGAGGTGTTAATAAATATGACCTGTTTAGTTATGCACTGTCACCAAGCATTTAAGGTTACAAAACAGATCTGCATCACATTGGGCTCTAAATAAAGACATATTTAATTAAGTACATTATGATAACATTAAAATATAATAAAAGCAAATAAAACTATTATAATGAAAGCAAATATAACCAGCCAGAAACCTCCGAGAGTTCAGTTGTTAAATATTGTGGCATCATATGTCGAGCCTGGCCAACGGGCAATCACATTCATGAATTTCAAATCATCGTCTTAGACATTTAAGGAAAAGTAACCTTTACGATTCCTAAATTCTTCACCAATTACATGACCTGGAAGAAAGTCATAGTGTATCTCTTCATATAGAATAAGAGTGTCAAAAAAGCATGCGGGGGTAAGAAAATGCTGTTGCCTAGACCTACATCTGCTTTCTATTTAAAATTAAAATGTACATACATTACCACGCCTGAGGACTCAGATAAAATGCCTTGTTATCACATTTTAGACATTATATTAATTTAACACTGGTATTCGGTTTCTGTGAGTGTAGTTCTTGCTTTTTCGAGACAACCTTTCTAACACATCTAATATAGTAGAATAGTGAATGTTCTATTTATATATGATATTTATAGAGACAAATCTACAATTTTACTCTGTATAATATTAGGAAATGCATGGCGATTGGATTCGTATATGAGTGCAATCAATCGCAGCAAGTACTCTAGGAAATCCAGCAATATGGTAGCATTTTTCAGCACTTTCTTGGTGTAATACATTGTATTCATCATACTAGTCCAATTAAAAAAAATCCAATGAAAAATACAAGTTGGCAATTGCTGATAATATATCACGAACTATTCTGCCTGCTGTCGATATAGATACTCTAACAAAGTCCGTTACAGAAATTAGCATCGTGCCTAATGCATAAAATTGTAATGTTAATAAAAGTTGATTAAGTGGCGAAATTACATTGTTCCTAAAAATTTAAAACCTTTACTTAATAAAGTAAGGTTAAGTACTATCTTTTGAAAGTAAATTGCTTTGTTTAATTTAAGGTTTTATATCATCTCCAAAATTATTTACTTTGTGGAGGTTACACGAATAAACGGCATCAATTTCATTAAAAGCGAATTGAAAGCAGTTTGGATAACCTAAACCTAAACATGAACTCAGTTTGCATGCATGTAGTTTAACTTTCAAATTTTTCGTGTATCGTGTATCCCAATCGGGTAATTGAGCCAGCACCTTCAAATCACTGTCATCACTATCACTGTAAAATATTGATATTACCATTTTCGACTTATAATAAAATTAACGTTGTGACGAAATACTCGGTATTTCATGGATTCCTTTACACCTATCAAAACAAATGTCGAAATCAGCAGATAGGTTTATTAGCACACGCAAACTGTCATTTTCGAATAGAGATCCGTCCTGTATAAGATAAATTGATTGTTTATTGGCACGCTTAACCCATAAAATGGATTAAAATACCAATCTGAGATACCTAAAATTGGATCAGGATTTATTTATTATTAATTTTAGGCGTAATTTTATACCCTTGTTAAAAAAGACTCTGTGCTTGTGCACAAAAAAAGTAAAATAAAACCAGGAATACTAAAGGAAGTGGAGCTAATAGCAAGTTTAAGCCAGTTTTCAGAGATAAGTAACGCATGCAGAGAAGAAGAAGAAAATCTTTAAAGTAATTCAGAGTGGTGTCGGAGTATAGATTGCGCATTTATATGGCAGACATTAAATAACAATTTAGAAAATTTAGAAAACTGATGGCTGAGGCTTGAGCTGAGAGGAAAAATCATCTACAACATCAGTAAAAGATAGTGATGTGTCTGAATTACAGGCAGAGTGAAATAAATCATCATTTAAAATGATACGGTATTTAAATGAAATTATACAAATAAATATACATAATGATATGTATCATAAATTGTTTAGTTATTTTAGTTTAGTATTCTCATATTAACTTTTTACTACGCCTATTTCATGCTATCTTTGCATCACCCCAAGATAGACCACGAGTGTATATGAAGTTTTAAATGAATAAATAAATAAATAAATGTAAACATATATACATAATATATTATTTACAAATTTAATAGTTAATTAAGTGGGTACCAAAGAACACAACTCTAGGATTAAACACTTAGAGTAATACTACCTACCGGTTAATTGTTTACAATAAAATATTTTTTTCTATAAATTAATACTTTCAATGCTATTAACATTACTAATACTCTCTTTAACCACTCCTGGTAAGCTTAAATGCTTGTATTAGGAGTGGTTGACGATAGTCGGATGAGGGTATTCGAACCCACGTCCTTTTGAGTTCGCGGTCAGCACCTTGCCATTAAGCTACTGACCAGTTAAACATAAGAAAACAGAAACCTACCTAATTCAGACAAAATTAAAAAAAAGAAAAAAATATTTTTAAATTAACATTTTTAAGCAATTTGATGAAGATTTATGTTCTGGCCCTTTGGGGTAGTGTTTCGCCGATACAGGGAGGCGCC
The DNA here is from genome assembly GCA_033319125.1 of Parnassius glacialis. Classification (NCBI taxonomy): domain Eukaryota; kingdom Metazoa; phylum Arthropoda; class Insecta; order Lepidoptera; family Papilionidae; genus Parnassius; species Parnassius glacialis. Next base: position 10,813,601 of record JAVANC010000015.1, on the reverse strand, counting down.
AAAGAAAAAAGTTCCCTAAATAGTGTTATGTCTTTATTTTATATATATTTTTAGGTTAAGGTATATATTGCTATGGGCTAATGTTCTTAATTTTTAAGTCCTTGATGCCTGAAATAAAGTTTTTGTATTGTAACTGAACCAAAAATTATTGAAGTATAAAAAATTATAGAGTACACAAGTATGAAAAACAAAGTTATAATATGCTATACTATACGTAGTGTAAATATACTATAAGTAGGTTAACAAAGTACTAATAGCATGAGATTTTAACACTTACCTATTGCTCAACTATTTGAATTTTATTACTTGACACCGTCATAAGCACAACCGTACGAGTGTGTGGGTGTGTGTTGTATGTATGTATGTACGAATGTATCGGTGAAATTATCTATAATATCTAGAGTAAAATAAAATCTAGAGTACGAATCATTGTGTCCAATTTGATCGTTCAACATTCCGGAAGCATCCTATAGCATACTGTCATTTACATTTTCATTAGCGGTATGATGGTTTTTAGGGCAAGGATTTGGAGCTTCTTTTAAAGATTCTTCACACTGCTTGTACTTGGAATGTCTGTGCTACTATTTGCCGCCTGAGTGGAGTTATCGTCATTAATCTAAAAAAATGGAAATAGCTTACATGCTCATTTTTTCAGCTTCCTTTGGCGAATATGAAAACTTATAAAAGCCATACAGAATACGTAAACCCAGCCACAGTGAATTTATGTCACACGGTTTAGGCACACGCCGAAATAATAGACACATTGGCCATAAAAATCCCTTCGTGAGCGCCACTACCTGCCAGACCGCCGCTCCTGCAGACTTTATGTAAGTGTAAGCAATCACCCCCAATTTTGCGGTGAGCACGGTTTCTAGCCGCGGAGCGTGTCATAAGTCTACTCCTCAAGTCAAGGGAATGGGACCCACGTTGAGCAGCTATGATTTACGAGATTCCACATATGTCAATTTATGCATTTCGGAACTTTTGCAGAAATCACAATCTTCCCTTTGTACTTCATGGTTTTATGGTACTGTGTGTGTAATCGTGTGAGTAATAAAAAGTGCGAATTGTGCATTGAATTTCATCAATGCATAATTCCAACTTTTTACTCACACGAGCGAATGAAATATGCATGTCCTCAGAAACGACCTTTCTATATACCTCAAAAGAAACGATTTGAATTGATTATTTTCACAAAATTCATTGAAGTAATTGTTATATTGCTTTGCAAATGCAATCTGTGCGGGGCATGCTCACGTCTTTAATTTACAGGGCCAATGTATTAATATGTGTTTTATTGTATCTCTGTCAAAGTTAGTTCTTCTTTTGTAATGCCCTGTTTGATTGTTTTGTTTATCTATTGGTCTCTAAGAAGCTATAAGTGGTAAAATAAAAAAAATTGTTCAACTGACTTCAGTATAAATTATTAAGGATAACTTGGAAACTACTTGTCAAACCGAGATAAAATTTATATGGGAAAACATGAAAAGCACCTGCTTTTAAAATAAAAAAGAATAATCGAAATCAGTTCAGGCTTCTTTAAGTAATCGGCAAATACTTTAAAAAAAGATTTCGACGAATTGAGAACTTTCGCCGTTTTGAAGTTGGTTGAAAAGAACTTTTATCATTTTTGGATTGTATCCTAAAGTTGTTAAAAAGAAGGTTTTGCACACTTAAAGCTCTCTTCAGATCTACCAGCACGTAACGTGGCAGACACTGCACAGACAACAGTTTTCACATCTCGCGCACCCGGCATGAACAGAAGCAAACTATAAAATGCACGTGTTTACACCAATTTTTCGATAGAAATTATATTATATATTATAATATTAGCAATTTTTCGATAGAAGAACTAGCCGTGATAGCAATTTTACTAGAACGGGAAGAAACTGGCCGTGTAGAAGAACGACTAAGAAAAAGAAAGTTTGCAGTGCATCCCATGAATTTAAAACGAAAAAAGTAGGAGAATGCTACACATACAAGGAGCTTGTGGATGATGTGTACAGATTTTTTAAATTTTTTTGGGATGAGTAAATATGAGTTTTAGACCATTGTAAGTAGAATTAAACCACTGATAACTAAGCAAGACACGAAGTTCAAAGAGGTTTTAACACCATGAGAAAAATTAGCATTTTGCCTAAGGTAGGACCTTTATTTAATAAAAAAATACAAAACGTTACTTAAGATTACTTATTTTAACATTTTCACGTCTTTGGCAAAAAACTTGGTTCTGTTAAACTTATCACTATTACGCAGAGACAGGATCGATTTCTCGAAATGACCGACAGAACAATATCACAGCGATGCAACTCTTTCAAAGGCTCCAGAAGGACCACCAGCTGCAGATAAGCGACTAAACCGTGCGAAGGAGGTTGCATGAAGTTGGTCTTCATGCTCGAAGACCGCTACGTGTTCCAGCATTGCGACGTGGCAATCGTGGTCGGCGGCTTTTGTAGTCTCGAGAGAATTTACCATGGAGTGACGAACAATGGTCTTTGGTGCCGTTCACCGATGAGTCCCGGTTTTGGTTTCATCCGAATTCACCAAGAACACCCGTTTGGAGAACTCCAGGGAGAATTGGCCATCTACGGCAAGGCGTGACAATCATGGTGTGGGCAAGAATTCGTCTTGACGGACGAACCCCTTCCCTTTAAGCTCCTTTCGCTCCTTGTGTCTAATTAAATCACGGACACAAAGCTGCTGATCCTAATTATTTTAATTTTTTTTGCAATTTTTACATTTATTCTGGCACAGCTTTCTTTTAATATATCCTGAGGTGTAACTCTTAGCATTTACATTTATTTTTTCTCCAATTATAGAAGAGACCATATAAGTATTTCCTGATAGGTTTACTTTAAACGAACAACTATGATTTCTATTATCATGACTACCTGAACTGGTTGTTTGTCTGAAACAAATTCCTCATTAAATAAAGTTGTTATGCTTAATAAGTTTCCCCCATATCATCTTCACAGTAAATTTTTTTTTGTGTGGTTGGCCAGCATGTTTGTCATTTATAATGACAAACATTAGTTTTGGAATGAAAATGTATCGGGATTGGTATATCTTTAATTATATGCCGCCAAAGAAATTTTCGAGGGGGTCCCGATTTAGGTTTCTCGTGTAAAAGAAACTGACCCCCTCCGATTGCATTATTTAATGTTGGATCATTTTTTACTGCAGCTTTTTCTAAAGAATTTTTCGGAATGAAATGCATTTTTTAAACTTCTTTAATGGCTTCAATCCAAAATGATTTGTGGGTACTGTTCAATTAGACTGGACCTCGTAGTTTTCTTGGAGCCCTACCAGATTCTGAACCATTGAAACCGTCTAACAATCGGTCAAAAAAGCAACTGCTGTAGCTGTATTTTTTTGTTGTTTCACTGATTTGTGTTCCGTTGTGTCGCAGAACTGCAACAAAAACATGAAATTAGAATTACTTTTACATGATGCATTTTTTAGTTACACCTAGCAGGCATTCTTTGCCTATGTGTATTACAAAATAATTTTATGTTAGTAAAATTAATTATAATGAAACAGGTAAAATCAATTTAAATTTTATTAAAATCTAATGAATTTTAGCAATTTATCATTAGAGACAGTTGAGCCATTGAAATTCCACAAACACACGCTCATACAAATCTGACATAGAAGTAAAAACTAAATCATCAAAAATTGTATGATAAACAATATGATGGACATAGATGGGATCATACTGTAGCCCAAACAACTTGACGGATGTTAACATTTGTGTATCATCAGATTTGTCTTAGTTGCGGATGTGACATAGGAAATTAAAAGAGAACATAAAGTTAACCTATCGCATACACAATCACTAACCCAATATTCCATTAATCGCTTTTTACATGTTTGTGCATAATGATATACATTGACCAAAGTATAAGAAACACAATTTCAATGATTGTTTACAAAAAATCTATCAGCATCAAGCATAAAAATGATAAACTAAGATGTAAGTACCTACTAATATAATAAGGCCTGCTGGACACTTGGTGTGTTAATTTTTTTAATCTGATAAATCTGATATAATGAATTACCACTTACTGTAAAATGAATTGTTTGTCAATAATTAAAAACATATTCATAGTTTTAATAATCATCCACCAAATGGACATCAGCCACTAAATACTATTACAGACCTCTTCCGGTTATTAATTAAGATAATTTATTAATTTATCGTAGCAGAGTACATTTCAACAAAAAACAACTTTTAGATCCATAATACGTAACGTCTTGGTACAAATTAACAAAGTATACAGAAAAGTAAAACTATTTAGTGAAAAACTGAAATCTTTCCCCTTCAAAAATGTTTCCATTCTGTGGGTGAATATTGAGAAGTTTGTTGACATTATTAATGTATTAAATGAAAATTTTACATTGCGACATTCTTTTTCTAGAATGATAAAAAATATTTATTTAAATTTAATTATATATATTAATATATAGTAATCTAGTAATATTTAGAACCTCATTGATATTATTATATTAAATTAAGTAGAACTTTACTATGTGACATTTTATTTTTTAAATTTTAACTATAATATATTTTTATAGTTGTACAAAGAATATGTTTTCTACTTATATCTTGTCTTATAGGATGCCCTTAAGTTTGAAATGCCTGAAAAAGTCGATTTAGTTGGAAGCACATAATATAACGATGTATTTTGGCCTAAAACCTTGACACCACTTAATAGCAAATAAAGTATTTTGTTTGTTGAAAGGATGAAATTCTTGATATAACTATAGCATATAGAAGACTAGAAACCCAACCTAACGAATTCGCCGCTGTATTGCAATCTCTTACATACCAAAAACACTTTAAAAGACTACCATAGTTGAAATATGAATAGTTACCCCTACTGAAAAAATAGGACTTAAATAAAGTTGTATACGACTGCATTGTGGCAGCTAAACGTTCACTGAAGACTTGAGTGCAGCTCTTAACTTTCATATTCTTTATTTTTTCTAGTATACGAGGGCGACACTGAAAGTTTTTAGAACTGGCCACTTGTACACGATATAATAAAGAAATAAGTTCAAATTTTGAAAATGGAACTCTGCCAATATTATTATGTATGTATTTTATTAATTTGTCATTTGTTTATGATTTGGCGGCAAATTGAAGATTAAATTAGATAATTAGAGGCGAGTAAATTGTCGTACAATGATTTTTTATGACTCAATGTTAAGTCAACAATAAAGTTATAATAGACTTCGATTGGCCTTTCACGATGAAGCCCCATCTTGTGTCACTGTTTACAACTGATTTAATGAGTTTAAACATGGTCGCACTAATCTCACCGATGATCTGCTTGAGGGACGGCCTTCTATGGCGAGACTGAAGATAACATCAGTTTGTGCGGCGTACTATAGAGACTGACAAAAGAGTGACTTATCAGCAGATTCGGACAAGCTTAGGCATCGGTATGAGTCAAGTGCACAAAATCCTCCATGAACAATTAGCGGTCACGAAGTTTTGTGCTCGGTGGATACCTCATAATTTGACAAAGGGGTCAAAAAACTCCGTCGAACAAAAAACACTGTACGACACTGACATTCTTACGGGTGACGAAAGCTGGATTTATTGTTTTGATCTTGAAACAAAGAGACAATCTGCTGTCTGGCTGTATCCCTCCGAGGAGTTGCGAACTAAATTGAAGAGAGGTCGAAGCGTAGGAAAATAGATGTCGGCCTCGTTCTTCGGAAAGACAGGTTATTATGCAACAATTGTTTTAGAGGATTGAAAAACAGTTCCTGCAGAGTGGTACACTAATAATTGTTTGCCACTTGTCTTGGAAAAAAATCGGGAGAAACGAACTCGCAGTAGGAACCTTCTTCACCAGGACAACGCGTCGTCGCACACAGCCAAGCAAACAATCGACTACTTGGCGACGTCAGACGTGGAATTACTGGGTCACCCGCCCTTTAGCCCCGACTTCGCACCTTGCGATTTTTATTTATTTCCGAAAATAAAAGAAAAACTTAGAGGAAAACGTTTTGTAAATCCCACGGAAGCAGTGGGTGTGTTTCAAAATGCCGTCGAAGAGACCCCTAAGGACGAGTGGGCAAAGTGCTTTTCTCAGTAAATAAATAAATCATTAAACAAATAAATCATCAATAAATCATTTAAAATTGTATAAATGAAATTACTGTTAAGTGAAATATGTTTGAAAAAAAAGTCCCGCTGGGTTTCTTGCTGGTTCTTCCCAGGACAGAGGTATTTTCCGAACCAGTGGTAAATAAAAAATGACTTTCAATAAGAATTATGTAATAATCAATATTGAATAAAAAATTATTCTATTCTATTCTATTCAGTGGTTCCATCGGATGCAGCGATGTATTCATGTAAATTGACACTATTTTGTAAATATATAATAAAACTAATAACTTGCTACTTTGTTCAGTTTTTCATTTTCTAAGAATTTTCAGTGTTCAGTTTGTAACATGGTCATCTGATAATTTTTGGATCATTCTTATATTTCGTAATTTACGAGTACAGTCGTAGTTGTAAAGATCTACAATGTCTTACCATTTTGTTAGTTTTCCCTCAAAAAATAAATTCTTATTCAACATGTTGTTGCGTAGGCCTTTTATAAAGTGTGGAGGATCATAGATCACACTTAAGTTACTTCCCCCAATTAGGATACTACCATCTATAAAAAAATTCCATCACTATGATGGGATATTATTTTTACACGGTTTATAATTTTTCTGAAATAAAAATAAGTGAAGTGCTCAACTCGAAGACTACAGGAATTGTGCATTTTAGCTTTCACTCGCTAAAATGTTTTCAGAACCTCTTGAAAACCAAAATTTTCCATGCTCAGAGTCTAATTTAACTCATTTTGAACTAGAAATCGACGTAATCCGTGGTATATTATAGGTATTGAGTATTATTTTCATGCTTACCAAATTTTATGTTATTTTGAAGACAGTTTTACTTAGTTACTTCTTGGAGATATTTAAGAGCGCGCTGGATGTAGTTGCCTGGTCACAAATGAAGGCTAAAGGCTTTAATCCAGATTCTAATACTATCTCAATCATATCTTCTAAAATATGTTTCAAGGTTGCTGCTGGTGTATTTCTTGGCAAAAACAGTAAGCTGCTGGTTGTCGCCATGATGCAGAAATGCTTCTTATTATCACTACATAAGCATGGTCAGCATTTGGGGGATGTCTACAACAAAATTCAAATGTATAGATACCTAAACTTCATCAGAAACACTGCTGCACATTTTTTTTACATTACTCCATGTTTGGATTTGTTATTTTAAAATAGCCAAAAAGATTATGTATACTTTCTCCAAATTTTAAATGGTGTGAACTTCTATTCAGGGCCGATTTCACCAAACTCTGATTTTGGTGAGGTTGTGTCTATGGATATAGATACAAGCGTACAAAATGATGATAAATCACAAGGAGACACAGCTGTATGTAACCTACAAATTAATATTAAAATAATATATGCTAAAGTATTTCTTTTAAATTTTTTATTGAGTCCGACTATTAGTTGAGTTGCCTAACCCATTAAAAGTCTATTAAATAAGTTAGTAATTTTGTGGACACATTACAAAATTGGAATAAAATTCTAAGAGTAATGATAATAAGTTATTCTGGAATATGAAATTTTACATTTCACCGACAATTTAACCTAAGAATAAATAGTTAACCAAGAGATAAGATTTATACTCCCGATTCTGAAGGAGTACGGACTTACTTTTCGGTTAAAAATGGCCTACAGGCTGTCAGATGTTAATTATTTGACATTTGATAGTCTGTCACGTACGTCCAAGTTTCTTGTTCTTGAATGGTGGACTCGTTTGCTCGTTTGTCACCTATATTAAGGAAACATAAGGTCAGATATGACAACATATTTGCGACTTTGGTATTCTGTGAGAGCGTGTTCCTCGGTCGAGCCGACCCATTCGTGCTTATTAAATTTTTTATTTAATTATTATTCAGAGTATATAGCTTACCATAATGCAACGTTTGAGAAGAATGATTAACAACAGTAATGATAGTGAAGATGAAACCTATGTTGTAAGACGTCCAAGGTAGATAAAAGAAAGGAATAATTATATTTATGACTACGATGACGAAGATTTTAGGATAATATTTCGGTTATCTAAAGCAGCAGCTCAAAATATTTTGATCAAAATTGAAGATCATTTAGAATTTATATCTGAGAGGTGAGTTTTTATACCTATTTACACTGTTCGTATACGGCATAATGTACCTATACGGCAATGAATTTCTCTAAATAAAAACTGTTTTTGTTTACAGAAATCAATCAACTTCTCCGATCAATCAGCTTTTGGCAACACTAAGATTTTATGCTACAAATAATTCACAATTAACGATCGGTGATTTTAGTGGGTTCAGCACACCTACAGCACATAGAATTATACATAGAGTTAATGCTGCCATAGCGTCATTGAACCATGAGTACATAAAATTTCCGAATAGTCAACAGGAAATTCAGCGAAATCAATGGGGGTTTTATTGTATAGCAAGATTCCCTAGAGTTATAGGGGCAATGGTCTGCACACATGTCAGAATTTCTTCACCCGGTCCAGACCATATGTAATGCAAATTTGGGAAATATTGATATTGTAGCAAGATGGCCTGGGTCAGCACATGACAGTACTATATTTAATAATTGCTGCCGTGAAGCAAAATTTGAAGTTGGTGATTATGGTGAAGTAATTTTACTTGTAGATTGTGGATATCCTATTCTAAGCCCCCACTAGAGAATTCTGGAACAGCAATAGAGTAACTGTATAACGAGTCGCAGATCAGGACAAGAAACCCTGTTGAAAGGTAATATCGTTTAAAGGCCGGCAACGCATCTGCAATTCCCCTAGTGTTGCGGTTGTTCATGGGTGGCGGTAGTCAGTTATCATCAGGTGAACCGCATGCTCGTTTGCCCCCTCTCCTATAAAATAAAAAAATATGGGGTTTGGAAACGAAGATTTCCAGTACTAGCTTTAGGACTACGAGTTAAATTAGACAAGGCCTTGGTTATAATTATGGCAACGGCTGTACTGCATAATATATTGCGTGGTCGAGGAGAAACAGTTCCACCTGATGATCCAGATTATGTTCTTCCAGCACTTTGGGAGGCGCTCTTACAAAATGGACAAACGTGTGAACAACCAAGTATTCCTCAGCGAAATAGAGCCACAGAACTAATTAACAATCACTTTAAGAATCTTATTTAGTTTTTTTGTGATTAGAAAGTTAAATAATAAAACCATGTTTTTTAATAAGTCATTGTTTTTAATTATTTTTTTAAGTTTTCTCCGCCTTAATTGTGATAGTAATAACCTAGTTTTTATTTTTTCCTGCTTTAAAATTACATTTTTGATTTTCATGTCCATCTCAAAACTTTTTCTTGCTTCTACCCTCTCTTCAGCAGCAAAATTCATCTGCATTTCGGTAGCTTTTTTGTTGTTTTTTGGAATTCTTCTAGCGATGAAGATGGTAGAGCCGGTCTGCGCTTTGAACTCTAACTTTTACTTTCAGTAGGAGAAATTCCAACACCCTCTTCTCTCTTACTCACTACACGCAGAGGTGAGGATTTTGGAGTTTGCAGCAGTTTTGGAGTGTAGTCTCCCCAATCCTTCAAAATAAAAATAATTTTGTAATGTTTCCACAAAATGACTAACTTATTTAATCGACTTTTAATGGGTTAGGCAACTCAACTAATAGTCGGACTCAATAAAAAATTTAAAATAAATACTTTAGAATATATTATTTTAATATTAATTGGTGGGTTACATACAGCTGTGTCTCCTTGTGATTTATCATCATTTTGTACGCTTGTATCTATATCCATAGAAAGAGGCATGGTCATGCATATAGAATATATAGGGGCAGGAACAAATATATATGTTATATCAGGAACTGAAAAAGCCCACATATTATTGATAAAATAACATTACATATATTACATAGAGATACCACTTAAGTGATGCTGTTCAGTCAAAGATAGTCAAAAATTGTGTACCTTTAGTGGAAGCCAAAGTGTTGCTAGGAATCTCTTCAATGATAACATGATTATTGCTCATGTAATCACTGTCATATTCATTGACCAGTCCAACTACCGTCGTAGATATCTAAGCCGAGAGTTTGCTATATAATGGGTTGTCCTCAAGCTTAGGCTTTGCAGGTCCACCACCTAAATAAAATATTAAACATTAGAGATAAAAAACACAAAGTAATAAGCCAAGGATGTCACAAAAATTCCATAGGTGTTAACATCGTATAAATCACTACAGCTTTAGCTTCGTAAGTAGCATGTAAAAATGAAGATTATTACCTGTTTGAATCAAGCTTTAACTTGCAGCAGACGATTCTTTTTTGGTGGATTTTTACAGACTCCCCACTGTGCTTTTAAGTTTTCTGCCGTTTCTGCCAAAAGTGGTTTGGGAATTAAATTCTTCCGATATTTTTACCCACTCTGCATTTTTCTGTTTCATAGTTATAGCATTGGTACGCTTATTTTCTACTACACTCAAATGTTCGGCCACTAAATCCACAAGCAACATCTTTTCCGACATTTGCCAGTTAGGACTGCGTTTTCTGTCCGATATTATTTATTAAAATTGAAAAATAACCAAAAACCGGGAAAAAATACAACGTTTTACAACAGTTGATGAAAATGAATCATCATAGCTTAGCTTAAAACTGACATATATAACCCTTCTAAAGTAAAAAGTTTGTTGTGTACTTCGCCGAGAGTGAAAGCAATGACATACTTAATTTGTTTTCTTTATACAATCATTCATTCGCTCATTCAAATACAGTCTTCCACAGATAAGCAAAACCGTTTTCCAAAGAATAATTAATCTGAGGCTAACTATTATGTTGTTTTTCATGGTGAAATGTACAGTAAGTTATTTGAGAGTAAAAGTGGGGAATATCTTTATTCTCGGGTTAGTTAATCTTAGACAACGACGTCATTGGTGAAATCGGCACTCAGGTTTCTTTTGGCTGATAAAGAAAAATATTTTTGTAGAAGGGAATACCCCTTCGGGCTCTGTTTATACAGTGCAGTCTCACTAATTTTTCATCAGTATTATATCTTCTTCCTTATGAAGCTTTAGCAGCAAACCTCAGCTGCAATGCTATAAACTTTTTTGGGAAGAAATCTAATTTTTCTATTATATTTCTAAAACTTTTAGTATTGCTAAGAATTTCTGCATGAGCTATGTTTTTTTCTGTTATCTTCATTACTTGTAAATAATTTCTTTCCATTAATTATATATTTTCACTTAAAGTACAGTCTTCGATATCTTGAAGTTATTGATATTGGTTACAAGTCGAGGGCTACTTTTTTACAAGCTTAGTACATTTGTATTTGTCACCTGCGAAAAAAATATGTATGAGTGATATTGTAATCAGTATTATCAATGGTGCGTATATAATCAATATTTTTACTTAATTGTTGGCATCGTTCTAACTTTAAAAAAGTACATTCACAAATATTAACCTTATTTTACAACCTGGTATAAAGAAAGATGACTAGGGACAATAATTATTGTTTAGACATGCCTTCAGAAAAAAAAACATCATTCAACTTAATTTTCATGCAGTATATTTGAAAGCGATTTGTAAAAAAAGATGGCTACTTTCATGTGTCAATATTTAACTATGACATTTGTCAAAATAGGACGTCAGTGGCGCCACCAAGTGTCGATTTAAGAGCGCCCTCCAAACCCGTTAAGTTATTAAAAAATGTTCTAGATGTCATTGCCGTGGGTAAGGCCGTTCAAAATTCCTATTGAGAATGATCCTGTCTTTTTTGTGGGGTTTTGCTGTCCGCCACCTATGCAGATTTTACATGTTTATGTACCCGTCTTTCCTACAGGCGGATTCAGCGGTCCACAAAATTTTGTTAAAAATGTTCGGGTGGTCTCCATATAACTCCAACATTCTTCGGCAAAATTGTACCCGTGGCGCATAGTCCCTAGATAGCAGAGACTGCACTTTTTGTATGTGGTACGGATGATATTTCATTCTATGTAGAATACGATGAACAGTTGACTTAGGAATTCCAGTTCTCTTTTGAATAGCCCTCACTAAAGTTGACGGATCTTCTCTTACTTGTTGAATAATAACATCCACGTTCCGTCCGACGTCTTCTTTCACAGCCATAGCCGCCGGGAAGTCTTCCTTCAGATAGAGCGTTGTGGATACGCAAAAATACTCCGCATTTCTGGTGATTCCGATTTGGATATCGTACCGCGTAAATCCTCGCCGCTTCCCTGGCGGTGTAAGTTACACCTCCTTTGGTGTTAATGCGTCTCCTTTCACCGTAAACGAGATGCTTATCGGCATACTCAACCGAGGTATAAACATGTGCGTTTTATCGTCGCCAATCAGCCATAATGGTACGAACAGACTTGCACAAAAAAACATGCTCATAAGATTGCTTAAAACTGGCAAGCTCTGCAACTGTTCACATTTATCTAGTGAGTATGCCTAAAATAAGCATGTTTTTGAACTGTTTACATTTGCTAGCAAAAGGCACGCTAGTTTTAAGTATACTCCTAAATGAGCATCCTTCAAGAAAATAATCCAGTACACTTGCTATTTAGTAACCGTCATGGACAGCCAAATGGCAATCCGTACCGAATTCAACAATATCGTGTTATTGCTTGCGATTCGATGTACCCAAAACCTATTGTATACACGACAACGAAAAAAAGAAATAGGACCATTTGTGTGCGTGATTGGCTATCTAGAAGAGCAAACCTTGGAGCAAGTGATTCTTTGTTGGTAGAAATGCGAAAAGAAGATATCGAGAGCTACAAAAATCATTTACGCATCTTACCGCATCAATTTGATACACTACTCTCAAAAATCGAAAATTATATACAAAAACATGATACACATCTGCGAAATGCTATTCCGGCTAAAATAAAATTAGAAATGACTCTGCGATATCTCTAGCTGTTGGAGATTCTTTGTACATGTACCGTCTTATGAATACTGTGTTTAATTAATTTATTTATTCATTGTTAAGTCCACTAAGGTGTACAATTAAGGTTGCAATAAATGAAGACACGTGTCGTGTAAACGAGGATATATTTGCGACAAATTTTTAACGTGGCGGACGCAGCCGCCATACCTATAACTATTATACATATTACACATACAAATAGCTATTATACTTAAGTAAGTATAGATATGATGTAGGACACTGGACACGCGATCTAAAGAGCCGGTATATTATTATATATACCTATATTGTGTCCCTACATCATTCCCCTCCTTACACAATAATTTAGAACACTTAACTTACATTAGGTTAACACTCGCACTTGTATACACACTACGTGAAACCGGCAGGCGTAGGTGCGGCTTGGTTGGGAACCGCCTGCATCCTCATCATGGTCGGATTGCTTACGCTCTGCTTCATTACCCAGCCTCTCACTACATATTTGCAGCGGTGCCATAGTAGGTACCCCACTACGACGATGAACACTATCACCAGTGCGGTAAGCGTCCAGCTGATACATTCCAGCTTATAATCTGAATGATTGTTGACAGTCTGAGCTACTAGGCTGTTGCTCGTATTTTCCTCCTTGCTCTGGCTCCATCCCATTTTCGAACAATTCTAGATATATACGTCTAGCTACAATGAAGCAATTTGAACGAATATAGATACGAAAAATCGTCTGTATATGTTATATTAACAATGATTAACAGTGATATGACAATTAAAATGCTAAAGTGCTAAAAAGTTACCTTAGTAATTACGTACTTTGATCTATTGCAAAATGCATACTATGCAACTCGCAACTATGTAGCATAAGGATAGGTGCATATTAAAGTATAAATGTTTGCTAAATATTATTACAGCTAATTATAGCACATATAGTTTACTATTTAGAGTTCTGCAATAAAGCTTAAAATATAACATTGGAATTTTTCTAATTACTATGTTGGATTACCTTGATTTACCTAAATCATAACAACTAATAAAAGAAACAATTCACTGAGTAAATTAAATTGACAGGTTGTTACACTTATTAATGATGTAGGTCAGAAATCGAACCTAAGACAACCGTAATCATAACCACTAATCCTAAGTAATGATGACACGTTCTACTTAGAATAGAATAAATTACAATGCAAAACGTACTGGCGTCTTGATAACGCGGCCACATCGCGTTCTCCTTGGAATTAAAACTTTGCTAGAAGTGTCTGCGTTATTTATGCTAATAAAACTATCGTTACAACTATCATCACGAAAATTAATGTTATTGCTTAAATGGTTTTAGTTCAGAATGTGCGCGGGTTTTAACCTATCCATAGAAATAGTACTTTCTTTTTCTCCTATTTTTATGACAAAAGTTTTCCCCCTCCTGCTTATGACGCTATAGGGCCCATCATAAGGTTGTTGAAGAGATTTTCGCATCAAATCATTCCGAACAAATACATATTTACAATTATCTAAACTACTAGAAATAAATAACGAGCGCGAATTACGGTAGCACGGTGGTCTCGGATTCAAATTACGTATATTATCCCGTAACGTCTGTAAATATTCCGATTCCGTATAGCAAAATTTCGCATCTTCAAAGAAATCACCCGGTAATCTGATTGATTTACCGTAAGTTAATTCAGCTGCGCTCACACCACTGTCTTTTCTAGTAGCGGCGCGCAGACCTAACAGCACTACTGGTAATTCATCTACCCGTGAACTGTTGCATTTAAACATGCCATTAAAGCCACTTTTAGTGCTCTATGCCAACGCTCAACCATGCCGTTACTCTGTGGATGATAAGGCGTGGTGCGCAATTTGTGAATAGATAAGTATTTCATTAACTGGTGAAAGAGGTCACTCTCGAACTGTCTACCCTGGTCGCTGCTCAGCTTCGAAGGGCATCCGAAACGAGAGATCCAACCTTCAAACACTATTCTCGCTACAGTATCCGCTGTAATGTTCGGTACCGGAAAAGCTTCGGGCCATCCGGTACGCCGGTCTATCATTGTTACACAGTATCTATGACCGTCAGCCGAAATAGGTAATGGCCCTACTATATCTATGTGTAAATGCTGAAAACGATCGGGTCGATCAAACTGCCTTACACCCGATACAGTGTGCCTTGTAATTTTAACCTTTTGACAATTAAGACATGCCCGTGCCCACTTTGCTACATCGCGATCCATATCTGGCCAAAAGAACTTTTTTTGATTAAGTTTTTGGTTGTTTTAATGCAAGGATGACTGAGGTCATGCACGGAATGAAATGCTGACTGCCTGTATTGTTTCGGTAAATAAGGTCTAATATTACTTGATGAGATTTCGCAATACACAGGTGTCTCACAGCCGGGCAAATGACACTGCTTTAACTGCAATTTGCTATCCGACACTTTTAATGCTTGTTGTAGGTATTCGTCACTATAATTTTAATATATATATATATATTAAAATTATAGCTTGTTGTATTGCGATATCCGTGTAATCTAACATTGTTGGGCAATTTACTGTCTCTATGCGCGATAAAGCGTCGGCCACTACGTTTTATGTTCCGCTAATATAGCGAATATCAGTGGTAAACTCGCTTATGTACGAGAGATGTGGGACTCTCCTCGGACTTTCCTTATTGTTACCGACTTTAAGGAATGCATACACTAGCGGCCTATGATCCGTAAAAATTGTTAGAATGCGACCTTCCAATAAATTTTTAAAATGTCTGACGGCCATAT